>OY282499.1:8411662-9730412 GCA_958295605.1 Ajuga chamaepitys
AATCGCAACACACGAAGATTGTGTTCCCTATAACAAAATCAATTGCGTTGAATATCAGGCCTAATGTTTTACTGTAATGCACAAATTTCTATGTGTGTGGCAGCACATTCCAGAAGAAAATCATGCCCAACTTTACCAATACAACTATCACAGCAAAGTAAAACCATATAATACACTAAAAAGAAAGATCAACCAATACATACATAGCAAAGTAAAAACAGCAAAGCAACAAACCCTAATATAAACTTCAGCACATTAATCGCACGAAATCAAAGCTCAATGTCGAAGTTTTCAGGTAGGAATTTAACCTCTTCTCCAGCCGAATTTCAGCCAGATAAACCAATGAGATAAAGAATAAGGATTTCGCTTCTCCACTATTCTGGGCGATTGTTAAGCAAACGGAATTAAAATAAATATGTTCAGATTAAAGAGTATCTCGAATCTCAATTTTCGTGGTAAATTTTGTATATATCTATAGATCTTTGCTTCGACGGTTGGTAAATTGCAGGAATTGAGTTGTTATGGTTACCGTGACAGCACAGAAGCAAGTCACAGCTTCATTACGTGGCAAGTTTTTTGTGTCAGGTGTTACGGCTGGCTGCCTAAGGGCTGCCGTTTGTTTTAGGAAAATGACACGAACGTACCCCTGAATTTAGGAGTTTAAATTAACTTTTTTATTTAAATAAATACTTAACATTTTAAAATAAGTTAAATAAATTTATAAACTTTTACATTTGACATAAATAGAATTTTTTAAATATAACAAAATAATTTAAAATATTAATCTAATAAGAGTCTAGATAATTATTTAAATAAAGTAAAAAGAAATTATACCAAATATACACCCGTTATTAAATATTCTCTAATTTGTTATTTTATGTTAGTATCTTGATTTATAAAATATATATCTTTTATTTAGTTTGTTATCTTTGTATTTATTGAATATTTTTAAAACGGGTTTAGTTACTTGAATGTTTCAGATGGTATTATTTGTCTTGAATTTAAAAATTCATGTGTTTATTTGTTTAATTTAAAAAGTCCAAGTGTCTATTTGGACAAAAAAGTAGTTTTATGTTTCAATTTAAGCTTTTTTTTTTTTTTTAGGGTAATACTAAAAGCCACATATGAGGCAAATTGGGCAAATGCCCTACATCAGAATGCATAAAATGCACTACATTAGGATGAACATCTTCAATCCAAATTCTAGAAACAATATCATATCAATTTTTAAATGGGCTAAGCTATGAGCAACCATATCAACCTCCCTATGCACAAAAATAAAATGATGACATGAAGCAATATTAGATAATGATAATATGTCATCCACAATCATGCCGCAGTAAGAAACCTCCGAATCTTGCTTGTTCCGTAAGAAAATCAGCTGCGAGCTATCCGATTCCACAATCAAATTTGTTATCCCGGCCTCGCTACACATCGCTAATCCCTCAAGCAAAGTGGAAGACCCAGTTACCCTTTCCCGCCTTATACCCACCAAAAGACAATAGACAATAAATCCATAGCTCACCGTACCATCGTCAAAGACCGCTACATCCGAATTCAATTTCCGTACTGGAGCCATTGGTGGTGACCATCCTTCTCTTCGATCAATAAAAACGTGGTTAGTCGGTTGGGATTTGATCTTGTCTTCCATTTCATTAACAATCAATGGATCAAATGGAGTGTCTTCGAAGTAATACTTATTCCGGGCCAACCAAGTTTGCCAAATAAGTTGCACAGCCATGCGTATTCCTTCCACTGGTAGAGCAGCCAAAATGCTGCTAAAACTCATTATGAAATTGTCCTCGGCAGCCAATAGTGAAAAGGCCTAAGTGGTGATTTAGCCCACATCTCATGGACCAGTATGCAATGAAAAAAGAGATGAGTTATGCAAAGCAGACAGGCCCTTCCCTCACCAAGATATTTTCGTACCAGATTGGCTCTTGTCGAAAGAGCTTGATTACATGCACGCCGCCACATCTAACTCGAATAGGTCCATCACCTTTGCTGCATCCCACTCCTTGCGATCTACAAGGATCAAATCAGATACAAATGTATTAGCACTTGATCTAGATAAATTTGGTCGACTCCAATCCAGTTGTCAAAGTCAATATGGATCTGTTTGACATCGCCCACTCTCCAAGCTGTCCCTTTTTTTACCAAGTCCTGAGCTTGCAACAAACTACGCCAAATGTAGCTCGGTCTATATCCAATCTGCACACGGACTAAATCAATATTAGGAAAATATTTTGACTTGAAAACACGAAAAATAAGAGAGTGAGGGTCATTCAGTAGTCGCCAAAATTGTTTGGCCACCATAGCAAGATTAAACCAGTGTAATTCTCGGAATCCAAGACCCTCCATCTTTTTAGCTTGTGTAGGCCGTCCAGCTAATCCGATGATGCTTCCGACCATCCGTCGAGGATCCCCACTAAAATCTACCTTTTCCATATCTGTAACGTCCGACTTTTTCGTTTATTATTTTATTTATGTGTATATGCCATATTAATATTTTACAATATATGTATATAAAGTATTTGTCATATTTTATTTAATTTTTCCAAGTTTTGGGCTAATTATATTTTTTAGGCCCAAAATAATATTATTTACGATAAGTCAATTATAGTTCATGAAATTATATCCCGAATTCATGATTGAGCATGTAGTCCAATTCATGCATCATTATTTATTTTAGACCCAGTTTTTATTTAATTTATTTGGGCCTAAAGTCATTATTTTTAAAGTTATGAAAAGGGCCAGTTAGTTGGCCCAAGTTATAATTTATTTTAAGCTGCATATCAGTAAAGTGTCTTATATCACGGTGTTTCTTGATCAGATATACTATTCCTAATCTTTTAAAATATGATTAGATATTAATTCCTTAATCCTAAACCTCACAGTTAAGTAGTTCTCCTTATATATATATACCTCCTCAAATACCTATCAAATACATACACAGTCGAATAACACTATGCCCTAAATCATCCGGAGCAGCAGTCGAATAACACTACGCCCTAAATCATCCGGAGCAGCAGATTTCACTCATCAGCAGAAAAGCAGCAGATTTCACTCATCAGCAGAATATACCACAGTTAGGTAAACACTACGCCCTAAATCATCCGGAGCAGCAGGAGCAGCAGATTTCACTCATCAGCAGAAAAGCAGCAGATTTCACTCATCAGCAGCGCCCTAAATCATCCGGAGCAGCACATTTCACTCATTAGCAAAAAATACCACAACCTAATCTGCCTTTATTGCCGTTCTTATTTTCTTCATTCAATAAGTATTTTTAGATACTTAGCCAATCTTTTAATTTTGTATCAAATCCTAGACGAAATTTGGTGTCATCATGGTTATTTTCATACGAAAGACAACAATGTCGGACAAGGGGAAGGTCCGTATGGGAGGTGGTGAATTTGGGTTGTTTGTGGGTCAGTGTGTGTATGTGTATTTTCCATGCGTGTGTGTTAGGGTGTGATGATGCGTATGTATGGTGTTTTGGGGTGTGTGTGAATAGTAACCTGTGTGCAAATGTATGTGTGTGTGCAGGTGTGTGTTTGGATGCAGGTGTGTGTGTGTGTGTTTATGCGTGTGTATGTGTGTGTGCAGGTGTGTGTTTATGCGGGTGTATGTTTATGTGTGTGTTTATGCGTGTGTATGTATGAGTGCAAGTGTGTGGTGGTGTGCGTGAGTTTAATTGAGTGTGTGTGTTTTAGTTTATTCGAGTGATAATCAAATTCCCATATTCTTGATCAATGTTTAATCATTTTCTTTTTCCAACTAATCCCATGTTGTTCCCACAAATTAGAGATTTAATTCTTAGCCCATTTTAGCCATTTTCCAAAACTGATCTCTCTTTTTATTAAAATTTCCATCTATTTAGTTTCTTTTACTAAGTTTAGTAACCTATATTACTAAGATACATTATTTATAATGTAGGATTCTCCGATCAAGAACACGGTGGTTAAATACTTGCGTGAAATTTCAAGATTTTATTTAAACCGCTCTATTTAAGGTGGGGGTTCTTACTTTCTGTATTGATTATATATGTTTGTCTCATTTATATGATATAATTGTTACTTATGTGATGCAAGACCTAAGTTGCATTGTATGTTTATGATATGCAAGATCTAAGTTGCATATATATGTTATGTTGGTGTGATCCGGGGCAACCTGTGCATTTGTAAGTTAGTTGTTATTCATGTTTATGGTTCGAGCATTTATTTTTAATGCGGACTTGTAAGAGGCTAGTGTAGCTTACCCCCACAACTAACATTTTCAGGG
The DNA here is from genome assembly GCA_958295605.1 of Ajuga chamaepitys. NCBI lineage: Eukaryota > Viridiplantae > Streptophyta > Magnoliopsida > Lamiales > Lamiaceae > Ajuga > Ajuga chamaepitys. Next base: position 8,415,944 of record OY282499.1, read on the forward strand.
TGATTCGGAGTTGCGTGACTAGAGTCGAGGCGGGCGGATAAACATAGGGCTACTTAGGAAGTATTTATAGTTGAATTAATTTCTTTTATTACATTTTGTTTTAGGATTATTTGATAATTGTTTATGCTTTGATATATATGAGCTTTTAGGGATATTTATGTTAAATTGAATTATTCATTTATTTATTTATTGTGTTTATTGTTGGATAATAAAGTGTCTTAGTAGTTGATTAGGATTATGTGAAAAGTGACTATACTTTAATCCATACGACCTAGCTTTTGAAACTTAAGATTTTACGTATTAATCACTTAGAAAATTTATTTCTATTTTTCTTCCGCTGCTACAAGTTAATATTTATGAAATATGATTATATGATATGTTTTGCGTACGAAAAATGACTATTTGAATATGTGTTATGAAATTATTTATGCCCAAAATGTTTTTAACGACCCTGATTTATAAACAATTTTATATTAAAATTAAGAATTTTCATTGATAGGATTGTTTGGCTCCCTAAAATGCTTAAAATAGAATTTATGAAAATCGGGTCGTTAGAGAGTGGTATCAGAGCAAGTCTACGTTTCTGTAGACTTGTTCATATGTGGAAAAAAAAAAATTGAAATTTTATATGTTAGGATTATATCATATGCTTACGCCACCTCAGCTCCGTCGCTCAACTCCAAGGTAACAAAGTATATTTTTGCATTTATTTTGTAAATTCATTATAATTATGTATAAGTACGATATACGCAAGACATTTATATATGACATGTATGCATACACATTTCGAATTATATGATACTCACAATTTATACTATGCATGTGAATTATTATTATTATTATTATTATTATTAATATTATTATTATTATTATTATTATTATTATTATTATTATCCTTATTATTATTATTTATTATTATTATTATTATTATTATTGTCATTATTATTATTATTATTTCCATTATTACTAATATTATTATCATCATTACTATCATTTTTGGTAATGTTACTACTTCTACTAGATGATTTACTACTAATACGTGTTTGTTTTTATATTAGTATTGATTTTATTATAATTGTAATTGTAATTGTAATTGTAATTGTGATTATAACTATTACTATAGTTATGATTGTGGTTATGATTGGGGTTATGATTAAGATTGTTATTATATTGTATTTTTATTGTTATTGTTATTTATTTTTATCCTCTACTCTCATCTACTTTCTCGATACGGCGTGTTACAAGTACAATCATCCGATGTCAGGGACATGGGACCAAAACGAAATAGCGGTAACCGAGCGAGAAATAATGCTCCGAACGCTCAGCCGGCTCAGAATGCTCAGCCTGCTCAGAATGTTCACAATGTTCCAAATGCTCCGAATGTTCCAGCTAACCCACCTTATGCACCACCGGACCAACAACAATTATTCACGGGTTTGGCTGCACTACTGCAAGGAGCTACTTTTATGCCGCCTGCAACTGAGGAACAGGTCTTAGCTCGAATAATAAACCAATTCAATAGTTTCAAGCCACCTGTTTCCAATGGGCATGAAGGACCCTCTGCTGTAGAGGAATGGATCTCTACACTGGAAGATATTTTTGAATACATGGCTTGTGATGAAAGACAGAAGATATTATGTGCGGTGTTACAACTCAAAGAGGACGCAAGAAAGTGGTGGAACAGCTGTTGGAGGCTTCGGGAGGGAGGTGAACCTGAAGCTTTGACATGGGATGGATTTAAGGGTCTTGTTATGGGGCAATACTTTCAACGCGTTTACCAGCAGCAGATGGTACGAGAGTTCAGTGATCTCAAACAAGGGGGGATGATAGTCGTCGATTACGAGCGCATGTTCAACAGTATGAGTCGTTTTGCTCCACACCTAGTCAGTACAGAGGATATGAAAGCTCAGAAGTTTATTGATGGACTCCGTTCAGAGATCCGTTACCTTCTATCTGGCCATGGATCTATGTCATACGCAGAAGCTGTCACACGAGCCAGCAATATTATGGCTAGCATGGAGCTAGATAAGTCCCGAGCACCTGTGACTGAGCAGTCAAATAAGAGGAAGTGGACTGAATCGGAAGATGGAAGAAACAACAACAATAAGAGAGGGAAGGACGATCAGCCAATTGAGCCTAGGGGAATAGATTTTCCTACATGCAACATATGTAACAAAAAGTATAAGGGTGAGTGTATGCGGGGAAAGAATCGTTGTCATGAAGAGGGTCATATGCTCTCAGATTGTCCTAAGAGAACTGAAAGATCAGAGAGGAAAGTCATGTATCAAGGAACTTGTGGAAGAGCTCGTGCATTTGGGATGATAGGTGTAGAGGAAGAGTTGGAAAAGGGTCCCGGTACTAAATGAGGTATGTTTATGTGGCAATTTTCGAGGTATGTTTATGTGACAATTTTCGAGGACGAAAAATTATTCAACGGGGGTAAGATGTTAACGCCCGACTTTTTCGTTTATTATTTTATTTATGTGTATATGCCATATTAATATTTTGCCATATATGTATATAAATTATTTGTCATATTTTATTTAATTTTTCCAAGTTTTGGGCTAATTATATTATTTAGGCCCAAAATAATATTATTTACGATAAGTCAATTATAGTTCATGAAATCATATCCCGAATTCATGATTGAGCATGTAGTCCAATTCATGCATCCTTATTTATTTTAGGCCCATTTTTTATTTAACTTATTTGGGCCTAAAGTTATTATTTTTAAAGTTATGAAAAGGGCCAGTTAGTAGCCCAAGTTATAATTTATTTTAAGCTGCATATCCGTAAAGTGTCTTAAATCACGGTGTTTCTTGATCAGACACACTATTCCTAATCTTTTAAGATATGATTAGATATTAATTCCTTAATCCTAAACCTAACAATTAACTAGTTCTCCTTATATATATATACCTCCTCAAATACCTATCACATACATACGCAGTCGAATAACACTACGCCCTAAATCATCCGGAGCAGCAGATTTCACTCATCAGCAGAAAATACCATAGTTAGGTAATCTGCCTTTATTGCCGTTCTTATTTTATTCATTCAACAAGTATTTGTAGATACTTAGATACTTAGCCAATCTGTTAATTGTGTATCAAATCCTGGACGAAATTAGGTGTCATCATGGTTATTTCCATACGAAAGACAACAGTGTCGGACAAGGGGAAGGTCCGTATGGGAGGTGGTGAATTTGGGTTGTTTGTGGGTCGGTGTGTGTATGTGTATTTTCCGTGCGTGTGTGTGATCTGGTGTGTGTGTGTGTGTTAGGGTGTGATGATACGTATGTATGGTGTTTTGGTGTGTGTGTGTGAGTAGTAACCTGTGTGCAAGTGTATGTGTGTGTGTGTTTATGCGTGTATATGTGTGTGTGCAGGTGTGTGTTTATGCGTGTGTGTGTTTATGCATGTGTATGTATGAGTGCAGGTGTGTGGTGGTGTGTGTGAGTTTAATTGAGTGTGTGTGTTTTAGTTTATTTGAGTGGGTGTGAGGCTGTGGTAGTAGAAAAAGAGAGAGAATAATTGAATAATTGAATAGGATTAAATGGGAGAAGGAGATGTCGAGTGATAATCAAATTCCCATATTCTTGATCAATGTTTAATCATTTTCTTTTTCCAACTATTCCCATGTTGTTCCCACAAATTAGAGATTTAATTCTTAGCCCATTTTAGCCATTTTCCAAAACTGATCTCTCTTTTTATTAAAATTTCCATCTATTTAGTTTCTTTTACTAAGTTTAGTAACCTATATTACTAAGATACATTATTTATAATGTAGGGTTCTCCGATCAAGAACATGGTGGTTAAACACTTGCGTGAAATTTCAAGATTTTATTCAAACCACTCTATTTAAGGTGGGGGTTCTTACTTTCTGTATTGATTATATATGTTTGTCTCATTTATGTGATATAATTGTTACTTATGTGATGCAAGACCTAAGTTGCATTGTATGTTTATGATATGCAAGATCTAAGTTGCATATATATTATGTTGGTGTGATCCGGGGCTACCTGTGCACACGTATGTTATGTGTAAGTTAGCTGTTATTCGTGTTTATGCTTCGAGCATTTATTTTTAATACGGACTTGTAAGAGGCTAGTGTAGCTTGCCCACCACAACTAACATTTTCAGGTTGATTCGGAGTTGTGTAACTAGAGTCGAGGCGGGCGGATAAGCATATGGCTACTTAGGAAATATTTATAGTTGAATTAATATTGCATTTTGTTTTAGGATTATTTGATAATTGTTTATGCTTTGATACATATGAGTCTTTAGGGATATTTATGTTAAATTGAATTATTCATTTATTTATTTATTGTGTTTATTGTTGGATAATAACGTGTCTTAGTAGTTGATTAGGATTATGTGAAAAGTGACTATACTTTAATCTATACGACCTAGCTTTTGAAACTTAAGATTTTACGTATTAATCACTTAGAAAATTTATTTTTATTTTTCTTTCGCTGCTACAAGTTAATATTTATGGAATATGATTATATGATATGTTTTGCGTACGAAAAATAACTATTTGAATATGTGTTATGAAATTATTTATGCCCAAAATGTTTTTAACGGTCTTGATTTATAAACAATTTTAAATTAAAATTAAGGATTTTCATTGATAGGATTGTTTGGCTCCCTAAAATGCTTAAAATAGAATTTATGAAAATCGGGTCATTAGAATATCCTTGTAGGTGGATATAGGAAAGACAAAGCAACTCATTGCGTAATTTGGGATGGATTGCAACACCATCTTGATCAAAATCTCTCTTTCGGCCTTCGTGAGGGTTTTTCTCTTTCCAAGCTTTGATTCGGACCAAAACCCTTTCCGCTGTCACTTGAAAGACTTGCGTCCTAGATTTGCCAATGATGGTAGGCAAGCCTAGGTATTTTTCGAATTTATCCGCTCCTCGAACATTAAGAACCTCCGCAAATCTTCCTTTGTCCACCTTCGAAACATTTGAGCTAGCAATCAGCTCTGATTTCTCAAGATTAATACGCTATCCTGATGCCTGCTCATACTGTCGAATAATTGTCCGAATCATCCCGCATTCCGAGAGGTCTGCTCTGAAGAATAGAACACTGTCATCTGCAAAAAATAAGTGTGAAATAGATGGGCTAATCGTGTCACTTTGAGACCATGAATGTGGCCTCGTCTCTCTGCTTTCTGTATTAAGGCTGAAAAACTCTCTGTATAACAGAGAAACAGATAAGGTGATAAGGGATCTCCTTGCCGAAGGCCCCTTTCCTGGGAAAAAGGGTTCGGTGGGAGACCCATTAACAAGGACGGAATACGAAACAAAAGTGCCACAATTCATAACAAGATCAACCCACTGTTTTGCAAAGCCCATTTTCAGAAGAATATTGCAAAGGAAGCTCCATTCCACCCAATCATAGGCTTTGCTCATATCCAATTTAAGTGCAAGGGAGCCTTGTTTGCCTGATTGCTTGACCCTCATAGAATGGAATTATTCAAATGCAAGCATAGCATTGTCAGTGATTAACCTATGAGGTAAAATGCACTTTGGTTAAGCGATATGATCTTGGGGAGGATAGATTTAGTCTATTAGCTATGACTTTCGTAATGATGTGAAATATTACATTGCATAAGCTAATAGGCCTAAAATCTTTAGGGTTCTGCCTCCCGGTGATTTGGAGCTTCAGCCCTCAGACGAAGGAACTACGAGATCTCTTGATCTCTAATTTTCTGACTATTTCTAAGTTCAATTTTAACAATGCTGATAACGATGCTATCAGGATTAAGGGAATTTATATCTAAAGGAACAACATGAGGGAGTATTCCCTAATGTCCACGAATACAGAATTTTATTGGGTTCTTGCTTGCACTCCATATTTCCTGGTGAAATGTTAGGGATTATAGTTAGGTCACCATTCTAGGCTTGATGCCCTGCTTTAGCCCCGATTGTTGTGTCTTCTAGTTTCGCTCTTTGTCTGGCTTTGTTTTGGATCTATTGTGCAGCTGCTGTTGTGTTGCCTTACAGCTGTTGGGTTTTTTTTTTTTTTTTTTTTGTCTTGCATAGGTCTCGTATTATGGCAGACGAAGACCACAACAATATCTGAGACACTACTGATGAGGAAGAAATCCCACAACGCATCCATTTGGGAGATGCGACCTCTTCCTCCCTTTCATCTCTGTGCATTATCGCGTCGGTTTAGACGAGCAAATCAGTTAACGCCTTTGGATTTCTTGAGGCGATGAAAAGTGGCTAGGCACCTGGATTGACGACTAAGGAAGTAAAAAAGAACTTATACTCATTTATGTTCAATAACATGGAGGACATGGATAAGGTATTTTCACTAGAGCCATGGCACTTTAAAAATGAATTGGTGGTCCTCAAAGAGCTGGGAATGAACGAGCAACCTTCTGTCGTTTCCTTCTCCACCGCACCGTTCTGGATTCGCATTTACGACCTGCCAATGGTGGCTAGAACTGTTCAATACCTCCGAGCTATATGGCAGAGAATTGGAAGCTATATGGAAACTGATAAAGCTACCACAGATGGGTGTGATCGAAGTATTAGAATGAAAATTCGATTGAATTTTACTGCCCCTATAAAGAGAGGCATCTACGTGGAAACATCGGATACAGAAAATATTTGGGCCCCTATAAAATATGAACGTTTGCCATCTTTCTGCTATGTATGCAGCCTCCTTGGCCACATGAAACGACAGTGTGACATTCTAGAACCCGATACAAACATTTCTCAATTAACTGACGTTTAATTACCATTCGGCGAATGGATGCGAGCGTTGCCTATGAAACATGCACATATCCGAGCAGATGGAATCCAAAATAATCGAGGAAATGTACAAGCACGAAAGAAACTATTCCAATAATTTGTTTAAAAGCACAAGGAATCAACAAGTGCAGAAGTTAAACAAAGAGAGGAGAAACATGGCGAGGGTTTAGAAGTGCCAATAGATATTGTGCAAGGTCTGGAGAAAGTTGTTGTCACAAAAATCCCCCACAAATGATCACAACCAACAAAGAAATACCATTGAACAAGCTTATCCAACTCCCAATCACCCACAGAATGCCATCCGCACTCACACACTAACAAAAACCCACTGCCAAGACAAACCACAAAAAAAACAATCCCACCTGAGACCATAAATCCCCCTCATAACCTAATAGCCACACTCACTCCATTGACACAACTGAAATAGATGGTGGAGAACACTATACATAATACCTTTTCGAAAGCCTATCTCCATCACCTCAATAATCCAGCTGGACTGAGTGACAATGTTACCATATTACATACCTAATATGTATCCAAACCTACCATTGATAATATACCACAAAGCAATAACCAACCTGAATACCCACCTATTATTCCTAAGGTTAAACCCATCAACCCGATAAAAAAATAGCACCGAGTTCGGATAATACGACGCGATGGTCCATAACATCCTACTGGCCATCAATTTGACGTAATATCTGGCGTTAAGCGGCAGGAAGGTGTCGGAGGGGATAAGCCTCAGTCTAAGAGGACCAAAGCTACACCTACAAGTTCAAGTAACCACCAAGAGTTATCGGCGGAGGCTGGAAGCCAGCCCTGCTGGGCCAAATGAGTTTGATATCGTGGAACTACTGCGGGCTTGGGAACCGGGCGGCATTTCGGGAGTTGGAAAAGATCCTACATGCGGAAAAACCCGACGTAGTTTTCCTCATGGAAACAAAATCTACTATACGTCAAATGCAGACCATAAATCAAAGACGATTAAAATTTACGGGCTGTTTGCCTATTAGTTGTGAAGGGGAGGGCCGATCGCGAAAGGGCGGGTTATGTTTACTATGGAGCTCTAATTGTACAATCAGCTTGATCTCTTAATCTTCGCACCATATCTTGGCTGAGGTAACTATACAAGGGGAGAACAGAACATGGCAATTCTCGGGTATTTGCGGTTGGCCAGAGCAGTACCGACGGGATCACACGTGGAATTTGATTAGGAGTATGGACCCGGGGAGACTTATTCCTTGGATTGTGATGGGAGTTTTAACGAAATTATATGGGCTAACGAGAAAAAGGAGGAAATTGGAGAGTCGAGTCACTAATGCGGAAGTTTGGGGAGACATTATCTCAATGTGATTTATCCGATCTGGGCCTCATCGGTCACCCGTTCACTTGGACGAATGGCCAAGAAAGAGCGGATAATATCCAATGTCGCCTTGACTGGGCTGTTGCTAATAACGCTTGGCATAATTGTTTTCCATACTTTAGAGTCCAGCACTTGGAGCGATTCAAATCGGACCATAACCCGGTTTTGACCGAATTAAAGACTGTTGAAGATGATTCTGTTCGTTCATAAAAGTGAAAACGAGCTCAACTTTTTAGATTTGAAAAAATATGGCTTTCCCACTCTAGTAGCGAAGAAACTATCAAAGCGGGATGGGGCCCAATTAATGATGGACGACTCCTGTGGAGAAGCTTGCATCATGCAGTGAACACCTCAAGCAATGGAACACACACGTCTTCGACAATGTCGCGAAAAGGATACAGATGCTCCGAAGCCAAATTAGTGAGATGAATAAGACTAACCAGACTAAGCTTGTGATAAAACAAGTACGAGAGGCAGAGGAAGAATTGGACAAGCTCGAATACAGAGAGGAGATCATGTGGAGTCAACGATCCCGGGCTTTATGGCTCTCTTTCGGGGATTGAAACACGATATTTTTCCATCAGAAGGCATCCAATAGAAGAACTGGGAACACTATACTCACCACAAAAAAAGGGGAGGGGACTTAGCTGCGGGACAAAGTTAAAATTGCAGAGCTCATCCGAGGGTATTTTGTTGACCTCTTCAAGTCCGAAGGGGTTTCTAATGAGAATATTGTGCTCGATGCTATTGATCCACGGGTGGAATCGGATATGAGTGGGTATCTTTTATGTCCATACACTGAGACGGAGATAAGGACTGCCCTCAAGCATATGCACCCAATCACGGCCCCGGGGTAGGATGGTATGCCTCCGTTGTTTTTTTCAAAAGTTCTGGCACATCATTGGTACTGATGTCACCTCTACTTGTCTTTCTATTCTTAATAATTGTGCTGATCCCTGTGAGCTTAATAAGACATTTATCGTTCTCATTCCGAATGTTTCAATTTAAACTTGGAGTATAAATATAAGGGCAAATTTGTAAATTCTTTTGTTTACTTGTATTTTGTATAGGGGGTGGTTATCCATAACCAACATGACTACATAAATCAGAATGAACTCAAATTTTCTGAGAGAAATCTGAAACCAACCTAACACGAACATGATTAATCTAATTTTTACTTGAATCGATTCAAAATCAATATTTATCTATAAAACAATAATTATATATTTTAAATAACTTTTGATATATAGCCAGAAATCCCACCCCCCACTGCCTTACCTGTTGTTAATTGTTGACAGAATCACAAGTAAAAATCAACCTAGTGTTCATATAAGTAGCGCAAGAATTGCAGGGTAAGTTTGTATTAGGTTTGGCTTTTAAGGGTTGAATTTTGTTATTAAAAGTATGGTATTGAAAAATCATAATGAGTAACAAAGTTGTATATATATGTTAAGATTATAAAACGCAATGGATGTATTGTTGATGTCACGCAAAGGTTGTAAAATTTTTCTATGATTTAATTAAGTAATAAAATTTATTAATTATTATTATTAATTTTATAAATTAATATATAAAGGAAGTAATTAATAAAATATAAATTAGGACATAAAGAAGGTAAAAATCAAATTTAAAATTAGGGGACAGGTGTAGGTTTCAAACCCATTACCATATGCTCTTATGGCTAAATGCAATACCACCAAGCCATGGCATATTTTGTTTAAAATAGGTTTCTTCTATTTTATATATCAAAGTAATGTTCAAAAGAAGCAAGAAAAAAATAAACGCATGTTCTGAAAGGGATTGGAACGTGCGCCTTCAGGATTTGATGGGCGCAAACTAACCACTGGGACAGACTCAAGTTTGTTAAACAAACACGCCATAATTTATATATATGAAAGTGTTGAATATTAAAAAAAATTATATCGCGATCCGCCGGGTCGCGGGCGGACCTGGTTTTCGGACGCGATTTTTTTTATGCAATGCGTTTAACCGATTTTCAGATCCCCTTTTAAATAGGGTGATGTACAATAAGCTTTATTGTGCATCTTATGCTCACAAGTCCCAATCTAATTTTTAAGATATACCATTTGCCATACATTACGTGGTATACAAGTGCTATCCTTACAACAAGCTTGGTAACTTGGTATGAATTAATTTAGTAAGGTGGAAAAGAAATTACCAAGCTTATGTTCGTTTCAATTCTCATGATTGATGAGTTTATGTTGGAATCACCATTCCCAAAAGAATTTTTACTCACAGATCCATGAGATTAGACATTTCTTCCAACCCTGATGGAATTAGCATTTCCATTATATATGAATTATTATTATTATTATTTCGTGGAAAAATTGGGCCCGTCCGACATTGTAGGTGGGCTGACTGACCATAAAAAATTTAGCCCAAAATACCATTGTAGCCAATAGTTACCCCATTGGCCGACCCGCCCATCTAAGTGTACTTAAGTGGGATGGTCTTTGTTGGGCTCACCAAATTTTTTGCCCGAAGAATTTTTGTTGGCTCGCCTATCCCGACAAATGGCATTAGCCTGATAGGCCGAACCGAGTTTGGTTGGACCTCTTGAATTGTAACCTTTTTTCTTGTTGTTATCATTACTATTACTATTACTGTTGATATTAATTGTTATTATTAAATTATGGATTATAGTTTGTACTACTAAATAATAGAATTATTAAATAATAATTAATTATATTATTATAATAGTTATTAAGGATCGATGGAAATAATAATACTCATGTTATTTCATGAACATACTAATTATTGGAACGCTATATAACAATATTACCTTTTTCCTATTTTCATTCAATTTCTAAATTAATTCCATTCATTCAATCATTTCATTAAAAGTGACCTAGAATTACCCCATTGTATAGGTGTAATATATGAAAATATAGTTATAGTTATTAGGAATTTCAAGAAGAAAGAATAATAGTGAACAAGATTATTTTGTTGCAAAAACTGATGATCTGAAAATGACTTTGGCAACCAACATTATTCCAGCAAAACTAGTTCGTGTTGAAAGACCGGCAAAGTTCGATAGAAAAGAACTCAAGAGGTGACACAGAAGATGTTGTTCTACCTGATGACCCTAAATTTGGTTCAATTCCAAAAGGAAGAAGCTCCCACCGTAGGAAAAGATGATACGACGAGCAAAAGAGGACGGCGATAGGCGCATGGAATCATAGTGATTTCTAGTGCCACAACTATATTTGTAACAGTCTAAACGACTCTCTATACAATATCTACGCGGTTACTAAAACTGCTAAAGAGTTGTGAGACTCGCTAGAGAAGTTGTACAAGAGAGAAGATGCCGGGATGAAGAAGTTCATCGTTGGAAGGTTCTTGGGCTTTAAAATAAAGGACTACAAGACGGCCTTGGGCCAATTCAGTAATTTGCAACTGACCCTGCATGAGATACATGCCGAAGGAATGCAAGTTAGTGAATTTTTCCAGGTAGCTGCTATCACAGAGAAGCTATTACATCCGTGGAAGGATTTTAAGAACTATGCTAAGCACAAATGCAAGGAAATGAGGTTTGAGGACACGATCGTGAGACTAAGGATATATGAAGATAACCGAAAGTCTAAAGTCAAGAGTGGAAGGTCAAATATAGAGGCAAGGGAAAACTTGGCTGAAATAAATACTAGCAAAAAGAGGAAGTAGTCGGGCAAGAAGTCACAGCAGGAGCCAAGTCACGAAAAGGCTAGTGGAACCAAGGGCAACCGCTACAACTACGAAAACCCCTATCACATGTCAAAGGAATGTCGACAACCAAAGAAGGACAACCAAAGCCAAGCTCACCTAACCGAGGAAAAATCAACACCTCCTGATTTATCTGAGCTGCACCTAGCCACTGTTGTGTTTGAAGCCAATTTGGCAGATAACCCAAGAAAGTGATTGTGGGCATCGGCACAACCCGCCACACATGCTCTAACGAAGAGCTATTCTCAAGCTATATGTTGATCACTGATAGGAAGCTATACATGGAGAACTCTACTTCCAACATAGGCAGGTTAGGAAGAGTGATGCTGAAGATGACCTCGGGAAAAAAGCTGATGCTTGTAAGTGTGCTGCATGTCCCAAACATCCACAAGAACTTAGTATCCGGTTCACTCTTGAACTAAACCGGATTTAGGCTAGTACTTGAGGTCGATAAGTTTGTACTAATTAAAAATGGTCAACTTTTAGGAAAGGGCTACCTTGAGAAGAGCCTCTTCAGGATGAATGTAATGACTATATAATGTGAAATTAAGCGTGATAATAAAATTACTAATTCTTCTTACTTAGTTGAGTGTTCTAATTTATGGCATGATAGATTGGACATATTAATTTAAATAATAAGAAGGTTAGTAAGTTTAAATTTACTTCTACCTATGGAGTTTGATTCACAACATAAGTGTGAAGTATGTGTTGAGGCAAAACTGGCTAAAGCACCATTCCTCTCAATGAAGAGGCATATTTCGCCTCTAGAGTTAACCCATATTGGTATATATAATTTAAAACATGTGCAAACTAGAGGTGCAAAAAAAGTATTTCATTACTTTTATCGACGATTATACAAAATACTATTATGTATATATTTTGAGTGGCAAGTTCAAACTATTCAAGCCTTTAAAAGTTATAAGAATGAAATTGAAAATCAACTTAACTTAAGAATCAAGATGAATTGAAGTGACAGAGAGGAGGAGAAGATGTGGCTTCGTTTGAAGAGTTTTGCACTGAACATGGTATTGTTCATCAAACGACTGCTCCATACTCACCGCAGTCAAATGACGTTGTTGAACGCAAGAATAGAAATCTTAAGGAGACGAAGAAAACTATGCTCATTAGCTTTGACTTACATCAAAACATGTGGGGAAAAGCTATTCTCTCAGCCAATCGCATTCTTAACTTATTGCCACACAAGAAAATAGATAAGGCTCTATATGAAGTATGGAAATGATGGAAGCCTTCTATGGTTTCCTTAAAGTGTGAGGGTGCCCAACAAGTTCGAAGTACCTAAACCTAAACAAGTAAGGATATGTCCTAAAATTTTCTATTGTATCTTCACTAAATATGCATATAATAACAATAGTGCACATATATTTTTAGTGGACAAATCAAATTCCAAACATAAATGAAGGGATCATTATAGAGTCAAGGAATGCAATATTTTTTGAAAACATATTTCTGAATAAAGGACAGAAAATATAAGCCCAAAAAAGATAATTTATGAGGTTGTGCAAAGTCCTCCTTAAGTTGACGAGGAACCAAGGTGCAACAAAACGAATAAAGTGGCTAAGCCGCTGGTCTAGACTTTCTAACTTACATGTTAGATAATGAACCTAGGACGATACAAGAAGCATGGTCCAATACAAATGCTCCTCTCTGGAAAGAATTCTATATCAATAGCAAGATTGAATCCATCATGCAAATCACACTTAGGAGATAATTGATTTCCACCAAGATGCAAGCCTTTGGGATACAAATGGATCCCTAAAAGCAAATACAAAGCTGATGGATCAATTAACAAATATAAGGCTATGATCTTCAACACATCCTCACCCGTAACGAAAATTACATCCATAAGGGTGCTCATTACTGTTGCAGCACCTGCATAACCTTAAGATACACCAAATGGATGTAAAAATGACTTTCGATATATATAGAACAAACTTAAGGGTCGTTGTACTGGAACAAGTGAATAAAATATGAACACTTGTTAAGTCATTATACGGGCTCAAGCAAGCGCCAAAACAATGGCATGAGAAATTCAATAAAACTATGTTGTCGAATGACTTCAAAATTAAAAAGTGTGGCAAATGTGTAAACATTAATAGTACTCCTAATTAGTACGTGATTGTTTGTCTATATGTAGATGACATGTTGGTCATTGGAAGCAATAATGAAATGATATTAAAAACTAAGAACAAGTTGAAAATTTATTTTAGCATGAAGGTTATGGGCTTGGATGATGTCATACTAGAGATAAAGATCTCTAGGACATCTAATGAAATTATCTTGACAAAATCTCGCTATATTGAGAAAGTACTCAAGAAATTCAACGCTTTCAATCTTCCTCTAGCTAATATACATGTGGATCTAATTCTACATTTAGCCAAAAACTAAGGAGAACCCGTGTCTTAATTAGGATATGCTCGGGCGATTGGCTCGCCTTGACATAGATTGTTTAGTTAGTAAACTTAGTACGTTCACGATTAATCCAGGAGATGATAATTGGATAACACTGAAAAGTGTACTAAGATATTTGAAGCATACCTTAAATTATGACATACTTTACGCAAGGTACCCAACTATATTAGAAGGACACAGTGATGCTAATTAGATATCTGATACAAACAACTCCTAGTCACCAGTGGTTCCCTGTTCACTATTTGTGGATGAGCAGTCTTATTGAAATTTTCCAGATAAACATGCATAGCTCGGTCCACAATGGATCGGAGTTTATTGCACTAGACAAGACCGAGAAGAAGCTGAATGCTTAAGAGTTTCTTAGAGGACATTCCATATTAGGATAAACATGTACCCCCGATTATGATCTACTATGATAGCTTGGCAGCTATTAGAAAGGCACGAAGTTGCATGTGGAATGGTAAGTCTCGACACATTCGTCGGAGATATAATACCGTTAGACAACTGATCTCTAATGGAATAATAGCCATTGCCTTTGTAAGGTCAAAGGAAAATATAGCGAATCCGTAAACTAAAGGCACAAATAGAGATCTGATGAAAAACGTAGCAAAGGGAAATGGGGTTAAAATTCACACACTAAATGTTCATAGAGATAAATCAACCATGTACAACTAATTTATGAAGGGTTCATATATGCACTTGGAATCATTCTAAGTAACCTATTCTCGAAGTTGTGCAATTGTTAACCTGCTGGCATATAGCGAGGGTGAGTGTTTATGCTTTTAGTGATTCCTATATCTTTGAATGGTGGAGTATTATAGGATACTCCTAATAGGAGATCACCTATATAAGTGAGAAGTTTTCCCACTTCAAATTAAATACACAGGAATCTAAGATATGGTCCAGGACTAGAGGTGGCAATTCGGGCGGCCCGGCCCAGTCGCGCCATGGGAAAGTTCGGCCGGGTCGGGCTGGGTTAGGCCGGGCCTGATTTATTTCGGGCCTAGAAATGCTAGGTCCGGCCCGGATGACCTTGGGGCGGGTCGGGCCATCGGGCCAAAAAGCCCACCAATGAGTTTTTTTCTTTTCTTTTTTATTACTTTAACCATGAAATAGAATTATATATTGAGGCGAACTTCAGTTTAATTCTCTTAAGAAAAAACTTGATCGGAAGATAATATATTACTATTCGTTGCAATATGGAACGATATCTATTAATCTATAGGCATGTCTCAATATAACAATAATAATAATAATAATAATAATAATAATAATAATAATAATAATAATAATAATAGTAATAATAATAATAATAATAATAATAATAATAATAATAATAATAATAAATAATAATAATAATAATAATAATAATAATAATAATAATAATAATAATAATAATAATAATAATAATAATAATAATAATAATAATAATAATAATAATAATAATAATAATAATAATAATAATAATAATAATAATAATAAAGAAGAAGGAATGGATGAGTGATACATAGTTATATGCTACACGTCACAAGTTATTTAATTTTTGTGTACGTACTATACTATATGTTAATCAATTTTTCATTTTTCGACACATAATAAATAATGAGCATGCTTAGATCCAATTCATTTTCCATTTTTCGAGCTAATAAAACTGAAGAAATAGAGTACTAAATTAGTCAAATGTTTTAATTTCTCGGTAAATAGATACATTTATGCTCTACTAGAAAAAAAAAAAAAAAAAACATGTTTCAAATAGTACACAAAATATTACCTAATACCTAAATTTTTCTTATTGGATTAGTGAGGGGAAAAAAATTTGATTCCATCGGGCTGGCCCGCGGGCTTTCGGGCCAGGCCGGGCTTGGCCAGCCAAAAGAAAAGCCCGTTCGGGCCGGGCCAAAATAGCCCAGATTTTTTCAGGCCTCTAATATTTCGGCCCAGTCCGCTCTAATATTTCGGGCTAAACGCAATTTTGCCAGCTCTATCCAGGACCGAAATGGACACAATGTGAAAATCAAAAGATATCTGAATTGTCCTTGTGTGAATGTTATTATCTCGGTTTACACAAAAAGCCGCAAATTCAAGACATCACATTCACCGAGTAGCTAGTAAATCCGCTAGCATCTCACTAGGAAATGTTTAAAGTCAAAAGATACCTATCTCGATGCAATAATACTTCGTCGGGCCTTTCTGTGTGTCTGCATAGTGTACCATGCATCAATTGTCATTCATGTGGGGGATTGTTAGAAACTGGCTTTGGAAGGTTGGTGTTGACCAATCTTTGAGCATTTCTAATTTTGTTTTCCATTAGATAAAAGTATAAATAAGTTGTAAAATCGTAATCTACGTTCCTATTAGATGAATTCAGTGTATTTATGTTCTCAAAATGAGAAGCAACTCAAACATGGAAATAATTTAAGAGTTTAAAAGGATAATGGAACATTTTTCCCACATAGGAAAAAGTGGAGAGAATTGGAACTCTTTATTTAGAGGAACATTTTGACAATGTAAATCAAGTATGCTCCCCCATGGTGCTTCGTAGTGGTGTTTTAGTCTTTTCTAAAATGACAAGCAAGATGGTGCTCTGCATCATTTGAGCTCGAGCCCATGCACGGACGCACATGTCGCATTAGGCACTCTAGAGGCACACTTCGTACTTCGCACGTACGCATCATCCGAGGGGCTGGAAGAACTTTAATTTTTTTACAATTTGGCCCAGATAGGTGGCTCGATGGGCTCGACGCGGTGCAGGTCTAGGTTCGGTGATGTGGCACGTGCACGGGTTGTCGCGTGGAAGCCCCGGTATGCAAAATGGGTAGGGTCAAGTCATCAACCAGCGCACGGCTCCGGCGTACGAGCGCGATTAGATCCGAACCAGTTCAACCAAGTTGGAACCGGTGCCACCAAGGGCCAAAATGTGCTTATTTTGAAATGGCACCACAACTCTTCAAACTCTATAAACTGACCCAGATCTGCATTTAACTCAGTACAATCTACATATATCATCATCTGCAACTGTGGTCTTCTTGTCTTCGAGTCTTCAAGAAAGTCCTCAGTATCGAGTACTTCGCCGAAAAAGTTTAGTTTATTTGTGCAGCGATCCCATAGTTGAAATCGTTGTATCTTGGGGATGATTCTCGTAGACAATGAACACTAGTATAACGAGTAGTATCGTCTTACAAAGAGTGAGTCTGACTCGTGCCTCAACTTCACCATCTCGTTATTATAAAGTTATTTTCAGATACATCAATATTTTTCCAATATATTTAGAATTAAAAGAGAGTAGAGTAGATAGATAGAATATATTAAGATTACAATATATTGAGAAATATAATCTTACATGTAAAAATAAACAGAGATTGCACAGGTAAGGTTGCACACATATTAAAAAAAGTTGTCTTTTTGGTTTTATGTTGACTTTTCAAAGGTTAGTTTTTGCTTTATTAGCTAAAAATTGTGGGAGGGATTAGTATGTTAAGCTTTCCCTCCCATTTTCAGCTGAAATTCTGCCAACACCTAAACTTGTTCCAAAAACCTTAACAACTTAAAAAATTTCAGAATCTGAAAAATTCAAAATTAAGCGAAACAGAATGAGGGGAAAATTTCCCTCCATATCATAACATAAACTAATTTAGTTTTACAGCTGAAAATCAAAATTTACAAATTCAAGTTTCCCTCCTAAAATTTAAACACATCCAAAATCCCTATAAATACAACATTGAATGTGATCTTACCTCATTCAATGTATTAAATCTACCATAACAGAAAATAAAAAAACACCACATACAAATGGTTTGCACCAAAAAGGGAAAAAATTGGCTCCATCAGACCGATGCTTGATTGCCCAGTTTTTAATTGCTAACAACACAGATTGGGTTGTGCATCACGAAAAGATCAGGAAACGGCTTCATATTTGAAGTTAGTTTTCGTACCATTCAATACATTTGGGAGTCCACAAGACAACAAATGTTAGAAGGTGTTCCTATTACTTTAAGGCTAAAAAAGAAGACGTTGGAGTTGTAAGATTTGAACTTAATGTTGAAATGATGAAGAGCATACTATTTTCAAATAGGGGAACTATAAGAAGGTTTGCCAAGGAACTAAAAGTCAGGAAAAGCAAGGTAGACAGGTGGGTTAAATCTGGTATGATAAAACTACACACTAAAGCCATTATACCTGCCTTAAAAGAGGCAAACAAGCTGCAAAGGCTCAAATACAGCCTCAATTCGTTGCACTTGGACAACCAAACAAGTAAAATAAGGTATGAATCCATGTACAATGTAATTCACATCGATGAGAAGTGGTTCTACACACAAAGGTGCACCGAAAGGGCATACAAAGTGGCAGATGAAGATGATCCATCTAGGTCATGTAGAAGCAAGAGATACATTCCAAAGGTAATGTTTCTGTGTGCAGTTGTAAGACCACAGTATTCAAGCCAAGGTGAACTTTTGTTTGATGGGAAAATTGGTATTTTTCTCTTTACAACCCAAGCATCGGCTCAAGGAAACAACATAAATAGAGTAAGAGGAACTTTGGTTACTAAATCCATAGACTCAACTAAAGAAGTCATTAAGGACTGCATTTTGCAGCAAGTATGGTTTTTAGCTATCAGATTATAATGTTATTATTTCGTTTATTCATATAGTAAGCCTCTGACAGACTCTAATCCGAACCCTTAATTACCGCAAGTGTACGGGTGTAGGTGTATATAGCGGAAGTCAAGGTCGATTCGCAGAGAATAAGTTTACGTAGTTCGATACCTTAATTATCTAGGATTAATCTAACTAGACACTGAATATTTGGAAAATTCATTAATTACTAAACTATATTTCATATAAACTATTAAATGAATTTATTAACAAAAAATGATTTCCAGTCAAAGAGAATGTATCTTAGGGCGTCAATTTCAGGAATTACGCTGATGAATGATTAATCTCTAACTTATAAACATTTAAACCAGATTTAATACCTATTAGGCGGCACTTAATTAACTTAATCCTTCTCTCAAAATGGTTAAATTGTAGATTGATTTGAACAATTACTCTCTCGAGTAAATTAATCCTAACAACTCCTAAAAGCCCCTTAACCCTTGCCTACGCAGTCATAGACAACTACGCTATACATCGTAAGTATATTAATACCTCCCTTCTCTCGAAGTGGAATTGTTAAACGATTTGACTAAGCCTAATTGATCAAATTATGCTCAATCATAAAATAGAAACAAACCCATAGATAGATAACAAAAGGGGAGTTTATAAATTAAAAGATCAAATCAAATATTGTTGTAAAACCCTACTCTCTAACCCTAGGACACGAGTAGTTTAACTACTCATGCCTACTATCAAATCAATACAATAATTCAAAGGAAACATTGTAATGAAATTAAAAAGTAGGCAAGAAATAATTAAACCCGAGTCGTCGACTCTTCGATCTCGTCTCGATCGTCAATCCTTGTTCTCACGCCTTCTACTTCAAAGTACGTAAAAGTATGACATGATATGATGTGATCCTCTAAAACTCGAGCTTGAATGCCTCTTTATAAGCTTCTGAACTAATCTTGAGGTTTCTAGGCTTCGAATCCTACTTGGAGTAGGAAATCTCTCAAACATCGATCTTGAGTCACGGCCGTGCGCAATGCTCCTCCCTATCTTGACGTTCTTAACTCGAAGCAACCTTAAAAACACTTTTTTTGTCGCAGCTGCAAGACATGTTTTTTGCGGTCGCGATGCTCGATTAGTGTTGAATTCACTTCTAGCCACTTTTTGTAGCGGCCGCGAGCCTTCTCTTGTCACGGTCGCGGCAGTTCTTCATCATTCACTCTCCAGACCGGTTCGGACTAGTTCAGACCGGTTTTGGCCGTTTTTTCCTTCTCCTTGATCTGTTCCTTCGTTCGATAGTCATAAAATACGACTTTTAATCCTGAAAACACTCTAAAAACCTTCAAAACAAGTCAAACACGTTAAATGGCCCAAATATGACAAATATACACAACTCTCGACCAAATATGCATATAAATGTTATAAATATGTTTCTAAATTGACCTAAATACATGCATAATTAACGTGTATCAAAACCCCCAAACTTAAACTGTTGTTCATTCCGAACAACGAAATAAAAGACACAAAAAATACAAGTGATTATGCAGTTGTTTAGGGCGATTAGATGATGAATTCAGTTTCAAACTGATTTTTCCAGAAGCTAGGCAACATAATAAAATTGAGCATATGTGATAACGCAACAATCAACTGCTTTCGAGACTTTGAACTTTCAAATTATTCAATCCTCACCGGGTAAGTGCTTTGCTCATCTCTCAAGTGTTTAGGTTAAAACATATTTCCGCTCAAACTGAACTATATGCCCAGCCTACCATATGCTTGCCAATCGTCTAAAACTAGACCTCGTACTCGACATGTGTGACAAAGGATCAAAAAGATTTTTCGTTTTGGTTGTAATGTGTGCTTATGGTAAGGTGGGATACATTTCGATAAAAATGAGTACTTTTGGACTAATCAAGTTACTCCTAACCCAACTACCCCTCAATATAATCACTCAATCTCACTTTTCAAATTTCAGCAAATCATCTGCAAAGCGACTTCTACCTTCAAAATTCCTCACAGCTTCACATCTAGAGACTACCCGATTTTCTATTCAAATCAAACAATTAAGCACTTTTTGATTTCATAGCCTCTCCTCAAGAATAACAAACAAACTTATATATAACGAACTCTTTCTTTTCGTTTTCCAATTTTTTCTTCTTTTTTTTTTCCTTTTTTTTTTTTTCAAACTAGGTGTTAAGCTAGAAAGGAAGTGGTCCTGTAGCTTCATGCATGCAATGGAAGAAAGTGACAAGAGAAATGCGCCCAAGAGGAAAGAGAGCAGTTGTCGTTTGTTGAGCTGCAAAGTCAACACTCACTGTCCTAGAGGTACTGCTAATGCTGCAGAAAGAAGACAAAAGCAAATACAGGTGCACAAGAAGTGTGAGCAAATGAAGGGCCAAGATGAAGACATGTGTAACAATCCTAAGGCAATATTATACTATGATTCTGCAGATTAGGACCAGCTTTCTTACTAGCCGTTGTGCCTATTATCTATTGTATAAATAGAGGATACTATACACTTGTAAAAGATATGCCATTACTGTAAAATCAAAATATAGAATGAAGAAAGAAAGCATAGTTTCCTGCTCCCAATGCAATGTCCTTTCCTTGTTTAATATTAGTTGTTGGTGTCTTGTTTCTTTCATGGTATCAGAGTAGGTTTGAGACCTGTCTCTGGTGCTGTCTTTTCTTCACTTTTTTTTTTTTTCCATTCTACTTCATATAAATGGCTGGAGAACAAATCACCACCTTACCTCAAACTGTTGCTACAACCCAACCCATTCCTTTACCAAACCAGCTTGTTACCACTAAGCTGGATGATACAAACTACCTGATTTGGAAGCAGCAAGTTTTGTCCACCATAAGGGGTTATGGTTTGGAAGGATACATTGATGGCACCAAGAAGGCACCAAGCAAGATGATAACTGATGCAGCTACGCAGAAGTCAGAAGTAAGCCCGGATTTCCTTTTGTGGCAGAGGCAAGACCAACTCTTGACCTCATGGATTTTATCATCTTTGACTCAAGGAGTGTTAGTACTGATGGTTGGTTTGGAAACATCAGAGCAGATTTGGGAAGTTTTGGAGAAGAATTTTGCAACCCAATCTCAAGCAAAACTCATGCAGTATAAAACCAAGCTTCTTACCTTGAAGAAAGGAGGCATGAGCATGAGAGAATACCTTAACCAGATGAAAAATTGTTTTGATCTCCTGGCTTCTGCAGGACAGCAAATATCTGAACCCGATAGGGTCTTGCACATTATTGCTGGTCTAGGCAATGAGTATGATGCAGTGATGGTGTCTGTTACTTCAAGGGTGGAACCATGGACTACATCAGATTTGCAATCTCTGCTCCTTAGTTATGAATCAAGGCTAGAACTCAGTGGTGGATCATTGCTAAACAATGATGGTTCTCAGCCCAATGTTAACTCTGCAACGATTGGTGGAAACAGAAGAGGTGGCCATGTGAGTCAAGGCAACAACCCTGGTAGAGGAAGAGGCTTTCAACCCAACTTTCAAACCGGTGGACAAAGTTACAGAGGTAGAGGGGGAAGAAATACTAATTATAAAGGAAGAGGAGGAAGAACTGATCGAGGTAACAGATTTTGCTGCCAAATCAGTACTGGAAACCACACTGCTGATAGGTGCTGGGATAGGACAAACTTGAATTATCAACCACCACAGAACAACAGAGTTCCCAACCAGAATCAAAACAGAAATCCTAGTGCTCACCTTGCTCAAACTACTTCTCTAACCTACTCTGATGCAGGTTCTGATACATCATGGTTTCCAGACACAGGTGCCACCAATCACGTGTCAAATGACTTCAACAATCTTAACATTGCTACGGAGTATTAAGGTAACAATAGGCTGCACATGGGAAATGGATCAGGTGTGTGTATTGCTCATATAGGTAGCTCTATTCTTAAATCCGACCAAAACTCTAAACATTTTATCCTCAAAAATCTTCTTCATGTACCTAGCATAACAAAGAATCTAATAAGTGTTTCTCAGTTTGCTAAAGATAACCAGGTTTTCTTTGAGTTTCATCCCTCTCATTGTCTTGTGAAGGACCTGGCCAATCATCAAATTCTGCTTCAAGGGAATGTTAGAGATGGTCTTTACCACTTCAGCACCCTACACTGTCACAAGCTCCAATCTACACTCACCACCGAATCAGCCAATTCTGTCATCAAGCCTATCTCTAGTGTGTCTTTGTTACCTTCTGTCAATGTAGTTTCCATTCCAAGAAGTCTAAGTCTAGACATGTGGCATAAAAGACTAGGCCACCCTGCTAATGATATTGTTAAGAAAGCCCTTGATGGATGTAATATTGAGTATTCTGTTATTAATGAAGAACGATTGTGTCACATTTGTGCTATTTCCAAAAGCCATAAACTACCTTATAATGATTCTGAAACCACACATGAACACCCATTTGACCTCATTCACAGTGATATATGGGGACCTTCTCCCACAAAATCCAGAAATGGTTTCCAATATTACATTGTTTTCATTGACCACAAAACTAGATTTTCCTTGCTGTATCTTCTAAAGCTTAAATCTGATGTATACAATGTTTTTATCCAATTCTGTAAAATGATTGAAACTCAGTTTGGAAAGAAAATCCAATCTATACAAACTGATGGAGGAAGTGAGTACATGGGCTTGAGAAAAATCTTCCAAGAATATGGGATCAGTCATAGAGTGTCCTGTCCTTATACACCCCATCAGAATGGTGTTTCTGAGAGGAAACACAGACACATAGTTGAAATGGGATTGTGTCTTTTGTCCCAAGCTGGATTGCCACCTAGATTTTGGGATAATGCTTTCACTTCTGCCATTTATCTCATCAACAGATTACCTTCCAAACTCCTCCAATACAAATCTCCCCTTGAACTCCTTCATGGTCACAAACCCACTTATACTCACCTAAGAGCTTTTGGTTGCTTATGTTACCCACACATGAGACCTTACAATTCGAACAAACTTGAAAGTAGGTCTAACTCTGGTATATTCCTGGGCTATAGTGGGTCATACAAGGGATATAAAGTCCTGATGCCGGGTGGAAAAGTAATCATATCAAGAGATGTCATCTTTGATGAAACGTCCTACCCTTACAACAACATCTTCCCCACATCTGCAGCAGACTCATCTACCAGCTCACTTCCTTTCACTAGTGTCCTTCCTATTATTCCTACTCCACAAACCTTACATCCTGCTCCTGCACCTCTGACTCCCAATAGCTCTCATCATCACAGTCATAACAACTCTCAATCCTCTCCCTTGGAGCAACCTGCTATGAGCAATATACCACTTACCCCTGTTTCTAGTGCAGTGCAGGATGAGGGGGAGCAGAGAAGACATCATATGGTTACAAGGTCTAGAACTGGAAGTTTAAAACCTAGACTTTGGTTGAGCACACTAACTACTGAAGAAAGGGAACCACTAACAGTGAAAGAAGCTCTTGAATCCAGTCAATGGTGTACTGCTATGAAAGAGGAATTCGAGGCCTTGCACAATAAGAACACCTGGACACTTCAACAATTGCCATCTGGTCACAACCTTATAGGCTGTAACCAGGTTTACAAATTAAAGAAGAACCCGGATGGATCAATACAGAGGTACAAGGCAAGGCTTGTTGCCCAAGGTTTTACTCAGAAGGCAGGTTTCGATTTCAAGGACACCTTTAGTCCTGTGGTTAAACACACAACCATCAGAATCATTATCTGCATTGTTGTACAAAGGAGATGGAAAGTAAGGCACTTGGACATCAATAATGCCTTTCTCAATGGTGAGTTAGAAGAAAATTTGTTCATGAAGCAGCCAATGGGTTTTGATGATAACTCAGGAAGAGTATGCAGGCTGCATAAAGCTATTTATGGACTGAAGCAGGCATCAAGAGCCTGGTTTATTAAACTTAAGTCTGTCATTCTGTCCATTGGATATCTGTGCTCAAAGGCAGACACATCTTTGTTCTATAAGTCCAACAGCAACTCAGCTACATACATTCTGGTGTATGTAAACGATATACTGATTACTGGAAGTAACCAAAGGGAAGTAGAAGATACTGTGGCAAGTTAGGGAAGATTTTCTCCCTAAAAGACTTGGGACCTGTGAAGCAATTCCTTGGTATAGAGGTTGCCTGGACAGATGAGGGAGTGCATTTGAAGCAAGGAAATTACATTACTGATTTGTTGACAAAGGTTGAGATGAAGGAAGCGAAGGGAATTGCCATGCCAATGGTGACAACACCTACTTTGTCCAAACATGAAGGTTCACCAATCTCTGATCCAACTTTCTATAGAAGTGTTGTAGGGGCCTTGCAATATCTGACCATTACAAGGCCAGAAATAGCTTATAGTGTGAACAAGGTGTGTCAATTCATGGCTAACCCATTGGATTTCCATTGGAAGGCTGTCAAGAGGATCTTAAGGTACTTGAATGGAACCAAGGAGTATGGATTGCAGTTCAGTAAGGAACAAAATTTAAGTTTGACTGGTTTCTCAGACTCAGATTGGGCAAATGATGTAGATGATAGGAAATCTGTTACGGGTGGAGAAATTGGTGTTCAACTGATCAAAGTTCCAATAGTGTGGGTGGACAACCAGAGTACTATCTACTTAGCATCTAATCCAGTCCAACATGCAAGAACCAAGCATATAGAATTGGACCTGCATTTTGTTGGAGAGAAGGTAGTTGGGAATCAACTAAGAGTTCAGCATGTGCCTAGCTCAGACCAAGTGGCAGATATATTTACAAAACCACTTAGTAAGCAATTCTTTGAGAGATTGAGGAGCATGCTACATGTCACATCCCCCAAAGAATTGAGGGGGAGTATTAAGCTAGAAAGGAAGTGGTCCTATAGCTTCATGCATGCAATGGAAGAAAGTGACAAGAGAAATGTGCCCAAGAGGAAAGAGAGCAGTTGTCGTTTGTTGAGCTGCAAAGTCAACACTCACTGTCCTAGAGGTACTGCTAATGCTGCAGAAAGAAGACAAAAGCAAATACAGGTGCACAAGAAGTGTGAGCAAATGAAGGGCCAAGATGAAGACATGTGTAACAATCCTAAGGCAATATTGTACTATGATTCTGCAGATTAGGACCAGCTTTCTTACTAGCCATTGTGCCTATTATCTATTATATAAATAGAGGATACTATACACTTGTAAAAGATATGCCATTACTGTAAAATCAAAATATAGAATGAAGAAAGAAAGCATAGTTTCCTGCTCCCAATGCAATGTCCTTTCCTTGTTTAATATTAGTTGTTGGTGTCTTGTTTCTTTCACTAGGAGAGACTATCTTCTAGTTTTTTCACCTATCACTTTGTTCTTCCCTTCACCTTTTCGAATGTCCACTAGTTTTCTATTTTTCTCCCAAGATTTTTACCCAACTACCTTCCAATCCTCTCCCCTCTTACTTAATTAGTCCAGTTAAAGCCAAATGCTTAAATCGAAAGGTTTTTGGCTTGTAATGTAGGGCTATGAAATAATAGGCTGTTAAGCGCAAATGGGCTAACTAGGGATAAATTTTGAACTTTTGGTCCAAAGGCAACTTTTCAAGGCTAAAAATAAGACTGAAAACAAGAGTCTAAGATAACTTGTTAAGTCACAACACATACTTTACACATTCATAGTAAAGACTCAAGGCAAGTTCTAGAGACTAATACACATATCCAATCAAAATTCACACCGAAAGAACTCATATTACTCCAAAGATAGGAGTACAATTAGGCTCAAATCCTCGCAAGGTTTATTTTAATCAAATATTCTTAGTTCAAGCTCAATTTCGTCTCGAATTACCTCTCGTGCCCTTTTATGTGCCAATTTTGCAACATTCAAAATCTCTTCATCATTAACTTTTCATCATCCATCTTTCCCTATTTTTTTTCACTTATTACCAGTTAAAGACTCGGGTTTTTTTTTTTCTTTATCTTCTAGACTTCAACTAACAAACAACTAAAAACATAAAACCTTAAACTAAGAACAACTAAAACAATAAAAAATAAAAGCACTAAACTAATAACCACTAAGACCCAATATGACAAATAACTAACACAAATGGGCTCACATAACTAATAGCTCCAATAAAACACACAAACGAGCACACAGACCTAATACTCCAACTAAAGCAGCAAAAGCAACAATTGGGCACACAGACCCAATGATCAAACCAAAATACGAAGTAAACAACAACAAATCGAACAAGCAATAAGAAACAAAATATTAGAAACAACAAAAGACAAATAGCGGCCAATATGTCCCACGGTACACCCCCTTCCCTAAACTTGGCTGAAAGCCAATGTTTGGAGGAAAATAGTGGTATGCTTTGGTTCCAACTCACAGTCATTGTGGCGGTGGAGGTAGTTGGAAGCCATGTTGATTGTTGGCTCCAAAATTGGGCCAATGCACCATCTCTAAGTGTGTTCCTCATTGCTTCGTTCGAGGAGGGTGTTCAAGATTGTTCGTGATCATGCAACTCCGTGCTAATTGTTTGCACGCCCCTCTAACCTCTGTTCTATGCCTCTCCATATGGGTGCCAATCGATTGCACCTCTGATAAAGCTGAACATCATGCTGGAGAGATGTTATGAGCCCTTCCATGTCCCCAGTCAGCTCGGATGCGGATGCAATAACTATTGCTGACCTCTTCTTCTTGGATGGTCTAGGGGCTCTGCTGCTTCCTTCGGCTGCTTGCCCAGATTGAAATACTTTGGAGTCCGGCATTTGGGAGTGATCAAGATGGTCCTCTAAGGACAAGGCCAAGAAGAGAGTATCTGTGCTGCTTATAACGGCCGTTCCTTCCTCGAATGGAAGTTGAAGATAGGGTCCCACATTTTGATAGACATACGAGACCTTCCCGTCTTCTCCCATGACCACGATTTGCATGTTCTCCAACAGCTCCAAAGTGAATTGGACCTCACCCTTAACCGGTATCATATTGTCTAACTCAATATCATAAAAAAACTCGGCTATGGGTGTGATCAACCCTCCAATCATAATGTTGTTTCTCTGCTTCCGGATGACATTCTCGAAATGCTCATCAATAGCTTCGCAACATCCACCTTATGCCCATGTAGCATATTCCAAATCATTTGCAACTCAGCATGTCTCATTACATCCGTTTCTTTTCTTGCAAACAGAGTGTGGGCCAACATTTTCTGGAGGTACCGGATCACTAGGTTGCGAATCCATGAAGCTTTAGCAGCATTGACAACGTATTTGAGGTTCCACAAGTGGTGGAGCGGCTGTCAATAAACCCCAGAACTCTTGAATGTTGTAAACTTCAGGTGGGTTTTGCTTGGTAGCCTTAGGAAAGTCGTATATCTAATCCAGCTGGGCATATGTCATTGTGTACGCTGTTTGCCCATCAGCTGGAATGTGATACCGTGCGGTCAACGGGAATGCAGTGCACTTGCCACAGTGATGGAAAATGTGCTCAAAAACTCTGGAGTGAGTCTCTTGTAGGTGATTTTCGCTTGAATTGGAGCAAGCATCCGGCTATAAGCATTGCTTTGACATTATCGTGAATTCCCATCATCCGAGTTAGCTCATCATTGTTGAATCTAGTTACCACAACTGGGCGTTGGCGAAGCTGATCAAATTGAGCCTTGTGCTCTCCCAATGTAAACCCACATAAAGTTTGGCTATCATTCGGGTTCTGTGCTGCAACCTCTTCAACCATTGGTTGTTTGCCCTTGCTATGACTAGAGCTTGTTTTTTTCTGAGCCATTTAATTGAACCTACACACGCTCAATCCAACAAAATAACAATCAACAACCAATAAAGTTCAATAAGGTAAAACTACTTTCTAGCAATCAATTACTTATAGTTAAACAAAGAGTTTTTCCTGGTCCTAATTGATTCTCAAAGTGTAGTTTAATCCTTTTTACAAACTTAATCACATTCTAGCAACAATTTAGCCAAATTGCTCAATTTATATCCCCTATTGTGTGCTTAACCTCTAATTTCGTCAATTCAACCATCTTATGGTGAAATTCGAATCATATGAACATAAAACATGCAAAGAAAACTCTATTCATCATCATATTACTCATAAAAACACAAAAGGGATAACAAAACTAACCAAAAAGCTATTTTCTAACCACGCCCATAACATGCTCAATAAAAGTCCTCAATGAACAAAACATGTTAATTTCCATCTCGTTGCTATCATTCCAAACAACATAAAACACACAATTCAAGTTCAATTATCACCAACACTATCCACATTATACGACCTAATTGATTCTATCCCAAAATATGCACTACAAGTGCCAAT
This sequence comes from Ajuga chamaepitys, assembly GCA_958295605.1. Taxonomy (NCBI): domain Eukaryota; kingdom Viridiplantae; phylum Streptophyta; class Magnoliopsida; order Lamiales; family Lamiaceae; genus Ajuga; species Ajuga chamaepitys. The sequence continues at coordinate 8,445,111 of OY282499.1, forward strand.
ACTATTCAACTATGAAAAAATACTTCTTCAAATTCGAAATTCAACAAATCATAATGACAAATAAGCATAAACAATCAAGTTTAGCATCTAAAAGCTTGGGTTAGCCTTACTTACCAAAGAGATTTAGCCAAAAAAAAACTTTGAAGTGCTCGAAGTTCGTCCGAATGGGCCCGTTCAATCCGAATTTTTATGATGAAATTGATAAATCCTTGATGTGTGTTTGTGTATGTGAGTATTTTAGTGTGATTTTATGGTGATTTATGCAAAAGATTGGATGTGTGAGTGTTTGGGTGTATTTCGCGTGCAAAGGAAGAAGAGAGAATAAGTGAGGCAAAACCTGGCCTTTTCGCGATTTAAACCTGGATCTATGTGTCGTGGCCGCACGAGGTATGCATCGTGGTCGTGATGTTTTGAGCTCAAATATAGGTTTTCTGGACTAGTTTTGTCACGGCTGCGAGAAGGGTGCCTCGTGGTCGCTATATGTAGTCAGCTTCACTTTGTATTTTTGGGCAGTTTTATCACGGATGCGAGAAGTGTTCCTCACGGTCGCGTGCCCCTATTTGACCCCAGCTCGTTTTTCTCCATCTTTCGATCCTCGTTTCTTTCTATGCTCGTCCATGTTGGTTCCTAAGACATCAAAAACACTAAAAAAAAACGTAAAACATAAAATGAATAAAAACATGGACTAAAAAAAACAAAAAAAATCGGGTTATCTCCCGATAAGCGCTTCATTTTACGTCTCAAGTTGGAGGACATTTTTTGTTCTTGAGCTCTTTCAACCGCACTTCATGCACATTTTGAAGTTGGTCCGGTTTGTTGTATTTCTTGATTCGTTGTCCATTAATGAGAAAAGTGCTCCCATCTACGTTCATCAACTCTACTACTCCGTATGCTCGGACGGTCTTGATAGTGAATGGGCTCGACCATCTTGATTTCAGCTTTCCCGGAAATAACCTCAGTCGAGAATTGAACAATAAAACTTGTTCACCGGCTTCAAATCTTCGATTCTTTATCATACGGTCATGAAACCATTTGACGCTCTCTTTGTACAAACTGGAGTTTTCGAAAGCTTGATTTCTAAATTCATCCAATTCATTGATCTTAAGAATTTGATCTTTCTCAGCAACCTCAAAGTCGAAATTTAACTTCTTGACTACCCAATAGGCTCAATGCTCCAATTCCACCGGCAAATGACATGTTTCCCAAAAACGAGCTAATACGGCGAAAGTCCCAAAGGGGACTTGTATGTCGTCCTATATGCCCATAGTGCGTCATCTAACTTCATCGACCAATCATTTATGTTCCCATTCATTGACTTCTCAAGGATTTTCTTGAGCTCTCGATTAGCCAGCTCCACTTGACCATTGGTTTGAGGATGATACAGAGTAGTGACTCGGTGCTTTACCCTGTTGGGATTTGTGCCTTGAATCTTATTGAGTTTAAATCGAAGTTTGTATCGAGGTGAAGGATTGAATTTGTATTGTTTGAATTGGATGAGAATTGAAGTTTGCTGTTGGAGGGGTGTCTCGGCCGAGACGAGGTAGACTCGGCCGAGTCTACTTAGGCGAGAGGTTGACTCACGAGTCCAAACGACGGTCGCGGGCGCGACACGATAGGCGGCAATTTTTTTTGGGCTTACGCGATTTAGGCCCAGTTTGATTCCTTTCTTGGATAGAATTAGGTTTTGGGGGCTTATATATAGGTCCTATTGGAGTCCTTTGACATAGAGAGATTAGAGAGTCTTAGAATTGCTTTTGCCTTTGAATTTGGCTTGATTGTTCAAGCGCTGATAGTTTGTTTAGGTCGAGTATCAATTGAATAGATACTCGACTATTGGTCTTTGTTTGAACTCTCGTTTGAATTTGATTTGGGATCTTTCCCTTTTGGCCGTGGACGTAGCTAACAAGTTGTTAGCGAACCACGTTAATTCTCGGTGTCGTTTTTATTTGTTTTCTTGCACGGTTATTGTTTGCTTTGTTTGTTTCGATTGTTCGCCTATTTCCCAACAACATACTTAGCTAATAGAGAAGTTAGCCACTTATTGCAAAAGTGTGACCCTCCATCGCTTATTAAGGCTCTCGGTGTCCCGTACCTCGTAAGAATGTTCTTTTGGAAAAATCTCAGTACTAGCTTGGCATCATTTGTTTGGGTCGGAACAACTTCCATCCATTGTGACACGTATTCAACATCAACCAAGATATATTGGAACCCACTCGAAGATGGAAAGGGTCCCATGAAGTCTATGCCCCACACAAATAACTCTACTTCAATGATCGCGGTGAAGGGGCATCTCATGCTTTCATGATATTCCTCCATCCTTTGGTAACGATCACACTGCAAGAAGAAGTCATGACAATCTTTATGGATCTCGGCAAAATAAAAACCACTTTGGAGCACCTTTGCGGTTGTTCTTGCTGATGTAAAATGTCCCCCACTCGGGAATGAGTGACACTATGTGATTATGTCCCTTACTTCAGTATAAGGAACACACCTTCGTATAATAGTGTCTGCGCATCTTCTGTATTGGTAGGGATCGTCCCATATGTAGAACTTGGCATCATGATAGAACTTTTTCTTCTTATGAGGCTGTAGATTCAGTGGAATTCCATTCATTATATGATTCACAATCTCGCTGTACCAAGGAGCATCTTCCACCACCAACACGTGCTCATCCGGAAATGTGTCATTAATTGCCTTCTGTTGTCCCTTTGCATCTGCTTCATTCTCAATTTTGGACAAGTGATCAATAACCACATTTTCACATACTCTTCTATCTCGGATCTCCAAGTCAAATTCTTGCAATAGCAGTACCCATCTAATTAATCTTGGCTTTGAATCTTGCTTCGCAAACAAATACCGAAGTGTTGCGTGGTCAGTGTATACTATTATCTTTACCTATATTAGATACACTTTGAATTTGTCACACACATAGACAACAACTAGTAACTCCTTCTCTGTGGTAATGTATTTTGTTTGGGTTGAATCAAGTGTTTTTGTTGGCATAGTAGATTACTCGAAAGATCTTTTCTCTCTTTTGGCCCAAAACTACCCCTACAACCATGTTGCTCGCATCACACGTTATCTCAAATGGTTGAGACCAATCTGGTGTGATCAATACTGGAGCCGTCACCAATGCTTTCTTCAAGGTCTCAAATGCCTGCACACAAGAATCATCGAACACAAAGAAGTATCTTTTTCTACTAACGAGATAAAGGTTTAGAAATTTTTGGAAAAATCCTTTATGAACCCTCTATAGAATCCCGCATGTGCTAGAAAACTTCTAACCCCTTTTTGATTCTTTGGAGGTGGCAATCTCTCTATGGAGTGAAAACACCAATCTAACCCCACTTTCTCTTCTTTGCAATTACCTCCTTCAAGAATTCCGCATAATTAGGCATCTGTTTTAGTGCCTGAACAAATGGAATGTTCATTTGGATTCTCTTCAGTACATTAAAAAACTTAGCGAACTGATCATCAATCTTCTTCTTCCTTAGGACCCGTAGAAATGGAATAGGAGGGACATATGCTGTCATGTTAACTTTGATGTCTCGCCCCTCACTCGGTTTCAAGGCATCCGTTTGCCTCTTTTCTTTTCTTTGTGTCCCTCTTTCTTCCTCCAAATTCTCTTTCTCCACTACCTTCTCTTTATCAACCGACAGCTTCGGATCCTCATACTCAGTGCCACTTCTGAACTGAATCGCTTGATACTGCTCTCTCGGATTCACCACTGTGTCACTCGGGAATTGCCTCTGCTTATACTGGGCTCCAACAATCTTTATTAGCTGACTCATGTTGGTAGAAATTTCAGTGATGCTATTCTCGAGTTGCTTGATGTCTGCTCCCTTACCAGTCATGTTCTTGTTTAGCTTAATAAAATTTCCGTTCATCTTTCTCTCCAGTTGAGCTTATTTTTCCTTGTACTTAGTGAACTGTGACTACATTATCTCCTCTTATGTTGGCTTCTTGCCATCATAGATCATTGCATTCGTAATGGCAAATCCTGGTGGCCTGAATTCTTTTCTTTGCCATAGGAGAAGTACTAGTGATTCCGGTTAAGTTGGTACTGATTGTACCTCGGCTGATTATTCTGGAAGTTATTGAAGTTCCTTTGATTCACGAACTTAACATCTTCAACATCATCCTGGCCCGATGACTGTTGTGATGAGGTATCAGCATGTTGTGCTAACGTCAGACTAGTTAACAAACTTACTTGGTTTGTCAGAGCGGACAATTGAGAGGTAAGAGTATCATTCGGCTCTGCTTCTACAACGCTAGCCATTCTTCTTGGCTGATTCCTCTCATTCGGCCACTAATAGCTGGTTCAGGCCATTGCATCCAAGATAGAAAATATAGATCTTACGTTATTCTCCATCGAACTACCTCTTGCGGCAGCATCCACATGATCTCGTGCTGGAGCAAGCAAACCATTATAGAACTTGCACACTTGCTGCTTCTTCGAAAATCTATGTTAGGGACAACTCTGATAAGATCCCGAAATTGTTCCCAAGCTTCACCAAATGGTACTTGATCCATCTGCTTGAACTGATTTATCTTATTCTGTAGATCTAGCATCTTGGTCGGTGGAAAGTACATTCGGAAGAAATCTTGTGCTCAAATCCTCCCATTCTGTGACATCATCTAGTGAATTATACCATTTGAATGCTTTGTCTTTCAGTGAGAACGGGAAAAACCTCATTTATACTTTCTTTGTGTGTTTGATATTGTGTTATTCGCGAAAATATATGCTTTCAAAGGAGAGTATTATTTTGTGATGCATTTGATCCACTGAGGCAAGTAGTTCAAATAGGGCAGTATAGTTTGCCTCTAGCTCTTGCCTTTCCTTGTTACTGAAATACTCCTCCAATTTAATTTGGAACCATTTTTTTTCTTCATCCTCTATTTGTGGTCATTCCCATCCTTTTTCAACCACATGCCGGCACTTCTTTGATTGAAGATACACCATCATCATGGATTTTCAATATGAGTAATTTACCCCATTTAAATACGAGGGACGTAACGATATTTGGTCAACATAAGCCATTACAAGTCCCTTAATCTACCCGTTTAAAAAAAAAATTGGAACCTACTATAGTTCCAATTAGAATGTCAGAGTTTGTGCACGTGTGAAGAGTTCTTAAGTAGACTTGCAAAAGAACAACAAATTATATAATCAACGAGTTCTTAGAAAGTAAAAACTTGATTGGGACATAATCAATTTGAGTTTAAAAAATACGAGGAAGAATCCCTCTTCCTCTTCAGGCTTTATATGAAAGAGAGAAGTACAGTAATAAAAATACACCTCGTACTTACAGAGTCATTTAGGAATCCCTCCTAAAAATCCTATACTTACTCCCCTAAGTATGAGCCTAACCTTCTGGTCTCCCAGATCGAATTCGTGGTACAAATGATCCCTTTACCTGCACCTAGAAGGTTCTCCTGAAATTCTGTGTGATCTCCCGAACAAATTAGACACAACTCTCTTGAATTATATCTAATAATCAATTGATGTTCACGCACAATTCGAACATCAATAGAACAAATACAAGCTTTTGATGGATTACACGAATGCAACAGACACAAAACTCGATACTGGTCTTTATGACTTATCTTCTCTTTATAGTGATTGAATTTCTTCTAATCTTTGCTTAATTTCCATCAGTCTTCAATTTGCCTTTGGGGTTCAAGGGTTAACGGAGTAATTTTGACTTGTTCCTTGATTCAAAGGATTTGTTCCTTGCTTCAACATGGAAAGGTTTACCTGCATGATTTTCTTCAATCTTCCACAATCTTTATCTCAATCTCGCACTTCTTCAAACCTGTCAATTAAAGAACTTCCATAAGTAGTATTTCTCAGTGAGTGACACAAGTTAGTGAATATTTCATGTTTACACTTCCCATCGACAAGAGCCCCCATTTTCTTTTAATATGTGTGTGTGTGTGTGTGTGAGTGTTTTTGTGTTCATATATTACAATATCCAAAATGAAATAGATATTAGTGTCAAAGTGGTTGTTGAGTGTCTTGTATGAAAGCTCATATGCAAAAACATCTTAAAGCTTAATAATAATCAAAAGTTAAATCAAATATATAAAATTTTGTTTTATCAAGACCTTATATTAAAAGTTTGGACTAAGAGACATAGTATCGAGTCATATATTTTACTCTTCATATAATAACTTCATATTTTTTAGATATAAATTGTAAGTATAAATAATATCATAATGTTCTGTTTTATTTTATTGATGCCATGACTTTAATTTTCTTTGAAAAATGTTATATTAATACTATGTGACTTATTATTAAAATTCAATTCTATGGGTTAATTGGTGATGTTGAAGCAATAGTGAACGTGCAAGTCCTTTAGTGTGTTCTGCTTTCCAATTCTATAAACTAATACAATTTATACTTTAAATAATGTATCTAAAAATTATCATTAATATCAAGTCATTCGTATTTTGTAGTAAATTACATATCAAATGATAAGTTATAATTGTCTTGTCAATATTTTTTTATTGTATTAAGCAAAAAAAAAATATATATATCTCTCAAGAATGAGAAATGACATATAAAATTAATAAGGACTTTCACCATTATTAATTGTTCTAATTTTTACTTATATAAGGTTTTTTTCTAGTTAATTCCAAAGCATATTAGTATTTTCATTCACCATCAAAACACCTAAACTTATTAGTTTTCCGATACTAATACTAAGTAACCCTATTGTATCGCTATCAGATATTTTCTGATCATTTTCCAAAATTAATAAATTTTGAAGTAATTAAATTCCTCTTAAAGTATCACATGTTTAATTTTTTTTTTTTTAAATCTCTATAAGAAATTATCACTAACATCAAATCGTTCATATATTACAAGAATTATACATCAATTAGTAAATAAAAAATATAATATATGATAAACTATAATTTTTATGTCAATATATATATATATATATATATATATATATTGTAGAATAAGTATAAAAATAATATAGTTGCAAATCCTAACAATTGCTTGTTCTTATACATCTGGTTGTTGAACCAAAGAATTCGTAAAAGAGGATTCGCTCGAAGCAAACAAATATGCTATTTTTTCTCTTGAGAATGAATGATGAAAGACAAAACCAATAAGATCCACGCATATTGATTATTCTAATTTTTGAGATATGTTAATTTTTGCTAACATAGAACATAGTGGTATTTTTCTTAAACCATCAAATCACATGAGTTTAATAGTTTTCAAACAATTAATACAGAAATATATTTTATATATATATATATATATATATATATATATATATATATAATGATAGGTAATTAAAAACAAAATTACTCGTACCTAATGATAGGTAATTAAAAACAAAATTACTCGTACCTAGCTATAGGTCGAACTTGGGACCTACATAAATGGCAATAAGCGTCCCACCAACTCAGCTAGCTATCAATTGATTATAGTTTATTCCATTTATTTATATTTATACATTAATACAATGTAAAGTAAAAACGAATAAAAAAGTCACCACTAGATTAATAGTATATCATTAATTAATTTAATGACACTTTAAAACAAATGCTTCAATAGATACATTATCTATACATTAGATTATGAAGGACTTATTACTACACTAACACACTACAGACTTAGTGCCTTAACATAATTCAAAGTTTAAATTTCATTTTAGCGATTTTTATAATAAAAATGATATTTTTAGCCAGTCTCCTAAAATTTATATAATTTTAGCCAATTATCTTCATTATACCCTTGATAATCACATGGAACCTCTATATTTAACATGGGTGGTTAAGGGTGTAATAGGTACAAATGACTAAAAATAATAGTTATTTAGAAAAAAAGTTTAAAATATAAGTTTGACTTATGTTTCCACTAATTCAAGGCACAAATCAAGTGCCTTAATAGATACATAAAAACTTTTTATGTAACTTCTCCAACCTCCTATATTTTTCGTAATTTTCTTTAAATTTTTTGTTTACTTTATTTTAGTTGCTCACGTCAATATAAAATTCAGCCACAATATTCCATATTTGTGATTTTGCTTGGAACGTATGGCATAGTTCTATATTTGTTACTAAATTATAATAATAATTAAATAATATTTTTAATAATAATTAATATAATGTTAACTATAATAATAATTATAATTATTATATTTATGACATATATAGAGTGGCGTACAAATCATATGGGTTGGGCCACTATTGTGTCAACCTCATAAGGCCCAAACCAATATAGATTAACTTGAATCTGCCTAAGCTTATTGAGTTGAAAATATAAGCTTATGATCTTTTGATGCCCATCGAACTTATTACTACACCTACACTATAACAGTTGATTTTGTAAAAATTATAAGACAAATTGAAAATTTAAAATAGCACATCTATTCCATAGTCTCCTTTAACATAATAGATAAATAAAAGGAAAAGAATGAAATAAAGAAAGAAATCATCTAGGCTTTAATATTTTACATTCCCCTTAATGTATAGACTATAGTGAACACTACACGAAACACATGTTTTACCTACACATAAATTAGTCACACAATAAATGTGTAGGTATTTACTTACACATACTTTAGAAATATGTGGGTTATGAAAGAACCCAATTGATTTTCTAGCCACAACTATTATATTTGGCTATTAAGTTTTAGTAACATTTTTATACGGAAGGAAAAATCCCTCATTTTTTTAAAAAATTGGCGGATAAAATAATTTCATTCTAATGTTGACATGTTCATTGTAATTAATATTTTTAACCATACATATTTTTAATTGTAGTTAATTTATGGGTAAAAATAGGACATTTAGCTACACATTACTTACCAATATTAAAATATGTGGATAAAAAATATATTTTTAATATATTTTTATTTAATAAAATGATGTGGCATATCCTATGTAACTACATGATCTTCAGAAAGACTAAGCTAAATAAATTTCTCCTATTTCGATGATATTAGAAAATCCTGTCAGATTTTTTCCTCTATCTGTTTCGGGGAAAATTGGAAATTTTCCCTATAGATTTCCGCCATATAAATCCACAACTCACGCCAAAAAAAAGTTGAAGTGTTTATGGGGATTAAAAGGAAAAACCTAAAGTCCTCCAAATTGTAGCAGTCGTCGAAGACATTGTAGCAGCGGAGACAGTGAGTTTCCCAACTCTCCCTAGTGTGGCTGTCCAGTTGTAGCAGCAGCGGCGACTGTGAGTCAATAAACTTTAAATATATCAAATTCGTAAAGTCATAGATCTCAATTTTTTTTCTCTGTATTTTCCATATTGGCAACATGTTATTTCTTAATTGATTTGAGTTTATCAATTTTTAATTTCGGGAGAAAAAATGAGGGTATAAACACCACAGTGGCCCAAGCTTCCGACCATCACCACAGGTTTTTCATTTTAATTTTGTTCCATAGGATTTTCATTACTTGAAACGTGATGAAGGATAGTGCCTTGAGAGACAAAAATAATGCAAATTTCTGAATTAGAATGAGAAGCCGTTAAAAAAAATAAAAAGATGTTGTTGAATCCCTTACATAAAATCTAGACCAGCCTGCCAAGTTTGGCTTCTCTAGTCAAATACTTAAAATTATTCAAAACACTCACCATTTGGATTGGAAATTGACATCTTGTGAATTACTGCAATCTGATTGAAAGTTGCTTCTTTGATGGTGAATTTGTTAATGTTTATGCGTTGTAGGATGATGTTGGATTTTATTTGATATCTCAAAGGTCAACGCAGTAATTGAACTGCTAATATCTAGGAAATTTTGTTTTGTTTTATTTGAATTTTATTATCCAACGTGTTCTACCTTACCCTGCTGTCAAATTGAAATGTACTCCCTCCGTCCCTTTCTAATTTGTCTACTTTCTTTTTCGATTTGTCCCAATTTAATTTGTCAACCCATAAATAACAAAGTTCTCTCACAATCAATCTCCACCTTTGAAAAAGTCAAATTTCATAAAATCTATTTTTCCTTAACCTCCGTGCCTGGCCAAGATAGGCAAATTGGGCCGAGACGGAGGGAGTATTATAGTAAACTTAGAGTTAATGTGGACTGGATTTTTGTTTCTTTCTATTTCTTATTCCGGAGGATTCTCTCTTATTAGGGATAATGGGTGATGAATTATGGATTTATTATATTTTTTATGTTGTCACTTATTAATTTGCACATTAAACTGGACATTTTTTGTTGATATTTCTTTTCAGAATACAAATAAATGAAGTCCAAATCAATCATGCAAACTGTAATGAAGAATGTCAGTACATAACATGGGAAGTCAATTTTATATTTTAAAGAGGATAATCTACTTTGTTTGACATGTACAAGACATTTAGTAAACATTCGTTCAATTAAAATTTCCTTAAGGACACTTTAATTTATATTTTTATGAGGATAATCTACTGACATTTACAATGTGGCCTGTCTTCCTAATTTATGAATATAATTCTGTTTAGTCTTCCTTTGAAGTTAGTTCACTAATTAATAGTAGTAAACTTCTTTTCATAAGATGTGCTAAAAAATAAGATATTGAAACTCTGATACTTTATTTTAAGATATTTAATAATTAGTACAAAATTATATATTATTCATCCAAATACAATTTAATCTATTAATTTAGGTTGCATTTGGATGGAAGAATTTGATGATGGATTTGTAATTCTTAGTCTCAAATCAATTATTGTTGTTTGGATTAGCATGGAATTCTAAATACATAATTTAATTTTGAGCTATTTTTTTAAGGATTTGAGTGGATTTTCAACTCCCTTATGAATTGAATGGATTTAAAATCCATTGATTATAAATCCATCCATTTCAAAATCACTCTATTCAAACATAACCTTAATGAAATTTATCCATTACTTTAATTTAGAGCCTAATATATAAGAGTTTGTGTTTTAGCCTTTCTTAGAGTTTTTCCCCTATTTGGTATAATCTTTACCCGGCCCCTATCCTTAGAGTATAACTAAAAAAACTAGATTATTCCCCTTAGACGAGCTCTTAAATCCACCAGTAAATGAGTCCCCTTGACAAAATTTATGGGTCCCTCTTTACTTGTACGTATATTTTCTCAAAATTTAGGCACCTTTTCTTCCATCTACATAATTCAAGTAACTTAAGAAAATCCTTCCACTACTACTCACCAAATATCACTATCATTTTACTTTATATTGAATTGGTTAAGCCTTTTGCACATACCATGCATACAATGTTTAATATATTGTAATTGTTTCTGATCTCTGAGCTAAAGGATATTATTTGTATAAGTTCTAGTTTGAAGGTGTTAATTAATTGGTTGGATGAACTTGTTCCTCTGCTAATGTATCAACTTGACTTTTATATGGGTTTGGGAATAAAATATTAGTAAAATCTTAAAGTTTAATCCATTGACTCTCAACAAACATCATGCCCCTCTAGATTATCTTGATGCCACCTCTAGATTATCTTGTAACTCTGTTGTAACAGCTTGTCAATAGGCATTATGAAATGTGAAAGGAGAATAAGCAAGTAATATTAATTTCTTGAATTTCTGGAGTTGTTAACACAACTATTGATGTTTAGCTAGTGGCCTGGTTAACAATAACTTTTAGCGGACTCTATTCTAGAAATAATTATAAGTTTCTATCAATTGGACCCCTTTTTTTATTTTTGTGAATTGCAGGTATAATTACTTGAGTCGTGTAATTAGCATTTAATCAATATTTGGGTTTAATTAACTGTTTGGATAAACTCGTTATGTTGCTTGTATAAACTTGTTTACATTTGGTATTTGACTTGATACTAGATTTGTTACATTTTTCTCATCTCTAAATTAAGTAATTTATATTTTACAGAATGAAATGATGCGAATGAGAAGGGACAATCGACCGGAGAAAATGTCAGATAAGAAAAATCTTGGAGAAGGTTTTTGGATGACCCTATCCATGCTGCTTCAGGATCCAGTTTGACAATCAATTCGATTGGTTGGTTAGGGCTAGAACCCAATTACACATAAAGATACATACACTCATGATAGGTCATGCTATCCTGATTCCTGCAATAAATTTCACGATGAGCTGAATCTTTATACGTTTCGTTTTGAAGTTGTTGAAAGAGAACTTCAAATGATGCACGAGGTCATAATTGTGATATCTCCATCTTTTTTGCATGTGCCATCAGACACCTTTTTAAGTCCATCTCATGGTGTCACTTCCAACTATATATATAACCGTTCTCACAACTCCAATGATGGCGTCGATGAACATGATTCAAATTTTGATGAATTGAGTTCTCATATATAGATATTGTTGGGAAACTATGTTAGGGATATTGTAAGGATTATATTTTTTTCTCATATCCATAATTTTAAATTTTTGTCAAGTTGTCTATACATTTTATTGGATGTTACTTTACTAAACGTTTAATGGATACTTATATATATATATATAGTTATATTATATTTTATCATTTTTTAACTTTCATTTCTTTTAGGAAAATATACCTTATTACCAACCATACATGAAAAATAATTCTAACAATTAATTATTCAAAAAATGCGCACACCTGATTTTTTTACCCACACATAAAAAATGTGTCATGCCACATCATTGTCCATATCAGTGTCCATGCCATCATCCACATCAGCTTGGATGATATGTCATTGTCCAGTCAGCGTCCACGTCAACGTTGGCATTCCAAGTCTTTAGAGACAAATACAATTTTTTTCACTCCCATGCAATGTTATTGTGACAAAACACATCATCATCATTTGTATTTATTTAGTGACGATGAAATTTTGTCACTAATTTTAGTCTTTGCTAACATAATACGTTTTCATTATAGATATTGATAAAACGACGACAGGTATTTTGTAACTATAGAGTAACTCTTTTGTGACGACTTATTATAAACATGATGAAATAATGAATATAGTTGTGACGATGAAAGTGTCACAAAAGTTTGATGAGTTAGGTAATACATTGATTTTGTCACCAAAATTTGATATTTTGATGACAAAAATAACTTTCGTCATATTATATGCAGACTTTAAATGACGAAATACGTTATCATATGACAAAATGTGGATGCTAAAAGTGACAAATTAGGCGTCACTATAAATTATAATATATGGTGACGATGACATTTAACGTCATAAAAAATCATACTTTTGGTGACGAATTCAAATATTGTCATATATACCTAATACCACGCACATACCATGACGACAGCTGTGACGCTAAAAATTCGTCACCAAATACTTATAGTGACGAAATATGATTTTTATATGATGAATCTTGTCATCACGAAAACTCAGATTTCTTGTAGTGTTTTGGTAAATTTAAATTATTTAGTTCTTTGAGAACCATAAAACTAAAGTACTCTTACTCATTATAAGAGTTTCTGTATGTATTATCTTTCTTTAATTTTTTCTAATCGACCTTTATTTTTTCTCTACAATTATAAAAGAGTCTGATAAAAAAAAAAAAAAAAGGAAATTAGGAAGAATAAAAGGAAATAAAAAGAATTATATTATGTATACTACTATAAAGAAAGGAAAATACAAATATTATAAATATATAGGTTGAACTTATGTTATTCAGTGAATTAAACATAAATGTCATGAAATATAAAATTCCTCAAATTAATAGATGAGGTTTGAACTATATACAGGACCTTACCAAATAAATTGAACTTTAAAATAAGTTACTAAAGTAATCTTAAAAAATAAAATAGGCAAATCAAATTTTGTAAGAAACAACTCACACTTTTATGATAGAAGTAAATTATATTTCAACTTTTTCTATATCAGTATCTCACACATTTACATATATACATAATAAATGCATATAAAACAAATGTCATTAAGGATGTATATACACATATTAAGAAAATATGTATTTTACTTTTATATTGACTAGTAATATTCCCGTGCGATGCACGGAGGTTTTTTTTCAAAAGTAACGATTTTAATAAAACTAAATATGATATAATCTAATATTTAAATATGTGATGGTTTTATCATAATAAAATATATATTTCTTAAAATGTAGAATAAAACATAAATAAAGTTATAAGTAATGTAAATATAAGTCTCGCACGTCATATATGAATTTAATATAACTTACTTTATATATATGAATATATATAAATATATATATATATATATATATATTATAGATTAACATTAAGGTAAATATTCAATATAAAAAAATATTTTTCAAAATGATCATTTCTTATCTTTGAAATCTAACACACATTTAGTGTGTTTGCATCATTCTTCTCCTATGTGCATAATAACTTAATTAATTATGAATATTAAAACAAACATAAATATCTAACTATCAACTCATATTATTAAATAAAATAAACTGGATCATGTTATAAGAAATTTATTTTTCTTTAATTTTTTTCCATTTTACTTTAAATATTTGAATTTTATCCAAATAAAATTTTAAATTCTAACTATAACTATCGCCCTTTTAAAAAATCTTATTTGCAAGCTTTAGTACTTTACTTGGTATTTCCAATATAGAAAGAATAACGAATTAACAAAATAAAATTCAAAAGTTATTCAATAGTTGGAATAACAAAATAATTCAATATTAGTTGGAATAATGCTCCAATATTTCTTAATACTTTCATATATTTTTTGAAAAGTTCCAATTAAATTATACATTTATATTGTAAATAGTAGATTCATTTAAAGATATACATTGGTTAATGTTAAAAAATAAAAGAAAAATACTTAGGTTGCAAACTGTGAAAAAAGAAGAAGACATAATTGAGATTGGTTAAGACGGCCCAATATTGTTTAGGTTGCAAAGTCTAAAAAACTTATAGTTCTAGTTGATTTATTTTGCTTATTTAAAAGAAGTTTAGTTGCAACTTTTATAATTTAAAGTATAGGTTGCAAAATGTAATTATTATAGAAAAATAACATTAATATATCTCAAATATAAAAAATTCTAAGATTAATTATCATATATAAAGTTATATATATGAACGAAAGTCATAGTTTTTTAATTTATCAACAAAAATAATTATTATAGAAAATAAGCATTAGCAAATTTAATAATTTAATAAGCTGATTATAAATTAAATATTAATTTGAGACAATTCATGTCAGATAAACTAAATTGATTAGTTGTGGTTTTAATGAAAGAATCAAGTACAATAATTTGTAAAAGAGAATTATTTGAATGATTTTTAATTGTATTCCAAACCAATACTATAGTTTTGTACAATCAACAATAAACACTGAAATCTATTTAAATAATCAACGACAAATAATATAATATTTTAAATAGAATATCTTATTATTATATATATTATATGGATGTCAAATCAAATATCGTCAAAAGATTATTAATTTGATATAGTATATACATAATAATTAGATTAGAAATGAAAAAAAGCAGCAACTTAGAAACTAAATAAGTTTTGATCTTTACCAAATGTGACAACAACTTATCAATCATAATCTAAAATTTTAGGCCGAAAAGTGTTATTTACATAATTGTCACTATTGTGGCTTACACACACACACACAAACATATATGTGTGTGTAGAATTTTTTGATCTATAAAATAATTTTTAAATTCTAACTATAAATAATTAAAAATAACCATAAAATATATAATAAAAAGAACAATGATATTTTATTTGGATCATATGTAATGTAAAGTTTAATACTTTTCTCATTATGTCTCTAGGTTTATTTTATATTTAACTTTTAATTTATCTAAATAAACTTTCAAGTTCAAATTATAAATATTTAATTTTTTTTTATAACATTGAATTTTCATTTGCAACTTTTAACATTTCATTTGGTGATTTCAAAGATACTTAAATAAATTTTATTTAATAAAATCTTATTTTAACAAAACAAAATTCAAAATTTATTTAATGATTCGAATAACAAATTAAAGTTTTTGGTTACTTCAAAATATTTGAATATTTTCGTATTTTATTTGGCATTATAAATTATTTATATAAATGTTATAGTCTTCTTATAAATACTTTATTTATTTGAAGATAAAAATTGATTAATGAGAACAAATTTATTTAGATTGTTAAGAATAAAAATGGCATTCGATGTTGATTTGTACGACCAAGTATAAGAAAGGCAACGAAGTTTTACTTAAAGTAAAACATTAAAAAGAGTGTCAAAATATAATAAAAGTCATAATTTAGGCTGCAAAGAATAAATTTCCTTAAAAGATTATTTTTAATAAAATACACATTATTAAAAATATAAATAAGTAATTAAAAATAATTTCAATAGCAATTTTAATACATAAATATATATATATATAAATATAAATATATATACATATATATATGTTGAAAGCTTCTGTACTTTCGTGATAAGAAGATATTTTAGCACATTTGATGATTTAATAAATGGATTATAAAATAGATATTATTGTTTTTGCCTTTGATTTTCATTATTTAAACAATGGGTTTTCTCCCTGCATGACTTAAATAAAAAGAAATACTCATATTTTTCATAAAAAAACTATTTTACTAATTTTAGTTATTACAAAAACCAAATATTATAGTCCAATTTACAATAAACATGAATTCTAGAACAAATGATTAACCAACAAACAATCTGTTTATTCAAATCAAATATCTCATTATTATATATGTGATATTGATGTCAAATCGAAGATCGTGAAAAAATGAATAATTTGGTATATTATGCATAAAAATTGGATTAAAAATGAAAAGGTTATTTGTATTTTAAAAAAATAAAAGAAAATTATGAACTTACCAAAAATAACAAAAAGTTACCAATTATGGTCTAAAAGTTTTGGCGGGAAAGTTAAAATGACATTAATACCCTCTATTTTACTTTTATAGATACTAGTAATACTCCCGTGCGATGCATGAAAATTTATTTAAGAAATAATAATTTAATTAAATTAAATATTATATGCAATTTTAATTTTGGATTAGAGAATCAAAATATAGGGGAAATGGTATATCCTCAACCAAATTTCCTATCTCCTCACAAATCCCTTAAATTTATAGCAAAATTTTAGTTGAAGACTTGAATTTTGGAAAAGTGCCCCAATTAGGGGCCTGAATATTGGAGGTTCTCAATTCAAGGCCTGAATTTAGAGTTTTTCTCAGGATTATGTATTCAAAAATAGGATATATTATTCGATGTGCGAAAGATTCAGTACGGAGTCGATATAAAGTTCCTGTACAGAGTATATTGAAATTTTCTATATATATATACTAATGAACATTCCATACATCAGATAATGTGTCACATTTTTCAAGACGTAAGAGTGATAATAAAATTCAAAATCTAGACCTCTAATAAGAAAAAACACAAAATTCAGTCCCCTAATTGAAAACTCCTAAAATTCAGGCCTCGAATTGATTTTCTGAAACCTTCTAGAGGAATTTCCCAATTTATCATTATATTTTCTTTATATTATCTTTCTTTCCATTTATATATGATACTCGATATGGTAAATTAGAAAATTAGATTTTTTTAGAGATAATGGTACGGATAATATTGGAAAAATTAGAAAAGAAATTCTAAACAAACATCTATTTAAAAATAATTGACAAACCCTAAAACTATACCTTATCAAAAAAATTCATCTAATAAAAATTAGAAAAATGACACGGATAGTAATGAAAAAAAAAAAGACTTCTATTTAAAAATAATTGACAAAAATCTAAAACTACATCTAATAAAAACAGAAGTAGAACCAATTATGGTCCAAAATTTCAGACGAGATACAAACAAAGAAAAAAAAAATATTGTTTAACTAATGTAGTTTTGCAGGCCAATAAACAATATTAATACATATAATTAGCAAAGAAAATAATATTACTTTTCAACTCATTATAATATTTATGATATGGATGTCAAACTAAAACTCATGAAAAGACCATTTAAATGATATATCTTACGTAAAAATCGGATTAAAAATGCAAAAGTTATTAGTATTTAAAAAAATTAAAATAAAATTTAAAACTCACTAAAGGTAAAACAACTTACCAAATTGTGA
Source organism: Ajuga chamaepitys (assembly GCA_958295605.1). Taxonomy (NCBI): domain Eukaryota; kingdom Viridiplantae; phylum Streptophyta; class Magnoliopsida; order Lamiales; family Lamiaceae; genus Ajuga; species Ajuga chamaepitys. The sequence goes on from OY282499.1 coordinate 8,463,134, forward strand.
AGGAAAAATTAAGAGGGAAATTTAAAATTACAAAAGTAACCTTCATTTTACTTTTATATAGATATAGATATAGATATAGACTAGTATCACTCCTGTGCGATACACGAAAATTTATTTAAAAAATACTAATTAAATTAAATTAAATATTATAATCTAATATTAAACATTAGAGCTGTTACATTCTAAACCAAATAAATATTTGGATAGTTTTGATTAAATATATAAAAATATAAGTAATGTGACTATCCGTTTCTCTAACGTGATATATGGATTTTATATAACGTATATTTTATAAATATATTATCAATATAAATGAATATTCAAACAAAAATAAGTATCAAAGAAAATCAAATTGTTGTGTGAACATATATTTAAGTGATAATGAATTTTCAAACAAACACTAATATTATCTTAATATCGAACTCAAACATATATTTAGTGTGTCCATATCCATATTGACATGTGTGGACACCCACACATAGATTAAGTGATAATGAATATTCAAATAAACACAAAAATCTAAATATCATACAACCTATCAACATATATATATATATATATATATATATATATAATAAATTGAATAGTGGTGTATTCTTGTCCCAGGCTATCATACAAACTACATTAAACGCTCAAATCTTTTCAAATAATCAACAAACAAACAATATAATATTTCTAAATGGAATATCTAATTATAATATATGTGATATAGATATCAAATTTTTCTAAAAAATATTGATATCAAATTAAAGATCTTAAAAAAAGGCTTTAATTTGATATATTATACATAAAAAATAAGTTCGAAATGAGAAAAATGTATTTGTGGTTTAAAAGATTAAAATAAAGTTTGATTTTTACTAAATGCGATAATAACATACTACATTCGTTGTTTTTTATATGCAGTTTTAATTTTGGATAAGAGAATCAAAATATAGGGGAAATAGACAAAAAAATATTCCTCAACCAAATTTCCTATCTCCCCACAAATCCCTTAAATTTATCCTAGCAGAATTTAAGTTGAAAACTTAAATTTCGAAAAAGTGCCTCAATTAGGGGCCTGAATAATGAAGGTTCTCAATTCAGGATTACGTATTCAAAAAATAGGATATATTATTCGATGTGCAGAAGATTCAGCATGGAGTAGATTGAAAATTTCAATACCGAGTATATTGAAATTTTCTATATATAGTAATGAACATTCCATACATCATATCACGTGCCTTATTTTTCAAGACGTAAAGATTGAGAATAAAATCAAAAATCATGACCTCTAATGAGAAAAAAACTCAAGATTCCGGCCCTGAATTGAAAACTCCTAAAATTCAGGCTTGAATTGAGACATTTTATGAAATTTAAACCTTCTAGTGGAATTTTCGAATTTATTATCATCATCATTTTTTTAATATAATTTTTCTTTATATATGATATTGAATATGGTACAATAGAAAATTAGAGATATCTAGAGATAATGGTACGGATAGTATTGAAAAAATTAGAAAAAAAATGCTAAAAAGACATCTATTTAAAGAAATTGACAAAACCTAAAACTGTATCTGATATTTTTTTTTCATCTAATAAAAATTAGAAAAATGATACGGATAGTAATGGAAAATTTAGGAAAAAAAATCGAAAAATATATCTATTTAAAAACAATTGACAAAACCTAAAACTACATCTAATAAAAACGGAGGTAGTAAAGGTCCAAAGTTTTAGACGAAAAAGTGTTAATTACAGAATTACTCTCACTATATATGTGTGTGTGCGCTGCAGCGCAGTAGGGGATCAAATATTAAACAAATATAATGTCACTACAAGAAAAAAAGGGCATTTGCCACTAGTTTTTTGCAACTACAAAGTAGTTATTAAAAATAACCCCTTTTGTAACTACTAACAGTTACATAAAATATTTAATACAATTTTAACCAAATTTGCTACAATATAACAAACCCTTTTGTAACTACTTGTAGTTACAAATATATTAGTAACTACAAATTAGTTGCAAAAAGACTTTTTGCATCTTATTATAAGTGACTACCTCATAGTAACTACTTTTAGATATTTAGTTACTAAAAATATTTTTGTAACTACTCTCCAGTTTTTGTAACTACATGTTGTAGTGGCAAAAAAACCTTATTTCTAGTATTGTGTAAAATGAAATACTAACTAACTGTATTTTATAAATAAATAATTTATTTTTATTTTTTTGCAAAAAACCTTATTTAACTAATCTAGTTTTGTAGGCCTATAAATAATATTTAACACATACAATTAGTCAAGATAATAATATTATTTTCAACTAATTATAATATATATGATATGGATGTAAAATTAAAACTCGTGAAAAAATCATTGAAATGATACATCTTACATAAAAAATGGAGTAGAAATGAAAAAAAGTTATTAGTATATAAAAAAAATTAAAACAAAATTTTAATACTTACCAAATGTACAACAACTTACCAATTATGGAGTAAAAAATAGGCGGGAAAGTTAAAATTACAAAAGTAGCCTCCATTTTACTTTTATATATATATAGATTTTTCAAAGGTGAATTGAGCGTGGAGATTTCGAAGGTGGAGATTGTGTTATAACTTTTCAATTTAAAGGGTGTGCAAATTTAATTAAAACGTATGAAAAAGAAAATTGCGTAATCTCATTCGGAATAGAGAAAATAGATAAGAATAGATTGGATCTACGCTGTAGCCTGAAGTTAAAATAGAAATACTTGGACTATCAAATCATTTAATGACTTTGGAAGAGGATTAGGATTTACAAGATTCCTAATTAGAGTAAGATATGTCTTTCCACATACGTGTCTATATATATTGTGTTATACATTTACTCATCATTCACGCATTTTTCATTTACTCTAGAATTCATTAGGAAAATTTTAGGATTATTTTTCGACTCATTCGTGATACGCGTCATGGAATTTATAGCGCTGCCTATTGGTCCAAGATTCTTCGAACGTAATAGACAACTTACACAGCCTATTTGTGGTCCATTTCAACAACCCAAATTCTTGAAATGGAAACGTCCCCGGGATGGGTTTGTTGCCGTCAATTGTGACTGCTCATTTCGAAGTTTTGATGACACCGGTGGATACGGAGTGATAATACGAGATCAGTACGGTCTTTTTATTGGTGCAGGGGCCATGTGTTTTCCCAAGAGCTATTTGACTTTAAAGAATGAGCAAGTCGAGTACGGAGTGACTGTGTTGAAAATAGAGATGTTGGCGATAAGTGATGGGCTGAGGATGTCCAAGAATCTGAAATTGACATATGTGGAGATTCAGTCAGACTCGAAAATTGCGATATCCATTCTTCGAGGATATGTTGACTGTCCAGACGAATGTCTTGATGTGTATTCCGATATCATACGCGAAGTAGCCTACTTCCTACAACTTGATTTCTTCTTTGTCTACCGAGAAACCAAACAAGCCGCTGATTTTTTGTCAAAACTGTTAAAAAGTAATGGAGTCACGTATTTGCAAAGCTCATCAGAACTGCCTGATCAACTGCGAAAGATTTGTATAGAAGACTGTATGGGAAAAATTACTCTAAGATTTTAGGTTTTAAAAAATGTATAGTTTCATAGACTTTCATACAAGACAAATGCAATGTAAGTGAAAGAAAAGTAGAGTGAAATTTGTTGGTGATACAAATGCAATATATGTCTAAGGAGAATCCAGTGAAATTTGTTGTTATAAATGTAAATTTTGGTGCTTTAGATTTCATCTCATTTTCTGTGTTTACTGTTGTTTAAGATATTGCTTCAAGATATTTGGCATCCCCTTTATGATGCTTTCCTAATTTTGTATCTAGCTAGCTAGGTAGTTTCTCTACTCTGGTGAGCTCAAGTGTTTATGAATAGTAAAGTATTTTGTTGCATGCGAATAATTAGATAGGATAATCATCACTGATTTTCAATTTTAGGGAGGAAAGGGGATGAGTTGATTTATGTGAGTGAGTGTGTGTGCATTAGTGTGTATATCTGTGCGTGTAAGAGTGTATCTGCGTGTGGCTGTTTATGACTGTGTATGTGTGAAGATGCATGGGATAACGTAGAACAAGAGTTGTGTGTATATTGTGCACACACATTATGGTGCTTTACTGGTCAAATGATTTGCTAGTCACCCTGGACTCATATACTCCCAAACATGACAATTCTGCATCATGTATCGGCTTCGTATGTCTATTTAAACTTCTTTAAGCTCTATAAACCTCCCATCTTTGTGGATGCCTATTATCTTTGGCAACAAATTCATCAACACATTCTCCAATTTGGATTGAGCTACACCCCCGTCTCCTTTCCCGTACCCTGCTGTCTAGCAGCAACATGAAAGTTTAAAGCATCGACCCACAGACCGGGCGATGAACTTAAGTTTGTTATCAACTTCAGATAACTTGGATTATTAGGTTCTTGATCTCAAAGCTAGCAAATTCTTATTTCCATGAATCTTGCAAGCAGATAATGGAGTGGTCCAAATAACCGGATTAGGTTCCAAGTGCATACTTTTTGAAAGTCCAATAGCTTCTTCTATTCGAACAGTCCCGCCCAACATATCCACCATGCAGCCATAATGCTCGATTCTTGCTTCACTGCGAAAATGGCGCACCATTTGTCTGAACAGCCTTTTCTCTTCATCCACCACGCCTCCATGATTGCAAGCTCTCATAACTGCGATGAAGATGACATCATCAGGTTTTTTACCTTCTAAAATCATAGTGTCAAACAGATTTAAGGTTTCTAAGCAATGTCCATTTACAGCCAGCTAGCCCTGATATCATTGTCGTCCAAGTGATGATACATCTTCAAGGCATCTTGTTGAAGATGATATCTGCATTTTCAAGGTCTCTACATTGGCAAACATGTCTATTAGAGCACTGCCTACAGACAGTGACAACTCGAGCTGGTTTTTCCTGATGTATGACTCGATCCATTTCCCATGCTTGAGTGATTTCAAGTGTGTACAGGCGGATAGAACGCTGATCAAAGTAGTCTGATCGGGTTTGCATTTTCCTTCGATTAATATGAGATGAAAAAGGGAAAGAGCTTCATCGAACATGTTGTTGTTCATGCATCCAGCGATCATGGCGTTCCAGGAGACCACGCTTTTGGCTGGCATTTGATTCAATAAAGTTCTCTCGCTGATTCAATATTTCCCTGAAACCATGGTCGTCCAAGAAACTACACTCCTCTCTGGCATTTTATCGAACATATCCTTTGCACTTTTCAAGTCGCCTACTCCGATGTATCCTGAGATCCAAGAAACACTATTTCTCTCTGGCCAATGCCATTTTGTTGAATCAAACAAGATGACTGCAGAATCTATCTCCCCGTGACTCGTATGTGTTCTGATCATCGTGTTCCACGAAACTACATCTTTCTCAGGCATTTCTTCAAACAGCTTCCGAACAATCCCCAAATCTCCCACACATTTAGCATAAAAATCCAAAAGGGTGTTCATAACAAACATACTGGGCGCAATATATTGTTTATTTCAGAAAATTGATGTACCAATATAAGTGCTTGGTTAATAAAAATAATCAATTCATTTAGCTAGTTAAAAAAAAGAATCTCGTCTAACAACGTGACTTAAGTATAACGCAAGGGTAAAGATGATAAAATATCTCGAGGCGTATGGATCGCCCCGTTCTTTGAGCCATGGCGGGACGAAGCGGATATAGATCATGCGATCGCACCGTCATGCCCTATCACCCCTCCCCCGCGGCCACAGTATAATTTACATATATACATGGTGTTCTTAATATAAATTAATCTATTTAATATATAATATTTAAAATCATACAATAGTAATAAATATCATGTATCAAATATATAATACCAAATAAAAGATAAGTGAAAATTATTGATTAAGTTTAGACACACAAATAATATTATAAATAAAATTATAAATGTATTTTAAACATTTACTATTCTTTTATATTTTATAATAATTCTCTAAAATTATATTTGTATAGAATGTACTAAGCTAACATTTAAATTATAGTAATGGGTCGACCTGCTTCCGAACTGTGACCCACGACAAGTCGCTTTGCCTTGTTCAAAGGATGGGGCGGACATGGATATTCAAGTACTCACCCCGACTTAGCCATTGCCATCCCTATTTGAGTCTCCCCACCCCAAATATCTCGCCCCCGATTCTCTAAATAAGTAATATATATTACTTATATGTATATATATAAATATATTAAAAATGTTTATAGAAGGTTATTATTCCTTAAAAAACATATCTTATATAGTAATATTGTACCTTATAGTATATTGTTAAATATAACACATAAATAAATATATAATAATTAGTTAAAGTCAAGGTTGTCAAACTCGCGATTTTAAGTAGAATCGATGACGTGTCGGTAAAATCGGATCGCAAAATCGAATCGTAAAATCGTAAGATTCTACTACCTATACAAAAGAACCATATATATAAACTATTCTAAATATATTTTAATTACAACAAGTCCTTAATAGATATCCCATATAAAAAGTATACATATTATACACACAATTAATCAAATATATATATATATATGTATATAATATAGAGAAATGTCCTAGGCATCATGATTCATATATACATTTAGTAAGGCATTTCTAAATTACAATTATGAAAACTTTAATTTTAAGAGAAAATAAAAAAATAACCTTAGTGAAATTAAGTACTACATAAGAGAAGGAGGGAGAGAGAGGGAGGGAGAGAGACTACCACCAATCTTTTTTTTTTTTTTGGAACTATAGATATTCACCACAAGAAAAAATGGTATTTGTCGCTACTATTTTTGTAACTACAAGAGTGGTTACTAAAAATATTTTTTTTTTGTAATTATTAGTAGTTATAAAAAACATTTCATACAATTTTAACCAAATTTGCTATGATATGATAAATATATTTTCAATTATATTTATTGTCAGGGTACAGTACTGTTTATTGTTATTCATATTGTATGCCTATATATATTTTTTCTTTCATATAGGTTACAGATCTCGATTTCGAATGACTAATTCTGTAATTTCTCTGGAACTGATATGTTGTCATCTTTTATAGGTGGATTTGAACGTGTCGTTCCTTTTTTCTTTCTGGTGGGCTAATGTGGGATCATACTCGTACCAAATACGGAGTAGATTTTTTTTTCTTAATATTGTTTATTAAAAACAAATGTTATGAATTCAAATCTTAGAAAATCATAAATATCCTTGGCTTTCATCATTTGAAATTGGAGGTTATCAGATGATACATGGCGAGACGCAATAAAAACTATGGTATTGTAATAAGAATAGATACTCGAGAACAGGTAAACTTGTCAATAGATTTTCTAGCCTCTCTTTTTTCCATTCATTTAATTCGTTTTAAACAAGCGGTACATAAGTTTTGGGACTTGCTAAGCAGAACTATAAAGCATGACTTGCAAAGACCAATAATGTACTTTCCGTCTCATAAAGATATGATTACTTTCGATTATCGTTTGTCCGTCGTACAATAAATAAGACACTTATTTCCAATTAACTAATTGTTGATTTAATCCAATATTACCAACATACCTAACATATAATGCTTGAACTTATAAAGCATCTATGCTACATCAGTCACTCATCCAGTCCATCAAGAAACTCTTCCAAGTTCCAACATCATCAGAGCCTCACATAAACCACATAAAAGTTCTTAATAATACACAGATTTAATATTTTCATCCACTGCAAAAATAGTGTCAACTTTACAAGTTCTTAATCTGCAATATCCTCCCAAAAAATCTTTAATTTTGAGGAACTCTCAAGCCAAATCTCTTTGAACAGGAAATAACATGACAAGTCTAGCCCTAACGTTTCGCGAACCTTTGTGTACCAAAAAGATGATCATACGTTCAGAGGAACATACTGTTGCTACCTAAGTGTAGACATCGGCTGCTTCAAATCACTTCAGAATCGTCTAACTGGCATCTCGTTTTTTGCTCTCTGTCTTGCAGCCCTCTTCCCCTTCCTTCTCTCAGCTTTTTTAGCAGCTTCGACTTGTACCTTTTCCATAATCTTGTCGAAACCTGGAATCGTCCTCTCCAGTTTGGAGTATGTTCGAGTGCTCAAGTCTTGGAAAATCTCAAAGAGATTCTGCAAAGAAAGCAGTTAAAAGGAAAAACTTTGAATAGAGACTCAAGTATTTGTACTTCTAGTTTATTTTATGCTTTTGAAAGTAGGAAAAAGAAAGAAAACTAGCACATACCAGGACATCTTTGTTCCAGTCAGCAATGTATGGAGGGCCGGTCGTGTACGAACCAAGAGGCTCACGGTACCACTCACCACCATAAGTTAGATGATCCATAGCTTGCTCGATGCTGAGAACTTCCCATGGCCTGAACCCAGGAATGATTTTCTGCAGTTGTTGCCTGTCCCAAAGCAATATCGAGAGAAACTGAGATTTCCGACGTCCAAAATTGACAAGATACGGAAGAATTCAGGTGGAGTTTAATTGTAAAAATCCACAATGTCTTTAACCATAGGGTCATCTTGGTTCATGGGTATGGACAAGGAGTAATTACCAAAACCATCAATCTCATGCTTGTTTTGTGGAAAAGATACAATCTTGTGTTTGCCTCAACTAGCTAGTAAAGCTCAAGATATAGAAATTGTTTACTACACCTAGTAAGTAGATATAAAACAGATCCCAGCTACCATCACATACAATGCACAGCCCCTCTTTCCCGTCCCCTTTCCAATTCCCGAAAATCAAATAACTCAGACACCATGGACACTTGGACAGCCCATTAGTTTCGTAGCAGGAAATGTAGCACTATACAAGAGTCTCTCATAATTCATAAGAACTATAATTCATAATTAAAATCCTTTTCCTATAGTTGAAGTTACAGGCATTTTTTTCTAAGGGAAACAATATGAAAAAGAAGATTACACTTGAAGTCAAAGGCATGTTAGTTTTATGGGAAATAATAAGACGAAGAATACGGAGCTGTTGGTGGAAAAAGTCTGCAAGCATTTCCCTAAGCTCAGCGTCTCTAGACAACAATGATGAAGGATTTTTTAACTTGAAAAACCAATTCCTTGTTGTCTTCTTAGAATTTGGTGGTACGTGTTTAAGGGTAATTCAGTCAAACTAACTTTCATCCTCTAGGGATGTGGTGAGATAATTCAAATAAACTGGGTTAACCATTGGTTCTGGATCAAGCATGGGAAATTTAGAGAACTGCATCTATCTGACCCTTGCTTTACGTACGAAATGAGCCCATAGAAAAGAAGTACACAGATTCTTGAACAACCAAAACAACAAAAACACAACAATCATAGCTGGAGAGAATACCTAAGATCTTTTGGGATGAATTTATTGGGCATGTGGTCTTCTTCCAAAAGAGATGTAAGCTCGGAGCCACTTGCCCAAAGAAACAATGCATGACTAGGGGTCCTGACACCAGGCCAAACACCATCATTAGCCTCTAAAACGGCTAAATCACGTCTTTTGCTCTCATATGCTTCTTCCTGGAGCTGCTTATAAGTTTTATCTTCATGCCCCTTCAGAGGAACCCAAGGTGGTATTCCTTTCTGTAGCTTATGTAGAAAAGCTGTAGCGGCTGCACCTAATCTAACTGAAAATCGAGCAAAATAGCCAATTAGAACTATATCTGCAATGCCAAACTTATATTTGGTTTGGAAGATTTTGATATCATTGTAAACTACATCTAATTGATATTGATATAACCATGTCGATTCTCAGTCCTCGACCAATTCTGGACAAGATTAAATATGCCAGCAAGTTCAAGTAAGATAAGTTTTTGCAAGAATCAAATCACAAACCTTCCCAAGTGGCAATTGCTTTCTCCATACCATAGATCATGCTAATAGGTGCCCATTCATCCATGTCATCGCCCCAGATAAACGTATGCTAGTCAATTATTCCAGCACCCCAGGCTGTCTTGAGCTGTATTAATTCCATTGGTCCTCTAGTACGACCCAATCGATCCTTGTAGAACCACCCACCAGTTTTCATGATAACTAAGGTAAAAACAATATGAAATCATCAATTTGCTAAATTATATGGTTGTGGTACATATGAAAGTAGCAATTAATTGAAGCATCCAAAAAGGAAGAAAATAACAACAGAGAAAACAAGTAAAATTGTGCACCGACGAAAAGAGAAGTTACGAGTAGCAACAATCATTTCAAAGGAAAAAGAAAAAAATATATATTATGAAGGATACTACATATGACAAATAAAGGAAAATCAAATAATGATCAGCTTGATGGAGTTTGATGGACACATCATTTCTGATATCACATATCATTCAACCATTCTAAAGCCAACCTCACAAGAACGTAAAAAGAGTATTTATTCGTTACATACAAAGATTCTTTTTATCAGCAGCATAAATTTTACACAAAATCCAGGATTCCTACTAATCGTATACCAAACAACTTTGCTACGACGAGGCATACTCAATTTATCAGGCAACAAAACATTACTATGTATCAAAGCTCAAATGCTTGAAATGGACAAGGGTGAAACAAAACAGAGTAGCACCACAACCGAATGGCGATAAATTATGTACTTACAGTCATAGTAACGCCTCTCGAGTGCTTTATAGCCTATAGCCTGAGCAACATCGATTGGCCTACCAGGTGGGTATGGACGCTGCCGGAACCCCCAAAGCCCGAAAAAGAACTGCCTAGCAAAATCCCAAAACTTATCATCCGACTCCTTCTTCGCTTTTATTGATTTCCTCGGCATTGGCCTTCCATCCAGCCCAATCACATTCGGCACTGCCTTCACAATCAGAATCAATAAACCTTATACCACGAACACAGCGTACTAATCAACCAAAGTAAAAAACCCTCTTTCATCAAATAATGTAATTATCAAGAAACATATTAGTAGAACTTATCACAGCAGTTTAAAACATGAAACTATGGCAGTGTGTGCATTTGCTAAAGAAAATTACTTGTAAACTTTAACTTAAAGAAGACAGAAATGGATTGTTAGTTGTCACAGCTTACGCTTCATTAATCTACTTTAAGCAGAATTCTAGAAGCAGGTGGGTACCAGCTTTCTTATCTCAGACACTCCTACTTTGATATTAATTAATTTTTCTAGAATCTCAGATTTAATCACTTAATCAAAAGCTAAAGCAACCACAAACACTCCCTATATATATAACCAAATTATAAACATACACACACACACACACACATGTATATGGAAACGAAATGTATCTATAGCATCTATAATACTTCAGAAACAGGAGGAATAAAAAGAACTATGAAACAATACCTGCCAATATTTCTTATCTTCTTTCTTGTACGGAACGGCATTATCCCGAAGCTCAATCTCATTAAGTTTATCCGCAATCTCCTCAGCACGAGCTAAGAACTGTGTAATCGGGTTGCTCCGAAACTCGGCCCACCATTTCTCATTCTCCTCAATTTCCTCCTGGGTCGGATTTTCCTTCTTCTCGAAAACCGGGTCCTCCTGCAAAATCCTCTCAACCTCAGGACTATGCCGATAATCTGGCAAATTCTCGCACTCCCAGTAGAACTCCTCCAGCATTTGGGTGTACTTTCCGGGCTTCTCATCGGGTTCGGCTACCGGTTTCTTCGAAAATGGATTGGATATGGAAGCGAAGTTGGGGGTTTTTGATTGGGGTTTAAGGAATGAGGAGATGAAATTAATCGGTGGAATTTGGAGTTTGGGTGGGAATCTGAAGCAATTATCGTTAAACGGGTTGAAATTTATGGACGCCATTAACGAAGTTTCTGCAAATTCGGATGAGAGGAAGGAGAAGAAGGGGGTATTTCACTCCAGTTCTTTTCCTACGGAAGTCTACAGTGTTTTCACTGAGCTAAACAAAACCCCTCAGAGTGGAAGAGTATGAACAACTTGGGCGGCAGGTCCAAAGTTTAATGGGCCTAATGAACAGCCGACCCGAATATATTATAACAAGCCCAATCCAATCTACCTTGATCTTCCGTTCCAGCCCATTAGTATAAACTAGGTAATTTGTTCAATCAAAGCAATCAAGTATTCTTTTTATGGGCCTGTGGGCCATAGTTATTAATGTCTAGTAGATCAAGATACCCACTCACCAGTCCCATTTATTATTGAGGTGAAGAGTGAGAGATTCTGTGAAGTTGAAGATAGTATTAGTAGGCTGTCCAGTCTCAGAATTTATTATCACAAAAATATGCAAATTAGCGTATAGGATTATCTGTCCCATTTTTTCCTTCTTTCAATCGTATTTATTTTTAAAAAAAGCTTAATTATAATTTTTTTTTGTGGTTTCTGAATATTAAGTTTCATAATTCATGTTTAAATTTAATGATCAGGGCCTAATGTTTAATTTATTAAACTAGTGTATATTTTCTATTCTTAATTTATGATGTCATAATTTATGGTTCATGACTCATGATTTAGTAGTTCAAGGTTCATAACAATGGTTCGTAGGGTTCGTGACCCATGTATTCAAAATTCACGATTCATTTTGTAAAGTTCGATTTTAGAGTGGAATACGATTGAGATAGAGTAAAAGTGAGATGAAGGATACGAACTGACAAGTTAATCCTTAAATTATTGTCTCGAATTTAAATCGGATCACAAACCATATTTCTCTACAAATATGCTGTATAATAACTTTTAAAATGTGTTAAACACTTGAACATTAACAAATAGGATACTTAATACGAAAATTGATTATAAGATAATTGGTAAAACACTTTGTTATAACACTCTATAATTCAGATCGGATCAAATTCCGCCCAACATCTCTTAAAATGGTACTAAAAAAATATTTCCAAAATCTAAAATTATTAAATTAACAAAGCCCTTAGTGGCCCAATTATAATATGCATAAAGTGGGTGAGGGGGTCCTAAAAGTGGAATTAATGGGAGGAAGTCATAGATAAAGAGGAAACAGTAAAGACGCTATCCTTGCTTGATACCATGGATACGCACAACATTAATATAAAATATAGTCTATGCGCAGCAGCTTTAAGTTTCATGAACCCATATTCCCAATCACTTGAAAGAAGGAAAAATGGCTTCTGCAACACTTGTTAAGCTCATCCTAACATTCTCTCTATCACTAGTTTGGTTACTATCCCAACCTCATCATGCATTTGCACAATCCCAGATTTCATCCGGGAACAGGGTTGAGTTGTCAGTTTATTATGAATCTCTCTGCCCTTTTTGTGCCAACTTCATCGTCAATCATCTCGTCAAGATCTTTCAGACAGATCTCATCAACATTGTCAATCTCAGGCTTGTCCCTTGGGGCAACACTCAGATTCAACCCAACAATACCTGGATTTGTCAGGTCAGTTCTTACTTATCCATATTGCTATTGTATACACTTCACATGTCAGTTGTTATTTATTTCTATCGATGGTGTCTGTACTTTACTGGGGACTCATTTAGTAGGGAGTACGTCCTTACTTATTTATGTCGATAGTGTCTGCAGGAGCTCATTTGAGAAGTATATAACATAAGTGGGTAATAGATTACGTACATTCATTTGGTAGGGGCATAGTGTATAAGATATGTGGATAAAAGCTATCTGTTCAATTTGGGTAAATGTCATATATAAGTTAATCATGACATTTATCGCCCTATAGTTTTGTGGAGATAAAGTACTATGGACTATGATGACTTATTTACTCATCTGTACATGGGTGGAAAAACCATTTTTCCACTTTTTGGCCAGTGTGTTGCACATTTAATACAATGCAGGCACAATCGGTATAAGTAGGTAAGAATTTCCTGAACTTCTTCTTTCTCTCTGTGATCTCTCTCTAATTGGTAACATTTGTGTTGTGGTTGTGCAGCATGGTGTAGATGAGTGTGAGCTGGATGTTAGAGAAGCTTGCGCCATAAATGCGTGGCCTAGAGTGGTAGGTTGCCGCCACCATTACCACCGCTCCTACTCACATTACGTGTGTGTTGTGTGTTTTTTGTGATATAAATGTGTTTGGTTGGGGTTGTTGCAGGAGACACATTTTAGGTTTATATATTGTGTGGAGCGGCTGCATTTGATGAATAAGCACACCCAGTGGCAATCATGTTTTGGTGCAATTGGCTTGGATTCTACCTCTCTCAAGCGTTGCTATAATAACGGCCTCGGTTTTCAGGTCGGTCTACAGAACTCTTTATATGCAACAGAAGTATGCAAAGTGTTTCATCTCGTATCCCACATAAAACATTATTTGAAAATGTTTTGCGTTTTTTTGACAAAAATGTTGACATACAAGATAATTATCTTTTATTGCAATACTACTACATAATACCACATGTATAAAGTAGAATTATCAATATGCTCTCAAAAGACCAGCATTAGATCTTGAATTTGCCTACATGTTGGTTAATTTGTTCGAATTCTCTATCCCCAAATTTAACTTTCAAAGCATCCCCAAGGCAATGCACTCAGAACCAAACATATAATGGTTACTGCTATGTTACACTATGCGCAGCTTGAGAAAGGATATGCTGACGAAACAGCTAAGCTCAATCCTCGACACAGATTTGTGCCATGGGTAGTCGTCGACAATTTTCCTCTTCAAGACGTTAGTCTCTCTCTCTCTCTCTCTATATATATATATATATATAGGATACATAAAAACATGAGCTGATTTTACTTTTTCATGGACGCAGGATTTTCAGAACTTCATAAAATACGTCTGCAGAGCCTACAGAGGAAATAACGTACCTAAAGCTTGCAAATCAAATTCACTTGAAATCAACTTATCCGAAGCAGTAGGTTCTACACCTCAAGTTTGCACCCGTCATGGGTAAAAGCTTGACGCCATTGACAGAAGCAGAAAACAGCAAGTTTAGACGCTTCAGCAGCATTCTAAGGATATAAGACTTGGAATGATTCTCTTATTGTCCTAATGCAATAACTTTGTTTGGGGCTTTACTATGTTCAAACATATAACAGTAGTTACCTATTGGACTGCATATGAATCATGTAACTGAACAGAAACAAAATGAGTTTGTGTTTGATGATATTTTAATAATCAATCCAACTATCACATGGTCCTCATTTAAACTTCCTACCCAGATAATGTTTCACTCTGCATGAAGCTTCCACCAATCAGTAGGAAGTAAAAACCACCGAGTACAACTAGTCTCACTTTATTGCTAGTAAAACATACATATGATCGACAGCCAAACAGGCAAGTGAATCACAAAACTAACAACGTTTCACCAACTTCCATATTACATATTCAAGAGAGGTATTCCAACAGCTTCACCAAGTCGAGCATATCGGTGGAACTATAAGTCAATATGTGTAAGACCACAGTCCCCTTCTAAGTGCAGAATCACAATTACTGTTTCAGACAAATAAATATATACCAGATCCACGAGCTATTTGCAATTCAATATGCCTAATAGTTGTTATTTGCCGGTGTGGCAATGAATCTGCAACGATTGCGCAGCTGCACACAGGTTACATGTAAATCCACACACGCCATCATGACAAGTTCATCATCTTCCAAATATTGTTACAGGTATCAAAGGGAGTGGCCTTTGATGGATCAAACTCAAACTTCTCAACCACTTTCTTATCTCTATCCACAATATCTAGGATATTGGAGTCAAAGGAAAATCCATTGAATAAGGGATGTCAAACAGGTGAAGTAAAATCTAAACATATAAGCACTAACAGAACGTAAATGTCATGCTAGAACTGCTCAAAGGAAAATCCATTAAAAAAGGGATGTCGAACAGGTGAAGTAAAATCTAAAACATATAAGCACTAAATGAACGTAAATGTCATGTTAGAACTGCTCAAACAGAAAAGGATACGGCCCGATATTTTGGATGTGTCATCCAGGTATGGTATTATTTTTGTGACAGATGCACACATCGAAAGTTTCATCCTACAAAGTCATGTAAAATTATATAAGTTGTCGTGCCAAGAAAGAAATCCATTAGAAGTGCTTTCACCAATATAAAACTGATAAAACTGGAGAGCAACGTTATACAATTAAACTGCCAGACACAAACCACCACCCAAAAAATGCATTAGCCAAGTATTGTTGTGTAGAGCATTGTAGTAGCACTTTTCATCAAGTTGGAGTAAGATTTTCCATAGGTGTCCGTAAAAGACATCAAACACGAATTTTTGAGAAGCATATTAGAGTAACTGTATGCTTCTTGACTTAGGATAGAATGGAGATAGACACAAAGGGCATGACAGACTTTACGTAAGCTCCCCCCCCCCCCCCCACCCCTTGATGATTAGGGAAATCCAAATCTTGTAGAACAACATAACAATCATCAGGCAACTAAAACCACTAGTGACAGCTCTTATGCTAATCAATCGCCCAGCTCCCTAGCGGCTTATTCTAGCGTGGGATCTATTTAGAAAGAATTCATTTTTCCTATTCCTATATTTCCTACGTGGACCTTAATAGGATTATTGCAATGCATGGGAGGACTGAAACCGTTTCGTCTAAAGATGCTACTCTCTGCACCTGAATCAACAATTGGAAAAGGCAGCAGATGTACCCCTATTTGGAAGCTAGTTTCTCTACAAGATTTATAGAAGGTTTCAACGTAAAGAGATCCATTTTCTTTCGCTGACAAATAACTTTTAATAGATGGATCATAAAACAACATATTACATACAAAACGGGCACATGATTTCAGATCTCTTTCATTGCCAGTGGTATTTACCCCCAAGTTTTTCATTTTTCAAATTGTATCGCCTGGGAGAAATATAAAAACAAAAAATAAATAAATAAAATAAATAAAAGAGATGAGACGGTCTAAATGACATATGACACCTAGCTGTGGATCTTGAACTGTTTATCTCTCTAATTCGATTACCATCACGCAATCTACAGGATAGTGGTTTTTATAACGACCTCTAAGGAGTGCATCACTAA
The DNA here is from genome assembly GCA_958295605.1 of Ajuga chamaepitys. Taxonomy (NCBI): domain Eukaryota; kingdom Viridiplantae; phylum Streptophyta; class Magnoliopsida; order Lamiales; family Lamiaceae; genus Ajuga; species Ajuga chamaepitys. Next base: position 8,480,033 of record OY282499.1, read on the forward strand.
GAGTTGTTGGGTCCAGTGGCCACCTATGCATGTGAGTGTCACTTTTCGACATAGTTTCTCCATATGAAACAATTCTGCACATGTGGGAGCCCTTTAGCAACAACCAAACAAGACTCACTATTGAATCAGGGAAGGAGCAACAAATTGCAGCATGTCTGGAGGGCCCTATAATCAATTATCGTCTTATTTCTGTTCGCTATATATCATATATAATAGAATGAGCTAGAAACCACAATATATTGAGAAGAAAAGCTTCAAGTAACTTACTGAGCTCTCAGTTCATCTTGCTCGAATTTCTTGATGCTTTGCCTTTGCTCTTCAACAGATTCCCTCTTATGCTCTAAGTCGTCTATTTCACTAATAACTTCTGTGTTTATCACAATAGAAGCTGTTAGCCAATACTGGAAAATAAATCAAGAATCAGAAAACACCTAGCAGAATAATCAATATACTTATCTGAGCTCGTCCCTAAGCACTCGTTCAAGATTCTGCTCCTCATCCAACTCTTTCTGCAGTAAGTCTAGTTCAGAATCAGCTGCACTCTCAGATTCTGCAGCTGCTGATTTCACCTTACATGCGTGAATCTTCTTTTCATAGTCTGGGACAAGTATCAACCATCAGGAACAGTGAAAACTAACTGATTCACGATACCCACCTCCTTGAAACACCTCGCTCTCCAAATTACATATGTTATCGTGTAAAAAGATGGATGCAATTATAAACCAAGTAAAGTTCATTTGAAGGAGGACGACATAGAGTACATGCAAATTCCTGGAATTCTAGGAGTTTATTTAAAATTTAATATAAGTTACTAAATATTAACAAAGGCATTCATTGACATCCAATTAGAGGGATACCATTTTTGCATTCAACCAAAAAAAAAAAAAAAAAAAAAAAAAAGGAACTAGATGTTCTAAACCATCGATTTTGCATCTCTACGTGCAATCCATAACTCCAAAAGACTAGCTTTACACCAAATATTGTAGAAAATAAATCCATTTGGAAACATGACCAATTTCATCGTCTCATTTGTGCCACTATGGATTATCCAAAGAAATAAACTTATAGAACTTATGCAATTAGAGGCAGCTAGGGCAAGGTTCGATACTGATTTAATATTTAGCTCGAGGGCATCCAATTTTAAATTTTTTACCAGAATATTCAAATAATCTACACCAAACATACAAATCATCCTTATTGCTGACTAATAACGTTCCACATTGCAGATTAGAGAAACAGGATATTTAATCATCGGCACAAGTTAAATTAAACCCATCAACAATTAAAACCATTTCTACTACCAGTAAAACAGCTTATGTAAATCATCATAAAGGGGGGGGGGGGGGGGGGGGGAGAACAACTATTAAAGAAAAATGAACCTTCGATGGATTTCTGGACTTCATTGAAGTCTTTGTCACACTGGGATTGAAGGGCGTTGGCTTGGTGGAGAAAATGGTTAAGATTAACAAGATCCTTCTCGTCTCTCAAAATCTCCAACAAATTGTTGCTGAAGGTCATCGTTTCCTCCATAAGGACAGCGATTGGTTTCTCCTTCATTTTTCTTCAGTTTCTTTCCCTAAATTTGGGGAAAGGGTTTAACTTCAGTTGTTGGTGGTCGGATAAGAAGTATTGACAGAATTTACGAAGATCTGGGAGTTTGTGGTGTCAATTAGGGCTGTGCATCGGTCAGTTTCGGTGACCGAACCGACCGAATTCCTGAAACCGACCGCAACCGACAGAGGAAAATGGGACCGAACCGACCGAAAAAATCATTACAACCGAATCATGACCGAACCGAAATTTTCGGTCGGTGTTGATCGGTTAACCGACACCGAATTAAAGAACAATAATCGTATTCATATAAGAGTACAAAAAGCAGAAGAAGAGAAATTCAACACATATTCTTAATTGAATGCTGCAAAACTAGAAATTCAAGCAGATAATATTTGTTATTTATATTTCAAAACAAGTTTACAGCAACAAGAACACCAAATTTGCAATAGTTTTATATCAATTAACCAATGGATCAGCATCTTGCAAATCGCAAATTCGGAAAAGCAATTAGCAAGAAAAGTAAATAATTACATGAAAGATTGGATGTGGGGATGATGAGCAGAGCGCGGGCGGCGGGCCGACGTCGTGGATGCAGCAACTAGGTGGCGCCGGCGGTGAAGTAGGTGGTGCCGACGGATTGGGTTAGACTGATGGAGACGGAGATGGAGTTATGGAGGTGACGAAGTGTGAGGGCATTGAGTGAGAGAGGAGAGAGGCTAGAGCGGCTGCAAATGGGGGATTAGGGTTTGAATTTTATATTCTTATATTTTCGGTCGGTTCGATTATTTCGAATCCTAATTTTTGAAAATCGAGATCAAGCGAAAAAATCGATTTTCTAGAAATTGAAAACCGACAACCGATTATACACTTACAAAACTGAACCGACCGTGAAAATTCGGTCGGTTTTTGTCGGTTTCTTCGGTCCCAACCGATATTTGCACAGCCCTACCCACAAGCATAACATATTTCGTTTAACAGCCCTAAAATAAACCTTTAGGCACTGAATCAGTTTAACAGCCAAAGATGCACTTGAAGATAATGATGACATTTTGACAAGCTTATGCTGCACCAAGAACACATTTGAAACCCTTGTGAACACTAAACTCCCTCCAAATCTGAGCACAAACAAGGGAAAGGCTTTAAATCTAGCCTTGATGTCAATTGATTTGCTAACTTCATCAGTTGCGTGACTCATAATATGGGTCAAACATCCCTAGATATCCATTTTTCACGGAAAATTCATGCGCATGTGGTATTCACAAGAAGTTTCAGATAAAATAAGAATATACTGTTATCACTTCAAAGTGACTGAATACACCACAAGAATAACGTATTTTCTTTTTACGGACTCAGTACTTGGCCACAGGTAAGAAGCTACGCATCTTCTTGGAAAACTCAAGCTGAACAAACTTGTGCTCAAATTAGTGTATCAAATGTTAGTGTCAAGTGTTTGTTTCATGTAAAAAAAACCATTCATAAAGGACATTGAACCGAAAAGTTCTCCCAGACAATGGGTCGTTACTTAACGAACATCATGTTTCTCAAGAACCATCCATCTACAAGTGTGAAAAGAAACAAAACCCCAAAAAAGGATTAAGAAATTCAATTCAGGCATACCTACAACAGAACTGTAACATGTAATTGACAAGAAAATATCAAGAAATTCAATTCAGGCATACCTACAACAGAACTGTAACATGTAATTGACAAGAAAATCTTACACTTTTGAATCGAACTGAAGTCATAAATCAAGCACTCAAATCTAAAATTGAAGGCAAATTCAAACAAATAAACAAAAAAAATCAAAATTATTTAATCCCGAATCTAGCTCAAGTTCAAAACTTTGCAACTCTAATGCCACGAACTTGCTAGCTCAATTTCAGATAAACAAAGAAAAACTACAATTCAATAAAGAAATTAGAAGGGCAGAAATAATTAAGCTAAACCGCACTAAGAAAAAGGTCAAAACCGTTAATTATTTACAGTAAATGGGAAAGAAGGAGAAGGAAAAAAAGAAAACACAGAACATCAACCTTTGAAAACCCTAGCGAGTGAGCGAACGAATCACCGGGAAAGAGAGAGAGAGAGAACTCGGTTTTTACAGAAACAATTGACTCAGTGAAAGTCGCTGGTCTCGGGTTTTATGGGTACGTGTCTATCAAAATTACCGTGGCTATATTAGAAGGCGTATACTATTTTTGTGCCATGTTTATAGAATAAAGGGTTAATATTATTTTGGATTAATTTCATAATACATCATCAATTATTAGTTAATTTTTAATTTATAATCTAAATAAAGAAAAATATTTTTAGTTGTAGTCTGTATAACGAATTCTTATTGCAGTTTACAATTCCGGTTATATTTCAGACTATATAGGCCATGTGCAATGCACGTGACTTCATGGGTGACCACTAATAAAAAAAAATCAAAAATATTTTTATTTTGAAAATTCGAAATTTATTTAAAAATATAAAATTATATAAATCTCTAAATAATTTTTTTATAAAAATTCAATTAATTTTAAAAACTCTGAAAATAAATAAAATAGAAAAAGGAAAAATCAAAAATACTTTTGAACCCATGACCTTGCGCCTATTTGTGTCGCATGCCTAACTGTCAAGCCACAGTCCATTTATGTCAAGTAAATGCTTCCTTATTGTATATAATAACGTGTTGTATAACAAAAAAAAAAAAAAAAACGCGAGAGGGAGAGGTGGGTTTCGCACCCATGACATCATGTTTATTTGCATTGGGTGCCTGACTGCCAAGCCACAACCGATTTACATCAAACAAACACTTCCTTGTTTATTTAAAATAAGGTGTCATACATAAAAAAATTATTCGCACCGCAGGTCGCGCATGGGTCCATTTGGTGGACGTGAAATTTTTCTTAACTAGAATTAAGAGAAAAATTGAGATCCACTTTTAAATAATAGGAGTGCACAATAATCTTATTGTGTACTGATAGGGATAACCCGATCAGCTCGGGTCGGATTAACACCAAGGCCCACTATGCCAGAGCCCGCTGATCGGCCCAGCATGCACAAGCCCAGCAAGCGCGCAAAGGCCCACTACGCGTAGACCCAGCAGGCCCAGGAACGCGCGTCGGCCCAGCGAGTGGTTTATTCCGTGAATCAAGGCCCATGATCTTTTCCCAACTGCCATGCAGATTTGGTGGGCAAGATTATAGGGATTTAGTTAGGGTTTAGATTGAGTAGTATAAATAGGGGAAAAGAACTCTGCATGAGGGTTCGCACTTTGCATTCTGTAATACGCACTGTAAACTCCGCGTTCTAGTAAAGAGAAACACCTCGGCGATTGCCGTTTTCTGCCCGTGGACGTAGATCTCCGGATCGAACCACGTAATTCTTGTGTGTTCTTATATTGTTGGTGTAGATTCTTGTTTAATTGTGTGGTTACCGGATTGTGCATTATTAAATTTTTCCGATCTCAATAAGCACTGTCCGAAAGACTGCTATCCTCTGCCCTCCATCGACCAAAAGGCCGAAGCCATTACGGGGTACGTGGCACTTTGTTTCTTAGATTTGTACAAGGGCTACCACCAGATTTTTATGGATCCACAGGATGCCCTCAGTCGGCGTTTATCACTGCCTTTGGGTGCTTCGCTTTTAAGAAATTGCCCTTCGGGCTTAAGAATGCTGGAGCCACCTATCAGCGTCTAATGGACTTCGTCTTCCACGACCAGATAGGTCGTAATGTTGAGGTCTACGTTGATGACTTGGTCATCAAAAGCTCCTCACATCGTTCATGTGTGCAAGACATTACCGAAACATTGCGCACCCTGCGGCGCTATAACTTGCGACTCAATCCAGCAAAATGCACCTTCGGTGTTGGCTCCGGGAAGTTTCTCGGGTACATGGTTTGGCCTGCAGGCCAATCCGGCTAAACTCCGTGATGTATTAGATTTGCAGCCACCAAAAACGTTCAGGGATGTTCAACGCCTCACAGGTGGTTTAGCGGCCTTAAACAGATTCTTATCAAGAGCAGCAGAGCGCCAGCTCCCATTTTTTAGAATCCTGAGACAAGCGAAGTCCTTTGAGTGGACTCCGGAGTGCACCGAAGCTTTCGAGGCCTTGAAACGTCATATACAGCAGCTGCCTACCTTGTCCGTTCCTCTCCCCGGAGAGCCGTTGTACTTATATCTGGCTTCCGCCGAGGAGGCTATTAGCGCCGCTCTTGTGCGAGAAGTGGAGGGGGTTCAACACCCCGTGTATTTTGCAAGCCGGGTGCTTCATGGAGCTGAGACGCGATATTCCGTTCTAGAAAAAACCGCCTTAGCCCTTGTTATGGCAGCCCGGCGTCTTCGGCCATACTTCCAAGGACGTGAAATACGCGTCTTGACTAATCACCCTATACGCCAGATCCTTGTAAAACCCGAGGTGTATGGGCGCCTCGCCAAATGGGCCATTGAGTTGGGCGAATATGACATCCAGTTCCTCCCCCGCCGAGCAATTAAGGGTCAAGCACTCGCCGATTTCCTGGCCGAAGCCCCGGGAAACAATTCCGAGTCCCCCGGGGGCGGTGTTACACATCACCATGCTAACCTCGCCCCTTCATCCCTGAAGTGGCAACTTTTCGTGGATGGAGCATCCGCGGTCCGAGGAAGTGGTGTCGGACTGCTTCTCATCGACCCCGAGGGGGTGGAAGTTAAATATGTCATCCGGTTCAAGTTCAAAGTAACTAACAATGAAGCGGAATACGAGGCAGTTCTCGCCGGGCTCCGGCTCGCTCAATCCTTGGGCGTTCGTCATCTCGAGCTCTTCACGGACTCCGAGATCGTATCCAGGCAAATTCAGGGGACTTACGTCGCCAAAGATGAAACATTAGTCAGGTATTGTGCTCTAACACTCAAGCTCATGTCAACTTTTGAAGCAGTTACTATCCAGAAAATACCCCGAGCTCAAAACACAAGAGCAGATGCGCTCAGCAAACTGGCCTCCGCGGTCCAAATTAATATATCTCCGGATATTATGGTTGAAGATTTGTCTCATCCAGCAATTTATGAGGCCACAGTTTCGGTACTGACCGATAGTGATCCGAACTGGATGACTCCGATCATTCAATACCTCCGAGATGGAGTCCTGCCCGCTGACAAGCTACGAGCTCGGCAAGTTGTCCTCAAAGCCCCCAAATACTCCTTTCATAATGGAGTCTTGTACCGGCGATCATACCTACAACCGAGTCTCCGGTGTCTTGCTCCTGCCGAGGCGACCCAGGTTCTGCAAGAGGTTCACGAAGGGGCCTGCGCCAGCCATATTGGTTCCCGCACATTAGCCAAGAAAGTTCTCCGCTGGGGATACTATTGGCCAACCTTGTTCAACGATGCTCATGACCTAGTGTCCAAATGCAGCAAGTGCCAACTGCACTCCCGTGTAAAGCATCTGTCGCAGACCGAACTCACGGGAATCCAGAGTGCGTGGCCATTTATTCAGTGGGGTATCGATATTGTTGGACCATTCCCCGTTGCTCCGGGAGGGTTGAAGTTCCTGGTTGTTGCCGTGGACTATTTCACCAAGTGGGTCGAAGCCGAACCACTTACGGCCATTACTGGACAGAATATCTTGAAATTCGTGTGGCGCAATATTGTTTGTCGCTTCGGCATCCCGAGCACTATCATCTCGGACAACGGTAAGCAGTTTGCCAATGATCCATTCCGATCATGGTGTGAAGAACTGCACATCAAACAGATTTTCACTTCGGTGGCTCACCCTCAAGCCAACGGGCAGGTTGAGGTCACCAATCGGACACTCCTCACAGGAATAAAGAAGCGCCTGGATAACGCCAAAGGTCTCTGGGCTGAAAACCTCCCACAAGTCCTATAGGCTTATCGCACAACCCCGCATACATCTACCGGGGAGACTCCTTATAGCCTTACCTACGGTTCTGAAGCCGTTATACCTGCTGAGATCAGTGTGCCGAGTCCTCGCCTCCTTACCTTAGTGCCCGAGGGTAATGACGAGGCTATCCGGGCAAATTTGGATGAGCTTGAGAGTCGTCGTGAACAATCGTTCATTCAGCAGGCTAGATGCAAACAACGAGCAGCCCGGTATCATAACCTCCGGGTCCGAGGCACCCAATTCAGTATTGGGGACTTAGTTCTTCGGCTCAACTCGGCCAGCAAAGCTGCTCCCGAGGGAAAATTACACGGTTCTTGGGAAGGCCCCTACCGGGTCGTTGCTACGCACGATTCAGGATCCTATCAACTTGAACATCTCAACGGGACCCCGGTTCCCCGCAGCTGGCACGTGACTAATTTGAGGCGTTTCTATCTATGAAGGTCTATTCTCATGTACTGAATAATCTTCTGTTTCTTTTATTAGTTGATATTTCTCTTTGTACTTTTGAATTTGCTCCGGCACTTAACACTGAATAAAACTTCTCTGTTTATGCACCTCGTTATGTTATTCTTTACGTTACGGGGACGCCCTAACGATTATCCTATTGTCATTATTAGTCTCCGGACCCTTACAACTATCCCTCGGTCCGTCCGAAGAGATTAGCATTTTTTAGTCCCCGGACTTATATCACTTTCTCGCCTGTTTAACCGGAGAAGTGTTAACTCCCGCCTGATCCGTCCGGGGAGGTTTTACTCCCGCCTGATCCGTCCGGGGATATTGGATTTATCCATACCGTGTTCCCGAACACCTAATTAAAACAAATAACAATTTTTCTATCGTGTTTCCGAACACCCGATTAAAATGATTCGTAACTTGTTACTTTCATTACGCTAGTTTGTAAACTCTGTAACAGTTTTATTATTTCCAAAATAATACAACATCAAGAAGTTTTTCCTAAAAAATACAACGGAAATCTTGCTAAAAGATTAACTATGTTATTCTCTATTTTTTTCGGAGTCTTCTCCGAGCCAATACGCGATACCGCGTCGTCTTGTCTCTGATCGAGCATGTCCCGTCCTCCGGGATGGGTCTGGCACGTTCCGACGATGCTCGGTTTCACTTCGGCTCCGGCGATGACTCATCGTTTGGTGACCCCGGTCACCTACAGCGGGTTCAGTTCTTGTTCTTGGCCCTGACATGCTGGCCCATTCTGCATGGCCCCGTTCTAGTGGCGCCAGAGGATCCATCACCTCGGGGGTTTTCTCAGTACCTTCCCTTGTCTTGTGACGAAGAGGATTTGCTGTTTTCTGCGGAGTTGAGCTTTTCCTCCTTTCTCTCTCCCGAGTGTTGGCCCATTCTACAGCATCCCACTCTGCGGCAGGCATTTCATCGATCTCCTTGGCCAGTGCCATAACTGCCGGTCCACTAGCCTCTGGTTCCCCGGCGTGAGTCCTTTCCGGTTCTTGGGGGGTATCAGGCTTTGTGCTCTTGCCCCGACGTCTTTGTTTACGGCTGGGCTCTAGTTCACTTTGCTCGGCAATGTTCAAAGCTTCATTCCGAGCCTTGATTTTCTTTTCAAACTCTACCAGAAATCCTAGCACCAGCCGGCCCCTTATGATCTCAGGATCATTCGCCTCACCTCGCTCACTTCGCCGTTGGATGTCTTCACGAACCTCAGCCCTCCGGGCTTCAGCATCTTTCACTGATAGTCGTCCGCTGTCCACGAGAAGATGCTCACACTCTTGCTGGTTGATGCGAAGTTGTTCTAATTCAAGATCCTTTATAACACAGTGTGCTTTGTACTGCTTCGTTTGTTGTGCGGATTCTTTCCATGAGCTCTCCACCTTGGCGTATCTTTTCTCCATTAAGGCAAGATTCCTTGACAGTCGGGGGACTTCATGCAACATCAACATATCTCGCTCTTTCTGCAGCCAGACTATTGATGAGTTGAGTTGCTTTATTACCTCATACGGGTTTTCAAGGTTTTCCTGGCAAAGGAGACACCTCGGTTTTCTCAGACTTTGTTATTACTCATACATTGCGTAGATAAGAGAGAAATAGCATTTATTATTCATATAAAAGAAGATTTTTCATTACAAGAGAAGACGGCTCGGGTTTTTCATTACAAAACAAGCAATTACATGGAATCCTATATACATGCTTATCTACTCTACAGTCCGCTCATGAGTTGGGAGGTCACTGACCTCTCCGGGGGTAGGGTCGGCTTCTTTTCCTCCCGAGGCCTCCACAACATCACTTGAACCCTCAGCTGCCTTGCTGGGGCCTTCGATCTGAGCAGGAGGAATGATGGCCTCCGGACGGGGAATGGGAGCTCGGTCCCTTAGCTCCCGTACATAGAAGCCGTTGCGAAAGCCCAGGAAGTCCTTATCCTAGTCCTCGTTGCACCGTTTTATGATGTCAGGAGTAAGGATTGTGTTCTCCTTCGCCAGGGCCTCGATCAATGGCCACTTCGGGGCCTTCGTCAGCGCATCAAAGTATGCGCCATCTTCATTCCCGACCGCGTCGTAGTCATACCCGAAGCCGTCGTAAACGTTGACCTCCGGGTATTTATCGTGAACCATTTCCAGCAGCTCGCTTCGAGTGGCCGTATCACCCGCAGCCACGAAAGTGCTCAGGAACTGCAGGAATGTCCCGGTTTGCATCAGCTTCTCGGCAAACGCTTCCAGCACAGCGCCCTGACCCGTGATGGCCTTATTCAGCTTTTCCCGGGCTGCATAGAGGTCGCCTTTCACACTGGCAACCTCGACGGCCTGCTCGCGCAACCTGGCCGCCTCTCTCTCAGCAACTGTTGCCCGGTCCCGAGCTACTTTGACGCCTTTTTGAGCCTCCGCGAAGCCGGCCCTTAGCTTCGCAACCTCGGCTTCCAGCTCGGCAATCCTGCCTTGGCAGGATTCCTTCTCCAGCTTACCCACCAGCCCGCGGATGGGCTCCAACAGCCTCTCAAGTTCGGCTCCAGCGGCCGATATCTCTGCTCCTTGCCCCTGCATTAACTTACTGTTATGATGGGTCTGTACAGGGAATAACAAGGTTATTTGTGATGATACCTCGTGAGCCGGTGTCAGGTGCTGTTTTTTGGAAGGAGGTGGAGTCGTCGGTGAAGTGACCCTTCTCTTGGTGCTCGGGGTCAGCCCAGAGAGGGGAATGGTGTCTTCAGGGTCCGCCCTGTGGCTGCCCCCAGCTGTTGTTCTCTGCAGCTCCGGAGTTTTTGAGCTGTCACCTCGGCCCCCCGAGCTGGCTTCAGTGCTCTTCCTGACAGCGCTCTTGAATTTGCCCACTGCACACAACAAATATGCATTCAAGGGATTGACATTGTAATATTATGCAACTTATAAGCAATAAGAGTCCTACCCTCTACTTCTGTCCCGGTTTTTGTTCTCTCCCCCTCAGACATGCTCGGTGTCCTGTCAGAATCAGTCCCGATGGGGGTGTTGCTCTCTTGGGAGTCCGAAGTCCCACCGGCCCATTTGGAAAAGTACGGACTCAACCCCGCCTCGTCCAGTACTTCCTCCGGGAATCTGGACTCCAGCACACCGACCTTTTTCAGAACATCCGCACCCTTTGGTTCCCCTGCCGGGGCACTATCTACCACCTCAAACGTGTGCCATTTCGGTAATATGGCTTTTTGCCTAACATATATGAATCTCCCTCTCCATCCCTCGATTTTACTTGGGTTTTAACCTTAAACTTTTTACCCGGCCTGGGGTTGAGGTAATACCACCCCTTATTTCTCCCCATCGTCTTCAGTTGGAAGAAATGCCTAAATAAGCTAATACTAGGCACTAACCCCCCCTTACTGCACTCCACCAAAAAGCCCACTACCTGCCTCGTAGCATTAGGTCCTAATTGTCCCAACGCTATTCCATAATAGTCCAATAATCTTATCAAAAACCCCCATAGGGGAAACCTCAAACCTACAGCGAGCTGATCTATATACACGGATATAAATCCCTGGGGAGGACAACAGGCTTTGTCATTGCCTTCGGGAATTATGAATTCCAGATCAAAAGGTAAGAAGAAGTTCGGCACCCATCGCCTAATCTGCTTTTCAGTCATCGTGGGTCTTACCCCTGCTACCTCAAGTCCTTCTACCTCTTCTTCACACCGGGGGAAGTTCACCGCTTCTACTCTTATCTCACTAAGGTCACCGCGATGGACCTGTCTACTTTCACTATTCATGGGGTAGATCACTCGAATGGGAGGTGCTCTATAAGGCATTCCTTCGGGAATTACCTCTCCTACCTTGGCTGAAGATGAAGACGAAGATGAAGATGAGTTAGACATACTTACTTGGTTTGAATTCGAAAGAGATGATTTGAAGAGTTTTTGGTCTGAGATGAATCGCGAATGCAGATTTACTCCTTTTCCCGCTTTCAAACAGATGAATCGCAATGAAGGAGATGAAAAGTTACTGTGCAGTTATTCCCAATATAAACGCAAAAAACCGACGGCTCTGATGCAGCCTATTCAGATTCAGCGATGGAGATTCATGCGTGTTCTTCACGCGCTTTACAGTTACCGAGGCGCGTGGGGAACAGCTTTCTTGGGACTCGCAGAGCGTGTCACTTCACATCCCTCTCTCTCATAATGGCGTCGCCAATCACATCAGACCCATCCTTCTTCAGGAAGATTCACACTACACCCCGGTGTACCTTCCACCTCGTTTAAACTACTACACTCCGGTGTTCTTTCCAATTTGGCCAGAATAATCACCCCGGTGTACCCTCCACCTCGGCCACGTTGTCACGTCGCGTTTTTCGTTTTTGAGAAGTTCGGTGTCCCACTATATGCCCCGTGCACCTCGACCTAACTCGGCACTGCATCCGCCAATCACTCCGCAGAGTTCGGTCCTTTGTAGACACTTTGGCCCGCCAGCGACCCCGGTCCTTCTTACTTACGGTTCCACCCCGGTGACAACCGAAGCTCCTACCTCGCTCCGGCTGGGAGAGGGGCATCTGATAGGGATAACCCGATCAGCTCGGGTCGGATTAACACCAAGGCCCACTATGCCAGAGCCCGCTGATCGGCCCAGCATGCACAAGCCCAGCAAGCGCGCAAAGGCCCACTACGCATAGACCCAGCAGGCCCAGGAACGCGCGTCGACCCAGCGAGTGGTTTATTCCGTGAATCAAGGCCCGTGATCTTTTCCCAACTGCCATGCAGATTTGGTGGGCAAGATTATAGGGATTTAGTTAGGGTTTAGATTGAGTAGTATAAATAGGGGAAAAGAACTCTGCATGAGGGTTCGCACTTTGCATTCTGTAATACGCACTGTAAACTCCGCGTTCTAGTAAAGAGAAACACCTCGGCGATTGCCGTTTTCTGCCCGTGGACGTAGATCTCCGGATCGAACCACGTAATTCTTGTGTGTTCTTATATTGTTGGTGTAGATTCTTGTTTAATTGTGTGGTTACCGGATTGTGCATTATCATGTACCAATTGCACATGAGACTCGCTCTTATTTTTCTTCATTGTTTTCTTCTTCCATCCTTCCTTGTTCTTAAAATAACTGAAATCATCTTCCTCTTACGAATTTTCTTCTTCTTTTTTTCTCGATAAAACTAATCATCTTCTTCTTAAATCTTGTTCGAATTGTTCACCTTTTTTTCTCCCAAAAACTAATCATCTTCTCTCTAGTTTGAATCTCAACCTCAAATCGCATGTATAATCGTTTAGTTAAAACAAAATTAAGATATTTGTCTTCCTCTTTGTTGAGCCGAATTTATTATTTAATTCAAAACTCAAAATTACAAATTAATCTTTAAATTTAACAAACATGTCACGCAGATAATCTTCGAAGTCGTATAGAAGCCCTCGATTTGTACTATGCAATAACAAGGCGAAGGCAGTTGAGTTTCTGTCCGTAACCAACGACAATCCGGCATGGAGGTTTGTTCGCTGCCCACTCCAAATGGTAAGCCCACGTCGAATATTGTTTTCAATATATGATTGGATATGTGGTAGCATCATTTTAATAGTTGTTTTGTGTCATAATTTAGTGTATCACTTTGCATTCATCCTTTTTTTTTTCTTTTTTTTTTTTTGTGGTTGGCTGCAATATTCAAATTGTTTACTGAATTATGTTGCTTATACGTTTCCATTTGCTAAAATATGAATCGGTTTTATAGTTTTTTTATAGTTATTTTCAAATATTTTTGGAGCATATAAGATTTTGGAATATTTATGTGGATTAGGTAGATGATTGTGCATTTTGGAAATGGATGTTTTTTGAAGTTGAAAGGTGAAAGCGATATGCTAGAGTATCAATTAAAGTGTAAGGATGAGTTAAAGAAATTGATTTTGCAAAGATCGGATATGAAGAACATTGATATAAACGATATTGATGAACAAAACATTGAGTCTCTCGTAGGAGATCTAACACTTTGTTGAGCAATTAAACTTGAGAAAATCGCTAAATCGGATGAAATTATTTGCAAAAGGGAGTAGGATATGTTGGAGAATAAGGTTGTTGGGCTTAGTTGTTTGGATTCTAGTTGTTATACTGTTGCATTATGTAGTTTGCCATCTAGGAGTGTTGAAATTGATAAGTGTTGGATAATATTTTATTATTTCGAAAGATTTATTAAATATTTTCTAAAATATTATGACTCGGTCTATAAAGACCAAGTCTTTCTCTACACTAACTAGAAGCCCTAGGTTTTCTACCTAACCCCTTTTATATTTCACTGATATATATATATATATATATATATATGTATATGGGCAAGGTTTTAATGGTTACTTTCACTTTATCACCATGGATGGTGACATAATATTAGCCGTTGGATCAAAAATTAAAGGATGAGATTTGTTGATTAGTTGAGTCATGCATTTAATTCACCTAGATTAAATAGAACACATTTAATGGTCAGAAAATGGGTAACCTGATAACATGTAGGTAATAGTGTGTCATTTTTTTATTTTTTTTAAATAAATTTTAAAAAATCTGAAATTAAAGATTCCATGTCCTTTTTTGACATTTTAATATGAATTATTGATTATCGAACCTTATTAAATGTACTAAATGCACGTTGATTGATGAGAATCATTAAATATCATAATTACTATTTCACTTTACCCAATAATTTAAAATAAGTAATTGTTTAATTTAATTTTTCATTGACAGTTGCTATGTAATTAATACACCTTATAATTAATGCTTTTAATGCTTTTTCTTTAATAAATTAGCTGCGTTTTTTTTATGTTTTAATTAAAATAATAGGTGGCAACTACTAATTAATACACAAATTTCCTTTTTTAAAAAACTACACCTTATAATTTTTTGTTGCTTTTTTTATTTCGTTTTTTTCTTTAAATTATTAATTAATAGGTTGTATATTTGCTTGTTATGCACTCCTTAATAGAATTATTTTTTTCCTTAATAATTTATGCACATTTTTTTTATTAATATAAACCTTGTTCATTTTCTTTTATACCTTATCATAATTGTTTTTTTCATTAATAATTAATGCACAATATTGAGTTGTTTTTTATTAATATTTGCGGTTTTTTTTATCTTTCATTATGTGTAGGCGGCTTTTTTATTTTATTTTATTTGTGGCATGATACATAAAAAAATCATGAAGAAACAACTAGTTATTCATTTGTTTAGCTGATCATTAATGATTTGTTTGAGGATTCCAAAGTAAATAATAAATAAAAGCTATATGTTTGAGTCCTTATTTTTTATAGAATTTTTTTAACTTCAAATTATAATTTTTTTTATAGATATGCAAGGCTGATATGATTCCCCCTGTATTTTTAATCAATATTTTTTATTTGTTAATTTGTTCCAACATCTTAATTGTGTTGTTTGCATTTGCAGTTGATTCCACAATTTACGATTAAGCACTTTTGAGAGATTCCAAAAAATTAGTCATATAATATATAGTAATAACTTGGATTACTGTTGCTTTTCCCCACTAACACCAATTTCAATTTATTTTTTACAAAAAATGATATATTTGAATATTGACAAGTCTGACTTTTATCAATGGAGTCATATGTAGATCAAGCAACCATTTATTATTAAAAGATATGAATATAGACACCCATACGAAATCACATGGAGCTAATAATTCTAAACTTAATGAGGTCTATATATTATTGTTTTTAATATAGTTGGACGAATTTTTATATGACTATTCAACAAATATGAAGAAATTTGGATTTGGATTTGTGCTAACAACTCATTTTTCTACATTGATATGACTTCACTAATTTTCATTTTCTATTTGGTAAAACGCATGTTTAGATTCCTCAGAAGGTCTCCCAGTTATTGTAATAGTGGTAGAGGTCCCTCAGTTATTGAATATGAATTTGTATAGGTCTCTCGATTATTATAATAGTGGTATAAACCCCTCTCGGTTATTGAATATGGATTTGTATACGTCCCTCAGTTATTGAATATGATTATTATATTAATTGGTACGTCTTGACCCAATAAGTCGAAACAGGTCAAATAGTTGGTACATTTGATCGGAGAAGCCAAACAGGTCAAAGTGGTACCTTATTAATCTGATAAGTCGAATCGATCAAATAGTGGGTATTTGTTGAGTCGATAAGTCGAATCGGGTCAAATAGTGTGTATTTATTTATCCGATAAGCCGAATCAGTCAAATAGTGGGTACATGTTGAGCCGATAATCCAAACGGGTCAAACAGTTGGAAAACATAAGCCGAATCGGTTAAATAGTGGATACCTGTTGAGCCGATAAGCCAAACGGGTCAAACACTTTGTACGTCTTGATCTAATAAGTCGAATCGGGTCAAATAGTGAGTATTTGTTGATTCAATAAGTCGAAACGGGTCAAATAGTTGGTACATTTGATCCGCGAAGCCAAACAGGTCAAATAGTGGTACCTTATTGATCTGATAAGTCGAATTGGTCAAATAGTGGGTATCTGTTGAGTCGATAAGTCGAATCGGGTCAAATAGTATGTATTTGTTTATCCAATAAGCCGAATCGGTCAAATAGTGGGTACATGTTGAGCCGATAATCTAAACGGGGCATATAGTTGGTGCATCTTGACCCAATAAGTCGAATCGGGTCAAATAGCGGTACCTTGTTGATTCGATAAACCGAATTGACCAAATAGTTGGTATATCTTGATCTTATAAGTCAAATGGGTCAAATAGTTGGCACGTATTGATCCGAGAAGTCGAACGGGTCAAATAGTGGTACCTTGTTGATCCGAGAAGTCGAATCGGGGCAAATAGTGGTACCTTGTTGATCCAATAAGTTGAATCAGTCAAATAGTGTGTACTTGTTTATCTGAAAAGCCGAATCAATCAAATAGTGAGTATCTATTGAGTCAATATGCCATTGGATCAAATTACAGGTACGTCTTGATCTAATAATTTGAATGGGGTCAAATGGTAGGTACTTGTTAATTCGAGAAGTTGAATCGAGTCAAATAGTGAGTACTTGTTGACTCTAGTAACGAGGTCAAATAGATATCGTGAAACCAAGGTTTGTGGAACCGGACCGACCGGTTCGACCGGTCCAGCCTCAAATCGGCCCCTAGTCCGGTCCAGTAGGGCTAATTAACTGGATATACCATTAACCCAGATATAATCGTTGAAAATCGTCCAAAATCGGTTGTCATGCAAGATCGCCAACCGGCTAAAACCTGTTTCTGTTTTTTCTGTCATTTTCTTTTAAGAGATCTATGACTTCCGATCTGATACCATAAACACTGCGTAAAACTACTAATTTTTTTATCTACAATCACTATTATCACAAGCGGAACTTTATAGAGTAAGTTTACCTACAATCACTTTTATCACAAGCGAAACTTTGTAGTTTACCTAAAATTAATTATAATTATAATTTATTATTATAATTATTTTATTTTATTTTATCTTTTTTTATGCATTATATGAATTAATTAAAAAAGTCAGCATTTTTATCAATATACTAAAAGAGAAACTAGATATTAAATGTATGTTATTAATTGGAGTTGCAATTTTCAATAAACTAGCATTAATTACTTAACTTTAAAATACCAAAATGACCTTATGAATCTAAAGATTCTTAAGGAATCTTATTACATGAATAAAAAGAATAGAAAAATACAAAATTATCTTTAACCCACTATAGTAGGTAAAGTGTCATTTAATATCATTTAATACAGCACACATTTTTGTAGTAACCATCCATGGTTACAAAAAGTAGGTAACCATTGAAAACTCATTCATATGTATATATATATAGAGGGTCCTTCTGCAATACAATCATTGTATTGATACAATTTATAATAATAGTCATTAGATTATGTTCTTTTAATCTTGGTCATTAAATAAGGTGACTTGCTACTTGCTAAACTTGTAACCAACACTTCCCTTTTCCTTTTTATTTTTATTCCTCTTACTTTGATTCTTATTCATTACATTAAAACTTTACATTAATTAGAATTTTAATTAAAATAATATATATATATATACACATACATATGATAAAATAGTAATTTAGAAAATAGAGGTAGGACCTATGCCAAAATAAAAAAGCAATAAAGTTTCCCCCTAAAAATAGCTTCAAGGCTGACAACCTTTTCCATTGATTTTTCACAGTTAATAATTTTACAAACATATATTTAGCTAATTTCTAGTTCATTCTTTACACATAACGTATCATATTAATTATTTTTTATAAATAATTAGTTTAATACCAATATTCCACATCACATTTGGAATTTCTTAATCATAAATAGTTATGCATGATAATATTGACACAAAAATGTAACTTTTTATAACCTATAAATTATCCCTAAAATAATGAATATTTATTATCAATTATATATATATAAATTATGCACCTAAAAGTTGAGAAATATATAACTGAATATAATTTATTTGAAAAAGTTAAACTAATTTGTGATATTAAATTAAAATATTGCAAAGAATAATTATATTTATATTTAATACATCTATCTATATCTATATACAAAAAATAGAAAACCGTCTATAATTGCACGAGATCATTCAATGAATGATTATATATTATGAATAAAATATATATATATAGAGGGGGTAGTAATTATTCAAAATAAGTTGAATATTTTTGTTAGATTTGCTAATTGATGGTTAAGACGATTTATGGTGAACCTTGTTGTAGAGTATATAATTAATCACTTTTCTTCTTAATAAAAAATATGAGGTTATGTGAATAAGGGTGAATTTAAGTTTTTAAAAGTAATCAATCGATTTTTTTAAGTAATTAATAAATTTTCATGTGAGAAATACTAGGATATATAAAGAAGTAAACAAAATCTAACAATTACTCTCTCCGTTCACAAAAACAAGTCATTTTAGAGAATATTTTTTACCAAAAAAAAAGTCATTCTAGTAAAATTTCCATATTTCTTCCAATATTCCCATTAAATAAATTCAAACAATTTTTTGCACATATCTCATAATATTATCATTATCTAATTTATTTATTATCTCTATTTGTAAATTGATCATATTTCATCTCCTATTCACTCTATCTAAAATGGAAATTAAGATAATAAAAATAGATTATGTGGGGGTATTTTTGTCAATCCTAAATTCTTAAGTTTCACCTAAAAATCTAAAATAACTTGTTTTACAAATGAGAGGAGTATTAACATGAAAAAAAATATATATATATATTTGATTTTGGATTCTTTAAAAAAAAACAAAAAAAAAATTGAACTACATACTCTACTCAGGCCTTTCCCGAAATAAAGGAAAGAAAGAAAAAACAAGAAAAAAAGAAATTAAGAAAAACATTGGAACTCCATTTGGTTGAAGATGTGTGTGAGTAATTTCTTTTAATAGAAAATAATGGGAGTGGTATAATAGGGGAATTAGTTACGAGTGAGACCTACTTTGCTAAATTAAAATAAATAAATATTACCTAATTACAACCTGCAATAACAAGTTAAAATAATGATTGTATCAATAAAAGGGTTGTACTATAGAATTTCCCATATATATATATATATATTAGAGTTATTATAACGATGAAAAATTGTGCGGCCATATCTTCTTCCTCTTTTCATCTTCTCCTCTATTTTCCTGGATAAAACTAGAAGAACTTGTTGTATCTTGGTAGGATTATGCAAGTAAATCCTACCTATCTCATTTTTTATTCAATTTACTTTGATTGCTCTTTTATAATTTTATTGTTTATTTTAGTTAATTTAGAGAAGTTTTGGATCAACGAGAAAGAGCAAATGTCAAATTAGGTCTGACACTAGGCGACATGGTGTCAAGCCCAACAATAGATTACACGTGCAGGAGATGCTTTTAATTAGACCATAAGAGGTCTAAGGCCCATGAAACAATTAAATAAGAAACCCAAGTAAGAATCTATATCTACATCTATATATATATCTATATATATATAAAAGTAAAATGGAGGGTATTTATGTAATTTTAATTTTCCCTCCTAAATTTTAAGCCATAATTAGTAACCTTTTGTTATTTTTGCTAAATTAATAACTTTCTTTCATTTTTTTAAAAATATAAATAACTTTTTATTTGTAATCAATTTTTTATGCATAATATATCAACTTATTCAACTTTTCATGATCTTCAATTTGGCATCCATATTGCATATATTATCGTGAGATATTTGATTTAAGATAATAGATTATTTGTTGGTAATTATTTATTCTAGATTTGAGTGTTAATTGTAAATTGAACTACAATATGTTGGCTTGAGTTGCAACTAAATATTAGTAAAATAATTATCTTATAAAATACTAATTGAGTATTTTTTTTACGAAATTACAACTAATTATTTTATTTTATCTAACATGATTTTTTTGAAACTAAGTTACACGGGAAGAAAAATCATTGTTTAAATAATGAAATTCATGTTTTATTAAATCCAAGGCCAAAACTAATCTATTTATAATCATTTTATTAACAAGTCTGCTGATATATTTATTTTATCACAAAAGTACGGAGCTTTGAGTATATGTATAATTATGTACTAAAATTGTTATTGAAATTATTTTTAATTACTTATTAATTGCTTTTCTAAGAAACATTACCCTTTGCAACCTAAATTATGACTTTTGTTACACTTTGAGATCTTTTTACTTTTTTTACGATAATTAAACCTCAACTTCATTTCTTTTTTTTTTTTTTTTTTTTTTTTTTTTTGGGTCAAACTAAACCTCAACTATATATTTTTACATTTGGTAACCTCAACTATGTTTTTTTACTCTTAACAACCTAAGTAATTTTGTTTGCATTGATCAATTTTTTTCTTTAAATAAATAAACTATTTATAAGAAATATATATCATTTATATAAATAAATTATAATACCAAATAAAATATGAAAATATTCAAATATTATGAAGAACTCGCAAGCTTTAATTTGGTATTCGAATTATTAAATAATGTTTAGATCATAATTTGCTAAAGTAAGAATTTATTGAAAAATAAGAAGTTTTTAAGTGTATTTAAAAGTACATAGTGAAATGTTAAAAATTGCAAATAAGAACACAAATTTTGAAAGAATTTTTTTAGTATTTATGATTAGAACTTGAAAATTTATTTGGATAAATTAAAAAATATAAAATAAAGGCAAGAACAGAAAGAAAAAGTATACATTACAATATCCAAATAAAATATTAGCGTCTTTTATAATATATTTCATGATTATTTTTAATTATTTATAGTTAGAGTTTAAATATTATTTTCATAATTTAAAAAATATAATATATACTATATATACATATATACATATATATATATATATATATATATATATGGGGGAAATTCTTTAAGTATCATTCTAGGTTAAAATATGGACTTTAATTGGTAAGTTGTCACATTGACAAGAATCAAAATTGATTTTAGATTTTAAAGTTGCAAATAGTTTTTTTCATTTCTAATTTAATTATTATGTATAAGATATCAAATTAATCCTCTTTTGACGATATAATTAATTAAGATACTCGAATTAAATATTATATTATTTGTTCGTTAATTATTTGAGTTAGATTTCAGTGTTTATTTTGGTTGTACTATATAGTATTGGTCTGAAATACAACTAAAAGTCAGTTAAATAATTCTCCTTTAAAATTAATTTTACTTGATTATTGATTAAAACTATAACTAATCAATTTCTTTATCTAATCCGAATTTTTCTCAACTTTTCTTCATTTATTATATTTAGAGAAAAAATATATATATATATATATATATATATATATATATATAATTGACACATACTTTTAGTGAATTAAAGTGAAATTTAATATTTGATTTATAATCAGCTTATTAAATCATTAAATTTGCTCATATCTATTTGTTATAATAATAGTTTTTTATGATTAATCATTAAACTATGACTTTTGCATATATATATGATAATTAACCTTGATTTTTTTTTTCCTTCATATTTTACATTTATTAATATTATTTTTAAATAAAGAATTACACTTTGCAACCTAAACTTCTTTCAAATACGCAAAATTAATCAACCTGAACTATATATCTTTTAAGACTTTACAACCTAAAAAATTAATACTTGGTCACATTAACCATCTCAACTATGTCTTTTTTTTTCTTCACATTTTGCGACCTAAGATTTTGTTTTTTTACACTAATCAATGCGTATCCTTAAATAAATCTACTATTTACAACATAAATGTGTAGTTTATTTGAAAAATATCATGATCATATATATGAAATATTAAGAAATGTAGAAGAACTCATAAGTTTTATTTTGTTGTTGAAACTATTGAATAACTTTTGAATTTTATTTTATTATTTTGTTAATTTCGTATATCTGAAATCATCAAGTAAAGTATTAAAACTTGCAATGAGATTTTTCTAAAGTTAAATAGTAATAGTTAGAATTTGAAGCTATATTTAAATAAATTAAAATATCTAATATAAAATGGAAAGATTAAAGGAAACTAATTGTTTTATAACATTATTCAATTTATTTTATTTAATAATATGAGTTGATATTTAGATTTTTATGTGTGTTTGAACATTCATAAATAATTAAGCTATTTATGTAAGCATACTAGATCTGTGTTTGAATTTTAGAGATAAGAAAAAGTCAATTGAATTTTTTTTTTTTTTTTTTTTTGTATTTAATATTTTGTTTTAGTGTTAATTCCATAATATACATACAGTAATTTATATTAAATTTATATATAACTTGGGAGAAACTTATATTTATATTACTTATAAATTTATTTATGTTTAATCATAAATATTTAAAACAGTTGCCATTTTTATATTAAATTATATAATATTTAATTTAATTAAACTATTTTTAAATAAAATTTCCGTGCATCGCACGGAGTAATACTAGTATATCTAATATCAAAATGAGTTTATGCTTGATTTGGAAAAAGATGATTTTCCCGCCCATTTGTACTTACTAAACTGGGTAATCTATTTAAAAAACGTTTTTTTTATCTGAAAAATACATCTGGCCCAATTTCCACCTATTGATTTTCGGAAAAAAAATGTTGGTGAAATTGTGGTTGATTCTTTATAATCCCATACACTTAGGAATAGTTTGTTGCATGAATAGTTATTTAGAAACAGAACCCAATTATCAGAAACAGAAAATATTTATGTACAGGATTTTATGTTACAATTCTTAAAAACAAACTCAGCTAAAATAAATGATTTTCTCAACAACCTGATCTACAAGATTTTTTCCTCTAAAAATTAGGGAACAAATAGAATTACAAACCCTATTCTATAACTATATAAAGACATTTCAATTGCTCATTATGCATCCATCATTCTCAAATATCTCCAGTGAAACAGTATTGAAATACTAAAAAAATGCCTCCCGTTTTTGCAAAAATAAGTGAGATTCATGCTAAGAGGCATGATTGGGCACTTAAGTTGCGACTGGTGAGGGCGTATACAATTCTTGCATATAAAAATCAAGACCAAATTCAGAGCTTCGAATGTGTTTTTCGTGATGTGGAGGTAAGCATTTATATATCTAATAACTATCTACGTATTGCACAGAGCTTCAAATGTGTTTCATATGCTAATAGCAATATTGAATAGTTTACTTTGATATAAAGATGCATACAATACACTGTCCGAAGTTGATCAAACTTATGGAAACTGTATGGAAACTGGATTGTAGTTGATCAAACTTGGGAAAACTGAATCCGAATTTAATGTTGCCTGCAGTTGTTTCAATAATATCAAATAAACATTATAATTCATCATAAATCATATATATATATATATATATATATATATATATATATATACTCACTTAAATTTCTCAAACTTAGAAAAGCTGGATCTGAACTGGAACCCCTCCTGTAGTTGACATATAATTAGTTAAACATTTTTCAGTCTCATTTTTAAGCAATAATATATATGTGTGTGTGTGTGTGTATTATTTACTTACTTTCTTATAAAATTGTAGAATACTTGGAGCTGAAGTTTATCCGAAGTTGATCAAGCTATGAAAAGTTATCCTTAGTTTGATTTGAATTCAGTCAAAAACTTATAAATGTTGGATCTGATCTCATCCGGGCCAGCAATTGCCATATAGTCAATTAAATATTCTAATATCAGATTTGTAAAATCAATAAAATGTAAAATTGCAGAATATTTGAAACTTAAATTGATAAATTTTAGATATACTGAGTCACAGGTTTCTCGTTCCCGTGCATTTGTCACATAATCAATTTAAGTTGTTATTTGTTAATATCTAATAAATAAATCCTGTAATTTCAAATGTAGGGTTCCACTATAAGGGGATCTGCGCGATTGAATCATATTGAGACGACTCGACAGAAGCTTGAGGAGGGGAATTTATATATTATCAACAATTTTATGGTTTCTAAAGATGATCTCCGTTACAAAACTGCTACTCATCCACTTAAGTTTTCTTTATACGCAAAGACAAAGATTAAGGTCATTCGAGACTCATATTTCCCGAATAATGGGTTTATATTCAAGTCTTTTAATTTGATTGTTAAACTGAAGGAGTTGAATGAGACAATGCTTTTTGTTAAGTTCGTATGTTAATATTCAGATTCAGTTTTTTATGTTGAACATACTATGGTGTTTCTAATCAATTTTTGCAAAAAAAAAAAAAAAAAAATCTTTTTTTGGTGTTCAACTATATAAGATGTTATTGGAAGGGTGGTTATGCATGCACCAAAAACTATGTAGACAAAGGAAGGCGCAAAGAAATTGATGGAAATTGAGATTGAAGATCTGAGGTATAAGACAATGTATCAGGCTATTATATTATTTTCATCTAAACTATTCAAGTATGTAGGTGTTTTTTCTATATATAAAAGGAATCTTCACACAATGTCTACACTATTCATATAAAAAATGTAACAACACCAATATGTCAAGTTTATGCAATTATATGACATATTTTCTAGAAACTTGCATAAACTTTATTTTTTATCTTCAGTGAGTGCAAGTTAACAGTAACTCTTTGGGGGGAGTTTGTTGAGCAAATATTACCTTTCTACAACTCACCAACTACCGAACCGGTTGTTATCGTTATGCAATTCTGCAGGTCCAAGGTGTTTAAGGGTTAGTATTTAGTCATTTTACCTGAAAAATTAATGAAGTATGATTTGTGTTACCAAATTATGATACAATAATTCAATATTTGATTTTTATGCAGAATCTGCTAAGGTTTATAATACTTATAACTGCACTAAGATGTTTGTCAATTCTGATGCATGGAAAATCAATGAGTTGAAGAAGAAGTAATGTTTTTTGCTATTTTCTAATTTATTTATTTTTTATATTTAAAAGAGAAACTCTATTTAAGTTTTTGCATACCTTAATGTTTTGTTTGAAGGATTGTTGATTCACCTAATCGGAATAGACCCATTACAATATCACAATCTTCGGGTTCTGATGGTTCGCTTAATAGCAAATTTGCTTCTGGTCATGATGTTATTTGGGACCTACGAGAAATATGTGAGGGGGAGGTCAGAATTATTTTATTTTTCCTTTATTGTTATTACATATTTTTTATAAACTAAGATTATTAACTATTAATGTGTTTGTGAAGGATGGTATGTTTTGGGTGCATTACAATATCGTTGAAATTGAAAACCCTAAGGATTTGTGGTATATAACATGCTTATCGTGTCATTGCAAATTAACTCAAGCTGATAGCAAATGGATGTGCCGCCAATGTGGTGAAGTTCAAGCAAACATGAATCTCAGGTATAATTTATGAATACTCATTCTTTTATTGTTTTCATAATATATGAAATAATATGTAAAAATCATGACATAAAATTCAAATATCTGAAAAAGAGGTATAAGATGGAAGTTAGAGTGAATGACGAGACCTACAATGCACCGTTCGTTCTTTGGGATGCAGAATGTCAGGTTATATTTGGAAAAACAACTTATGAGCTTAAGGCTGAAGATATGAGTGTTTTGTATGAGTAACTTACTCGATGTTTTGGTTTTATAATCTATATAAAAAATAGTGGTAACAAAAAAAATAATATATAGAATGCTGAGCCAAGTGCCTTGGATTACCATGTCAGTAAGTTGGTGGATAGGTCTCTTCTATTTAAGGTTTCTAAATGCCCAGACCACACCTGTGGTGGAAGGGTTGCTTATTCTGTGACCAAAGTTTCTAATGATCCAGAATTAATTTCTAGATTCTGTTCAGCATATCTTCAGCTACAGGTAACTATACCAATTCTAATAGGTTTTATAGTTTTTACCAAATTTACTATTGTCACAATTCACAAAATTCTCATAAGTCTAAATTCTTATTATTCATTTGTAGAAAAGAGGAAAGACTTACCACTTATTATAAGTTTGAAATTCCAGGAGTCGGATTTGATATCGAAGTTGAGACGAAAGGACGCAGGAGAATCTGAAAGTTTATCTGACGAAGAGGTCACCACTCCTGAAAAAAAGATTCAACCATTAGAAGACAAAGGTGAGACATCCGAAAAGAATACTACAATAGAGAGCAGTCGTCTTAAAGGAAAGGGTAAGGTTGAAGATGATGATAGTGAACGTGTGCTGAAAGTTAAGCGGAAGTTGGTGGATGAGCTTGATAAAAAAATCTACTAATCGAAAGACAATCAAGCAGGAGAATGATGAAAAGTGATGTTTTGTTTATTTGAATTGTTGGCCTTCATTACACTACTACAGAAAAGTCAAAAGCCTATGGTAAAAAATCGTAGTTAAAGGGGATATAGCGGCCATGGTAGTAGATGTCGTAGTCGTAGACCTATAACCAATAACTACGGTTAATAAACCGTAGTAGTTAATTATAAAGATTGTGGTTGTCAACCGTTGTCGTACTAGTAGCATCTACGACTACGGTATGTATGACCACGGTTGGGAACTTCCTTTAACTACGGTTTGAACCGCAGTAATTTATACTAACGACTACGGTTGAAAATCGTAGTAGTAGATTAAACATATATGACTACAATATGTATGACCACGGTTGATGACTTTCTTTCACTACGATCTAAACCGTAGTTATTAAACATAAAGACCGCTGTCTTTTTCATAAACAATGGTTTATAACCGTTGTTGTAGATGATGCTCATTTATAATTCTTTTTTTATATATTTTTATTTTCTTTTGTAATTTATATATAAAACATAAATTAATATTTATGTCTATTTTTTAATCTACAATAACGTCTCACGTAAGAAAGAGTAAATATTAGATATAAAAAAATCATTTATTACTAAATATCAAAGTTACACTAAATTTCAAGTCTAGAAAAGAAAATAAAAAAATTAATTATTTTATCTATACTTAAATCTATTGCAAAAGGTGCATCTTTTCTTCTGAATCATCTTCCATTGTCCTGCAAAGAAAACACAAAAAAAACGATAGAATCAAATACATAGAACCATTAATAATTTATTTTATTAAATCTAAAAAATATAAGGAAACAGTGTTAACTTCTTCACCAAGAAAACAATATGATTTAAGAAAATTATCATCGGTATCCTCTCTCCATTCGTATATTAAGAATTATGTAGATCTACTATCGTCTAGATCTTCATCAAGTGAAGTTAATCGAATAAGAGAAACAGAAGAGGTTTGATCTTTCGTGTAGTTAATCGAATAAAAGAAACAACAGAGGTCTGATGTTTCGTATCATGCTCCTTCGGTAAGCCTTCTGTAAATTAAGTTTCACAATTGGTCGGTTCTTATTTAATCTTATATGAGATGCTTTTACTGGATTAAAGTTAATTACATAAATCACATGATAGTGAGATTATGGCAGGGTGTAGTTGAATATCTGGCCTGGAATTATGATTCTCTCAGTTTGGCCCCAATCGTAGATGCGCTCAAGTTGGCCTCCACTCTCTCATCATAATCTACGAAAAATTATGGATTTATGAGCAGAATTGAGTGCATACGAATTTTTCAGTGTTCAGAATTGTTATAATTATGTATTCTCTTTCTTCCTCTACTTGATTATCTTTAATACCTCCAATTTTCATTTAAACTCGAAAATTACACTTCATCTCTTGGACTCCCCCTGGAATTCTCTTTCTTCCTCTACTAGTTTTAGCATTTATCCATTTGGTGAACTTGAGAATGAATTCGAATATGGAGAAGTGGAAGTATATAAATTTTGAACTTGTCATATACATTCTCCATGATGTTATGATTCTAAATGCATGATTTGTATTATGAATGCATGATGTTATGATTCTAAATGCATGATTTGTATTATGAATGCATGATTTGTATGTATGCATTTTCCACGATGTTTTGATAGTTTGGTAGTTAAAAAGTTGTTGTGACGGTGAAGATAAATCTATCCCTAAACAATGTAAACTTTAAAAACTAACCTTGGAGAAAGAAAATGCCTTGTATAGATTTTATTGTACTGAAATAATTACATTTCTCCTGCATCCGCCTAATCATCCTGTATCTATATATGTACATTCATTTTCCTTTTAGCATTTTTCAGCGGTTTGGATTTGTGCTTGGCAGCTTCAACCGCCTGCAGCTTTTGTTTCCCTCTTCGCCTATTCCCAAATACAATAATTTTACTGTTAGGACCTATTAAATTCCAGAATTGGAGACTTCTCTTCTACCTCTGCCTTTCTCTTGCTTCCAGATTCTTCTCTAAGTAATACTGTTACACTCACCCCACATAATGAGATTGCCACATGGAATCTGTTGATTGTTTATAGTATAGGAACAGGAGGAACAAAAGTATGATATTGTTCAGAACATAGAACGGGGACTTGCATTATACACTCCCATCTTTTACTTCCACCACTCGATTCACAATTGCCTTATCAAGTACCTGTCATGAGAAACTGTAGTAACAATCCCTCGGTACTCATTTATTTTTCCTCTGAGTTTTTTTCCCTCCTATGTCAAGGTGGTGCTGCTCGACTTGATAATTCAGCTAAAGTTAATATTCTCATGATGAATTTTAGTTCACTTGTACTCGAGAATGAAATAGATAGCTAAGACAATAAGCATATCGATTTTTTAATTATTTATTATCTTTGCCTCTTACTAGTATCCACCTTTGTAGGCTGTATTGTTGTAATTGTACATAGCTACCAATCATCCTCATACTGAAAAAGTGGTTTTCAGTATTCCCATGATGGATTCAGTTCCGTTAATGAATGTTTGTTATATATGCTTCTACTCAATTGCCCTGTTTTCAATATTGACATCCTAACCATGTTTCTTGAGAGTCAGTGTTGTTGCCGCCCTGCATTATTCTGTGCTTCAGCTTGCAGTGTTATGAAATGCAAGCTCTTGAATTTAATTGTTGATCTTGAAGTTTGTATTATCGCTTTTTATTAGAAGCAGAAGCTATGATTGTATTTGGATAATCAATACTTTGCTTTAAATACAAGAGTAAACTTGATGTCACTTTGTTCCTTTCAATGAGAAGGCTGAGTACCTGTTGGTGAACTTATTTATTATCCATATAAAAAAGTAGTAGCTAGGATTATGATGCTCTGGTTATAAGAGAAATGCTGAATTTATTTGCAACATGTTATCCAGAGGAATAACTAGGATGATCAACTATCTGTGTTTTAAGTACAAGTGCAAGTTATCAGTAAATTTTGCTTCTTTGAATCGTGTGAGTTTTGTATCTCATGTTGAGCTTAATCTCCTAGATTGGACTACAATACATAAATTCCTGATTTTTTGAATGGTACATTTATCAATTAATTCACTTATCTTTACAATAAAATCATATTAGAAAATGGCTTTATGTTACCTATTCTGTTGATTCTCTGAAAAATCTTTTTGAGGAATGTATTAGTATCTAGTGGAGTCAGTTGTGAGAGTCATTTTTAGGTGGTCTTGTAGTGTGTTTTATTAACTGATCTTTTGTCATCTAGTACTTGAGAATTTTTTTATATCTCAAACTTTAGGTTTTTCCTTGTATTAGGGTCTGGATTGATTAAGAAGAAGGGCTTCAAAGGATCCTTCGCAGAGGCTGGATCTTTTACTAAGGTGTGAATATGTTACTTGTTTTTTTCCCTGAGCTTAACGTCTCACTTAGTGTTGGAACCTTTAATTTTCTCTCTTTCTTGTAGACATTTGAAATTTTATCTGGAGTACACAGTCTAATTGTCTGCTTTTTGAAGAGATTGTGGGGGAAAGATGATGGTAATTTCTTATTGTGGTTTTTTGACATGAACTGCATCTCCCATTTAACTTTTTTTTTTTTTTTTTTTTTTTTATCTTTTTGGTTTTTACTTTAATTTTTTGGGCTTTAGTCATAAATGCAGTTGTGGCTGGTTGTTGCACAGGCCTTGCACTAGGCTTCCCAGGTATTCTCAGTTCCATCGCATTGTAAGAGAAATCTCATTGTTGGAGCATTATATATTATCTCTCTCACATCATTCATATTTTTGGTCATACAAGTACAAACTGATCTATTAATTATCTTTAGGATTTCTTAACTCTAATGCTCCTCTCTACACACTGAGTACCTGCTTTGTTCCTCCCCTTTGTGGAAGTCCTGAATATGTGAAATGTGTACTTTGCAGAAAGTATGAAGAAATTTGTGCACCTTAGGTTGAAGAAAATTCTGCTATATATCAGATAACACGTACTTCGAGGATGAGGTACATCTTTCTTTAAATTTTATTATTTCTTCTATGTATCTGCTTCAGAAAGAGCAACATTAAAGTAATTCGTAACTCTTCAGGTTTTGAAAATGGAATCTGCTATTATGAATTACCTGAAGTTTGAAATGACAGCACCAACAAATAAATGTTTCTTAAGGTGATCATTTAATTAGTATGATAAGTAGTACTCTTTAAGTTAGAAGTTATTTCTTTTTAACTTCCATTACACAAAACATATACGCAATTCACATCTAAGCATCTTTAGTGTCATATACATTTAAGTGGGTCTGTCGTCTTTTTTTAACATGAACAACGTCATGAGAAGGGGCATATGGGTTTACAAGTTGAAGTACTTCATTTTGCACACTGACATTGCATTTCAGAAATATAAGTTAGTCTCTGTTTTTTTTCCTACATCTTTTTTCCTCGGACATCTATTTATTTTTCTACACACGCATTTTTTTTGTAATCTAATTTTGAATTTTTTTTTTTTTTTTATATCAATTTTGATCAGTTCGCTTGAATTCTGATTATCCCGTTTGTTTACCAAATTATATATCTCAGTAATTGAGTGGTTTCATAATTTGATTTTGAAGCTATTTTTGCAATTTGTTGTTGTTTGGCTGAATTCGGATTATCGCAGAAACCGGTTGAAATATTTGTTCATTATGGAAGTTTGGAGATTTTTTTGATTAGAGTGTTTATGAATCTATAGGTCAAAGGAAATTTGGGGCTTAACATATCTACTTTGTAATGAGCAGACAATTCTAATTATAGAATAATTACATTTAGTCTCTGGATGTATTTTGTATTGGGTATATTGATTAGAATGTGGATTCTTGGGATTAATGTGGTTTCAAAATGAATAGAATCACATATAATTGCCATAAATGTTTTTTTTTATGTTTTTTTTTTATGCTTCGGCTTCATTCTTTTGTTTACATACCCGTTTATAATGTTTCCATTGACAGGAATCGAGTTGCTGTGAAGTCTTAGATCCAAATTAGTTAATATTTTGTGGCGTAAAGTGGCAAGGAGTACACATGTTATCCTTTTTTATGAATTGCACATTTTTAGATTTTACACAATCATGTTTTGTCTTGGACTGAAGACGAGTTATTTTGATTTATGAATGCATATTTGTGACGTCAAGAAAAATATGTTTCAATTTATAATTATTGTTAATAAAATCTCTATTAAATAAACACGATTTAAAATGAAGAACAACCGGTAAAAGACAACAGCTAAAAAGAGATGCTAAATTCGAAAATTAACACTAAATAGACAACGATTTAAATTGTAGAACAACGGGAAAAAAATGTTGTCAAAACTAACAAAGACAACGGTTTTAAGATTAAACAACGGATACAAACTGTAGTTAAAATTAACAAAGACAACATATTATATCTGTTATATAAAGTGTTGTTCATGAAACAGACAACGGTTTTTACTTGTAGTTAAAATGATACTTTTAACAACAACACTATTAATGACAGATAAAATACGTGATCTATTTAAAAAATTCTTGTAGCGTTTTTTTGACAGACATAAAACTATCAACAAAACATACAAATCTACCGCCCAAAATAATTTGCCAATTGTTGGCCAAGACAACACATCTTTTGCCTATGTGCATCACAAAAATAAATGAAAATCAAATCCAGGGATGTATGACATCATTGACACATTAATTCACAATTCACTCCTCATCGAAATAATTTATATAAAGTCAGTGAAAGTACCAAAACCAACCTTGGCATAAAGTGATGGACTTCAGGAGCACCTAGACATTGCCGCCGCATATTTTCCATATCATCACTAATGAGTCCGAAGTAGAATCATCCTCACGGCCCTAAATAAGTGATATCCCAGTCGAACAGCGTAGCGATCTCTCTTCGCAAAAGCTCAATGTTCAAACCCTAATGGAAAGTAAGAATATAGAGGATATTTCAATCGTACCTGCATAAAGAAATCAATAAATTTAATTGAAGAATTCATCACCTCTCACAAAACGTTGTTCCCATCCTAGATCTCAAGTCAGAGAATTTATCTCTCTTTAAATGAAAATAGGGAATGATTCGTACTCTAATCAGAGGCATGTGCAAAGCCTGCTCATGTAATACACGAATTTGATGTATATTATATAGCATGTTTAATATACAATTGATAGAAAATAATAAAATAATGATGATAGATTAGAACTTCTCTTTTTCTTATTCAAAATCTAGGTAAATGTAACGCATTCAGACGTGGAGCTAAATTCCATGTATATAATAGTTTTATCAAAAACAAAGAAAATAAATTCAAAGATAACCTAAAAAAGCAAACGTCGAAATACTTGTCTAAGTGTGCAAGGTTGAAAATGCTTTTTTGAAGCTCACAATTCTTGTTGTTCCAACTATTTGATTATGCTTCCAAAACAATTCAATATCCTTTCTTTCGCTTCCTTGCTTGTTGAGTTGAAACTCTATTCCTCAACAACCTTTTCTAACCAAAAAGCTGAAGTATGCATTTACAAATTGAAGATTCATATTTTTGTCTAAAATGGAATTTTTCTAGTTCTACCACCCTCTTAGAGTTTCATATTAAATTAGAGCACCTACAAATTTGCTTAATCTTGAGAAACAAATCACTTCCTTTAAACCCAATAAAATAGATCTAAAGCAATCTTAGATAAGAATTCAAGTAAGACGGCACATCAAACCGTATAACCCCAAAACTTTATGGGAGGTTCTGCAATCAAATTCTCCATTCCATGAATTATTATAATTCCGATGCACTTTAATATAAAATGATGATCTCATTATGTTATCTTCTATTCTTGTTTGTACCTTTTCAACAATGTGGAAAATTTAGAACCTTTGTCTGCTACCAATCATACTTCTTCATCCAGCGATGCTGCAAATGTCCGGGTAGCATTTCATGCATATAACTCATAATTTCTGCTATCCATCACCATCAGTTATTTTTCAGCCTATTTTTAGAAATGCAGATGCATTGGTGTTTGTTTAAGAAATTAAACATGTACATTTATGAAATTTTGCAATAATTATTTGCTGAGAGAACTGATTATTTGTAACCTTCATCAGATCCAAGAAACTCATCCAGGAATCAAACAATATTTACATTCGGAACCGTTCCTTTCCCTAAAAGCAACTTCTCAGATCTAACAGAGTTTTTTCTTTCTTTCTTATAATAAGAGCATTGAATGAAATTCGTGAAAATCTGATCCTTCCAACTTCCACATTCTCCTGACATGTATTAACATATTTATCCAAGACCAGAATCGCACACAACAATTAGCTTTAAGGACTTATAAATAAGAATCTCGTTAGAGAGGATAATACAACACCAACAAAACTCTCTTTAAACACATAAACTAAGCAGATGTTCTTATATCACATGATACCAAAATTAATATCTTTGAACTCTATAATTTGCATAAACAAATGAAAAAAAAAAAAAAAAATTGGGATGATTACCCCCTTGAGATGCTTCCAGCGGGTGTTTGATTCATGGAATTGGCTTCAGCATCTTGTGCTCTTTTTGAAGTTGACATAGTAGGCTTTCGACTATTCAATCCTTTATAATCCTTCGAAAAGAAGGGTTTCTTCCCACAAAGTATTGAGGCCATTATCCGATTGAATAAATCAAATTTCGTTCAATATCAAGAAAATTTTCTCTCAAAAAATTCTTCTAGTGCCGAAAGTGGTTTCGCTACTCTCGCTCTGGGAATAACTTTCATCAATCAGATAGATCTAATAAATCGTTGAGTAGGTTTAAGAGTGTCCGTTGCCAGAAACTTCCTTTTGGAGCAGTTATCGGTGCGGTTCTTACGGTGGAGTCATTTTTTATACTCCCTCCATTTCATTTTAATTGACATTTTAGGATGTTTTCTTCTTTTCCTATTAATTGACTAATTTCCGAGTTTTCTCCCTGCACTCAATCCTTAAAAATCTCTACTTTTAAATCTATCAGAGATATTTTTATTTAATTAAATATTTATCCCCTAAAGTATTCCCGCTCATTATAAGAGTTTTTTTAGGATTTATATAAGAGAAATAAATAATTAGGTGGGGGTATATCTGTCAAAAAATTTCATTCTTAATTCTTCTCTTTCATTCTAAAACGTCAATTAAAATGAAATGGAGGGAGTATTAAAGTAAAGTAGAACTCTCCTTTTGTGAGGAAGACACGTATTTTTAGCGGATTTCTTGCGACTCTCTTTCAGCAATTCGGATTTCCTGTTACAATAGGTATTTCATCCTCTGTTACACTCAATTCACTAGGTGACACATATTAATTTGTGACATCATACCAGTGTCGGTTAGTGCATGAGTGAAACACAAGATGTAACACCAAAGTGTAACATGTGATCTCATGAGCTCTTTCAGTATTAAGGGTTGATTATTGAATTAGATTGATCGCCTATTTTGATTTGCCACATATTTATAGCTTAGGTATTGTCACAATCCGTCATTGTTGTGAATCTATACCCATTGATAGAAATTAGTGAATTAATTCACTTAGATAAGATAAATCAGGGTTAATTGGACCGAGCTTGTGAGTACAATATAATGTCTACTCTATTATCCTAGTACTCCGTGCGTTCGGCCAATTAAATCTAGAGAGCTTGTTCTAGGTTGTTCGACTAAATAGATTAATCAGAGAAGTTGTTTTGATTAATTACAAGGGATAATTTGAGTCAGCAGAGCTTGTTATTGAGTTAGGGGTAGAAATTCTAGGACTAATTTGAGAAGTAGTCGCATTAACTGCAAGGTTAATCAGACTAGGGGCATAACTAGATTAGGGGTTGAAATCCTTTACTTATTTGATATTAATTACCTTTATCACTTATTTTCAATTTGTTTTCTAGATTGTTAGTTTATTAGGATAAAATCCAATCAACTCTCCCTTTTTTCCCTTTTGTTTGATTAATGCGTTAAACACAATAAATCGAATTGTTTCTTGTGAGACCGACTCTGACTTACTACTATTACTTAATAGTAGAAGGAAGTTAAGAAATTTAATTTTGTGTGCCTTAAAATCACAGTCAGATACATATACAAGCTAGACAAAATTTCACACAAGGTCCACCCATACCTCGTCATTGGATTGTAATATTCCGTTTTGTTGCACAGTTTCGTGACATATCTGGCTATTAGTGATCTTTTTCTTCTGTTCCTTTTTTTTTTACTTATTATTGGAGAATATATGTTCTCATTTTATTCCTGCAGGCTGCCCATGCCAAGTGAGATAAAACTAATAAATGATAATTATTTAATAGTTACTATTATTATAAAATATAAATTAAATAATAAAGAAGATAATTATAAAAATAAATATGAAAAATTGCAAATCATAGGGTTTGAAATCCCAACCTTCCATTTAGCAAAGCAAAGGGCTTACCATCACACAACCAATGCCCATTTTGATTTAAAACACTTTTTGTTATACATAAATAACAATACACATATATAAAAGAGTAGCACAAGGATATAGATAAGAGGGTTTTGAAGCACAACCCTGTGTCTAGGACAGTTGTGCACCTAAGCATTAGGCTACAATCGATTTTTGTTAAATAAACACGTTCTTTCAATATGTAACATGAGGGCACGCCTAAAACTCAGATTCATACACACACACATATATATATATACACATATATATTCATACATATACATATAAATTTCCGTTGGAATTTTAATTCCAACGGCAATTCCAACGGTTTTTATGCCGTTGGAAAAGTGGCTGTTGGAATTATTTTTTCCAACAATTAAATTCCAACGGAAAAATGATTCCAACGGCAATTCCAACGGACTTTTTACCGTTGGAATTTTTTTTCCAACAGCTATTCCAACGGCTTCTGCCGTTGGAATTTTTTTCCAACAACTATTCCAACGGCCTTTTGCCGTTGGAATTTTGGAAAAAATTCCAAGGGCTCATTTGCCGTTGGAACTACCGTTGGAATTTCGAAAAATTCCAACGGTTTTTATGCCGTTGGAATTTTTTCGTTGGAATTTGGCAGTTTTCTTGTAGTGACATTTACCCTCTAGGCAACTAAGTCTCATGTTTTCCAGTTTTTCTTCAAATAAATTTCTTCAATTGGATCAATCAATTCTAACATTTTTAAATAAATTATTACCAATAAATAATAATAATAATAATAAATAAATAAATAAATAAAAGTATATTTCTCCCCTATCACCTAGTCTCACTACCAAAGCAATAAAAAGATATTGTTGTTTTTCCTCCATCATCGCACACTCTCTGGACTGGACTGATAAATAAGGGAAAAGGTGAGAGAATCAGAAAAGAAGGCGCCTACGCCGCTGCGCTGGTCTGCTGCTGCCACTCCCCCTCCCGCTGGTAATTTAAAAAAACTACTCTCTCACCTCTGTATTCACATCCCAACTATCAATCATCGCCATTATAATTGCTCATTAATTACATATAAATTCTCTTGTTCGTCTTATTTGCTTCATTCTGAATCTGGTGTTTTTAGAATGGGCCATCTCGGACGGATTTTTTATTACGGGCAGCCTTCTTTGGGCCTTTGTCTAGGCAATGGAAAATAAATATGAAAAACTGAATATATAGGTAGGCAACAATTGGCCATTACATTGTAGAATTTCAGGAGAGAGAGTGCTCGATAATTTAAGTAGAGTGTGTAAAGTCTAAAAAAGAAGGGACCTAGATAAGAGAATAATAATGCATGATAGATAAGCTGCTAAAGGTAAAGTCTAAGTAAAGATTAGATTGCTCATTATGCATGTAATAAGGTCTGCTTGTGGTTGCATCTTGAATAAAGACGTGTTTGCTTCACTAAAATTAGGTGAATGTGTTTTAATGCCTAATGCAAACAGAACTATCTTGAAAAAACAAGAGCAATATTTAATAATGTGAATTGATCAGTAGAACACACTACAGTAGAACATAGGACGAATTACTTGATAATGGGAATGTGTTTTTTACTTGCTTATGTAGGCCTGATGAATTTTTGGCCCAGCCCAGCCCGAAAATAACATCTGGCTCGGGCGGGCTAGGTACCACCATTCTGCCACCTCCTTATGACTAGGGCTGTGCAAATATCGGTTGGGACCGAAAAAACCGACAAAAATCAACCGAATTTTCACGGTCGGTTCGGTTTTGTAAGTGTATAATCGGTTGTCGGTTTTCAATTTCTAGAAAATCGATTTTTTCGGTCGGTCTCGGTTTTCAAAAATTAGGATTCGAAATAATCGAACCGACCGAAACATCTCCTTCTGAGTCACAGTGCCCGTCTCAGGGCGAGCAAGCACCGTATAGGCAATTAAGCGATGTAAATACCGGAAGACAGGATTACGAATCCAAGACACCTTATTCCTCGATGGATCGCTCTTCATCCAAGGCACAAGTCCCGGGACTTCTACCATATGATTCCAGAATGTGTGTTCATTATATTCATCTGTCGGGGTGCAATCTCCGGTGGTTGGCAGCTTGTAGATGTCATTCAATTCAGCCCGAGTAAGTGTGTAAGTGTTGTTGCGAAGCCGGAATGACATACTGCTCGGCTTCCTGTCTTGAGCAGAGGTAGGGTGTAGAACTAGAGTAGTAAGAAACTCTAATGTATCATTCCGATATGTGACCCAACCTCGTCCCAATAAGTTCTCCCAACCAACCCTCTTTATGAGCATCCATAAATTCCTGTGCATGCCAAAGTGGTCTTCCACGAAAGAGACAGTAAATTTAGTGGGGATGATCTTTCTCCCAATGATTTTCTTCCATCTTCTTTCCTCTTCAGGTGATTGTAATCTGATGTTGTAAAATAGAGGATTATCAGGCGAGAATGCCGGTGGATTAGCCGAGGATGTTTCACCTGCAACCTTCCGTTTTTTTCCTTTAGGTGACATTATATACCCTATAAAACAACATTTTTCAATTAGTACCATGGTGCACACAAGCAACACCGACTCTCCTAGGCTTTATGAACGTTTAATTTATTCTTCGACTATGTTAATTGCAAATTTTCATCAAATTAGCACACAAGAGATGTAAACATCAATATCACGATCAATACAAACTTCTCTATTATTCTTCATCAACATAGACATAATTGAACCAATTAAAGCCTAGTCTTTACCCAAGAACCACAATGTACGCAACATATTCGATAAAATGCCACAATGACTCTTGTAGGGTATGGAGGGTTTTCGATTTTTAGAGAGGGAGGAGGTGAAAAAATTTGAAATAAGAGGGAGAAAATCGTGTTTAAAACACTGGTACCTGCGACTCGACCGAGTTACATGAGACTCGGTCGAGTTATTGTTTTCTGAAAACGGCCCCGTTTTGCCCTGTACTTCGCCTCGACCGCGTGAATAGGGCCTCGGTCGAGTTATGGGTCTGCCTCGGTCGAGTAGGATACGGCCTCGGTCGAGTCTAACTTTCTGGAACGGCTCAGGTTTTCCCGTCAAATTGGCCTCGGGCGAGTTATTCACGCCTCGGCCGTGTTCTGGTACACAACTCGGTCGAGTTGTTTTGGCCTCGGCCGAGGCGTACTTTTAAAATTATAAAGTCCTTTGGTACCTTAGGGCTCTAGCAATATATATTAGGATATCAATTACTTTTTATTACGATATGCAAAAAGTTAAAAACAAACTTATGAAATTTTTTAAGGGAAAACTCAAAAAAATTAAAATTAATAATTATTTGTGTAATTTCACATAAAATTAGATATCCATTTAGTAAAATATTAATCATAAAAATAATTTTAAAATTATAAGGTCTTCTGACACATTCAAACTCTAGCAATAGTTATAGGTAGGGTTGTAAATGAACCGGACACTAAGAAATCGAATTCGATTCGTAAATATGAACTCGAATTCGAATCCGAATTCAAATTGAATATTAATTGAATTTTAAAAGGTGATTCGAACTCGATTCATGAAAAATATTCGAACATATGCAATTCAATTCGAGGTTTGAAACATTTTTACTTTTACTTTTTTATATTTGTTACACGAATCAAAATAGAAATTCGTATTTGAATTCAAACCTTTTGAATCCGAGTCATCTTAATTGAATTCAGATCACGAATCGAATCAAAAAATTCACGATGTCTGATAAGTAGTATCAGATCAAATAATGAAATACTTGTTGACTCGATAAGCCAATCGGGTCAAATATTGGAAATTTATTGAGCGGATAAGCCAGAACGCGTCAAATAGTGGGTAATAGCTGATCCGATATGCCAAATCGGGTCAAATAGTCGACATTTATTGATTCGATAAGCCAACCGAGTCCAATAAGCTTAAACGGGTCAAATAGTGGGCACTAGTTGTCTGATAAGCCTGATCTGGTCAAATAGTGTATACTTGTCGACTCAATTTAATCGGATCCAATATTAAAAACTTGTTGAGCCTATAAGCCTAAACAGGTCAAATAGTAGGTACTAGTTGAATCAACAAGCCTAATCGGACCAAATAATGGATACTTGTTTGAGCCGATAAACCGAAACGAATTAAATAGTGGGTACTAGTTCATCAGATTCTCCAGATCGGGTCAAAGATTAGATACTTGTTGACTCGATAAGTCATTCGAGTCCATTAGTGGATAGTGGTATCAAATCCTACGACTTGTAATTTTGCATATTTATTTTATAAATTAATTTCTTTACTTTTTAATTTATATTCTATAATAATAATAACTATTAATAATTATAATTTAATTTGATTTGATAATAAAAATAAATTAATAAAATCAATTTTCATGTTTATAGATTTTTATAATAAATCGATTTTAAATTATTAAAATATTAATTAATTTTGCAAAAATTCATCAAAACTTCTCCCATTTTCTTTCTCTCTTCCATTTTTAGTTGATTTTTTTTTTTGGAATGACCAACCCTAATTAATATTACAGAATTGTTATTATAAAAATCATTTCTAAATTCTTAAAATAATAATTAATTTGAATTCATAATTTACATTGAAAAAAATTGCTATATCACATCTTTTCCCCAATTTTAGCCACTTTCCACTTTTTGTTATATGTCTACAATTCTTAAATATTCTTAATAGTATATTAAAAACACATAAATATTATTATTATATGACTGTAACTCTTAGATACCTTTAGAATATACTTAAAATTTACAAAGTTGTCAAGAGTTTTAAAAAATAGTTATAACTTAATTGTGGCAATTTGTAAATACCTTTGAAAACTTTGTAAATTGAAATAGGTACTAAACTAGCTTTTTCATTTCATTGATGATTTCGATTGCGTTTTTCATCACACTTTGTACCTTTGGTCTTGATCAATTGCATCATATATGACAATTAGGCTTGCACATGGACTGCAACTTCATTAATATAATCCCTTAACGGTGAGATTTTTTTTTGCGGTAATTAATTGGTGAAAAAATTAGGGTTGTATTGACATTGTCTTCTTATTATAAAAAATGAATTCTTAATTTTTTTTGTTTTTTTTTTTTTCTGGTAATTAGTTGCTACTATGTGCAGACAGAATCATGGACAAAACCCTTTTGCAGAACAGAGACCCTCTTAGCGGAACAGAGGGTTAAACAAATTCTACACCCTAATTCTACACCCTCTTAGCGGATCTTCGATAAAATATAAGATCTTAAGGCTCCGAATATCTCCTTCGTCCGCCATTCGTCTCAGACAAAGTGAAATCGATCGTGGTCAAGGTTAAGGAGAAAAAAGCGAGAAAACAATAACAAGACTTTCGGATATCTCCTTCGTCCGCCAGTCGTCTCAGACAAAGTGAAACCGATCGTGGTCAAGGTTAAGGAGAAAAAAGCGAGAAAAGAATAACAAGACTTTTACCGAACAACGCAGCTTCAAGAGCACTCAATCTTACTCAATCTTATTCAACGCACCAGGCTTCAACTTGAGACTGGTGTTCAGGCTTCAACTTGAGACTGGTGTTACCTTCAATGGCAGAATTTGCAACTGCCTCCCGTGATTGGCCTTTGCATTTTTAATGAATATTATCATTTCCCTTTTTTAATGATGAATCAATTGGTTTCCGATTATAATTCTATTCTATTTAAATTATTTTATGAGAAACTTTGTGTGGAAGGGAAACGAAATTGAACAAGCTACCCAGTCACTTCGGATTTCAAATTCACAATTTGTTAGAGGTGCAAATATTTTCAAAAGAACATGAAATTACTTTGTATAATAAAAGCAATCATGTTTTGATTTTTTGTTATCAATATTGATGAGTTGTTATCCTGTCTTATTAATAAAAAAAACTATCAGATTATATATTGTGAAATTATTTGCAATCATGTTCTTTTTGTTATTCATTATTTTTGTTTTATTTAATAACAATAAACAATCATATTCTAAATCATAATCCGTCTCAACGGGCTAATATATAATATATAATTGAATAATTGTTTAAAAAGTGCATACATCTATTGAATTTTACAAATAATAAATATAAAAATAAAAAATAAAATCAACTATACTCTTGAACTAATTTATTTATTTATTTAAATTTACGTTAACCTTTCAAAAAATATATATATACATATATATATATATATATGCATATGTATATACGTATATGTATTTTTGTATGTATGTGTCAGATTACAATATCAATACATGTTTACTGTATGTATGTGTCAGATTACAATATCAATACATGTTTAAGGTAACACAAATAATTTATTCTGAAGAATATAAATATTAATATGAATTTTTATTCTTTTTTATTTACATAATATAAAAAATCAATAAATATTTTTAATGAGTTTTTATATTAATGGCATCTGCAAAATAATTAGATATAATAAATGTTATATGATATATTTTCTGTTATTAATATCAATGTTATATATGATATTAATAATTAATATAAATTTATGGGAACTTATAACAAATATAATTCCAATCTTTACAAAATAAAGTATTGCGTGATATGGAAGAATAGATGAGGCTTTCAGTGTTGTGGAATAATTGTTATGAGAAGTGTAAAAGAAATTAGTATATAAGGTGGCTATAATGGAAGAATAGATGAGACTTTTAGTGTTGTGAAATAATTGTTATGAGAAGTGTAAAAGAAATTAGTATATAATGTGGCTATAAGTTGGAACAGAATATTTGATTCTGATACTCATTCTGATCTTTTTAATATACTCCCTCCATTTCATAAAAAATGTTATTTTAGACATTCTGAAAAATTTCATAATAATTGTCACTTTACCAAAAAAAACTACAATTCTTCAAATATTATCTTAAACAACTTACTTAATTAGTTGACTATTTTCTTATTTCATGAAACATACCAATTAAATATCAATCCTTAATTTCTCTAAAATTAACTAAAATAACATTCTTTATAAAACGGAGAGAGTATATGACATAATATAGTGTTTAATCCCATTAAATATTTATAAATTAAAAGATTATCTAAAAGTTGGTGATAAACGTGTACAATATTATTTGTTGGCGAACTATCATTTGTCTTAGTTGTAGACTTCCTTTTTCGTTTTCTCTTTTAAAGAAGCTTTAATTTAATTTAGATCGATATGGAGAATTTAAAATAATTTTAGCAATAGCCCCAAATCTACATAGTTATTATACTCACTAAAAGTCGGAACTGTTTTGACATTCTAAAGTTAAGCCTAATATTCAATGTAGGAAATACTTTCTATTAAGTATCATAATTTAGTTATTTAGTACTATTAAAGTTAATTTGAAAAAGAAAAAAAGTTGCTTATATTGAGTTTTATTAATATTTTATAAATATAATTTATCATATTTATAATTAAAATGTTGTTATAAAATGTTCTATGAAATAGTAATTTATGAACTTGATAAACGTTAAGGCAAAAATTAACATATTAAAATTTATCACAAGCGAGAAAAATAAAAATAATCAAATAAAAACTTATTTTATTTTAAGAGTTGGCCATA
Organism: Ajuga chamaepitys; assembly: GCA_958295605.1. Classification (NCBI taxonomy): domain Eukaryota; kingdom Viridiplantae; phylum Streptophyta; class Magnoliopsida; order Lamiales; family Lamiaceae; genus Ajuga; species Ajuga chamaepitys. The sequence goes on from OY282499.1 coordinate 8,523,466, forward strand.
TATTTTAATTTATGGCGGCCCACTGGCCTACCGTTTTTTACTTCGATAAATTAGGAAAAATTATTTCCTTGACTAATCAATATGGTAAATTGAATCAAATTTCAATTTTTGCGAAAGTTAGATATGTCTCCCTAAAAATATGGAATAACATAATCTATTTAATTAACTGATCAATTTGTTCCCTCTGTTTCGAAAAACTCCAGAATGGCTTCGCCTATCAGTTAAGTTCCTTCAACATATCTGGATCTATTCAGTCCAGTTTAGTTCCTTCGACAGATCGGATCTATTCGGTCTGAGTATTCTGTGCTTTTCGTAGTTTTAGTTTAATTTTAAATTTAAAGCAAATTAATATTGATATCTGAAAAAATGCAAGAAATAATTATAGTATTGCAGTATCTAAAATAATACCATATTCTCTATAAAAGATAGTGCAATAGTATGAAGTAACTTATAAGTTATATCTTTCTCCTAAAAAAAACTTTATAACTTAAAACAAGTCCTAAACCTAAACTTATAAAAATAAATTTTATAAGTTAGTAGTAGATGCCTCATCTAAAAGGGAATAACATTAATTTATAAAGTTGTTAACTTTCGTTAGTAAACCCCTTCCTCATATACCTTTAAGTAAAATTTGCCTCATACACGGATTTTTGTTCTCTTAAGTTCTGAATAGCTGCAAATAATATCACGAAGATGAGCTATGAAAGCGAATAAGTAAACTTACTGTTGAGCGCAGTATGTGTTAGAATTCATGTTTATGAATTCTACCTTTATATATGTGAATAATTAAATACTCCCTCCGTCCCCGAATGAAATTGCACATTTTCTATTTTAGTCCGACCCAAGCAATTTGCACACTTTCTTAACAAGGAAACAAATTTCACAAATTCTATCCCATAATACACCTTTATTAATCTAATAAAGCACAAAAATAGGTTTGAAAAGTCAACATAACTCAAAAAACAAATTTTCTTAATATGTGTATCCACTTACCAGTGCAAATTCATTCGGAACAAAGGGAGTATTAGATTATAATAAATTTTATTACTTCATATAAATTACAAACATGTTAACTAATCAATATCTATAAATATTTAATTAAAATATAATTGTACTTTATAGAATTTTTGTATAAAAAAAGACATCGTATCTACATATAGCAAACGTAACCTCAATTATAATATCTCCCAATTTACAAAAAAAATATTGTTAAGTCTACTTTCCACCTTCCATTTTGCATCACATCAATAATCTGAGTATTCACAAAATGCTCTGTCAATATTTCGAACAATGAGTCAAACTTCAACTAAATATTACCGTAGTGATCAAAACGTCTATATCAAGATTTCAATCAAAATTAATATACTTGATCAATTGTTTTCTTTATAAAAATCATCATATCTATATATAGATAATGGACATCAAACAATTCAACAATAAACATTATTATTGGTATAAAAATTAAATATAAAGAACAAGACACTTTGTATCTTAAACATATACTACTATATAGAGTTATACTTTAATATTGAAAACAAATAAATCATATTCATAGTAACATAAACATCGCTAACTCGCAAAATATAAAATATTTATATTTTTTAATGAATATATGTTTTCAAAGAACAATTCCCAAGGTAGGATGTACTTGAGTTCGGAGACTCCGTGTAGATCAGCTTCGAATGTAGATCTTTTGAATGATCTTCGCACTTCAGAATTTCTGAAGTCAATCAAGCTAAACCTAAACATCGGTATACCAATTATGTTGTTGCGAAACATAGATCATTCACTTGATTTATGCAGTGGTACTTGACTGGTGATTACAATATTTTGTGATAACGTGGTTGAGACAAATGTTATATTAAAGTATAATGATGGTGTAAAGATTCTCATCCCTCGACTTTAGGTGACTCCTTCAGATAAGAGAATGCATTTTTCGATTGCAATGAGACAATTTTCCTTTACCGTTTCTTATGCAATCACTATAAACAAAAGTAGGGGCAATCACTTAACCATGTTGGTTTATTCTTGAAGAAATGCATCTTTTGTCACGGTAAGTTGTATGATGTTGTTTCCCGCATCACGAATTGAAATTACTTGAAGATTTTAATATATGACGAAAATCCGGAAAGAAAGACTACCAAAAATGTTGTCTATATGGAAAATTTTCAAAATTTGTAAACGTTATGTTTATTTTTGTCTAACATTAAATGTTAATATAGATTGTTGATTTATTTATGTTATCTTACTTTTTTCGGACCATCATAGTATATATTATGTGAATAAAGATAACTTTATATATTTTCGGGTCATCGAATATCATATTTTACTTTTATGTATGTATCCAATATCGACGAAATTTTGTATTATAATTAGATTAAATATTAGTGTCTAAAAATACTTCCCGTGCATCGCACGGGCAAATACTAGTATATATAAAAACAAAATGGATTTATACTACAATTAGAAAATAGTGTTTTCCCGCCCAAACTGCTTACTATATATGGTAATAAAAAATATTTTTTTAATTAAAAAAAGAACACAATATATGCCTAAAATATCTCCGAATCTGGTATATATGTATATGTAATGATAATGTTTTCGCAAAATTAGGGAAGTTGTTGCTGAATTTATTGGAATGAGTTTTTTTGTCCCTAAATATAAGTAATAATTAGTTGTATCCAGATTTACTTTACAAAATTATCAAATCATAAGATACAAATCAATCTTTAACCATAATATTTTAGAATTAATCTTTACCAATATTATTTATGTTACAATACTTAAATAAATCAACTATTTCTTTTATCGAAATTACTATGCAATTAAATCTACAAATTTATTTTATCGCATAAAATTAGGGTAAAAAATACTAATTACAAACCCTATATTCCAACTATCTAAAAAATGTATTATTTTTATATCTGAAAATAAAGCATTTCATCCCTCCCTCCCCCACAACTTATATACTTATTTGGGAAATACAAATTTTTTTTATTTATTATATGACTGTAAATTTTAATTTATGGCTGGCCCACTGACCTACCCTTTTTTACTCCAATAAATTAGGAAACGGGTTCCTTAACTTACTAATTTGGTAAAAATTAAATCAAATCACATTTTTTGTGGAAGTTATGTATCCCTCCCTAAAAATAAAGAATAAATAAGCATACAAATTTAATTTACAACATAGAATCCTTAATTTTAGCAACTGAATATCTTTCAGTATTTGACTGAATACATAATCCATTTTAATTAATTGAGAATCTATTAATATATTCACTACGTTTCGAAAACTGAAATATATTATCTTATCTTACTTAATAATAAGACATCCACCATTAATCTATTTTCTTACAAATTTATTAAAATTATTTATAAATTATTCAAATTTTGAAAAAAAAAAATTTGAAATCCTTAATTTGTGGTGATAAAAATCGGCAGATTTTAAAACTCCTATATTTTAGATTATTATGTTATGAGATTTTTGACCTAACTAGGCCTGTGCAATGCACAGGATAAAATATTCTATTTCATTAATAATATGTGATTAAATTCTAATATTGCTATCAATTATTATAAAACATATATAAGTCATTATACATTTTACTATATTTTATGTATTAAAATTAAGTAAATATTAACATTTATTTTTTTATGTAAGCAATATGAATTTTAAACCCAATTTCACAAAAAAGGTGAAATAATTTATTTGAATTTTTGTAGTATACCATATTTTTTTTCTAATATGAAATAAATAATTGGAAATAAATACACATAGGGTGTGTTTGCTTAAGGTTGAGAAGTGCTGAGTCAAACTTGGCTGAGAGAGTTAATGAGTGTGCTTTATTGAAATTTGGTCTCCTAAATCTACTGAGAGAAATTATAAGCAAACATACCCATATTTTTTTCTTTCTAACATACAGTTTTTGTACAATTGAAGAATGTAAATCCAACAAATTTATTATATCTAATATGGATGTCTATTTGAATATCGTGAAATAATGATTAATTTGATAGATTTTTCATCAAGAATTAAGTTGATATGAAAAGTTATAAACATTCAAAATTTTAAGTTAAAAAGAAAAAGAATTGAAGAGAGAATTTTATTGATTGGTACGTCCAAATCTTTTTTTTCCTTTTAAAAATAAAAATAAAAACAAACTCCTACAGTTTGTATGATTGACACGTGTTTTTTCTAATAGAGGACTTATATAGATGACACGTGTGTTCTTCTTACTGTAATAGTAAAGGGGATTTTTTTTTACAATTTTTGTTAATAATTTTTTTTTTTATAGAAATAACCACATATTAAAAAATATTATAATGAAACAATCAATATTATAAATTTAAGAATCGAATTATTTTTTATTATAAAATTAAAATTTAAATACTTGTGGCTAAAACCCATAAAAATAATTTAATTAAGTACATATTACAAAACTAAGCAAATAATTCAATACTACAAAAAATTATAGTTTATATTTTAGGTCTAATATTTTGTTCTTAAGTAATTGGGTTTTATATATTTAATATGGGTGTCAAACAAAAGATCCTAGCAAGAAGATTAATTTGATATATTATTTGTCGAATATAGATTAGGAATGAAAAAAGTTATGTGCAATTTAAATTATAGTTGGAAATATAAAAAAAGAAAAAGAAAAAGAAAGAAAAGATGAGAAAGGGACGTTGATTGGTTTCTTTTTTTTTTTAAATATTTTTATTATTATTATTATTATTATTATTATTATTATTATTATTATTATTATTATTATTTAAAGCCTAGAATTAAGGTGGTGAAGACACATCATCCTAAACTATCCTACTTTTATATTAAGTAGGGATAAGATATTACAAATATCACATCTCACTTCATTTCATAAAAAAATCACCATTCAACAAAAGCATCCTCTCACTTATTTTCCAAGGTATATTCATAATCCTCTTGAATTTATCATTCTCATTATCTAAGGTTTACTTGACAGCCTTACATCAATGGCAATCTTGAGGAATGATTCCATGGAGCTATGGCGCATCACGGACACCTCCCGTGAAAGGGGCGTATGAAGATTTTGTTTGACACTGCCAAGGGGTGAGTCTTTGTTGTCGGTATTTTGACTTGCTTGAGGACATTTGTTCATGTCTTAACTGTTCATCTCTGAATATATTTTGTGCCTTTGCTTTATTTTATTTGGCATATGATTAATTAAATCAGTGTGATTCTTGATAAATAACTTACAAGTAGCGAGAGAGATGCTGTTACTATTGGTTATTATAGGGCATTTGTTTCTGATTCAGTAAGTTCTCTTCTTAGAGTGATATCAATATGTTATTGAAGCTAATGTTGCAGGTTGGGTTGTGCTCGAAATACGGGTTGTATGAGACAAACTGAGAATAGTTGCAAATTGTAAGATTAGGTATCAGATTTAATACTTACATGATTCAAACTCTTCGTCAAGTAAATTTCTTCTACTGAATCAATCAACTCCAATATTTCCAAATAAATTATTACTCATAAGTTATAATTAGAATATTAAAGTTATAGGGCAATTATTTGATTTGTCCGACCAAAATTTTATCGTTGATCCAAATTTTATCATTTCTTATCATGTTGACCCTATAACGATCCAGGTCCGATAGACATCCACCGGAACTCAGAATTATCATACAAGTTCGTATTTTGATAATGGATCGTGTCGAATTTTTCCATCTCTAATTTCTTGACATTAAACAAAATAATATTATTGTATATAAAATAGAATTATTTAAGATCTTTCCCGTGCATCGCACGGGGACATAACTAGTTTTTTATATAATGCTAAATATATCTATAAATGGTGCACTAACTTATTTCTAAATATCTGGTGTTTGTGACAGGTGTGTGCCTAAACCATCAGGCTACCACATATTTTTGCTAAACCAATTCGTCCTCTTCTGAATAGAACAAACAAAAAAAGGTGGGTTGCATGTGGACATAAGGCCCTTTTGTGCATCTCTTATTTAAAAGGGAACTTTGAAAACCCGCTAAGGTCTTATTTGATTTGTCAAGGGATTTATGGTAGAATTGTAAAAGAATTTTTAAATCTAAACTTTTCAAATCCATTGATACAATATTTGTAAAATGGAAGCGGAGTGAATTTATAAATCCACAGCACAAATCCCTCCATTAAAATCTTTCAAGTTTTTCGTGAAGAAGCAATCTATATGAAAAGGCTTGTTTGTTAATTAAACATTGGTGTAGTCCCAGTGGAAACGTGCGCCTACTTAGAACTGGAGGTTGCATGTTAGGTTTCCTCAAATGGGCGACTCGAGTTTTTTTTTCTCCTTTCTCTTTTACAATTCTCAAGTGTATTGTGTATATATATGATATAAAAACTGTCTGCCCAACCAAAATAAGTTGTAGACTAGTAGTGACCTAAACAAATGTAAGAGGTAAAAAGGTCATAGGTACAAAACCCACATGTACCTCTCTTTTTCCTTTTTCTATTTTAATTATTTTATTTATATATTAATTTATAAAATTAGTAATAATAATATTATTAAAATTATTTTATTTAAATAATAAAAATAAAATGGTAATTTTATAATTTTATTTTATTATTTTGGATTTTGTAATTATTTCTTTTGTTTTATTTTTCTTTTAACTTATACTTTTTAAGTATTTATATTTTATTACTTATTTTTTATATATTAATTATAAAATTAATAATAATAATAATAATAAGTAAATAAATATTATTTGATCAAATAATAAAAATACATTTATAATTTATTCTAATTTTATTTGTTTTGGATTATTTTATTATTTCTTTTGTCTCATTTTTTGCTTTATTTTCATTTGATTTACAAGTTATACCGCTTGCATAAGAAGTCATAATTTTCAGTAAAACAAACTTTACTACGTTGTTAAACAAATTAAGAAAAATTCAAAAGTCAAAGAAATACAAATTATGTTGTTCCAATAAACAAATAATACTTTGTGGTATAACAAATGATATTTTGGTTAAATACGTTATATATATTATATCGGATTCGCCACAATAAAAGAAAAAAATAGAAATTAAAAACATTAGAATATATACTAAAAAATCATAAATTAAAATCATTAGAAAATATATTATTCATGTAAAAAAAATATATTTTTTTGTTAAATAAATTATATTGTATTGGATCTGTCACAAAAAGAAGAGAAAAACACAAAAAAACAAAATTATAGTATATCGAATTCGTCACTACATGTAACATCCATAAAATATTTTTATTACTGTATTGAGCTCCATATTATTTTAGGGTCTAATTATTTTTGGAGACCATATTCTAAAATCAAGTCCAAGTCATGATTTTACTTAAGGAACAAGTTATAATCCAATTAGGAGTCCTAAAACCCTAGGATATAATATATATATATGAGATTCCTCTCATAGACCAATATCACCACCAAATAACCTGATTTCATCAGTAAAGATTAGTTCATGTCATCCCAAGTATTTTCTCCAGTCGACTTTGTGCCTAAATCTCAACTCCTTCAAATAGACAGGTATTTCGTTTTAAATTTCGTTCCTGTCTAAATATTTCAAAAAATTATGAAATTTTATTATGTCGTGTTGCTTTATGTTTTTGATATTTTATAAAAATATCAAGTCCATTGAGCATGTATTTTATTTTATATAATTTTTCAACCGTTGCACTGCAAAATCTGAAATTCTCTCTACTCCGATTTATAAAATTCGGTTTATATATTAAATTTATTCAAAAGTTCTGAGTTTTGGATATATTTTCAATATACGTGTTTCCTATCTTCTTGTAAAATTTCAATGAGATCCAACCAGTATCGTTCGATTTACAAAGCTTTTACTACCGTTGCACAGAATTTTCAGTTTCAGCATATTCGATTTTAAAAATTCAAAATTCATAGTTATACTTCTTGAAATTATTTGAAATTTTAATATGATCTGTCTATATGTGTCTATCAACTACTGGTAAATTTTTAAAGTTTTATTCCTTACTATTTATAAAAAAATAAATTATTTATTCGCTGTTGCATAGCAAATTCGTTCCTAAAAATTCTCTATTTTTTTTCAAAGTTTCCTAAAGTCTTTACTTAAGCCCTAAATTCCCAGTTTCTTCCCAATTTCCAAATTTCATATATATTTAAGAACAAGATAGGTTCATGCATGTCTAAGTGGAAATGAGATTGACGCTAGCGATGACTATGGACAATAGGAGCATGCATCTATGTACAAGATTTCATCCATATTTTCAAGATGGGGATTTCTAAATTATTGGTTGTTTGTCTATTTTAAATGCTTTGATTCTGATGTTAATATCTAAGCACAACATTTCATAGGCTATAGGCAACATGCTATATATTATACTATGATATGCTATGTGTTGTGCTATGCTATGCTAGTCAACAGACAACAAGTTAATTACATTTTATGCTATGTGATGTGCTACGCTATGCTCAACAGGCAACAGAGTTATGCTGGCTATGCTAACATCTACTTTACAGTGTGTTGTATGCATTCATTAATTATTGCATTATTTATATTTAAGATTGACAAACATGTCTTCACTGAGCTTGTGACTTGCTCACCCCATTCTACTTTTTTTCTTCTACAGACCATTGGAGCTCGGTTGTGATACGAGGAGGTGGTTGATGCTATTGTTCAAAAATCAAAACAATTTCATGTATATCAAGTTAAAATTCCCTTTCCCTATGGATGTTTGTAAAAAAGAAAAGAAAAAAGGAAGACTTTACTGATGTTCTAGCATTCGTATTTCAAGTCAAGTTATGAAGTTTTATTCAAATTACGTTTTCGCCAAATATTCTTTTTATTAAAAGTGTTTTATCTGATATGCTTTTAAGAAAAACATATGTTGTTTATTTTCAAATGTCTTTTAAATTGTTCAAAAATGTTTTATAAGTTTAAAACATTTGGTGTAGCTCACATACTGTAAACAATATCTTTTATTTTAAAGCTACGAAAATGGGGATGTGACACTATAAAAGAAAGAAAAAAAAAGAAAAAAACTTTTGAGTTACAAATTATACTATTCCGATAAACAAATTATATTATTCGGTAACACCAGTTATATTATACCGAATACGTCACTACAAAAAGGGAAAGAATTAAAGAATAAAAAAAGTATACTATTAAGATAAAGAAATTATATTTTTTTATTAAACAAGTTATACTATATTGTATAAGAAAATAAAGAATAAAAATTGAAATAGATAAATATAATAAAAAAATAAACAAATGAAAAAGTTAAAAATATTCAACAATAAAAAAAATTAAAACTATTTTTCATTATTAATTTAATAATTTATTTATGTTTTATTATAAATAAATTAATATTTGAAAAAATAAAATATAATAAATAAATAAAGTAAAGAAAAATATGGTCTCTTTCAATATAACATATCAAATGAATTAAAAAGAAAAAAACTGAGAGCAACGTTGGATTAATATTTGAAATAAATAAATTAATAAATAAAAAATGGAAAGAAAAAAAAATGCAAGCAATGCATCATAGAGGTACGAAACAAGGACCCAAGCATCGCCTACTTTTGTAACAAAAAATGTGGTATGTTCAATATAACATATTAAATGATTTTTTTGTAAAAAACAAAGAAAAATTGAGAGCAGTGATGATGCAGCTTTAAATCCACGACCTTCTGCCTCTATAGGAGGCTAGTGCCTACTTTCAGTAATTCAAATGCGCCATATTATTTATTTAATGTTACGCTTCCAAAAAGAAGATTAAGAGTAATATAAGCCATTCAAGTCCATGCACCTCTTGGCAAATGTAATTGAGAACCGATCACCAATACATGGAGGGACTCCTTAATATAAATGCATAACAGGTAATATATCATCTGGGGGAACCAAATTACACATCCACGAAATCGAACATCAGGCAATATATCTAACAATCTTAATTACTCATTGGAAATTTGGGGGTAAAGTCTACTCCCATCAAATTGCGAAATTTTTACCACTTTATTCAAGATGCCACAGCTCTCTACCTTCCGTTGAAGCTTAAACCACTAGAGGGGACTGGAAACCCTGTTATTATTCCATCCTCTGGACTAAAATACCATCTAATAAAGATTCACAAATTGAGCAACTCAAATGAGAAAACAACAACCAAAACAGTCCATCACAATACATATAAAAAATTGAAAAAAGACATTAACTTAATGTCCAACACAGCTCATTAGGACGATGTCGAAACTGACTGCAAAGTTTTATTGCTCTTCATTTCTTCCTCCGAAACAAAGTAGTCCTGAAGAGCCGACATCTCAATCTTGTTGCTCTTCATGCTCTTTATCGCCGCCGCTGTGGCCAAAGCCCCAGCCACAGTAGTTATCACAGGAATCTGTAAGCAAGTGCCATTCTCCGAAGCTTACGCCCGTCGATCTGGTCAAGCTGGTCGCCCGAACTTGTCACCACCATCATCTGAATATCCTTGTTGGCGATCATGTCGGCAGCGTGCGGCCGTCCTTCATGCATCTTCAGCACCCGCTCGACGGGAATACCCTCAAGCTCGAGGGCGTGGGCTGTACCTGAAGTTGCCACAAGTCTGAACCCAAGGCCCACGAAAGCCCGGGCTATGGACCCGAGTTGGGGTTTTGTCATATCGTTCAGGCTAAGGAATACAGTACCGGAAAGAGGAGGCTTTTGGCCCGCGGCAATAAGGGCCTTTGCGAATGCAATTGAGGCCTCGAAGTGGATGCCCATGACCTCACCGGTGCTTCGCATCTCAGGGCCGAGGAGGACGTCGGCCCCTTGGAATTTCTCAAATGGGAGAACGGCTTCTTTTACGGACACGTGTTTTGGGATAACCTCTTTCGTGAATTTCAAATCGTGAAGGGACTTACCAGACATAACGAGAGCAACGTACTTAGCTAACGGGTGGCCGATCGCCTTGGACACAAACGGGACTGTTCGGGAAGCCCGGGGGTTCGCCTCAAGCAGGAAAACATCCCCAGAAGCCGTGATGGCGTATTGGCAATTCATTAGTCCACACACATTCAAGCGCTTTGCTAATTTTGTAGTCCAAGACCTAATAGTTTCCAAGCATGAAGATGACACTGTTTGCGTTGGAAGCATGCAGGCCGAGTCACCAGAATGAACGCCAGCCTGCTCGATGTGCTCCATTATTCCACCAATCACTACATTGCCATGTGAGTCAGCAAGGGCATCAATGTTAATTTCAATGGCATCGGATAAGTATTTGTCAACCAACACGGGACGCTCAGGGTCCACCTCGACTGCAGTTTCAAGATAAGTGACGAGCTTCTCGTCACTGTAAACAATCTCCATTGCTCGGCCACCCAGAACATATGAAGGTCGAACTACAACAGGGTAGCCGATCTTTGTTGCTATAGAAAGGGCATCTTCTTCGCTCTTTGCGATTCCTCCTTTAGGCTGCTCAATCTGTAACTCGGTCAAGATTGCGTTGAATCTCTCCCTACCCTCAGCAGCATCTATAGAATCAGGTGATGTGCCCCATATGCGAACAAGTCCGGACCCACTGCTGCACTTGGGCTTGTGCTCATCAAGATATTGTTGAATGGGAAGAGACAGTTTTAGAGGTGTTTGCCCACCAAATTGGACGATAATGCCATCGGGTTTTTCCAAGTCAATGATGTTAAGGACGTCTTCAACTGTGAGAGGTTCAAAGTAAAGTCGATCACTGGTGTCGTAGTCTGTTGACACTGTTTCAGGGTTGGAATTCATCATGATTGTTTCGTAGCCTGCATCCTGTAAAACCAAGAAAAATAATTCCCAAGTTATGAGGAAAGACTTCGAAGATAAATATACTCATAACTAAATATTAATTTAAACCCTACTCATCCACAGAGTGGTTATGTTTCCTTTTCATTTTTTTTTTTTGGGTTGGGGGAGGTTGAGGGGTATTTTATAAAATCCCAGTTGCTTTTACGTTAAACAGATTATGCAGATCCTCCGGAACAGCCAAAAATTCATCTGTACAGTCAATTTGCTATGGAGCCTGAAGATCTTTTTGGTATTCTCCAATACAAAAAAGAAAAACAACTTAACCGTTATCTAACATGTTTTATCATTCTGTTCGGTCAAAACACAAATTTAAATTAAAAAAAAATCATAAAATTCAATTCAACATGGTAAACAAGAAGCATTCGCTCCAACCATTATTAAAAGCGATTTCTTTGTCCCTCATCACTAGGGCATTTGATACCCTAATACGACCATAACTATGTAAACAGGACTTCAAAGGCTAGACACTATTTTTCATGTTGTACATTATACTTGAATGAGGTTACAATTCACAAGCTATAGTCAGGTTTCCTATGAATCACATTCAGCCTACTCCCACATATTTTAATTCAAGTAAGAATCAAGATTGGAAGTGATGATCTGTAGTACATACGTTATACATAAAATGGACCACAAGAGTTTTTCACATTTCTTCATGCCTCAAACCATTGAAAGATAGCAAATCAAATAGATACGAGAATATGAACTATTTGGAAACAAGAATGTAATGAGAGGAACTGATAGCAGCACACCAAGTAAGTAAAAAGGCACAGACCTGAAGGGCAAATGATGTATGACAGCAGCAGTAATCAAATTCAATACCCTGTCCAATACGATTCGGTCCTCCACCTAAAATTAAAACCTTTTTCCTATTGGTCGGAGCTGACTCACACTCAACCTCATACGATGAGTACATGTAAGGAGTATCAGCCTCAAACTCTGCTGCACATGTATCAACTCTTTTATATGCGGGTTTGACACCTAATGACAGCCTCTTGAATCGAACTTCTTTCTCACTCGTCTTTGTTACAAAAGCTATCTGTTTATCACTGAACCCTCTTCTCTTCACTTCCCAGAAATCATCTTTGATCAATTGTGACAAACTCCGTGCCAAAAGGTACTGCTCCACATCTACAAGTTCTTTAAGCTGAGTGAGGAACCATTTGTCAATGTAACTCAATTCATGGATATCATCCACCTTCATCCCTCGCTTCATTGCTGCATACAAGGAATGGATACGATCTGGGCTAGGTACCCTCAGGCTGTACTTTAGTTGCTCCCAATCCCAGTCAAGTTCCTTGACCTTAGCGCAACCCCACCCAGAGAAGCCAGACTCCAGTGAGCGCAATGCTTTCTGAAAAGATTCTTGAAATGTCCGCCCTACAGCCATGGATTCACCAACAGATTTCATTTGGGTAGTCAAGATTGGTTCTGAGCCTGGAAACTTCTCAAAGGCAAACCTTGGTATCTGCATTTGAATATAAAGAAAGTAAATCAGACTCCAAAAGCACCCAAAATAAGAGTAGCAAGTTAAGAGGAACAAAAGAGTGAAAAAAATTACCTTAGTAACGACATAATCAATGGAAGGCTCAAAACTTGCTGGTGTTTTCTTTGTGATGTCATTAGGAATCTGATCCAATGAGTACCCTACCGACAACTTAGCAGCCATCTTGGCTATCGGGAAACCAGTTGCTTTTGAGGCCAAAGCAGATGACCTAGAAACTCGAGGATTCATCTCAATCACCATCACTTCTCCATCCACAGGATTAACAGCAAATTGAACATTTGAACCACCGCACTCAACTCCAATTTCCCTGATAATAGCAATTGAGTAATCCCTAAGCCTTTGGTACTCCTTATCTGTCAAGGTTTGGGCTGGAGCTACAGTGATGGAGTCCCCTGTGTGGACACCCATAGGGTCGATATTCTCAATAGAGCAAATAATCACCACATTGTCGGCCAAATCTCTCATAACCTCAAGCTCATATTCTTTCCATCCCAACAAAGACTTCTCCACCAAAACCTGTGATGTCACACTAGCTGCAAGGCCCGACTTGCAAATGGCTTCAAACTCCTCCCTATTGTAAGCAATTCCACCACCGGTCCCACCCAAGGTGAAAGCGGGCCTAATAATCAACGGGAACTCCCCAATCGTGTTGGCAATGTCAATACACTCCTCCAATGTTGTCCCAATCCCTGAAGGAGGTGTCTTGAGACCGATATTCCTCATAGCCTGTTTGAACAAATCCCTATCCTCAGCCTTCTTGATTGCATCAAGCTTCGCCCCAATCAACTCCACTCCATATTTCTCCAAAGCACCACTCTCAGCTAAAGCTACAGCAAGATTAAGGGCTGTTTGCCCTCCCATGGTGGGCAACAAAGCACCAGGTCTCTCCTTTTCAAGGACTTGTTCGACTAATTCTGGCGTCATCGGCTCAATGTAAGTCCTATCCGCCATTTCTGGATCGGTCATTATAGTGGCAGGATTGGAATTAATCAAAATCACCTCATACCCTTCTTCTCTAAGGGCTTTGCAAGCCTGCGTTCCCGAATAATCGAACTCACAGGCTTGGCCTATGACAATAGGCCCAGCTCCTAGGATCAAAATCTTCTTAATATCTGTTCTTTTACCGACTTTCGAAGCACTAAAAAACCCTCCATTCGACAAATCACCGCTATCCTTACCATCACCCACCACATTTTGAGATTTTACAGAATTCAGAATCAAGGGCAGAGAGGATAACTTTAAATTATTCGAATTCTTCCTTGAGGCTAGTTTTGACTGCTGAAAAAGGCGCGGAACAGGCTTCGCTGCAGGTAAATATCGATTGGTTTGAATAAACTGACAGAAAACATTGTTGCACTGATGAACCGTGTGACTCATCTCGCTGCAAATACCGCCCTTTTCTCCTCAAAATTTTCTTTCAGATCTGCAAAAAAACATAGGAGCAAACTGGAAATCAGTAAATATATGTCTATCGAAAATGGAAGTCATAAGTAGGGCTTTGCATCGGTCGGTTCGGTCACCGGAACCGACCGAATTCCTGAAACCGACCGCAACCGACAGAGAGGAAAATGGGACCGAACCGACCGAAAAAATCATTACAACCGAATCATGACCGAACCGAAATTTTTGGTCGGTGTTGATCGGTTAACCGACACCGAATTAAAGAACGAATAATCGTATTCATATAAGAGTACAAAAAGCAGAAGAAGAGAAATTCAACACATATTCTTAATTGAATGCTGCAAAACTAGAAATTCAAGCAGATAATATTTGTTATTTATATTTCAAAACAAGTTTACAGCAACAAGAACACCAAATTTGCAATAGTTTTATATCAATTAACCAATGGATCAGCATCTTGCAAATCGCAAATTCGGAACAGCAATTAGCAAGAAAAGTAAATAATTACATGAAAGATTGGATGGGGGATGATGAGCAGAGCGCGGGCGGCGGGCCGACGTCGTGGATGCAGCAACTAGGTGGCGCCGGCGGTGAAGTAGGTGGTGCCGACGGATTGGGTTAGACTGACGGAGATGGAGATGGAGTTACGGAGGTGACGAAGTGTGAGGGCATTGAGTGAGAGAGGACAGAGGCTAGAGCGGCTGCAAATGGGGGATTAGGGTTTGAATTTTATATTCTTATATTTTCGGTCGGTTCGATTATTTCGAATCCTAATTTTTGAAAACGAGACCGATCGAAAAAATCGATTTTCTAGAAATTGAAAACCGACAACCGATTATACACTTACAAAATCGAATCGACCGTGAAAATTCGGTCGATTTTTTCGGTCCCAACCGATATTTGCACAGCCCTAGTGTCAATTTAGTTTTGAATTGAAAAGAAGTGGAGAAACAGTAAGAGAGATGTTGGGAAGCAGGAGGGAAAGGTAGGAGAAATTCGAAATTAAACAAGAACTTTGTATGGTTTTTACACTTTTAGCCCTTACTATTCCTAAATTACGAATGGTTCATGCTTGCCCTATCCGCGGCAATCAGCAGGGTCTGGTAACGGGGCGGGCAGGTCGGATTTACTGCCCATCAATGATCGGAGTACAATTAGGGAGGAGATCAATCGGGGGTCGGATTTATTTTTTATACATTAACCAATTGTTATGTATATCTATACTGAGGTTTATGTGTTTAAACAATACACTAAAATTTATATAACATTAATAAATAAGATAGATTTTTTAAATAATAATAACTTGTTTTATATACATATTTAATGTAAAAATAATGAATATATATATATAGGTTATTTACAATGGGTCATGCACTACCCGAAGTTTAGCGTAATCAAGTAGGGCATTGTCTTTACCCGCCAAATTATATTAGGGTAAGGATAAAATATGTGTTTAGTGTTATATCCATCTACCCCACCCTATTCCCTACCTATATATCTATTTAAATATTCATATAATATGTTATATGTAAATTTCTTTATTTTATCTATATAGTATACGTTTTAAGTTTCATTTCTCCAACAGTTCAAGGTACACAAATCAAAATAAAAAATAAAAAATGCTAGTAGTTTGTTATTATTGGTAAATTGTTAAAGTGTTTTCTTATCAAGCGAAAATAAAATGTAGTGGATAACCCATTTACTCGTGGGTACCCTCATACCGATAGAGTATAACTCGTACATTCCCTGAATAAAAAAAATATGGTAATAGAGTAGGGTACGGGCAAAATAATTTACATGCGAGTAGGGCATGCGAAAGGCGTAGTGGAATTGATGGATGCACAAGGAAGCACATTCCTTGTAAATGGTCAGAGGATCAAGAAATACTACAACCCGAGTCAAATTGCAACCGTAGATGAATTACGGTTGACCGAGCTGAACTAAAAATCCAAAAGGTCGTCGAGCTAAAGACGATAAAAGTAGCGCTTGTCGGGAGGCAACCCGATGTTTTTATTTTATTTTAAATTTCGTATTTTGAAGTTTATGTTTTGAATTGTCTTAATTTGGTTGTTAGTGTGCACAGGAAATACGACGTCATCGAAAAAGCAAGGAAATAAGTGAAAAGATGCGAGAAAAAGGAGTAAAAACGGAGAAAAGGTTAAAACAGGGGAGATTCAGCGAGTTCAACTCGCGCGGGGCAAAATCACACTTGCCCGAGGCGATTTTGAAGGAAAAAACTGAGAAATTCCAGAAAGTACGCCTCGGCCGAGGCCAAAACAACTCGACCGAGTTGTGTACCAGAACACGGCCGAGGCGTGAATAACTCGCCCGAGGCCAATTTGACGGGAAAACCTGAGCCGTTCCAGAAAGTTAGACTCGACCGAGGCCGTATCCTACTCGACCGAGGCAGACCCATAACTCGACCGAGGCCCTATTCACGCGGTCGAGGCGAAGTACAGGGCAAAACGGGGCCGTTTTCAGAAAACAATAACTCGACCGAGTCTCATGTAACTCGGTCGAGTCGCAGGTACCAGTGTTTTAAACACGATTTTCTCCCTCTTATTTCAAATTTTTTCACCTCCTCCCTCTCTAAAAATCGAAAACCCTCCATACCCTACAAGAGTCATTGTGGCATTTTATCGAATATGTTGCGTACATTGTGGTTCTTGGGTAAAGACTAGGCTTTAATTGGTTCAATTATGTCTATGTTGATGAAGAATAATAGAGAAGTTTGTATTGATCGTGATATTGATGTTTACATCTCTTGTGTGCTAATTTGATGAAAATTTGCAATTAACATAGTCGAAGAATAAATTAAACGTTCATAAAGCCTAGGAGAGTCGGTGTTGCTTGTGTGCACCATGGTACTAATTGAAAAATGTTGTTTTATAGGGTATATAATGTCACCTAAAGGAAAAAAACGGAAGGTTGCAGGTGAAACATCCTCGGCTAATCCACCGGCATTCTCGCCTGATAATCCTCTATTTTACAACATTAGATTACAATCACCTGAAGAGGAAAGAAGATGGAAGAAAATCATTGGGAGAAAGATCATCCCCACTAAATTTACTGTCTCTTTCGTGGAAGACCACTTTGGCATGCACAGGAATTTATGGATGCTCATAAAGAGGGTTGGTTGGGAGAACCTATTGGGACGAGGTTGGGTCACATATCGGAATGATACATTAGAGTTTCTTACTACTCTAGTTCTACACCCTACCTCTGCTCAAGACAGGAAGCCGAGCAGTATGTCATTCCGGCTTCGCAACAACACTTACACACTTACTCGGGCTGAATTGAATGACATCTACAAGCTGCCAACCACCGGAGATTGCACCCCGACAGATGAATATAATGAACACACATTCTGGAATCATATGGTAGAAGTCCCGGGACTTGTGCCTTGGATGAAGAGCGATCCATCGAGGAATAAGGTGTCTTGGATTCGTAATCCTGTCTTCCGGTATTTACATCGCTTAATTGCCTATACGGTGCTTGCTCGCCCTGAGACGGGCACTGTGACTCAGAAGGAGATGTTTCGGTCGGTTCGATTATTTCGAATCCTAATTTTTGAAAACCGAGACCGACCGAAAAAATCGATTTTCTAGAAATTGAAAACCGACAACCGATTATACACTTACAAAACCGAACCGACCGTGAAAATTCGGTTGATTTTTGTCGGTTTTTTCGGTCCCAACCGATATTTGCACAGCCCTAGTCATAAGGAGGTGGCAGAATGGTGGTACCTAGCCCGCCCGAGCCAGATGTTATTTTCGGGCTGGGCTGGGCCAAAAATTCATCAGGCCTACATAAGCAAGTAAAAAACACATTCCCATTATCAAGTAATTCGTCCTATGTTCTACTGTAGTGTGTTCTACTGATCAATTCACATTATTAAATATTGCTCTTGTTTTTTCAAGATTTGCATTAGGCATTAAAACACATTCACCTAATTTTAGTGAAGCAAACACGTCTTTATTCAAGATGCAACCACAAGCAGACCTTATTACATGCATAATGAGCAATCTAATCTTTACTTAGACTTTACCTTTAGCAGCTTATCTATCATGCATTATTATTCTCTTATCTAGGTCCCTTCTTTTTTAGACTTTACACACTCTACTTAAATTATCGAGCACTCTCTCTCCTGAAATTCTACAATGTAATGGCCAATTGTTGCCTACCTATATATTCAGTTTTTCATATTTATTTTCCATTGCCTAGACAAAGGCCCAAAGAAGGCTGCCCGTAATAAAAAATCCGTCCGAGATGGCCCATTCTAAAAACACCAGATTCAGAATGAAGCAAATAAGACGAACAAGAGAATTTATATGTAATTAATGAGCAATTATAATGGCGATGATTGATAGTTGGGATGTGAATACAGAGGTGAGAGAGTAGTTTTTTTAAATTACCAGCGGGAGGGGGAGTGGCAGCAGCAGACCAGCGCAGCGGCGTAGGCGCCTTCTTTTCTGATTCTCTCACCTTTTCCCTTATTTATCAGTCCAGTCCAGAGAGTGTGCGATGATGGAGGAAAAACAACAATATCTTTTTATTGCTTTGGTAGTGAGACTAGGTGATAGGGGAGAAATATACTTTTATTTATTTATTTATTTATTATTATTATTATTATTTATTGGTAATAATTTATTTAAAAATGTTAGAATTGATTGATCCAATTGAAGAAATTTATTTGAAGAAAAACTGGAAAACATGAGACTTAGTTGCCTAGAGGGTAAATGTCACTACAAGAAAACTGCCAAATTCCAACGAAAAAATTCCAACGGCATAAAAACCGTTGGAATTTTTCGAAATTCCAACGGTAGTTCCAACGGCAAATGAGCCCTTGGAATTTTTTCCAAAATTCCAACGGCAAAAGGCCGTTGGAATAGTTGTTGGAAAAAAATTCCAACGGCAGAAGCCGTTGGAATAGCTGTTGGAAAAAAAATTCCAACGGTAAAAAGTCCGTTGGAATTGCCGTTGGAATCATTTTTCCGTTGGAATTTAATTGTTGGAAAAAATAATTCCAACAGCCACTTTTCCAACGGCATAAAAACCGTTGGAATTGCCGTTGGAATTAAAATTCCAACGGAAATTTATATGTATATGTATGAATATATATGTGTATATATATATATGTGTGTGTGTATGAATCTGAGTTTTAGGCGTGCCCTCATGTTACATATTGAAAGAACGTGTTTATTTAACAAAAATCGATTGTAGCCTAATGCTTAGGTGCACAACTGTCCTAGACACAGGGTTGTGCTTCAAAACCCTCTTATCTATATCCTTGTGCTACTCTTTTATATATGTGTATTGTTATTTATGTATAACAAAAAGTGTTTTAAATCAAAATGGGCATTGGTTGTGTGATGGTAAGCCCTTTGCTTTGCTAAATGGAAGGTTGGGATTTCAAACCCTATGATTTGCAATTTTTCATATTTATTTTTATAATTATCTTCTTTATTATTTAATTTATATTTTATAATAATAGTAACTATTAAATAATTATCATTTATTAGTTTTATCTCACTTGGCATGGGCAGCCTGCAGGAATAAAATGAGAACATATATTCTCCAATAATAAGTAAAAAAAAAAGGAACAGAAGAAAAAGATCACTAATAGCCAGATATGTCACGAAACTGTGCAACAAAACGGAATATTACAATCCAATGACGAGGTATGGGTGGACCTTGTGTGAAATTTTGTCTAGCTTGTATATGTATCTGACTGTGATTTTAAGGCACACAAAATTAAATTTCTTAACTTCCTTCTACTATTAAGTAATAGTAGTAAGTCAGAGTCGGTCTCACAAGAAACAATTCGATTTATTGTGTTTAACGCATTAATCAAACAAAAGGGAAAAAAGGGAGAGTTGATTGGATTTTATCCTAATAAACTAACAATCTAGAAAACAAATTGAAAATAAGTGATAAAGGTAATTAATATCAAATAAGTAAAGGATTTCAACCCCTAATCTAGTTATGCCCCTAGTCTGATTAACCTTGCAGTTAATGCGACTACTTCTCAAATTAGTCCTAGAATTTCTACCCCTAACTCAATAACAAGCTCTGCTGACTCAAATTATCCCTTGTAATTAATCAAAACAACTTCTCTGATTAATCTATTTAGTCGAACAACCTAGAACAAGCTCTCTAGATTTAATTGGCCGAACGCACGGAGTACTAGGATAATAGAGTAGACATTATATTGTACTCACAAGCTCGGTCCAATTAACCCTGATTTATCTTATCTAAGTGAATTAATTCACTAATTTCTATCAATGGGTATAGATTCACAACAATGACGGATTGTGACAATACCTAAGCTATAAATATGTGGCAAATCAAAATAGGCGATCAATCTAATTCAATAATCAACCCTTAATACTGAAAGAGCTCATGAGATCACATGTTACACTTTGGTGTTACATCTTGTGTTTCACTCATGCACTAACCGACACTGGTATGATGTCACAAATTAATATGTGTCACCTAGTGAATTGAGTGTAACAGAGGATGAAATACCTATTGTAACAGGAAATCCGAATTGCTGAAAGAGAGTCGCAAGAAATCCGCTAAAAATACGTGTCTTCCTCACAAAAGGAGAGTTCTACTTTACTTTAATACTCCCTCCATTTCATTTTAATTGACGTTTTAGAATGAAAGAGAAGAATTAAGAATGAAATTTTTTGACAGATATACCCCCACCTAATTATTTATTTCTCTTATATAAATCCTAAAAAAACTCTTATAATGAGCGGGAATACTTTAGGGGATAAATATTTAATTAAATAAAAATATCTCTGATAGATTTAAAAGTAGAGATTTTTAAGGATTGAGTGCAGGGAGAAAACTCGGAAATTAGTCAATTAATAGGAAAAGAAGAAAACATCCTAAAATGTCAATTAAAATGAAATGGAGGGAGTATAAAAAATGACTCCACCGTAAGAACCGCACCGATAACTGCTCCAAAAGGAAGTTTCTGGCAACGGACACTCTTAAACCTACTCAACGATTTATTAGATCTATCTGATTGATGAAAGTTATTCCCAGAGCGAGAGTAGCGAAACCACTTTCGGCACTAGAAGAATTTTTTGAGAGAAAATTTTCTTGATATTGAACGAAATTTGATTTATTCAATCGGATAATGGCCTCAATACTTTGTGGGAAGAAACCCTTCTTTTCGAAGGATTATAAAGGATTGAATAGTCGAAAGCCTACTATGTCAACTTCAAAAAGAGCACAAGATGCTGAAGCCAATTCCATGAATCAAACACCCGCTGGAAGCATCTCAAGGGGGTAATCATCCCAATTTTTTTTTTTTTTTTTCATTTGTTTATGCAAATTATAGAGTTCAAAGATATTAATTTTGGTATCATGTGATATAAGAACATCTGCTTAGTTTATGTGTTTAAAGAGAGTTTTGTTGGTGTTGTATTATCCTCTCTAACGAGATTCTTATTTATAAGTCCTTAAAGCTAATTGTTGTGTGCGATTCTGGTCTTGGATAAATATGTTAATACATGTCAGGAGAATGTGGAAGTTGGAAGGATCAGATTTTCACGAATTTCATTCAATGCTCTTATTATAAGAAAGAAAGAAAAAACTCTGTTAGATCTGAGAAGTTGCTTTTAGGGAAAGGAACGGTTCCGAATGTAAATATTGTTTGATTCCTGGATGAGTTTCTTGGATCTGATGAAGGTTACAAATAATCAGTTCTCTCAGCAAATAATTATTGCAAAATTTCATAAATGTACATGTTTAATTTCTTAAACAAACACCAATGCATCTGCATTTCTAAAAATAGGCTGAAAAATAACTGATGGTGATGGATAGCAGAAATTATGAGTTATATGCATGAAATGCTACCCGGACATTTGCAGCATCGCTGGATGAAGAAGTATGATTGGTAGCAGACAAAGGTTCTAAATTTTCCACATTGTTGAAAAGGTACAAACAAGAATAGAAGATAACATAATGAGATCATCATTTTATATTAAAGTGCATCGGAATTATAATAATTCATGGAATGGAGAATTTGATTGCAGAACCTCCCATAAAGTTTTGGGGTTATACGGTTTGATGTGCCGTCTTACTTGAATTCTTATCTAAGATTGCTTTAGATCTATTTTATTGGGTTTAAAGGAAGTGATTTGTTTCTCAAGATTAAGCAAATTTGTAGGTGCTCTAATTTAATATGAAACTCTAAGAGGGTGGTAGAACTAGAAAAATTCCATTTTAGACAAAAATATGAATCTTCAATTTGTAAATGCATACTTCAGCTTTTTGGTTAGAAAAGGTTGTTGAGGAATAGAGTTTCAACTCAACAAGCAAGGAAGCGAAAGAAAGGATATTGAATTGTTTTGGAAGCATAATCAAATAGTTGGAACAACAAGAATTGTGAGCTTCAAAAAAGCATTTTCAACCTTGCACACTTAGACAAGTATTTCGACGTTTGCTTTTTTAGGTTATCTTTGAATTTATTTTCTTTGTTTTTGATAAAACTATTATATACATGGAATTTAGCTCCACGTCTGAATGCGTTACATTTACCTAGATTTTGAATAAGAAAAAGAGAAGTTCTAATCTATCATCATTATTTTATTATTTTCTATCAATTGTATATTAAACATGCTATATAATATACATCAAATTCGTGTATTACATGAGCAGGCTTTGCACATGCCTCTGATTAGAGTACGAATCATTCCCTATTTTCATTTAAAGAGAGATAAATTCTCTGACTTGAGATCTAGGATGGGAACAACGTTTTGTGAGAGGTGATGAATTCTTCAATTAAATTTATTGATTTCTTTATGCAGGTACGATTGAAATATCCTCTATATTCTTACTTTCCATTAGGGTTTGAACATTGAGCTTTTGCGAAGAGAGATCGCTACGCTGTTCGACTGGGATATCACTTATTTAGGGCCGTGAGGATGATTCTACTTCGGACTCATTAGTGATGATATGGAAAATATGCGGCGGCAATGTCTAGGTGCTCCTGAAGTCCATCACTTTATGCCAAGGTTGGTTTTGGTACTTTCACTGACTTTATATAAATTATTTCGATGAGGAGTGAATTGTGAATTAATGTGTCAATGATGTCATACATCCCTGGATTTGATTTTCATTTATTTTTGTGATGCACATAGGCAAAAGATGTGTTGTCTTGGCCAACAATTGGCAAATTATTTTGGGCGGTAGATTTGTATGTTTTGTTGATAGTTTTATGTCTGTCAAAAAAACGCTACAAGAATTTTTTAAATAGATCACGTATTTTATCTGTCATTAATAGTGTTGTTGTTAAAAGTATCATTTTAACTACAAGTAAAAACCGTTGTCTGTTTCATGAACAACACTTTATATAACAGATATAATATGTTGTCTTTGTTAATTTTAACTACAGTTTGTATCCGTTGTTTAATCTTAAAACCGTTGTCTTTGTTAGTTTTGACAACATTTTTTTCCCGTTGTTCTACAATTTAAATCGTTGTCTATTTAGTGTTAATTTTCGAATTTAGCATCTCTTTTTAGCTGTTGTCTTTTACCGGTTGTTCTTCATTTTAAATCGTGTTTATTTAATAGAGATTTTATTAACAATAATTATAAATTGAAACATATTTTTCTTGACGTCACAAATATGCATTCATAAATCAAAATAACTCGTCTTCAGTCCAAGACAAAACATGATTGTGTAAAATCTAAAAATGTGCAATTCATAAAAAAGGATAACATGTGTACTCCTTGCCACTTTACGCCACAAAATATTAACTAATTTGGATCTAAGACTTCACAGCAACTCGATTCCTGTCAATGGAAACATTATAAACGGGTATGTAAACAAAAGAATGAAGCCGAAGCATAAAAAAAAAACATAAAAAAAAACATTTATGGCAATTATATGTGATTCTATTCATTTTGAAACCACATTAATCCCAAGAATCCACATTCTAATCAATATACCCAATACAAAATACATCCAGAGACTAAATGTAATTATTCTATAATTAGAATTGTCTGCTCATTACAAAGTAGATATGTTAAGCCCCAAATTTCCTTTGACCTATAGATTCATAAACACTCTAATCAAAAAAATCTCCAAACTTCCATAATGAACAAATATTTCAACCGGTTTCTGCGATAATCCGAATTCAGCCAAACAACAACAAATTGCAAAAATAGCTTCAAAATCAAATTATGAAACCACTCAATTACTGAGATATATAATTTGGTAAACAAACGGGATAATCAGAATTCAAGCGAACTGATCAAAATTGATATAAAAAAAAAAAAAAAATTCAAAATTAGATTACAAAAAAAATGCGTGTGTAGAAAAATAAATAGATGTCCGAGGAAAAAAGATGTAGGAAAAAAAACAGAGACTAACTTATATTTCTGAAATGCAATGTCAGTGTGCAAAATGAAGTACTTCAACTTGTAAACCCATATGCCCCTTCTCATGACGTTGTTCATGTTAAAAAAAGACGACAGACCCACTTAAATGTATATGACACTAAAGATGCTTAGATGTGAATTGCGTATATGTTTTGTGTAATGGAAGTTAAAAAGAAATAACTTCTAACTTAAAGAGTACTACTTATCATACTAATTAAATGATCACCTTAAGAAACATTTATTTGTTGGTGCTGTCATTTCAAACTTCAGGTAATTCATAATAGCAGATTCCATTTTCAAAACCTGAAGAGTTACGAATTACTTTAATGTTGCTCTTTCTGAAGCAGATACATAGAAGAAATAATAAAATTTAAAGAAAGATGTACCTCATCCTCGAAGTACGTGTTATCTGATATATAGCAGAATTTTCTTCAACCTAAGGTGCACAAATTTCTTCATACTTTCTGCAAAGTACACATTTCACATATTCAGGACTTCCACAAAGGGGAGGAACAAAGCAGGTACTCAGTGTGTAGAGAGGAGCATTAGAGTTAAGAAATCCTAAAGATAATTAATAGATCAGTTTGTACTTGTATGACCAAAAATATGAATGATGTGAGAGAGATAATATATAATGCTCCAACAATGAGATTTCTCTTACAATGCGATGGAACTGAGAATACCTGGGAAGCCTAGTGCAAGGCCTGTGCAACAACCAGCCACAACTGCATTTATGACTAAAGCCCAAAAAATTAAAGTAAAAACCAAAAAGATAAAAAAAAAAAAAAAAAAAAAAAAGTTAAATGGGAGATGCAGTTCATGTCAAAAAACCACAATAAGAAATTACCATCATCTTTCCCCCACAATCTCTTCAAAAAGCAGACAATTAGACTGTGTACTCCAGATAAAATTTCAAATGTCTACAAGAAAGAGAGAAAATTAAAGGTTCCAACACTAAGTGAGACGTTAAGCTCAGGGAAAAAAACAAGTAACATATTCACACCTTAGTAAAAGATCCAGCCTCTGCGAAGGATCCTTTGAAGCCCTTCTTCTTAATCAATCCAGACCCTAATACAAGGAAAAACCTAAAGTTTGAGATATAAAAAAATTCTCAAGTACTAGATGACAAAAGATCAGTTAATAAAACACACTACAAGACCACCTAAAAATGACTCTCACAACTGACTCCACTAGATACTAATACATTCCTCAAAAAGATTTTTCAGAGAATCAACAGAATAGGTAACATAAAGCCATTTTCTAATATGATTTTATTGTAAAGATAAGTGAATTAATTGATAAATGTACCATTCAAAAAATCAGGAATTTATGTATTGTAGTCCAATCTAGGAGATTAAGCTCAACATGAGATACAAAACTCACACGATTCAAAGAAGCAAAATTTACTGATAACTTGCACTTGTACTTAAAACACAGATAGTTGATCATCCTAGTTATTCCTCTGGATAACATGTTGCAAATAAATTCAGCATTTCTCTTATAACCAGAGCATCATAATCCTAGCTACTACTTTTTTATATGGATAATAAATAAGTTCACCAACAGGTACTCAGCCTTCTCATTGAAAGGAACAAAGTGACATCAAGTTTACTCTTGTATTTAAAGCAAAGTATTGATTATCCAAATACAATCATAGCTTCTGCTTCTAATAAAAAGCGATAATACAAACTTCAAGATCAACAATTAAATTCAAGAGCTTGCATTTCATAACACTGCAAGCTGAAGCACAGAATAATGCAGGGCGGCAACAACACTGACTCTCAAGAAACATGGTTAGGATGTCAATATTGAAAACAGGGCAATTGAGTAGAAGCATATATAACAAACATTCATTAACGGAACTGAATCCATCATGGGAATACTGAAAAC
This sequence comes from Ajuga chamaepitys, assembly GCA_958295605.1. NCBI lineage: Eukaryota > Viridiplantae > Streptophyta > Magnoliopsida > Lamiales > Lamiaceae > Ajuga > Ajuga chamaepitys. The sequence goes on from OY282499.1 coordinate 8,550,475, forward strand.
CACTTTTTCAGTATGAGGATGATTGGTAGCTATGTACAATTACAACAATACAGCCTACAAAGGTGGATACTAGTAAGAGGCAAAGATAATAAATAATTAAAAAATCGATATGCTTATTGTCTTAGCTATCTATTTCATTCTCGAGTACAAGTGAACTAAAATTCATCATGAGAATATTAACTTTAGCTGAATTATCAAGTCGAGCAGCACCACCTTGACATAGGAGGGAAAAAAACTCAGAGGAAAAATAAATGAGTACCGAGGGATTGTTACTACAGTTTCTCATGACAGGTACTTGATAAGGCAATTGTGAATCGAGTGGTGGAAGTAAAAGATGGGAGTGTATAATGCAAGTCCCCGTTCTATGTTCTGAACAATATCATACTTTTGTTCCTCCTGTTCCTATACTATAAACAATCAACAGATTCCATGTGGCAATCTCATTATGTGGGGTGAGTGTAACAGTATTACTTAGAGAAGAATCTGGAAGCAAGAGAAAGGCAGAGGTAGAAGAGAAGTCTCCAATTCTGGAATTTAATAGGTCCTAACAGTAAAATTATTGTATTTGGGAATAGGCGAAGAGGGAAACAAAAGCTGCAGGCGGTTGAAGCTGCCAAGCACAAATCCAAACCGCTGAAAAATGCTAAAAGGAAAATGAATGTACATATATAGATACAGGATGATTAGGCGGATGCAGGAGAAATGTAATTATTTCAGTACAATAAAATCTATACAAGGCATTTTCTTTCTCCAAGGTTAGTTTTTAAAGTTTACATTGTTTAGGGATAGATTTATCTTCACCGTCACAACAACTTTTTAACTACCAAACTATCAAAACATCGTGGAAAATGCATACATACAAATCATGCATTCATAATACAAATCATGCATTTAGAATCATAACATCATGCATTCATAATACAAATCATGCATTTAGAATCATAACATCATGGAGAATGTATATGACAAGTTCAAAATTTATATACTTCCACTTCTCCATATTCGAATTCATTCTCAAGTTCACCAAATGGATAAATGCTAAAACTAGTAGAGGAAGAAAGAGAATTCCAGGGGGAGTCCAAGAGATGAAGTGTAATTTTCGAGTTTAAATGAAAATTGGAGGTATTAAAGATAATCAAGTAGAGGAAGAAAGAGAATACATAATTATAACAATTCTGAACACTGAAAAATTCGTATGCACTCAATTCTGCTCATAAATCCATAATTTTTCGTAGATTATGATGAGAGAGTGGAGGCCAACTTGAGCGCATCTACGATTGGGGCCAAACTGAGAGAATCATAATTCCAGGCCAGATATTCAACTACACCCTGCCATAATCTCACTATCATGTGATTTATGTAATTAACTTTAATCCAGTAAAAGCATCTCATATAAGATTAAATAAGAACCGACCAATTGTGAAACTTAATTTACAGAAGGCTTACCGAAGGAGCATGATACGAAACATCAGACCTCTGTTGTTTCTTTTATTCGATTAACTACACGAAAGATCAAACCTCTTCTGTTTCTCTTATTCGATTAACTTCACTTGATGAAGATCTAGACGATAGTAGATCTACATAATTCTTAATATACGAATGGAGAGAGGATACCGATGATAATTTTCTTAAATCATATTGTTTTCTTGGTGAAGAAGTTAACACTGTTTCCTTATATTTTTTAGATTTAATAAAATAAATTATTAATGGTTCTATGTATTTGATTCTATCGTTTTTTTTGTGTTTTCTTTGCAGGACAATGGAAGATGATTCAGAAGAAAAGATGCACCTTTTGCAATAGATTTAAGTATAGATAAAATAATTAATTTTTTTATTTTCTTTTCTAGACTTGAAATTTAGTGTAACTTTGATATTTAGTAATAAATGATTTTTTTATATCTAATATTTACTCTTTCTTACGTGAGACGTTATTGTAGATTAAAAAATAGACATAAATATTAATTTATGTTTTATATATAAATTACAAAAGAAAATAAAAATATATAAAAAAAGAATTATAAATGAGCATCATCTACAACAACGGTTATAAACCATTGTTTATGAAAAAGACAGCGGTCTTTATGTTTAATAACTACGGTTTAGATCGTAGTGAAAGAAAGTCATCAACCGTGGTCATACATATTGTAGTCATATATGTTTAATCTACTACTACGATTTTCAACCGTAGTCGTTAGTATAAATTACTGCGGTTCAAACCGTAGTTAAAGGAAGTTCCCAACCGTGGTCATACATACCGTAGTCGTAGATGCTACTAGTACGACAACGGTTGACAACCACAATCTTTATAATTAACTACTACGGTTTATTAACCGTAGTTATTGGTTATAGGTCTACGACTACGACATCTACTACCATGGCCGCTATATCCCCTTTAACTACGATTTTTTACCATAGGCTTTTGACTTTTCTGTAGTAGTGTAATGAAGGCCAACAATTCAAATAAACAAAACATCACTTTTCATCATTCTCCTGCTTGATTGTCTTTCGATTAGTAGATTTTTTTATCAAGCTCATCCACCAACTTCCGCTTAACTTTCAGCACACGTTCACTATCATCATCTTCAACCTTACCCTTTCCTTTAAGACGACTGCTCTCTATTGTAGTATTCTTTTCGGATGTCTCACCTTTGTCTTCTAATGGTTGAATCTTTTTTTCAGGAGTGGTGACCTCTTCGTCAGATAAACTTTCAGATTCTCCTGCGTCCTTTCGTCTCAACTTCGATATCAAATCCGACTCCTGGAATTTCAAACTTATAATAAGTGGTAAGTCTTTCCTCTTTTCTACAAATGAATAATAAGAATTTAGACTTATGAGAATTTTGTGAATTGTGACAATAGTAAATTTGGTAAAAACTATAAAACCTATTAGAATTGGTATAGTTACCTGTAGCTGAAGATATGCTGAACAGAATCTAGAAATTAATTCTGGATCATTAGAAACTTTGGTCACAGAATAAGCAACCCTTCCACCACAGGTGTGGTCTGGGCATTTAGAAACCTTAAATAGAAGAGACCTATCCACCAACTTACTGACATGGTAATCCAAGGCACTTGGCTCAGCATTCTATATATTATTTTTTTTGTTACCACTATTTTTTATATAGATTATAAAACCAAAACATCGAGTAAGTTACTCATACAAAACACTCATATCTTCAGCCTTAAGCTCATAAGTTGTTTTTCCAAATATAACCTGACATTCTGCATCCCAAAGAACGAACGGTGCATTGTAGGTCTCGTCATTCACTCTAACTTCCATCTTATACCTCTTTTTCAGATATTTGAATTTTATGTCATGATTTTTACATATTATTTCATATATTATGAAAACAATAAAAGAATGAGTATTCATAAATTATACCTGAGATTCATGTTTGCTTGAACTTCACCACATTGGCGGCACATCCATTTGCTATCAGCTTGAGTTAATTTGCAATGACACGATAAGCATGTTATATACCACAAATCCTTAGGGTTTTCAATTTCAACGATATTGTAATGCACCCAAAACATACCATCCTTCACAAACACATTAATAGTTAATAATCTTAGTTTATAAAAAATATGTAATAACAATAAAGGAAAAATAAAATAATTCTGACCTCCCCCTCACATATTTCTCGTAGGTCCCAAATAACATCATGACCAGAAGCAAATTTGCTATTAAGCGAACCATCAGAACCCGAAGATTGTGATATTGTAATGGGTCTATTCCGATTAGGTGAATCAACAATCCTTCAAACAAAACATTAAGGTATGCAAAAACTTAAATAGAGTTTCTCTTTTAAATATAAAAAATAAATAAATTAGAAAATAGCAAAAAACATTACTTCTTCTTCAACTCATTGATTTTCCATGCATCAGAATTGACAAACATCTTAGTGCAGTTATAAGTATTATAAACCTTAGCAGATTCTGCATAAAAATCAAATATTGAATTATTGTATCATAATTTGGTAACACAAATCATACTTCATTAATTTTTCAGGTAAAATGACTAAATACTAACCCTTAAACACCTTGGACCTGCAGAATTGCATAACGATAACAACCGGTTCGGTAGTTGGTGAGTTGTAGAAAGGTAATATTTGCTCAACAAACTCCCCCCAAAGAGTTACTGTTAACTTGCACTCACTGAAGATAAAAAATAAAGTTTATGCAAGTTTCTAGAAAATATGTCATATAATTGCATAAACTTGACATATTGGTGTTGTTACATTTTTTATATGAATAGTGTAGACATTGTGTGAAGATTCCTTTTATATATAGAAAAAACACCTACATACTTGAATAGTTTAGATGAAAATAATATAATAGCCTGATACATTGTCTTATACCTCAGATCTTCAATCTCAATTTCCATCAATTTCTTTGCGCCTTCCTTTGTCTACATAGTTTTTGGTGCATGCATAACCACCCTTCCAATAACATCTTATATAGTTGAACACCAAAAAAAGATTTTTTTTTTTTTTTTTTTGCAAAAATTGATTAGAAACACCATAGTATGTTCAACATAAAAAACTGAATCTGAATATTAACATACGAACTTAACAAAAAGCATTGTCTCATTCAACTCCTTCAGTTTAACAATCAAATTAAAAGACTTGAATATAAACCCATTATTCGGGAAATATGAGTCTCGAATGACCTTAATCTTTGTCTTTGCGTATAAAGAAAACTTAAGTGGATGAGTAGCAGTTTTGTAACGGAGATCATCTTTAGAAACCATAAAATTGTTGATAATATATAAATTCCCCTCCTCAAGCTTCTGTCGAGTCGTCTCAATATGATTCAATCGCGCAGATCCCCTTATAGTGGAACCCTACATTTGAAATTACAGGATTTATTTATTAGATATTAACAAATAACAACTTAAATTGATTATGTGACAAATGCACGGGAACGAGAAACCTGTGACTCAGTATATCTAAAATTTATCAATTTAAGTTTCAAATATTCTGCAATTTTACATTTTATTGATTTTACAAATCTGATATTAGAATATTTAATTGACTATATGGCAATTGCTGGCCCGGATGAGATCAGATCCAACATTTATAAGTTTTTGACTGAATTCAAATCAAACTAAGGATAACTTTTCATAGCTTGATCAACTTCGGATAAACTTCAGCTCCAAGTATTCTACAATTTTATAAGAAAGTAAGTAAATAATACACACACACACACACATATATATTATTGCTTAAAAATGAGACTGAAAAATGTTTAACTAATTATATGTCAACTACAGGAGGGGTTCCAGTTCAGATCCAGCTTTTCTAAGTTTGAGAAATTTAAGTGAGTATATATATATATATATATATATATATATATATATATATGATTTATGATGAATTATAATGTTTATTTGATATTATTGAAACAACTGCAGGCAACATTAAATTCGGATTCAGTTTTCCCAAGTTTGATCAACTACAATCCAGTTTCCATACAGTTTCCATAAGTTTGATCAACTTCGGACAGTGTATTGTATGCATCTTTATATCAAAGTAAACTATTCAATATTGCTATTAGCATATGAAACACATTTGAAGCTCTGTGCAATACGTAGATAGTTATTAGATATATAAATGCTTACCTCCACATCACGAAAAACACATTCGAAGCTCTGAATTTGGTCTTGATTTTTATATGCAAGAATTGTATACGCCCTCACCAGTCGCAACTTAAGTGCCCAATCATGCCTCTTAGCATGAATCTCACTTATTTTTGCAAAAACGGGAGGCATTTTTTTAGTATTTCAATACTGTTTCACTGGAGATATTTGAGAATGATGGATGCATAATGAGCAATTGAAATGTCTTTATATAGTTATAGAATAGGGTTTGTAATTCTATTTGTTCCCTAATTTTTAGAGGAAAAAATCTTGTAGATCAGGTTGTTGAGAAAATCATTTATTTTAGCTGAGTTTGTTTTTAAGAATTGTAACATAAAATCCTGTACATAAATATTTTCTGTTTCTGATAATTGGGTTCTGTTTCTAAATAACTATTCATGCAACAAACTATTCCTAAGTGTATGGGATTATAAAGAATCAACCACAATTTCACCAACATTTTTTTTCCGAAAATCAATAGGTGGAAATTGGGCCAGATGTATTTTTCAGATAAAAAAAACGTTTTTTAAATAGATTACCCAGTTTAGTAAGTACAAATGGGCGGGAAAATCATCTTTTTCCAAATCAAGCATAAACTCATTTTGATATTAGATATACTAGTATTACTCCGTGCGATGCACGGAAATTTTATTTAAAAATAGTTTAATTAAATTAAATATTATATAATTTAATATAAAAATGGCAACTGTTTTAAATATTTATGATTAAACATAAATAAATTTATAAGTAATATAAATATAAGTTTCTCCCAAGTTATATATAAATTTAATATAAATTACTGTATGTATATTATGGAATTAACACTAAAACAAAATATTAAATACAAAAAAAAAAAAAAAAAAAATTCAATTGACTTTTTCTTATCTCTAAAATTCAAACACAGATCTAGTATGCTTACATAAATAGCTTAATTATTTATGAATGTTCAAACACACATAAAAATCTAAATATCAACTCATATTATTAAATAAAATAAATTGAATAATGTTATAAAACAATTAGTTTCCTTTAATCTTTCCATTTTATATTAGATATTTTAATTTATTTAAATATAGCTTCAAATTCTAACTATTACTATTTAACTTTAGAAAAATCTCATTGCAAGTTTTAATACTTTACTTGATGATTTCAGATATACGAAATTAACAAAATAATAAAATAAAATTCAAAAGTTATTCAATAGTTTCAACAACAAAATAAAACTTATGAGTTCTTCTACATTTCTTAATATTTCATATATATGATCATGATATTTTTCAAATAAACTACACATTTATGTTGTAAATAGTAGATTTATTTAAGGATACGCATTGAATAGTGTAAAAAAACAAAATCTTAGGTCGCAAAATGTGAAGAAAAAAAAAGACATAGTTGAGATGGTTAATGTGACCAAGTATTAATTTTTTAGGTTGTAAAGTCTTAAAAGATATATAGTTCAGGTTGATTAATTTTGCGTATTTGAAAGAAGTTTAGGTTGCAAAGTGTAATTCTTTATTTAAAAATAATATTAATAAATGTAAAATATGAAGGAAAAAAAAAATCAAGGTTAATTATCATATATATATGCAAAAGTCATAGTTTAATGATTAATCATAAAAAAATATTATTATAACAAATAGATATGAGCAAATTTAATGATTTAATAAGCTGATTATAAATCAAATATTAAATTTCACTTTAATTCACTAAAAGTATGTGTCAATTATATATATATATATATATATATATATATATATATATATATATATATTTTCTCTAAATATAATAAATGAAGAAAAGTTGAGAAAAATTCGGATTAGATAAAGAAATTGATTAGTTATAGTTTTAATCAATAATCAAGTAAAATTAATTTTAAAGGAGAATTATTTAACTGACTTTTAGTTGTATTTCAGACCAATACTATATAGTACAACCAAAATAAACACTGAAATCTAACTCAAATAATTAACGAACAAATAATATAATATTTAATTCGAGTATCTTAATTAATTATATCGTCAAAAGAGGATTAATTTGATATCTTATACATAATAATTAAATTAGAAATGAAAAAAACTATTTGCAACTTTAAAATCTAAAATCAATTTTGATTCTTGTCAATGTGACAACTTACCAATTAAAGTCCATATTTTAACCTAGAATATATATATATATATATATATGTATATATGTATATATAGTATATATTATATTTTTTAAATTATGAAAATAATATTTAAACTCTAACTATAAATAATTAAAAATAATCATGAAATATATTATAAAAGACGCTAATATTTTATTTGGATATTGTAATGTATACTTTTTCTTTCTGTTCTTGCCTTTATTTTATATTTTTTAATTTATCCAAATAAATTTTCAAGTTCTAATCATAAATACTAAAAAAATTCTTTCAAAATTTGTGTTCTTATTTGCAATTTTTAACATTTCACTATGTACTTTTAAATACACTTAAAAACTTCTTATTTTTCAATAAATTCTTACTTTAGCAAATTATGATCTAAACATTATTTAATAATTCGAATACCAAATTAAAGCTTGCGAGTTCTTCATAATATTTGAATATTTTCATATTTTATTTGGTATTATAATTTATTTATATAAATGATATATATTTCTTATAAATAGTTTATTTATTTAAAGAAAAAAATTGATCAATGCAAACAAAATTACTTAGGTTGTTAAGAGTAAAAAAACATAGTTGAGGTTACCAAATGTAAAAATATATAGTTGAGGTTTAGTTTGACCAAAAAAAAAAAAAAAAAAAAAAAAAAAAAAAGAAATGAAGTTGAGGTTTAATTATCGTAAAAAAAGTAAAAAGATCTCAAAGTGTAACAAAAGTCATAATTTAGGTTGCAAAGGGTAATGTTTCTTAGAAAAGCAATTAATAAGTAATTAAAAATAATTTCAATAACAATTTTAGTACATAATTATACATATACTCAAAGCTCCGTACTTTTGTGATAAAATAAATATATCAGCAGACTTGTTAATAAAATGATTATAAATAGATTAGTTTTGGCCTTGGATTTAATAAAACATGAATTTCATTATTTAAACAATGATTTTTCTTCCCGTGTAACTTAGTTTCAAAAAAATCATGTTAGATAAAATAAAATAATTAGTTGTAATTTCGTAAAAAAAATACTCAATTAGTATTTTATAAGATAATTATTTTACTAATATTTAGTTGCAACTCAAGCCAACATATTGTAGTTCAATTTACAATTAACACTCAAATCTAGAATAAATAATTACCAACAAATAATCTATTATCTTAAATCAAATATCTCACGATAATATATGCAATATGGATGCCAAATTGAAGATCATGAAAAGTTGAATAAGTTGATATATTATGCATAAAAAATTGATTACAAATAAAAAGTTATTTATATTTTTAAAAAAATGAAAGAAAGTTATTAATTTAGCAAAAATAACAAAAGGTTACTAATTATGGCTTAAAATTTAGGAGGGAAAATTAAAATTACATAAATACCCTCCATTTTACTTTTATATATATATAGATATATATATAGATGTAGATATAGATTCTTACTTGGGTTTCTTATTTAATTGTTTCATGGGCCTTAGACCTCTTATGGTCTAATTAAAAGCATCTCCTGCACGTGTAATCTATTGTTGGGCTTGACACCATGTCGCCTAGTGTCAGACCTAATTTGACATTTGCTCTTTCTCGTTGATCCAAAACTTCTCTAAATTAACTAAAATAAACAATAAAATTATAAAAGAGCAATCAAAGTAAATTGAATAAAAAATGAGATAGGTAGGATTTACTTGCATAATCCTACCAAGATACAACAAGTTCTTCTAGTTTTATCCAGGAAAATAGAGGAGAAGATGAAAAGAGGAAGAAGATATGGCCGCACAATTTTTCATCGTTATAATAACTCTAATATATATATATATATATATATATGGGAAATTCTATAGTACAACCCTTTTATTGATACAATCATTATTTTAACTTGTTATTGCAGGTTGTAATTAGGTAATATTTATTTATTTTAATTTAGCAAAGTAGGTCTCACTCGTAACTAATTCCCCTATTATACCACTCCCATTATTTTCTATTAAAAGAAATTACTCACACACATCTTCAACCAAATGGAGTTCCAATGTTTTTCTTAATTTCTTTTTTTCTTGTTTTTTCTTTCTTTCCTTTATTTCGGGAAAGGCCTGAGTAGAGTATGTAGTTCAATTTTTTTTTTTGTTTTTTTTTAAAGAATCCAAAATCAAATATATATATATATTTTTTTTCATGTTAATACTCCTCTCATTTGTAAAACAAGTTATTTTAGATTTTTAGGTGAAACTTAAGAATTTAGGATTGACAAAAATACCCCCACATAATCTATTTTTATTATCTTAATTTCCATTTTAGATAGAGTGAATAGGAGATGAAATATGATCAATTTACAAATAGAGATAATAAATAAATTAGATAATGATAATATTATGAGATATGTGCAAAAAATTGTTTGAATTTATTTAATGGGAATATTGGAAGAAATATGGAAATTTTACTAGAATGACTTTTTTTTTGGTAAAAAATATTCTCTAAAATGACTTGTTTTTGTGAACGGAGAGAGTAATTGTTAGATTTTGTTTACTTCTTTATATATCCTAGTATTTCTCACATGAAAATTTATTAATTACTTAAAAAAAATCGATTGATTACTTTTAAAAACTTAAATTCACCCTTATTCACATAACCTCATATTTTTTATTAAGAAGAAAAGTGATTAATTATATACTCTACAACAAGGTTCACCATAAATCGTCTTAACCATCAATTAGCAAATCTAACAAAAATATTCAACTTATTTTGAATAATTACTACCCCCTCTATATATATATATTTTATTCATAATATATAATCATTCATTGAATGATCTCGTGCAATTATAGACGGTTTTCTATTTTTTGTATATAGATATAGATAGATGTATTAAATATAAATATAATTATTCTTTGCAATATTTTAATTTAATATCACAAATTAGTTTAACTTTTTCAAATAAATTATATTCAGTTATATATTTCTCAACTTTTAGGTGCATAATTTATATATATATATAATTGATAATAAATATTCATTATTTTAGGGATAATTTATAGGTTATAAAAAGTTACATTTTTGTGTCAATATTATCATGCATAACTATTTATGATTAAGAAATTCCAAATGTGATGTGGAATATTGGTATTAAACTAATTATTTATAAAAAATAATTAATATGATACGTTATGTGTAAAGAATGAACTAGAAATTAGCTAAATATATGTTTGTAAAATTATTAACTGTGAAAAATCAATGGAAAAGGTTGTCAGCCTTGAAGCTATTTTTAGGGGGAAACTTTATTGCTTTTTTATTTTGGCATAGGTCCTACCTCTATTTTCTAAATTACTATTTTATCATATGTATGTGTGTATATATATATATATATATTATTTTAATTAAAATTCTAATTAATGTAAAGTTTTAATGTAATGAATAAGAGTCAAAGTAAGAGGAATAAAAATAAAAAGGAAAAGGGAAGTGTTGGTTACAAGTTTAGCAAGTAGCAAGTCACCTTATTTAATGACCAAGATTAAAAGAACATAATCTAATGACTATTATTATAAATTGTATCAATACAATGATTGTATTGCAGAAGGACCCTCTATATATATATACATATGAATGAGTTTTCAATGGTTACCTACTTTTTGTAACCATGGATGGTTACTACAAAAATGTGTGCTGTATTAAATGATATTAAATGACACTTTACCTACTATAGTGGGTTAAAGATAATTTTGTATTTTTCTATTCTTTTTATTCATGTAATAAGATTCCTTAAGAATCTTTAGATTCATAAGGTCATTTTGGTATTTTAAAGTTAAGTAATTAATGCTAGTTTATTGAAAATTGCAACTCCAATTAATAACATACATTTAATATCTAGTTTCTCTTTTAGTATATTGACAAAAATGCTGACTTTTTTAATTAATTCATATAATGCATAAAAAAAGATAAAATAAAATAAAATAATTATAATAATAAATTATAATTATAATTAATTTTAGGTAAACTACAAAGTTTCGCTTGTGATAAAAGTGATTGTAGGTAAAATTACACTATAAAGTTCCGCTTGTGATAATAGTGATTGTAGATAAAAAATTAGTAGTTTTACGCGATGTTTATGGTATCAGATCGGAAGTCATAGATCTCTTAAAAGAAAATGACAGAAAAAACAGAAACAGGTTTTAGCCGGTTGGCGGTCTTGCATGACAACCGATTTTGGACGATTTTCAACGATTATATCTGGGTTAATGGTATATCCAGTTAATTAGCCCTACTGGACCGGACTAGGGGCCGATTCGAGGCTGGACCGGTCGAACCGGTCGGTCCGGTTCCACAAACCTTGGTTTCACGATATCTATTTGACCTCGTTACTAGAGTCAACAAGTACTCACTATTTGACTCGATTCAACTTCTCGAATTAACAAGTACCTACCATTTGACCCCATTCAAATTATTAGATCAAGACGTACCTGTAATTTGATCCAATGGCATATTGACTCAATAGATACTCACTATTTGATTGATTCGGCTTTTCAGATAAACAAGTACACACTATTTGACTGATTCAACTTATTGGATCAACAAGGTACCACTATTTGCCCCGATTCGACTTCTCGGATCAACAAGGTACCACTATTTGACCCGTTCGACTTCTCGGATCAATACGTGCCAACTATTTGACCCATTTGACTTATAAGATCAAGATATACCAACTATTTGGTCAATTCGGTTTATCGAATCAACAAGGTACCGCTATTTGACCCGATTCGACTTATTGGGTCAAGATGCACCAACTATATGCCCCGTTTAGATTATCGGCTCAACATGTACCCACTATTTGACCGATTCGGCTTATTGGATAAACAAATACATACTATTTGACCCGATTCGACTTATCGACTCAACAGATACCCACTATTTGACCAATTCGACTTATCAGATCAATAAGGTACCACTATTTGACCTGTTTGGCTTCGCGGATCAAATGTACCAACTATTTGACCCGTTTCGACTTATTGAATCAACAAATACTCACTATTTGACCCGATTCGACTTATTAGATCAAGACGTACAAAGTGTTTGACCCGTTTGGCTTATCGGCTCAACAGGTATCCACTATTTAACCGATTCGGCTTATGTTTTCCAACTGTTTGACCCGTTTGGATTATCGGCTCAACATGTACCCACTATTTGACTGATTCGGCTTATCGGATAAATAAATACACACTATTTGACCCGATTCGACTTATCGACTCAACAAATACCCACTATTTGATCGATTCGACTTATCAGATTAATAAGGTACCACTTTGACCTGTTTGGCTTCTCCGATCAAATGTACCAACTATTTGACCTGTTTCGACTTATTGGGTCAAGACGTACCAATTAATATAATAATCATATTCAATAACTGAGGGACGTATACAAATCCATATTCAATAACCGAGAGGGGTTTATACCACTATTATAATAATCGAGAGACCTATACAAATTCATATTCAATAACTGAGGGACCTCTACCACTATTACAATAACTGGGAGACCTTCTGAGGAATCTAAACATGCGTTTTACCAAATAGAAAATGAAAATTAGTGAAGTCATATCAATGTAGAAAAATGAGTTGTTAGCACAAATCCAAATCCAAATTTCTTCATATTTGTTGAATAGTCATATAAAAATTCGTCCAACTATATTAAAAACAATAATATATAGACCTCATTAAGTTTAGAATTATTAGCTCCATGTGATTTCGTATGGGTGTCTATATTCATATCTTTTAATAATAAATGGTTGCTTGATCTACATATGACTCCATTGATAAAAGTCAGACTTGTCAATATTCAAATATATCATTTTTTGTAAAAAATAAATTGAAATTGGTGTTAGTGGGGAAAAGCAACAGTAATCCAAGTTATTACTATATATTATATGACTAATTTTTTGGAATCTCTCAAAAGTGCTTAATCGTAAATTGTGGAATCAACTGCAAATGCAAACAACACAATTAAGATGTTGGAACAAATTAACAAATAAAAAATATTGATTAAAAATACAGGGGGAATCATATCAGCCTTGCATATCTATAAAAAAAATTATAATTTGAAGTTAAAAAAATTCTATAAAAAATAAGGACTCAAACATATAGCTTTTATTTATTATTTACTTTGGAATCCTCAAACAAATCATTAATGATCAGCTAAACAAATGAATAACTAGTTGTTTCTTCATGATTTTTTTATGTATCATGCCACAAATAAAATAAAATAAAAAAGCCGCCTACACATAATGAAAGATAAAAAAACCGCAAATATTAATAAAAAACAACTCAATATTGTGCATTAATTATTAATGAAAAAAACAATTATGATAAGGTATAAAAGAAAATGAACAAGGTTTATATTAATAAAAAAATGTGCATAAATTATTAAGGAAAAAAATAATTCTATTTAATCTAGGTGAATTAAATGCATGACTCAACTAATCAACAAATCTCATCCTTTAATTTTTGATCCAACGGCTAATATTATGTCACCATCCATGGTGATAAAGTGAAAGTAACCATTAAAACCTTACCCATATACATACATATATATATATATATATATATATATATATATATATATATATATATCAGTGAAATATAAAAGGGGTTAGGTAGAAAACCTAGGGCTTCTAGTTAGTGTGTAGAGAAAGACTTGGTCTTTATAGACTGAGTCATAATATTTTAGAAAATATTTAATAAATCTTTCGAAATAATATAATATTATCCAACACTTATCAATTTCAACACTCCTAGATGGCAAACTACATAATGCAACAGTATAACAACTAGAATCCAAACAACTAAGCCCAACAACCTTATTCTCCAACATATCCTACTCCCTTTTGCAAATAATTTCATCCGATTTAGCGATTTTCTCAAGTTTAATTGCTCAACAAAGTGTTAGATCTCCTACGAGAGACTCAATGTTTTGTTCATCAATATCGTTTATATCAATGTTCTTCATATCCGATCTTTGCAAAATCAATTTCTCTAACTCATCCTTACACTTTAATTGATACTCTAGCATATCTCTTTCACCTTTCAACTTCAAAAAACATCCATTTCCAAAATGCACAATCATCTACCTAATCCACATAAATATTCCAAAATCTTATATGCTCCAAAAATATTTGAAAATAACTATAGAAAAACTATAAAACCGATTCATATTTTAGCAAATGGAAACGTATAAGCAACATAATTCAGTAAACAATTTGAATATTGCAGCCAACCACAAAAAAAAAAAAGAAAAAAAAAAAGGATGAATGCAAAGTGATACACTAAATTATGACACAAAACAACTATTGAAATGATGCTACCACATATCCAATCATATATTGAAAACAGTATTCGACGTGGGCTTACCATTTGGAGTGGGCAGCGAACAAACCTCCATTCCGGATTGTCGTTGGTTACGGACAGAAACTCAACTGCCTTCGCCTTGTTATTGCATAGTATAAATCGAGGGCTTCTATACGACTTCGAAGATTATCTGCGTGACATGTTTGTTAAATTTAAAGATTAATTTGTAATTTTGAGTTTTGAATTAAATAATAAATTCGGCTCAACAAAGAGGAAGACAAATATCTTAATTTTGTTTTAACTAAACGATTATACATGCGATTTGAGGTTGAGATTCAAACTAGAGAGAAGATGATTAGTTTTTGGGAGAAAAAAAGGTGAACAATTCGAACAAGAATTAAGAAGAAGATGATTAGTTTTATCGAGAAAAAAAGAAGAAGAAAATTCGTAAGAGGAAGATGATTTCAGTTATTTTAAGAACAAGGAAGGATGGAAGAAGAAAACAATGAAGAAAAATAAGAGCGAGTCTCATGTGCAATTGGTACACAATAAGATTATTGTGCACTCCTATTATTTAAAAGTGGATCTCAATTTTTCTCTTAATTCTAGTTAAGAAAAATTTCACGTCCACCAAATGGACCCATGCGCGACCTGCGGTGCGAATAATTTTTTTATGTATGACACCTTATTTTAAATAAACAAGGAAGTGTTTGTTTGATGTAAATCGGTTGTGGCTTGGCAGTCAGGCACCCAATGCAAATAAACATGATGTCATGGGTGCGAAACCCACCTCTCCCTCTCGCGTTTTTTTTTTTTTTTTTTTTGTTATACAACACGTTATTATATACAATAAGGAAGCATTTACTTGACATAAATGGACTGTGGCTTGACAGTTAGGCATGCGACACAAATAGGCGCAAGGTCATGGGTTCAAAAGTATTTTTGATTTTTCCTTTTTCTATTTTATTTATTTTCAGAGTTTTTAAAATTAATTGAATTTTTATAAAAAAATTATTTAGAGATTTATATAATTTTATATTTTTAAATAAATTTCGAATTTTCAAAATAAAAATATTTTTGATTTTTTTTTATTAGTGGTCACCCATGAAGTCACGTGCATTGCACATGGCCTATATAGTCTGAAATATAACCGGAATTGTAAACTGCAATAAGAATTCGTTATACAGACTACAACTAAAAATATTTTTCTTTATTTAGATTATAAATTAAAAATTAACTAATAATTGATGATGTATTATGAAATTAATCCAAAATAATATTAACCCTTTATTCTATAAACATGGCACAAAAATAGTATACGCCTTCTAATATAGCCACGGTAATTTTGATAGACACGTACCCATAAAACCCGAGACCAGCGACTTTCACTGAGTCAATTGTTTCTGTAAAAACCGAGTTCTCTCTCTCTCTCTTTCCCGGTGATTCGTTCGCTCACTCGCTAGGGTTTTCAAAGGTTGATGTTCTGTGTTTTCTTTTTTTCCTTCTCCTTCTTTCCCATTTACTGTAAATAATTAACGGTTTTGACCTTTTTCTTAGTGCGGTTTAGCTTAATTATTTCTGCCCTTCTAATTTCTTTATTGAATTGTAGTTTTTCTTTGTTTATCTGAAATTGAGCTAGCAAGTTCGTGGCATTAGAGTTGCAAAGTTTTGAACTTGAGCTAGATTCGGGATTAAATAATTTTGATTTTTTTTGTTTATTTGTTTGAATTTGCCTTCAATTTTAGATTTGAGTGCTTGATTTATGACTTCAGTTCGATTCAAAAGTGTAAGATTTTCTTGTCAATTACATGTTACAGTTCTGTTGTAGGTATGCCTGAATTGAATTTCTTGATATTTTCTTGTCAATTACATGTTACAGTTCTGTTGTAGGTATGCCTGAATTGAATTTCTTAATCCTTTTTTGGGGTTTTGTTTCTTTTCACACTTGTAGATGGATGGTTCTTGAGAAACATGATGTTCGTTAAGTAACGACCCATTGTCTGGGAGAACTTTTCGGTTCAATGTCCTTTATGAATGGTTTTTTTTACATGAAACAAACACTTGACACTAACATTTGATACACTAATTTGAGCACAAGTTTGTTCAGCTTGAGTTTTCCAAGAAGATGCGTAGCTTCTTACCTGTGGCCAAGTACTGAGTCCGTAAAAAGAAAATACGTTATTCTTGTGGTGTATTCAGTCACTTTGAAGTGATAACAGTATATTCTTATTTTATCTGAAACTTCTTGTGAATACCACATGCGCATGAATTTTCCGTGAAAAATGGATATCTAGGGATGTTTGACCCATATTATGAGTCACGCAACTGATGAAGTTAGCAAATCAATTGACATCAAGGCTAGATTTAAAGCCTTTCCCTTGTTTGTGCTCAGATTTGGAGGGAGTTTAGTGTTCACAAGGGTTTCAAATGTGTTCTTGGTGCAGCATAAGCTTGTCAAAATGTCATCATTATCTTCAAGTGCATCTTTGGCTGTTAAACTGATTCAGTGCCTAAAGGTTTATTTTTTCTGTGTTTTTTTGGGCTACACTGTTACACGAAGTTGTTAATAAGATCAAGAGAAAGTTTTGAATTGCAGAAATATTAACTTACCTACTTTCTATTTTCCAACTTCTACATTCCTCAAAACGCTTAAATAGAAATTGATGAGAAAGGTACCCGTGCTTATAGTTACTGTACATTGTTTGATTACGTGTTAACTGGTTTATGCGTAAGTCTTATTTGTTGATGCAGAAAATATTTTCCTTTGGATGTGTTTCTTTCAGTAATGATTGCGTATATGTTCCAAGAAGATAGCGATAAAAAAATCTGAAGTATGGCTACGAAGTTATCTATAATGTTTGCTTTGAACAGATTCAGCTGCATGAGCCAAGACAAGTACTGCAGGCTTTGCTAGCCAGGGCTCTCGATGGGTGAACGGAGAAAACGCAGATCCTTATGGGATAAGGAAGCTGAGACGACACATTTTTCTGGAACAAGTGAAAGTAATTATTGGACAGGAAAGGAACACCATTCAAGTCATGATAGTGGACAGTATCGTGATTTTTCTAGTTCTGAATCCTTTAGAGCACCAAATTTCAGAGAGAAGTCCAGACAGTCATCTTTGGAATATATTGAAGAAGACCCAGTTGCTCCAATGAGTGGCAGGTTCAACAGAAGTAGAGAGTACCCTCCTGAGCGAAAGGAATTAGGTGGTGACAATAAATACTACCAGAGAATGTCTCCCGAATTTAAGTATGGCCACTCTCTTGGAAATGATCAAAGCCATTCTCAAAGGTCTGTGGTGATATATATCTTTTGATGTGTTATTAACATGGAGACTGATATCGTAATTGTGTTTTTATATTGTCAATGGATATGCAATAAATTTAGGCTTACATTACATTATTTAGAGATCTCTCATTCACCATGTTAATTTTTTTGGACATACGCGATGGACCTTGCAATTTTGGCATCACACAACAGGATCAGCAAATAGTATGTCTATAAAATTGCCCTGAGAGTAGTTGCCCTTAAAATTAGTGGTTCCGACAACCTTGATTTTTAGTGATTAAGTGGCGTATGCAGAAAAAAATTATTGTACATCTTTATGTTGATATACCACGATTGGTTATTTTTCTTATTGTAGGTACCCTGGAAGAGGCAGGAGCAGGAGCAGGAGCCGGAGCAGGAGTAGAGGCAGGAGTCGCAGCAGAAGCTTGAGTAGGGGCAGGGAAAAGGAAAGAGTGAGGGTAAGGAGCAGGAGTAGAAGCAGAGATGATGACATGGCAAGGGGTCAGAGAAGTTGGAGAAATAGAGCAGATCATGGCCATATTTCTAGACATTCTTACAGCAGCAGAGGTTCTCGGTCTGAATTACGGGACGATGTTTCTGACCCATATCAAGAAGAGGATGAGCAATTTCAGAACAGAAGTAGAGGCGCAGTTCCTTGCAAAGATTTCATCAAAGGTAATTGTAGGTGGGGAGATACTTGTAGATTTTCTCACCATTTTGCTTCTGAAGAAACTTCTGGCAGAGGCAGTAGATATTCGTCCTCTGATAAGGATGAGCAACAACCCTACAGGAGTGGGATGCCACTGTGCAAATATTTTGCTGCAGGGAAATGTGATCGGAATAATTGCAGGTTCTCTCATGAGGATTCAAGATATAACAGCCTAGAAGGCAGGGAGCGCAAAGTTACTGATGATGATAGTTTTCGTAACAAGGGTAACAAGAGGGAGAGGGAACCAACGTGGATGGATACATCCAGAATAACGGACAATGTGAAGCATTCTGGTTGGAATGAATCTATTGTTACAGTTACAAACAACAATGGTGACAACACTAATGAAAGGAATGGTAATAAATGGGGCCACATTTTGGAAAATGAGAACATAAATCCCGTGATACGAGAAAGGGTTGATAATTTGGTAGATCGAAATAATCTACCCTCTCCCCCTGCAAGAAGTGGCACTTATGGTGGAGACTTAGGCATCAGTGGATCTATCAATGAGGAAGATATGGCTAACAAACAGGAAGTACTAATGTTGCCTTGTCCGCAGTTGCAAATTCAGGACGGGGATTTGAAAGCTCAAGGACTGAACATATTGGAGGTAGACCAACAGTTTTCTGTTGAAGCCTCGCAGGATGTTTCTCATATTTCACATATTCAGCAGCAGGGTTATGGAGTAGTAGAAAATAATCCAATGAGTCCATTTAAGTCGAATGTTTTTGAAGAGGTGAAGGACCCCCGAAATAGAGTTGATCCAATTTCTCTCTCTGGACAAAAATTATCTCAAAATGGTGAAAATGTCTTTCCCGGGCATTCATCTCTTCCCATGAAGGCTGATAGTGGACCGAACCTACCCTACCCCAATCCCTCGGATCTGGTTGCTAATTTGAAATTACTGTCTCAAGTGCAGAACCATCGAAATGCTATTCAAATGGCGGGGATGTTAGAGACAAGGGTACCACAGTTTTTTCCCAGTTTAGCAACCAGTGAGCGCTCTGCTCCTTTCACAAACTCTGTGGTCCCCGTTTCTGGTCAGCAGGGTGCTCTTCTTGAAACCGATTATATGAATTTCAATTCCGTTAATGTTTCTCATGATCCAGTTAATCCGATGGAGAATGACAGAGGTACAAATGAGCAGGAAAACCATCCAGAGCAAGGCAAACAAATGCAGGCAGAGCGATTATCCCCATTAGTTATTGCTGGTGTGGAACCCGACAAATCAAAAGTAGATCAGTCTGAAAGGTCAAAACTTAAGGAAGAGACAGTACTTGCAACTGCAGAAGTTGATGAGGGCAAAGGAGCCATTGGTGAAGAAAGCAAGGGAGTTCAAAACAATAAGCACTCGGAAACTCTTGAGGGTCATGGAAAAGCTGAAGAGAGTAATGCTAACAAGGATGAAAAAGGGATGCGTTTATTCAAAAATGCTCTGGTAGAGTTTGTAAAGGACATATTGAAGCCTACATGGAAAGAAGGCAAAATGAGTAGAGAGGTTCACAAAACCATTGTGAAAAAGGTGGTTGACAAAGTAATCAGCACTATTCAAGTCGATCACATTCCAAAGACGCAGGAGAAAGCTGACCAATATCTGTCATTTTCCAAACCCAAGATTGCCAAACTTGTACAGGTATTGCCTTGTTATCACTCTTTAGTTATATGTGAGTTCATTCTTGACGTACAAACTAGTTTCTTTTCCTCGAGTGGAAGTAGAAACGGGAAAGGGGGGAGTATTTTAGTGTCTCCTTGTGCTCCTCTCCCTTGTGCCATCAATATCTTTCTGCTGGTAATTCCTCATGCTGATACTCGACTTCTGTTTCTGTCCCTGCAGGCATATGTGGGCCGTTGTCTAAAGACAGAATCTTGAACCATCTCTCTTCTTCCGCTTTTCTTTTAAACCTTTGTGAGAATTTAAACAATGAGTGTTTAGTTTGCAGCTGTACGACATTCGTGTTAATTTTTTAGCATAGTTTTTGGAACTGCAGGAGTCTTCCTAGGCAGACATTGCTGGAAAATTTGGCCTTAATTTGTGTCATATGAGCATAATAGCAGATGTTGTTTACCCTCCTTATTTTACAGGAGACAAAAGATTTGATCTTCTTTGCCATTTTTACCCTTGCTCCAAAATTGAGAAGCAAATCTAGCTATTGGTTGCATACTGGCGTTTGCTTGTATCTTTTTCCATTTTCGGAGTCGTCATCTGGCATGGCACCATTGCTTTTCTGAGTCCAGCCACCGTCTTTGGAGTCTGGACAACAAAGGGGATTTCAAGTCAATTGACTTCGGTTGTATTTCCAAACGGGATTTCAGTCAGTTGATTTTAGTTGTACTTGCTGTAAACAAATTATGGAAAGTAAAGAAAGAGAGAGAAAAGAAAAGCAAAGCTGGAGCTTGGATTGTTTAGCTTGGTTCACTGGAACAGTTCAGCGACATTCAGTCATTATTGCAAGTGAGATTTCTTGAAAGACGCCAAACAGATCCTTAATCTCGATCTCTGTTATCTTCTCTCATGGGTTTTTATTTTATTAACTCAGGATCTGCTTGGTTGCAAATCATCAATGACGATAGTAATGAGTATGAATGAGGGGTCAATCATACTATAGATTGAAGTGGGAGGAATTGTTAATAAAAGTAGTAATGATTAACTTATTTATTATATACCAAACACCACAAAAGGGAACGAGTCTTCATTCATTCTCATTCCCTACTCCTAAATTCCCCAATCAAGTGGTCACTCAATTAATTACATCAAGCGCAGTGTAATCATCAATTAAAGCTAAGGTCTTGATGTTAATAAATTCTAAAGGGGTAATATTTTTGGCCCCAGAAGTCAAGGTAGAAGTATAAATTTTTGCCTATGTTTCGGTAGTTTAGTAATATCGTCTCATCAGTAGTCTTGTGACATCGTCTTACCAATTTATGATGAAAATTAAGGATTAAATGATTATCAGAAAGTTATGTGTACGTTAAGTCATTAACTCAATTAACTGCTTCTATTAAAGGCAATATTATAAGGAAAATTTAGTATTAAAATGGATGTAAGTTAAATGAATTATGATAAATATGGATACTTTGGAATTATTATCATCATGATGATGGCTAAGTATTTTTAAAAATCTGATATGATTTCATATTAAATCGGTCCACGAATTGGATTTTAGCATGCACTTGAACTTCTTGTAAATTGTAACTTTGATCGGTGATCAGATTGATTCCTATGATTGCAACCAATCTAAGTGAGTTAGATTTTGTTAGTGTTTATGTTTGTCATTTATTATTCGCGAGTATTATATGCTTCTAATTGAATGTATGATATATAGTACCTTTAAAAATATTAAGTTTAATTTTTTTTTAACATTATATAGATATATTACATATCACACATTTAATAGTGTGCATACACTACTCATTATGGTAAACAAATAATTTCCCCTACACAAAAAACTAGAGGTGCAATATTGACCGGTCTAATGGGCCAGCCCATCTCAATCCGTTTGATATTTTTTTATTTAAAGTACCATTAAAGCTTAAAGATCAATTTAAAACCCAAATCATGAAAAGATCCAAAAATCATAGATATTTTGGGAGATGGGCCGATTTTTGCTTACCAATTTATGCCTCCTTTATCAACAATCTTCTACAACCCATCTATAATAAAATATTCATTTTTCTCTTTTCCACGTACGCAACCTACTCCACAACCTAAAAAATATATTTTCACACTTTATTAACAACCCAAAATTTTAATAAATATTAATTTCTTTTATCCAATCCATAACTTATTTCCCAATAAAATCAATATTTTTGTTACGGTTTAATAATTGCATATTATTTTTCGCATTTTTTCTAATATATTTCAAGAGAAAAAAAAATATTTTAATTTTGTAATTACAATAAGGTAATTTTTTTTTCAGTGCATTTAAAATAACATGCTAAAATAATAACCAAATTAAAATTGCGAAAATTGAATTACGAAATTGAGAAAATAAATTAAGCTACTAATAAATGTCTGAAATACTAAATTACAAATATAAAAGATTCAAATTATATATTTAATTAGGGGGACCGAATTTTCGCCATGTATGCTCGACCAGGTTGTATTTAAGAGCGTTATGAGCTTCCCTACTACGAAGTTGCTCCCTATTATAGTCGGTCCAGTCTGTGGTATTCCCCTTTAATATACTAAGATTATCCGGCCGGCCCAGGGTCTGTCGGACAAATCCATCTATTTATAAAGGAAAAAAATAAAGAGCTTCAAATTTTAAAATATGTCAACATTAGGCTCTACTTATAGGGAAAAAATAAATAAGAATTTTTATAATTTTTATAAAATAAAAATTATATTATTTATTTGTCATTAAACCATATTCAATAAATAATTTAATATAAAAAATGAGGTACGAACATGTGGCATATTGTACAAGGAGGTTGTGTTGTGGATAGGGGTGTTCATTGGGATGGATAATCGGGTTTCGGGTTATTCGGGTTCGGGTTAGTCGGGTTTGAAGATTTTAAAAACTTATCCGTAATCTGATCCGAAAATTTTCGATTATTCAGGTTTCGGATATTCGGTTTAATAGGATCGGATACCAAATTATCCGAAATACCCAAGCCTACAATAACAATTAACAAAACATATTTACATTTCCAAATACACCAAGTGAACTACTTCTATCATTTACGAGTGTGGGGAAAGATGTCAAATAATACAATTTTGCAATCACCATCATATAATTAGATACAACTTTTAAATTCAAAAAAAGTTAGAAATATTAAGTTGTTCTAATTTATAAGACAAAACAAAGTAGTTTCCAAGGAGCCAAAATACATGGTATTGGATAATTGAGCATTTGGACTACTTTAATTTGAGGTAATCTGCCGATCCAAGTCTTTTTGGCCTGATTGCTTTTGAAATTCTAAGGGTTTAATTTATGAGTTGTGTTTTTTTGGCCTAATATGAAAATAGGTGTAAATATTTTATATAAATAATCCTAATAAAATAAAAAAAATATTATATATATATATATTCTTATTATGGTTTCGGATAAAATCCGAATTAAAATCTACGATCCGAATCCGAATTAGTAATCCATATAACTAAATGATTCGGATGAATCCGAATAATGAACACCCCTAGTTGTGAAATAAGTTGATTGACCAACTCAACTGAGGTTATCAGATTTATTGGCTTTCCTCATTTTTTTTTTTTATTTTAATAAACTTTTGTCTTATGTTATGCCCGACTGTGAAAAAATGACGAGTAAAGTGAGTCTTATAGTCTAGCCCAACATGTACATGATCCAACCAAAATATGACCTCCGAATTGCCACTCCACACCGAACACACACTGCTACATTTGCTGCTGCTCTTCCAACGTCTCTTTGATCATTTACCGCATTCAGCTTTTAGATTTGAAAAGCAATAAGCGCGAGAAAGCCAGTAGAGAAGTTATCCCAGCGTAGAAGCTGCATAAATCACTTTAATGCTCCAAATTCTCATAAATCATAATCTTATCACACAATAAATGCAAAATCCTCTTTCCTCAATGTATATGAAAACGCCAATTCCTCTGAAGGCGCTCAGGCCTGAATTCCAAATTGCAGCAATCATTTCCGCGATTTCTTACCTTTTTTGCTTTACATATTTATGTAAAACCGATATGTGCATTAATCATTCTTTCAAAATAAAGGGCAGTCCTCAAACCTAGAATTGTCGCTGAAAAGGGCTATGTGGTTTTGTGAAATGAGATTGGGGTGGAATTGCGCGGCGGTGATCGTGGTGGTGGGGTTGGTGGTTAGCGATGGTTATGGCTTCCCGGCGGAGGACCTTGTGGTGAAATTGCCGGGTCAACCGGCGGTGAAGTTTAGGCAGTACGCGGGGCATGTAGATGTGGATGTGAAGAACGGGAGGAGTTTGTTTTATTACTTTGTGGAGGCTGTTGAAGATCCTCATCGCAAGCCCCTCACTCTCTGGCTTAATGGAGGTACAATTATTTTAATACTTGTTAACATTTTTTAAGAGAAATGTGAGAATCTGGTTTTCAATTTGGACATTTTGATTGATATTTGTAATATACATACTCACATATTTGGATGGAAATTGCTGTTTGTACTACTATTCAATTCTGTCACATAGTGATGGTGTTTAATTCAGTCACCAGTTTAGTTGTTTTGCCTTCTTCAGATTATTTGCTCTGTGTGTGTTGTGTGTGGGAGGCAATGGTGAGCATGAGCTAGAGGAAGGATCTCAATTTTTTAGTATTCAGTCGCTGAATGTGGATAAAACACTTCGGGATATTAGCCAAACTCTTATACTACTTTGCAGTAGTATTTAATGTTTATCCACGGAATGAATCAAAGATTTTGTTACAAGGGGAGCATTATTTTAAAATTATAATATAGAATTTTGGGACGAAATTTTAGAGTCAAGGAAAAAAGTAAGGAGTGCAAACTCTTATATATCAAGGTGAATAAAAATATTAGATAAAATTACACGTAAGGAAAAAAAATTGAAAGTCAAAGGGTGGCTAAACATTTGATTTGCTATGTATATTCAGGCCCAGGCTGCTCGTCAATCGGAGGGGGTGCCTTCACAGAACTTGGTCCTTTCTTTCCCAGAGGTGACGGCAGAGGACTCCGAACTAATTCAAAATCTTGGAACAAAGGTAAATTCAATCGAATCTTCTGCGCAAAGTTGGCCAAAATTACAGGATTACATATTAGTTTGTGGTTTTTAGTTTGTTTACACTTTTCTCTTCATTTTTGTGTAGCATCAAATCTTCTCTTTGTCGAGTCACCAGCTGGTGTTGGATGGTCTTATTCAAACACAAGCTCTGACTACATTTGTGGCGATGAGTCTACAGGTAACATTTAATCTCTTGTAAATTCAAAGCTTTATTTGGGAAATGGACAAATTTATAATTTGGATAATTAGAGGAAGCATCACTAATCTATCTACATTTTGTGTTTGCTTAAAACTCAGCAGCCAAACTTGACTAAGAGAGTTAATGAATGTGCTTTATTGAGATTTAGTCCCCTCAATGGACTGAGGGAGACCATAAGCAAATACATTCTTAGTAAATGTTGTAGCTGTAAACTATATTTAATTTTGGTTAAGTGAAATATGGCAATTCAAGTCTGTTTCTTACTTGCTTCAGCAAAGGACTTGCACACTTTCATGATAGAATGGTATAAGAAATTTCCGACATTCAAAACCAGAGATCTGTTCCTTACTGGAGAAAGTTATGCTGGTAAGTTTGGGTTGAGTTTGCCTCTGCAAAATGTCATTGTTGCCCCCCCCAACACACACACACCCAACCCCTCTCTCTCTCTCACTAGATCATGGTCGGATACATGTATACAGGGAATTACTTCTGTCACAAATTTGCATATGTTGTAAAACTTGTCTATATTCATTTCATTTCTATATAGGGCATTACATTCCACAATTAGCCATTGCTCTTTTGGATCACAATGAACATTCTCCAGATTTGAAGTTCAACATTAAAGGGGTTGCCGTAAGTATACTAAATATGCGCTCATGCTGAATCCCTTTCAAAAATTCTCTGACTCTTATCACCTTCTGCTTTGTGATTATATAATAATTTTCTCAGCAATTCGTTGAATATATAAATGGTTTTATTTGGCCAGATTGGGAACCCACTTCTCAGACTTGATCGCGATGCCCCAGCACCGTATGAGTTCTTCTGGTCGCATGGCATGATTTCCGATGAAATAATCCTTAGCATTAGAAATGATTGCGATTTTGATGATTACACATTTAGTGGTGTACATAACGTGTCTCAATCCTGTAACGATGCTATATCTGAGGCTAATCAAATAGTTGGTGACTATGTAAATACATATGATGTTATCCTTGATGTGTGCTACCCATCCATCGTAGAGCAAGAGCTTCGACTCAAGAAGATGGTACGGTTATCCTCTGTTCTTATATTAGTCTTTGGGGTAATAAATATATTTGATATATCGATTATGGTACTGCAGGCTACAAAGATTAGTGTAGGAGTAGATGTGTGCATGATTTCCGAAAGGACATTTTACTTCAACCTTCCGGAGGTGCAGAAGGCTCTCCATGCAAAACCGAATACCTGGTCTATGTGTAGTAAGTAAGTCCCTCAAACCTGTTAGGGGCATCTTAGTCTTTTCATGCTCATAGTGGCTATAGTTCACTTTTGTGTTTAACACAAACTACGAGCATTTCCTGCACTGCTCGAACTGACTAGTTTCATTTTGCTGAATTATATGTGCAGTATTTTGAAATATAGTGATACAGATGGAAACATCGACATTCTTCCATTGCTCAAACGGATCATCCATAATCACATTCCCATTTGGATTTTCAGGTGAAGTGTCTTCACCAGTTTAATAACCCCCATGTATTACATTTTGATCTATTGCAATGCAACTACTAATTTGAGAAACAAAATCTCTTTACTTCTTTTTCAATACGTAGCTCATGCATTCCGTTTCAATAAACTTTCAGTGGTGATCAAGATTCGGTCGTGCCATTACTTGGCTCTCGGACACTTGTACGTGAACTGGCCCACGATCTGAAGTTCAAAACCACAGTCCCTTATGGGGCTTGGTTCCATAAAGGACAGGTAGGAGGGTGGGCAACTGAATATGGCAATTTGTTGACCTTTGCAACGGTACGAGGTGCTGCTCATATGGTACCTTATGCACAGCCCTCTAGGGCTCTCCATTTGTTCAGTTCATTCGTACGTGGCCGCAGATTGCCAAACACCACCCGTCTTTCTAGTGACTGATGGGATATCATGGTATTTGTTTAGCATTGATCCACAGTTTATTGAATTTCGTTGAGCCATATAAACTTTCTGTTGCTTCTTTAGTTGTAATGGCAATTGAAAATGTGATTTGGGGACCAATATTCGAGATTTTCTTCGATTTTCGACACGAAAAGGATCACACAGAAAATGTTCCTGCAAGATTTTTCTGTATCTTATGTGGAAGAGTGTTTTCCACTGCAATCAAGACAAGACTTAACATGAGAGTTAAGTCATTCAAGTCTTGAAAGCATAGTACTAAGCAACATGAATAATAACCACAATATAAGGACCCACGAACATATAGATATTCATCAACATCTCCAAAAAACTACAAAAAGAAATAGAGAACAAAAAAAGGTCATCTGATTCCCAGAAACTAAAAAATGTCTGATCACCCGGTTGTCATCATAGTTGTGTTTGTTTCATTTGGCTGTGTTTTCTTGTTCTGTTGCTGTTTGTATGCTTTGTGGTGCTTCTTTATCAAGAAGAGGAAGGAGTGTGAGCAAAAAGCTGAGATTATACGCGACGACGAGCATTTCAAGGTCAAAGAGGACATTGTAAAGGGGCCTGGGGGAAGAACAGAGGCTGTGGTTATAACAATGGAGAAAGATGAGCATTTTGAAGAAAAGATTGTGAAGAATGAGAAGGAGATTAAGGGGAAACACATGCATGGAAAACATGAAGGGACTTCTGGTACTGATGTTGAGGCTGGAGAATATATAGAGTACAAGCCCTGAAAGCGTGTTCTTCTGTCTTGGTACAAGTAATTGTTGCTGCAAATAAAGAATTTGTTTACTAGCATTATAAATTATTATTTTTCGAAGTATATGTTCTTAAGATCATTATGAAAATGGTGGGAGTTAAAGTTGAATAGCTCCTGAACTCCTTTATTACGTGCTATATTTTAATCTTGTGCTTATTTATTACTATGCACTATATTAAGAGGATGTTTGGCTAAACTTATAAGTTTCTCAAAATATCTTATAAGATGTTTGAAAACTTATAAGCTCTTATAATTTGTTTAGCAAAAATAAAATACTAGACAACTTATAAGCTCCAAACAAAATAAGTTCCTCTAGTTCCTCTTATTTTTTAAAATCTGAAAAGTTACATTCAAATTTCACGTACTACACAAACGTCACACATTCCACACACACTAAACATGTATCGCACACTACATATATTTCACACACTTCACACACGTACACACTACACACACTCCACACACATTACACACGTTTCGCACACTACACGTATTCCACACACTACACACACACTACATAACTACACATAGTTCACACACTACACACACTACACATACTATACACATTTCATACACTACACACTTAACACATTTCACGTACTATACACATTTCACACACTTCACATACTACACAAATTTCACAAACTACATACATTACACACACTAAACATTTCACACACTTCACACACTACATAACTACACACATTTCAAACATTGCACACACACTTCACACACTACACACATTTGACACACTTCACACACTACACACATTTCATAAACTACACACATTTCACATTACACACACTACACACTTCATACACTTCACACACTACACATTTTTCACATATTTCACACACTACACACATTTCACACACTAGACACATTTCACACATTTTACACACTGCAAGCATTTCACTTATTTCACCCACTACATACTTTTCACACTACACACACGTCACACACTATACAAACTTCACACACTTCACACACTACATAACTACACACATTTCACACACAACGTACACGTCACACACTACACACACTACACACATTTCACACACTACATAACTACACATATTTCACAAACTACACACATTTCACACACACTAACCACGTTTCGCACACTACATATATTTCACACACTTCACATGCACTACACACACTACATAACTATTCACAGTTCACACACTACACTCAGTTCACACATTTCACACATTATACATACTATACACATTTCATACACTACACACACTTCACACACTTAACACACTACACATTTTACACACTACATAACTACACACATTTCACACACTACAAACATTTGATACACTACATACACTATACATATTTCATACATTATACACATTTCATACACCAAACATTTCACTCAGTATACACATAACACACTTCACACACTACACACACTTCGCTCACTACACACATTTCACATACTTCACACACTACATACATTTCACACACTACACACATGTTACACACTACGCACGTTTCACACACTTCACACATTTCACACACTACACGCATTTCACACATTTCATCCACTACATACTCACACACTACACAAACTTCACACATTTCACAAACTACACACATTTTACATAATACACACATTTCACACACTACATAACTACACACATTTCATACACTACACACTTATCACACATTTCACACACTACATAATTACACACATGTCACACACTACACACACTTCACACACTACACACACTACACACACTGCTCACATTTCACTCACTACACACATTTCACACACAACATAACTATACACATTTCACACATTACACACACTTCACACACTATAGACATTTCACACACTAAACACATTTCACACAATATACACACTACGCACACTAGACGTATTTCACACACTACACACTTAACAAATTACACACACTTCACACACTATAGACATTTCACACACTAAACACATTTCACACAATATACACACTACACACACTAGACACATTTCACACACTACACAAATTTCACACACTACACACTTAACAAATTACACACATTTTACACACTATACACATTTCACGGAATACCATATTTCACACATTTCACACACTATATAATTACACACATTTCACATTGCAGACACTTCACACACTACACATATTTCACAGACTACACACATATCACATACTACATAACTACGCACATGTCATACACTACACACACTAGATACATTTCACACACTACATAACTGCACGCACTTCACGCACTTCACACGCTATACACATTTCACACACTACGCACAATTCACACACTATACACACTACTCACACTACACACTACACACTTCACACGTTTTCACACACTACACACATATCACACACGCTACATAGCTACACACATTTGACTCATTACACACACTTAACACACTACACACATTTCACACACATCACACACTTCACACACTACTCACACTTCACGCACTACACACATTTCACGCATTTCACACAGTACATAACTACACACACTACACATATTTCACACGTTATACACATTTCACGCACTACACACACTTCAAACACTACACACACTTCACACACTATACACACTTCACACACGACACACATTTCACACACTACGCACTTCACAAACTACACACATTACACACGTTTCACACAGTACACACATTTCACACACTACATAACTACACACATTTCACACACTACACACATTATATAACTACACACACTTCACACACTACACACAGAGACAAATTCATCATGGGGAAACTTGGCCCTTGAAATTTTGAAAAAATGAGGGGTATATTAGTTATTTCATAATCAGATACAAAAAATTAAGAAAAATATACATTGTTGATTTGTACGATAGACGGAGGAGAAAACATAAATCTGCCCTCCACATTTTCATTGTGAATTCAGAAAAGAAGAATTTAGGATTACTCCAAATCTTCAAAAATCTATTCCAAAGTCTTCGATCGTCCAAGTATTCTAAAATTCTGAGGTAAAGAACTAACTTTTTTTATATTGAGCTCAACTCATTTTTGTTCTTCTTTTTTATTTATTTATTTATTAATTTGTATGTCAAAGAATGAAATGTAATTTGTTGGACCAGAAAGTTCATATTATTGGCGGTGAATGGAGGCTGGAGAATGAATTTGGTGGGGGTAAAAGGTAACTTTATTTGTTGGTGAAAATTGGAATCAAGTGGAAATAAGAATGATAATGAAATTTGTGGGGTTTTGGAAATACATGGCAGTTCAGATACATACAAGAATGGAGACATGGAGTTTTATGGGAATTGTGGAATTTGACTTTTCTCCTCCTGTCCTCCATTAATCAATATATTGTAATTGACGGATTCTTTTTACCACCATTAATAAAGTAATGCAAAAGGATATTTTGATGTTTTGCCTCCATTAATAAATGTAGTTATACTGCTTCCATTAATAAATGTAATTGTACAACCTCCATCAATTAGTAGATTAATTACTTAATTAATTTAGTTTATGTAATTAATTAGTTTATGCTTGATGTTTTTTTAGGTAATGAAGAAATATTATTCAAGAGTACCATCTCTTGTTGAGTCACAATCTTCATAAGTTGATGTGCCTATTGCTAATATGCAACTTCAAGAATCATCAAGCCAACACAATATTGAAGTTGATTTTGAAAATCTTCCAAGCAATCCGGGACTTCGGCCTAACATAATAAGCTATCCA
Organism: Ajuga chamaepitys; assembly: GCA_958295605.1. Lineage (NCBI taxonomy): Eukaryota > Viridiplantae > Streptophyta > Magnoliopsida > Lamiales > Lamiaceae > Ajuga > Ajuga chamaepitys. The sequence continues at coordinate 8,582,877 of OY282499.1, forward strand.
CCTAACTTAACTGAACAAGTTCGTAGAGCTTATTTATTAAAAGGCCCATGTCAACCACGTAGTAATAATTTTCCTCAAGCAATAGAAGGGAATCGAAAACGTAAATTTGTTGCATCTTGGTTTGATGAATTCAAAGATTGGTTGGAGTATAGCATTACAAAGGATGTATATTTATATTGTTATCTTTTTCCAATGGGGCATAGTAATAAGGGTCATGATGCTTTCGTCTCCGAAGGATTCAATGCTGGGTGTAAGAAAGAAAGATTGAGAGATCATGTTGGAGATTGTGCGAGTAAACATAACCCGATGTCGAATGGCTTGTCAAGATTTGATGTGTCAATCTCAACATATTGAAGTATCTTTTTCTAAAATATCAAAACAATAAAAAATTGATTATCGTTGCCGATTAAATGCATTAGTTGTTTGCCTTCGCTATCTCATTATGCAAGGGCTAACTTTTTGAGGAAATGATGAGTCTGAAGAATCGTTAAATCAAGTAAATTTCATTGAGCTTCTGACGGTTTTGGCCTCATGCAATGAGGAAATTGATCATGTTACTTTGAAAAATGCCCCAGAAAATCTCAAACTTACATCCCCGGAGATTCAAAATGATATTATAAATGCATCTGCAGTTGAGACGACCAATGTTATTATTAAGGATATTGAGAATAACTTTTTCTCTATTTTAGTCGATGAGTGCCGAGATGTATCGGCTAAAGAGCAGATGAGGTTTGTTTTACGCTATGTAAATGAGAAGAGATTTGTCATTGAACGTTTTTTTAGTCTCGTACATGTTACTGATACAACTGCAGCATCACTTGAGAAGGGCATTGAGTCTTTGTTCTCTATTTATGTCTTGACCATTTCTAGTTTAAGAGGTCAAGGTTATGATGGGGCCAGTAATATGAGCGGCGAATTTAATGGCCTCAAAAGTTTAATACAAAGAAAGAATTTAGCTGCTTAATATGTCCATTGTTTTGTCATCAACTCTAGCTCACACTTGTTGATGTTGCGAAAAAACATACAACCATTGGTTCTTTTTTAATATTGTTACACGTGCGTAGAGATATGCTTCGAGATAAGCAAATGCAAAAGGCCCTCGAAGGGATTGCAACTGGTGAAATCAAGATTGGAAAATGATTGAATCAAGAAATGGCATTGAAGCGACCTGCAGATATTCGTTGGAGTTCTCATTGGCACTCTTCTTAACTTGATGCATTTATTTTCTTCTGTTGTTGAAGTTCTCGAGTATGTTTAGGAAAATGGTAATGATGATCTACAAAGGACTGAAGCAATTGATTTGCAAGATATGCTGAATAAGTTTGAGTTTGTTTTTGTGCTACATCTTATGAGGAAAATTTTGGGAATCACACATAATTTGTCACAAGTTCTATAGAGAAAGAATCAAGATATCATCAATGCAATGAATCTTGTGAAAGTTTCAAAAGCTCGTTTGCAAGCGATGAGAGCTGATGGTTGGGATACTTTGTTAATTGAAGTTTCTAGGTTTTGTGGCAAGAATGAGATAGCTATATTAAATATGAACAATGTATATATAGCTCAAGGAAGATCAAGGCGTAGAGTTGAAGAATTACTAATCTTCACTATTATAGAGCTAAGTTATTTATTATGTTATTGACGTGCAAGCTACAGAGCTAGATGTTCGTTTTGATGAAGTGAACACAAAATTACTTTTGTGTATGGCATGTCTTGATCCTAGGGATTCATTTTCGGCATTAAAACCAAGTTACTTCGTTTTGCAGAATTTTATCCATTTGAATTTCCTGAAGTTACTTTGTTAGAACTAGAAAATCAGCTTTAGAACTTCATTTACGATGTGCATTTGGATGAGAACTTCTCCGAAGTAGCAGGAATAGGAGGTCTTGCACAGAAGATGGTTTCTACAAGAAAACATATTGTTTTTCCATTAGTGTATTTGTTGGTTAAGTTGTCGTAGACTTTACCAGTTGCCACTGCCTCTGTGGAAAGAGTTTTTTCTGTGAAAATCATCAAGAGTTCACTACGCAATCGAATGGGAGACGAACCTTTGAATGATTGTTTAGTAACATATTTTGAAAATGATGTGCTTCACGAAGTTACTAATGAAGCTATCATGCAACGGTTACAAAATATGAAGAACCGAAGGCGAATGTTGTAATATATTTCCATTAAGTATTTTATTTTTTGTTTTTTGTTTTTGAATGTTGTAAATATTCTTGTATATTTATAAATTTGGAACATATTTATTTTTATAATATTATTAGTTGGGCCCCCGGGTGAAACTTTTGTCGTCACTGACTAGACACATTTCACACACTACACACACTTCATACACTATACACATTTCACACACTACATAACTACACACATTTCACACGATACACACACACAACACACATTTCACACACTACACACATTACACACATATCACACACTATACACATTTCACACACTACACACATTTTCCACACTACACCCAATTCTCATACTACACTTCACACACTATACACACTACACACACTTCACACTCTACACACACTTCACACACTACACACATTTAACACACTACACACATTACACAGATTTAACATACTACGCACATTTCATATACTATATAACTACACACATTTCACTCACTACACACACTACATAACTACACACATTTTACACACTACACACATTTCACACACTACACACGTTTCACACACTACATACACTACATACTTCACACACTTTACACTTCACACATTATACACAGTTCACACTCTACACATACTTCATACACTACACACTCTTTACACACTAAACACACTACACACATTTCACACACTACACAGATTTCACAAATTTCACACACTACATAACCACACACATTTCACTCACTACAAACTTCACACAATACACAAATTTCACACACTACATAACTACACATTTCACACTGATTTCACACACTACACATACTTCACACACTTCACACACTACATACACATTTCACACACTATACATACTTCACACACTACACACATTACACACACTTCACACACTACACACACTTCACACACTTCACACATTTCACACACTACACACACTATATAACTACACACATTTCACACACTATACACACTGCACACATTTCACTCACTACACACATTTTCACACACTACATAACTACACACATTTCATACACTTCACATGTTTCACACACTACACACGTTTCACATAGTACACACATTTCACACACTTCACATACCACACTTCACACACTTCACATGCACACACTGCACACGTTTCACACACTACACACATTTCACACACTTCACATACCACACACATTTCGCAGATTTCACACACTTCACACTTTTCACACATTTCACATATTTCACACACTACACACTTCATAACTAAATCACTTTATTCAATTGCAAGCTTATAATGTCTTTTATCCAAACACTTTATTAACTTATAAGCTCTTAAGAAATTACATCTTATAAGCTCTTTAAACAACTTATAAGATGTTGGAGTTTATAAGATGTTTGAAATAAATTTAACCAAACACCCTCTAAGTAGATGTATATAAGTAGGATAAGAGATTAAAAATAAAATACCTAAAGAATTCAAAATTCATATATAATTTATATTGTATGAATTTGGTGTTTTTGTATGACGACTATTCGCAGTTCGAAAATTTTGTTAACGCAACCCATTTATATTTAAAAAAATAATACAACCTTTTTAATGCACTCTACAAAATATTAAGAAAACAAAATAAGAAACAAAGAAAAGAAAGGAACATGACTTCAAACAAAGGAGAGGAGGAAGAAGAGAAGAAGAAAGATGAGGTGGGTCTGAAATTTGTTGTTTGGTAAAGTTTTGCGCATTTGTAATACCCTTTTTCTCTATAAATTCGTATACGGTGACTATCGTTCAAATACAATGCTCGAATGAGTTGAATCTTGTTCCATGACCGAACTGTGGTTCAAAGTTTGTGATTACACAAGATTTGTTAGTGAGTTGCGGATAATTGTTGTCATTTTGTATTTATTTGTTTTGTTGTAATCATGGGTCAATTCTTATGATTTTATGATTATTTTTACTAAACACCGTGATTTAAAAGAATAGGTAATTGAGTGAGTCTTGTGTGTGACGGTTACACGTGTAGCGGATTATATTTTTACAGGAAAAAATGATAATTTTACAGATAAAAGTGATACTTTTACTATGTTATGATATTTTTGCTACAAAAAATGATATTTTTTTTTGTTAAAAAAAAGTGATACTTTTACTGATAAACGTGATACTTTTACCACAAAAAGTGATACTTTTTTTCCGTCACACCGTGTGACGGCTGTGTAACGGTCTCATATAAGTTTTTGCCTAGGTAATTTTTGTTCTATTTCAATCCGTAAAATGATAAATTGCGGAGGTAAAATACCAAATTACAACTAGCATTGAGATTTCAAGTAGGGAGGGATGTAAACGGATCGAATCAAAGCAAATATTAAGAGATTCAATTTGGATTTGTGAAAATTGGCTTCGATTCGATTGGTTGATCGAATTTCAAATTCGATTCGAATTCGGTTTGAAACAAAATTTCGAATATATTCAATTTGATTCGTTATTCGTACAAAATTTTCAAAAAAAAGTGATGTTTTTTAGAAAATATTCTATTCGAAATCAAATTTGTAAAAATTTAATTTGATTTGAATTCAATTTGAAATAAAAATAAAAAAATAGTTTTACAAAGAGTATGTATTTACTATTAAATATATACTAGATGTTCACCCACGGGGTGAGTATTTTTTATTATAATTTTATAAAATAAAATTATCAACCTATATATTATTTGTGAATATAAAATCGAGAGTTGATATTTTTGTCCAATTATCTTTCTTTCTCCTTAGATATCATTTTTCTACATGTGTGGCTTTTTACATTTAATGTTCTCCATTATCACAAATTGAAACTACCAGTTAGATTTTCATAAATTTTGACTATTTAATTTTTTTGTATTTTACTTTTAATATATTTCATTATCACACACTAAAACTACGAATTATATTTTCATAAATTTTGTAAATTCGATTATTTGAATGCATGACCTGATGCATGTAAGGACATAGATTATAATAATTACATATGCATATAAGGACAAAACAATGTCAAATATTTGAATAATTATCGTTTGAAAGCCACATATGTTAAAGAACATAATATTAATATAAGAAGTTACAAACATATTAGTTACCTAAATATATGAGTGGTAAACTATAGTTTCATGTCATATTCAAATAAAAAATAATTAACTTATTATTTTTGTAGGTAACATAATTTTCTTTTCACAAAAAAAAAAAAAAAAAAAAAAAACCAAACTAATGCAATCAACAAATTACTTTAGCAAATATATCTAAGCCTTTTCTATTGTAAAGTGTAGACCTAATAAACATCTATTGTAAAGTGTAAACCTAACAAACATGTCATTTTTATGAACTTTTTTTAAACCAAATAACTTAAATTATCCAAAAATTATTAAGATTAAAAAAAGGTAAAATTAAAGTAATAATTTTAATCTTTTAAAAAAAATTAATCTGTTCAGAACAATATTATTTTTGGAATTATATCACATTTCAATTTTGCATACAAATGTAAAAATAAAAATAAATCGTTATCATCCTAAAATAGAATTTTACCCTTAAAATTAATATTTTAATTATAATATATTCATTGTGGATGTTAAATCGAAGATTGTTAAAAGATGAATAATTTGATACATTTCTTATGAAAAACCGAGTTGAGACGAAAAAATTATAAAACCTTGAAATTTCGAAGGGAAAAGATCAAAAGAGAAAATAAATAAAAGAAAAAGAAAAAGATAATGATCTGATTGGATGAGAACCCACAAAAAAGGTGGATGAGACATATTTTTCTTCCTTTTTAGGGGTTCTCTTTTAATAACACCTAGTGGACATTTTTAATAATTTAAAAAAAAAAAAACAAAATTCGGCGAAAAATCTGTGGGAGTGACACGTGTTTTCCCCTACTTCTATGCAACTCTCTTTTAATATTAAATTAAAGGTAGATTTGTTTATTATAGTTATATTATATATTTAATATTTTATATATATATATATATATATATATATATATATATATATATATATATATCGAATCGCAAATCATCGAATTTGACGAAACGCATACAAATATATTCAAATTCGATTAAACGAATATAAAAAGTTATTCGGGTTCAAATTTTTATCGAATTGAATCATCCTAAATGAATTTAAATCACGAATCAGTATTATTTGATTTGATTTGATTTGCATCTCTTGGGATTAGTATTTGGTCAAACAAATCTTGTTCTTGGTTTTGTATTATTATTTTCTTCAATTTTGAAATGAAAGAATTATAATTTTAAATTCTTCAACATACCAATGTTATAAGATATATCTATCGATCAGATATTGCAAATATAATATTCAAATGCAGAGGGGTATATGTTAGTCGATAGAAAGTGATTAGAATGTTTTGTGTGTATTTAAATATCTTAAATTTATGGTGGTTTCAAAATTAGTTTTTATTTATCTTTTTAAATTCTTAAATCAATTATTTATTTTATAATTGCTTGAAATTGTTTTTAAAATAAAAATGGATTTTGAGATTTTTCTGAATAATTGTGAAGGCAAAAACTTGGGTGTATAAGATGCAGGGAAAATTGGTAAAAATATCCCTTAAGTTTACCGTATTTATGAAAATATCCCTTAAGTTTGGCCATTTTTAAAAATGCCCACTAACTTTCAAAAAATTGGTAAAAATGCCCCGTCACCGGCTACAGTCAGTTACCCATCCGGTGACGGGCTTATGTGGCGTTTTTTATCTGATGTGTCTCTTAAAATGAAAAATAAAAAAGACAAGTAAACATGGTAATGAGTCAGCAAGGTTGGACTTGGACCAAACATGACCCTAAATCCCAATCGAGCTGTTCTTTGGCGGTGGGCGGAACTGGGAAACTCCGCCGATGGAGGATCTCTTTTCACAGATCTCATTCCGCCGCGGCAGCGGCGGCGGCCAAGAAGGCGCCGCCTCAGGAATTCATTTGCCCCATTACCAACTCCTTGATGTTCGACCCTGCTGTCGTTTCCTCCGGTTAGACTTTCGAGCGTGTTTGTGTAAACATCTGTAGAGATTTAGGTTTCACGCCGACGCTTTCCGATGGGTCAAATACTGATTTCTCCATGGTGATACCTAATTTGGCGCTCAAGACTGCTATCCTTAACTGGTGCTCGATGTCCGGGTCGGAGCAACCCGCCCCGCCTGTATACTCTGATATCGAATCCACCATTCGGTCTCTGTCGGGCTAGTCGGATGGCGGTGGGTAGGAGTGACGGAGGTGATGTCAAGGCCGGAAATCTTAACACACATCCTCATTTATAAAACTCTTACTTGTTTTTACCCTCTTTTAAACAAAACCAAATAATGGAGGAATTCTATGGTTAACTTTCTCCCTATTTTTTGCTGGAAAAAACAGATTAAGGGCCACATCTCTGCAAATGTAAGGATGTTAAGAAGGTCAAGGTGGTGGTATAGTGGCAGGCAGCCTAGACTCTGCAAAAGTGACACACTGATACAGATACATATATATATACTCATATATTATAGATACATATATATATATATATGTATGTATATACTGAATGAAGAAGAAGAGGTTAAGGGTTTGGGGCTGGGGTTGGGTTAAGGGTTTGGGGCTGGTGTGAAACGTGTAATTTTCGTGGCCAGGTCAGCGTGTTTGTGACACATAAGCCTGTGACCGGAAGAGCCACTGGCTATTCCCGGTTGCAGGGCATTTTTACCAATTTTTTGAAAGTTAGTGGGCATTTTTAAAAATGGCCAAACTTAAGGGATATTTTCATAAATACGGTAAACTTAAGGGATATTTTTACCAATTTTCCCTAAGATGCACCATAGTGTTATTGTACACCTTGTGGGCCCCACCTGTAATTTTTTACCCACAAATTTTACCTCCGTTTTTTTTAACTTTTTTACGTTTGTTTTTAAAAAATTTACCGTCATATATATGGCGGTTCTCTCTCTCTCTATCTTCGTTTTCTCTCTCTAACCTCTTGTGATTTCGCGAGTTTGGCCGTGGATTTTCGTCTGTGGATTTTCTATCAGTAATCTTCTGTCTTCTACGTTTTGCTGCTGCTCGAGTTCGTAAGGTATTTTTATGGTGATTTTTCGAGTTCTTTTTTTTTTTTTTTTTGGATTCTTCTTCTCTGTTCTTCTGTGTTGATACTTTGTTATTTTCGAACATGCTCTGTTGATATGATTTAATGTACACAGTACATGTTAATAAACGGCACAATATATGTTAATAAACGGTACAATATACATAGTGGTTTGATGCAGTATATGTTTTTTATACATCAGTATGTTTTACAGTTACGGTATATATTTGTAAACAGTACAGTATATATATGTATGTGATGTAGTATGTGTTGATAATTTGTTATTTTCGAACATGCTCTGTTGATATGATTTAATATACACAGTACATGTTAATAAACCCCACAGTATATGTGAATAAACGGTACATTATACATAGTTGTTTGATGCAGTATATGGTTTTTATACAGCAATTGAAGTATATTGCACTGTTCTATCATTATAAACTTCAGTATCCATATCTACGAGAAATCATAAAACAAACCTCTTCAAAACATTTTCGAATTTGTAATGAAAACAGAATTGTAATGTTCAAATAATGAAATCAAAATCATTAATAGCTCATATTCATGATTTTTTCGAAGCCAATTGATAATTACTATGATTGATTTTTTTGCAGATTTTGGCTGAAATCTATTTCTGCAAAAATTGACAGAGGATCAATGACAGTATGTTGATGAAGATCGACGAAATCGGCCTGAGGAACTGGTTGATGAAGATAGCGCTGATAATCGCGCTGTTTGATGAAGAAGATTAGGTTTTGGCTTTGACTTAAATCAGGAATTTACTTATTTATTTTTACCTGATGGGTAAAGAATTATAATGTGCATCTTATGCACATGAACGTCACTCAATTGCGAATGCACTGCATATGACTGCGTCAAATCGAGTTTCTTTTCAAGTTTTACAAACAACGTGGACTTCGCATCTTGATAAATAATGTGGCACCAGAAATATACCGAATTGACCATGGAAACCTACAAATTGATTGGAAAATGAAAATTCTCATTTTGACGTGGTCATGTGTGATGCATGTGTAATTATTTGATAATTTTCTTTATTTTTAATAATAATAAAAAAAGAATCAAATTTAAGAAATAAAAAATATAAATAACTTACCTTAGAGTACCAATTTTGTGAATGTGAACTGGGGCTCCTTTTTTTTCTTTTCAATTGTTTATCCCCTTTAATTTTTTCCCCATATTTTTTAATGTTTTAATTGATAGGACTCTTGTAAGGTAACTATCTCATTAAGGGCTCGTTTGATAGGCAAGTTAGGATATGTCTAGATAGTTAAGATCAAGATGTATATCGTAGATAAGGAGTGATATGCATCATAGGTTTGTGTTTGGTAGGCAAGATATAAACATGCAATAAGATAAACTGCTTGTTTGATATCCAAGATTACAATCAAGATTAGTTTTTTTATTTTTTACAAATTAACCCCACCTTAAATACAAAATACAAATTCTACCCTTTCACTTAATAACCACAGGCCTCAATCTTAAGAAATAAAACATCCCCCAAAATACAAAACTGGGGCTCGCGAAGAGCTTGTGCAGCAGCATCCGTCTTCCATTCCAAGAGAGTTTTCAGGCAAGAATACCAATAACAGACATGGCATTACCAACCTCTCTATGAATCCTACATCAAATATTCATATATTCCAGGTTCGAATTTTCAGGGAAAAAGGGGGTCGTAATTATCCCTAAGCCGCGAAAATCAATAGAGAATTGCGTGAAAAATTGCCTACTTCAGTAATGGTTGTGAAGAAGCGCCACAGGGGAACCCTATTCGAGAAGGGCGAGAGGAAGACTCTTTGAAACGGGGGGAGAATGAGAATTTTTGGGTTTTTGCTAGATTTGAAAATGTAGCCAAAAGGACCTGTATGTAAAATCAAGGAATTTAATCTCTGTTACTGTTGAGCATCAGAATGCCTATCGTGCGTCTTTCGTGCGTTACAGAAGAAGCAGAACAGTGAATTAGAGCCATATCTCGGGCCAACCTGCTTATTAAGATAGGATACCAAACACACATTTAATCCCAGATACATAATCAATCTTGGCCTTATCTACCCTACCAAACGAGGCCTAAGAGGCGGATCTATGTGGGATTATGCTGATACAATTGTACTTCTAATTTGGAAAATATTCATAAATTTATAATTGTACCCCCTAAAATAAACTTCAAACAAAACTAAATTTTCAATTCCAATTTGTAATCCTCACTTTTGAGAACTTTTCTTTTTAATGTTATTTTATTTTCGTATTTTGGATTCTACGACTTTAAATATTGAACAATATTTTTGTACATTTTTAATTATATCATACAATTCTTCTATATTTTCTTTTATATATTGTACTCCCAATCTTAAAATCTTGGATAATCCCATATATATTAATTCTTTGTTTTTCAAAATAAATAAACATGGTTAAATCTTTTCCAGCAATCAAGGCAAATCTTGAAATGCGAGTTAAGTCTCTGAATCCTTGGAAGCATACTACTAAGCAACATCAACCATCACCACAATATAACCCCAACTAATCAACATTTCCAAAAACAGAACAAACAGAAGTACTCATCAATTTCTCCGAAACTAAAACATGTCTGATCACCACCCGATTCTCGTGATATTCCTATTCATTTCACTTGGCTGTTTTTTCTTCTTTTGCTGCTGCTTCTTTGCTTTCCGGTGCTTCTTCATCAACAAGAGGAAGAAGGAGTGCATGCACGAGGCAGCGATTATACGCGACGACGAGCATTTTAAGGTGAAGAAGGACATTGTAGAGGGGCCTGGTGGAGCAGAGGCTGTAGTCATAACCATGGAAAAAGACAAGCATTTTGAAGAGAAGATTGTGAAGAATGAAGAAAAACATATGCAGGGGCAAAATGGAGAAATCACTGCTACTGATGTTGAGGCAGGAACATCTTCTGCAAATCCTAGTTATCAACATGTAGAGTATAAGGCTTGAAGGAGAGATGAACTAGTGCTGCAAATAAAGAACAATGATGAAATAAAATTAAAAAAAAAAATTAATTGCATTGTAAGTTTTTTTTTTTTTTCACTTCAGATTATGTGTTGTTGATATCATAATATCATTATGAATATAGTGGAGTTAATAATTAGCTCCGAAACCTTCCTTTTACTTTGTGTTTTTGTAGTGATACACCTAAAAAAATCGTCCGACACATGCAACTTGTAAAAATTAATTAGGACTAATTATAACACAATCATCGACCTTACGCGAATTTTTAATTACAAACATAGAATTTTAAAAGATAATAATAAAGTTGTGTTTGGACGGAGGAATTTAAAATTCATGGATCTAAAATCAATAGATATATCAAATCCACTCAATATAGAAGGAATTGAGTGGATGAATTTGAAATCCACTCAATTCCTTAAAAAAAAGAAAAACTCAAAATGAAATCATGGATTTCCCGAATCAATGGTAATCCAAACAACAACAATGAATTTGAAGCTATAAATTTCAAATCCATCCTCAAATTCTTCCATTCAAATGCAACCTAAAAGATTTCTAAACTTCCAATATTTTTTTTCCACTTACAACATGGACCTCACTTTTAACATCAAATTTCGTCGACACTACAATTATTAGATTCACCTTTAAAATTATTAGATTCGTCTTTACGAGATCGTTCTATATCCATCACATATTTTATAATTTTTCATCGTCACCACTGTAAATTGAGATCTCATTCTATATCCATTACATATTTTACAACCTGTTATCGCCACCATCATAAATTGAGAGTAGAAGTTGTGGCCGTAAAAACCACGATTTCTATTCGATTTGGATACATCGTTGTAGGATCGAATATTACTGTAAGTTCTACAAATTAATTATTCTCAAAATTAGCTGAAAATAAGCCCTAGTAAAGGCAAAAGTATAAAAATACAGAAGGGAGTGCTTGGTCCTTTAAGTTGTTGAGTCGAGCCCCTTGTGCGCGCTCGACTCGTCCTTCTCGTAATTTTTTTGGGAAAAATTCATCTAGAATCAGCCTTCGACTTCAACTACAAAGTTGTAGATCTTTGTCACGGTTGTATGTGGCAACTTGAATTACTTGAATCAGAGTTCGGACGAGAAAGTTACGGTCGAAATGCAAAAACTGCACAAAACAGGGTACGCACGCTAAAACCAGCCACGAACTATCGGGACCGCTGCCGGGCCAGCAGCCGGGCCGGTACCGGTTCTGGACTGACAGCCGGTGGTCTAGCCGGTCCGATAGGTGGTCCGGCTGTTGGTCTGGTTCAGTTTCCAACTTTGTACCTCCGTCTTCTGTTGCTATTTTGGAGCCCTTCTTCTCATTTTTTCGACCCGACTCCTTACGAATTTTGTTCGTGACTCGACGAACTTCAGTTTGAGCTCTTGTTGGGCCCAATTCGGGTTCGTTTGTGCCTCAATTTATGGGCTGGAATGTGGCATATGTGCGATCGACCTCTTCTTCTTTCTTTCTCCAATTTGAGGCCTTTTTTTATCCATTTTCTCGGCCCAACTCCTTCATGACTTTTACTTATGACTTGATGATCTTCAACTTGGGCTTGACCTCAACACAATTTGGGCTCGTTTGAGCCTCGAGATGCGGGCCAGAGTATGAAAATGGATGCGAGCGATCTTCTAATTCTTCCGAGTTTCCTAACCTTCAAAATACGACTCAAAAACACCCAAAAGCACATCAAACCATATTAAAAAGGAAAATCAACCCGAAAATACAACAAAACACAACATCGCACATAAACACAACAATTACACGTAATTCTCCACAAATTATGAACGTGAAAAGTGTAGGAAAAATGATAATTTTCGCGTTCATCACAGCCCCAGTCCTCTCTAACTGTTCAGCAATTGCAATGGCCGAGCAGGTCTCAATTCTATCAAATGCATTAGAACCACCTCCTAGCAACCCTTATATTGTAACCACATCGTCTCAAAATGAAATAACTTCACTCTTTTCTTGTCCAATGATGATAAGAGATGTCATGGTTTTTTGTTATGCCAAGACAAAAGGATCGGGCAATGACCAGACTCCTGGCGAACAAGATGACTGACCACATAGTTTGGAAACTGTTCGACCCATGACATATTTTCTATAGCTCTATCTGACCTTTCTTGAATGTTAGATTCCCCAGGCTGACCATTTGCCCATGTAAAATTATAACTGTCAAACCCGATATCATCTAAATCGCACATTGCCAGAGCATCCCCGAATGTATCCATGCTATTGAGCTCTCGGTTTCGGCCACCTTCTTTTCATGACTGAAAACTATCTCGTTAAAATCCCCTAGACAAATGCATGGACAATTTGATACATCACCTAGCTCTTTCAATATTGCCAAAGCTAAACATGTATTCCCTTCTTCTGGCCAACCATAAAAGTCGGTGAGCCTCCATATAGAGTCCATATCATATGCCATGTGAAAACATCAATATGGTGAGTTGATGATGAATCAACAATTACCTTAAGTCCATCATTCCAGAGTAACGCTAGGCCACCACTTTGGCCTCCGCCACTCAAATCAGAATCCACAAACTCTCCAAATTCTAATCCCAATCTTCGTTCGATCTCATCTAGTTCATATGCTAACGACCTTGTCTCCATGAGAAAGACAATCTTGGGGTCTTCATGTCGGATAATATCCAACAAAACACGAACTGTTTGTGGGTTCCCGAGCTCATGCCAGTTCCAGCTGAGGCAACTCATTGGAATCGTTGGATTGCTCACCTACAACCTCCCCCGCTGATTCAATTGTTAATTTCTTATGTCTTTTTATGGTCAATATAAACTCACAATCAGGATCCATAATCATGTCATCGGGCTCATCAAGTAACCGTTTGAGGGATATAGTCGTGCTCATGGGGGGTTTAGTTGTCTTGTAGGTTTGCGGATGGGCTTTCGTTTCTAGGTTGGTTAGAACTTCCAGGTTGGTTTTTGTGGTTGGGGGGCTCTTTCTTAATTTGATGCATTGGGTTATGGGTGGTATCTGCATGGTCATGGGGTTCAATGGCTTGGGTTTTCATGTGTTGTAGGTGTTTCAACTCGGCTGTTGGTGTAATGTCAGAAAGCTTATAGAGTTAGGTAGGGATGTTGTGACAGTAGGCTTTTTGGTTTGATTAATAATAGTGGAATCAGGTGGAGGAGAGGTTTGCATGTGTCTGGAGAGTTTTTTTTTGCGTCAGGGGGACCTTTTTTAATGGCTTGGTTCTGGGTTACATCCGATAATGGGTTTTCATTGAGATTTATGGGAATGAGGGATTATGATGTTCTTGGGTTGGTATGTTGGCTTGATGCGGCCAATAGATATTAAGGGTATCAGTTAAAGGTTTGTTTTGGGTAAGTTTGCATGGGAATTAACATAAGCACTATTTGGACAATACAAATTGAAGGAGTAGTGTTAGTAGTAGTACCCTTTCCTTCGGTCATTGGATCAGGCTGATCTTTGTCAAGAACAAATAGGGACCTGCAAGACAAGGATCCTCCATCTTTGGTGTCATTAAACTGACGAAGTCTCTTAATGGGAGAAGCCTTCACAATGGATCATATGTCGTATCAACTGGTGTTGGGCTTTCATTTCAATCGTATTCCTTACACGACTTACACCATTGTCCAATAATCCCACAACAATAGCAATAGACGGCCAATAGATTCATATTTTAGCGGCATCCACATTTTCACTCCACGTACCCGGATCATGATGCCTCTCAATAACAGTTTAGTCAAATCAATGAGAACCTTCAAACGCAGATATTTACCAACAGTGGCATCTTTTTCTCGATCAAAATCCTCTAAATCGCCACCTAGGCAGTAATTATCGAAGGAAGTTCTCTTTGTAGCCCATAACCGGTAAGTCATATGCACGTACCCATAAAGAAGATCCCGTGATATTAACCGATGAGGGTTACTGGGTACCTCATAGTTCTTTAATCGCAAATAAATGTCCTTCAAAATGCCATGGTTGCATCTTTAAGATCCATCTCTTTAATTTAGGATCATGGAAAGTAAAAGTAAGAACATATCATCTCCCCATTCCCTGACTGTCATTCTCTTCTTCGCCTTCCACGAGTTAGTCATGACTTCTAAAAGGAAATACTTGTTATAAGGCTTATTAGTGATCAACTTACCCGCTAGACATACCATTTCCCCTGAATCTGATTAGACGTTCTCATAATCCGATTAATCAAAATCCAAAACCCTAGCCTCCCTTCTAGTTGGCCGATCCATCCCTTCTAGATTACAAAATCTGTCCTCCCAAAACTGACAATGTGTGATTGATACACATGACAACAAGAACTCTCCCCAGTGCGATCAATCAAGTCTAGAACCTGAAAGCAAATAAGAGAATTGAGTAACCAGACTCTATAGACCAATAATACAACCCATCAAAAACCGGCGAAGCCTAAATAATAAACTTGACAAAATCTAACAAAATCGGAGAAACGAGAATGAGAAATTGAAAGAGAACGAGAATGGCAGGATCAAAAGAATGGGAAACAACTGGTATGGATGGTGTTGTAGACGAAGCATCGATGATGGTGGACAGAGAGGGCTACACACTAACGGCGACCTCTATGAAAACAAAGAACCCTAGCTCCTTATGAGAGGAGAACAAAAAAACAGAAAATATATTTTCCCAAGTAATATATTAGTAGGATATGTTATCATAATATTCTTTTTCCCAATATATCGCAATATTCTTTTTCCTAGGTAAAAGCATAAAAAATACCGGATATCTCTATCTTCTATAATATCACAATATCATAATCCAAAGTAATTGCAGTAATAAATTATAATCCTTATAATTTATTTCAGTTCACATTGAGCCACTGAAGGGACTTGATCAAACTCAATTAAATTAAACTCTAATAAATTAATTATGACCCGGTCAATTCTTGACTTATCATATTTATTTGTAAATGCACCCTTAATTTAATTACAATTATTGAAGCAACATAATCAATAAATATTATCCTCTAATTGATCCATCCAACATATTACCCCTTCGATCAACTAAAGTATTTGCAATAGGTTACCATGAACGAATAAGCTTAGTTCAAACCCTCGTCAATCTCAACACTCATCTTTTATCCGACACTCCATTGTGACTACATCACACGATATGATTCAACAATTAATGTCGAATAATGAGCTCAGATTTAATATTCATAGAAGAACTCGTCAGATCATGATCATGACTATTAAATAGGTGAAAGATTTCAATATTGTAAATATATGTTCTTTTTTTCCCTTCACTTTAATTCCTGAAACATTGAGGTATTGATTAATATAATAATCTCACTCTTTAATGTCTCAAAGAATTTTTAGTTGACAATAAATGTATGCTATTCACCCAGATTAAGGTAATACATACGCCAATCAATGAATTAAAACTGCATGGTCAAATCACAATCTAATTTTTTTTTTCATGTGGTCCTGTCCTAACACATACGTATATGTATCCACAATTAGATTTCCAAGTCAAAGACAAACTTCAATGAAATTGATACGATTGTATCAAAATAAATTGCCCAAATTTATTTACTGGTCACGGACAACGTACTTAAAGTTGAATTATAAATCGAATATTTCTGTGTTTAACAACTTAAATAGTCGATTCATAATATTTCTACAATCCAAGGACATATGCAAGTTCAAACAAATTATCATGCATAGAATTTAATGCTTGTTTAATTCCAAAATGTCATTACATGAATTAATGCGTAAAACACCGTACACCACACTCAACTGTGGCAACTGTAATTTGAACCATCAATCCGTTACAATTATAATAATATATGAAAAAAATAAGTGGTGAATATATGATAACCTCATTTAATGATGGTGGTGATGAGCAATTAGAATTATTAGATGTGAAAAAATATGACCGATATGGTGGTGACGAGCAATTAGAATTATTAGATGTGAAAATACATTGAAAGTTTGTAAATTTTCTTTTGCAATTAATCCTAAAAATGATAGTTTCACATGAAAATATTATTTCTAAAAAAGTTTAATATTTTTTACATGACAAACAAAAGTTCTTATAGGAAAAATTAGTACTTTTCTAGGAAAATACTGATCTCCATTAATAACGTCAATTGGGCCAATGCCCTACACCAGAATGCATCAATAGCACTAAATCGGAAGGAATATCTTCAAGCCAAGTTCTATAGCTACCAACATCTAATTTCATATGGGCTAAAGCATTCACAACAATATTGGCTTCTCTATGCACAAAACTAAACTCTCCACATAAAGCAATACGAGAAAGTGATAATATTTCGTCCAATATCACGCCACAATAAGAATCCTCTGGTCGTTGCTTGGTAAGTAATGAGGTTAGTTGCAAAATACATGATTCCACAATCAAATTCATCACCCCAACCTCAATAGACATTTGCATTGCAAACCGCATCGCTAGTCCCTCAAGCAATATGGTAGACCCGATTACTCTTTCCCGTCGTATTCCGGCCATTAAGCATTCGCCTTCCAAATCATGAATGATAAATCCATAGCTTACTGTAACATCACCAAACACATCCATATCGGTGTTTAACTTCTGCAGAGGAGCACTCGGAGGTGACCAACCGACTTGACGATCAATTTCAGCCTCATAAACTGGACGGTCCTGAATATCATTCTCCATTTCAATAAATCCAAGAGTTTCTCTTCTAACAATTAGCTGTGGATCAAGGAGTGTATCATCAAAGTAAAATTTGTTCCGGGCCAACCAAGTGTGCCATATGATTTGCACAAAATAACTAATGCTTTCCCATGGCAACTCAACCATAATATTACTGAGAATCTGCCGAAAACAGCTTTGCATAAGCTAAAAAAGCAAATGGCCTTATAGAGGAGATTCCCTAGACCTCTTGTACAACATGGCATTGAAAGAAAAGATGGGCTTTGATCTCAACTTTTTCCCCACATAAGGAATATACAAACTCATCACCCAGATTTCTCCGTACCAGATTACCTCGAGTAGGGAGAGCTTTATTGTATGCACGCCAAAGGAAATGGCATATTTTTGGGAGAGTATCAATTTAACAAACATCCTCCCAACACGGATTCATACAGCTCGAAGAAGGGAGTTCAGATCCCATGGTGGAATAGGTTGCTATGTCAAAATGATACGCTGTCCGGACTAAAAATTTACCATTCTTTGTAAATTTCCAAATACACGTTGGTAATTGAGGGCTTAAAGGAATTGATAAAATTGCATGTCCCTCATCAGCAGTGAACAAATTCATCACCTTCTGCTCATTTCATTCCTTGCGATCTGCAATAATCAAGTTAGATACAAAAAAGGTTAGTAATAGGTCGATTTTCATTAAAGCCCGATGGTTTTGGATTATCAAAGCCAATCTAATTATCCACGTCAATACGAATCTGTTTGCCATCTTCAACTCGTCATGCAGTCCCTTTTTGGTCTAACTCCCTAGTTTGCAGCAAGCTACGCCAAATGTAACTCAGTCTATATCCAACCTTCACACAATTCAAACCAGTATTAGGAAAATACTTCGATTTAGACATACGGAAAAATCAGAGAATGAGGGTTATTTAAGAGCCAGAATTTCTTGGCAACCATACCCAAGTAAAACCAGTGTAATTCCCAAAACCAAAACCCCTCGTTTTTTAGCTCTTGTAGTTCCCAATTGATCCAATGACGCTTCTTAGCATTTCTTGACGAGACTCAATAGAACCTAGACACGACCCTTTCGATATCCTTGCAATATATATAGACTGTAGCATTGTCTTAATTAAAACCTCCTTGCCAGCTTTCGTGAGGATTTTTTCTTTCCAAGATTTGATCTACCGTCACCTAAAATACTTGTGTTCTAGACTTTCCTATATTGGTGGATAAGCCTAGGTATTTATCAAACTTATTTGTTCTGCGGACATTGAGCAATTCAGCAAACCTCACTCTATCAGTCTCCATATTATTTGAGCTAAGTAATGAATTCCGATTTCTCAAGATTAATACACTGCCCAGATGCTTGCTCATAGTTTTGGAAAATCATCCGAATCATTTCACACTCCCAGGGATTCGCCTTGAAGAAAACTACGCTGTCATCTGCAAAAAATAAGTTTGAGATGGGTGGAGCCGAGTGTGTCACTTGAAGGCCATGAATATGGCCTCTCATTGTTGCATTTTTCAATAACGTTGAGAAGCCCTCCATGCACCAAATAAACAAATAAGGAGATAATGGCTCCCCTTGCCGAAGACTCCTTCCTGAAGAAATTTTTTCGGTAGGAGCCTCATTAACGAGAACAGAGTAAGTAACCAAAGTGACACAACTCATAACAAGGTTAACCCACTGGATTGCCCATTTTTAGGAGGCTATTATGGAGAAAGCTCCACTCCACCCGATCGTAGGCTTGCTCATATCCAGCTTAAGCGAAAGATAACCCTGACTACCCGACCTCTTGACCCTCATAGAATGAAACAATTTGAAAGCAAGCATGCATTATTAGTTATAAGCCTATTTGGAATGAAAGAATTTTGATTACATGAAATGATATTAGGGAGGATAGATTTTAGTCTATTAGCAATGACTTTGGTAATAATGTGAAATAACATTGCATAAACTAATAGGCCTAAAATCTTTCGGGAATTAGGGGACTTAATTTTAGGAATAAGAACAATAAAATTCTTATTGAGTTCACAAGGATCAACATAGTTATTAAGAACAATAAGGCAGGTAGAGATGACATCAGTACCAATGATGCCATAATTTTTCATAGAACAACGGAGGCATACCATCAGGTCCCGGAGCCTTAATAGGATGCATTTGTTTGATAGCAGCCCTCACTTCCGTCTACGGGTGGTTCGGTACGGTATACTGTACCGAATTGCCCATACCGTTACCGTACCGAAATTTTCGGTACGCCGAAAATCCATACCGTTACCGTACCGAAAATTTCGGTATACCGAAATTCGGCATACCGAAAATTCGGTATGATATCGGTAAATACCGATACCGTACCGAAAGTTCGGTATACCGAATTGTGTATCAGTATCGGTATATACCGATCCATACCGTTGATTTTGGTATACCGAAATTTCGGTATACCGAAAATT
Source organism: Ajuga chamaepitys (assembly GCA_958295605.1). Lineage (NCBI taxonomy): Eukaryota > Viridiplantae > Streptophyta > Magnoliopsida > Lamiales > Lamiaceae > Ajuga > Ajuga chamaepitys. The sequence continues at coordinate 8,603,200 of OY282499.1, forward strand.
TACGGTATACCGTTAGGAATTTGGTATACCGAAATACCAAACTACCAAAATACCGAAAAAAATTCGGTATACCGATATATACCGAAAATACCGAACTTTTTTCGGTATTCGGTATATACCGAAATACCGAAAATTTCAAATTATCATACCGTTACCGTACCGAAAATTTTCGGTACGGTATCATACCGTACCGAAAATTCGGTATACCGAAAATTTTGGTATTTTCGGTAATTTTTCGATACGGTATGTGTGGTATTTCGGCATTTCGGTATTTTTCCCCACCCCTACTTCCGTCTCAGTGTAAGGACACATTAAATACTTATTTTAAAAAGATTAGTTAATAAGTATTCATAAAAAAGTTAATATATTTATTTAATTTTATTTATCTCAGACCCAATTAAAGAATTCAACTCGTATTACATAAAAAAATCTAACTTAATAAGACAAAGAATTGTGTTTTCTAATATATAATTTATTTTAAAATATGCAATATTGATATCAAATTAAAGGTCATGAAAATGATTAATTTGTTATTATTTTTAATTAAAAATCGATAACGAACCAGAAAATATTTGCTTTATAATTTATTTTATTTTATCATTTTATTTTTAATTTAATTTATTTTTATTATAAAATGAATCAATTAAAAGTGTCACCTATAACTTTTGTTATATAACAAATTGCCAACAAAATTTAAATCTGAAACTAATTTTGCAAAGATTTTACCATATATATAAATATATTATGGGAAGGTCTCTTGTGCACCAGTTGCATGGATCTTAGATCCATGCAATCAGGTTATGGGTAAAAAAGTATAAGTATATACGCCTAAATGTATTACTTATTTTGGGTAAAGGTATCACGATTTTTGCTTAAATGTATTCCTTGTTCTGAGTAAAAATATTATAATATCTTTATCCAAAATAAAAAATATCTTTAAGTATAAATTGTGATACTTAATTCGGAATGTACCGTGCAACTGATGCACATAAGAATTTGTCATATCTTATTATGTTAGCTATGATTTAAACTTTCTGTTTTTAGAAGGTGAGGAAAAATATATTTTATTTAATTTTATAAAAAGTTTTCTTTTATTATATAGTAAGACTAGTAGTTACCCCGTGCGATGCACGAGAAAGAGTTTAAATTAATATTTTTTATATACAAAAATATCATTTAATTTAGTGGTAAAAGTGTAACATGTTGGAATTTGAATGTGTAACTTTTGTGTGTGTGTGTGTTCTTGTTAGGAATGTTTTAATTGTCATTTTTACTCTCATAAATATATCCTCAATAATAAACATAATAACATCAAAATTCATCATAAATAAACAACAGGAATTCAAAAAATTCGAAATTAATAGGTTTTCTTAAAAAAAAAACATCATGCAAAAACACAAAAGGTTTAGTATCAACATACTATAACAAAAAGTCACTGGAAAAACTAATGTAGATCATTCAAGTTTCTAAAAAGACATAAATGTTAACGAATTTTGAAATACTTATTTATATACGAACCTGTAGTAGTTTTCCCATAAAATATCAAAATCTTCAATTATTCTTGATTCGTAACTCTAAAAACAACTAAGAATATACCACGATAGACGATAGGCTTACTAAAGAGCAATCCTAACTTGATTGCGAAAATATCAAGTTGTACCATCAATTAGTATATATCGTCAATTCCAGTAGTATCACAAACTCCCACGTTTGAAAATATAGTCTTGAAAATATTGAAAATAACATCGAAAAAGGAAGAAAAAATCGGTATACAATTTTCCCCATCAGGAACTACTATAGAAAATAATAAGAAATCTATCAAGAAAATGTTTGCCATTTGAATCTTTTGCAGAAAAGCAAGAGAATATAATCTACAAATTGTTCCTCGATGGGGACTTTGCAAAAGGATCCACCAAAATCTACATCATAAACCTAGAAAAATTTCTTTAATTATCCTCATAGAAGAAAGTAATTGCTTGCAAGATCTTCAATTCCTGAAACTCATACATGAACTATAAATGTGATAGTTTAGCTTAGTTTAGGGTTTAGTTTAGTTTAATTTAGTTTAGTTGCAAATCAGGGTATTGCTATTACTTATATAGTGGAGAATAGATTTCTCCCTAGCAATAATCAACCAAAAAAAAAAAAATAATAATAATTAAGAAGTAGGTAGTCAACGTGGGGAACTTCCATACGATTTTTTTTTCTCCATAAACTAATTAATTAATGTAGTACTACCTCCGTTCTTTTTAGTTGTCATTCTAACTAATTTATTTTGTTTGTAAATAGTTGACATTCTAGCGTGCACGGGCTATTTTTTTAAAAAGTAAATAAATATTAACATGAACAATACTTTTTATTGAAAACACATTTTTATTTGATAATATATAACAAAAAAGGAAATGGTTAGAAAATTTTACAAAGAAAACTTTTGTGTTCTTTTGCAGTGTTATTTATCCATTACCTCTTACTCCAGAAAATCAGTAATTTCCATTAATAAAAACACATTTTAATTTTTTCACGAATTTCTTACTCGTATCTTGTTCCAATTTTTTTTTTTTTTTTTTTTTTTTTTTTTTTTTTTTTTTTTATATTTTATATCTTGTCTCTATCAAAACATTAATATTAAATTATGAAAATTTTGAATAGACTACACTGATTGGTAATAATAAATAAAGCGAACATACATAATCCAGAATCCGATATCAGTTAATAGAATTGAGAAACAAATAATCTTAAGGATTATTCTTATATAAAATATTTTATTAGTTTACGTACAAAACATCTTCTATTAGAAACAAACATGATTTTCTTTTAAGGATTATTCTTATATAAAATATTTTATTAGTTTACCTACAAAATATCCTCTATTAGAAATAAATTTTAAGAAAGACATATAAAATACAATTTTATTTAGGATGAACTGAATCTTCATAGTCCATATGATGATCTCATTCATATAAATAGAGTTGGATTTGGATTTAGAATTTTAAAAGACATAGATGACTTCAAATCTTTCAATTTTTTTATCCAATAATTTCCTATATCCATAAGATGAGCTCATTAATATAAATAAAGCTGGATTTTAATTTAGAAAATTAATGGACTAAACTAATAAAATACTTTATATAAGAATAATCATTAAGAAAATATACTCTTTTCTCAATTTTATTAAATTGTATTGCAATTCTGGATTGTATATCTTGGTTGTTTGTTTATTATTATTAATCAGTATGATCTATTCCAAAATTTATTATAATTTAATATTAAGATTTTGGAAGTAGATGAGAGAAGAAAAAAAATAAATGAAATTACTTTCGAGAGAAGAAATAAAATGGATAAAATACTTTACAGATAAAATAATTTTGGGAAAAAATAATATTGTACTGTGGAAAAAAAAACGGATAAAATACTTTACAGATAAGATAATTTTGGGAAAAAATAATATTGTACTATGGAAAAAAAGGGGAAAAAATCACTTTTGGTCCCATAACTATTCACTTTTCCACTTTCAGTCCCATAATTATTTGCTTTTTCAATTTAGTTCCACAGCTTCGTTAATTGTCCAATTTTGACCCAATTTTGGCCGGAACTTGTCAAATTGACCGGAATTTGGCACGTGACTTGCACATGCCGGTCAATTTTGGGGCTTTCCGGCCACTTAGCTGATGTGGCGCCGGAAATAGGATGTGAAATTTTAGCCATTTTTTTCTTTTCTTTAATAGGGTGTCAACTCATTTCTTTTTTTTTTTTTTTAGAGAAAATGCCAACTCATTTCTTTATTAGTCTTAATAACAATTAAACTAAAACAAAAAACTGAAAATAAAGGCTGAAATTTCTTTCTTCCTCCCCGTAAATTTCTTTCTTCCTTCTTCTCAAGAGTTTCTTCCCCAAACTTGAAGAAAAGCTGAAACCCTAGGTTATTGTATGGAGGAATCAAATATCAAACCTCTATCCTCAATAATGAAACACATAAACATTGTACTCAACAACAGCATCACCAGTCTTCAAACTAAGCTCATGAGTCCTCGCCTGAGCATACCCCCGTGCAAATCGGAAAACGCCGCTGCCGCCCACAATTGGCATCTCCCTCACGGCGGAGAACACCGCGTTCCGCCCCAACACGCTCAGCGTGCTGCCATTAAACTTCCCCTCACTAAACGCAAAGTTCAAAACCATCAAAAGCCCTAGGTTCGTCAAATCCGCTGAAGCATAAATCCCCTGAGCTCTCCCCACAATTTTGGAGCTCATATCCAGGCCCACAGTCAAGGGGTCATCCATAATCGCCACCATGCCGAATCCGGTGACGGAGTAGTTGGTCATGGCGGCAGACGCGATACGCACGGTGGTGGGATTGCGGCCGCTGACTATGTCGTGGAAGTAGAAGTGGAGGTGGCTGAGTTTTTCTCGTTTGAGGCCCATCTGTTTTACGTTTTTGTTTGGTCTGTTGGTGCTTCAAAAATACATTGATTCCTCCATACAATAACCTAGGGTTTCAGCTTTTCTTCAAGTTTGGGGAAGAAACTCTTGAGAAGAAGGAAGAAAGAAATTTACGGGGAGGAAGAAAGAAATTTCAGCCTTTATTTTCAGTTTTTTGTTTTAGTTTAATTGTTATTAAGACTAATAAAGAAATGAGTTGGCATTTTCTCTAAAAAAAAAAAAAAAAAAAGAAATGAGTTGGCACCCTATTAAAGAAAAGAAAAAATTGGCTAAAATTTCACATCCTATTTCCGGCGCCACATCAGCTAAGTGGCCAAAAAACCCCAAAATTGACCGGCATGTGCAAGTCATGTGCCAAATTCCGGTCAATTTGACAAGTTCCGGCCAAAATTGGGTCAAAATTGGACAATTAACGAAGCTGTGGAACTAAATTGAAAAAGCAAATAATTATGGGACTGAAAGTGGAAAAGTGAATAGTTATGGGACCAAAAGTGATTTTTTCCCGAAAAAAACTGATTTTGTGGAATAAGAGGCGAGGAAGGAATCAAAAATATATTTAGCATGTTTTTTTTTTTGGTGGGGTGTGTTAGCTGACCGAACACATCATGGTGGGCTCTATAAGAAACCCACTGGTGGTTCCATATCATTATTGATATCCAATAATCTATATATAGTTTGATACATTGATTTTTACAATTTAGAAATTCTTGAGATGAAGCAAGCGACCATCCTTTTGCCTTTTTATAGGAGTATAGAAAATCAGAAACCATATCTGAAAAATTTGGAATAATCTGGACATTCTGTTATCAGATATCCTCAATTAAAGATTACATATTATTGTATATTAAAAATTTGATATTTTTTTGGTAAAGGTATGGTAGTTCATATATTAATATACACATCATAATTATAATTTATATTAAAACAAAAATTCGGTCTATAATGAGTATTGATTTCGCTAATCATTCCAATTACGTGATAGTTCTAAATTTATATGTGATATCATTTTATAGTTGTTATCAACCAATCTGTATATTAAATTTATTTTGTTTATAAGATAATATTTTGAAATTTTTTCTGCAATAGTTCATGATAGTTGTTAAATGGGATATTTCTTCTTAAAAGTCTTGCGTAAACGTTTTCGACTGAGTTTTATGAAAGTTTAATTGTAAACATATTGTAATGACAAAAATGAAATACTGCCATAAAATTGGAATTTCAATTGAAGTTGATACATGAACTTATTTTTGTAGAAATTAAAAAACTGAATTCTGCTACAATAAAATCAAAATTAGTCTTCAATCTCAGCTGATCGTTGGATGAGTTGATTGTCCCTAATCTTTTGCCAATATTTTGAACGGATTGAGACTGTACATGTTATAAACAAAACGTAAAGTTTAGCACAATATATGGATAATAATATGAATAATTCACATAACATAAATTAAAAATATAGGTTGAATTTTTATATGATTACAGATTACCGTAGAAAACGATGATGATATATAGATTTGAATTCTGCAATCATCAAACTTGTTTTCGCCATAATCAAGATTTTGTTGCTGATATTTTCTTATCTTGATTTGCATGTAGTACTTTTGGAGCATCCATTGTGAAGTACCTATCAAAGTTGACCCATAATAATCAAGGAATGAAGGAATTATACAAATTTGTAGTAAGAAATGTAAATTGCGAAATGAACTATCAAAGTCGACACATAATAATCAAGGAATGAATGAATTATAGAAATTTGCAGTAAAAAATGTAAATTGCGAAATGAATAAGAAATAGAAATACCAGTTGCAAAAGTGATTCTCATTTACTGAAGACCTTATGTATTTATAGGAGCAATAATGTTATTGGATAATTTTTTTCTTTTAAATTCGAATTTCAAAATTTTAAAAAATGTGCAACAAATTTTGTTATACATATATGTACAGATTTGTTATTGCTGAATTTTAGACGGAAAAAATATTCGAAAACTTGAATCCCGCTAATATCATTGGATTTTTCAAATTTCAAAATTCAAATTCACATTTATTTATGGTAACTATTAAAATGGGCGGAAAAAGTTTCAACTTACTAATTTCGGAGGACTTGGCTTATTATATATATATAGATTTTTAGGGAGGGATACATAACTTCCACAAAAAAAAAAAAAAAAAAGTGATTTGATTTAATTTTTACCAAATTAACTAGTTAAGGAAACCGTTTCCTAATTTATCGGAGTAAAAAAGGGTAGGTAAGTGGGTCAGCCATAAATTAAAATTTACAGTCAAATAAATAAAATAAATTTTTATTTCCTAAATAAGTATATTAGTTGGGGAGGGGGAGGGGGGGGGGGGGGGAAGGGGGTGAAATGCTTTATTTCTAGGTCTAAAAATAATACATTTTTTAGATAGTTGGAATATAGGGTTTGTAATTAGTATTTTTTACCCTAATTTTATGCGATAAAATAAATTTGTAAATTCATTTGCATAGTAATTTCGATAAAAGAAATAGCTGATTTATTTAGGTATTGTAACATAAATAATATTGGTAAAGATTCATTCTAAAATATTATGGTTAAAGATTGATACGATTTGCTAATTTTGAAGTAAATCTGGATACAATTAATTATTACTTATATTTAGGGACAAAAAAACTCACTCCAATAGATTCAGCAACAACTTCCCTGATTTTGCAAAAACATTACCATTATATATATATGTACCAAATTCGAAGATATTTTAGGCATATATTGTGTTTTTTTTTTTAATTAAAGAAATATTTTTTATTATCATATATAGTAAGCAGTTTGGGCAGGAAAAATATTAATTTTCAATTGTTGTATAAATTCATTTTGTTTTTATATATATATAGATATTAGTCAATATAAATGACATAATGGCCTACATTAGTGCCGATCATCACATATTAGAGATATGTGTTTTTTTTTTCTTTTTTATAAAATTCAATGCGTAGCAAAAATAAATTAATTGACTTTTTGTGAAAATATAACCCATACTGCATACACAAAAAGTAAATGCTTATACTTTTTAATATTGATAAATAAAATAAAATGTATTATATTAGTCAATTTCATCTCATCATATTATTGTAATATATAAAATATAATAATATATTTAACACGGGCGGTGATCTAGTCGGTTAAAATATAAGAACCGGGGATTCAAATTGAAAAAGATAACGGAATAATTTAATCTAATTCAAGAAAGTCTGATAAGAATCGTGATCCCCCAATTCTCGCCTGCCCCAAATAAATGAATCTCGTGGATCTCCATAAGATATTTTCCAGCAGAAACGTACAAATCAACCTTTTGCTCTATTCTCATCCCAGTTGCCAACTTCGTCTTCTTGTATAAGTGCAAGAATAAAAAAAAATCAGTATCTTCATTTTGTAGCGGCTGTATAGTTGTAAGTTGAACTTCTGCTTCTTTGTGTTCTCTTTTTTCTTTTACCCGTTTAATTGGATTAAGCGTCTTTCTGTCGAGCTGCTCAAGTGTGTGTCAAAATGCCTGAAAGAACTGTGGAGAATTCTATGGGGTTCCTTTATCTTATGTAGTTGGCATTATAATGCGAAAGGAAGATTGTGACAGCTTTGAAGGTTGATTGAAAAAAAGTTGATGATTTGACTTGCTTAAGAACAGGTCCTTTTAAGCTAGAGAGCAGAATATACTACAAAAGTTTGGTATTATTTTTTCTTGAGGAAGTATCTTTATACACTGCTTAGTTATTCAATAATGCTGTCCTCAGTTTGTTCTTGCTCTTTCTGTAGGTAAAACCCCTCTTGCTGGCCCTCTTTGAATTCAAAGATCAATGCTTTGAATTTAGCGAGATTCGGTCTATGAAGTGATTGTCGTATATTTTCTGCCACTGCACTTTTAAGGCAACCATTGAACTGTACAGGCAGAGAATTGTGATTACTTCACTTTCTTAATCAATGGTGGCTGCATTGGTGCTCTTGGGTAGGATACCACTGCACGCTTATAGGCCATCAAACAGATATTCTTTCAGTTCTGATCCACAAAGTTCAGAGTCGGTCTCATGCCCTCGGATTCTCTTGCGAAGAAGTGTTAAGAACAAGTTTCCCTTCAAGGAGGTGGTCTTCCCTGACTGTTGTTATAGGCTCAAACCGGTTTCTTGTTCTAGCTCTGAGGATGCCCATTCCGTCAGTCAGGTACTTAGGTGCAACTTAACTCAAAGATACAGTGGATTCATTTTTCTTTTACATGTGGAAGACGTAAAGTTGTGAAACCATCATATTTTCAAGCTTTCTGTTCCTGTTACCATTGCTGATTTAATAAATAAAAATTTAATGAAGGGGCCAGTTCAATCGAAAGGAGAAAAGGATTTCGAGCAATGGGATTCAATGACAGCAAAGTTTGCAGGAGCTGCAAATCTACCGTTTCTGCTTTTGCAACTGCCTCAGATTATACTCAATACTCGGAATCTTTTGGCAGGGAATAATGCTGCACTTCTGGCTGTTCCTTGGCTGGTATTTGGTTCTTTGTGGCCTTATTATTGCTTTAGAAAGTAAAAACACTTCCTAATTGGTATATATTTATCCCCCCTTGTATAATAGGGTATGCTTACAGGATTGCTTGGGAACCTTTGTCTAGCGTCGTACTTCATTAAGAAAAAAGAAACTGAAGCAGTGGTGGTCCAGACATTAGGAGTCATATCCATATATGTGGTGATGTTGCAGTTGGCTATGGGCGAAGCTATGCCGCTCCCTCATTTTATTGCCACTTCTGTTGTGATTGTATCTGGTCTCATTATAAATTTTACGAAATATTTCGATTTGCTGCACCCAGAAATCTGGCGCTTTTGGGAGGACTTCATTACAGTAGCCGGGCTCTGCACCCTTCCACAAGTAAAGTTTGCGGTGTTTGAAAGATGATACAAAGATTTGCCTGTTCTATAACTATTACTTTAAACTTCTTAATGATCTTTATCATGGTTTGTGTAGGTCATGTGGTCAACTTTCATTCCTTATGTCCCAAATACTGTCTTGCCTGGGATAATTGCCTTTGTTGCTGCATTGATTGCCGTTGTTATGGTAAGATGACATTTCCAGATTCTGGTTGGTTTCCATATCTCTATCGACGTGTAGAATATAGATAGACAAGAATATCTCATGTCTTGAGAACTAAGATGTTCTTCATCTGCTTTTAGGTTCTAGTTGTACACTTGTACCTTGCCATAGATAGATTCTTACAGGAAGTTCATACCAGTGCCAGCCCTTAGGTCTAGCATGTGACATTTCCAGAACTTCGATCGGAACCTGAAAAAGAAGTAGAACCTTAGAGCCTTATCCAGCCCCTGTAGAGGATTGTCCAGTGACTTGTAAGCCAGAATGGATGGAGATGTAAAATAAATGAAGAGTTAATAAACTGAGAGATAGAGTTAAAATTCTGTCTGGCCGATGAATGCATTATTGAAGCGTTAAACGTTTTCTTGTGGAAATAATTAGATAGAAAGATTGTGTATATAGTTGACTTAGATTTTCTTGGTCTGGGTTTGTGACTGAGGATCTAAAATTGAAATTTCTTATTGGGCATTTCGGTTTTCAGGGTCGCATGGGTAAGCTTCCTGAAAAAGGCGTCAAATTTCTTGCATTAGTACCTAGCTGGACAGCTACTCTTCTTTTCATGTGGATGGCTGTTGCACAAATGGTTATCTTCTTTTTCCTCTTTGTCTTTGATATATTAGCCTTACGGAATTGATCATATGTCCATTAGTGGGCATCATTTTATATGTCCATCGCTTACATGGAAGCCACCATAATTGAATTTATTTTGAGGGTGTTTGGTTAAGCTTGTTTCAAAAATCTTATAAGCTCTAACGTCTTCTAAGTTAGTCAAAGTGTTTGGATAAAAGAGCTTATAAGATTCCAATTGAATATAGTGATTTAGCTATGAAGTGTAGTATGTGTGAAATGTGTGTAGTGCGTGAAGTGTGGGTAGTGTGTGAAATTTGTGTAGTGTATGTAGTGTGTGTAGTGTGTAGTGTGTGAAGTGTGTGTAATGTGTGTAGTGTGTGAAGTGTGCTTGAAATGTGTGCAGATGTGTATTGTGTAATGTGTGTATAGGAGTGCAATGTGTGTAGTGTATAGTGTATAGTGTGTGTATTGTGTAGTGTGAAATATGTGTAGTGTGTGTAATGTGTGAAGTGTGTATAGTGTGTGGAGTGTGTGTAGTGTGTGTATAATGTGTGCGTGGTGTAATGTGCGAAAATGTGTAGTGTGTGAAGTGTGTGTATAGTGTGTGAAAATGTGTGAAGTGTGTGAAGTGTGTGAAGTGTGAGTAATGTGTGAACTGTGTGAAATGTGAGTAGTGTGTGAACTGTGTGCTGTGCATAGTGAGTGAAATGTGTGTATAGTGCGTAAAATTTATATAGTGTGTGAAATGTGTGTAGTGTGTGTATAGTGAGTGCAATGTGTGTAGTGTGTGTAGTATGTGTACCGTGAAACGTGTGTTGTGTGTAGTGTGAAATATGTATAGTTCGTGTAGTGTGTGAAATGTGTGTAGTGTGTGTATAGTGTGTGAAATATGTGTAGTGTGTTAAATGTGTGTAGTGCGCGTAACGTGTGAAATGTGTGTAGTGTGTGTAGTATAGTGTGCAAAATGTTGTGTGTGAAGTGTGTGTAGTGTGCGAAATGTGTGTATAGTGTGTGAAATGTGTGAAGTGTGTAGTGTGTGTATAGTTTGTGAAATGTGTGTAGTGTGTGAGTTGTATGAAGTGTGTATTGTGTATGAAGTGTGTGAAATGTGTAGTGTGTGAACTGTGTAGTGTGGTATTTGTATAGTGTGAATTGTGTGTAGTGTGTGAAATGTGTGTAGTGGGTGAAAAGTGTGAAGTGTGTGTAGTGTGTGAAATGTGTCTTATGCGAAACGTGTGTAGTGTGTGAACTGGGTGAAGTGTGTGTAGTGTGTGAAGTGTGTGTAGTGTGTGAACTGTGTGAAGTGTGTGGTGTGTGAAATGTGTAAATTGTGTGAAGCGTGTATAGTGGGTGTAGTGTGGTGTGTAAAATGTGTGTACTGTGTATATAGTGTGTGAAATGTGTTTAGTGTGTGAAATGTGTGTGTGTAGTCTATGTAATGTGTGTATCGTGTGTGTGAAGTGTGTAGTGTGTGAAAAATGTGTGTAGTGTGTGAAAATGTGTGTAGTGTGTATGGTGTGTAGTGTGAAATGTGTGTAGTGTGTGAAGTGTGAATAGTGTGTGTGGTGTGTGAAATGTATGGAGTGTCTGTATAGTGTGTTAAATGTGTGTAGTGTGGGTAGTGTGTGAAATGTGTGTAGTGTGTGAAATGTGTGCAGTGTGTGTAGTGTGTGAAGTGTGCGAAACGTGTGTAGTGTGTGTTTGCGTGTGTAATATGTGAAATTTGAGTGTAACTTATAAAATAAGATGGTTGAGAGGAATTTTTTTTATTTTTTGGAGCATATTTTTTACATTTTATAAGTTGTCTATCATCTTATTCTGTCAAACACATTACAAGAACTTATACGTTTTCAAACATCTTATAAGATGTTTTGAGGAGCTTATAAGCTTAAAGAGTGTTTGACTTAACTTATTCGAACATCTTATAAGCTCCAAGATATTATAAGTTGTTCAAAGAGCTTATAAGATGCAATTTGTTAAGAGCTTATAAGTTATTAAAGTGTTTGGATAAAAGATCCTATAAAATAGCAATTGAATGAAGTAATTTACCTATGAAGTGTGTATAGTGTGTGAATGGTGTGTAGTGTGTGAAGTGTGTAAATATGTGAAGCGTGTGAAATATTTGTAATGTGTGTAAATGTGTGTAGTGTGTGCAACGTGTGAAGTGTGTGTAATGTGTAAAGTGTGTGTAAATGGGCGTAGTGTGTAGTGTATGAAGTGTGTGTGTAGTAGGTGAAATTTGAGTATAACTTATAAGATCTTAAAAGATAAGTTGGACTAGAACTTATTTTTTTTTTTGGAGCTTATAAGCTCTAGGAGCTTATTTTTACATCTTATAAGTTGTTTAACATCTTATTTTGCCAAACACATTTGAAGAGCTTATAAGCTCTCAAATAACTTATAAGATGTTTTGAGTAACTTATAAGCTTAGTCAAAGACCCTCCACTGCTTATGTTGTGGTAGGCATATAAAAGTGATCAATTCCGATTAGCCTTAATGGTGGTTCTCAAGTTAATCATCTAATCAAGATATCTCCATTTTTTTTCAGTGGACAAATCTTCTGAATCCTGACAATATAAAAGGTTTATCAGCTGTTTCAATGTTGCTGGCCATGATTGGCAATGGACTTATGATTCCACGTGCACTATTTATTCGAGATTTAATGTGGTATGTTTGTTTCCTACTGCGATTAATTGATAGTTTCCTTGAAATAGGTACTGAAAATCTTATCTGGCCTGCATCCAGAACAAGGAAATGTTTTTTATTTAAAAAGGGTTCCTGTACATTATCCTAGAACATCAGATCTGCTGCACACGGAAACTTAGCCTAGATATTTTTGGAAATATAAAGAGATTTCAGATGGGTACATTGCATTGAGGCCATAAGTAATTTGTTGTTTGCAACCTGGACCAAGTCTTTTGTGAGATAAATTTGTCCGAGAAAGGAAATTTAACTCAGAATGTGCAGGTTCACTGGCTCAGCGTGGGGATCTATATTCTACGGATGGGGGAACCTCATATGTTTGTACTGGTAATTTGTTATGGTGGTATATGGCCTGTAGCCTTTAACTTGGGCATCCTTCTTTTGATTAACCTGCAATTGTGCGTGCTTTCAGCTTTAAATGTATCAGCGTGGAGTTCTTCCTGGCTTCAACCGTCGGCTTTCTTGCCTGGATGGGTGCGTATGCTTTCACTTGAATTGTTTCTCTTACGGGGACTAATGACAGACAATTAGGCTAACTGGGAACTTACTGTAGCATTTGATTCATATTTCTAGCTTGGAAGGAATTGGAGAAGGGTGGGATGAAACCCCTAACTTTAGCCGAGGAATAGAATTATTATTAGTAATTTTTCTTTTCCTTTTTGCCAACTGTGACCTGGTTTTGGTGGTCAAGCTGGCCTGGTTTGGTTTTGATGGTACGGGCTGGTGTACGTGATAGAGGCAAAGATGTCCAAAAAACTTGTGGTTAAAATGACCCTTTTGCATTTCCAATTTCCTCGAAAGAAAACACCTTGTATATAAGAGTGACGAGCAGAAACATTTTATAATTCAAACTTGCCCTGAACATACATATAGGTCTAGAGCTTCTCATGAGATATCTAGGCAGTACTTCCTCCATCCCAAAATTCGAGTGCTGTTTTAAAAGCTAACGGCTCATGTTATTGGTCCAAGTAATTCAATTTTACGAATAAGTACATGTGATTGAAAATGTCAAATCAACAAATAAGTAGTATAGGTGCGATTGATCTTTAAAAGGTTGTACTTATCTAATTCACAAAAAGGTTCTTTCTTTGTGAGACGGAACACAGAGTATATTTTATCATGTCTATTTTAAAAGCAACTTCTTCTTCCTCTTTCCAGTAACCCCCCTCCCCGGTTTATCTTAGACAAACTTTGTGAAATTTTTGCCTTTACCATATTCATATTGTGTCAGGTTTGACATTTTGGAGGGATGCACAAGCTCATGGGCTCGGTTCGCCTCTCTCTTCTTTGAAAGAGCTTGTTTTTGGCCCTTGATTGTCCTCTTCGGCTATTCAGTGGGACCAAATGTCCTAATTTGGCTGCATGATAGAGAATCAACGACTTTCTCTGCTTCAAGAAGACGAGCAGATCAATCAACACTGGGAATTGCTTGTGCAAAGCAAAATATGGAGAGAGCACAACTGCGGCATGTATATACCAAGTAGGTTCTGTTGTAACTATTCACTGTCTGTATTGTTGTTTCTGTGATGTTCTGTTTTGTTGTTTGTTGTTATTTAGCTGGGAATTTCATGTAAAACATGTACTTCTGTGCAGTCACAATTGTTTATATCGATCTTTTCTGATACTTGTTTGACCTACGCTCCATGATAATGTTCATTTTTCGCTATCAGATGAAACACGATTTGGAATAAAAGGATTTTTTTATATTACCAGTTGTACTGTTACTTTTATTTTTTATTTTTTTTAATGAAAGATTTGTACCATTATTGATTGGTCTTTAAGGAATTTAACTGATTATGCAGAATGTGACCATATCAGGTCTAAAAATATTTTCCAAAACTCAGGGTGTTTGCAAACATTTGGAAGATATCATACATTTTCAGAGGTATTTCAAGAATGCAATGGACTATCAAATTCGTTTCGAATTATCTGTATCTTCTCCAGAATTCAGTACGTATTCATTTTTATTTTTTAAACATCCCACGCCAATTATTCATTTTAAAAAAACATACTACTGACTGCCTAGCCATCGACTTCTTCATATTTAAAATTACGAAAAGTGGCCGACATAATATTTTTCATAGCTTTTAGTATAATTCTAATAACCTTTTATAGTACTATAATTTTAGCATTTCTTGCATAATTATAAGCCCTCATCTTTTTAGGATAACTAACATATGACTTGTACTAATTTTGCATTAGAACCACGATTCCTATCTAATTCACAATGTCAGATATTGACAATCGAATACATAGTTGCAGGATCAACGTATTATTATTTGTTTTACATATTAATTAATCTATACAAGAAGAGCTTATGAAATACCTTTTAGCGTGCTTTACCAAATAACTTTGTGTATATCACGCTCCATACCTCCAAGTCTTCTCCAGTGTTCTCACAAATTATATTGCAATAGCCGGTTTATGGACACCCTTGCAAATTAATATGCGGACATGAGAGAGTTATAATGTGAAGAATGTCGTGTCTATATTTTATATAATATACAACATTATTCTTCCTCTCCAAGTAGCACATCTCGATAGATATAGAAAATCCTGGATATCTATTACTACCTCCGTTTCGGCTTAATTTGCCTACTCTGACCAGACACGGAGGTTAAGAAAAAACAGATTTTGTGGAATTTTTGACTTTTTCAAATATGGAGATTTTGATGGTGGATATTTTGAGGGTAGAGACTGTGAGAAAAATTTATTTGAGCTGACAAAGTTATTTGGGACAAACCAAAAAGGCAAGTAGACAAATTAAGCCGGGACAAAGGGAGTATATTATATTTATCATTATCCAATATATATTTATTTTATAGCAGTAATAAATTATAATCTATATAATTTATTCCAATTCACATTGAGCCAATGAAGCGACCTGATTTGACCCAATTAAATCAAGCTCCAATAAATTAAATATGACCCGATCAACTCTTGACTTATCATATTAATTTATTATTTATATTATATTCCACCAAAATAAAATATAATTGCACTCTTAATCTAATCGGCATTATGGAAACAATATAATCATCAATATTATCCTCTGATTGATCGATCCAACATATTATCCCCTCGATCAACTAAAGTATTTGCAATAAGTTATCATGACCAATAAGCCTATGTCAAACACTTGTCAATCTCAACACTCATCTTCTATCCAATAATCCTGTGTGACTACATCACACATTGATATGACAACTAAGATCGAATATTGAGCTCAGATTTACTGGTCATAGAAGAACGCGTGAGATCGTGATCATGCCAATTAAATAGGTGAAGGATTCCAATATTGCAAATATATGTTCTTTATTACTTCACTTTAATTCTAAAAAAAACCTTTTTTATTGATTAATATATTAATCCCACTCACTAGTTTTTCAAAGAATGTCCAGTTGGTAATAAAGGTATACTATTAACTCATGATTAAAGTAATACATACGTCAATTAATGAATTTAGATTGTATGATCAAATCACAATCTAAATATCATGTGGTCCTGACCCAATACACCGTACATGTATCCACAATTTCATTACCAAGTCAATGAGAAACTTCAATGAAATCGAAAAAAATCTTATCAAAATAAATTGTCCAAATTTATTTATTGATCGCAGACATAATACTTAGGATTGCATTATAAATCGATTTTTTTGTGTTTAATAACTTAAACACTCGATTTATAATATTCTTATAATCCAAGGACATACGCAAGTTCTAATAAATTATCTTGCAAATGAAATAAATGCTATATTTAATTCCAAAGTGTCATTGCACAAATTAACACGTAAAACACCATACATGATACATCCCACTGAACATTTCTCCCACTTGTCCAAGAGTAAATGATCTGTGAGTAGTATAAGCTTTATACCAATTTACCCGTAGGACACCATACTTTCAACATTACTCCTACTTGTTCAGAAATCAATGATCTATGAATAGTATAAGTCTTACTTTCAATAATGAGTTGCTTCTTAAAACTGTCATATTCTCCGATTCCGCAGTAATCCGATATCACTTGATATCTCCTGCACAAAACGGCATTACTATCTACAAATTACATATAAAGCTTAGGACAAAACAATCTATACAAATCTTTTATCCTAATGGATTTAAGAATTAGAACATAGTTTATCTTCCAAGTCCTTCATATCTTAAAATGACATCAACTAGCACAAAAAGTTTGCTTACAGTTTTCTGAAATGTAAGACTGTCTACCTACATTATTCGCGATATGTAAGACCGTCTTTCCATATTATTCAAAAATATAGAACACGTTAAGGACATAGACATTTGATTAAATTCGTGAAAGAACTCTATCATTTGTCATCTTTCATGCATTTGACCTTTTTGAACAAAACCACCTGAACTCATCTTGCAGGATACTTCTGTAAGATTTCAGAGGACTCAGTATACATAGATTTGGTCTATGATACTCTTCCGATGTGCATTTGGATGAGAATTTCTCTGAAGTAGCAGGAATGGGAGGTCTTGCACTGAAGATGGTTTCTATAAGAAAACATATTGTTTTTCCATTAGTGTATTTGTTGGTTAAGTTGTCATAGACTTCACCAGTTAAAAACCACTGCCTCTGTGGAAATAGCTTTTTCGGCTATGAAAATCATCAAGAGTTTACTACCCAATCGAATAAGAGACGGACTTTTGAATGATTGTTTAGTAGCATCCCCCTATCTATTAAAGTGTATGTATTTCTTAAAAAATAATGTATGGACAAAAATATCTCTATATCAATAACTATAAGTTAAGGTTAAATAAGTAAATTGTTATATAATTAAGTTGCACTAATTAATCCTAATTCCAAGACAATAATGGTGGAAAGATAACCTATATCAATTACTATTATAAAATCTCATAAAAACAAAAACAAAAACAAAAGGATTACCTATTTATTTATATTTAAGTTCTTATTACATGCCGTAATATGATTGATATATATATATATATATATATATATATATATATATATATATATATATATTAGTATTAGTTTAGTTGGATTTTTGTAAATGGGATTTTAAGTGGGTGGAAATTTATTTAATTTAAGTTTATTTGGTTGTCTTCTAGATTAAGTTTATAGAGTAGCACCTTCCAATTTTTACGAAATTATTTTCCAAATCATTGATGCATGTATTGTAATTTTCACGACCAGTAACTTTTGCACTTCAAATTATGTTTGAATCATGCAACCTTCTCCTAATTAATTAAATGAGAAATGTGATATTTCACTACTAAACTGGATGGTTAAGATGCCTATCACAACAATCCTGAATAAGAATTGAAATATATTAAGAAGGGTAAACGAGAATTCAATAATTTTGATTTATAACTTAAATGTTTTTCAAAATTTAAATAAAGTTAATTCCATATTAAATTATATCATGAGAGCTTGCTAACCGTATATATATCATAAGCATATACTTAGTTGATGTGATTTATTTTAATTATTTTAAGCCAAGGATTATGAAAAATTAACATTTTTACCTTTTCAATTTTAACAATGCAAGTAAAAATTATATAATTTTAGAGAAAATTACGAATAAGTTTATTGATAAATCTTCAAGCTAATAAAGTGAGTTACAATAACAGAGGTGGTAAGAAATATTTGTAGTAATTTATTATTTAAGTTGTGCCATATCTTTTAGATGAAAAGTTTATAATGGTTCTCATAAGCACTTATGTAAGAATTTATTTGATATTATTTTCATCATTTTAAAGTTAAGGATTATCGACATTTCATATATGTGTGTGTGTGTGTGTGTGTGTGTGTGGTTTTTAATTAACTATGGATGTAAAATATATTTCAATTTTTTAGGGAAGATAAAGAAAAATTATAGACTAATGAGGAGATTTAATAAATATTTTACTTAATATTGGTGTTTAATAAAATTATAAGCAAACATGACAAACATTTTACTGTACAGGTTTTTTTTTTCTCTTTTTTTTTGTTGGATGATTTAGTTTAATTACTTAGTTGTGTCATGTCTTATTTTGGAAAGTTTAATAAGAGTTTCATGTGATTGAAAAAAAATAAAAGAAATATTGTCTCTGATTTCAAATAAATCTAATTAAAAGATATATATATATATATATATATATATATATATATATATATATATATATATATAGGATGAAAAATTCACTTAAAAAATGAATTTCATATTTGCAAAGAAAGATGAAGGAGAAACAACAAAAATAATTTTGTTATTAGTCAAAGAAAAAAGTGAAAAAAAATCACAATAAAATAAGTAGGTTTATAAGTAGGTCTCCACGAACCATTCAAGGATTTTAGAAGGTCTTTAGTTTGAGTAAACAAATTTAATCACTTAAAATTATTACATAAATATTAACTTTGATATCTAAAATTAATGGCCGAAACTCAAAATATAGTCCACTAACTATAAAGTCCACTAACTTTTTCGCTTACATATATTTGGCAATTTTTACTAGAACACATTGACAATCCACCAATAATAAATCATACAAAATGGTACCGGAAATATTCCAAGTATATTTAATCATCTAATTAATTCTTTAGTCATGGAACTCCATGGATTTTTCTAGCCTATTTAATCAAAATATTAAAAAATATAATTTTGAAATTCATGAGTACAATGGACAACGTAGTGAACATAGAAAACTAGAAGTCTAAGGAAAAATAAAAATAAAAGAGAACAAAAAATGTCATGCATACACAAAAATAAGACCATTTACATTGCATAGTCATATATCAAGGAAACAAGAAAATTTCACTAATTATAATTAAATCTAAACTAAAGAAATATATTTCCTCCATTCACAAATAAGTGTCATTTTAGGCTTTCAAGTGAAATTTAAGAAATTATGGGATAGACAACAACACCCCTCCAATTTTCTCTCCATTATTTTCTTTATTTCCATAAATTTCACCAAACTTTCTTTATTTAATATAATAAATATTTGTATGGAAATTTTCTTAGATTTAGCTAAGGACAATATTGGAATAAACATGCAAAAAATTCTAGAATGACACTCTTTTGTGAAAAAAATGTTTTTTCCTATAATGTATATACATTCAAAATATGTAAAAATAAATATATAATAAATTAAAGGAGTTTCATGGAATATTAAGTATAATTAATTTAAACGATAAAGGAATATTGGGAACAAAAATTATTTTGATTATTAATTATGGTTTTCAGCATATATCTTTAGGATAAAAAATATACTTAAAAAAATATTTTTGAATTTGCAAAGAAAGAGGAAGAAGAACAAAAAAATTTAATTTTTTATTACTCTAAAGAAAAGTGAAATTTCTCAAAATAAAAATAAGTAGGTTTATAAGTAAGTCTCCAAGAATCATTCAGAGATATTAGAATGTCCTTAGTTTAAGTACATAAAAATTAATCACGTAGGAGATAAATATGTAATTTTTGGCTTATTAGCTCCAACATCTAAAATTATTTGGTGAAATTCAAATTTAGTCCTCTAACTATAAAGCTCGGTAACTTTTTGATTTTGTACATTTAACAATTTTACTGGAAATCATTGACAACATCTATATAAAATGGAATATTTCAAAAAACAAGAAAAATTCAAGATAACATAAAATAAGAGCTTACATATATAATGCGATAATAGATCAAGCAAAACCTCTTTTGTATTGATACGAGAAAATAGAACTGAAAGTATTCTAAGTATATTTAATCATCTAACTAAATCCTTTAGTCATAGAGCACCAAGAGTTGTTCTAAAAAGTTCTAAAAATATAATTATGAAAGCTCATGTATACCATATGCAACAAAATAAGCTTTACAACCTAAAAGTTTATATTAAAAACAAAAATAAAAAGAATAAAATTTATAATAATCCACGTAAACACAATTATTTAAGACCTTACATGCTGCACAATCGATCATAAATCAAGCAAAAACTTTTTAAGTGTTTATATTTTTTTTTATAATAATATACATATATATATATATATATTCTAATTCTTAGTTTATTAATCATCTTATTATTTCTTTTTTTATGGTGCACCTTAATTTTTTTAGTCAATTTAATTTAATTAAACTATTATATATTTTTTTTATAAATCTACGTGTACCACGTGCACCGCATGTGAGGCTTTACTAGTAGGATTAAAAGTACAAGTTTCCCTATTTGCATTAGGCATTTTTTTCCTGCAAAGTAAGAAAAAAAAATTAGTCTGGTCAAATAATCAATGCATTCCTATCAACTTTTTACAATAACTTTATAGTTCTGTAAATAATTTGTCATTTTATAAATTTTCAATCAAAACCATATGATAATAATTTATAAAATCTAAATATTATGTTTAGATCTTGGAAAAATGTTCATAATGTGATAATTTCTATAAAATTATGGTGAAATATAATATAAATCTCGATGAAATGTCTCACCAACACAGGAACTTAATATTCGCAGTACACATATATTGATATTGATACGGAATTGCACATATCCACATTTTTTTAGTAAAAAAAAACATGTATTAAGGTGGAGACTAAAGAAGGATTTCCATGTTTCAATGCATATTGAAAATCTTTAACTATTACCGATTATCATAAGCACATCTTCTTGAAATCAAACCCCAGTCTTACAGTTTTCAAATTCATGAAATTTGATGTACACAAAATTCTATATGTCAATATAATTTCAGGATGCATTCATATAACAAATATATGGATACACAACTTCAGATACCTTTAGCTGAGGGTTAGAAATTTGAACTAGAAGATGGAGGGATGTCAATATTAATTGACGTTTTAGGATGAAAGGGAAGAATTAAGGATTGAATATTTTGACAAATATACCCTTAGCAAATTATTTGACCAAATCAAAATATCTCTGATAGATTGAAAAGTAGAGATGTTTTAGGATTGAGTCCAAGGAGAAAATTGATAGAATTGGTGAAAAATTTAATTAATTGAAAAAGGGAATAACATCCTAAAACGTCAATTAATATGGAACGGAGGGAGTAATATTTTAAAAGGTATAATAATCAATTCTATAAAGTGCATTAGTACAACGTTTGGGTAGCGAAAATATGTATAATGCACGATTCTTAACAAGACTACCAATAAAACATGACTTGTTTGTCAAACCATGAATATGGAGACCAATATATAAAAAGTTCAACCCATTATGAATAAGCAAGTAAAAACATGCAAGAAATAATGCTCTATTATAATTTTTTTTCTTTAAAAAGAAAGAAAAAGGATGGAATGGCTATTTCATACCGTTGAAGATCCGACAAGTAATGATAACATGTGCATTGCAAATACATAACAAAAAAACAAAATTACATATTAGCATTCTGAGCTGCACAAAATCAAAATGAAATTGCATTTTCCCTTCTAAAGCTCCTGAGTGAAATACCACTTTGGATGTGAAGGTAAGGGATGATACCAGAATTCTGTTCAAACCTGTCAATCTTCTTAGTAGTGTTGTCCTTTTTGCAATAGTAGAAAAGAAAGTAAGGTGTCAATGCCATCACGATGTCGCCATCTTCAAAAACTTTGATCGGGTAAACTACTCCATTAATGTAGCCATCAGCAAAAGCCTCGAAAACTAGAGGGTTTTTGGCAATCACAAATTCCTTTGTCCAAGATTTCTCAACTCCATATTCTTTCATCAACCAAATAACAATTTCATCATTAGAACAGTTGTCACATATAGATAGACAATCCCCCAACGCAAACAGGCCTATATCAAATGTAAAGTTTCCCACGAGAGGAGGAGAAAATTTGGTAAAAAGTTCTGTTTCGAGATCAAAGCAAGAAATCCATAGTTGGGAGCCCTTTAAATCACTGACCAACCAATGAAGATTACCATTTAGATACACGCTGGTGCTATGATGATCATGCAAGAGAGAGGAAACAGGTGCAATTCTTCTCCATGATCCTGTTCCAATAGTATAAACATGACACTCACACTCAGATTTTGGAATCCTCAGAAGTGAAGGTCCTTTTGGATCACGCACATAGTCCTGAAAAATCCTCACTACCTTATGTTGGAAAGATAATTTGCTTGCACCAAATCCAACAGCGACTCTCCACATACAAGAGGAGGCAGACTCTTGAGGACAATGAAGCTCAATATAGTCACGAGTGAGTGGATTGCATATGTAAAGCGAATCAGGATTAGTGCTCCAATTGCGCTGGAAAAGCAAACCGTTGGCTGAACCGAGTATCCCAGCACTGTAAGGGAGATTCAACTTGGTGACTGGATTGTAGTGCAACTCATGGTGTTCAATGCCGAGCCCATCTTCAAATTCTAAAATTTCACACAACGTCGTCCTGGACCAACATACAACTATGCCGGGGGCTGCTTTAGAAAGGTTGGCTTTCATAAAGTCGTGAGTCTCCACAAGATTGAGCCACAACTTACGAACACACTTGCAACTTATAATTGTCCGTGCTGGGAGTCTTGAGAGGATATCAATGATGATTTCCGACGGTAGCTTTGCGAACAAGTCTTCGTTCATTTTGAGCACGTTCTTGTAAATGTTTCCTTTGTGTTCACTTGATACTTTATCAATATGATCAACGGAAACAAGTATTAGAGTTACGTATCAGAGAGATTTAACCTTATAATTTGATATTTTCTCATAATAATTAAAACAAAATCAGCTAAGGAAAACCTACAACTAACATGCTGCAACTCTCGGGCCACGGATCGAAAGACAAGGGTTAAATGTAGCCAATAAGATTAACCGTATGATCACATAATAGATACACAAACATTATTTAGATGAAAGAAATGTGACAATTTAAGGATTAAAAGTAACTCTCGGGCCACGGATCGAAAGACAAGGGTTAAATGTAGCCAATAAGATTAACTGTATGATCACATAATAGATACACAAACATTATTTAGATGAAAGAAATGTGACAATTTAAGGATTAAAAGTAAATCTCTTAATTCTTTGGTCAATCATTGCCCTGTCCTAGCAGTCAACAAGAATCGAGACAACACTAATACCATCAAACAATTCAAGACCCTCATATGTCCTTAGTCATAATTTCCTCAACTAAGAATTCATTTTCAACTTGGGATCATTTTGTACTAAAAAGGAACTTGAAATCTAGCCTTGAAATGAAATAAACCTAGACTTGTTGTTGCTAATGTCTACATAACTACTAACAAGTAGACATTATTTGAATATGCTTATGCCTCAATTCTCAATTTTATCTGGAGTAGGAAAATGACACCACCTCTTAGTAACCAGTTCCAGTTACCTATTTTTTTTTTAAATCATAAAACAGGTCTCATAAAATCTACATATAATGCATTTCACTTGCCTAGAATCAATTCAACCACGGAAAAGTTAACAAAAGCACATGTTTATCCATTCTCCCAAAAAATCGCAACATTGCAAAAAAATGCACACATATTCATCATACCAATTTAGGCATAACCCAGTTCCATTGATAGATTTTCAATAAGAGAGATACAGAACATTAAATTTGATATAACCCTTGCTGAAACTCATAAAAATAAGAGGAGAACATAAAATTAGCAAAGAAGCAAGCAATAAGATAGAGACCAAAACTCTCGATAATCCGTATAAAAAAAAAATGGGGGCAAGGGCTACAATTGTGAAACGCAGCAAGAGAGTTAATCTTACCTTCTTCTTCTTCTGGGAACTCAGGCTCTTCCGATCCGTTATGCAAATTGCAGTGGGCGCCGTGGCGGAGTGCTGTGGTCAGAGTGGTTGGTTTTGGAATCATCCCTTAAAATATAGACGTAGATACGGGAAACTGCTTTTTCTTGAACGCAGGTTCACCCAGAAAGATAAAAAAAAAAATTCTACCACTTTCACTTTAAAATTGTAAATATATTCACATTATTGTTCTTTACTTTATTTTTTGGGTATGTTCACTTAAGGCTGGAAAGCGCTGGGTCAAATCTAGCTGAGAGAGTTAATGAGTGTACTTTATCAGAATTTGAGCCCTTAAATCTACTGAGTCAAGTCTTAAGTAAACATAGCCTTTGTGATGTTATTCTCAATTATAACAAATACAGGACATGATACTCGACGTGTATCATACAGGACATGATACATGATCATACTGCACATGATACACGACAACATGACATGATAGACGACATGTCGTGTAAGAAACACGACAACAGGACATGATACACGGCATGTCGTGTATGATACATGGCATGATACACGACAACATGACATGATACACGACGTATCGTGTATGATACAGGACATGAACACGATAACAGAACATGATACACGATATACAGGACATGATACATGACATTATACACAACATGTCGTGTATGATACAGGACATTATGCACGACATGTTGTGTATCATGTACGAAGTGGGTGACGGTGAGGGTGAGAATAAATTAAATGAATGGTATAACATCACAGTCGAAAAATGGGTATTTTTGCCTTTTAAAAGTCAAAGTGATAGGAAATAGTTTTCAACTCTCTGCACGGCTACAGTAAATTTTTTTCCCTGATTTTTACTCCCTTCGTCCCGAATGAACTTGCACTAGTCCCCTGGCACTAGGGGTGTGCGTCGGTCGGTTTCGGTAACCGAACCGACCGAATTTTAAAAACCGACCGCTAACCGACCAGTCCTACCCAATAACCGAACCGACCGAATCTTTTATTGCAGCCGAACTCTAACCGAACCGACTTAGTCGGTCGGTTTTTCGGCCATAACTGAAACCGGAAAAAATAAATAAAATACATGTTTTCTGACCTACATAACCGAAAACCGATCAAAATCGAAACCGACACCGACCGATCTAGTGGGTGAATTAGGGTTTGGGTTGTATATGACCTAATTTTTCGGTAGGTTTCGGTTTTTCCGGTTTTTAATTTTTCAAAATCGACACCGACCGAAATAATCGATTTTTTAATTTGTCATAACCGATACCCGAACCGACATATACATAACCGAACCGACCGACATTTTTCGGTCGATTTTTTTCGGTTTTTTCGGTTATAACCGAGTTTTGCACACCCCTACCTGGCACACATATTAAGAAAATTTACTTTTTGATAAATGTTGACTTAATCAAATCTGTTTTTACCTTTATGTGATGATAATTTTGTAATCATGTGATTAATGTGGAATAGTGATGTAAAGTTTTATTTCTTGAAATGACAAGTGTGCAAAAGGGGTGGGACACCCCGATTAGAGAAATATGCAAGTTCATTCAGGATGGAGGGAGTAATATATTTTCTGAAAAATGAAAAAAAAAGGCTTGCAAAAACTTTGGTAGGGGAGGGGGTGGGAGGGAGGAGGACGGGGTTGTGCAAACAAATGTGGTCTCAACAGGTGATTTAAATTGATTTTTGTGGTAAAATTAAAATTTGACTGTGCTTTGAGATAAAGTGATATTTAGAATCAGCTTTCTCAAAATTTGGGTTTTCTTAAGGGTTGTTTGCAATTACTTTTTTCAAGTGCTTTTCAGCTTATATATTGGGGAAAATTGTTTTGAAGTGTTCGGCAAAACAACTTCAACTTTAATAAAAGAGATTTTAGGTCAAAAGTTAAAAGTAGAAATTAGTTATTTTTCCAACTTTTTGGTATTTTAATAAATAAATAGAAGTTTTTTCTCTCCGTTATAAGCTAAAAACTATTTAAGTGTCAAACACTCAACTATTATATTTGACCAAAGTCACTTTTATTCTCAAACAATATCTACATTTGATTTTAAACAATTTTACCATAAACTCTACTTTCAATCACTTCTTAAAAAAATAAGCAACGGAAAACACCCCTAGCTTCTCAACATCGGCTTTTAGTCATTTTTAAAAATAATTTTAGTGGCCAATTATAATATTACAAACACCACCTTTAATTAAAAGTGCTTTCCAAAATAATTTTAGTGATTTATTTGTGTTTGCAAACACCCTGAGATGTGATACAACTTCTTATTTTCGGCTTGGGCCCACGAGAAACCCGTTTCCACTTTCTAAACTATATCCCTCAGTGCAAAGTTAAAGCAAGGATACTTTTTTTTTAAAAAAAAAAAACCCTCGTAAAAGCAAAATAGACAGTGAATAATGGAAAACTTGATTTCGGGGGAGTGAAAAATTAATTGAAGACTCATTTGTTTATTTTATTATTTTTTAATGTGAGCTGATATTTAATTATTATTTTCTAATATCATAAGAGTATTTTTCTCTCTTTTAATAAACATTATATATATATGAAGTTTGAGAACAATGACAAAAAAAAT
Organism: Ajuga chamaepitys; assembly: GCA_958295605.1. Taxonomy (NCBI): domain Eukaryota; kingdom Viridiplantae; phylum Streptophyta; class Magnoliopsida; order Lamiales; family Lamiaceae; genus Ajuga; species Ajuga chamaepitys. The sequence continues at coordinate 8,630,260 of OY282499.1, forward strand.
ATGAAGTTATAAGACTTGATCCTGGCTCAGCCCTGACTCTTGAGGGCTAGATTCATATAGCATTAGGACGTTTAGCCTTAGTTCTACATTTTCGATTTCTCTCATATGAAGTTTATTTTCTTTTTTATAATATTGTATTCATGCTCTCTGTTTAATTTTTGTGTTCCTTAGCTTTGTTGATATATGATTGTCGAAGTATTGAAAGATTAAAGGAGCATGTATTTGTTGTTGAAGACTTAAAAGAAATAACATGTAAAGTACATGGTGTGTGTAACTAACCAGTAGGGGATTTGTGTCATGCAGCATATTCCTCTCCTAAACATTAGGTATAGCTATTACTTATTAGACTCTCGAAACTGATTCATGTTGCTAGGTTATCTGGCAATATGCCAAATGGATTTGCTTGGGTGCATGGATTTACACACCCATTCATATATACATATTTTTTTGCTGCGTTTGTTTATGGTTATGGAGAGTGACTGATCCATAAATTTTACCGAGGGGGATTCATTTATAGATAAATGTAGTTACTTATTTTATCGGGATAATTTTATTTAATTATACTCTAAGATTCGAAGGTAAATTTTATATCAAGTGGATGATTTAGTTTGAGAAGGCTAAAAAACAAACTCTCATACATTATACTCTAAATTTAATATTTGATTAAATTACATGTAAAACTAAAGTATTAGAAAATCTAAGAGGGACGGAGCATCTCTAAATCTGTCCATGAGCTTAAACAATATCAAATATATATATATATATATATATATATATATATATATGTAACTAAAAAGTATTGATGATATTGATAAGATTAATAAATTGATTCAATTATTAAAAAAAAATATTTTAATGTTTCTAAACATTTCATTCTATTTTTTAAAAATTTTATTGCTATTGCGTACACTTAAGAATACATCGATTGATTATTATTAAATCATATTCAAGTCAAACAATAGAATAATTTATTTTATTTAATTACATTGTATTATAATCACTAAAACACACTTATATAATAGCACATTTCGACCGGGGTCAGGGTAGCTAAGTGCCCCCCCTTGGCCCCCATGTAGGTCCGTCAATGACTATGGGTGGTTGGAGTACTGTAGGATGTGGGGAAGAAAGTGGAATTCGTAGGTCGAGGTAAATAAATGAGTATTTGTTTATGTTTTTTGGAGATTGGGTGAAGTTGGTTTATATTATAAAATATGGTAAAGATGATTTGATGTGTGTTCGAGATAGTTAAAGAATGATTGGCTATTGATTAAAGTTGTATTCAGAATTGAGTTTGATTGATGATGTGTGTAAGAGGGTTGGAGGCAATATATTGCCCCAAATCCATAAACAAACACGTGTTGGGTTGGGCACAATCCACAATGGATTGGCCCAACCATAAATAAATGCAGTCTTTGTTTTCCCCGAAATCAGGGACCTATGCAGAGACGGACGCACATCTTTCACAATTACCCCAGACATCTTTCCCACCAAATTGCAAAAATTCGAAGCAAGCTCTGATACTAGTTGTTGGGAAAGAAGGCAACCAGAAAAGATAGAATACGAATAAAAGGTAAACGAGAAATTGACAATGCAAAAATACACCAAATTTAACGTGGTTCACTAACAACTTGTTAGCTACGTTCATGACCAAACGAGAGGAACCAAATTCAATATATCAGAGTGCTATAATATAGGACCGAGGCAAATTTGACCATAGGTCAACTAATGAACTCTCTATCATAACAATTGGAGACGAATTGAGTACCAAATTAATGGATACTCTACCAAAATAAATTCTCCACACTCTAATGACCAAAACCAAAACCAAAACCAAAACCAAATACTAATCTATGCTAATCACTTAACCCAAAAGCACTAATAAGACTATATATAAGCCCTCAAATTGACCTAGACACAAAATTTGGGCTTGAAACGCGTAAGCTCATATACTGACCGCCTAAAACTGTCGCGACTGCGATCAGCACTTGTCGTGACCGCGACCAAACAGACCAACTTTGTCGCGACCGCGACGGCACCCCAGTGCCAAAATCATCAAACGACAACAAATTTGTCATGGTCACGACATGCTTCCAACGAGTGCAGAACTACTTTAAGGTGTTCTCTACCTTGACACGAATGTCGAACCAAACCAAACCAAATTCAAGATACAATTCCTAACAACAACAACATCATCATCATCATCATCATCATCATCATCATCATCATCATCATCATCATCATCATCATCATCATCATCATCATCATCGTCATTGTCGTCATCATCATCATCATCATCATCATCATATCCATATCTACATATTTTTTCGGGTCTTTACAGAGTTAACTAAAATAATAAGGTTTTTTTCTAGAAATAAATAATAAGATAAAAATATGGGGTGTTACATTCTACCTCTGTTAGAAAAAAGTTCATCCTCGAAAATTTACGACATGACAAATATTATATGTATCCATCAAAAGTACAACACATGAGTATCTTTTCCTAATTTGACCCGAATTAAACGTGGATTTTTTTTCATTGTCCACTAATAAATGATTGATTTGACTTTGAGTAACGCAAACTAGTTGAAAGTGAAATTTGATTTGATTAAAAATAAGATATTGAAATTTTTGGATGATAAAAACTGCGCTCCAATAAGTTTTGGTCAAATGGGAATTTAATGAAAGACACAGGTAAATTACAAATATAAATTATGACCTGACTATTCTTAAACTTTGGAATGAAGCATAAATTGATTTGAAGTTTGGAAATTGAGTTCAGACTAGAAGAATTGGAGAATTTAGGGCTAATCTAATTTTGTAAAACCTAAGCTAAATAATAAACATTACATTTTAATGCTAAATTTAGACATAAAAGAAATTGAGTGGAGTTTATATGATGAAGATCCGTGTAAAAATATTTCTTTCCTCAATGGGCATAGTTAAATAGAAAATTTGTGCCTCGTTTGAAGTTATTAATTAAACAAAATTCCAAGCCATGTCGGAAATAAATATTTTGAAACTAAAAACGGAACCAAATTTGTGACTAGTTGTTCATAGCCCTTTTTTTCAAATATAAATTAAACGGGAAGAAGTTCTTGCTTTAGTTTTGTTGTAAATAGAACTATTGGAGTCGATGGCCAATAACTTAGAATTTAAAAATATAATTGGCTGAATGGTAAACAATAACATTTGGGCTCAAATACACTTTAGAACCTAATGAGGAGTTTAGAAGGCAATCTAACTGGGCCAAATCAAAAACATAATAATGAATTTGAATATATAAATGTAAAACTTGATTTTAAAGACTCCTTGAACATGTTTTGAAGTTAAAATAGGATGAAAAGATAAGCTGGCAATTGTTTTTTTTAACTCTCGAATGCTATAATTCGACCCAAAAGAAATTCGGAGAAGCTCATATGATGAATTTGGAAATTTTAATTTTAAATTGACCTAAATGAAAAATATAGACTTGGGAAAGAAATATAAAATTTGTTGAGGCTCTTTCGATAATAAAAATTTCAAACCATTTGAAAAATGAATAACTTCAAACTAAAACAGAAGCGGAATCGAAAAGGTAATTCACTCTAGATTGTTTTTCCTATTTAGTAATAAACTCAATGGGAAATGAAATTCTACTTGAGTTTAAACGTAAATTGAACTTTTAAAATTAGTGGCCAAATGTTTGGTATTCAAAATATATTCGGACTCAATTGAGTAAAATATTACTTGTCTCATATAAAAGTTTGAAACTTTAGTAGGAATTTGGAAAACCATCTTCGGGACTAAATATAATATCGAATTTGAAGGCAAAATTGAATTTTGGAGATACGTTGAGAACTTTTGAAGTAAATATTTGATGGAATGAGACTCTTGTGATTTTTAATTGAATTTCAAATTGAATAATTTAAAGTCAAAATACTACAAAGCCATATGGTGTCAGAAATTCGAGCTAGTTATCTTTTACTACCTCTGTCCCACCCAAATTTGCATATTTTTCTTATTGGTACGTCCCGCACTAATTTTTACACCCTTAAAAAGAAATTTTTTTCTCACAATCTCCACCCTAAAAATCCTCACCCTCAATCTCCACCTTTGAAAAAATCAACCAAAAAGCAAAAATATTTTTTTCTTAATATACGTGTCAGATCAAACGTGCAAACTCCCGTGGGATTAAGGACATATATATATATATATATATATATATATATATATATATACATGTAAGACACTTTAGAATAATGCAAAGATTTGAATAATATGATAAACAAGTGGCGTAATAATCATAGCCCATGGCACTAATAAATTATACTTAGAAGTCACTTAAAAATGTAGATAGCTGTTGATACACAAATTGCGTATCCAATTAAAATGCGCCACGTAATAAAATATATGTTGAAAATCAATTTTTATATTGATTATTTTTAATATTAGGAATTGGGTAAATAAAATTTCTAAGTTAAATAGTCAATTTAATTGGTAATTTACTATATATTTTTATTGACCAATGGGAAGCTGCCACGTGTCAAGATGATGCATATATTACTAAATTAAATTAATTTAATTTAGTAATTATCCAAGAAGATGAGGATAAACATAAAGTCATAGTGGACCAATCAAAATGCTCCATGTGTCAAGTTGTTGCAGTAATTATTAAATTAAATACAATTAATTTAATAATTATCTTATGGATAATGATATTATGGAGGACCAATCATATCGCTCCATTCACACTCAAGCCCATTAGGATTTTCCCATCCTACAACTAAAAATAGAGCATCATTCTCCACCAAAAAAATCACAACAACACAAGCTCAAGAAAGGTGGTACAAAATCAATCTTGAGACTCAGGCGGTACAAAGCCGAAATTCGGCGTTACAAAGCCAGCCCGGCAGTACAAAGTCAAAATTCGGCGTTACAAAGCCAATTCATAATAACGTTTAATTCAGGATTTAACTCCAATCCGAAGTTAACGTTATAAATTGAAGAAATGATGGGTGTCAAACCGCCAAATTAAATTACCTACTAGCAAATTACGAGTAAAGTGGTAAGTAGGGTCGAATCCACGGGGAACGGGGATTAATTCCTTTTGAGCGAAAACAAGAAATAAACTGGGGGGTTTTGGATTGGTTTTATCTAACTAATCTAAATTCCTAATAATTAACTAAACCATGCAAATGAAACAATAAAATTGTAAAGACGAATCAAATTCTACCTGACTCTGATCCAAGGGTATTGATATTCAATTACATTATTGATCATAGGCTCCCAAATATATTTTCTTGCAAATTAAATAGTTTAACCAAAGATTTATTAGGATACCCATAATAAATCTTGCGTTTTCCTAAATTAATTGACCAATCCCAGCACCCGGTCAATACTTATCATTAACAAGTTGGGCACGATAACGTTCCATACCACGTTAATGATAGCATTACGATTTATAAAAACATCTAAACCTAATTACTAATAGTCGAGATAACTGCAACTATCAATAATTAGCTTGTAGATTTAATTAGGTTAAATTAATTATGATCGCACGATTAATTCAACCTATTGCTACTAGGGTTCAATCCTTCATGACAATTACGGATCATGAACTCATGAATAGCAGTAAGAAATTGAATAATCAATTGAGTTGTCAATTCAATCAATTAAACAATTCCTGTATACATAAGCTTGAATCTACAAATATTTAAATTAACAAAAACAATTAAAACACATAGCCTCACAATAATATAATTGAAATCAACCCTTGAACCAGAAAATAACCTTAATTAATAGCGGTGGAATCCAATGTCTTGAACAAATGATGAAAACTAGAAGGAAAGGGAAAAAGTGGCGTGAATTTTTGGGAGAGGAGAGAGAGAGCGCGTATTAGAATTCTTGTATTGGACTGCGCCTCCTTCTCTTTTAAATCACGCTAATTACTTCTTTTCCTACTCCTAATTAAATCTTTGTAATATCCAATCTTATCTCTAAAAAGGAAATATCTAAATAATATCTAGATAATTACATAAAAGAAATAATAAACCTAATTAAATAAAGCTCTTGATGGGCTTCCGCATAAAATTGAAGACTTTAACAAATCGAAGTCCATCTTCTCTCTATCTCAGCCCGCTTCTTCACTTTTCAGCCCAAAACATCAATTTAAGCCCAATTTTGTTCCAAGTCCAATTATTATTCTCCTACATGAAAAGATAATTAATTAAGATCAATAAAGAATAATAATCAACCAAAAATAAGGGAATATGGATATAAAATATGGAATAATATATGCACATCAAGAACTCATATTCAGTGCGGATCAAAAGTCCAAAGTTCATAGAATAATCAAGAATCAAGCGACGAATTCCGGTACAAAGGAATTTCGACGTTCTTCGAGAAAATCGGCAACAAACGGCGTTTAATCCAAAATTAAACTTACAAGCTTTGGATTAGCGTTGTTCAAGTCAACAAATTTGAAGAGATATATGAAGAGAAGAATAAGAGTAAAATAGAGATAGGATCCATAAAGTTGTAAATTTTACTCTTTTGATCCAAATATATATATTTTGTACATCTTTTCGTGTTCATACATTTTATACACTAAATTTGTTGTTACAAATTTGGCACGTTCGGTGGGACATCTCTACCTCTCATCTCTTCTCCTCAACCAACAACTGAAGTTAGTGTTATGACGCCTCATAAGATCACGCTGATGATGATCGTTGCAACAAACTCTCCAACTGCAAATGTCAATGTCGTCACAAGGAGTATGTCAAGGCAATCACAATCGTTGGCATCTTCAGAGGGAAATACTTCATCCGGAGCTGTTGAGAAGTTTGTGCCAGACATTGTTGATAGCAATAGAGATGAAAAAGACAACTCTGCATGTTCTACTCCTCGCTCTACATCAAGCTCTTCATCCGCTCCCGACATTGCTCCGGTGATGATGACAAATAGTTCAACTCTGGAGGAACAAATCGTAAGCTTAACCAAAGCAATTGAAGGTCTTACGAGACACGTCCAAGAGCAAGACTCTAAGATAGAAAAGTTGATGAGCAAAGCCAACAATGGTGATACAAGTCGCGCTCCTGGGAAAGAACATGTTGAGGACCAAGACGAAGTGGAAGAGTCTGCGGGACATCAACATCAACCAGTTGAAAATGAGAGAACTTTGAATGAGTTGCAAGTCTCCGCTAATGGTTTGGTCCCTGTTGACCAATTGAAAGTGATCATTTTGGGAACCATCAAAGACAAGTTCAATGGGACGCCTAAATCATTCGTAACTTACACCAAACCATACTCTCAAAGAATTGATAAGTTGAAGATGTCGATGGTTTACCAGCCACCTAAATTCCAACAATTTGAAGGCAAGGGCAATCCCAAACAACATGTGGCCACTTCATTGAGACATGCAACGATGCTGGAACTTATGGTGATCACTTAGTGAAGCATTTTGTTATATCACTCAAAGGCAACGCGTTCAATTGGTACACTGATCTGGATGCTAGCTCAATTGATAGTTGGGATCAACTAGAGCAAGAGTTCCTCAATCGCTTCTACAGCACCCAGAGGACAGTCAGCATGATTGAACTGACCAACACGCACCAATGGAAAGAGGAGACCGTAGTTGACTACATTAACCGATGGAGGAATCTAAGCCTCAATTGCAAAGATTGTATGTCTGAAGCTTTCGCGATTGAGATGTGTATACAAGGGATGCAGTGGGTTCTTCGTTATATTCTCCAAGGAATTCGACCGCACACATTCGAAGAGTTAGTTACTCGAGCCCACGACATGGAGCTAAGCATGATTGCAATCGAAGCAGAAGGGCCGCCAATTCAAGAGCCCTGCTAGTTCAGCACTAGATAAGATTGGAATAAAGGGGGCAAACCCTTTACCATACCTGCAAACCAAGAGTCCATGACGGTAGCTGTGATGCCCATCAAGTTTGGCCAAAAAGAAGACAATAAGGCTGGCAAAGAGAAAGACATCTCTCAAGATCGGGGGCAAAGAAAGTTCACTCTGAAAGAGATGCAATTAAAACAATACCCATTCTTGGAATCGGATGTCTCTGGGATATTCGATGACTTGACGGAAGCAAATCTCATTGAATTACCTGAAATGAAGCGACCCGAAGAATCTAGGTGGACTGATGATCCAAAGTATTGCAAGTATCATCGGTTGGTGGAGCATTAAATAGAAGACTGCTTCATATTCAAGGACAAGATCATGCAGTTAGCTCGACAAGGGAAAATAGTGTGAGATGAAGGTAATGCAACAACAAATCTTACAACTATCTTGGAAGATAATGGTCTTGGTGACACCCATGCTACATGACAGACAAACAAGGAAACAAATACTAAGATAGACATGTAAAAGAGGAAGATGTTAAAAAGACTCTACTTGAACTTGAACATGGTGTACGAATTGGTCCCTTAAATGGGGACTTCTTGAAATTCACTTGAGCCTGCTGCAAAAAAAACAAAAAAAAAAAAAAAAAAAAACAAAAAACAAAAAACAAAAAAAAAAAATTAAAAAAAAAAAAGAGAAGAAAAAAAAGAAAAAAAAAAACTCTTGGCCCGGATGAGGATAAACTGTGCACGACGACCACCAAAGGTAAAATATGCGATTAAAATGCTAAATTACCCCACTTTGACTAAAGTGGTTAAAGAATAGTCACTCCTGGACCGCATGAGTATAAACTGTGCACGGCACCCCCAAAAACAAAACATAAAGTGGAAAGTTGAACTACGTTATGACTTGATCCCTCACACCTAGGTACGTAAGCAGCTTGGAAATATTCTAAGTTCAGTCATACAAATATTGTGTTCCCTCTCCTAAGTTACTCCGAGTTCAGGGATCCAAGCTCCAAGTCCGTCAAGTTATCTAATTTCGTCAAATTGGGTTGTCAAGCTCAACCTCAGATAAATTCACGTTTCCAAGTCAAATATGTCCAAGCCCACAATGTTGAAGATTCAACTCCCAAATTCAAGAACTCATTGGTATGAGTATAAACTACCAACAAGTTTCAAATTCAAGTTTGAGGCTCCTTGGCACGAGTTTAAAAGGTCTACAAGTCAAATTCAAGTCCAAATGAAGAACTCCTTGATACGGGTATAAACTATCTAAGTCCAAATGAAGAACTCCTGGATATGAGTATAAACTTTCGACAAATCGAAATCTAAGTCCAAATGAAGAACTCCTTGATACGAGTATAAACTATCTACGAATCTAAATTCAAGTCCAAATGAAGAACTCCTTGATATGAGTATAAACTATCGACAAATCCAAATTCAAGTCCAAATGAAGAACTCCTTGATACGAGTATAAACTATCTTCAAATCCAAATTCAAATCCAAATAAAGAACTCTTTGATGCGAGTATGAAAATGTCGATATGTCCAGAGAAATTTCGAATGTCAGTTCGAGACTTATCCACTCCAAGCAAGACACATCGTCCGTGAACAAGTCTCGAGAGGACATTTGTTGATACACAAATTGCATATCCAATTAAAATGCGTCATGTAATAAAATATATGTTGAAAATTAATTTTATATTGATTATTTTTAATATTAGGAATTGGGTAAATAAAATTCCTAAGTTAAATAGTCAATTTAATTGTTGATTTACTATATATTTTATTGACCAATGGGAAGCTACCACGTGTCAAGATGATGCATATATTACTAAATTAAATTAATTTAATTTAGTAATTATCCAAGAAGATAAGGATAAACATCAAGTCATAGTGGACCAATCAGAATGCTCCATGTGTCAAGTTTTTGCAGTAATTATTAAATTAAATACACTTAATTTAATAATTATCTTATGGATAATGATATTATGAAGGACCAATCATATCGCTCCATTCACACTCAAGCCCATTAGGATTTTCCCATCCTACAACTATAAATAGAGCATCATTGTCCACCAAAAATCACAACAACACAAGCTCAAGAAAGGTGGTACAAAACCAATCTTGAGACTCAGGCGCTACAAAGCCAAAATCCAGCGTTACAAAGCCAAGATCCGGCGGTACAAAGCCAAAATCTAGCGTTACAAAGCCAACCCGGCGGTACAAAGCCAAAAACCGGCGTTACAAAGCCAATTCATGATAACTTTTGATTCAAGATTTTACTCCAATCCTTGAAGTTAACGTTATAAATTGAAGAACTCATATTCGGTGTGGATCAAAAGTCCAAAGCTCATCGAATAATCAAGAATCAAGCGACGAATTTCGGTACAAAGGAATTTCGACGTTCTTCGAGAAAATCGGCAACAAACGGCGTTTAATCCAAAAGTAAGCTTACAAGCTTTGGATTAGCGTTGTTCAAGTCAATAAATTCGAAGAGATATATGAAGAGAAGAATCAGAGGGAAAATAGAGATAGGATCCATAAAGTAGTAAATTTTACTCTTTTGATCCAAATAAATATATTTTGTACATCTTTTCATGTTTATACATTTTATACACGAAATTTGTTATTACAATAGTATAGTGTTTATTGGAATCTCTCAAATTGGAATTTAGAAAAAGGAACACAATATGAAAGATTTAGAGTGAAATTGTTGAAATAAGAAAATCGAGAGTTTGTCATCAAAATCAAGGTAAATATGTGAATTCACAAATTTTAAAAAGTATTGGAGACTTAGAAATAGATGAAAGAAATTATAAATAGTTCAAGTCCAGACTTGACTAAATTGCACTAAAAGCTTTTGGAAGTTGAGATTGAAATAAAAATAAAAATAAAAAATTGGATATTTGACAACTTGAATGAAACTTGAATTTTCACAAGAGGGTTAACATTTTTTTTGTTTGAAATTAAAAAAACAGAGTATAGTTAAAAGATGATGAAATTTTTAATTTTAATTTATTTGGGACATTGCAAAAAGAGGGAGTTTTTTTTTTTTTTTTACAATAAAAAATGTTGGGGCTTTATTGATATTGAGTGGAACTTTTGTTTTGTATTGAAATGAAATTAGAATTATGGAGATTAGTATAAATTATCTAATTGCCAAAATAATAATTATTTTTTTTAGGACTTGATAAGAATTTAATGTAAGTAAAAGATCTGGGTTAATTTTAAAATATGACCAAATTCTATAAACAGTTGTTTATGGCTTTAAAAGTTCAAAGAGAGTGAAATTTAAAATATTTGGTTTTATTTTAAGAACTAATATTCTAATAGGATTGCCGAATAATAGAAAAAATCGTATTCAAAATTTAAATTTAAATAAGGGTTAATTACAGCAACCACACCAAATTATCAGCGTTTTTGCACATAAACCGTTGAGGTTGTTTTTTTTTTTTTTTTTTTTTTTTTGGCACTTGTACATATAAATTCTAAGGGGTTTGACATATAAAACACCAAACTTATTTTTCAATTATTTTTCGCCGGAATTTCACATGTAACTTGCGTGTTATAAAATTTTTAATGGCTTTTTTTTGTCCAAACACGCTTTTTAGTAGGTAAAGGAGCCGCTCATCTTCAACAATGAAGGTTCCAGATATTAGGAGAGAGAACTATTGATGATTCAAAGAACTTGTTATGGAAAATAAATGTGTGAAAGAATTTTACACTTTTAGCATGCTAAAAAAGGTTGTTTGTACAAAAAAGTCATTAAAAGTTGGGAAAATTAATATAAATGCCCAGTATATTTTTCCTATTTAGAAACTAGAACACTAAGTATACTACTTTTTAAAAATGTCTTCTAACTTACGAAAAATTAGTGAAAATGTCCTGTGACCAGCTATAGGCTGTTAACCAGCCGGTCACCTGTGAACTGTCTTTTTACTTTCGCAAAAATTGGTACAAATACCCAGTATGTTTCCCATATTTAAAAATTAGGACACTAAGTATACCACTTTTTAAAATGTCTTCTAGCTTACAAAAAGTTAGTGAGAATACCTCGTTACCGGTTATAGACTGTGACGCAACTGTTGATTAATGAGGTGGAGCTCTTTTCTTGACGTGTCATTAAATTTTCATTTTTTTTTCTGTCGACTCACTTGTTAGGGTGGAAAATTAAAATAAAATATTAGTTTGAAATTATAAAAAATTATAATCAACAAAAAATTATTTAAAATTCAGAAAAATGAAAAATTTATTTGTGAAATTTATTTTAAAAATTATAAAATTAATTTAAAATTCAAAGATTTAAAAACTTATTTCTGATATTTATTTAAAAATTATAAAATTTATTTTAAATTCAAAAATTAAAAATCTATTACTATAATTTATTTTAAAAATTACCAAATTGATTTAAAATTCAATAATTAAGAAATTTATTTCTGACATTTTTTTAAAATTCTAATATTTATTTAAAAATCAGAAAAATAAAAAAATTATGATTTTTTTTTAAATTTTTAAAATTCATTAATATTTTCAAATTTCTTTTTTACTTTTCTCATGTTATTATTATTTTATTTTAAATTATAAATTAGGATAATTATACGAAATATTAATAAATAAAATTTAAATTAATATTTTAAAAACTTAAAAACTAAATTGTTCCATTCTTCTTCCTTAATTCCAACATACTAAACCCTAATATTTATGGATGTCCTGCAATTTTACAAAGACACCAACATGGAAGACGAAGAAGAAACTAACGATGCTTCGCCCACCCCACTCATCCACTAACTGATCGGAACCTGACCAATCACCCGATTCTTTCCTATTTGCCTCCTCCCTGCCGAATCCGCCACCACCAAAGTCGACGACATATTATTTTCCACCCTAACAAGTGAGTAAACAGAAAAAAAAAAAAATTAATGCCACGTCAGAAAAAGAGTTTCACCTCATCAATGATCGGTTATGTCACAGTCTATAGACGATCACGGGACATTTTCACCATTTTTTGGTAAGTTAGAAGGTATTTTTAAAAAGTGGTATACTTAGTGTCCTAGATTCTAAATATGAAAAATATACTGGACATTTATACCAATTTTTCCTTAAAAGTTTATCACGCACAAGTCACGTGTGGATTTTCGACAAAAAATGATTGAAAAATAAGTTTGGTGGTTTCTCTGCCAATTGAAAAATAAGTTTGGTGGTTTATCTGCAAAACTCGTATAGTTTATATGTATCGATGAAACAAAAAAAAGTTTAATGGTTTATGTATAAAAACGTTGATAGTTTGGTGTGGTTGCTACAATTAACCCTTTAAATATAGAAGCTCAAATTTTCAATTTTAAAACTTTCAAGTTACTATAGAAATCATACATAAACCCTAGCAAAAAACTATGAGTTAACTTAATATGGATGTTAGGGCTTGAATATTTTAACTAGGAAAACTAAATTTTGAAATCCTAGTAGTTGAAATGATTCGAACATGGTGGTAAACTTAATTTTAAATCAAAACTCATCAAATTATGCATTACCTCATTCAAATGGGTCAACTATCATTTTAGGCAATTAACCGTATTGATAACATATCTGGTAGATATAGCGATAAATATGTTAGACATTCAATTGTTGTTAGTTTCCCTATGATTAGGCTAATTCTCTTGTATAAATATTTGTACATGTACGCATTATCAATCAAGGAATATATTCCTACATGGTATCAGTTCTAAACCCTAGGAAAATCCTCCCACCCCTTTCCACCCCTCTCTTCTTGTGCTGCCGCCCACGGTCTTCCCTCAATGGTTGACTCATCTAACACCCCCCTCTTATATCAAGAACGTGATCCCTATCTTTCTTAGATACGTAAAAGGGACAATACAATATCAAGAACGTGATCCCTATCTATGTAGTAATATATATATATATATATATATATATATATATATATATATATATATTCTCTGATTAAGTTCAAATCCTATTTGAGATGAGATCAGTGAGAATTGAACTATTACCAATTTCCAGAGGGATGTCCATATAATTTCCCTTATAATGGTAAGGGCAATAGAATAATCTAGATTTCGGTTGGTGTACAATAGAATCAAGAACAAAATTACCGGATAGTTTTTGGGTTGAGTCGCGTACTAGATCGCTCTCTTTAAGATGATTCGCGGCTCTGCCCAAATTGTGCAAGCAGTATTCAGCCTCGTCGTCCCCAGGATAAAACAGCCCAGAAAACTCTCTGTCTCGGAATCCTTCTGCACTGGAAAGGCACCCGGAATACTGACTCCCTCTACTGCTTGGTATACTAATAAAATAAGAATACGGAAAGTATTTTGATTCTCTGTATTCTTTCTTGTCTATCTCTTTCCCTATTAAACAATGGAATAGATAGGTTTTATTAACGTTAGTAAGTGGGAGAAGAAGAGGGGAAGACTGGGCCTATCAGTTAATGGGTCTGACTCAGTCTTTAATTATTAAAAAAAAAAATTAAAAAAATTTAAACTAAAAGATTTTTAATAAAAATTCATAACTCTAACAATCCCCCACTTGAATTTTTCAAAGTATTTTTCCAAACATTTTCATCAAGCAATATTATAAAGTTGTGCATAAGTAAAGGTGTTGATCAACTTGAACCTTTACATAGTGTGGATGATTTAGATTTTACTAGAGTAACTCGTAGTTTCGAACTCTATCTCTAACAACACCCTACACACAACTCTACCAGGGAGTAGTGAATGCTTTAATTAGTTGCCGAAACTCTTTAATTAGTTCTGACACGTGGGAGACACGTGACCTTTCCCAGTGAGTTGGTGAAAATTGAGTCAAAATTAGTTTAAAATTGAGCAGTTGATAGAGATACATGACAAAATTGAAAAAATAGTTAAATATGGGACCAGATCAGAAAAGTTAAAAAATTATGGGACCAAAACAACTATTTTTCCCCGCCACGTGGCATAAGTCGCCGGAACTTCCTGATCGGCGCTGGCACGCGGGAGGCACGTGACCTTTTCCGGCGAGTTAGTCAAAATTGGTCCAAAATGGAGCAATTGATAGAGATACGTGACTAAATTGAAAAAGTAGTTAAATATGAGACCAAATCAGAAAAGTTAAAAAATTATGGGACCAAATCAACTTCCACCCCTGAAAAATACAATCTACTAAAATAATTCTAATACAGAGACAAAATGAATCCAAATACTACAGAAATTTAATCTTACATAATGCAAATGATGTAAGGTTCTTGATAGCACAAAATCAAAATACTAAAGTTGTCGAAGGAAGATTGAACGCAATTGTAGAGGCAATAGAAATGATAGAACCCACAGAGCAAAAAGAAGATAACGAAAAAGGTACAATAATACTTGAGGAATAAACTACAAAAGTGAAAGGGGAGAAAAGAAAGCGAAAAAACCTTTGATTTTATATTTACACACCAATCCAATAATGTATGGTATATGCGGGTATTACCCACGGGGTAGGATAGAAAAAACCCAAAAATAGAAGATTGCATTCAGATTGGAAGCGATGATGAGGGCATAGAGATCACAAAAGAAAAAATAGAGGAGGTACACAAATCTAACTTCAGCTTTGGAGGATAAAACTACAGAAGTTGAAGAGAAGAAACAAGAATAATATCGAAGAAAAAACAACATGAACAAACTGCAATAACGGAAGAGAAGAGAAAATTAAAGGAAGAAACGAAAAGAGAAAAAATAGAAGACAACATTCAAATAAAGAGTAATGATGAGCAAACACTCCACAATTTCTTAAAAAGTCACGACAAAAAAGGCCGCGGTAACAAAAAAGATCAAGAAGGAGAAACAATATAAACAAGTGCACCCTAGAAAGTAAGAATTATGCTATTTCAAAATAATTTTCAATACAAACAGGTTTTCCATTTTTCTTTTTATTTCAATTAAAATAGATGAATAGTCATATAAACCAATATGAAACAATTCATTTATACTTACTAGGATAAATTTGTGATGCTAAAATTTTCCTTGGGTTACTCATATTATTTATTATTAGTTATTTTGGTGAAAATATTGTAGATCTTATTCTACATACTATGTTTCAGTTTTTACTTAAATTGACATTTTAAAGATCACATTATATATGACAAGATTTATAGGATATTTTTTATTAAAATAGGTACTATTGAGATATGATCAGTTTCACTTAATTATACGGGAAATAAGTGGTCTTGTGATAACATTATGATTCACTTACACAATTCTCCGAGAAAAAGATTTATTTTCTGAATACTTCTCGCTGAAAATATTTCGAAATTGCTAAATATAATAAAATAAATACAAAAAACAAGTCCCAAATTATAATTTTCATAATTAATATAAAAAGTGTTGCACGTGCAACGCACGTGCCAACATCTAGTTATTAAAAAAATGTTTTAAAATAAAAATTAAACTAAATTTTTTTTAATAAAAAATCATAACTCTAACAATTTCCATATCCTCTTTTCACAAAATTAAATTTCGAAATTGGTGTCTTTTATCATATCCGCATACTAGCAGTTGTTGACATGTCCGAAGTTAAGTTTAGTTTAGAAGCAACTGGATAAAGTATGAGTAGAAATGGAGCAAATGGAAGTGAGAAAATCGAAGGATGAGAATTATCGAAGATTAAGATAAACAAGGGAAAACAAGTAAATCAAAAAGATAATCCAGCCTTTTAACTTTTATCCTAAGGGAGGAGATGGAATACACTATCCAGCATTTAACCCAAAATTGGTGACTTATCCAGTTTTCCTGTGATAAGTTCAAAGGAAACCGTAGACTAGGTTGGATTATTAATCCTTATCCTACGTAATCACGTAAGTAAACACACCCTAATATGACAAAAGAAGTTCAATCTATTGCTGGTCACCAGTTACCTCAATTCACACTCCCAAATAAGGCTCTTTTGCATCATATATCGGCTTCATATGTCTATTTAAACTTTTTAAAGCTCTATAAACCTCTGATCTTTGTGGATGGCTTGTATCTTTGGCAACAAATTCATGAACACATTCTCCGATTTGGATTGAGCTACACCCCGTCCCCTTTCCCGTACCCTGCTGTCTAGTAGCAACACGAAAGGTTAAAGCATCGACCCACAGACCGGCCGATGAACTTAGGTTTGTTATCAACTTCAGATAACTTGGATTATTAGGTTCTTGATCCAAAATCTTTGTGATCAAAGACTCAAGCAAGTTCTTGTTCCCATGAATCTTGCAAGCAGATAATAGAGTGGCCCAAATAACCGGATTAGGTTCCAAGTGCATACTTCCTGTAACCCCAATAGCTTCTTCTATTCGTCCAGCCCGCCCCAACATATCCACCATGCAACCATAATGCTCGATTCTTGGCTCAATACGAAAATCGTGCACCATTAGATTGAACAGCCTTTTCCCTTCTTCCACCAGACCTCCATGATTGCAAGCTGTCATCACTGCAATGAAGATGACATCATCAGGTTTTTGACCTTCTGAAATCATAGCATCAAAGAGATTTATGGCTTCTTTGAAATGTCCATTTACAGCCAATCCTGATATCATTGTGGTCCAAGTGATTATACATCTTTTTGGCATCTTCTTGAAGATGATTTCTGCATTTTCAAGGTCTCCACATTTGGCAAACATGTCTATTAGTGCATTGCCTAGTGACAGTGACAACTCGAACTGGTTTTTCCTGATGTATGACTCGATCCATTTCCCATGCTCAAGTGAATTCAAGTGCGTACAGGCGGATACAACGCTTATCAAAGTAGTTTGATCGGCTTTGCATTTTCCTTCGGTTAACATGTGATGAAAAACAGATAGAGCTTCATCGAACATGTTGTTATTCACACATCCAGCAATCATGGCGTTCCACGAGACCACATTTTTCGCCGGCATTTTATTGAATAATGTTTTTGCTGATTCAATATCTCCATTCACCGCATACCCTGAAACCATGGCCGTCCAAGAAACTACACTCCTCTCTGGCATTTTATCGAACATATCCTTTGCACTTTTCAAGTCGCCTAATCTGATGTACCCTGAGATCATTGCATTCCAAGAAACACTATTTCTCTCGGGCATCTGTTGAAACATCTTACTAGCCAATGTCATATTGTTGGCTTTCACAAGCCCCGAAATAACAGAATTCCAAGTTACTAAGTTCCTTTCAGGCATTGAATCAAACAAACAGATTGCAGAATCTATCTCCCCGTGACTCATATATGTTCTGATCATCGTGTTCCACGAAACAACATCTTTTTCAGGCATTTCTTCAAACAGCTTCCGAACAATCCTCAAATCTCCCCCACATTTAGCATAAAAATCCAAAAGCGTGTTCATAACAAACATACTGGACACAAAACCAATCTTCAGAACATGACAATGCAACATCTCACCACCTTCCAATTTACTAAACGACGCGAAACACCTAAGCAAATATGTGAACGTAAAGCTGTTCAACGAAATCTGCAACTCCCGCATTCTGTTGTAAGTGGCGACTGCAATCTTATGGGACTTCCCAACTGAGCATTTGATCAAAGTGTTGTAAGAAATGAGATTGGGATCGGGTATACCGTGGAACACCTCGTTTGCATAGTCGAGGGAAATCAAATCCGAGGAAAGTGACATGAGCTTAGCTGCTAAGTAGTTGCTATCATTTAAGGAATTGATGATAATTTGAAGATGAGTCTGTTTCAGTTGCTTGATTGTTATGCCTTTTTGCAAGATAATGGACAGCTTTTGCTCCATTGATTTTCATGGGCGATGACGAAGTGCTTCTCTAGCAACAGTAATTTGACTTGAGGGAGCCCAAGAAACTAAGTTTTGAATAATTAAAGTATTTGAAGGAGTGAATTCCGGGGTACTTTGGTCAATGCGGCGACCTCTCATTTTTTCCTAACTAGAATTTGGCACGTGCGCTGCACATGCAACACTTAGTATATTAATTTTGAAAATTGTATTTTTACACTTGTTTTTTTGTGTTCTTTTTATGTTTGGAATTTTCAAAATGTTTCAGGAGGTAGTATTCACAGAATAAATCACTCACTTAGACAATAAGTGAATCATAATCTTAACACAAGACCATATAATTGTGAAAATGGTCATATGTCGATCCTCAATAGTAACCTATTTTTAAAAACCTTATCCTATAAACTTTGTCGTAAAATAGTGCATTTATTAAAATATTAGTTTTAAGTAAAAGTCGAAATATAGTTTGTAGAATAAGATGTAACCCAATGGAAATCGTAACATCACATGAAAAAAAAAAAAAAAAACCTATTTATCGTGGAAATTATTTTGAAATGACGTAATTCTTTTCTAAAGGATGCACTTGCTACTATTTTTTCTCCTTCTTGATCTTCCTTGTTGTCGAGGTATTTTTTTACTGTGACTTGTTAATAAATTAGTTAAGTGTTTGCTTATCATCGGTCTCTATTTGAATGTTATTTTCTCTTTTTTTCTTTGTGTTTCTTCCTTCCTTCTTTTTCTCCTTTTTTTGCTATTTGTTCATGTTACATTTTTCTTCGATGTTGCTCTTGTTTTCTTCCCATTGTACCCCTCTATTTTTTCTTTTGTGATCTCTATGACCTCATCATCGCTTACAATTTGAATGCAATCTTCTACTTTTGTGTTTGTCTTCCGTTGTTTCTTCTTTTCTTCTATTCTTTTAGTTTCTTCATTCTCTTGTTTTTTCTTTGTTGTTTGCCTTCGTCTCTTGATCTCTACTTTTGTAGTTTTTTCCTCAATTATTGTTGCAGTTGTATCTTTTTCGTTCTCTTCTTTTTGCTCTGTTGGTTCTATCATTTCTATTGCTATTGCTATTGCATTCAGTCTTCCTTCGACAACTTTAGTATTTTTATTTGTGCGATCAAGAACCTCACGTCATTTGCATTTTGTAAGATTAATTTCCTGTAGTATTTGGATTCATTTTGTCCCTGTATAGATTTATGTCAGTATTGTTGCTTTTTGTAATGTACGAACTTATTAGCGTTGTTTATTGCAAAGTAAATAATTATATTTTCTATGGATTTAATGTACTCATATGTTGAGCATCCAACATATACTGCTGCTATATCATCAAACATTGTTATTGTTGCGTTATAGATTCCTTGATGAACATTTAGTTTTATTATGTATTTGTAGTTTATTAAAAATCAATTAATATTATGTATACGTCATTATGAAAGTATCACGAAGATTATATTATACCAATATTTGTACCTCGGTATTGCTTTCGCTGTCTCATCGAAGCACTTATTGCATCTTGTAGTAGTCTCACTTTTGTGCACCGATCCAATGCAGCATTTGCAGGAGTCATACCATATCTTAGCCTCATTTTCTACGCCTTCAACCATTCCAGTGAAATAGTAGTAGGTATCCTATGAACAGAACCACTGTTAAGTTAATTTGTTTCTTAATTTAATTGAAAGATTAATATATGTTTGTAACCAACGTTAAAATACATAGTGATGTATATTTTTATTTATTTCTTGTTATACTTTATTGTCTACTTATATGTTTTGTTATTTTTACTTTTGCAATCTTTAAGTGTTGTAATCTTTGCTAGGGCAATCATTGGCTTTTGATTGACAATTTCTTCTAATGTTTGTCCTTCATTTGTTGTCATATTATCCCATAGATTGACTTTTATGAATTGGTACCTGTAAAATCAATAAGGAAAATAGATTGAGTAGATTGTATAGTAGGACAATAATTTTATAATTTTATCAATTAATCGTGTTCTCCATGTCTCTCTCTTCCCCTTTGCCCCCAACCCTCTGTGTCTTGCTCTTTCTCTCTATTTCTCTCTCCCCCACTCTCTGTCTCTTCTCTCCCTCTCTCTCTCTCTCTCTCTCTATATATATATATATATATATATATATATATATATATAACCATAAATATATTTTTTTACTTACTATTTGTTCATGATAGTAATCTCTCTCTTATCTTTGAGTCCGTTTTTTTTAGTGCGAATTTTCATGCATTCCTTTACCCTTGTCAACATCCCATAGGTATCTGCACATTTTGTATGATGTTAGAAGAATTTTTACATATCTATTTAATTTGAAATTTGACGTAATAGTAGGAGAAATTGTACTTACTAAATATTTCGTTCTGTTTGTGATTTTGGGGTACATCTTTAAACTTCACAAAATTGCAGGTGATGTTCATCTGTATATTTTTTTAGGCTTCTGCTAAGGTGCTGAAACTTTTAAGTACAAGCTCAAATTCTGGATGTGCATTTGGGAACATAGGATTAATTTTTTTTACTGTTGCATCTTTTATGATATATGTTTTGTTGAGGACAATTTCATGTTGAAATCTTTTAATGTCCTCATTAAACATTATCACTCCTATGAGGGTCCCCTACAAAAGAAATTTTAGTAGTAAATGATTATTTGAAATATGTAATGAAGATTGAGACAGTAGTATTGTTGCACATTAATACTTACCTCGTCATCCATCATTATTGTTTTATGAATCTTTATTGGTGGTTGCCTGTAAGTTGCTTCTGACCTACTCTTAACACCTTTAATTGGATAGCATGATTTTTGACAGATTTTCAAAAGGCTTTTGGACATTGTTGATTTTGGTTGAGTTGACAAATTCCACAAATCTATAGTGGTCTGGTGTTCTTGAATTTCAAAATCTTGAAATAAAAGCAGTAATAATAACTGAACAATAGGAAAACCATAATTCTAGAGGGATGATTGCATTAATTCAGAGACCAAGGAATGTGATTTAATATGCTTCCTATAAAAGCCAACAACTGCCTCTTGGAAGTCATACAACATTCAAGAGGAATCATTATTTTGAATATTAACGTGCAAAGTCTCATAGGTTTGTTTTAAATGCATATCATAAGTCTGCAATATTGCATAAGGAAGTTTATGCAGACACAAATATAGAAACGGATTATAGATACTGTTTGCTTAGCAGTTTAGATCTTTAGATTCACAATTTTAATAGAGAACTGAGATTATTTAAGAGAGAATAAAAATTCAAAGTATTGAAACTATAAAAGAATAATAATGTAAGCATGTAATTTTTTAAGCGGAGTTTGAAATATGAAAAGAATCTTGTTTTTATAATCAAGTATATTTTAAATTGCTTAACTACTCTCTAAATTTAAGACTTAGAAAGGGTATTATAGGCGTTATAATAAAAGACGAAATCCACAAATAACAACGAAACAACCGTACTTTATTGAGCATATGAAGTCATGAAATAGTGATTTTCCTAATGTACAATTAACGGAAGGGGTACCAAACATACTCTTGTGGAACTATCCAAATTCAATATCACCATAAGCCCAAAAACTTTATTCCAAACTTTCGAAATCCTAAATAGAACAATCATGTAATCATTCATCATCTCCTTAACTAATCATACAAAAATCCAACTTTTAAACACTTCAAACAAATTGAAAACAGGAAAAAAGTAAATCGGGTAAAAGAACTAAGAAATCATAATATTGCCAATAAGATTTTTTTTTTTTTTAGCCGGAATCTGATTGCAAAGACCAAGTTGAATAGCTCAAGTGGCAGAGCATCTACTACCTAGGCCTTTGGTCCTGGGTTTGAGTCACCGTGGGGGGAGGGGAGGCTTTTTTCTTTGTTCTTAGATTAGGAGATTTTTTTTTTTTTAAAAAAAAGAAATTATTTTTTTAATGTAAAGAATTAATAAAGACAAACCTCTATAATCGAGACGGCTCTCCAACAATTCTCGTTTAATAAGCGATTCAATTTATTTTTTGGCTTTCTTTGGGGTTAACCAAAACTGAGAATGATGATTCAATTATCGGCGCAATTCACAAATTATCTGCCAAGTTCTGCTTCATAAAAATATATAAGAGTTTGTTAAAGATTTATGTTGATTGGATGCCATGCAAAATAGAAATAGAATTAGAATAGAATTAGGATGCATATAACATGAAGTTACAATATTACCCTTACAATATTATAATTTAAAAGGGTAAAACAGGCCAAATATAAATTGGCTGAAACTCAAAGCACAACTTAGGACAATTTTATATTAGTGCATAGATAGATAGAGAGATAGATAACTAAAAAAAAAAAATAAAGAAATATTTTAAATTATATACATTTAACAGGTACTATGTTGATTTATACATGACAATTTTTCTTATTTTTTCCCTTATAGGAAATATTTTAATAATAGATACTTCACTATTGAATTCTCTTAACAATAATGCATACATTGTTATTCTATTGATGTTTAATATGAAATTTTGATAAAATTTATTGTTTGTAAAATTTTAAATTACTGAAATATAATTATCAAAAGAAACATAAAAACTTTTAAGAATTAATAAACACAAAAAAGTCATTTAATGAAACTAATAGTTACACCAAACCTTCGTCTTTTTTATAGTAAAGTATGATAAATGTTAAATTTAAGTTATATAAATAAAAGTAATGTTAAAATAATCTTAAATTATTTTAAATATCTAAGATATTATCTAAAATCTAAGCTATTTAAAAATAATAATCAAATTGTTTCCTTACCCAAACAGTTCCACCCTGTAATCCTGCCCCTCCCCCCACCCCTCCTCACAAAACCAAACGCCGGCTACCTCCACTACAGTTTTACATCCTTGACTTCATAGATATATTTAGTAGGAAGAATGACTCCCTCTCTCACAACAAAATGGTGGATCCACCATTTTGATCGTCACCAAAACATAGACAAGATCCTTAAACACGTACTAAGTTCTCAACCCAATCTATCTATAAAACAATTGGTATGAATAAATCAGAAGATCAATCAATCTAATACCATGATTAATGCTTCTTTTTCTATTTCTTTATGACCGATTATCTAAATTTCTTCTTATTGAACAAACAATTTACTACTGTTGCAATTCAATTCTTAAAGATAATAATTATATATTGCAAACATGTTATTACTCTATCAGTTTAATAACTACAATATTAACTCCAAAATTATTACTAAATATTAAGTCTAGGTTAACCGATTCCGGAAACATACTAATTCCATTAAATAGATACTTGATTACGCATAAGTATTCTAATACTAATAATTGAATTAGGAAAACATCATCTAAAATAAATTCTGACATACACAAATAATAAGTTGAACATTATTGGATAATCACAAAAAGAATAAAAGCAAATACTCAGTATTTAATATTACACAAAACAACTTTCAATTATTTTATTTGTTCAAGTTATGCAAACTTCTCATTCACCAAATTCAATTTGGAGTCCTTAATCAATATCCAATGATTTTATAAGAAAATTCATGACAATACCTGATCCGATGTTCGGCTTTTCGTCTGAATAAGGAAGTTCTCCTTCATAAGTATATATATGAACGCGAATTAAGTAACTTGCCGTAGAATTAAGAGAACATGTAAATTTTGATGGTGTAAATATTAACAGATATGCTTCATATATAAGAATTGTTAAAGATTTTGTTTTACGGATGTCATGCAAACCATATCTAGGAATATAATTTCAGAATAGAATTACGATACATACAACATGCAGTTACAATATTACCCTTACAATATTATAATTTAAAAGGGTAAAACAGGTCAAATATAAATTGGCTGAAATTTAAGACACCTTTTAATAGTGTGTGTATAGATTGAGTTGGAGTTTTAGTGGAATTTGATCGTATCTCAATAATCTGACTTACAAAGGACTTTACTATTTGAATTATAATAATCAATTCTCGATCTCTCTTCCACCTAAATTATTCTACGACTCTTTTGTTTCAAATTTAAATTAGCTATATTAATTCTTAGTATTTTATTCATTTCCAGAATAATAATGTACAAAATTTAAGTGTTGGGTTAATAAAAAACTAATCAAATTGATATCTATCAGAAGACTAACGGGTCGAACAATGTGAGTGAAGTTTATATAGAGATGATGTGATAGTTTTTTTATTTATACTTAATGACAAGTATGTATACAAAGTATAAGAAGATACAAAGGTAAAAACTACCAAGTGTAAGACAATAAAAGTATATAACTAATTTACAAACACACATATGACCAATAGACCCCCTCAAGAGTGCATGCTAGATGTAACGCCAATCTTGTGCATTAAAAGAGATAGGCGCGTGCAAGCTAAAGGTTTGGTAAGAGCATCGGCCAACTGATTAGCAGATGAGACATGAGTTATGCGAAGTTGAAAAGCTTTGACCAAATCTTGGACATAATGACAATTTATCGCAAGGTGCTTCATGCGTCAGTGAAACATAAGATACATGGCTCCAAAATTATCACTATAGATGACCAGAATAAATGTAAGAGGAAGATGAAGCTCTGACAATAGGGACCGGTATTGGGCTTCCGTGGATGATCGTTCCACCAACCGCTATTTGCGAGAGCTCCAAGAGATAGGGTTGGAGCCGAGGAAGATGATATGTGCCCCCATAGAGGTACGATCACCACCATTACCGGCCTAGTCAGAATCGGCGAAACAATGAAGAGAAAGGGAGGACTGGGGACGCAGATTGTAACAAACATGATGAGTTCCATTCAAATACCGAAGGAGACGCTTAACTATACCCCCAATGCACCTCAGAAGGGCATGAATAAACTGAGACAATTTATTGACTGCAAAAGAAATAGGAGATATTGAAGACTCCCTAAGACCTGGTGATATTTGGCAGCATCAGAGTCCGACCAATGACTAGGGGAGTATGAAAGGGCTTGGCATCTAGAATATTGTGATGGGCCAGTAAGTCCGTTGACATATTTCCATTGAGACGAGGCATGATTAAGAACTTCAACGCCAAGGAAGTATGAAAGAGATCCAGGTCTTTGATGGAGAAAGTATAGTTTGACATATTTTCATACGATACAAATGTAAAAAGTAGTTACAAAGTAAAAAAAAACTTTTTGCATCTTACTATAAGTGGTTATCTTATATTAATTACATTTAGACATGTGGTTACTAAAAATATTTTTATGACCACTCTCTTTTTTATAATTACATTTTGTAGTGCCACAAATATTGATTCTAGTAGTTTAGTTAGTCTACTCTTAAGTATTTATTCATGAATAGTAAAGTATTTTGTTATGCATGGGAATAATTAGATAGGATAATCATCACTGATTTTCAATTCTCGGGAGAAAAGAGGATGAGGAGGAAAAGTTGATTTCTGTGAGTCAGTGGTTCTGTTTGAGTGTGTGTAAGAAGTGGAGGGAAATAAAAACAATAATAATATGTATGACATGGAAAAAGCCACGCAACAAAAAAACAAAATTTGTAACGTAAATATTTCTCAATAGAGTAAAATTTATGAACGACCGAAAATTGATTAAGAGTTTTATAATATTTTCAAAGAATATTTATAAAATTCACATCATTACAGAAAAAAAATGATCTTCTAAGACAACATAATGTGATCTCAAATAATGAATATTTATCACAACTTATAAGTATTTATCACAAATTTATTATTAGATACAATATGTTGTCATTAGTTATTATAATAATTAGTCTCAATAACTTGAACGCAAATAATATATTTGTGACACAAATATTGTCTCAAATGTTCCAAATATTTTCTATAATAACTAACTGTCTCTAAAAATAGTCTTAAAATGATCTTAAATGATTTTTAGAGAGATTTGTGGCAACAAATTATCATAATTAAGTAACTGACCACAATTGTGGTCTGAAAAAATGTTATATAAAATACCAATTTTGTTGTAGTGCATCCATGAAAAGTATATACTATGTCCAATTACATTTAATATTAAACGTAAATATTTATATAAATTTTTAATTTATAGCTAAAAAAATTCTATTAAATTATTATTTAGTTGACTGCTTAAAATATTAATTTTGAAAAATGTGATACATTTTCCCCAAATAATAGTAGATTTCTGGAAAAAAAATTGTTACTTTTACGTCCAATAATAATAACAAAAGAAAATAATACATTTTCTCGGAATATTGTTTTTTTTTTTTTGTGAAAAGGTAATTTTTTTGGTGAAACTATATTAACCATTAGCAGTTGATGGACACACGACATTTATATCAATTTCTTTTTTATATTTCAATTGAGGTTGATTTTTTAAGTCCATTCAGGACAAGTACGTCAATGAGATCCGTGAATCGAAACTATTTTTGAAGTTGGATCCGATAATACTTCATATGTATATAAGTTTTTGTGTAGTTTTACATTGTTTGAATAGAGTGTTTTTTAATAAACCGAAACATAAACTTTGCATAACCAAACATGTAAACTATAAAAAGTAAACTGCTTTAATTTGTCGAGGAAAAAAGAAAACAAAGTGTAGGGAGGGGGTACCACTACCAACGATTCAACATAACCTATTTTGATTGTTCAACAGTTAACTGCTAACAGATCAACAGTGCAACATGTAAGCTGGAAAATCGTGCGACATAATCAACATTGTAATATGCAAGGAACGGGTGATAAATTATCGAATCAGCTTTATAAAGTCTAAAGGTCCACTTGGTTGAGGAGTTTAGGGGTAAGAAATGGGAATGAATGAGAACTCATTCTCATTTATAGTGTTTGGTACATAATAAATAAGTTAATCATTACTCCATTTTATTAACAATTCCCCCAATTTCATTCCATAGTATGATTAACTCCTCATTCATACTCATTATCATTGTCATTGATGATTTGCATATAAGAGTTAATCCAAATTTACCTATTAAGTTTATTAGGTTGAAAATTTCAACCCGAACATGAACCGACAAAAAAACAAATAATCCAACTATTAAATTCTTTAATAAACATTTTCCTACTAGACTGCTAGCCCCCATGTATTGAAGCATTTCTTCATCAACTACAACCTTTCCACATAAATTATTACTAACAAGTAATATTTTATTTTAAAAATAAATTAATGAGCCATTATTAGATTTTATCACGCTACTAGAAACAGGGCTTTTTGCCACTACAACATATAGTTACAAAAAATGGAGAGTAGTTACAAAAATATTTTTAGTAACCAAATATCTAAAAGTAGTTATTATAGGGTAGTCACTTATAATAAGATGCAAAAAAAAAAAAAAAAAAAAATTTGCAACTACTTTTTAGTTACTAATATATTTGTAACTACAAGTAGTTGCAAAAGAGTTTGTCATATTGTAGCAAATTTGGTTAAAATTGTATGAAATATTTTATGTAACTACTAATAGTTATAAAATGAGTTATTTTTAGTAATTACTTTGTAGTTACAAAAAACTAGTGGCAAATGCCTTTTTTCTTGTAGTGTCAGGTTAGCCAGACTTAACTAGAATTTTATCGTATTTTATCGAATTAATCTGATAACAATTCGAACCCGAAGTTATGGTACAACTTCATGTTGTGCTTAGTTTTACCACCCCTAAACTAGGGGAGCAACATTTTTTTTTTTCGAGGGGATGTAGGTGAGCAGCCCTAGTTAAGTGTTTTAGGAACATGTATATAAATCAAATATTTAGATGGATAATATTACTTCATTTGTTTCTAAATAAAAGCTACTTGAGAAAAAAAAAAGTTGTACTATAAACACAAGTTATTCTAACAATTTTTTTTAATGTTGTCATTGTATATATCCCAACAAATTTCTCTAAATTTTACATTATGGCAAAGACGAACTTCGAGATGCGGGAGTCTCGTTAATCTTGGTAATAGATTTTAAAAATGTAGATAAGTGTATTGTTTCTTAAAGTAGATCAGCGTTCCTATTTAAAATAGAACTAGATAGTCACTAGTACGATGCACGAGATGAGTATTTTTTTTATAATAATAAAATTATCAGTCTATATATTATTTAAGAATATAAAATTGAGAGATGATATTTCTTTGTTCAATTATTTTTCTTCCTTCTTACATATTCTTTTCAACATGTGGTTTTTTTAATATCTTTCATTATCACAAATTGAGACCAGTTAAGTTTTTATTAATTTTGACTATTCAATTTTTATATTCTACTTTTAATACCTTTCATTATCACAAATTTAAACTACTAATTATATTTTCATAAATTTTGTTAATTCAATAATTTGAATACATGATCTAATGTTGCCGAATATTTTAAGTAAAAATTTAAATACAAATTAGGAATTTAATTCATTTATCTCCCTATTATTTTAGTATTGCATTACGCCGGTTGTAATAATTAAATATGCATATAAGGACAAAATAATGTCAAATATTTTTCTAATATAAAGTGTAAACAAAAACAAATTTGTTTTTTATGAATTTTTTTAAACCAAATAATTTAAACTATCCAAAAATTATTAAGATAAAAAGGTAAAATTAAAATATATAATTTTGAACTTCTAAAAAAAATTAATCTGTTAAAAACTATTATTTTTTAAATTATTTAACAATATATACAAATGTTTAGAAATTAAAATACATATTATCATTCTAAAAAAGGTATATTACACTTGAACATCAACTTTTTTTATTATAATATATGCATGATGGATTTTAAATTGAAGATTGTTAAAAGATGAATAATGTGATATATTTTTTATGAAAAATTGAGTTGAGATAAAAAAGTTAAAAGACCTTAAAATTTCAAATAAAAACGATAAAAGAGAAGAGATAAAAGAAAAGGAAACAAAATTAACTGGAGAAAAACCACAAAGGAAGGTGGATGAGACAGATGTCTTGTCTTTTTAGGGGTTCTCTTTTAATATATAGTCGGGATAAATAACAGAGTTTATAAGGAGAAGGCACGTGTTTTTTCCTACTTTCTTGTAACTTTATTGTAGTATTAAAGGTATATTACACTTGAAAATTAATTTTTTTAATTATAATATATGCATTATGGATGTTAAATTGAAGATCGTTAAAAGATAAATAATTTGATATATTTCTTATGAAAATTCAAGTTGAGACGAAAAAGTTAAAAGACCTTAAAATTTCGAAGGAAAACGATAATAAAGAAGAGATAAAAAAAAGGAAACAAAATTGAATGAAGAAAACCCCACAAATGAGGTGGAGGGCTCTCTTTTAATATATAGTAGGGATAAATAGCAGAATTTACAAGGAGAAGACACGTGTATTTTACTACTTTCTTGCTAACTTATTGTAGTATTAAAAGTAGATTAGGATTGAGATAGGAAATAAATGATGCAATCAAAATGGATCTAAGACACAATATCGCTAATTAGGAAAATCAAAATGAATTAGGACTCGTCCAACAAAATACATATACTAAAAATTTGGTTATGTTTCAAAAAATAAGTTAATAGTGACGAAGTTGGATAACTCAAGTGGCAGAGCATCTACTACCTAGATCTTTGGTCTTGGGGAGGGTTTTTTCTTTGTTTTTTTTTTGTAAAAATAAGTTAATAGTACTTCTTGCTATAATTGGTATGTTGTATGTACTGTTTTAGTTGTTATTTAAGATTCTGAATCTGAAAGAAAAGAAAATTCTTATTTTAGATTCTGATTCGGATAACAGTATGGATGTTAAAGTGTAAAAATTTAAGAGGATAAGAAAACATTATTATAAATAGTACTACACATATACCTTTCATTTCTCAATTTCTATTGTTATCTGCAAAACTTAAACTCTCATTTCTCGGTTTTTCCTTCCAAAAATAGTGATGGAATCTATTGCTCAACTTACTACTCAAGGATTCTTTGAAAATGGCACGCAGCCTACTGGTGCTCCCTTTCGACAACCCAAACTCTTGCAATGGAAACGTCCTCGTCATGGATTCGTCGCCATCAACTGTGACGGTTCTTTTCGAAGTTTCAACCATATGGGTGGATACGGAGTGATAGTTCGAGATCAGTATGGCCTTTTTATTGCAGCAGGCGCTAAGTGTTTTCTAAGAGCTATTTGACACTAAAGAATGAGCAAGTCGAGTACGGGATTATCGTGTTGAAGATCGAGATGCTGGCTATATGGGATGGGTTGAGGATGGCCAAGAATCTGAAAGTGACACATGTGGAGATTCAGTCAGACTCCAAAATTGCAATCTCCATTCTTCGAGGATATGTTAACTGTCCCGACGAATGTCTTGATGTGCATTCTGATATCATACGCGAGGCAGCTCATTTCCTACAATTGGGTTTCTTCTTCGTCTACCGAGAAACCAATCAAGCTGCTGATTTTTTGTCAAAGCTGTTAAAAAGCAACGGAGTCGAGTATTTGAAGTGCTCATTAGAATTGCCAGATCAACTGCAAAAGATCTGTATAGAAGACTGTATGGGAAAAATTAGTTTAAGATTTTAGGTTTTACAAAAATAGTATAGTTTGACATACTTTAATACGAGACAAATGCAATGTAAGTGAAAAAAAAATAAAGTGAAATTTGTTGTTAGATACAAATGCAATATATGTTTAAGGAGAATCGAGTGAAATTTGTTATTTTAGATTTAATGAAGATGTAAATTTTGGCGCTTGAGATTTTGTTTATTCTGCGAGTGTGTGTTTCTCTTTGAGTGTAAGAGTTACGTGTGTGTGTGTGAAGATGTATGGGGTAATGCAGAAGAATTGTCTGTATAACATATATGTGACCAGATTTTGATATCAATGAAACAGTGCAATTGTGGGGGTGAGTGAATGTGTTTTTGTGTGTGTGCTCATTTAATCTAATTAAACTTTGTGTGCACTGTGTGATGGGAGGGAGGACTGATGAGGGATTTTAATTAATACTCCCTTTCGTTTCATAAAGAATGTCATTTTAAATACTCTGAATTTTTTTCAATATTATCTTAAACAACCTACTTAATTTAGTTGATTATTTCCTTATTTCACAAAACATACCAATTAAATACTAATCCTTAATTTCTCCAAAAATATCTAAAATGACATTCTTTATGAAACGGAGGGAGTATTACTTTTTTCTTTTTTTGAAAGGTTTAATTAACATTACTTATATCTATTATTGGAAACTTGTGTCGTGTGTGTGTGGGGTGTGTGGGGGGGGGGGGGGAGCCTTAGCTGGTAAGGAATTGACGACAATTTGATTTGGTGTTCGTGAATAATTAATAAATTGTTCATGAACATAAAAATTTACGAACATGATCATATACGTTTACGTTCGTGAAAATAATTAAACACTCTTAAATATGGATTAACCAGACTCGAATTCGATTAAAAATAAATGTACATCACAACACAACAAGTTGGCTCGGTTTGGAGGGGGAGGGGGAGGGAGGGGTGTTTTAGCAGTTTGCGTAAGGAAGGAGAATTTAATTCTCCAAAAGAATTACATTTTGATTTTTGTAATCTCGCAATTATCACAATTCAAAAGTGATCGGCTAGTTAACCTGCTACCGTTGGTTACATGATATTTTTATGAACAAAATGCAAGTTACAAAATATTTTTACAAAATGGTAAAATTACTGATTAGTTTTATAATTATGTAATAACTACATGATATCTTTGTTAATTTGCCCTGATAATAATATGTTATAATATCATAAATATTACAGACTGTGCATCGCGCGGGTGATATACAAGTAATACGTTTTATCACATCAATATCACATGTCGTATATTTTACTACACAATTTTAATAGAGGAGACAAAAAATTAATTAACAAATGTAAATAAAATCTTTATTTACTTAATATAATTTCTCTTGATCATGTTGTATGTTTAAAAGTATAAGTATATAATAATAACATATCCAGAATTTGCGAACACGGTGTGCACAATTATATAAAACATTACACTAGAGCAAGTTATAAAATCATACTATTCAAATAGTAATAATAAGAGATTGTTAAAAAATAACTAATTATATATATTCTATTCAAGTAGACTAACAATCTCTAAAAACTAAAAACTAAAGGATGTAGTATATAATAAATAATACTCCCTCCGTCCCGGCCTAAATGTCCTACTTGCCTTATTTGTTTGTCCCGGCCTACTTGTCCAACCCCAAAATGGCAAACAAAGTCAACACTCTAAACCCCTCATTTTTCAGTTTTTTACAGAAATGCCATTCAGATTTTATTTATCAATTCCTAATTACCACTAACCCAAATCCATAATTTAAACTAAAACCTACCCACTTAATACCCAAACCCAAACCCAAACCCAAACCCATTGTTTTATTACAGAAACCCTACTTCCATATCATATCCCCCCTCCTCTCTCCTCTCTCAGCCGCTCT
Organism: Ajuga chamaepitys; assembly: GCA_958295605.1. Taxonomy (NCBI): domain Eukaryota; kingdom Viridiplantae; phylum Streptophyta; class Magnoliopsida; order Lamiales; family Lamiaceae; genus Ajuga; species Ajuga chamaepitys. Next base: position 8,663,218 of record OY282499.1, read on the forward strand.
TCTTCTCTCTCTACGAACTCTCTGGAATCAATTTTTCTGGGATTCTTCTCCTCCATATTCATCATCCCTTCCACTCTCTGGTGTCTTCTCACCCATGTCACCCGGTCTTCTCTCTCACCTTCTCACCCAAAATTTGTTTGAAACCCTAAAAATCTAGATCTCCCGGGTTTGTGTTATCTGGTCTTTTATTTTTCCCGATTTGGCCAGATCCACACCGATCTGGTATATTGAAGGCCGATTTCAGCTACTTATTTGGTGATTTGGGGTCGAGGAGACAAAGAGACGAGATCTGTTCTGGAATGGAGATTGATTCTCCAGATTCGACAGACGGTTTTGTTTGGGACTCGGAGGAGAGTTTCGTGCCTGAAACTCAGTTTTCCGAGGACGACGGAGTGGCAGCTCTCCCTACTGGGATCGAGGAGGCCCCCCCAGTGCATTTGAATCAACAGTCCCCAGAAATGCAACGCTTCATCCTCGAGTGCGTTGCTTTCTGGGTCCCGATGGTGAAGAGGTTCAGTTTCTGTTTAGTTTCTTGTCGAAGTTTGGGGGTCTTCTGAAAACCCTAATTTCCTGATGAAGTTTGGGGATCTTCTGCAAACCCTAATTTGTTGATGAAGTTTTGGGGATCTTCTGCAAACCCTAATTTCTTGTGATCATCTCGGGTGCTTGCATCTTTTATGAGAACGTTGGCTGCATGTGTGGTTATCTTTGTTGTTTAGCTGGTTTTTTTGAATTGTTGACAGCTAGAGTTGTTTGTCTGTAGGGACCACCCCAGTGATGAAGTTATTCTGAGGGTGGGTTATCCAATATTATGTCTTTGTTGTTTCGGTAGCTTTTTCAAAATGATGAACATTTTTCGTTTTGATTGAGTTCATAGCTGCCCAATTAAAGACAATTTTCTGCAATAGCAAGTGTAGAAATTGATATTGAGTCATGAGCTTTTGTGTAGCTTGATTTGGTCAGATTTTCTGTCCAAATTAATGTTGCCTTTTGGCTGATTTGTGGGAATTTAGGTACAACCCCAATGATGATATTGTTCTGAGGGGAAAAACTTCAAAAACTGCTGATAGCACTTCATTTGATTTTGAATTCTGTGTTTACAGTTTAAGCAAAACGAACACCTTCATCAGTGTTTACACTGTAAACAGCTGCAAAAACCTTGAATGCTGCTTTAAAACTAATCTACCAAATACCCCAATTCTCCCACAATCCCACTTTCCATCTGCCTGTCCAATTGGCCCTGTTCTCTCAAATGCTCGATGCTCTGCCTAACAAGCTCCTCTTCAACTTCTAGGGCTTCGGGTAGGGCATCAGCTCTTGCTAGTCTTGCCTTTCCCATATGTGGAACCTTATAATTATTCCCACCTTTGTCTTTCATTATCTCCACCATACAGCCCTGCAAACTAAGAAATATATTGTCTAGCTTCGCTGGTTCAAGGTCCTCAAATGATTTAAGGACATTGGCCACCAAGTCATCCACATTATAGCTACGAGTCTCAATTTGTAGCGATTGAAGTGCTCTGAAATAACCTAAGTCGAGAACATTGGTATCTGGTGAATTCGGAGGCTGGAACATCAGCTTGATGTCAAAACCATCAGCTGTTGCAGCATTTCTGAACTCTATATCGCTGTCAATTAGGTGTGGCCTTGCGTTATCCTGCTGAATTATGATTGTTTTGTTTGCATTGCTTGGCCATTTTGCTTTGATCGCCGGAATAACCTAGTTTGTGAAGCCATATGAAGAAACATAAAGCAATTTATTACACACTTAATGTTTTGTATTGTCATCAATTTCAACCCATTTTTTACTAAATCTAAAAAATGTGTTTTAATTTGGAGACATACTCACATTAAAATCTCTAAATGATGAATTTATTCTGATAGAGAATAAAAAAGTTACCTGTTCCAAAAGGCAGCTTTTTATTACGGCACTGTTTACCGAATCGATTGGTTTTGTAACCATTGTCCCGCGTACTCTGTTTACGCTGTTTCTGATGGCAGGTTCCTGTTTAGTTAATGGGAAAATTCCGATTTTCCCATCGAAAACTAGTGCCCCGCTGTCTGAATACTGTGGCCGAGCCACTGCACACATAAACATTACCTTCGAGATGAATCGTTTGCTTTTACAGGCTCGATAAGGGTCTTCCTCACCCACTAGCTTATATGCTCGATCCGTTACTCTTTGCATATAAAACCATTTCTCGTCTATGTGTATGACATTATGCATGCTTTCGTATTTGCATTTCATGTTTACGCTGTCCTGATGCAAATAACTAAGGCTGTACTTCAGCCTTTGAATTTTGTTTACATCAGTCAATGTTGGTTTTATTGAGTTGGTATGAGCTTTAATCTTACCTGCCATGATCCATCTGCCTATTTGTGACTTGCTGACCTCTAACTCTTTTGCTAAACGCCTGATTGTACCCCTCTTTTCAAACGGTATTGCCTTCATGGCGACTTCGTCTAATTTCTGTATAATGGACGGAGGTTGCCGGAGCCTTATTGCTGGAAACGAGATGGGAACATCTTCTGAAGTTTGTTTCCTTGCAGCCTTCCAAATGCGCCGGATCGTCCGACTTGAAACTCCATATGATGCAGCCATTTCGATAGCGATTCCGTTTGTTAAAACGCCGTCTTTGTTGTTGTTAAGAAGGCACTGCGCTATACGAAGTCGGTCTGATGGAGCAACATCTTTACCCCTTTTTTTAGTCATGAGCTGTAATTTGTAATCTGAGTATTTCTTTGCTGTAATAGTTAGAAAAAACTGCATTGAATGCAATTGTTGGCATATTTATAGACTAATCTATGTGGTAGGTTGAATTTAATTTGAATTTTAGAGGGAAAAGATTCAAATGTAATTCCCAGCAGTTTGAGAAATTTTAACTGCTGTAAATTTCAGTTTTTGGAGGGATTACTCCCCCAAAAACTTGGCAATAGAAATTTTCAATTTTTGGCCTGCTTCGCACAAATTACTTTACTGCATTTTCAATTTTGATCAATTCAGTATTTTTAATTTTATTTTATTCAGTGTTCAAAACAAAAAAAAACAGGTTAAAAAAAAAATTACAAAAATGGAGGGAAAGATTAAAACTCTAATCCTTCCTCCCAAAAATTACTGAAATTCAAAAAAGTCAACAAAACAACACCATTTCTTAGTCTCCGTGCCCGGCCAAGGTAGGACATTTAGGCCGGGACGGAGGGAGTACATTTTTCATAAAAAATAAATAAAATATATACAATATGTATTTACATATATATAGACTTTTTTTGGCAAAAAAGAATGGTATAGTATACACTAACACACTGTCTTCAAACCATACATCCGTCATATAATAATCGATTTCTCAGTGACCCAAAAAAACTAATCTTTCAGTTTATACAATTTATGTAGTTAATCACGTCCTCCTTGAGAGTTGAGCTAAATAAGCAAAACCAACTTTTCTTCACATCTTTTATCATGCATACCTCTTAATTTGATAAAAAAAACTTGCGTGTGACGTACAATCATTCTTACGATCTATTTTGTGTAATTAAATTAACATATAATCAAGCCCTAACTTTATTTAGAAAATAAATTTTTACTTATCACATACACAAAATAAGATCGGTGTAACTGTTACGCGCAAGACTATCTCAACTTTTTTGGGTGGGTGGATTATGTAAGGTGTTGCAATGGCTTGGTTTGCGTCGCTTTCCTACAATTTTAGTTGGCTAGGACATTACTTTTGTGGAGCTCTGCTTCAACGTTGTAAGAATTTGTTCGACCTTCAGAGGCAAACTTTAGGACAACTTATATTAGGTTTGGTTATGATGACGAGGGGACGATTTTATGGTGGTGCGGATTGTTAAAGTATTGTACTTGAATGTTAAATGGCTAGAGGAGAGAATCTCCAATAAGCCTAATGAGCCACTTCTATGATCGATGGATGCTCATTTAGTGGCTAAAACTCTTTCAATATATTGACATGCTTCATGATGTGGGAGTGTGCCAGACGCCCCTCGACTTTGACACGAACTGAGATTAAATTGTAGTCGGCCAAATCAGAATCTTAGAAAACAATGGTAATTGGTCTATTTCATAGTCTGATGCGGCACAAATGGAGCAGTTCGGGTTTATTATCAATTAGTTCTCATGCTCAAATTTGTTTCCAACTGAAGATTACAAACTTCGTCTATAACAAAGATTAATTTCAAGATTGATTAAATCGCTAAAATAGACAATAGTATAAAGTATTATTTGATCGGTTAACCATAAAAATTAGCAAAACTAAAAATGCAAATTAGAGTTGCTCTTGTAATCAATTAAGTGCAGTCTGCAACGAAGATATTCCATCACTTCTCACAAAAATCATAGTTGCATACTCTAATAACCTCATAACAATATTCGAAACAAGAGAAATCGAAATATTTCAAATGAGAATTAAATTTACAAGAAACTATAGCTTTCAATATGAGCATTGTAAAACAAAACATCAAGCATGAAATATCATAGACCTCAACTTAAACATAGATATCATAAAAATACACCAAATTTTAGAACATGATCACAGAAGTAATAGAGATCGAAGGCGGACAATGTTAATAACTGCCAATGGCTTCATCGCACTAATATAGCAATATACAAACTTTAGAAATAAAAAATTTCATGGGAAAACAATGCACTAATCTTGGATATCAAAGAAACTAGACTTTGAAACAAAAAAGTTAACAGTAAAAACTAAGTCCTAGGTTCATCTTTTTTCACGATCATTGGTTCCATTCCTTCAATATACACCAAACATTGTCGTCATATCCAAGATCTGTCCCAGAAAGTGGGATATATTTTGACAAATTCAAAGCAGGGTTCCTTCACGATATGACTTGTGACTCATGCAAAATATGAGTTTTTATAGCTCAATCAGATTGTTCGAAATATACAGGGGAAAACACATGAATTGCACAAATGTTTACAATTTCACACCACCACTCTATCATGACATCCAGCCATTGCACACTGTGACATCCGAGTCCAACTTAAACACGATCTATTGACGCCAAACTTGTGTGAAGTAAGGCTTGGGACTCGATTTCTCCTTGTTCTTCGACTTCTCTAGTGAAGATTGATCATGTCTATGCACAGACGACGAACTGGTGAAGCAGCTAAAGAAGCTTCTGAAGAAAGACATTGTTGAGGACTGTTGAAATGAGATGGTGCTTTGCTCTATGGTCTATGGAAATTAAGTAGCAATATTTATAGAGAAGAAAGTAAAAATATTTTTCTTTATGAGGATCTTGATGATCAAGGAAATTGGTCTACTTGTATTTAGTATATATTATAGTGGAATATAGTCACTTGACTTCCAACAGAAACACTTGATGACCAAGGAAAGTAGTCTACTTGTGATTTACATTATCGTCAAACATAGTCACTGTTTTATTTGACTTCCACAAAAACACGACCTCAATTACTTATTGGAGTTTGCATCAATAAATGACACATTTAAGTATGACATAAGTAATTAATCATGAATGATCATATTCGCGCACTTCCTTCGTTTTTTATTTGATGGATGCAATTATATTAACTTTACTTTGTAACTTTTACTAATAAAGTAGAGGAAAAGATATTTTTAGTCCCACAAATATAATTAAATTATATTTTTTGGTCCCAACGCACCCAAAACATATAGTGAGGGGGCCAACAAGAAAAAACGATCGCAATATTACTATATACATGATAAAATATTAAATAGATTATATGTATTATTTAAATAGAATATCAATAATATTTATTATTAAATATGCCAAAATGTATCATTAGTTATTTATCTACATATTAAAATTTATAGTGTTTTTATTGCATATTATGAGAATTATCTAAATTATTTAAATAGAATATCAACAACCCGAGCTTCGGACGAGCAAATTTGGCACAAAGTACCGTATCTCGGTATGCATGTGCAATACTACAAATTCGTGGAGCTAACATTTACCGTGCTATTAATGTTAACTAAAACGGATGAAATTTTGACACTGCTGTTGTTCGTGACAAGAATTCGTATAATGAGACTCCAGTATGGATGCAAAAGGGGGTCTAGGCGACCGCCTAGGCGCTAGGCGGCCTTGACCATCCCGATTAAGGCCTGGGCGATTGTTCTAGCTGGGCGTTTTTTGGCCTGGAGGGTCAAGGCGGTCTGGGCATTTTCTGGATTTTTTTATTTAAAAAAAAAAAAGGCTCGAAACGGCGTTTCCATTTAGTTTATTATGTTATTGACTTATTGTTATATCTTGCCGACATTATTGTCTTGTTTAATTGTTCTGGACTTAGTAATTGACTTATGTTGACCTCTTTGTATTTTAATTTTATGTTGGTTTCTTATAATAAAGTTTATGTATTTGAATTTTCTTTTTTAATACAAATCCTTCATAGAAAAAAATTAGAAGCTATTTTAAAATATTAAACAAATTGATTGTAGTGATATATCATGATTATCTTCTACATTTTATATAATTTTTTAATTAAATAATTAATAAAAAATGCAAAAATAATAATAATAATAATAATAATAATAATAATAATAATAATAATTTTTCTAAAGTTAGGACTTAGTTTTTACTATATCTTATTATAGCATATGTGTATGTGCATGTGTATATCACATGCATGCTGATACGTTAGAGCATATATTGATAAGTTAGAGCTAGGAGGAGAGGTAATTATTATAAGCATGCTAGCTTATCATTCATTGTATAAATAGTGTAAAACAGATTCAGCAATACACAATTCATTTTCCTCTCAATTATGTTTCTCACTGCTCCACATCATGGTATCTAGAGCCTTCTTTTTTGCATAACTGCCATCTCCGGTCATCTTCAAATTCATCTCCGATCACCTTCAAATTCATTTCCAATCACCTTTGATCGTTTCTTCAGTTGAATTTCTGTTTTGATTTGTTTCCTGTTATGGATCCAGCTGCCTCACATGCAATTCTTCCGGTTACAGCTTTAGTTGCTTCGCCGCCATCTTCTGTCTCAGTTCAGTTGCCACACCTTAATCCGTTACCTCTTCGTCTCGATCGTCAGAATTACACCTACCGGAGATCACAGGTGATGTCCACGCTGAAGGCACATGCATTCGATCGGATTTTACTTGGAATTGAGAAACAACCACTTGAATTTGTAATGTCTGGCACAATTTAGGTATTAAATTCTGATTATTTCACCTGGATGTGCAAAGATCAATTGATTCTTAGTTAGATGTTAATATCCATTTCTGAAACCATGCTTGGTTATGTTAATCGGTCCACTTCCTCATATGATGTGTGGAATATGTTTGACTCTTTGTATCAGTCACAATCAAAGGCTAGAATTCTACAGTTACAATTTAAACTTGGTTCCTTCAAGAAAGGAGATCTCACTGTTGATGATTATTTTCTGAAAATGAGGATAATAGCTGATAATCTATAAGCTGCTAGTCATAAGATAATTGATGATGAGTTACTGTTGTATATTCTAAATGGGATTGGTACATATTTTGAAGTTGTTGTTGTGAATCTTACTTCTAGAGCAGGGTTTGTGTCATTATTTGAGGCACAATGCCTGTTACAACTCATGAGCAAAGAATGCATACTCAATCTTCTTTTGCATTACAAACCAATACCACTAGTGATAAACAACTATCTGCAAATGTTGCCTATGGTAGAGGGTTTAATTCGAATAACAGAGGTGGTGGTAGGTTCGGAAGAGGAAATGGTAGAGGATATAATCCAAATAACAGAGGTGGTGGTTGATTTGAAATAGCAATGGCAACAGGCTATCATCTTCTGGTCAGTTTTATGACAACACAAGTCACAGTGGCAAAGTCATGTGTCAGCTCTGTGGAAAAGTTAATCACACTGCTCTTAAGTGTTACAAACGGTTTGATATCAGTTTTACAGGTCCTGAAATACCTCTTTCCACTGCAACTATTTCCACAAACACCTCCTCATCTTCTACTCAAGATGAGAATATGTGGTTCTTTGATAGTGGTGCCGCAAACCACATCACACCAGATCTACAGAATCTGTCTGTAAAAAATGACTATCAAGGAACTGAGCAATTGGCTGTAGTTAATGGATCTCCCTTACCTACATCTCATATTGGTCATTCTTGCTTACTTTCTCAAGATTATACACAATTGTTATTCTTAAATCATATACTATATGTGCCCCAAATCACCAAAAATCTGCTTAGTATATCATAGTTCACAAAGGATGATGTTTTAATTGAGTTTTTTCACAACTGTTGTTTTGTCAAGGACAAAACTACAAAGAAGATCCTACTGGAAGGAAAGCTTAGTAATGGACTTTACCAGCTGGATGTGCAACATCTTCAAAGAAAAAGACATCAAGATCTCAAAAAGTGCTACTCTACAACTATAACCACTGCTCCTAATCTCCAGATTACCTCCACTGCTTCCTGTCATACAGCTTCTATAGATTATCTTACTTGTAATAGCAATAATGTTTAGCATAAGAGACTTGACCATCCTTGTTCATCTGTGTTGTCCACAATGCTTAAGACAATGAATGTTCCCAAGAATGTAGAGTTTTGTGATGCTTGTAAGCTTGGCAAGTTACATCAAAATCATTTTGTTGTTCAGTCTACTAAGACCACTGCTCATTTTGAACAAGTTCATTCAGACATATGGGGACCTTCTCATGTTTCATCTACATAGGGATATAAATATTACATTCATTTTATCAATGATTTTACCAGATATACATGATTTTCCCTTTAAGAGCAAAGGGTAAAATTGTTGTTGTGTTTGCTCAGTTCAATGCATTTGTGGAAAGACAGTTTACTCTAAAGATAAAAGCCCTTCAAATAGATTGGGGAGGAGAATACTGGTCATTATTTCCTCTTCTTACTCAGCTAGGCATCCATTTCTGACACCCATGTCCTCAACTTCATAAAAAAAATGGAAGAGCAGAGAGAAAGCATCTTCACATAGTTGAAATGGGTCTGTCTCTTCTGGCCCAAGCTCAACTCCCATTAAAGTTTTGGTGGTATGCATTCTATCCTGCAGTTGTCATCATAAACTTGCTTCCTACAGCTGTTCTCCAACATATTTCTCCCCACCAAAAGTTGTACAAAACCAAACCTGATTACTCAATGCTAAAAGTGTTTGGTTGTAGTTGCTTTTCTTATCTCAGACCGTATAACAGTCATACGTTTCAATACAAGAGTTCCAAGTGTATTTTTATTGGTTACAATCCAAATCATAAAGGATACCTCTGCTTATCTCCAAGTGGAAGAGTTTATACTGCTGCTATTATTCAGTTTAATGAACAAGGGTTTCCCTACTCTACTCTATTGTGTCCACAAGATCAGGCTTCTCCTCAGCCTCTTCCAGTATATTGTGACCCCTATTACACTGTGACAATGCTAGTAAATATAGCAATTGAGAATTCTAGCTCTTCTCATGATAGCTCCTCTACATCAAACACACCAACATCAGCTCAACAGCCAAGATAGTCAACATTTTCAGAATCAGCTAATGTCAATATTCATCTCATGGTCACCAGGGCCAAGGCTGGGGTGTTTAAACCTAAAACATACTTGGCTAAAGCTCAACCACCATCTTCTGATGAACCAGTTAATGTCAAACAAGCTCTAGCAGGTCCACATTGGTTAGAAGCAACGCAAGCAGAATACTCAGCTCTAGTAAAAAATGGCACATGGACCCTTGTTCCTCCTACAGCTGATATGAACATTATTACAAATAAATGGGTGTTCCGGGTTAAACGCAAGTCAGATGGTACACTTGACAGATACAAAGCACGTTTGGTAGCAAGAGGATTTCAGCAGCATCCAGGGATTGAGTTTTTTTTGAAACTTTTAGTCCTGTTGTAAAGGATTGCACCATTAGAATCATATTCAGTCAAGTTGTTACATACAAGTGGAAAATTGAGCAGATTGACATTAATAATGCGTTTCTCAATTGTACTTTATCAGAACAAGTGTACATGAAGCAACCTCAAGGCTTTGAAGACCTATCTCATCCTCAGTATGTGTGCAAACTTAACAAATCATTGTATAGATTAAAGCAGGCACCTAGAGCTTGGTTCAATACTTTGAAGCAGTTCCTGATGACTCTAGGCTTTCTTGTATCCAAGTCAGATAACTCCTTATTTTACAAGAAAGGTCTCTATATTCTGGTGTATGTTCATGACATTTTACTAACTAGAGAAGACTCAGCTGCTATAACATTTGTTATCAAGTTGCTTGGGGATAAATTTGCTTTAAAAACTCTTGGGGAAGTCAATTATTTTCTAGGAATGGAGGCTCAGAAAACTTCTGGTGGTTTACTCCTATCTCAGAAGAAGTATATTCTTGATTTGCTAAACAAAACATCGATGACAAACAGCAATCCAGTCACCACTCCAATGGGCGCTGGATATAAACTTAGTTTGCAAGATAGTCAGCCTCTTTCTCAACCAACTGAGTATAGAAGTGTTGTTGGGGCCTGCAATACCTAACTATCACACGACCAAACATTAGTTTTGTTGTTGAGTTAGTTTCTACACTCACCAACTGAAAATCATTGGAAGGCATGCAAGCATCTTCTAAGGTATCTTAAAGGGACTTGGAATATTAGCCTACACTTTGCCCCAATTCAGAGGTTTATCATTGAAGCATACTCTGATGCGGACTGGGCAAGCTGCCCTAATGACAGAAGGTCCACTGGTGGGTATTGTGTTTTCTTTAGACATAATTTGATCAGCTGGAGCTCAAAGAAACAACAGGTAGTGTCAAGGAGCAGAGCCAAGAGTGAATATCGTGCTATAGCTGATACATCAGCTGAAATTATTGGATTACTTCCATTCTAAAAGATTTTTCCATTTCATTTGAACAGCAAGCTCTGCTTTGGACAGACAGTGTTAGTGCAGCGGCTTTAGCTTCCAATCCGGTGCATCATGCAAGAACAAAGCATGTGGAGATAGATGTGCATTTTGTAAAAGAGAAAATGCTAACAAAAGAAATGGATGTCAGGTTCATTCCATCTCAAGATCAGGTGGCAGATTTGTTAACAAAACCCTTAGCAGTTTGGAAGGTTCACTATGTTGAGTTCCAAACTGCCTCTGAGAAGTAGGGAAGTGCAGCTTAAAGGGGGAGTATTATAGCACATGTGTATGTGCATGTGTATAAAACATGCATGTTGATAAGTTAGAACATATATTGATAAGTTAGAGCTAGGAGGAGAGGTAGTTATGATAAGCATGCTAGCTTATCATTCATTGTATAAATAGTGTAAAACAGATTCAGCAATACACAATTCATTTCCTCTCAATTCTGTTTCTCACTTCTCCACATCATATCTATATATGTTTAGTTTTTTTGTTTCAAAGTCTAGTTTCTTTTATATTTGTTTAAAAAAGAATGTCATTTTAGCTATTTTTGGAGAAATTAACGATTGGTATTTAATTGGTATGTTTTGTGAAATAAAGAAATAATCAACTAAATTAAGTAGGTTGTTTAAGATAATATTGGAAGAATTGTAGTTTTTTGGTAAAGTGACATATTGTGAAATTTTTCAAAGTGTCTAAAATGACTTTTTTTTTTTTAAAACGGATGGAGTGTTTGATAAATAAGGCTAAAGTTGGAACTAAGTAGACCGTATAAAAAAGCTTATTTTTTAAATATAAGTGGACTGTATTAAAAATTTTAACGAATTACGAATAGTCGTCGCCTAAAAACATCATGCACCTCTGTCTAAAAATTACGTTTATTCATCTAGATTCTGAAATACAATTTGTAACATTTTGTAAATTAGATCAAATGTACAATTTTCTAAACTCCATGAACCTGTCAGTTACTGATATTGCTATTGAACCTGTCTTATTCAATTAAATAAGTTGTTTGTCAATTAAATATTTAAATTTTACTTGTCACCTAGATGTGTGGCAATTCAGTTAGCCCAAACTAGCCTCATCAGTCGATTTAGATTGGGCCAAGTCACCCAAATTTTCATATGATAAAAAATTAGTGAGTCCAGTCCAATCCAACTCCACTAAAATATACAAAAAAAATTATGATTAGTTCACAGTTTATCGAGCCATTGACGCATCAGTATAGGTGGCAAAATCGACACCAGCCTAACTGGCCTGATATTTAGATAGGATGAGTCATAGAAATATTGGCTCAAAATATTATTTGGGACGACAGGCTTGACCAGATAGGCCGCGGGTCGGCTCGATAATGTTAGTTTATTACAAGGGGATATGCTAGGTCGTTTTAGGCCCGATCAAATTTTTGGCTTGCCCAACCCAAAATATGTTGTTGGCCCGAAGGACTAGGCCTGACTTGGCCGCGCCGTCTGAATTGCCACCTCTGCCCTGCTTCGGACGATCGTCTAATAATCACTTGATTATTAAACAACATAAATATTGATTAACCCTCCTCTTGGACGATGCTAATCTATAGATCAATTAGGAATAATCATCCTCTCGGGCTAACTAAACTTAAAGACTCCCAAAATTTCATAGACCAATGTCTACGTGAACACCTCACTCCTCTCGGACGAATATTAATATTTACACTATGTGTTGTAAGTATATTAACGGAACTCTCCTCTCGAACGTAGAATCGTTAAACAAGTATATAAAAACACTTGTATATGATTTTGCACTTAAATATATTAAAAAATCATAATTCTCAACAAAATATGAACTTGGAATATGTGAGAAAGACGATCATTTAAATGTTCATCAAACATAACAACAATAAAAATTGATCATAAAATAAATAAATGACCCTTGCAACCTACACGTACAAGACATGTGTTTTCTATAATTTCGGAGAGTTGTGAGATTAAAAAAAAAAATCAAATTGAAATTGTTTTAGATAATTAAATTATCCTTCCTTACACAACCTGCTAAAACCTCCCAAAATTTTCCAATAATAGAAATCAATAACTTTGATCCCCTTCCCCAGACACACACTGCACATAAAGTTTAATTAGATTAAATGAGGACACACACAAAAACACATTCACCCACCAACACTGCACTATTTCATTGATATTAAAATCTGCACTATACCAAATCTCCTCTCACATATATGTTATACACACAACTCTTCTTCTGCATTACCCCATACATCTCCACACATGCACACACACACGTAACTCTTACATGCACAGATACACACACTCAAAGAGATACACACACTCGCAAAAGTAACAAAATCACAAGAAAATCTAAAGCACCAAAATTTACATCTTCATTAAATCTAGAACAACAAATTTCACTGGATTCTCCTTAGACATATGTTGCATTTTTATCAAAAACAAGTTTCACTCTATTTTACTTTCACTTACATTGCATTTGTCTCGTATCAAAGTATGTCAAACTATACTATTTTTGTAAACCTTAAATCTTAGACTAATCCCATACAGTCTTCTATACAAATCTTTTGCAGTTGATCTAGCAATTCTGATGAGCACTTCAAATACTCGACTCCGTTGCTTTTTAACAGTATTGAGCTGAAAGTGCTCAAACAGAAAATAACCGTATATTCATTTGAAGAGAGAAAGAGTATCATTCATTAAGAGAGAGAAAGAGCAAATATTTGTTAATTGAATGTGTTGGCTGTATTTTACATGTATTTATATAAGATGGAGTTATTTACACTCTTACTAACTAACAACTCCTTACTAACCTAATCAGCTAATTAAAATAAAACAAAGGTGAGATATATTTGTATATCTCAAGACCCCCCCCACCACCACCAAAATGGGAATGGATATTAATTAATCCCATTTTGGTTATGAATGTCTGGTATGCAGATGGTCCCAACGGCTTCGTCATTATGTCTGCCAGATTTTTTGTTGTTGGAATTTGTATTATCTTCAAAAGACCTTCCTTTATCTTTTCCCTTGTGTAATGAAAATCTATTTGAATGTGCTTAGTCTTCTCATGTAAAACAGGATTATGAGCAATGGAATATGCAGCTTTGCTGTCAGTGTAGACTAAAGCTGGTGTTGGTGTAGGAATGTTGAAGTCATCCAGGATGTAGCTTATCTATTGAAGCTCAGAAGCAGTAGAAGTCATTGCTCTGTATTCAGCTTCAGCTGAAGACTTGCTGTCTATGGTCTGCTTCTTTAATTTCCAGGAAATGAGAGTATCTCCAAGATAGACTGTATAACCTGTTATGCTTCTTCTGGTTTGAGGACATCTAGCCCAATCACTGTCAGTGAAGCCCTGCAACTTGTTGTTAGCAGGGTAAAATAAGCCTAGACCAGGTGTAGTTTTTAAATATCTAAGAAGCCTGTAAACAGCAGATAGATGTAATTCAGTGGGTTGGCTCATGTATTGAGTCAGTGTTTGTACAGAATATGATATATCAGGTCTGGTAATTGTGAGATATAGAAGTTTACCAACCAATCTTCTGTATGCAGAATGATCAGTTAATGGAAAACTATGTTTATGATTAAAAACTTGTTTTTTATACATAGGTGTGGTACATGGCTTGCTACCTAAATAACCAACATTATGTAACAAATCAAGAACTTATTTTCTGTGACAAAGATGAAGACCATCAGTGTTTCTAGCTACTTTTATACCTAATATATATTTCAAGGTCCCTAGATCGTTAATAGTAAACTGATTATGCAAAATATCCTTAACATTTTGGATTTCATTTATATCATTTCCAGCAAGTATCATATCATCAACATATCGTAACACTGAAGTAAATGAACTAGCAGTTTTCTTTGTGAAGAGGGACGTATCTGCTACTGATTGTTTATAACCAATTTTCATAAGTGATTCAGTGAGCTTATTAAACCGTTGTCTAGATGCTTGTTTCAGGCCACATAGACTCTTGTTGAGTTTGGAAACTCTTTTGTCAGTAGGAGAACAATAGCCAGGGGGAGAGAGCATGTACACTTCTTCAACCAGATCACCATGCAAGAATGCATTGTTAACATCACATTGATGTATAAACCAATTTTTAGCCACAGCAATAGGCAATAAGATTTTGACATAAGTGATTTTGGCTACTAGAGAGAAAGTGTCAAAATAGTCAATTCCTTCTTGTAGCCTTTAGCTAATAGTCTTGCTTTATATCTCTCAATGGATCCATCAGATTTGTATTTTATTTTATAAACCCACTTACAACCAATACAGTGTTTTCCAGCAGGCAAAGGCATTAAAGACCAAGTTTTGGTACTTTCAAGTGCTGCTATTTCATTAGCCATAGCTTGTTTCCAGTTTTCATCAAGATATGCTTGCTTATAAGTTTTAGGTTCTTGAATCTGAGTAATAGAGGCAGTAAAACATTTATGAGTATGAGAAAGTCTAGAAGTGGTTAGATAATCAGAAATGGAGTACCTAACAGATGCATTCACACAAAGATTAGCAGAAGCAGTGTCAGTTTTATGCAAAATACCAGAATTGTGATTCAAAGATGGTGGGAATGCAGTTTTATAAATGTCTAAATAGGCTGGTGCTTGTCTATTTCTAGAAGACCTCCTAACATTATTGTCTATAGAATCATTAATGATATGATCATGTAAACTGTTAGGATTAGGATAAGATGTCACAGTATCTGGCTGCAATATAAAACTGTCAAGTTCTTCTGCAAGAGCAGGATGAATTATTTCATCAGCAACAGTAGTGTTTTCTGTATCAGGAATAGCAGTAGTTTGAAATTCAGTCCCATTATCACTCCTTATACACTTTATTTTAGTTTGAAATTGTGTGAGGACCATATTATAAAAAAATTCTAAAGAATGCCTAACATCATATTTATGTTGAAGCAGGTATATCCAAGTACGTCGACTATGATCATCTACAATAGTAAGGAAACACTTATGCCCTGAATAAGATTCAATTGAAAATGGACCCCATACATCACAATGTACTAACTTAAACAAAGACTGAGAAACAGTGTCACTTGTAGGAAAAGATCTCTTTTTCTGTTTTGCTAAAGGACAAACTTCACAAACTTTATTCATATGAACATTGGTTACAGTAATGTTTCTCAAATGATTCAAATTTTTGGAAGAAATATGTCCTAACCTATTGTGCCATTGGTTGAAACTATCTAATTTGTCACCAGTTTTGACAACATTCATGATTGAAACATGAGGATGTACAATAGGGTTCAACAAAGAATTATTGTCTAAAAGATATAGACCACCCTTCTGTTCAGCAGTACCAATCAGTTTCCTGGTTTTGTTGGTCTATAAACTACAATGAGAAGACAGAAAACGCAAACTACAATCTGAATATCTTGTTAGGTGAGAAACGGAGAGTAGGTTAAATGAAAATTCAGGAACATAGAGTACATTATATAATGTGAGGAGTTTATTTAGAATAATGTTACCAACATGTGTAGCAATGACCAAATTGTTATTTGGAAGATTGATTTTAACATTAGATGGTGTATGTGGTGAAGTGAAAAGACTTAAATCACAACACATATGGTCTGTTGCTCCAGTATCTAATATCCATTTGTTATTAGAAGATATTGTGGCAAAAGAAAAATGTATACATGATCCTGAACTTTCATTCGGCATAGCAAATGCTCCAGCTGCAGAATGATCCCCAACCTTTTTCAGCTTAGCAAAATTTAAGAACTGTTCAAATAATTCTTGGGAAAACAAGGATTAGTAGCAACATTCGTGTCTGGATCAGAAATAGATTCCTTAGAAGGTGATTTTACTAGAACATTTGTAGAAGACTCGGGTTTATTCTTTGGCATCTTAGACCCCTTCCACCCAGGTGGAAAACCAATAATCTGAAAACAGTTGAAAACTGTATGGCCAGGCATTCCGCAATGAGTACAAGTCATTAGTTTCTTTCTATCTCTAAAACCTTTACCCCCATTCTTAGCAAGCATAGCAATAGATTCATGTGAAACAGAAATGGGTAAATGTAAAGCACGCGGACTCTCTTCTTGAAGAAGTAGAGAATACACTTTAACGAAACTAGGCAGAGGAGATTGAAGTAACACCTGACTCCTAATGGAGGCATAAGAATCATCAAGACCGATAAAAAAATTCATAACAACATCTCTCTCTTGAGTTTCAGCAACCAATTTAGCAAGATCACGAGTACAGGAATTCATGGCACCACAAGAACATTTCAAGATGGGCCTAAAACAAAGATACTCATCCCAAAGAACTTTAAACTGATTATAATAAGTAACTAAAGAATTATAACCTTTAGAAAGAACACTCAAAGATTTTTCCAGATGATACCCCCTAGTCCCATCAGACTTAGTATACCTTTGATGTAATTCAATCCATACCTCCCTTGCAGAAGTGAAAACCTCCAGAGTCTGCTTGATTTCCGGATTAACAGAATTCAACAGCCAAATTAACACCAGATCATTGGCGCGCACCCAAGCTCCAAAAATCACCTTACCATGATCCTCCAATGGCGGATCCAAAGAACCATCCACCAAAGGAACTTTATTCTTGACACTGAGAGCACGGCGGACTAATGACCCCAGGAAACAAAATTCAGTTTGATTTTCCTAATTAATAATATTGTGCCTTAGATCCATTTTGATTGCAGTTAGCATGCATCATTTATTTCCTATCTCAATCCTAATCTATTCTGCTATTTATCTCTACTATATATTAAAAGAGAACCCCTATAAAAGACGAGACATGTGTCTCTCCACCTTCTTTTGTGGGGTTTTCTCCAATTAATTTTGTTTTCTTTTCTTTTATCTCTTCTTTTTTATCGTTTTCATTCGAAATTTTAAGGTCTTTTAACTTTTTCGTCTCAACTCGATTTTTCATAAAAAATATATCAAATTATTCATCTTTTAACAATCTTCAATATTAAATCCTTAATGCATATATTATAATAAAAAAGTTGATGTTCAAGTGTAATATACCTTTTTAGGATGATAATATGTATTTTAATTTCTAAACATTTGTATATAAAATTAAATGTGATATAATTTCAAAAATAACATTTTTTTTAACGGATTAAACTTTTTAGAAGATCAAAATTAATTTACTTTAATTTTACCTTTTTTATCTTAATAATTTTTGGATCGTTTAAATTAATTGGTTTAAAAGAATTAATAAAAAATAAAATTTATTATGTTTACACTTTACAATAGAAAAAAGCTTAAATGTATTTGCTAAAGTGATTTGTTGATTGAATTAGTTTGCTTATTTCTTTCTCTATTTGAAAAGAAAAATTATGTTACCTGCGAAAATAATAAGTCAATTATTTTTTATTTGAATATGACATGATATTATAGTTTGCCGCTCATATTCTTGAGTAACAATATGTTTGTGACTTCTTATACTAATGTTATTTTATTTAATATATGAGGCTTTCAAACGATAATTATTCAAAATATTTGACAGTGTTTTATCCTTATATGCATATGTAATTATTACAACCTGTGCAATGCAATACTAAAATAATAGGGAGATAAATGAATCAAATTTCAAGTTTGTATTTAAAATTTTACTTAAAATATTCAACAACATCAGATCGTGTATTTAAATTATTGAATTAACGAAAATTATGAAAATATATTAGTAGTTTAAATTTGTGATAATGAAAGGTATTAGATAAAAAAAAAAAAAAGACCAGTCGTAGAAAAGGATATGTGAGGAAGAAAGATAATTGGATAAAAAATATCAACTCTCGTTTGTATATTCTCAAATAATATATAGGCAGATAATTTTATTATTGTTACGACAGATGCGAGAAAGAACACGTAAACCGATAACTAAACACCGACACAGCAAATTACGTGGTTCACTAACTATGTGTTAGCTGCGTTCACAGGCAGAAGAGAGGAATTCTTTATTCAGATATTTCTACTGAGTTACAAATGATCAGAGACAAATGATATTTTGATCTAGATTAGCCCTAAAACTAATTAGAACTGATTGATATATTCTCTAATTAGTTGGGCCTCAAAATAGGCCGGAAACTTAACTTCCATGCTAACAGACGCGGTCGCGTTCCAAGCCCAGTCTTTGAACGCCTTAACCAAGCACAAAATGACGCGACCGCGTTCAGGTCTATCGCGGTCACATTCAACCTCCTAACGCGACTGCGTTCACTTCACATAACCAAACCCTTTTTCATCCATAATTTGTCGCGGCCACGTCACTCCAACCGCGGTTGCGTCACCCTGACGAGTCCAGCACTTCAAAATTATCAAAGACTAAAAAATTGGAGGTAATAAAAGAAGGCGAACAACAAAGTAAAAATAAGAGGATGAAGAAACTACAATAATAGAAGAGAAGAAGAAAAGACACCAAAATAAAAGTAGAAGATTGTATTCGGATTGGACACTATGATGAGGTCATAGAGATCACAAAAGAAAAAGTAAAAGGAGACAAAAATACAACTTCAGTTTTGGATAATAAAACTACAAAAGTTTAAGCGAGGAAAACAAGAACAATATAGAAGAAAAACAACACGAACAGATTGCAACAACGGAAGAGAAGAAGAAAGGAAGAAACACAGAGATAATAATAGAAGACAACATTCAAATAAAGAACGGTGACCAACAAACACTCCAACAAATTTTTAACAAATCACAATAAAAAAGGCATCGCTGACAAGGAAGATCGAGAAGGAAAAAAATAGAAACAAGTGCATTCGTAAAAAGAAGAAATTACGTCATTTCAAAATAATTTCCAAGATAAATAGGTTTATTATTTTTCTTTTTATTTTAATTAAGATAGATGAATAGTTTCATATAAATCAATTTGAAGCAATTCATTTATACGTAGGACAAATTTATGATGCTACAATTTCTCTTGAGTTACTTATATTATATATTATTACTTAATTTAGTAAAAGGATTGCAGATCTTATTCCTCATACTGTGTTTCTACTTTTACTTAAACTGACATTTTAACAATTGCATTATTTTACGATAAAATCAATATAATTATTTTTAAAATATGTTACTATTGAGATATGATCAGTTTTACTTAATTATACGGGAAAGAAGTGGACTTGTGATAACATTATGATTCACTTACATAATTTTCCGAGAAAATAATTTATTCTCCAAATACTTCCTGCTGAAATCATTTCAAAATCACTAAAAAAATAAATACAAAAGGCAAGCACCAAAACATAATTTCTAAAATTAATATACTAAGTGATGCACGTGCCAAATTCTAGTAAATACAAAAGAAACTAATGCAAGATATTATTTTGTTCTCCCACTAATTTTATAACTCTTTTTTCCTTTTTTGAGAAAACTAATTATGTAACTCTTGATCAATGTTAAAAGGGTGAACATACTGCAATCTCCAAAAGTTTATAAGGCAATAACCTTCATCACTTTTGTTTCGAGTTTTTACTATTTTCAAAGATGTTTTAGTTTTAATTTTTTTTTTCTTTTATTACATACAAACTAGTATTTCACCCGTGCGTTGCACGATTTGTAGTCCATTTAATAATATTATTAAATTTTTTATTTAGAAAATATATAATCAAAAGTTTTTCTTTTTGAAATACTTTAATATATGAGTGAAAAAAATTTAATTTCGTTGATAATGTAGTCATTAATCAAATTAATCATCTTAGAGGATTTTCTCAAACAATGGGAGGTGGATTAGATGACTTTTTCTTCAAAACATGAGACAAATCTAGGAGGTGTTTGCAAATGCTTAATATAAGCAATTTGAACTTTTGATTTAAGGCCCCATTTGGATGGAGGGATTTGTGCTATGGATTTATAAATCCATTATCAAATTCACTCCATGTGTTTGGATAAAATACTAAATGAGTGGATTTGTAAATCCAGATTTTTAAATCAACCCATTTAGAAATCCAGGATTTGAAATTCTCCATTTTACACTATATTTGGGTGGATTTCAAATCCTTTGACAAAGGTACAAATCCCTCCTCACTCACACTTCTCTCTCTCTCTCTCTCTCCTCCCCAGCTCTCTCTCTCTTCTTCTCTTCTCCCTATCGATATCTCTTCCTCTCGTTCTCCAATAAAATGCTCCTAATATTTTTTTAATTTTTTTTTTCTTTTATCTCCAATATGCTCCCAATAATATTTTGGGATATAAAATACATAATATTTATATATATGTGTATATATATAATTGGAAAAAATACAAAGTTTTGCTCGGTTGATTTTGATGTAGATAAATATTATTTTATTTAATAAAAAATATAAATTGTTAGTTTAAACTTTAAAGAAAAAAATTGAATTTTACAAATATTGTATCAATTTTTTGCCAAATAATGGATTTCAAAATTTTGGATTTCAAAATCCTTTCACAAATCCACCATAAATCCAAACAAGGGATTTCAAGTCCATGGATTTCAAATCTAAGGATTTTGAAATCTACTCATTTTAAATCACTTGGCAAATCAAATCACTCCATCCAAATGGGACCTAAGATAAATCTAAAATGGATATTTGCAAGTGACAACTTCTATTAATTAGGGTCAAAAGTTATAAGCTATCCAATATTGTTAGTCCAATTACTTATTTCAATCACTTCTTCGAAAGCGATCACAAAAACTCCATTAGTAGGAAAACTTCTTGACAATTCTAAATTAAGGTGGATAATATTATTTTATTTGCACACAATAATTAAGAATGAAAATTTAGTATAGTTTACATATAAAATATAAAAGTATGTATTAAAAGTTATCAACATTTGTTGTATCGCTTGAGGAAGTAATGAAGTTGGGAATTTTGTTATTTGGTGAACCTGGACCAACATCATGTGGAGAATCGCTTCATAATGAGTTTAAATTTGTCTCTGCAAGTAATATGTAAGTGTACAATGTTAAACTAATATGAAATAATTTTAATATGAGTAGTAAGTGATTATAACTTAAATACAAGTTATAATTATGGAGTATATGATCTAACTTTGTTTACTCAACCATGTCCAAAAAGATCGAGACCAAGTATGTAGGTTCCTTACTATAAAATAGCCCACAAACTCATCAACCCAAATATTTCCAAATTAGAACAAATCTGAAGCTCCACAAACAGAGGTAATTAATGGCCCATGTAGTTGACCCAGTTAATAAATATTAACAATGGACCACATAAAATCTTTTGATAAAATTTCATAGGGAAAATTGGTGAAAATTTTATGTATGTTTTCACTATTTAGTGAAGTATCATTTATATTTTGAACTTTTTATAAATGTAAGTTATGTTATAAAGAATTGTTAAAATGGCTCGGTCACCGATTATTAGTTGTTACTCAGTCGGTGATTATGAAGCGTCACTGGCTGGTTAACAACTGATAGCCGGTGACGGGATACTTTTAATAATTTTTTTGTAACATAGTGAGCATTTACATAAAAGTGCTAAACATAAAGAGTATTTCATTAAATATTGAAAACATACAAAACACTTTTACCAATTTTTTCAATTTGATATAGATATTATCTGAATGTCCACCCCGCTGCTTGCACCATCCAACATTTATCCTCGTACAAATTCACTTTAGGTTCTCGTCATTTTTTTTTTTTTTTTTTTTGTCGCTATACTCCTTCTAGGGTTGTGCATCGGTCGGTTACGGTGACCAAGCCGACCGAAATTATAAAACCGATCATAACCGATCAGTATTGAAACAATAATCGAACCGCCCGAAAATTTCTGAACAACCGAATTATAACCGAACCGACGAAATCGGTTGGTTTTTTCGGTTATAACCGAAACCGACGTAAATAAATAAAATTCCTGTTTTCAGGTCTATGTAACCGAATTTTTCGGATAAAAACGAAAACCGACCGATTACTAAAAAAACCGATAGAAACAAAGCAAAATACCTATTTTCAAGCATTATCAAAATGCAACATTCCAACCGATCGACCGACTTAACCGATTTTTTAGGGCTTGGTTTATATATGGGTAAAATTTTCGGTCGGTTTCGGTTAATTCAGTTTTTAATTTTTCAAAACCGAAACCGACCGACTTAACCGATGTTTTGATAATACATCACCGATGACCGAACCGATCGACAATTTTTAATCGATTTTTTTCGATTTTTTCGATTATAACCGAATTTTGCACACCCCAAACTCATTCTCATCATACTAACCGAGTTTTTGAAAACACAAGTTGTACGCTCTGTCGATTTTGCTGTCATGTTTCAATGGCAAAAATATATATATATATGTGTATATTATATTTACAGTTTTTGGCTGCCATGTTATTGTTTTGCTGAATTTTTTTTTCGATTTTCAAATGAAACTTATTTAATTTCAATTATTATTTTTTCCTTGGTGATAGATCAGGCGATCTAGAAGATCTTTATCTTCGAGTATTACTGAGGGTTTATATATATGAATGAATCATGAGATAAATCTGTGGCATTTTTTATTTTAGTTTTAGATCAATTCATACACTGTGAATATGTGTATTTCTTGTATTCCGAATTTTATATAGTTCGAGAATTAACAGATATCGTCAATCTCCTACTTCCCAATATGATTGGTCTACTGGCTGGCATATTCATGTATCTTTTATTTTATTTTATCTTACCTTTTTCTATTACTTTTCTTTCCATTTTTATTCCCTAGATGACTTTTTTGTTTTCCTTTACATTTCTTTCAATTTTATTTTGTATATTGGACTTATGGGTGGAAAGAAATATCAAAATATTACAATTATCGCACAGAAAAACTACTGAAAATATTAAAAAAAACAGTATAATGTATTTTCGATACAGTGACATATGAAAATTAAAAAAATTAAATTTTTTGATATATACCTAAATATTAAAAAAATCGATATCTCGATATATGCAGAAGTTCTTTGTATATTTTGGTAATTCTATAATCGATATACCAAATTTCTAGTGGTATATTAAAAGCAAGCAATAAGTAACAACATGTACCGATACTGACATAAAAATTTGGTATACCGAAAATTCGGTACATTGAATTTTTTTATTACGGTAGCGGGGTTTTTTTTCGTATTGAAAAAATTACTGAAAATATTGTACTTATCGTACTGAAAAATTAATGAAAACATAAAAAAATTGAGTATAATGTAATTTTGGTACACTAATGTATAAAATAAAAATATATTTCATATATACTAAAATATTGTATATATCAATATATCGATATCTTGTTATATATAGAAGTTCATACTATATTTTGGTAATTCTATATTTGGTATACCAATTCTTTTAATGATATATTAAAATCAAACAATAAGGAACAACATGTATCGATGTTGACATAAAATTTTGGTATACGAAAATTTGGTACACCGAAATTTTTATTACGGAAGCGGTATAGATTTTTTGTATATAGATGTAATTTCTCGAGAACTTATAAGTTAATCAAGGTATGACTGAATATAAAAATTATTGTTTTATTGATCTAATTCCATGTAAAATAATGATACAACCTACACGATTTGTTACCCTTACATGAACTATAAAAAAAAAAAATTAAACTTATATATGGTTCTAAAAATATAAGAGCGTGTTTACTCTGGGCCTCATCAATTGAGGATTGGGCTAATAAGGTTGTGTTTCCTCTAAGGTTGCTAACAATATATTTAAACACATCACATCACACTTTTATCACATTTTATACTAAAAACGAACTTCAATCCAATCTTCAACCAACAAAACCAAGCATTTATTTATTTAACCCAGTGTTCTATTTTTACTTTATTTTCTCCAATCGACAGTATTTCAACCTCCTCCAACCTTAAATAAACACAAGTAAAATTATTTAATTTTTGGGGTGTCATAAAAAAAGTGGAACTTTTGCAGCTCCATTAACCAAGGGACCATTGGGTCCATCGGGCCGGGTAGATAACGTAACCAAAATCGTGAACTGCGAGTAAGGGCCCATTTTGTCATTCCACATTAGATTTAAAATTTAAGACGCTCCAAAGCTCAAGGCAATTCATAATTGCCAACGGTAATATAACGCTCCCCGCAAACAACATTTAAACTTCAAATAAATCCCTCCCTGGCTAGTTACATACGATTTCTTCTCTTTCTCCATAACCAGTGCATATTATTCCTTCTCTTTCCTTCGGATTTATTCCTAATCTTCTCTGTTGATATAATTGTGACCAAGTTCAGTCCGGAAATCTCCCAAAAACACCATCTCTACCTCAGCGCAAGGCCAAGCGGGAACTTCTTCCCACCAGACGCAAAGCCTCTACCGATCCTAACATTCAAATCTTGGTCGTCCTCTTTGTGCTTCAACTTCAATCTCCAAAAAGTCGCTCTCAAAAGCCAAATTAAATCCTTAAAAGAAAGAACTCATAGTATCATTGATTCACCGATGAAGGTACTAATCGAAATTCTTACCATTTTAGTTTTGGCAAACCCTAATTAATTGTTGTATTCTAATTTGATAAAGTTAATAATTTTTTTTTTTTTTTGGGCTTCAGACTTTATCTCTCTTTTCTGTATGCCTTGTGAGTTGGAAGAATTTTATTTGTTTTTTGTTTTTTTTTTTAATATGAATTCTGATGTTGATATCTTTGTGATTGAGATAAAAGTTGATTGTTGTCGAAGTTATTAGTTTTGCTTGAATCTTTTAGCGAAGGATTGACAAAGCTTACATGGTTACTGTTGCTCTCTTATTCTCATTGAGTAATTACTTTATTTATTGTTTCCTTGCTCTGTGTACGACGAGATCCTCAGAGACGATTTGGGGGTGGGTAGGCGGCGGTGGCAGTGGCGGGCCCCTTTAAATTTTTCAGAGAAACTATTGTGTATACACATAAACCATGCAATTGTAGTTAAAGAACATGTTCGTCACCCTCAATTTTGAAACTTCGATGAATATCCCAAAAAAATATTTTCGCCCCTTTCAATAAGAAATATTGTTGCTTTCTTATTTTCTATCTTCACTTTCCATAATTGCTTTAATTTGTGTTTCCTTGATCTGTATATGATGTGATCCTGTGAGGAGTTAAAAAGGGTCCTATTTGGCCGGTTCCTGTTGGGGGTTCAGTTTTTTCCCCCTCTTTTATGCATTTTGTGCCTATATTTCTGTACCACTTATGAAGTTATGGTGTATTGTTTCGAATGGTGATTGTATTGAGTGTATGTAAATTATCCTGTAAAGGAGTTAAAAGAAAGGTACTTTTGAAAACCCCTTTTGGGACCGCGCTTGTGGGTTCAATTTTTTTTAATGCATTTTTCACATGTATTTCTGTATCACATATGAGTAAAGGAGTACTATAGAATAGTATTGTATTATTGGGTGTATATATCTTATCCTGAAACGGAATATGCATTGTACCTGTATTTCTATACCACTTATGAAGTTATGGTGTATTGTTTTGAATGGTGAAAGTCCTTCGGATTCAACCTCGGTGTGGTGGTCTTCATGAAGTCAAATATAGAACTGCAAATACTAATTATAAATCAGATTTTGTTCTTTGTTTGACTGCACTAAATAATCTGGATTTGGATTCAAGGGATTTTTTTCCTTTTCCGATCTGTGGTTTCCTTAAAATGCATTAACCTTAGTTCTTCATGAATTCAATGATAGAAATGCAAAAAAATATTATAAATCGTCTGATTTTATTCTTTTGTTTCACTAAGTAATGCTAAATAATCTGGATTGATTCAATGATTTTTTTATTTTTTATTTTTATGTGTGGTTTACTTCAAATGCATAAGCTTGTAAGTGTAAGACTTATCCGTAAAGTTGTAATTGTGTGTATTTAGGAGGACATATACCAATCAGTAGGTGCTCCTTTGGTTAAGGAAGCATTATTCAGTTTTTATTTGATATATCAATAGTGGTTATGGACAGGTAACTTTTTCGGGGTACTTTTGATTAGAATTTCATCGAATTTTGTTAAGCTGCATTCTATGAGTTCTGAGGTGTCCTTTGGTTTGTAATACAAGTGGGAAGACTTACACAATGTGGGGCCCTACAAGTGCCATAGTTGATGATATTGTGGTCTTCAGGGTACATTACCCCTTGCATTTTCCAGAATTTTTTCAGAGATTGAGAAGGTAGATTACTTTATTCACGGGGCAGTCAACTTAGATTTAGAGATTGTGATTTGACATTCCGGAGTTTTTATCACAGCTTCTATTAATTAAATAGGAGCAGGGGCAAACAAATTAGATATCAGTATCGATGCTCGTTTCTTGAGGTACTTTTTTTGCTGAGTTTTAAGCTCTTGGTTTGATATAATTGCAGGTAATAATAGATGGTTTCTTTGTGAACTAATTTGGCTTGGTGTAGTAGATTCCTAGTTCCGGTAATTCTTTGATAAAAGATGAAGCCTGATTGGCGGAGAAAGGTACCATTACTTGTCCGTGTGTTTTTGTATTTCAAATAATATAATATTACTTTATTGGGTGGTTGTATTAATTTATGAATGTGGATTGGAATATCTAGCTAATTTTCTCGTATTTGTGTGAATTTACCACATTGGACCCTATAGATTACAATCTTGTGTGGTGATTTGGTTTGTACTGTTGTGTCATTTGGGTGGAATTTGATTAGGATTAGTTCTGGATGACTTTTTAATAAACTAGTAAAATTTCACGTGGCACACGTGAATTTGTAAAAGAAAATATATCATAATCTAATAAAATCGAATTGACTAAAAAAACTAAGGTGTATCTTGAAAAAGAAAAATAAGATAAAATAAACTTAAAATCGGAATGTTATTTTTTTAACAAAAAAATAATAATAATAATAAAAGAAAAAGAAAACAGTTTTGCTTGATTTATAATAGTGTAGCTTAAATGGTCTTATTATGATGTATGCATAAATTATTCTCTTTTTGTTCTTAAAGTCCATTGTGTTGCATATCATATGCATGAATTTTCATAATTATATTTGTTGATACTTTGATTAAATAGGCGAGGTTCTTGGTGTTCTATGACCAAAGAGTTAATTAGATGATTAAATATACTTAGAATATTTTTCAGTACTTTCTTTTGCCATCAATACGAAATACGTTTTGCTTGATCTATATAACATTATATATGTAAGCTCATACGTTATGTTTTGTTGGATATTTATTGTTTTTGAAAAGAATCCATCTTAGGCACATGTTGT
This sequence comes from Ajuga chamaepitys, assembly GCA_958295605.1. Classification (NCBI taxonomy): domain Eukaryota; kingdom Viridiplantae; phylum Streptophyta; class Magnoliopsida; order Lamiales; family Lamiaceae; genus Ajuga; species Ajuga chamaepitys. Next base: position 8,691,239 of record OY282499.1, read on the forward strand.
CAATGATTTAAAGTAAAAATAATCAAATGCACATAACCGCAAAAGCAAGTAGGCTTTATAGTTACAGGACTAAAGCTTGAAATTTCACCTAATAATTTTTTATGGCAAAGCTAATAAGCAACAAAGATACATAATTATGTAATAACTCTTAAGTGATTAATTTTCGTTTATTTCAACTAAGGACCTTCTAAATTTTTTGAATGGTTCTTGGAGACTTGCTTCTATTGTGGATCTTTTCACTTTTATCTAGAGTATAATAGCAAAATTATTTATTATTTCTTCTTCCTCTTTTCAAATATGAAAATAATTTTTGAAGTAAACTTTTCATCCAAATGTATATGCTTAAACACCATAATTGTAAATCAAAGTATTTTTTGTTTTCTGTATTCCTTTATTTTGAAATTAGTTCTATTTAATGTTACGTGAAGCTTCTTTAATTTATTTTGTCTTTATTTTAAATACGCATACATATATATGGACATATACTTATCTTTAGTTTAGATGGATTTAAAATTAATTCCACTTTCTTTTAAGAAATCATCAACACTAAAGAATTTTTTACTTGATATATGACCATGTTGCTTAAAGGGTCTTATTTTTGTATAGCATGGATTATTTTTTTTGTTCTCTTTTGATTTTTGTTTTTTATTTAGACTTCTAGTTCTCTATGTTCATTGCGTTGTACAATGTACTCATGAATTTCAAAATTATATTTTTTAAGATTAAATAGGCCAGAAAATTTCTTGATGTTCTGACTTAAGAATTGATTAGATAATTAAATATATTTAGAATACTTTCAATACTGTTTTTTTTTTCATCAACACAAAAGAGTTTTTATGTAAGGTTTTACTTTATGTTTTCTTGGACATTCTTTTTTTTTTTTTTTTTTTTTTTTGAAAACTTTCATCTTAGGTGAATTGTTAATGATTTCTAGTAAAATTGACCAAGTGCACATCACCACAAAGGTTAGTTAGCTTTATAATTAGAGGAATAAATTTTACCCATTAATTTTAGATATCATAGCTAATAGGCCATAAAGATACATATTTATGTAACATAATTAAGTGGTTAATTTTTCTATGAATGGTTCCTAGTGGTTCCCGGAGATCTACTTATAGACATACTTATTTCTATTGTGAATCTTTTCACTTTTTCTTTAAAGTAATAACATAATTATTTTTGTTGCTTCTCCTTCCTTTTCCGTTACAAATTTTAAATTCGTTTTCATTTTGAAGTTAATTATACTTAATGTTACATAAAGCTCCTTTAATTTATTTAATATTTTTCGTAACTATCTTAAGTTTGTGTGTGTATATATATATATATATATAGAGAGAGAGAGAGAGAGAGAGAGAGAGAGAGTTTCTAGTTTAGATTGATTTAATATCAGGGATACTATTTCTTTTACTTTTTTTCCCTTCACAAGAAACTCTTTTATAAACTTTTTATTATAAGATATGACATAATTAAGTAATCAAATCAAACCATCTAAAAAATAAGAAAAATAAACATAATTTAACAAATCGAAATATTTGCCATGTTTGCTTATAAATTTTATTAAACACCAATGTTGAATTTAACTATAAAATTACAACTCATTAGTCTATAATTTTTTTCTTCTCCATATTTTAATATATTTACATTCATAGTTAATTAAACACCACATATACATGATATGTCGTTAATACTTAACTTATAAATGATGAAAATATTATCAATTAAATTTTTACATAAGTGCTTATGAGAACCTTTTTAAATTTTCATCTAAAAGATATGACACATCTAAAACAATAAATTTCAACGAAAAATGCTTAATCTACATCTATTATATTAACTCACTCTATTAGTTTGAAGATTCATGAATAAAATTACTTGCATCACTTCGTCAAAATTGAAAAGGTCAAAATGTTTACCTTTTCATAATTCTTTGCTTAAAATGATAATATCACATCAAAGTATATACATTATTTCGGTATAACGTCATCATCCATATCATAAAAAAATATTATTTTCTTTAGTAGTGAAATATTACATTTTTATCTATTTAATTGATAGAAGGCTCCATGATTCAAACATAATTTGAAATACAAAAGTTATTGGTCATGAAAATTACAACACCTGATGTCAACGATTTGGAATATAATAAAAGATATGGACTAGATTAGGATATGTGGGCTTTATTAATTAATAAGTCAGACTAATTAATTAATTAAGTGGACATGGATATTAGGCCCATAAACCTAGGGTTATATGGTACTATATATACATATTCTCTATAGTAGAGAATCAAGGGGTTTTTATCAGATAAAAATTGGAGGCGCTATAGAATTTGATAAGTGATTTCCTAGCGATCACTTATCGAATAATTGTACCAAGGATAGTTCCTGCGGCGGACGATATACGCGTGGATACCTGAAGTGGTGAATCAATCGCGCAATTCGGTCCGATCAATTACGCAACAAGTAAGTTGTTCCAACTTTAGCGTAATTTATGCTCAACGTTTAAATCAGTTATAAATCACGATCAATATTCTCGATTAGTTATTCCGCTGCGTACATTAGATGTAGTCGAGAATTTCTAACAGTGGTATCAGAGCCCGGGGCACGATTTATAATTGAAATTGATTTAATTTCATGTGGATTAAAATTCTGTAAATTGAAATTCTGATTTTGATTTTGAAAACAAATTGAAACCGTACACAAATTTTATTAAAAAATTGGTGATAGCTGTAATCAATTATGAAACATGGTTTTGGTCAAAACCACTAACTTGCGAAACCAACTCCAATTACGCAACAAGCGGCAGCGTTTGCTGCAGATCCGTTCCTGCTGGGCGGGCTGCGATGGCGGCGCTTCGCCGCTGCTTCTGCTGCGCGAGGCGGCGGAGTCCGGCGAAGGTACTGCTACTATTTGATGACAGCGACGGCGGCACCATTCATTGCTGCTACTGGTACATTGTTGGTCTGCGATGGAGGTGGTTAGAGGCAGCGCCTCGCTGCTGCTATGCCGCTTTTGCGCAAGCCGGCAACAACAGCGGCGACGTTTTGCCACTACTACACTGCTGCATATCGTTCCACTCCGGAAGAGACGGCGGCGGTGATGTCTCACGGCTGCTGCTGCTGTTCGCCTATTGTCTCTCGGCGACGGCGGTGGTCGCAGCGGCGACGTGGGTCTGGTGCCGGTGGTTTTGCTCGCGGGACGAGGAACAGGAGCTGCGGCGGCAGCGCGGCGGTGACGGCGCGGTCGCGGCGGTTGCGTGACTTGGGAAAGGGAATGCTGTATTAGGGTTTGGGCCGGATTTTCAGTATTGGGTCAGGACGAAATTGGGCTCAACCTAGATTTGGGCTGACTTTATTTAATAAGCAGGCCCACTGAGATTTAATTAATTTAATTTAATTATATTAATTTGCCAATTAGATTAATAAAACTTATTATTATTGTTGTAAAATAATAATAATAGACTTATATTTTAATGATAATTTGAAATTAACATTAAAGTACTCTTATATTAATTTAGAATTAATATATTTATCTAATTGATTAATATTAATTAGATTAATAATTTTGATAGTATTATTAATTTTGAAAGAATAATACTAGACTTATATATTTATATTAATTTGGAATTAATATTAAATATATATTTATATTAATTTAGAATTAATAGTAATTTTAATCCACATTTAATTAAAGAATAAAATTTTGATTGGATTAGTAATTTTATTCGTTGAGCTTTTATTTGATATATTATGTGATAAGAAATTATTTGATTTTATGCTTATTTCATTTACTATAGTAGTTAAGACCGCTTTTATGTTTGGGTAGGCGGCGCCCAATACATGTAGTCCGTGTCAATATGTATGGGTAGGCGGCGCCCAATATGTGTGGTCCGCATTTCTTATGCCTGGGTAGGCGGCACCCAGTAATTGCGTTTAATTTAATATTAGATATTAAATTTAACAATTAGTATCACATATAAAATCCCCACAAAAACCAAGTCTTGTTTAGAAACAAAATACGTCGTCCATCATAATTGGTTGAGATTCCTAATCTTTTCGACCACGAGTTTTACACCAAAGTGTTTACTCTAAATCGACAAGACTAGGGCTCATTCATAGATGTATGGTTGACATCGTGTGATGGAATTGACTTGCTTAAATTATTTTGAGACGCCAAAGCGACCAAAATAGTTTGAGGACGCAATATTAATTGGATTAATAAACCAAGAATTGCAAATTGTTGTTGCAATTGGCTTAGAGGCCTACCTAGTGATATTATTGTAGTCATCAGCCAAAGCAGAGGCTGCAGTAATATAAACTTGGATCTTGGACCACTAAGATTTATAATTGTTATAAATCCGTAATTTGTGTTTGGGGGCGCAAAATATGTTAAAATTAGTGGCCATCATTACAATAAACTCTTGTTTTGATTAGTGATACGAATGTGATCTTTGTTTACTTTATTCTGATTTATTTTCCCATTTTATTATTTTCTCGTCAGATAAAATGTCGTTTTTGGCTTATAAATGTTTGATGGAAACAAACAAGTTGACTGGGTCAAACTTTATGGATTGGCTCCGTTGTTTGCGATTGGTGCTAAGGCAAGAGTGGACAAGAACTCAGTGGGAGTTATGATGATCTATTGGGAGGGGAAACAACTCTTAGAGGGTCACTTCAAGACAATAAGATGCATCAAAGACAAGATATTGTATCAGTCCCACCTCAAGAGAATCATAGTGAAATTCTTGAGAATATTCTAAAATGTTGAAAACCAACTCACGATCAGAATAAACCGAATGAACCAACGCAAAACCAACTCAATAGGTCTCAAAGGAATCGTCGTGTACCTGAAAGACTAAATCTATTGTTTGAGAACCAAGATGATGAGGTTGATTCAGAAGACGACGAACCTAAGACCTATATCGAAGCGGTGTCAGACACCGATTCGAAGATGTGGCTGGCTGCCTTAACATCTGAAATGGACTCGATGTACCTCAATCTAGTCTGGGAACTAGTTGATTTGCTAGATGGGGCTCGCCCCATAAGCTGCAAATGGATCTTCAAGAAGAAGAGAGATGCCACTGGCAAGGTACAAACCTACAAGGCTAGGTTGGTGGCAAAGGGTTATAGTCAACGCGAGGGCATTGATTATGATGAAACCTTTTCGCCAGTCGCTAAGATCAAGTCCATTAGGATATTATTTGCAATAACTGCATACTATGACTTTGACATTTGGCAAATGGATGTTAAAACTGCGTTTCTCAATGGAGAACTCGAAGGCACTGTGTATATGTCACAACCTGAAGGTTTTATATCCAAAGAAAAGCCGAATGGAGTATGCAAGTTAAAGAAGTCCATTTATGGACTCAATCAAGCATCTAGGAGTTAGAATATTTGTTTTGACAAAGCTATCAAATTGTTTGATTTCGTCAGAAGCAAAGAGGATCCATGTGTTTATAGTAAACGTAAGAATGAAATGCTGTCTTCCTTATCATATATGTCGACGATATACTGATAAATGGGAGCAATCATTCCATGTTGCAATCCGTGAAAGAGAAGATTTCAGCAAAATCTCGGTAAGGAATACTGGAGAACTGTCAAGGCTATTCTTAAGTACCTTAGAAGGACTAAAGAATATTTCTTAAAGTCTATGGTGGGCAGCTAGAGTCATCAGTTACTGGGTATACTGATGTTGGCTTTCAACGGACCATGATGATTTCAAGTCTTTGTCTGGATATGTTTTCGTTCTAAATGGTGGTGCAGTGAATCGGAATAGTTCCAAATAGAGTAGAACTGTCGATTCCAGCACTAAAGCCGAGTATATTGCTAAATCTAAAGCTGCCAAAAAGGGGTTGTTGCTTTGTTAAAGTTCGTAAAGGAACTAGGTGTCGTTCCAAGTGCCAGCAGTGCAATACCGTTGTATTGTGACAACGGTAAGTGCGGTTGCTCTAGCAAAAGGAACCGAGAGCCACGAACAGAAATAAACATATTCCCTGTAGATATAATCTGATTGGAGAATAATAGATAGGGAGATGTGAAGTTAGATAGAGTATCCACTGATGATAACTTGGTTAATCCTTCAACCAAACAGTTGTGTATAGCTAGACACAACAAGCACTTTGAGAGCTTGGGTGTTAGACACGTTGGTAGTTGGTCTTGATTCAGTGGGAGTTTATAGTTTGCATGTCTTAGAAACCTTACATTTGAGACATTCATTCTCGATCGCATTCTATGACATTTTGATTGTCTTTTGAGTTTATGCATTTATTAGAATAATTATTTTGATGGTTTGTTATTATTCTTATAATTGTTCCCTTGAATCATGACTGTCACTTATGGTGTGAGACATAAATGATATAGTATGATTCTAAAATTGCCATAACCGATGGTCATCAAGAATGGGATATTGATGACACGCGATAGGTTAACATGTGGTCTGCATCACATTCTTAGAGAATGTAGTAGGTCTCACGACTACGAGATATTAGATATCCGTGATGGACACATGGGTACTTTGGAGAGTATTGGTATACCCTACTATTAAACCGTTTGTTTTCAGTATCTACGGTTTATTAGTGTGTGGAGTATGTAATGATCCTTTGACCTGAGGTCAATACTCATTTTGTTTGTTAAGTGATGAACTTTGACCAAGTACAACGCTTGCCTCCCAAAGGAGGATAAGACACGTCTTGTGTTGGGTTCATCATGAGGCAAATGAAAATGGTAGTTGAGCCAAGAATGGGATTCATTCCTCGATTGAAACTCGAGAGAACACTCATATTTCTCTATATTATTTGACAATAAAGTCATTGGCCAATGCAAATGATATATTCAATTAAAGTAATTGAATATGATCGAATGTGTCATATACTAAAGATGAGAAAAATGATTGAGCTATTTGGATAGACACATGGCAGATCCTAGGTTCAATCAGGTGGTTCATGAATGAAGGGATATTACATAAACTTCATATAAAGGTTTGTTTACTAGATTCACGTAAACGTCCTTCATATATCGAGTTCGCTGCGCAACGCAGTTAGGAGTTCTGTGCAGACTTTAATTAGATTATCGTCGATAATGGGGGCCTGAAGGGTCACACTTTATGTGTATTATTGTTCCGCTCAAGGGTACAAGGTTAGTGCTTCGAATTATATCTAATGCTAGTCCAAGTGGGAGATTGAAAGATATGGACTAGATTAGGATATGTGGGCTTTATTAATTAATAAGTCAGACTAATTAATTAATTAAGTGGACATGGATATTAGGCCCATAAACCTAGGGTTATATGGTACTATATATACATATTCTCTATAGTAGAGAATCAAGGGGTTTTTATCAGATAAAAACTGGAGGCGCTATAGAATTTGATAAGTGATTTCCTAGCGATCACTTATCGAATAATTGTACCGAGGATAGTTCCTGCGGCGGACGATATACGTGTGGATACCTGAAGTGGTGAATCAATCGCGCAATTCGGTCCGATCAATTACGCAACAAGTAAGTTGTTCCAACTTTAGCGTAATTTATGCTCAACGTTTAAATCAGTTATAAATCACGATCAATATTCTCGATTAGTTATTCCGCTGCGTACATTAGATGTAGTCGAGAATTTCTAACATATAAAGTCGTAATGAAAGTAATACTCTATAAATTCAATCTAGAACACAACCAGATAAGCTTAAATTAAATAAAATTGCATTCGCTAAAAAAATCATTTATAAAAATTCAACTAAACAAGTAATAAAAACTTAAATATAATTAAGTTTTTTTTTTTTTTTTTATGTCTTCTTTAATTTAGTGGGAGTTTATTATAGTGATAGATATAGGTTATTTTTTCCACCATTATTGTTTTGAAATTAATTAGTGCAACTTAATTATATATCAATTTACATGTTTTATCTTAACTTATAGTTATAGATGTAGGGATATTTATGTCCATACATTATTTTGTAAGAAACACTCACATTTTTATAGTTAGGGGGATAGGGGGATATGCAGCCTGATCAGAGAAAAAAGGTACTATTGCTTGATTGTAGCATGTTTTTGTGTTTCACATAATTTATTATGAGTTTATGATATACTCCCTTCGTTCCATATTAATTGACGTTTTATGATGAAATGAAAGAATTAAGGATGACGTTTTGACCGATATATCCTCAACTAAAGATTTGACCAAATCAAAATATCTCCGATAGATTGAAAAATAAAGATATTTTAGGATTCAGCCAGGGAGAAAATTGGTGAAAAATATGTAAAACGTTAATTAATTGAAAAAGAAAATTACATCCTAAAACGTCAATTAATATGGATGGAGAAAATATTACTTTATTGGATTTTTGTGTTGATTTTTTAATGTGAGTTAGAATTTCTAGCTTGTTTCCGTATTTGTATGAATTTACCAAACTCGATTGGAGATTTAGTGTGTATTTTGTGCCATGTGGGTGGAATTTGATTATGATTAGTTATGAATGATTTTTTATTTGGTTTGATTAGCTTAAGGAAGATAATAATACTTGTGTGTGTTTTTGTGTTTCAAATAATTTATTATAAGTTTATAATATATTTCTTTATTGGATTGTTTTATTGATTTGTGAATATGAGTCTAGCTTGGTTTTCTGTATTTGTGTGGATTTACCAAATTGGCCCCCTGTAGTTCAATCTTGTTTGGAGATTTGGTTTGTATTTGTGTGATCCTTGGGGTGGAATTTGATTAGGATTAGTAATGGATGATTTTTGATAAAATATGCAACCTGATCAGCTAAAAGAGATACTTTTACTTGTGTGTTTTTTGTGCTTCAAATAATTTATTTATAAGTTTTAAAATATTTATTACCTTTGATTGATTGTTGTATTGATATTTGAATTTGAATGTGAGTAGGAATATTTAGCTTGTTTCCCGTATTGTGGATATACCAAAAAGCCCTTTAGAGTACAATCTTGTGTGAAGATTTAGCATGCAGATTTGGGGTGGAATTTGATTAGAATTAGTTATGGATGTTTATTTGATAAAAATATGTAGGTCAACTATAAAGGAATACTAATATAATGTTTGAGATTTAAGCTCTTGTAATGTGTTTGACAAAATAAGATGTTAGACAACTTATGAGATATAAAAATAAGTTTTTAGAGCTTATAAACTTCAAAATAGAAAAAAAAATAAAAAATTCCTCTAGTTCATCTTATTTTTAAAATCTTATAAGTTACACTCAAATTTCACATTTTTTCACACACTACACACACACCACATACATTTCACACACTAGACACACGCTTCACATACTACACACACTACACATTACACACAGTTTACACACTTCACACACTACGCACATTTACATACTACACACACTTCATAGCTAAATCATTTTAATTAATTGCAAGTTTATAAACTATTTCATTCAAATACTTTACTAACTTATAAGATCTTAAGAAATTACATCTTATAAGCTCTTTGAACAACTTATAAAATGTTGGAGCTTATAAAATGTTTGAAGTAAACTTAGTCAAACACCTTCTTGGTTTGTAGTTTTGTGGATTTTGGTGGAATTTGATTAGGATCAGTTATGGATGATTTTTTGGTAGAATATGCAGCCTGATAAGCTAAAAGAGATACTTTTACTTGTGTGTTCGCTTTTGTGTTTCAAATAATTAGATTATAAGTTTATATTTGTTACTTTGTTGGATTGTGGTATTGATTTGTGAATGTCAGTTTGAAGTTCTAGCTTGTTATTTTGTGCGAATTTATCAAATTGAGCCCTCATGAGTACAATCTTGTGTAGAGATTTGGTTTGTATTTTTGTGGCGTTTGCGCTGGAATTTTATGAGGATTAGTTTTGGATATGATTTTTGATCAAATATGCAGTCTGAACAGTAAAAAAAGATATTTTTACTTGTGCGTGTTCTTTTGGGATATAGTGAAATGTGTCCTATTTGTTGGGGCACGCACATTCACTGTTGGTACATCCATAAAGTGAAATAAAAATGGATTGAAGCATCTCCAATCCGAATTGCCCAATGCTAGTCCAAATCATATATTTATAAGTTTGTTATAAATTACATTATTGTATTGATCTGTGAATGTGAGTTTGAATCTGTAGCTTGTTTTCCTGTATTTAGGTGAATTTACCAAAGTGGGCCGTCTGGAGTACAATCTGTGAAGGGTTTGTATTTTGTGGCATTTGGAGTGGATTAGTTTTGATAAATTATGCAAGCCTGGATGTTGTTACTTGGGTGTGTTGGTGTTTCAAATAATTTATTTATAAGTTTATATAGGTTGTCTTATTAATTTGTGAATGCCAGTTAAAATCTCTCTTGTTTTCCCGTATTTTTGTGAATTCACCAGACTGGAGTACAATCTTTTGTTTGTATTTTTGTGTCTATGGATGATTTTTTTGATAAAATATGTAGGTTGATCAGCGAAATAATATTATTACTTGTGCCTGTTTTACAAGTTTATATTGGTTTATTGTATTGACGTGGCTAGCTTGTTTTCCTGTATCTGCCAATCTTGTGGGGAGATTTGATGAGGATTCAAGAATTACACAAGATAGAGAACAAATATCGATGACATTTGTGACTGTCAGGTTGTTGTGGCCTTATAACTAATACGAGATCGAGAGCAGTAAATTGATACTAAATCAATATAATTTACGTAAACCTGGTTTCTCATATGTTAGTTGCTACTATGAGGATGTCGCTCAAATTTAATTATGGTAGCACTGTTTTTCATCTGGGGTCGGAACTGATATTGAGCATTCATTTCCATTTCACATTCTAAATACTATCGCACAAAATTCCCCGCTTAAGAAATATGGGTCGGGGATGGAGATTTTTCATTCGGAAAACGGGATCCTTGTGGGGGGTCGTGTTTCTCACAATTTGTCTTTAGCTTAAGCTTTCTTACTTTGTGTGGTGGTATTGGTCAATCCCTTCTTTCAAAACCCAACATGTGCTTTATGGTTGTTTACACAACTTCTCAAATCCTTCGAGGAAAAATGATCACATTGATATAACAAATTAAATAAGAAATCAAATACAAAGAATCATTAAAGAGGAAAAAAAAACTCCGAGAATACATAATTTCAGCTTTAACAAACAAGATAAAATCTTTAAAAAAAAATGTCAATATAATATAATTTAGTAATATTTGGTCAAACAAATTTTCTATAATGTTAAAAGTTTGAAATATTCTAATTATTTTTCTTCTTTTCTCAATATACTTAGACTTCTGCTATGGATGCTCTTTGCTAGATTTATTAGTAATAATTATGACATCTTTCCGTATAATTTATTCATTCAATTAAAATTGTTCTTTATGAGTTCTACTTTGATATCAGAAAATTGGATGTTGTTTAAAACAAAAATTTAATTGCGTGTTTCTTTCTGTGGAGGGTTGAATATAATGTCACAATTCTTTCTCGAATTTTATTTCTTTGTCATTTACTATCGTTTACAGTGGTTACAAATTTCTTTTGAGCTTGTGAGATCAACCATTTGTAGTAGTCAGATTTATTCTCTCCCTAAAATCATTTATAATTTATCTAGCATTTTTTTCTTTTTAAGTCTTTTTGTTTGTACTCATGCAATCAAACTATCTAACTTGTTTATGATGTACTTTTTTTTTCTTACCATTACTAATAACATAATATTTTGCACTTATCTCCCGTAACATCAAACATTGTAATCAATGCACTGTACACTCCCTGAACCACACGTATATTCACTCTATACCTACCCGATTTTATAAAAAAAAAAAAAAAAAATAGATTAAATAAACTTTTAAAACATATTATTTTACTAAACATTCATTGAAGAGTGTATTGCGATAGTGAGAAGTTATTTGATAATCCATATTTTCAAAAGTATAAATTCCAGCTGTTATATGGAGGATGGAAAAATCACCATTTACTCAATTTAAAAAAAAAAAAAACAAAGGGCACATCATAAATCAAGTTAAGAATTGCGTTCAATCAATTTAGTTATTGCTTAATGATTTTTTTTATAATTCTCATTTTGCCGAAACGGCAATTAGAGGGAATAGAGAAATCCTTGGCTCATGTGTTATTTATAGGAAAGTGATTATTTTATCAATTGTATCAACTTTATATTTTTATGACATTCACTATGAACTAAAGAATATGCATATGATACGGTTAAACAAATTGTTTCTCTCCTAGAATAGATGTCCCATTGTGACAAAATCTAAATAAACGTCGAGTTCAACATTTTTGCATTTTTATTTTTGCAAAATTTAGAATGTGTTACCTTGGATAGCTTCTATGAATTTTGGGCACACCTTTTGCAAATATTATTTCCTTCTTTCGTGTAGGGTCCTCTATTATATTTGTCACATGCTTCATACTATGTGCTTGGAATATTTTTCACTTTGTCTATTATTCCATTGAAACAATAATAGTTTTCTTATTTCTATGAGAAGACATGTTTTTTATATTATAATATAATATGTCTGCCATAAATTATTTGTATATAGAACTTGAATAGGATTTATGTACCCCATTTTCACGGATTTTCTTATTACAATGAGTCGACCCGACCCAATCGGATTCCAAGTTTGTGCTAATAATATATATATATATATATATATATATATATATATATATATTTTGCGTAAGAAAATATGTTAAGTGATATCTTCTCCAAGAAACATATACTTTTTCCGAAAAAAAATGTAATACTTTTTTAAAAAATAAATTCCTGTGTTTTTTATAAATAAATTATGTGTTCTTATTAAGTTGTTTAAGTTTTTAATATCAAGATTTATATAAGCTCTCTATTTATAACTCAAAAATTTGTATTAAAACTATTATTTAGTTATATTACTTTAAAAGTATTACTTTTGAAAAAGGTAATACATTTTTAAAACTATTATTTAGTTATATTACTTTAAAAGTATTACTTTTGAAAAAGGTAATACATTTTTCAGAAAAAGTCCGGTACTTTTTACTACCAATAGAAATCCTTTCTAAAAATTGTAATTCTTTTTAGAAAAATGTAATATTTTTTATAAAACTTAATAGATCTTGTGTTTTTTTTTTTTTTTAGAAAGAAATCTTGTGTTTTCTTTTCTATTCTTTTGTGTTATTATCAAGTTTTGTATATGTTTTTACTATAAGTATTTATACAAGTACGCCATCTATAATCTCAATATTACACCATCTAGTTTTCAGTTATACCTTTACAAAAGAAAAAGTAATGAATTTTTTCGGAAAAAGTATTAACCCCTGAGATTTATTGGGTGAGCGAAAAGAATGCTAATTTTTCTTTTTTTTATTGAGCACGGTTTTCCCTGTTGGTCTGATCAATAAGATATCAAAACATTTTTTTTTTTATATAAAATTGTCAATAAATTGATACTTTTATTAAAAAGAGTAATACATTTGGCTAATTAAATAATATTTTTTGCAAAAAAAGTCATACTTCTAGAATCAACAAATGCTAATTAGGGTCGAGTCGGACTGTTGTACATAAGAAATATATGATGTATATAAGTTCTTGTCATTAAACTTGCCTCTTATAATTTGAACTTTTTTCAATTTGCAAATGTAACTTATTTAATTTCAATTTTATTTTTTTCTTGTGTGGGATGAGGTTGATCTAGAAGATCTTTATTTTCAAGGATCTTTATTATTATGTATATGAATGAATAATGAAATATGTTTGTGGCATTTTTTGTTTTAGTTTTAAATCAATTCATACACTGTGAAATATCTGTATGTATTCTGAATTTTGTATAGTTCGAGAATTAACAGATATCGTCAATCTCCTACTTCCGAATATGATCGGTCTACTGGCTGGCATATTCTTGTATTTTATATTTTATTTTTTTTAATTTTTTATATTACTTTTCTTTCCATTTTTATTCCCTAGATTACTTTTTTGTTTTCCTATTACATTTCTTTCAATTTTATTTTGTATGGCTAGATTTATGGGTGGAAAGAAATATCAAAATATTGTACTTATCGCATGGAAAAATTGCTAATAATATTTAAAAAATTAGTATAATGTATCTTCGATACATAAAAAAATTTAGAAAAAAAGACTAAACATTTTGATATATTCCAAAATATTAAAAAAATCAATATCTCGATATATGCAGAAGTTCTTTCTATATTTTGGTAATTTTATATTTGATATACCAAATTTCTAATTGTATATTAAAATCAAACAATAAGTAACAACATGTACCGATGCTGACATAAAAATTTGGTATACAGAAAATAGTACACCGAAATTTTTATTACCGTAGCAGCACAGATTTTCCGTACTGAAAATATTGTACTTATCGTACTGAAAAATTACTGAAAACATTTAAAAAAAAAGAGTATAATGTAATTTTGGTACAGTAACGTATGAAAATAAAAAAATTAATATTTCATATATACCAAAATATTGTATATATCAATATATCGATATCTCGATATATACATAAGTTCTTTTTGTATTATGGTATTTAGTATACCAAATTTATTATGGTATATCAAAATTAAACAATAAGGAACAACATGCACCAATGTTGACATAAAAAATGGTATACCGAAAATTTGGTACATCAAAGTTTTTATTACGATAATGGTATAAAATTTCCGTATATAGAAAATATTATAGATAATTTTATGCCGTATTGTACCACTCCTAGTGGAGTTGTTCAATGAATAAAAGGAAATGAAAAAAATATGAATTTTCAGAGAATGAGGGACTTAAATTTGAATATTGAAAAATCTGAGGGATATAATTAATATTAATGTAATGGGATAACTCTGAAATTTTAAATAAGTTGAAGAACTTTTGAAAAAAGAAAAAAGAAATGTTGGATTTTGAGAATTGATTCCCTTCCCTATGGCCCATCCCCAACCTTCCTTTCTGTATCCATTTTCTTTGTTTCCTTTTTGTTTCTTCCTCTTGTCACATCATTTTTCTCCCTTTCTATTTCCTTCTACAATTCTTTTTCCCACTTCTGCTCACGCCACGAACATAAATTAGAAATCACACACATAAATACTAAGGTCCTTAAAGTATTAATATTTGTTTTAGATGATCCTTAAAATATCACTTTATTTTAATTGATTCTTAAAATTCTAAATTTTAGATTCAATTAGTCCCTGAAATATTACTTTTTTCAAGATTATAATTTTCAATTTCATCCAAACTTTTAGGAATACTTTATGGTACTTTAATTATAGTTAGAAATGAGCTAATTTGATCTAAATATTTTGAACTATGATTATCCTTAATTTAAAGTTCTTTCGTTGATAATGTTCAATTTTACTTTCAATTTAAGACATAGTAACAGAATTCTTCGAATTTTTTTAATTTCTCTTGTATTTGTCCAGCATTTTTTAAGAAAAGTATAAAATACGATTAATATTCGAGATTTTTAAAATATAATCAGGTATACGAATATATCTCGAATAATACATATAATTCCAGAAAAATGTGAGGCTCTTTTAGTACTTTTCTTTTATTTAATTTATAATTTTTTTTTCAAATTTTCAATTTAGAAGTAATATGTTATGGACTCAAAATATGTTTTCTAAAAAAAAAAAAACATAAGTAGTATTAATAAGAAATACAAAAAACATGATATAATAAGAATACAGTGCAAGGGATTCAAACAATAAATACAATACATATAAAGAATTTTTCTATCCTATTTATGTTTGAGATTATTTCATCTAATGAACTTAATATAAATAGTATAAACTCACAAAAAATAACATGTTCGGTAATTGATAAAATCTGAAACTTTAATAAAATTAACACTTAAACATAAGACAATAAATAAAATTAAGTAAGATATTTAAGATTACGGAAATTTTAATTTAACGTAATAAACCCGATTTATTCCCGAATAATTTGCCGAATTTGGTCTATTAGATGCTATTTTCCCGATTTTATCCGTTTTATTCACTAATAAAACTCGAACTGTGAATAATTGACAGTGCCGAATAATACACGTATTTGGATTTTGTTACTATGATTTAAGATAGACAAATTTTAAAATATCTAGATCAAATTAGCATGTTTCTAACTAAAATTAAAGTACCACAAAATATATCTCAAAGTTTGGATGAAATTCTTGAAAAATTATAATCTCGAACTTTTGTTCAAATCCATATATATTCTAGTGTAATTCACCTTCGTTTAGGGGGTAAAAGTATCATAATGAAAAATTACACAATATTTATCTAATAAAAGATATGTTATAATATCATTCTAAATTAGATCGGTGATTTCACATATTTTATGTATTTTTCTTCTAAGGGCCTTGAGATAGACTTTTGTAATAATTTAAGGATAAATTAAAATAATTTTAAAACATAAGGGACCAATTGAAAAAAAAAAAAAACTTCAGGGACTAATTGAATTAAAAAATTAGAACTACAAGGACTAATTAAAATAAAATAATACTTTAAGGACCATTTAAAACAAACCTTAGTGCTTTCAGGACCTTAAAATGTATGTTGCAAAGAAAATACAAACTATATATCCCCCCACACAATAATGTTATAGTCGCACCTCCTGCCATCTATTGCTTCAACCTCTCGAATCTCTGGTGCTGAATATTGATCTAACAACGACAAAGAGTACATTCACTCCTT
Source organism: Ajuga chamaepitys (assembly GCA_958295605.1). NCBI lineage: Eukaryota > Viridiplantae > Streptophyta > Magnoliopsida > Lamiales > Lamiaceae > Ajuga > Ajuga chamaepitys. Next base: position 8,707,856 of record OY282499.1, read on the forward strand.
CTTCTAGGCAACGTTGTGGCTACGCGTGCGGCATCAGAACCCGAAATAAATCACTTTATAGTTGGCAGAGATGAAGACGATAGGTTCTATTGTTCTAGCTTAGGTATGACGAAATGCTTGTGGCTACGCGTGCGGCATCAGAACCCGAAATAAATCACTTTATAGTTGGCAGAGATGAAGACGATAGGTTCTATTGTTCTAGCTTAGGTATGACGAAATGCTGATATATTTCCAACTCACGTTGATTGAAAATAAGGTATAGGACATAAAATAAGGTATAGGACAGACGACCTTGATTCACGGAAAAACGGTGCATATATTAAGTAATTAACCTTAAATTGTTATTTATATTAGAGTTTGTCTAGCAAATCTGTGTGATTGATGTGCAAACCTTGATATAAAGGCGGTCACTTTGAATTGCAGATTTGATTGATCGCTGAAGAAACTCTGAGATAACGGCGATGATTAAGGGACGCTGGTTTGGGTGACTCGCCCAATTTTGAGAAGACGCGCTAATTTTGCTAAAGTCTAACAACGATAATATCCGCTAATTTGGAAATTATGACTGAACGAAATTGGCGCCTTATATCTAAGAAATTAATTTCTTAAACTTTGGCCAAAATCAAGGAAAGTTATAGAATGAAAAAATGTGTTTGTAATTGACTAGTGATTGATTACATAAACGTATTTTTCAGAAGTGAAGCTGCTTTAAGCGGGAAAATGTCCAAAATGTTCACTTTTAGATGACGTTGTTTTTATATTAAGTAAGATATAAAGGAGTTTTCAATGGTTGTGATTGATATCTATATGATATTAAATGTGTTTATGTTGATATTAAATGATCTTTGTTGAAAACTGAAGTGGTCCCGCAGTTAAAAAAAATGAATAATACTCCAAGAATTTAGTTGCATAAATCTGTATTGAATTTGTTTAAATGATTACATCTACAAAATTATAAAAACATAATGGGTTCGTTTGTTTTCAGTAGATTTAGAAAATCGAATTCCAATAAAATACACTCATTAACTTTCTCATTTAGGCTTGGTCCAACACTCCTCAATTTTAAGTAAACGGACCTGAGTAATTTATAGATGTAGATTTAGAAACAGTAAATGATCAGCTGATATGAAAGCGACAGGCTTTGCGCAGGACCTGACCGAATGTCGAACACTTGATGCGCAAGAGAAAAATAAAAACTACACAGCTCCAAGAAGCAGGGTAAACCCATCATCAAGCTGGTCTTACTCCATAAGAAACTGCATCTCTCAGAAGAAATTCAAAGCAGCAATTTGGACATACATTCTCAACCGCCGAAGTCGAAGTATTGTTATTGAAGCCATCCCATTAGTCCTCAAAGCCTGCGCTTCGCTTTCCAACCTGAATTTCGGCAAGGTTGTGCATTCGGAAATTGTGAAGTCGGGAGTTGAATGTGACGTTATGGTCGGGACTTCATTGATTGATATGTATGGTAAATGCCAAGACATTGTTAGTTCCCGTAAGGTGTTTGACCATATGCCTGACAGGAATGTGGTCTCTTGGAATGCGATGATTGGAGGGTATATGAGGAACGGAAATACGGAACTAGCTTCTGCTTTGTTTGAGAGGATGCCGACAAAGACGTCGGTGACTTTGAATGAGATGATTGGTGGGTATGCAAGAAATGGGGATTTGGTGATGGCAAGGCGGGTTTTTGATAGTGCACCTGAGAGTTTGAAGAGTGTTGTTACATGGACAATAATGGTTGATGCATATGGAAGTAATGGGGGTATGGAGGCTGCGAGGGAAATGTTTGAGAGGATGAGAGAGAGGAATTTCCACGCATGGTCGGTTATGATTACAGGATATTTTAAGAAATGTGATGTTGTGAAGGCAAAAGAGATCTTCGATGGTATGAGTTTGAGGAATTTGGTGAATTGGAATTCCTTGATTTCTGGCTATGCACAAAATGGTATGTGTAAGGAAGCATTGGACGCTTTCACGAGAATGCGAGAAGAAGGGTTTGAACCCGATGAGGTTACAGTGGCAAGTGCTTTGTCAGCCTGTGCTCAATCAGGGATGTTGGATATTGGCAAAGATATTCATGAGAATATTCTTAAGCGAGGGATTGAAATGAATGAATTTGTTGTAAATGGATTAGTTGACATGTATGCAAAATGTGGGGATATAGGAACTGCAAGATTGATTTTTGAAGAGACGTCAATAAAAAATTGTGCAACGTGGAATAGTTTAATAACAGGATTTTGTGTTCATGGCCAATGTAGGGAGGCCATTGAATTCTTTAGCAGAATGGATGAGTCAGGCTTCAAACCTGATGATGTGACATTCGTATCTGTTTTATCTGCTTGCGCACATGGAGGTTTCGTAAAAGAGGGTTTAGACGCATTTGCTAAGATGGACAAATATTGTTTGAAACCCAACATAAAGCATTACGGGTGTCTTGTTGACCTGTTGGGACGTGCAGGTAAACTGGAAGATGCTTTCAATCTAGTAAAGGGGATGCCAATGCCACCGAATGAAACGGTCCTTGGGGCTCTTCTTGGGGCATGTCGAATTCACTCTGACACAATAATGGCAGAGAATGTGTTGGAATTGATCAACAGGCTGAATTCTGATCATGGATCTCATGGTGATGCACATTATGTACTATTATCAAGCATTTATGCAGCTTCTGAAAGATGGGAGATGGCTGAAGGAGTGCGACTCACCTTTTTAGCTACAGGGTCTGAGAAATTACCTGGACGCAGTGCACTTATGTTTTAAGTAGTTCAAATGATTGGCATCAGAGATGGGGTAAGCTTTTCCAATTCAACTATGAATTAAGTAAAAACATGCTATATGCAGGGACAGACATTGTAGTTAATCAGAGATATCTATAGAAGCTATTGAAGATACTTTAGAAGTACTTCTATATTGTGCACAAAACATGCGTCAGAGACATTTCAGGATTTGTCATTAATTGTGAAAGTAGTAAGTGATCAGAATTCATTATCAGAATAGGAGTCTGGTGTGCAACCTGATCATGTGACATTCCTATCAGATTTATCTATTGAAGAGGTTTAGAAGCATTCTATAAGATGGAGAAATATGGATTAAAACCCATCATAAAGCATTACGGGTGCCTTGTTGATCGGTTGTGACGTGCATGTAAGCTTCAAGATGCTTTCAATCTTTTAGAGGGCACCAAATGATGCAGTCCTCAGGCTCCGGTTGGGGTATGTCGTATCCACTTGACCCAATTATAGCAAAAGATGTGTTGGAATAGATGAGCAAGCTAAACTTGGGTCATGGTTCCCATGATGACGCACAATTTGTGCTATTACCAGGCATCTACGCAGCTCCTAAATGATGGGAGAAGGCTGAAGGAGTTTCAGTTGATTTTCAGGGGGCGGTTGGCGTAAACACCTTAATGCTTTATATTTATGTTTGAAGGAGTTACAGTATTGCCATCAGAAAAAGGGTAAGCTTGTCGGTTTCGACTGACAAGTGGGTAAAAGAATGCTACGTGCAAGGAAAGACGTATTTGCAAATATGTTTCTATAAACTGAAGTATTGAGACGAGTTCAGAATCATTTAGAAATTTACAGAAAGCATACTTTGCAGTCCTTTAACGGCCTACTAAATCGAGGCAGAATTTTTACTGTACAATACAAGTCACTCCATTTTGATGAATTACTTGCTAAATATATGTAACTGATCATGCTTGTATTAAATGACGCAAGGAGAGTAAGCTATCCTTTTGTAATCCTTGTAATGTTTCTTTTGTTAAAGACATGGAAATCAAATATAAACAATTGTATGTCATGCAAAATCTAAATTCACATTTTGGGAGAAGTGCAGTGATGAATCTTGATATATACAATAACATTGAAGAAGTAGGGGCAGTTTTGTGCTGCTGTTGCTGTTACTAAAGCATGAGGCAGAGGGGCTCTCTTATACTGGTAATAATTTCTCTCCAGCTGTTCTGCTATTTAGGAACTTAAAACCTTTCCTTCAACATTAACCTGGCCCTGTTTTCTTGTCACTTTCTTTGTGGCCCCTTCTATTGGACATTATCAGAAAGACCTGCATATTACAGTGAAACCAGTATTAGGAACTTAGGAGATCACTTTTCCCTATAGCATTACCTGACTCATGTTTTTGTTCTGTAGGAAGAACTGAATCTTCTATGGACACATTCTGGGAAGTGAGACCAATTGTCTACAAATCTTAAAATAGGCACAACATTCACAAAATGCATGCTCCTTTGTGGCTAGCGAGCTTGAAGTCAATATCCACCCCTCTTAAGTCCTCAACTATTGTCATTGGAGCTTGTTGAACGGACCAACCATAAGATATTCTCCCTGATATGAACAGATACTACACTTGATCCAAGAGCAGTTGGCAAAGCTACTACAAAGGGTAGGTCTAGCCTTCTCAAGATGGATTCCAAGGATTCGCTTGTCATCCTGACAAAAAGCTTACGCTGTGGCACAAAGGGCTCATATCATACAGGACTCCAGTCTACAGCATGACTGTTGATGCAGGAAGCACGCATGGGTATTTTTATGCAAATTTTGATGACAATTTTGAAGTCTATTGAACAATTAAGGAAAGAAACAAGTCCAAATAATGAATCAATAACAAGAAACAGGACTCCTACGCATTTCATAGTCTGCCATTAAAGGAATTCATGGACATGATTAATGAAGAAAAATGCAGTGAACTATTGGATGCTGATTTTAGTGGCCTGTAACTTCCCAGCCTTGTGAAATGATCAGAATTTATCTGGGTCATGTTTCATGGTTTGGCTGTCAATTCTTTCATGGCCGTTTCTGTGACTGTAGATTTTATGTTTTTCCCTGTATCTTGTCACTAAGCATTTTAGAGGAGAATTCATCAGCTCTTCACATCTCTCTCTCCCCCCTCCTTCTCTCTTTCTCTCTTGCTCGCTCTCTAGCTCTCTAGGTTTCTCTTTACCTTTGAGAAAGAAGGATGTTCAAGGAAGATGAGAACTAATAATTGTATATCAACTTCACAACCAATCGACTCTGGAACTCCTTGCACAAGAATTCCCTAACTCTTGTTTCTCCGTTAAGAGTTATATACTTCATATTGTGATGGATTTGGTATTGAAGATGATTCTGAGTAGTTCTTTCGTTTCTAAGGTTGAGATTAGCCAACTGAATTCATTTAATTTCTAGACGTAATGTATATGATTTGATTTCATCTAGCATACCGACTGTTGGTGGATATGGTTGATCATTTAGCTGAATGGTTAAAATGTGAGATTTAACAATCTAAATTGTCTTGTGCGCTTGCGATAGATGAATGATAATGCTCAATCATGGACTCAGGTTGTGATGAAATCTTACTTTTAAGAAAACCTTCTTTTGTTTTTCCGGAAGTTCGTTTGAATTGTTTTATCATAGTTAGTTCCATCCATCATCCCAAACTATTCCATTTTTCCTAGCTAACTGAACTTGCATGTCATTGGTATTTGGCAGTCCGTCTTGTGGATCAGTATGTTGTTTCTGCAATATATACCTCTAAACTCGTGGGTGTGTAGCTCCGTTGTTGGAACTAATTCACTAAGCTTTGCCATTATTGATACAATGATCTTTTATTATGGTTTTTGTTTCTCATGTTTTTATTTTTGTAATTTTCTTTCCTTTGCAGGAGAAGCTCTGGTTTATATGCAAAAAGACTAAATCTAAACCTGGTAGAAGGACTTCACAGATTTTCGGGAGTAACCCCAAATTAAAAAAGAAGGGTGGGGCCTAGTGGAACATGTTGGGAGCTCAACTGTTCATGAGGAAGATGCCTTGAGTTTTCTCAATCTAAAGTACAGGCATTGGCTTGTATGTCTGATCGACTAATGTTAATTTTGCATTTGTGCCAAATATTGCCTGTATTGTTGATGCCCTGTGGACTTTGTGGTGTGTTGGATCCTTTGGTTATGAATGTTTGTTAGGCAATTCCTTTTACCAAGTTGAGAAGTGTTTTTATGTTTGGTCAATAATAATTGTGGGATATTTCATGAGACACAGGAGAAAGTGTGTTGGTTGCTACTGCTTACTTGCAAAAGCATTTAGTCAGGCGAAAGATTGTAGGAAGTTGGCTATTTCGGCAAATAAACTATTGAAGAGGGAGTCTAGAGGCACAACTATATAGGTTATATGAATTGCAGTAAGTATTTCCTGGCACAACAAAGCGGATCTCTCTTTTACTCTGCTATACTACATCATTGGATTTTTTAAATCGCTTGCTAAAAAATAAGCACAAGAAACTCTTCACTCTCGTTTACTCCTTTCTTGTATATTGCTATCTCCGTGGTGATGGCTGATGATTGTGTATTAGACCACACGAAAAGAGTCTGCTATCTTTTTCAAGTCCTTGTAATGCTTCTTCCACTGAAGACCTGAAAAAACCACATTTATATATAATTTAATTTCTGTGCAGAAGCTAATTTGCATTCTGAGGATTGAGTTGAGGGGAATGAATCTTTACCATTTCCAGTAACGTTGAACAAGTAGAGGCGATTCCCAGCTGCTGTTGCTGTAATTAGAACATGCGGTGGCTCCAACTCAAACTGGTAATATTTCCTTCCAGCGTGTTCTGCTATTTCAGAACTTAAAACCTTCCCTTCAACATTCTCCCCAATTACCTCTGGCCCGAATGCACTTATCACTTTCTCTGGAGTCCCTATTAGTTCTATTGTTGCATTATCGCCAAGATCTGCGAATTATAGTAAAACAGGATTAGGGCATTGTTATTATGGCGACAGTGTTGTATGTTCTTTTCTGTTTGTTTTGTAGAGAGAAATATCTTCTACGGATGCATTCTTGGAAGAATAGTAAGATCCTAACCATCTGCAAATCTCAGAACAGGTGCAACAATCACGAAGACGCGTCCTTGTTTTGGGTTAGCGAACCTCAAATCAATCTCTGTTCCTCCTAGATCAGCAATCGACACAGGGACCTACACAGACACTCGATATGGTTATGCAAATTCAACTGAAATTGGTAAAATTTGTTAAGCCCTATAGACCGTATTATTGCTGCTGACCTCTTCCCAATTTTCAGGTACAGAAAACTTATACGGTATGATCGGACTCCACCCAACACCATGGCCACCAGACTTATCTTCTGGTCTTGTGTATGTTCTCCAACCTGTCTGAGCAATTTGTTCTAGTTAAGAAAACATCTACTCGACATATTAGCTGAAACTATTATCAGCGTTTGATACATAAATTTCAACAAAAATAATTTGCAATGTGACTTTTTCAATTGGTTGAAGGCACATGGCCAGTATCTACCATACATCTGCACATATACATGTGGGATGTGTGTGTTCATGCGTTTATGGGCATTTGTCTCACTGTAAGTATAACATCTACTTCACATATGAAAAGGAAACCTAATTTTTTCTCAGCATTGATGCATGAATTTCAACAAAAACAATTTGAATATGTGGATTTCAATTGGTTGATGCTACACTGCCGTATTTATCATCCATCTGCACATATACATGTGGGTGTGGGTGTACTTATTAGCTTCATTTTTAGTACAGATTACATCCACTTGGCATATTAGCACTGAAACTTTTATCAGAATTAATATAAGAAATTCAGGAAAAAAAATTGAATATGTGATGCGTTATTGTGATACAGCAGTATCTATCATCCATCTGCACATATACATGTGTGTATGCGTGTGTGCCATTTATGGATCGTCAACAGTCAAGAAACCAGTTTATTCTACACATATCAAACTATAAAAACAGTGCATTTAAAAGAAAAGACAAATGAAGACCAATTGACTAACCTTGTTCATCAGGTTCAGACAGGCCCGGAATTCTCCCTGCAAGAAGACCTTGTTTAACTACAGCTAATCCATCTCCTGGAAATCCAAAAGCTGCAGATGAAACTAAAGCAATCCCAGATGCTATTGCTTCCCTCCTATTAATCACACATGGAAATTCCTCGTTTTTTACGGTACTACATAGATTTGTTTCTGTTGTGCCTGCAGCTGCTCTTGTTCTTGAATGAGTTTTTTGTTGTGCAATCACATTTTGAAGTGGCAAGAGAAGCTGTTTGTTCTTCCAAGTTAGGCAAGAGATTGATTGTACAACTGTGCCCATTTAATCTCTACACTAAAGTAGAGAGAGAGAGAGATAAAAAGTTCACCCAATATTGCGTGCAGAAATTTGTGAAGAAAAAAAGTTGTGTTTGCTGTTGTTCTAAACTACTACTACTGGTTGAAGAATGGTTGGTGGGAGAAGCCTTGTTTTCTATTTGTGAAGGTGATGATTATTATTATCTTTTTATGCTACTGGGATTTTCTATTATTTATTTTGTCACTTTTTGGGCCGGTGGGCTTACATGCACCATAAGTAAATCTGATGGAATATATTAGAAATTTCTAGATCACTATTCTTAACAGGTGTCTACTAAGATTAGGTCTCACCGAATTGGTTACATTCACGTTTGTTATATTTTCAATTCTAATTTTCGGAGTGTTTCTGTCTATGAAATTTTACTTTATATAGTTTGATAAATGTGATTAATACATTTAAATAAAGGTAATTAATTATTAGCGTATTATTGTCAGATTATGAAATTTTATTATAATAATAGTAAATAATGATAATTCAAAATTGTTCTATTCTATTATATTAATTGATAGTAGCGGAGCTAGTGTTTGAATGATATGATTATATATGATATTTTATTTATGGAGCTAGTGTTTGAATGATATGATTATATATGATATTTTATTTATAGTATACTAGTGGTGAGTTATATTGAATAATAACAATTGAAATATATTGTATTATTATATTATTTAGTATTGATGTGATTAAATATAAATATTTAATTTAAATGTCATAATTAATCTAGAAAAAGTATTAAAAAAAATGGTAAAACAATATATGACAAAAAAAAAAAAAAAAGAAATGAATGCCTTAAAAAAGAAAAAGCAAACAAGTCTTACACTCAGGATTCATGTAATCTCTTTTACAGATATTTTAAGTTATTGTTATGTTATGAGATAATATTTTTTGGATTGAGTCTAGCTTCCTAAGATACGGGATTTCTCATAAAATGGCATTCTCTTTTTTTTCCTTGTTTCTTTTTCTTTTTCTTCATTTTAGTACAAATTTTGATAGAGATGGATTGGTGGGATTTAATTTTGGCAACTGACATAAGTCACAAAATGCTCAATCAACTGAGTTATAAATGATTTTTCTCGTAAAGTCAACAAAAATGTAATTTTTAGTATTTTTTTTTCTTCTAAAATAGCTGTAATTAGAGAATAATGAAATATTGTTCTAAAAAAAGAAAAAAGTTATTGAGGAGATAGAGAAATTACTTCCCAAAAAAGATAGAAACATACAACTTCATATAAATACATATATATGATTGGGATGTGCATTGAAATAGAAATGTATTTAGCGGTACCGAAGATTGAATCGTAAACACACTAAACTGGAAAAAAAAATGTTCGACTTTTAACTTTGTTCGAATCAAATTGTATCGAATTTTTTTATAATAGGATTCTGAATATTCAATAGATATTAATTTTTTTTTTTGCATAATTTTTATAAATGACTGTTTTTGACGAGTTCACTTCAAATCTATACTTAATACTAAAGGAGAAGCGTGATAATTCAGGTTCTGACAAGTGTCCTGTTGAGGTGTCGCATTCTCCTTATTTGTTGGGTTCTCACCCAATCAAGTTTTTTTTTTCTTTTTTCTTTTTGCATTTTTCCTACGAAGTTTAAATGTTTTATATTTTTTCGTCTCAACTCGATTTTGATAAATAATATATCAAATTAATAAACTTTTCACGATCTTCGATTTAACATCCATGATGCATATATACAATTAAAATATTAATTGTAAAATATATTTTTAGGATGATTATGGTATATTTTTATTTTTAAATATTTGCTTATAAATAAAAATGTGATATTACTTTTTTAAGAGAATTAAATTTATTGGGTTCACATTTTTCTTTTTTTTCTTTTTTGTATTTTTCCTACGAAGTTTAAGTATTTTATAATTTTTCGTCTCAACTCGATTTTCGATGAAAAATATACCAAATTAATAAACTTTTCACAATCTTCGATTTAACATCCATGATGAATATATATAATTAAAATATTAATTTTAATTATAAAAATATATTTTTAGGATGATTATGATTTTTTTTTAAATATTTTTGTATAAAATAAAATTGTGATATTACTTTTTTAAGAGAATTAAAATTATTTACTTTAATTTTATCTTTTTTAAACCTTAACCATTTTTGGATAGTTTGAAATATTTTGCTTAAAAATGATTAAAAAACATAAATTAGTTAGATTTATACTTACCGTATAAAAACCTCAACTATATTTGTTAAAATAGTTTGTTGATTAAATTAGTTTGTTTTTTAATTATTTATTTCTATTATGTGAAAAAAAATTATGATAGGTCGATTATTTTTTATTTGAATATGACATGATAATATAGTTTATAAAAAATATACTTAAGTGACTAATATATTTATGATTTCTTATAATAATATAAAAAGAATTCATCTCGTGCATCGCACGGGTGCACATCTAGTGTTTAATTATAGTTTGATTTTTCTTTTAAGTTTTGACTTTGATAGTAAAAATCCAAAAACTTCTTTGAATAACCGAGTAAGTTGTATAACTAAACAGTCTCACTATTTCATTAAATTTAAAATATTGTACCGAATTGTGGTGAACTTTAGAATGATTTGGCACAGATCTTTATAAATTTTGATGCAATTCCGATTCTTAAATTTTAAAACTATCGAACTTTAAAACGATACTAAATTTTTCTAATCATACTGTACCATGTACATCCTATCCTAGAAAAGAAAAAGACAGAACACTTGCGTGTACGTAATTTTGTACGGTCTATAGAGCATCTCCAAAGAAAACAAATTAAGCAATTTGCAGCAACAATATTTTTTTCCCGAGAGAATGGGAGAAGTGACAATTGCACATATCTAATTCAGATTTTAATTATTGTACTACCTCCATTTTTTATAGATGTCTTTTTATGTTTGGAAAAGAAAATTAAGAGGTATGAGTAATGGACAAATAAACCCTCAATTAGATTATATAGATATGTTATGTTTGATAATTACAGATTATTTAAGAATAATTATAAGAGTAGTATTGAAAAAAATATGAAGAAAAAATTAAAAGAAAATTATTTATAAACAAAATATAAAACCTAAAATAACATTTATAAGAAAAAGGGAGGTAGTATTCAACATTTCATAGTATAAAATTTGTTTTTTATTCCCCCAATATATTTATTTTTTCTGTTTCAACCAAGTTCATAGATCTGCTATATTAACTTAATTTACATATTTTAAAATATTATTTTATTTACTTATTATTTCCTTTAATAAAAATATATAAGTACGTTTCAGTACTTATGCGAAAATTTTGAAAAAATAAAATAAAATAATAAAACATATTAGGAAATATTCCTTTGATGTAAAAAATAATTGGAGATGACCTTTCTAGCTGCACCAAGTTTTTGTAATTTTTATTTTTTGTGGATGATGTTACTTTACACTAAATTGATATAAAATGGTTCCTAATGATTTTAATAGGTAAGAATGGGTCTCGTGCATCAAGAGCACATTAAAATTAAAACTTATTGTACACTTGTCATGGTTCGTCAGGTAAAATGGAAAACAATGAATAGTAAAAAATCGATTTTTCTCTGCGTTTTTTTTCTCAGATATCCGTTTCCCTCTCTCTGCTGCGTTCACAAATTCCGAAGTAAGAAAATCACGAAAACCAGAAAATGGCGAAAAATTAAAAAAACGTGAATCTGATAAGAAATTGGTGAGAAACATAATGGTAGTATGTGAGTTTGGTGGTGGGTTCAAAACGAGGCATAAAAGCAGAGTTGTGTGAGACTCTGAAGGAAGTCTTTCTTGAGTTGATTAGTTAATTCATGAATGAAATGAAAAGGGCGGATCATCTGATTCAGAATTCTGAATGTATGGCTCTTTTCTGGGTTCACTGGATTATTAAAGGGTACAAGTGAAAATTATGAGGTATACAGATTTGATCACATGCCGACAGGTAGATATCAATTTATATGTCCATCAATTATGTGGCACGTCACGTAAGCATGGGGTTCATTATTATTTTTTTAATTAATTTTAACCCGAACTCCACATTTATATATTTCGTATTTACTCCATTTCATTAATTAAGTTAAATATTTAGTGTTTTATTTTGTTCAAACCCCATATTTTGTTCATTTTCAATTAAATTTAATCTTATTTTTTAATTCTTCAATTTTTCCATTTTGCATATAATTAATTGAAACGATTTAATTATATTTCGCATATAATTTTTTAAAAAATATTAAAGTTCCCTGACAGAGCTGTTCATCCCTAGCACTAGCCATCGTCATACCTAAAACAACTGTCGCCGCCTGACACGTCGGTTTCTAACCTAGTGTTCCGCAAGTGTACGGATGTAGGTGTAGTACTATTGTCAAGGTCGATCCCACAAGGAATAGTTTTAGGTAGTTTGATACCCTAATACTCTAGGAATGTCCTAACTAGATACTAAGTTTTAAAGGTTGATTTTACTAATTAAACTACTCAATTAAATATAACTTCAAACTTAGGAAACACGAAAACCAACAATCAAAGAGAAAAGGTATCCTAGGGCTTCGATTTCAGGATATTATTTCAATATTGAATATGATTAACCTATTAATTTACCAATTCTAATGTTTATTAGGCGGCACGACAATAATCTAATCCTTCACTCGAAGCGATTAAACCGTTGATTAATTAAGCTAATTACCCTCTCGAGTCAATTAAACCTAATAACTCCCAAACGATCTTAAGCCACGGCCTACACAGTCATAGACAACAGCGCTCTATGTTCTAAGTCTGATAACAATTCCCTCCTCTCGAAACGGAATTGTTAAACTAAATTACTAAATCTAGGTGATCAAGCTAAATTCAGTTTAAGCATAAACATAGAGATAAAACACATACAGAACGGAATTAATAGATTAAATCATAAATCAAAACATTGTTATAATAATCCCTACTTTCTAACCCTAAGACACGAATAGCTTAGCTACTCATGCCTAGTAATAATCCAATACAAAATTCTAATAAAAACATTGTAAAGAATTAAACTAGAAAAGAATAAATAAACCCGGATGACTCCGTCTCGATGATCTTCGTCTTCCTTGTCTTCCAAGGTGATGTATTTTATGTTCTTGATAATTGATCATTTTTTCCTAGAGCTTGGGGTCCTTTTTATAGAGTTGAGGACGAATCTTGGGGAAGATAGGCTCAAAATCCTATTAAAAATATGAAATCCTCGCATAAAAACCCTTCTGACACGGCCGTGTTGCTTAAGTGACACGGCCGTGTTGCATTGCACAATCCACTTTTCCAGCAACAATTTGACACGGCCGTGTTCATAGTGTGACACGGCCGTGTTCTATTCCAGAACTCACAACGCGTTGCAGGCCACTTTTGACACGGCCGTGTTGCTTTGTGACGCGGCTGTGTCGGTTCTTGCCCGGTTTTGCTCCTGGACCGGTTCAGACCGGTTCGGACCGGTTTGGACCGGTTCTTCGACGGTTCTCACTCTTTTGGGCCGGTTTTCACTCTTTTCCAACTTGTTTCCTCGTCCGGTAGCCTGAAAATGCTCAAAATACCTTAAAACAAGTCGAAACACGTCAAATGACCCAAATATTATTAATATAACTAAATGCCGGTCAAATATGCACGTAAATGATATAAAATATGATCCTAAATCGACCTAAATACATGCATAAATAACGTGTTATCAAACTCCCCCAAACTTAAACTGTTGTTCATCCCGAACATCATAACAAAAGACACAAAGATGACAAGTGATTATGCATTTGTTTAGGGCGACTAGATGATGAATTCAGTTTCAGTCTGATTTTTCTTACAACAACTAGGCAACACAATTCACTTGAGCATATGCGATAACGCGAAAATCAACTACTCTCGAGACTTTGAACTTTCGAATTATTCAACCCTCACCGGGTAAGTATTTCACTCATCTCTCAAGTGTTTAGGCTAAAATAATTTTCACTCATATTGAATTACATGCAAAGCCTACCATATGCTTGCCAATCGTCTACACTAGACCTCGTACTTGATATGTGTGATAAAAGATCAAAAAGGTCTTTATTTTGGTTGTAATGTGGGCTTAAGGTAAGGTGGGATACATTTGGATATAAGTGACTATTCCTTGGACTAATCAAGTTACGTCTAACCCGACTACCCCTCAATACAATCACTCAACCTCACTCTTCAAATTTCAGCAAATCACCTTGCAAAGTGACTTCTTCACCTTCCCAAGTCCATACAACTTAAGTGCTTTTCAATTCTGTGGGTACCACATTTTTGGGACTACCCGAATGTTCTAAGCAAATTCATAATTTGAGCACTTTATTTTCTAGCCTCTCCTCTATAATACTAATAATAAAAACTTTTTTCTTTTTTCCTTTTTTTTTTTTCTTTTTCTTTTTTTTTCTTTTTCTTTTTTTCTTTTTTTTTCTAGGAGAGGCCATTCTTCGCTTTTCACCTATCACTTTTCTTTTATTCCCTTCATCTTTTGAAAATATCCCTATTTCCCATTCCTTCCCACAAATTGTTCATCCCAAAATTCCTTCCAATTCTCCTCCCTCTAACTTGATTAATCCAATTAGGGCCAAAAGAGTTAAATCAAAAGGTTTCGGCTGACATTTTTAGGTTATGAATAAATAAGGCTATAAGGCTCAATTGGGCTAACTAGGGACAATTTTTTCATTATGGGTCAAAGGCAATTTTCATGGTTCGAACAAATAGGCTTAAACAAAAAGTTGCCTAAGATCATTTCCTAAATCACAACATATACTTGACACATTCTTAGTAAAGACTCAAGGCAAGTTCTAGAGACTAGTACACATATTCAATCAAATTCACACCGAAAGAAAGTATATGACTCCAAAAATTGGAGTATAATTTAGGCTCAAATTCTCACAAGGTTAATTTTGATTGAATATTCTAAGTTCAAGCTCAATTTCGTCTCAAAACACCTCTCATGCTCTATTATGTGCCATTTTTCATCTACTTCTCAAAATCATCTCATCATCAACTATTCATCATCCATCTTTCCCTAATTTTCTCTTTTTATTTTTCTCACTTGTTACCTATTTCCGGGTTTTATTATTCTTATTGACTCTAAAACTAAAACACTAATAAGACTCTAAACTCTAAACTCCTAAGACTCAACATAGAAACGATATGCAATCAACTTCGGGCTCACAGACCCAATAACACTGATAATTCAGATAACTGGGCTCATAGACCCGATAACATCAATCAAAACAATAAAAATCAGCACAATGGGCACACGGGCCCGCAATTAACAGCAAGAATCTCGAACGAAAAAAAATAAATCAAAACTAGAAATCTAGAAACTAGAAATCTAGCTGCCAAGACGTTCCACGGTCTACCCCCTCCCCCAAACTTGGCTGAAAGCCAATGTTTGGAGGAAAAACGTGGTACGCCTTGGTGCTAACTTACAAATCGTTTCGACGACGGCTTTTTGAAACCCCTACGAGCTCCGAAATCGTGCCATTTTGCTCCTACTGAATCTTGGTTCGGCCGTCTCCGCATCACGCTCTGAATTTTTCATGTTTTTCTGCTGAAGTATTGACACGGCCGTGTTACATTTGAGCCAAACTTGATGTTTTTGGGCTGATTTTGACACGGCCGTGTTATAATGCTGACGCGGCCGTGTTCTAATTGAATAAAAAATCCGGTTTCTGTGGCGTTTTTGACACGGCCGTGTTAAGTAATGTGACACGGCCGTGTTGCAGTCCAGTGCATTTTACCTTTTGGAGAGATCTTTTGACACGGCCGTGTCATGTGTGAGACGCGGCCGTGTTACTTTGAGCTGACGTTGACGCGGCCGTGTCATTTTGTGACACGGCCGTGTTGCATTCCAGAAGATTTCTCCCTTCGACGTCAATTTTGACACGGCCGTGTTGGAAAGTGACACGGCCGTGTTACTCTGATTTCCATCTTCATGCGATTTTTCGTCTTTTCGACTCCCGTTTCTTGCAATACTCGTCCATGTTGATTCCTAAAAACATAAGACACTAAAATACAAGTTAAAAACATAAAATTAACGAAATACTAAAAAAAAAAACATAAAACATTAAACATCGGGTTGCCTCCCGACAAGCGCTTTGTTTTACGTCTTCAGCCGGACGTCCTTTTTCTATCAACCTTCTTCTAGCCACCCCGAGTTGGAAGTTTTCTGAACACTTAAAGAGCTATTTGGGGCACGAGGATTTTCTATAGCAGCTAGGGTAGTGTAAATAATGCTACAATTGTGCCTACCCCTTAGACCCGATTTATGTATGTTGAGTGTGATTATTTCGTTTTGAACCCGAAAAACCAACTCCCCTTTAGGTACACCTATTAGTGCTTGGCTAGTCGCCAAGAAGGGTCTTCCTAAGATAAAAGGGAATTCATCACTCCCTTTCATGTCAACAACTAAGAAATCACTAGGGAATTCAAAATTTAGCACTTTTACCACTACATCCTCTGCTACTCCCAACGGCGTTAATGAAGATCCATCCGCCAATTTGATAGTAGTAAAGGACCATTTAATTTCCCTTAGTCCTAATTGTCTATACTGCTTAAGAGACATCAGATTTATGCTAGACCCTAAGTCACACATGACATTATGAAATTCATGACTACCAATTGAGCAAGAAATAGTAAAACTCCCTGGGTCTTTTGCTTTTGTTGCTCTTCTTGGTTTCATGCTTGTGTTTGCGTTCTTCTTGGGCCTGCTCGGTCTCTTCTTTGTCGCCTCTTTTCCATCCTCCCATTCCTTTGTTTTCTCTTTAACTTGGATTCTCTCCTTTAGTGGTTCCTGTTTCACAACAACAACTCTAGATTGCTCTAAAGGATCAAGGTTAGCAAAGAACGAATTTTTAAAACAAAAATCAAAAGACTCATCAAGAATAGGAGATGAAGTTTTCTTATCTATGATTGTATTGACCTCCTCCTTCTCAATGTTTTTGACTTCGTCGCTTGATTCCTTTGCTTCTTGGTCCTTCAAGCTCTCTTCATGCTCATCTAGCTCCACAATATTGCAGTGCTCCTTCGGGTTAACCAATGTATCACTCGGGTATTGGCCTTGCTTGTGTTGAGCTCCTACTATCTTTATCAGCTGACTCATGTTTGATGTCAACTCTCCAATGCTAGCTTGAGTCTGCACCAACGTGTTCTCGAGCCTCTTGATGTCTGCCCCTTGCCCAGTGATATGCTTGTTTAGCTCCATGAATTTTCCATCCACTTTCTTCTCCAACTGAGCTAACTTTTCATCATACTTTTCAAATTGTGACATCGCGATCTCTTCTTGTGATGGCTTCTTACCGTCATGGATCATGCCATTTGTAACGGCAAATCCGGGTGGCGGATTGAGTGTATTTTGCGCGTTCCCATATGAGAAGTTCTGATGATTCTGAGGGTACTGATTGTACCGAGGCTGATTGTTCTGGAAGTTGTTGAAGTTTCGTTGATTCACAAATTTTACTTCTTCAACTTCTTCCGGACCCTCTGGCTGTTGTGCTAACGTTAGATTAGTTAGCAAATTCACCTGGCTCGTCAATGCTGTTACTTGTGCTGTGAGCTTTTCAATTGGCTCATTATTGACGGGCTCGACTTTTTGGACACTTGCTACCCTCCTTGGCATGTTTCTCTCGTTCGACCATTGGTAGCTTGTTCTGGCCATCGCGTCCAGGATTGAGAATGCCATCCTCACTGACTTCTCCATCAAACTTCCACCCGCAGCTGCATCCACTTGGTTTCTAGTCGGAGCAAGTAGACCATTGTAGAACTTGCATACTTGCTGCTTCTTGGTGAACCCATGTTGAGGGCAACTCCGGATAAGATCCCGGAATCGCTCCCAAGCCTCTCCGAATGGCTCTTGGTCCAATTGCTTGAACTGGTTGATCTGGTTCTGCAGGTCGAGCATTTTGCTTGGTGGAAAGTACTTCAACAGAAAAGAAGTACTTAAATCTTCCCAATCTCTGATGTCTTCTAGTGAATTGAACCACTGTAATGCTCTGTCCTTCAGTGAGAAAGGGAACAGTCTCATCTTGACTTGCTCGTGCGGCACATGATTGATCTTGATTGTGTCGGCCAGTCTGCGAAACTTGATCAGATGCGCATTCGGATCCTCCAACGCACTTCCCCCATACTGGTTTTGCTGCACTATGTTGATTAGTGCAGGCTTCAGCTCGAAGTTGTTGGCATTGAGTGGTGGAGGTTGCACTCCTCCTGCCTGCTGATTTGGACTGGGCTTCAAGCAGTCGCTAATAGGCGTGTCATCTTCATCGCCTGCAGCTGGGTCTATCTGAATTGGGCCGTACTGCTGTTGTAGCTGTGGCCCTTGTGGAGGTAGCTGCTGCTGTATGTTCGTGACTCGATCATCCAATCGTGCTAAGGCTGTTAGCACTCTATTTAATGCTTCATCATTCGGTTGCTGTGGTGGGTTCTCCATCTCAGCTGTAAAGTTTCTTCTCGTTCGGTGTCTGCGAGCTGTCGCTTCAATTTCCGGATCGAAAGGAAGAAGGGTTTCTTTCCCTTTTGATCTGGTGTGCATACGAAGCCTGAAAACACCAAAAACAAGAACTACCGCGTAACACTAAAATTAGCCCAAAAAATAAAAACGAAAATTAAAATTAAAATTATGAAAAAAAAATAAAATCTAGTCTAGTTTCCTCCTATTTTTCAAGATAAAAACTAAGCGCTAAATCCTATTCCCCGGCAACGGCGCCAAAAACTTGACACGTCGGTTTCTAACCTAGTGTTCCGCAAGTGTACGGATGTAGGTGTAGTACTATTGTCAAGGTCGATCCCACAAGGAATAGTTTTAGGTAGTTTGATACCCTAATACTCTAGGAATGTCCTAACTAGATACTAAGTTTTAAAGGTTGATTTTACTAATTAAACTACTCAATTAAATATAACTTCAAACTTAGGAAACACGAAAACTAACAATCAAAGAGAAAAGGTATCCTAGGGCTTCGATTTCAGGATATTATTTCAATATTGAATATGATTAACCTATTAATTTACCAATTCTAATGTTTATTAGGCGGCACGACAATAATCTAATCCTTCTCTCGAAGCGATTAAACCGTTGATTAATTAAGCTAATTACCCTCTCGAGTCAATTAAACCTAATAACTCCCAAATGATCTTAAGCCACGGCCTACACAGTCATAGACAACAGCGCTCTATGTTCTAAGTCTGATAACAATTCCCTCCTCTCGAAACAGAATTGTTAAACTAAATTACTAAATCTAGGTGATCAAGCTAAATTCAGTTTAAGCATAAACATAGAGATAAAACACATACAGAACGGAATTAATAGATTAAATCATAAATCAAAACATTGTTATAATAATCCCTACTTTCTAACCCTAAGACACGAATAGCTTAGCTACTCATGCCTAGTAATAATCCAATACAAAATTCTAATAAAATCATTGTAAAGAATTAAACTAGAAAAGAATAAATAAACCCGGATGACTCCGTCTCGATGATCTTCGTCTTCCTTGTCTTCCAAGGTGATGTATTTTATGTTCTTGATAATTGATCCTTTTTTCCTAGAGCTTGGGGTCCTTTTTATAGAGTTGAGGACGAATCTTGGGGAAGATAGGCTCAAAATCCTATTAAAAATATGAAATCCTCGCATAAAAACCCTTCTGACACGGCCGTGTTGCTTAAGTGACACGGCCGTGTTGCATTGCACAATCCACTTTTCCAGCAACAATTTGACACGGCCGTGTTCATAGTGTGACACGGCCGTGTTCTATTCCAGAACTCACAACGCATTGCAGGCCACTTTTGACACGGCCGTGTTGCTTTGTGACGCGGCCGTGTCGGTTCTTGCTCGGTTTTGCTCCTGGACCGGTTCAGACCGGTTCGGACCGGTTTGGACCGGTTCTTCGACGGTTCTCACTCTTTTGGGCCGGTTTTCACTCTTTTCCAACTTGTTTCCTCGTCCGGTAGCCTGAAAATGCTCAAAATACCTTAAAACAAGTCGAAACACGTCAAATGACCCAAATATTATTAATATAACTAAATGCCGGTCAAATATGCACGTAAATGATATAAAATATGATCCTAATCGACCTAAATACATGCATAAATAACGTGTTATCACCGCCGTCGGGACCTAAGACCTGTTGTTGATCAGATTAAAACTACCATTCAAGAGTATGGGTATCCAAAAAAGTGAAGATTCTAAGAGTAGTCCTTCTCACTCCATTGATCCCCATGATATGCGCATTCTCTCCCAAGAATCCTCAGTTCTGATTTCAATGAGTCCTGTGGCTCGAATTCTCCTTTCACTCCATTGAAGCAACAACAGATATCACAACTTTCAAACAAGATATAGATCCATTCCACCATAAGTACATTTCAATAAAGAGACTTTTCAATCTTCTCTGTCATAAATGAGATCCGATGGGAGCGCTCCGTAGAGTAGCTCGATTGGAATAAGCTGCTCGGCGGTTTAAGGTCTTACGATGGCGTTGCTAGGGATGAGCAACCCCGTCGGGGAGTTTTAATGATTTTTTTTAAAAAATTATATGCAAAATATAATTAAATTGTTTCAATTAATTATATACAAAATAGAAAAAGACTGGAGAATAGAAAACTTAAATTTCATGGGACGAGATACATAAAATAGAAAAATATGGGATTAGAAAAAAATAAAGTACAAAATATTTAATTTAATTAATGAAATGGAATAAATACAAAATATATATAAATGTGGGGTTAGGGCTAAAATTTATAAATTAAATGATAGTGGACCTCATGCTTATAGCACGCCATATAGTTGGTGGGCATATAAATTGGTGTCCACTGGTGGGCATGTGATCAAATCCGCAGTATACAAAATACATAGTTTGGCAGTATACAATTTAATTTATCTCGCATAATATTATAGTATTATAAGCATAGTTTATTTGGACAGTATATAATATAAGATATAGTTCAAAAGTATGCAATATAATTTATTTTGCATAACAATATAATACTATAAGCATAGTTTATTTTAACAATGTACAATATAGTTAAACATTATACAATATAATTTATTTCACATAATAGGATAGTGTACTTCGCATAACAATATAATATTATAAACATAGTTTATTTGGACTAGTAAAACAAGTTACAAACTTTTACATGAATGTTTGAAACTATACTACAACAAATCAAAAACTATACTACTATGAATAAGAATCTGTGAAAGTCAGAATAAAAAAATATATTAATAAAGTTGTTCGGAACCATGCTAATATAAAAATATACTCAAACTGAATTTATACTACAAAGAATACTAAACTATACTATAACACACTTGTAAAGAATATTAATGGGTCTAAGCACAATTTTGAATTATTCAAAGTTATACTATACTGAAATTAAACTTATATTATAGCTAATAAGAAATTATACTACTGTGAATAACAAACCGTGAATACTAGAATAATAAAATATACTAATTGAGTTGTTCATAACCATGCTTATATGAAACTACACTTTATTGAAATGGGACTTATACTATAAATAGTAACAAACTATACTACAAGTGTAAAGAACATCAATGGTCTAAGCACAACTTTGAATTATTCAAAACTATACTATACTAAAATTAAACTTTAAACTTATATTATAACGTATTAGAAACTATACTACTATGAGCTAGAATCATCATATTATTCCAAACGAGAAAAGAAGCACGTGGATCGTTGAGTATTGTTGCGCAAATAGCTTGTCAATGCCACGATAAATCTTGTGTATTGTACAAAACTTCTGCCCTAGGAGCCCATATTATCGAAGGTATGTTCACTCTTGACTACAACACTCTATTGCCATGATGCATATCTTTATTTCCTGCCCTACCTCCAGATTGATCTGCAGTAGCTTATGCCTTACTTCTTCGATATTGATACCAGACATAATTGTTAGGTAAATTGTTCTTCGAAGATCGACCAAATTCAAGATGAATGATCATATTCTTCCTCTTCTTCTTAACCTAGTATTTGAATACATCCCCGTTGTTGACGGTAAACGCCTGATTCTTCGCCAATGGATCTGTAGCTGTCCAGATGAAATGTTCAACAAGCAGATCAGAATCCACAGCATCTCACAGACATGTCCATGACACCTTGGTTCCTATACACCAACCAGGAGGAACTATAAGTTTTTCAATTAATGGTAAAAATAAAAAAATAAAAAGTGGAAGGGTAAAATTTTTGCCAACTACACATTAAAACTTGTGTGCACCTGTCTCTTCTTCTTTTTTTTTTTTTTTTTTTTTTATTTTATTTTCTTATTATTATTATATATATATATATATATGACACTTCTCAAGTGAAGGGACTACTAGATTTTCCCTTTTCCTTATTATTATTGACTAGTTTTCCACCTATGCGATGCATGTGTTAGAAGTTTTTTATAGATTATTATTAAAATATAAAGGTAAATTTGTCTAATAGTGAAAATCAAAATAAGTAATGAATAAAATATATTATAAAGGACTTGTCTTAAATGTGGTACTATAATAGGTAAAAAATTGATATAAAATATATAGCATAACACTAGTGTATGTGATAATTTTATATTTGCAATATTTGAATAATATACTAATACACTTACATTTTGATATAAGGCGAATCAATGTCAGAAGTCACAAATATTATATTTCGTATTTAGTAATATTAGCACAAGATCTCGCAATGGTATTAGTTCATTAAACAATGGTGCTAAAATGTATTATTGTGACGTATTTAAAGAAAAAAAATAATCAACCTATTATATTTGTAGTGAACATCATTTTTCTTTTCACACACAAAAAAAAAAAAAAAAAAGAGAAAGAGACACTAATTCAATCAACAAATCATTTTAACTATTATATCTAAGCTTTTGACCATAAAATTTAACTTTAATAAATCATTTTTTTAATCAAATTTCTTAGAACAAAATGATTCACGAAAAATATTATAAAAAGGCAAAACTAAAGTAAAAAGAAATTAATCTTCTAAAAAAGAGTAGATAATTTTTCAAATAAAATATTATTTTGATAATATTTTTTCCTTTATTTTATATAAAAAAACTTGAAATTGAAATATATCATAAAAAAGTAAATTACACTTAAAAATTAATATTTAATATACATATAATGGATGTAAAATCGAAGATTATGAAAAGATGATTAATTCAGTATATTTTTTATAAAAAAACAAAGTTGAGCAGAAAAAGTTATATGACTTTTAAATATTAAGAGAAAAGAAAAGTAAAAAAAATGTGATTTGTTCGCTCTTAACTACCTCACCTCATATTTTTTCCTTTTTTTTTTTTTTTTTTAACCTACAAATAAAGGTAAGTAGTGATAGATGATTTAAAAAAAAAAAATCAGAAAACAAGAGATCAAAACATATCATCTTACTTGAAAATTCATATCTTCCTTTTAAAAAGAAGGAATATTATTTGTTCATTCCGAATTAGACACCCTTTAATTTGGGGTTTAAATGTCTTTGTTTTAATTGTCATCGATTCATACTGATCCGTTGCTTTCTGTAACACAAAGCCCATGCTAAAAAACTTTATGGCGTAAGCCCAATGCAGATGCTTGATTGATCCACTGCCCATCCACCCACTATGAAAAACCTATAGTAAAATAAAAAGAAATGATTACCCCCTTGTCTCTAACGACAGTCCCTTCCTAAATTTTACACATTGAGTCAACTTGAAAAATTCTACTATACCCTTATAGTTAAACATGAATTATTATTACTAATAAAAACATTAAAAATAAAAGATAAAAATTTGAAAACATATAAATAAATCCAAGAAAATACACATAAATAATAATTAATTTCTAATAATTACAAATAAATCCAGAAATATACAATGAATTC
This sequence comes from Ajuga chamaepitys, assembly GCA_958295605.1. NCBI lineage: Eukaryota > Viridiplantae > Streptophyta > Magnoliopsida > Lamiales > Lamiaceae > Ajuga > Ajuga chamaepitys. The sequence continues at coordinate 8,731,893 of OY282499.1, forward strand.
TGAAAAAAAATCATAGATTTATTTCAATTTTTTTCATTTTTTTTTTCATTTTTAGTTTTTGAATTGTTTTTTTTAGGCAAACCATCAGCATGATTGGGGGGGGGGGGGGGGGAGAATTTAGGCAGATCTCCAACTTGTATATTGCATCAGTTCTGGAAATGTACAAGCGCAAAGATAATCTGCCATTACAAAGGAAAACTTAATGATATCTAAAGTTGGACAACCCCAAAGCATCTACAGAAATGAAACTTTTAATACTATTACATTTCTCAACTTCAAAAAATTCAAAGGTGCTTTTCTCTTGAATTGTTTTATTTGCCAAGTAGTCCGCTACCTTGTTCTCTGTGGATGTGCGAAACCTGCAATACCGTATCATCAGTCAGTTTCGAAAATTTAGTAAAGAGCTGCTGATGCTTCCACCCACCAACCACATCATTTTTTAACATGAAAATCACAGCAAGAACATCCACTTCAAGCCATAATTTTCTTATACCCAGCTTTCTGCAAAGAAAAAGGCTTTCTACAATGGCATTCAATTCAGCAGTCATGTTATCAGCATCATGCAGAAATTTCTAAAAACCAGCTATAAATTTGCTATCAGTGTCTCGAATCAAGCCTCCTGAACCAGCAGGTCCAGGATTTCCTTACTAGCCCCATCAGTGTTTAATTTAAAAAAAATCATCATTTGGGGAAAACCATTTTACTAAAACCATTGTTTTCTCTCATTTGATTCTCAAAGGAATCTGCAAAATTGCTGCAAGAAACCAGCTGCCACTCCAAAATCCAACGAGCAGTAGATTAGCTTTAGATGCAAGTGTAAGCTTGTCAACCACCATTAGCTGGATTTGGATAACAGGCAGGATCTTGTGCTGAAATTTGGCCAAATTACGAGCATACCAGATGTACCAAAAAATCATAAAAGGTAATGTACTTCTGATATGATCATTCTCACGGTTTGTTAAAAACCATCAGTCAAACAAGCTCTGAACAGAACAGTTAGGATGAATCTCAATCTGAAAGAAAGAAGCAAAGTGATTCCAGATTGATAATGAGTAAGAAAATTGTATGAGAGCATGTTTATTCTCTTCATTCACAGGCACAAGAGTATAAAGGGCAAATAGATACTAGCTCAAATCCTTTTTTTCCTGAGGTTGTTATCAAAAGGAATAAAAGAATTAAACAACCTCCAAATGAACATAGTATGAGATTTAAGGATGGATTTGGGCCACGTCATGTCGTCATTGAATGCCAAGCTACTAAGGGCTTGGTCAATTCCAGGCAGAAACAAAGGTGAAGAGACCATTTGAAGCGAGCTTCTAAACCGGTCTATCAGGAGACGTATCATGGATAGTACAAGCTTTAATGTTATCAACAGTATGCTCAGGTAGCAAACAATTAATTTTTTTTCAAATTCCAACAATCATTTTCCCAAAAATCTTTCACTTTCTCACTGCAATTAAAAATATCCACAAATCTGCACAAAGATGAGTTACACATCCAATTATCAAACCAAAAGGATATATCCCCTGACCCAAGCCTCCAGAAAATATTTTTATCAGTAGACTCTTGAACCTTAAGGAGTCTTGCCCGGAAATGAGATTGATTTCTAACAACATCAGTATTAAAAGGATGAGTATTTTTCAGGTACTTTTGTTTTAGAAACTGACACCAAAGAGAAGTAGAAGTTCTCATTTTCCACCATGATTGAACATCAAATGCATTATTTATGTCAAACAAATTTCTCATTCCCAAACCACCCTCTTCCTTAGGAAAATACACTTGCTTCCAAGAAGCCCAATGTATTTTCCTTATATCCGCTTTAGATCCCCACAAGAAACTGTTGAAAAGCCTATGAATGCGCTTCACAACAGTTTTTATTGGACCTACCACTCTAAGGGTGTATAAGGGAATAGAGGCCAAAACACTAGAAATGAGCTCAAGTCTGCTTCCCATACTAATAAGCATTTTGTCCCAATCAGATAGTTTGTTTTTTATTTTTAGAATTTCAGACTAAATATATAAAATATTTTCCTTGTTCTAATTTTTTTATTCATTTCTAGTTAAATAATTATTAGTATAATTAACTATGCCAAATGAGCATTAAAATACATTTTAAATGCCAAATCAACGTAAAATCATTTAGTTACCTGATATAGCAGGTTAAAGGACAATGCGTATCCTATCTTGTATTCTAAATAATCACTATACATTATAGATATATGATGACATTATTAATTTTACATAACATGTATTAAATGTAGTAAAGTACTAGATGGAACACAAGTTAAAATAGAGGATTCAATCTGAATTTATCTATATATATATAATAAGTCAAGTCATCCAGAATTAGTAAGTTAAGATTTTTCCCGCCCAATTATTTAGTTACTATGAATAGAAGTGAATTTGAATTTCGAATTGTGAATTATCCCATGTTATATTTTGAGATCTAGCGAAAAATCAACAATAATAACTCTGTAAAGATATTTAAAACATATTTCGTTACATTATTTAAAATTTTGAATTTTGAAATTTAAAAAAATCTTTATCTGATAACATATTTGCTCCTATAAATACAGTGTCTTCAGTAAATGAGGATCACGTAAATGAGAATCACATCTGCAGCTGGGTATTTTTATTTTTTATTCATTTCGCAATTTCTTTATTTCGCCACTATTTCAGTTTATTAAATTCATATTTGATTTTGCTGAGTAATTCTATTTCTTATTCATTTCTTTATTTCGCCATTATTTCAGTTTATGTGATTCATATTTGATTTTGCTGAGTAATTCTATTTCTTATTATTTTGCAATTTCTTAGTTTCGTAACTATTACAGTTTTTTGGATTCACATTTGTGGATGCAAACTTCTATTATTCTGACATTCTTTGATTATTATGTGTCAACTTTGATAGATACTTCAAAATAATGGATGCTCCAAAGGGACGACCTGCAAATAAAGATAAGAAAAAATCAGCAACACTGAATCATGATTCTGGCGAAAACAGCTTTAAAGATTGCAAAAATCAAATTTATCTACCATCATCTTTTTCTACGGTAATATGTAATCAGATAAAAAGTTTAGATTATTTATTTCCTGTTATGTGAATTATTTAAATTGTTGTCAATATATTTTTCTAATAAAAAAATAATTTGGTTTATTACATGTATACAGCCAATCCGCGAGGAATGTTGGAAAACGATTAGAGATTCGCTAAACGTACGAGGATCCGCTGATGTTGAAGACTAAATATGATTTTATTATAGTAGATTTCAATTTTATAATTTTTATTTAAATAAATTCATGTATCAACTTCAATTGAATCGACATTATTCACAATTCTGATAATGTTTTAGTAAGCAATATAAAATCATTGAAATATATAAATTAAAATATCTCGACAAAAGCGTTGTTTAGTTAAGATATTCTAAAAAGAAAAAAAAACGTAGAGATATATATTTATAAATCAAAATATTTCTATTGAAAAATTCGTGGAGTTGAAAAGGCCATATATTAATTTACTTTTCAATTGAAAATCTGATTGTCATATTAAATGATCTAAATATCTAGACTAAATCATATCAACATAGTATACATTTAATTTTGAATTGTTCACGTTGTTGAGATGTTTTAGGAATTAAAAAATATGTTACAGATATATTTTCTAGAATTTTAAAGTACATCATATCTATTTAAAATTTAGTTATATACTACAATTTATAAATAAAAGAATTTATATATATATATATATATATATCTAGAATGCAATACATATTTAAAATCAAACGGTAAAATATAATTGAATATTAGAAGATTTAAATATATCCGGACCAAATAAAACAAAAGAATAGACATGTAATTTATTTTAACATATAGTGTAAAATGTAGTTGAGATATTTCAGGAATTATACATTCGATGAGATATACTATTTCGCTAATTTAATTAACAGAATAAATATTTAAACATGTGTATTTTAGAGTTTTAAATAAATCTTTATCCATAAATAGATGTGAATTTGAATTTTGAAATTTGTAAGTTGAAAATTTTCCCGTCCATTTTAATAGTTACCATAAATAGATGTGAATTTGAATTTTGAAATTTGAAAAATCCGATGATATTAGCGGGATTCAAATTTTCGAATATTTTTTCCGTCTAAAATTCAGCAATAACATATTTATACATATATATATAACAGAATTTGTTATAACATAATGTGTTATAACAGAATTTGTTGCACATTTTTTAAAATTTTGAAATTTGAATTTTAAAAAATCTTTATCCAATAAAGCAATTTTATGCAAATCCTCCAATAAATCAACTTGTTGGCAATTGATCATGGTGGTTATGATGGACCACCATTTTTTATGAGGAATTGGATGTCAATACGACGTTAGTTGACGATCTATTTTTTGAATCATGTGAATCCTTCTCGGATGTAATTGGTGATGGTGGCTATAATGGCCCACCAATTTTTTACAAGGAGATTGTATCAGAGGAGAAGTTTGATGATACAATTTCTTACAAGGAAATTGTTGATACTTGTGTTGAAGTTGTTCATGGTGGTTATGATCTACCGGAATGTTTTATGATGAGAAGACCAATGAAGAATACATCGATCCATTTTTGGATGGATTTATCTTCAAGACTAAAGCACTTTTGATCACTTCCACGGTTGTGGATGTTGTATTTTATTTTCAGATTTTTGCTCATTTGGTCTACAATGTCATAAATGGTATTGTTGCTCCTTAGATGCATGAGTATAAAGATGTTTCGTCCCGCCTTTGCACATACATGACCTACATGATTCAAAGACGAATCACTTTCAGGGAGAGAAGAATGATGAAGATAAGATTAGAAGATTTGATTAGATATATTATTTAATAGTAATATTAGATTCGATATATTATATCTTTAAGAATATTTGTTTTGATTTGTTTCTTATTTAGATTAGATTAGTTTCTTAAGGCCCAAGTTAATCTATTAGTAGAAATAGGGATCTTCTCTATTGTATTAGATAGTTGATTTTTTTCCAAGTTTTTTATTCTCTTTCTGGGTATTCTTAGAATCAACGAATTTAGACCCGCGTATAATTGTTATTCCACGCTTTCGCCTGCATCAAGGAAAGTGATGCTGCCAAAAGTAACCTTGGTTAGCATTGTTGACACTGAGCAATATAGTGTCACTTTCCTTCACTCAATTCTTCCCCCAAACTTGTTTATTGGTCAACATTCTGATCGTACAGAAGCATATATTGGGATTAATATTGATAATGTCAAAAAGGGTGAAGAAGAGGTAAGGGCAAGGCATACAGAGAAACAACAAACAACAAGAGCGATTCATTGCTGAACAATAAACAAAAGAATAGAAACCAAAGGGAGAGTACGGGAATGGAAAACTCACGAACGACAAGATTTTGAGAGATCTTTGCAAGAGCCAGAAGAAAGGTTACGACATATCTGTAAGGGAATCAAACCAATTACATGTGATCACACACACGTTTGGCTTCAATCCAATCAAAATAATCCGAACACTTGAACTCAGTTTGAACACTTGATCCCAGATTAGTCGAACAAAGAAATGCGCAAGAAACTGAATTGAAAAGAGGAGAACACGATTTACTTGGTTCAGTCAAGATTGACCTACATCCACGGAGGATCTACAGTCCTCAATTCACTAAGTATCAACAACTATTACAAGAATTACACCGGGAATCAAGAAGCCATGTTTAAACCTCTAAAACATGAACAGAAACCCCAACTCATCTAATTCTTGTTAATGTGTACAATTGATCAAAGGGAAATGTCAATTGATAACTCTATAAACTTGAGACGCTCTTGAGTGTGCAGTCATTCCGCTCAAATCAGTTGCAACAACCTTAAAACAACCAGCAATTTCAATCGCCAACAAACCATTGTAAAAGCTCAGCAGAAACCGTTATTAAAACTCTCAGGATCAATTACTCCATAACCACCGGTTCAGGGTTGTTACCCTTATCCGGTCTGCTACTCAAACCCGGTTTTCCAGCCGGTTTTTCCCCTATTGATTCCGGTTCCTGAACTTACTCAAACTCTACTACAAACCCACATCTTTATTTGATAGAATTGACCTTCAATCTACAAATCTCCACCTCAATGATTATCAAACATATCATTTCCTCAACTCCTGTCTTACTGCAAATTCAAACACACTTTACAAGCTTTACTAAGGTAATGACCAAACTTGACACTAGGAAGAGACTTTGTTAGAAAATCAGCTACATTGTTGCTTGTGTGAACCTTTTTTACACTCACAGATCCATTCTCCACCACATCCCTCACAAAGTGTAAATTTACATCAATATGTTTTGATCTCTCGTGAAAAGCTTGAGGTTTTACCAGGTGAAGAGTACTCTGATTATCACTCAAAACTTCCACACACCCCTGCTGAATCCCTAAATCCTTCAATATACCTTTTAACCACAAGGCTTCTTTCACTGCATCAGCAACAGCAATGTACTCAGCTTCTGTGGTTGAAAGTGCAACCACAGACTGATGCACACTCTTCCAACTTACAGCTGTGCCATATAAAGTAAAGATATATCCTGAAATAGACTTCCTTGTGTCTATATTTCCTGCAAAATCTGCATCCACATACCCAAGCTGTGGACTCTTCAAATTATCACTTTTTTTAAACATCAAGCCCATATCCAATGACCCTTTCAAATATCTGAGTATGTGTTTAAGTGCTCTCTTCCTGGATTTGACATAAATCTGCTGACCAGAGATATACCATAAGCAAGATCAGGTCTGCTACATATCATGCCATACGTTAAGCTCCCAACACCACTTGCATAAGGCACTGTTTCCATGTATTTATTTTCTGCACCAGTCTTTGGACACTGATCTTTGGACAATCTAACCTGTTGACTTACAGGAACACATACTAATTTAGCCTCATGCATATTGAACCTCTCAATCACCTTTCGCAGGTAGTATCTTTGAGATAGACATAGTTTTCTAGCTTGTTTGTCTCGTAGAATGTCCATGCCTAAAATCTTCTTAGCAAGGTCCTTCATTTCAAATCCTGAGCTCAGTCTTTGTTTAAGTAACTGAATTTTTGGTTTGCTTTTACTGGCAATCAACATGTCATCCACATACAGAAGCAAATACACTTGATCATCCTTGGTGTGCTTCTGGAAATAAACACAATTGTCATATGCACTTCTTGTGAACCCAGAATTCAACATAAACTGATTAAATCTCCTATTCCACTGCCTTGGACTTTGCTTCAAAACATATAGAGACTTTCTTAGGTGACAGACTTTGTTTTCTCTTCTAGGTTCAACAAAACCTTCAGGCTGTTGCATATAGATATTTTCCACCAGTTCACCATGTAGAAAGGTTGTTTTCACATCCAGTTGTTATAGCTCTAGGTCTTCTTGTGTCACCTTTGTTAATGGTAGTCTGATTGAGCTATGCTTCACCACAGGAGAGAACACTTCATTATAATCTATTCCTTCCCTCTGTGTGAAACCCCTGACCACAAGTCTTGCCTTGTATCTCACTCTTTCCACCTCACTTACTTCAAGTTTTTTTTCTTTAAAATCCATTTTGAAGAAACACGTTTTTGATGTGGAGGCTTATCCTCAAGCCTTCAAGTCTGATTTCTCTCAAGAGATAGCATCTCCTCCATCATGGCACTCATCCACTGATCCTTCTCACTTCCATTGACAGCTTCTCTGTAGTTCTGAGGTTCATTGTGCTCCAGCGCTTCTGCTATACTTAAAGCATAATAAACTATCCCAGCTTGTCCATAGAAATTTGGTTTTTGGATTTTCCTTCTTGGCCTATCTCTGCCAATGCTATAAGTTCTTGGATTTGGACCTGCAGGTTGAGCTGCATCTTCATCTGATGAGCTAGTGTTTGATTCTTCATCTATTTGTGTTGTTCCTGGTGGAATAGGTTCCTGAGGGTGCTCCACCTCAACAGACATCTTCTGTGAAGCTCCAGCTTTGTCAGAGTCTCCTTGCTTCTCTGTTGAATTATAGCCCATCACAGCCTCATTGAACTTTACATCCCTGCTCAGAATGAGTTTTTTATGACCCTCTTCAATACACCATAACCTGTAGCCTTTGACTCCATCAGGATATCCCAGAAATATACACCTTAAGGCCCTAGGTCCCAGTTTATCTTGTCTTATATGTGCAAAAGCCAATCATCCAAACACCTTTAGTTCATTGTAATTTGAGTCTTTTCCATACCATACTTCATCAGGAGTTTTGAAATCAATTGCAAATGAGGGTGTTTTATTGATTAAGTAGCAGGCTGTATTGACAGCTTCAACCTAAAATGTTTTTGGTAGTTTAGCATCCAGTAACATACACCTCACCCTCTCCAGAATTGTCCTGTTCATCCTCTCCGCCAAACCATTTTTTTGAGGATTCAAGGGAACAGTTCTATGCCTTCTGATACCTCTGTCTTTACATAACTCATTGAATTCTGATGACAGATACTCTAGTCCATTATCAGTTCTCATGTGTTTTAGTTTCTTGCCTCTTTGATTTTCTATTTGTACCAACCACTCCCTAAATTTAGAGAATGCTTCACTTTTCTGGCTTAGGATGAAGACCCATACCTTCCTGCTGAAATCATCAATAATGGTCATAAAGTATTTAACTCCTCCATGAGTTTCAACCCTTGTTGGTCCCAGATGTCTGAATGGACATAATCTAAAGATTCCTGAGTGTTATGAATACTCTTTCCATACATCAACTTCTGGGATTTGCCTAGAGCACGCTGATCACAGAATTCCAGTGTCAATTTCTCTAAATTCTCCAACACTCCTTTCTTGGCTAATTCATTTAAGCCTTTTTCACCTATATGGCCTAGCCTTTTATGCCATATATCAGCTATGTGTTTATCCAAACCCACATTCACAGAACCATACCCAGAATTTCCCATGAGAATGAACAGACCATTATGTTTCTTCCCTTTCATTACAATTTTGTTGTGCTTTGTAATGTAAATGAATCCTTCTAATGTCTTAAACTCACATCCAGATGCATTTAATGATCCTAATGAGATTAGATTTCTTTTCAAATCAGGAACATACCTGACATTTGATAATAGCCTTTGGACACCATCTAACACGTGGATTTTGATGGATCTAATCCCTTTAACTTTGCAGGATTGATCATTTCCAAGTAGGAATGTTCCTCCTTCAATCGTCTTGAGTTCATAAAACCAGGACTCATGTGGACACATATGAAATGAGCAACCAGAGTCAAGAACCCATTCATGAGCCATTTGTGACTCAGAAACATTCAGCACCTCAGCAGTTTCATACCCTTCCTCCACTACAGTTGCATCAGCTTCTTGAGAATCCTTTTTCTTCTTCTTTTCTGGGCACTCTTTCTTTAGGTGTCCAGTCTGTTTACACAAAAAACATCTTCTCTTTTTCACCCAGTTTGTGGACTTCTTGACCCCATTATTTGAGGAATTTCCCTTTGGCTTATTTGAGTTTTGATTCCTCTGGTTTTGGGTTTGTTTCTTGAACTTGAAGTTCAGTCATTCACCTGCTGATGTAGTTTTTTTCTCACCTTGAAGTTGAAGTCCTTTTGTCTTCAAAGAATTCACAATTCTATCATAGCTCAGCTTATCATCCCTTTCAAACATCAAGGTGTCCCTGAAATTTTCCAAAGACTTAGGCAGTGAATTGAGTAGCATCAAGGACTTATCATCATCTTCCAATTTCACCTCTAGACTTTCTAGTTCATCAACCAACCGGTTAAAATCATCTAACTGGTCAGCCAAAGGTCTTTCATCAAACATCTTGTAGGCCAGGATTTTCTGTTTGAGAAACAATTTGTTTGTTATTGTTTTGGACTGATACAGGTTTTTTAATTTCTTCCATGCCTTGATTGCGGACTTGGATTTGGAAATCTCCCTCAGTGGTTTATCTCCAAGACACAGAATGATAGAACTCAACGCTCTTGCATCAACATCAGAGGGTTTTGCCTTTTGTTCCTCAGGCTATTCATCCACCGGTTTGAGAGCCATTGATAATCCATTCTGCACCAATACCACATTCATCTTCACTTTCCACAAACCAAAATCATTTCTCCCTATAAACTTCTCAACCTCCAGCTTCATCCTAGTCATGGCTTCAGATTCCGACATATGGCGCCACTTGTAAGGGAAACAAACCAAATACATTCGATCACACATAAGTTCGGCTTCAATCTAATCAAAATAATTCGAACACTTGAACTCAGTTCGAACACTTGATCCCAAATTAGTCGAACAAAGAAATGCGCAAGAAACTGAATTGAAAAGAGGAAAACACGATTTTCGTGGTTCAGTCAAGAATAACCTACATCCACGGAGGATCTATAGTCCTCAATTCACTAAGTATCAACAACAATTACAAGAATTACATCGGGAATCAAGAAGCCCTATTTTAAACCTCTAAAACATGAACAGAAACCCTAACTCATCTAATTCTTGTTAATGTGTACAATTGATCAAAGGGAAATGTAAATTGATAACTCTATAAACTTGAGACGCTCTTGAGTGTGCAGTTATTCAGCTCAAGTCAGTTGCAACAACCTTGAAACAACCAGCAGTTTCAATCGCCAACAAACCGTTATAAAAGCTCAGCAGAATCCGTTGTTAAAACTCTCAGGATCAATTACTTCATAACTACCGGTTCAGGGTTGTTACCCTTATCCGGTCTGCTACTCAAACCCGGTTTTCCAGCCAGGTTCTTCCCCTACTAATTCTGGTTCCTGAACTTACTCAAACTCTACTACAAACCCACATCTTTATTTGATAGAATTGACCCTCAATCTACAATATCCTTGAAAAATAAGATTTTGAAATCCATGGGATAGATCTTTTTACTGCAATAATTCATTACCACCTATTCACAAAACGCAGCATGCCACCTCAAGTGAAAGAATCTTCGTACTTATTGATTCTAACAAAGAGAAATCCTACTAAAGAGGAAATTGGTCATTGGAGGATGGCTAAAATTCTCAGATACTTTGAGTACCTATTAAGTGAAGGAACGTACAACAACACGCAAGAGTGCTTCCATTTCAGATTGAGCTAAAAGGCTTGAGGTGGGAAAGATACAAGATCTCCCATTTTGATGAATGGTAGCTGATAGAAGAACTCACTCCTAAGGTGCAACTTGAATACACGAACGTTGAACATAGTATAGTGAATGGTGGAGGTATACTGAGAATGATCTTGACACATCTGAAAGGAGTAGGGGTCTGAAAGAAGAAGACAGAGCAAGACACAAAGGCAGAAAGCATGCCAAGAAGCACTTCAGAAAGCGCCACTGAGAGAAGAACAAATAGTGACTTACAGTTGGGTAAATTTTCTTGTCTATAACTCTGGATGCAAGATTGTTTTGATTTAGCACATGCTTACTATAACTCTAATTGATAGGTATATCTAATGAAAACAAGTATCGTTATTGCTAAATGGTTAAATCTCGCAATCTTGCATCATGTATGTTGCATTTTAAGTACCTTTTGATGAATAATTGTTTGTTTTAATAGTTTGATGTTTTGTGACTTTAAGTATGTTTTTGCGTAGTGTTTTGACATCATCAAAAAGGGGAGAATTGTTAGGAAATTTATGTTTAGTTTTGATGGTGACAAAACCCCTGTAAGATAGGAACTAGTGCCTCCACAACTTCTGTAAATCTTTGTAATATATAGGGCTAGTTCTACTTAGGCAGAATTCTCACCAAGCAAGCAGCAAGGTCATCAAGGTTACTTGAAGCAACAAGTCCGCTATCACAGCAAGAAACAGAGACTACAGTGAGCACGCAACACGGTTTCTTATGCTCATCCAGCATACATCATTGCTTGGAGTAGGCAAGGTACAACCAGCAAGCAAGCAGGAGTCATGTTCACAGTGTCAAAGTCAAAGTAAAAAGTTCAGGATATTCGAATTTAAAAATATAGATGGTGGAGAAAGTTTTCAACCCATGTACAGACTATTCAATAGTGTGGGGACACGTCACCTGACACTTAAAAAATATAAATAAAAAGAGCAACACTGGATACTGACACCAAGCCGCACTCTAACCAACTCCCTAGAGAAAGGACAAACGACTCTTTATCGTAATAGAAGCATTAAATGTCAATAGGATTATTTATCTCTCTTCAACGAGAAGGAATTCCGACTGCTATAAATAGAAGGAGATGGAGGACAAAGCAATGGCTACAAAATAACAAAATACTGAAAGCGGTACTTCGAATCAAGTATTCAATGTTCTTACTCAACGCTTCAAAGCATACACTCCGATAATCATACCAGTGTTTATGCAAAGTATACAAGAACAAGATAGCAAACAACAAGCACGCAAATGAAGATTCAAGTTGCAAGAACCCTCAAGTCAAGCTAGCTCTCAAGCTTTGACCGGGTCCTAATCCTTCTCAAACCAAGAAGCTTGCCCACATCTCAAACTCTATTCAAGTTTAGTGGCAGCTGCCAGGGTTGAAGAAAAAAATTTATTAAACCAATCTCATGAAAGGGATTTAAAACGGGAGTATTTATTTGAATCAGGGATTCAAAGCTGACTCGTGTTCTAAAGAACGTGTGTACAATAGAGGAGTAACCTTCCGAGGGTAGGCAAAAACTATTGTTAGGGTTAAGTTGGGGGTGATTCTATGGTACCACAGTGGTACCGGTACCACTGTGAGATAAAAATGACATTATTATTGATTTAGTGGGTCTCTCATATTTAAATAAATGTTGATTCTTCTCTTAGTGGTACCAGTACCACAGTGGTACCGAAGTAAGACTCTTAAGTTGGACTTAAACTTCGGAGTAGCTAAGTTGTACTGTGTGTAAACTTCTTAGTGAATTTTTCCACTGTGTCTACTTTTATATGGCTTTTATTATTGTTGTTGGCATACTACACATCTATTGCATAGATTTGTAAGAAAACATTAGCATATTCCGTTGCACATAAATCTCCCTTGAGCATTGCAACTGTAAGTTACTCAAGCCCAGTTTGCTTTGTGCCTACTGACTTAAGTAAGCTTACTGTATTAGCTTTGCTGCAAGAACATGTTTCTTGCAGTAAGTGGCAACCTTGTGCTTAAAGTATTTGAAAAAGAGAAGATCTTGTTAGAGGCTTGTTCACCCCCCTATACAACTTGGGACCAACATTATATATTATAAATAGTATAAATATTATTTTTTGTTGTTGTTATTTTCTTATTATTACTATTATTATTAATTGAGTTTCGAACAAGCTTGTTCGCGAGCTTTAAGGAACAAGCAAATTATGTTCAAGCTTTGTTCGTTTATAAAATGAGCTCAAAAATATGTTCGTTTATTCAAATAAACATAAACTTTGTTGGTTTGTAGTACTACATAACAACACTAAAATCGAATTTTTTAAACATAAAATAGAAAATAACAAAACTTAGGTAACACAAATATTAATTAGGTAAATGTTTTAGCCACATTTTATGGCTAAATGTTTATAGTCAAAATTAGTGCTAACCAAAACTTAGGTAACACAAATATTAATTAGCACAGTAACCAAAACCCTCCCCTAAAATTGAATCTATTACCCCACATTTTCTCCCACCTCCACCAAAAATTAACCATTATCGTCGATATACTCTGCTGCAAAACCCCACCCACCACCACCCACTTTCCGCACGCCACAATGACAATGGTTGCGATGTCTTTCGATGGCTAGCTTCCTGTGGAAGAGGTTAGACCAAATGACAACGAAAGCGATGTTGGTGAATCTGACGGGACCTCTAGTTCAAGCAGCTATGATGAGGTTAGAAATGCCCCCCTTTACATCTTTAACACTTCGGCGTCATTATACTATGCATCGATAAAGCAGGTTGAACTTTTTCTAAATTCTACTTTTAATGTATATTGATGCTCAACTTTATACCAATAAGGGGTATATTGATTTTTGATAAACTATTTATGGATGTACCATTATTTATGGATGAATAGTATATCGATGATATATTGAGCATCGATATGCTCTCATAATAGATATTTTTTTATTTTCTTAAAATTTTGAAAGATTGTAGGTATATCGAGGGCAGTTTGTTTATCGATGTTGAAGTGCATCGATAAAAAAACCAAGGGGTCGGTATACTGTCTGGTTTATATGCATATACTAAAGTAACATCTGGATTATTAATGTCCTTATACATCGATGAACCACCTAAGTTACATTGATACACACACATATATATATATATATATATATATATATATATATATATATATATATATATATATATATGCTTCTATTTTTTTTAAATTATTCGAATGGTGGTATCTCTCTCTCTCTCTCTCTCTCTCTCTCTCTCTCTCTTAACACTATTTAAATGAATTTTTGGTATATATGTGTTTTTGTAATTTTATTTTTTTTATGTACAAATGACGTTGTTTATATATTAACATTATCCATTTATTTTTTTAGAGACCGGACTTGTATTTAGGAGGTAAGGAGTGCACTCTATTGATCTTTCCATGCATATATAACGACTTGCGGGATACTGGAGGCCTTCAGAAATAATTATTTCTGGCCCCTGCTATCCTTCGCCCACCACAATTTTTTTTTTCTCGGGTAGGTGTTCCTGAAGTTTATGAGCCACGACGTCATTGTGGAGGACAACAGCGGGAGCTTAATGACGTATTTTATGCTCGGTGAGAATGTTGTCTCCTTCGATCCGAAGGAGTTTGTCAGATTACGAGGTTGCAGTTTAGGAGCACATGTTTTATTATAGAAGCTACCTCTTTTGCTTGCTCGCCTTTGCACGGTGTTTGGGCCAGAAGATATAGGAAGAAGAAAAGTTTGATTGCTAAAACGTTGCCAGCGTAGTTCGCTAGGGGAGACTCTGCACGACACCCAAAGGACAACTCCAAAATTGCCCTCATGTTGATTAACTGCCGATTTTCTTTCGGTAATGAGATTCAAGCCTCAGCCAACCATTGGGCTTGGACACTTGTATAGTACCTGGACGCTTTCAATACGTCTCCTTTGGTTGACTGGGTTTACTAGAAAATGACTCATTCCTTGCGATATGCTTTTCGGGCCGATCAGGGAAAAACTCCTAGTAGGCTTCAGTACCACGTGTACGCGGCTTTCAGTTGGTTGTTCAGGTACCTGTATTTAACTCTAACTTTGCATAGTCAACATTTTTTATTCGCGCATAACCAAATGTACTTTTCTTTGTATGTAGAGTGAATAACTTTTTTCTTCTCTATCGTCAGTATTGGGTGTTCTAATGCTTCCCCCAGGTGGCTAAGGAATACGTTTCCCCACACCTTGCAGGCGGGTATCCCCCGCGGTGTCAGATGGCGGTGTACAAGCATGAAGGGGGTTACCAGGAACTTCCTTAATCTTGCTAACGTGAGGGTCACTTATTAGTTCCCATTTTAAATATTTATATATCAAACCGTATTAAACGTGAATTCAGAACACTAGGTTTATCCCACCTAGATAATTAACACATATTTATATTTGTAAATGTAGGTTCGATACACGTTGATGCCTCTAATAGATGAAGAGGAAAGACAACCCTACATGAGGACATCGACTTGCCCAGCTCCAACTAGCTGTTGTATGAGCATCCGAAGAGGGCCATAGGTAACAAAGCTTCCAGACCCCTAGTGCTATAGATAAAGGAAGTCGCAGTCAGTGATGAGAGTTACACTGAGATGGCGAGTGAGCTTGAGGAAGATGTTCCAGTAC
Source organism: Ajuga chamaepitys (assembly GCA_958295605.1). Lineage (NCBI taxonomy): Eukaryota > Viridiplantae > Streptophyta > Magnoliopsida > Lamiales > Lamiaceae > Ajuga > Ajuga chamaepitys. The sequence goes on from OY282499.1 coordinate 8,747,629, forward strand.
GGCGGCCTAATAAGAGGCCAAGTACGGTACAAGAAGATTAGGCTCAATCTTCTAGGACACAAGTCGGACCGCCTCCTACTTTTGAGGAAACAGCTAGTCCTACCACAACTCGACCACCGGGTCCGGTCCATACTTCTCCCATGGCATCGAACGTACATTCAGGGACACACATTCCAGGTGCGCATGGCTAGTTTTCCACCCAATCTACTGCATCCGCGCATGTACCACCATAAGTGCGCCCATCTGTGCCTCCTCAACCTCCCGTCCACCTGGATTGTGTCCCGGGGGACATGAACTAATCCCTACTGCGACTAAGCATAAGGCACGATGATAACACGTTATTTATGCATGTATTTAGGTCGATTTAGGATCATATTTTATATCATTTACGTGCATATTTGACCGGCATTTAGTTATATTAATAATATTTGGGTCATTTGACGTGTTTTGACTTGTTTTAAGGTATTTTGAGCATTTTCAGGCTACCGGACGAGGAAACCAGTTGGAAAAGAGTGAAAACCGGCCCAAAAGAGTGAGAACCGTCGAAGAACCGGTCCAAACCGGTCCGAACCGGCCTGAACCGGTCCAGGAGCAAAACCGGGCAAGAACCGACACGGCCGCGTCACAAAGCAACACGGCCGTGTCAAAAGTGGTCCACAATGTGCTGTTGATTCTGGAATAGAACACGGCCGTGTCACTCAAGCAACACGGCCGTGTCAAATGTTGCGCAGAAATTGAAGAATTGCAAAGCAACACGGCCGTGTCATTTAAGCAACACGGCCGTGTCAAAAAGTCCACCGATAAGAGAAATCGTGTTTTAATAGGATTTTGAGCCTATCTTCTCCAAGATTCGTCCCCAACTCTATAAAAAGGACCCCAAGCTCTAAGAAAAGGGAATCAATCATCAAGAACATAAATTACATCATCTTGGAAGACAGAGAAGATGAAGATCATCGAGACGGAGTCATCCGGGTTTATTTATTCTTTTCTAGTTTAATTCTTACAATGTTTTTCATAGAATTTTGTATTGGATTATTACTAGGCATGAGTAGCTAAGCTATTCGTGTCCTAGGGTTAGAAAGTAGGGATTTTTTATAACAATGTTTTGATTTATAATTTAATCTATTAATTCCATTCTTTATGTGTTTTATCTCTATGTTTATGCTTAAACTGAATTTAGCTTGATCACCTAGATTTAGTAATTTAGTTTAACAATTCCGCTTCGAGAGGAGGGAATTGTTATCAGACTTAGAACATAGAGCGCAGTTGTCTATGACTGTGTAGGCCGTGGCTTAGGATCGTTTGGGAGTTATTTGGTTTAATTGACTCGAGAGGGTAATTAGCTTAATTAATCAACGGTTTAATCACTTCGAGAGAAGGATTAGATTATTGTCGTGCCGCCTAATAAACATTAGAATTGGTAAATTAATAGGTTAATCATATTCCACATTGAAATAATATCCTGAAATCGAAGCCCTAGGATACCTTTTCTCTTTGATTGTTAGTTTTCGTGTTTCCTAAGTTTGAAGTTATATTTAATTGAGTAGTTTAATTAGTAAAATCAACCTTTAAAACTTAGTATCTAGTTAGGACATTCCTAGAGTATTAGGGTATCAAACTACCTAAAACTATTCCTTGTGGGATCGACCTTGACAATAGTACTACACCTACATCCGTACACTTGCGGAACACTAGGTTAGAAACCGACGTGTCAAGTTTTTGGCGCCGTTGCCGGGGAATAGGATTTAGCGCTTAGTTTTTATCTTGAAAAATAGGAGGAAACTAGACTAGATTTTATTTTTTTTCATAATTTTAATTTTAATTTTCGTTTTTATTTTTTGGGTTAATTTTAGTGTTACGTGGTAGTTCTTGTTTTTGGTGTTTTCAGGCTTCGTATGCACACCAGATCAAAAGGGAAAGAAACCCTTCTTCCTTTCGATCCGGAAATTGAAGCGACAGCTCGCAGACACCGAACGAGAAGAAACTTCACAGCTGAGATGGAGAACCCACCACAACAACCGAATGATGAAGCATTAAATAGAGTGCTAACAGCCTTAGCACGATTGGACGATCGCGTCACTACTATACAGCAGCAGATACCTGTACAGCAGCAACAGTTGCCACAACAGCACGGACAGATTCCAATAGAGCCAGATGCGGGAGAAGAAGATAATACACCTATTAGTGACTGTTTAAGGCCGAATCCTAATCAACAGTCAGGAGGAGTACAACTTCCGCCTCTGAATGCAAATAGTTTCGAGCTGAAGCCTGCACTGATCAACATAGTGCAGCAGAACCAGTATGGAGGAAGTGCAATGGAGGATCCGAATGCTCACCTAATAAAGTTCCGAAGATTGGCGGACACAATCAAAATAAACCATGTGCCACACGAGCAGGTTAAGCTGCGATTGTTTCCCTTTTCGTTAAAGGATAGAGCCCTCCAATGGTTCAATTCCTTGGAAGATATCATCAGTTGGGAAGAGTTGAGCACTTCGTTCCTATTGAAGTACTTTCCACCGAGCAAGATGCTCAACTTGCAGAATCAAATTAATCAGTTCAAACAGCTGGACCAAGAGCCATTCGGAGAGGCTTGGGAGCGATTCCGGGATCTTATCCGGAGTTGCCCTCAACATGGATTCACCAAGAAGCAGCAAGTATGCAAGTTCTACAATGGTCTACTTGCTCCGACTAGAAACCAAGTGGATGCAGCTGCGGGTGGAAGTTTGATGGAGAAGTCAGTGAGGATGGCATTCTCAATCCTGGACGCGATGGCCAGAACAAGCTACCAATGGTCGAACGAGAGAAACATGCCAAGGAGGGTAGCGAGTGTCCAAAAAGTCGAGCCCGTCAATAATGAGCCAATTGAAAAGCTCACAGCACAAGTAACATCATTGACGAGCCAGGTGAATCTGCTAACTAATCTGACGTTAGCACAACAGCCAGGGGGTCCGGAAGAAGTTGAAGAAGTAAAATTTGTGAATCAACGGAACTTCAACAATTTCCAGAACAATCAGCCTCGGTACAATCAGTACCCTCAGAATCTGAACCATCAGAACTTTTCATATGGGAACGCGCAAAATACACTCAATCCGCCACCCGGATTTGCTGTTACAAATGGCATGATCCATGACGGTAAGAAGCCATCACAAGAAGAGATCGCGATGTCACAATTCGAAAAGTATGATGAAAAGTTAGCTCAGTTGGAGAAGAAAGTGGATGGAAAATTCATGGAGCTAAACAAGCATATCACTAGGCAAGGGGCAGACATCAAGAGGCTCGAGAACACGTTGGTGCAGACTCAAGCTAGTATTGGAGAGTTGACATCAAACATGAGTCAGCTGATAAAGATAGTAGGAGCTCAACACAAGCAAGGCCATGACCCGAGTGATACAGTGGTTAATCCGAAGGAGCACTGCAATATTATGGAGCTAGATGAGCATGAAGAGAGCTTGAAGGACCAAGAAGCAAAGGAATCAAGCGAGGAAGTCAAAAACATTGAGAAGGAGGAGGTCAATACAATCATAGATAAGAAAACTTCATCTCCTATTCTTGATGAGTCTTTTGATTTTTGTTTTAAAAATTCGTTCTTTGCTAACCTTGATCCTTTAGAGCAATCTAGAGTTATTGTTGTGAAACAGGAACCACTAAAGGAGAGAATCGAAGTTAAAGAGAAAACAAAGGAGTGGGAGGATGGAAAAGAGGCGATAAAGAAGAGACCGAGCAGGCCCAAGAAGAACGCAAACACAAGCATGAAACCAAGAAGAGCAACAAAAGCAAAAGATCCAGGGAGTTTTACTATTTCTTGCTCAATTGGTAGTCATGAATTTCATAATGTCATGTGTGACTTAGGGTCTAGCATAAACTTGATGTCTCTTAAGCAGTATAGACAATTAGGATTAAGGGAAATTAAACGGTCCTTTACTACTATCAAATTGGCGGATGGATCTTCATTAACGCCGTTGGGAGTAGCAGAGGATGTAGTGGTAAAAGTGCTAAATTTTGAATTCCCTAGTGATTTCTTAGTTGTTGACATGAAAGGGAGTGATGAATTCCCTTTTATCTTAGGAAGACCCTTCTTGGCGACTAGCCAAGCACTAATAGATGTACCTAAAGGGGAGTTGGTTTTTCGGGTTCAAAACGAAATAATCACACTCAACATACATAAATCGGGTCTAAGGGGTAGGCACAATTGTAGCATTATTTACACTACCCTAGCTGCTATAGAAAATCCTCGTGCCCCAAATAGCTCTTTAAGTGTTCAGAAAACTTCCAACTCGGGGTGGCTAGAAGAAGGTTGATAGGAAAAGGACGTCCGGCTGAAGACGTAAAACAAAGCGCTTGTCGGGAGGCAACCCGATGTTTAATATTTTATGTTTATATTTTTTATTGCGTTAATTTTATGTTTACGTGTGTTTTAGTGTTTTATGTTTTTAGGAATCAACATGGACGAGTGTTGCAAGAAACGGGGGTCGAAAAGACGGAAAAATCGCGTTAAAAGGAGCAGAAGATGCAACACGGCCGTGTCGCACTACGGACACGGCCGCGTCAAAAAGCACTTAGAAAGTGTTTTCAGCACTGGAATGCAACACGGCCGTGTCATATACGGAACACGGCCGTGTCAAAAACGCCTCAGAAAACTAATTTTTGGGTCAACGGTAACACGGCCGTGTCGGCCTTATAACACGGCCGTGTCAAAATCATCCTCCAAACGCGAATCAACACTGGAATGCAACACGGCCGTGTCACACAAATGACACGGCCGCGTCAAAAACGATCCAGAAACATCAATTTTGGAAAAAAGTGACACGGCCGTGTCAACAACCTTCAACACGGCCGCGTCAGGATCTCAACGTGCACGATTTTGGAGGATTTCAAAACACCGCCGTCGTCGAAACGATTTGTAAGTTAGCACCAAGGCGTACCACGTTTTTTTCCTCCAAACATTGGCTTTCAGCCAAGTTTGGGGGAGGGGGTAGACCGTGGAACGTCTTGGCAGCTAGATTTCTAGTTTTGATTTATTTTTTCGTTCGAGATTCTTGCTGTTAATTGTGGGTCCGTGTGCCCATTGTGCTGATTTTTATTGTTTCAATTGGTGTTATCGGGTCTGTGAGCCCAGTTATCTGATTTATCGGTGTTGTTGGGTCTGTGAGCCCGAGTTTGATTGCATATTGTTTCCATGTTGAGTCTTAGGAGTTTAGAGTTTAGAGTCTTATTAGTGTTTTAGTTTGTGAGTCATAAGAATAATAAACCCGGAAATAGGTAAAAAGTGAAAAAAATAAAAAGAGAATAATTGGGAAAGATGGATGATGAATAGTTAATGATGAGATGATTTAGATGAAAAAATGGCACATAATAGAGCATGAGAGGTGTTTTGAGACGAAATTGAGCTTGAACTTAGAATATTCAATCAAAATTAACCTTGTGAGAATTTGAGCCTAATTATACTCCAATTTTTGGAGTCATATACTTTCTTTCGGTGTGAATTTGATTGAATATGTGTACTAGTCTCTAGAACTTGCCTTGAGTCTTTACTAAGAATGTGTCAAGTATGTGTCGTGATTTAGGAAATGATCTTAGGCAACTCTTTGTTTAAGCCTATTTCTTTGAACCATGAAAATTGCCTTTGACCCATATTGAAAAAAATTGTCCCTAGTTAGCCCAATTGAGCCTTATAGCCTTATTTATTCATAACCTAACAATGTCAGCCGGAACCTTTTTGATTTAATTCTTTTGGCCCTAATTGGATTAATCAAGTTAGAGGGAGGAAAATTGGAAGGAATTTTGGGTGAACAAATTGTGGGAAGGAATGGGAAATAGGGATATTTTCAAAAGATGAAGGAAATAAGAGAAAAGTGATAGGTGAAAAACGAAGAATGGCCTCTCTAATAAAAAAAACAAAAAAAAAAAAAAAAAAAAAAGAGAAAGAAAGATTGAAAAAAAGAAAAAGAAAAGTTGTATTATAGAGGAGAGGCTAGAAAATAAAGTGCTTAAATTGTGAATTTGCTTAGAACATTCGGGTAGTCCCAAAAATGTGGTACCCACAGAATTGAAAAGCACTTAAGTTGTATGGACTTGGGAAGGTGAAGAAGTCACTTTGCAAGGTGATTTGCTGAAATTTGAAGAGTGAGGTTGAGTGATTGTATTGAGGGGTAGTCGGGTTAGACGTAACTTGATTAGTCCAATGAATAGTCACTTATATCCAAATGTATCCCACCTTACCTTAAGCCCACATTACAACCAAAATAAAGACCTTTTTGATCCTTTGTCACACATAGCAAGTACGAGGTCTAGTCTAGACAATTGGCAAGCATATGGTAGATTTTGCATGTAATTCAATATGAGTGGAAATTATGTTAGCCTAAACACTGGAGAGATGAGTGAAACACTTACCCGGTGAGGGTTGAATAATTCGAAAGTTCAAAGTCTCGAGATTAGTTGATTTACGCGTTATCACATATGCTCAAGTGAATTGTGTTGCCTAGTTGCTTTAAGAAAAATCAGACTGAAACTGAATTCATCGTCTAATCGCCCTAAGCAAAATGCATAATCACTTGTCTTCTTTGTGTCTTTTTGTATGATGTTCGGGACGAACAACAGTTTAAGTTTGGGGGAGTTTGATAACACGTTATTTATGCATGTATTTAGGTCGATTTAGGATCATATTTTATATCATTTACGTGCATATTTGACCGGCATTTAGTTATATTAATAATATTTGGGTCATTTGACGTGTTTTGACTTGTTTTAAGGTATTTTGAGCATTTTCAGGCTACCGGACGAGGAAACCAGTTGGAAAAGAGTGAAAACCGGCCCAAAAGAGTGAGAACCGTCGAAGAACCGGTCCAAACCGGTCCGAACCGGCCTGAACCGGTCCAGGAGCAAAACCGGGCAAGAACCGACACGGCCGCGTCACAAAGCAACACGGCCGTGTCAAAAGTGGTCCACAATGTGCTGTTGATTCTGGAATAGAACACGGCCGTGTCACTCAAGTAACACGGCCGTGTCAAATGTTGCGCAGAAATTGAAGAATTGCAAAGCAACACGGCCGTGTCATTTAAGCAACACGGCCGTGTCAAAAAGTCCACCGATAAGAGAAATCGTGTTTTAATAGGATTTTGAGCCTATCTTCTCCAAGTTTCGTCCCCAACTCTATAAAAAGGACCCCAAGCTCTAAGAAAAGGGAATCAATCATCAAGAACATAAATTACATCATCTTGGAAGACAGAGAAGACGAAGATCATCGAGACGGAGTCATCCGGGTTTATTTATTCTTTTCTAGTTTAATTCTTACAATGTTTTTCATAGAATTTTGTATTGGATTATTACTAGGCATGAGTAGCTAAGCTATTCGTGTCCTAGGGTTAGAAAGTAGGGATTTTTTATAACAATGTTTTGATTTATGATTTAATCTATTAATTCCGTTCTTTATGTGTTTTATCTCTATGTTTATGCTTAAACTGAATTTAGCTTGATCACCTAGATTTAGTAATTTAGTTTAACAATTCCGCTTCGAGAGGAGGGAATTGTTATCAGACTTAGAACATAGAGCGCAGTTGTCTATGACTGTGTAGGCCGTGGCTTAGGATCGTTTGGGAGTTATTAGGTTTAATTGACTCGAGAGGGTAATTAGCTTAATTAATCAACGGTTTAATCGCTTCGAGAGAAGGATTAGATTATTGTCGTGCCGCCTAATAAACATTAGAATTGGTAAATTAATAGGTTAATCATATTCCACATTGAAATAATATCCTGAAATCGAAGCCCTAGGATACCTTTTCTCTTTGATTGTTAGTTTTCGTGTTTCCTAAGTTTGAAGTTATATTTAATTGAGTAGTTTAATTAATAAAATCAACCTTTAAAACTTAGTATCTAGTTAGGACATTCCTAGAGTATTAGGGTATCAAACTACCTAAAACTATTCCTTGTGGGATCGACCTTGACAATAGTACTACACCTACATCCGTACACTTGCGGAACACTAGGTTAGAAACCGACGTGTCACACGACCCCCATCTCCACCTCCATTTAGTGTTCCTACTTCCGAGACATTTCGGGCCAAGATGCACGACCGAATTGAAGTTGGTAGAAAGATATCCAAACTCATGGTGGAGATCAGTCATTTAATGCAATTTTTATTCTAAATGATGTTAGTTCTTTAAATACTATCCTATTTTATTTGCTTGCCGAATCTTAACCTGTAATTATTGTGGATGTGCAGGACATGTTGCAGGAACTTTGTACAGAAGTCCCTAAGATTATACAAAGTTCACTTCGGACCGAAGTTAGAGATTTACTTCATGGGGTATTGGAATCCTCCATGTCGAAGATCATGGAGAAGGTCTTACCTTTAGTAAGGGAGCCCAGCAGTAGAAAGTCCACAGATCGGCTGATGCATCCACTCCAGTGCCCGATGCTAAGGTCGGGATCGTCAGTGATGACCTGTATTATCGGACCTCATCGCCTTGACATGCGAGGCAGTGATGTCTTCGATACATAATGTCAACACCCTCTACACTTCTTAATTTATTAGTTAATATGCCTATTGGTATTTTGTTTACTGGCACTTTTTTACAGTATAATAACATAAACTTGATTATTGCCATAGTCTGAAACAGGTGATATGGAAGGTTCACCAACAGGGCCCGGTACTGAGGTTATGGAAAAGACGGCCGAAAAGTTCGCCACCCCAAGTATGTTAGTTGATATTATTTTCGAAGAGGCCACTCCGGAGGGACAAATTGCTCGTGTTCGGCAGACTAAGAGGCGTTCCGCAGCATGCGTCACCCCGTATCAAAGGACAGACATGGAGAAGGAGTTTAGGGACTCCATGGCCTTTGAGTGAGCTGAGCGGAAGGTTATAAGGCACCCTAAGAATCTGAACAGGGAATTATGTTGGGGGATTGTGGATTTAAAGGAGGAATTTGACATTCCGGTGAGTCCGCAAATCATATTTTACCCCTAATGTGTGTGTGATAATTGGTGAAAGTTCTCAATATGATAATCTTAAATTTTGTGCAGGCTGTGAATTGTTACACATGGTGTCTAGCTCTGTCCCTCACCCTCAACATCAACATCAACCCGCAAGTCAATGCACGGTCCCTCAACATCGTGGACATTTTGTTCTTTGTAAGATAATTTTAGAATATTGGTAACATTGTTTTTCTAATGTTAATTTTTATTTTGAAAAAATTACGTTATTGACGGTGTGATACTTGAACTGCTATTTTGTGCAAATGATCAAGACTGCTATGAGCCATGAATGGGAAAACCTAGAATGAGAAGCCCATTATCTTCATAATAGGGTTCTTAAGACTTGCAAGCGGATCAAGGCTTGGGCTCCCGATCAGAGCTTGATCGACTACGTACTTGGTGTTCACACCATCATTTGTATGTCTGTGGCACGAGGTCCTTAATCTAAATCGACTTAACATATTGCAAAGTTCAAAATCACCGTCGTTTACAGCATTCAACTTCTTTGACGTTTTTCTGTACTACATTTTTTTAAGTTATTTTTCCTCGTGTTTGTAGGCCCAACGAAAGGTAGTCATTCTTTTACCCCTTAGGTCCATCTAATTCGACGGGAGATCCGATTGTATGGTTCTTTAGTGTAGCATGACAACCCGGAACATCGTAACAACCAATTGCGGCCAATGCATTTTTTACTGCCTAGACTATTGAAGGTGGTCATCTTCTATCAGAAGATGGGGACTAAACTTAACCTTGCGCCGTTCAATTATCTCGGGTGAAGCCAAGTAGCTCATGCAAGTCAGCGGTAGTAGCTATGGGGAATTTGCAATGATATACATCGAGGGAAAGATATCAGCGACATGGGATCTCAAGTAGTTGACCACTGATCGTTTCCTGGCTGAATACCGGGAGAACATGGCAAAGAAGTTTTTTTTGGCAGCCAAGAGATATAGTAGACTTAATTAGTTCGGAAACTTTTTTCTTGAAATAACTGAAGTTTTTTTCTATCAAAGTTTTTGTTATTGCATCCCAAATGTGAAGTGTTTAAGTAATTTGTTGGCCATAAGCATCATTGTGCATCAATAAACTTAAGTTTTGGTCGATAAACAACCCATCTTTGATAAGTTGAGTCATTTTCTTGAAACCCTAAACATAAATAAAGATACAAGAAATGAATTTAAGTATATCGATCCAGATTAATTTATAGACCAATATATACACAACGATAAATTGAAAATCGATATATAGAAACAAATACAGCTTTATTGATGTGCAAAACTAAATTTACCGATGCATGTTAACGTTGATAAATGAGTACAAGTCAATAAATGAGTTTTAAAATTTCTCATCTTAAGCACGTCGACATACATATATCGATGTGCAAAACTAAGTTTACCGATGCGAGTTAGCATCGATATATATATCCGTACATCGATGCCCATGCATCGATATGACTTTAAAATTTTACCTTTTTTTCCAGTTTCCAACCAGTGTAATAGTGGATTTTTTTCATTTGTGGTACATGAACATAATTCGATTAAGTAATTCCCATAACAAACATAAAAGCATCTTATCTTAAATTTGCAAGTTTACCTCCAGCAATTACCTCCGACATTATCCTCCCAGTTTGTAAGTTTTTCCCAATTTCCGGCGATTATAACAGTAGATGGGCATCTAAAATAGTAATTGTACGCGGGACAAACAAACGGGAAAATATTCGACGGTGGTGGGAAAGGTGACGGTGGGGGAATGGCAAGACAGAAGTCATAACTAACATTGTTCAAATTCTCAAATATCAAATCCAAATAAAGTACCTTTAATAACTTAATACTACCATATGCTTTACGGCTCTGTCTCTGCTTCAATCGCTCTTTCCATTTCTACTTGAGGTTCAATAATGGATTGGGACGAGCTTTTTTTAGCTCGTGGTGCACAATTTATAATAATTAAAAGCACAAGGAGGCATATCATGTAATACATTATAATGAATGTACCATGTAGCCAAATAGCATGTTAATTGTGTTCTAATGAGGTGTGTAGCTAAGTAGCATGTCAAATATATTGTACTGCAACAACATGTACCCTAATAGCATGTTGATAACAGCAAACACCTTTACAGTCCTAAGATACAACTAATTAAAATAAATTGTGAATAAAAGCCCCACCAGGAAATGAAATATACTGAAATGCAAATGCTGGCAAATTAATCTATTTTCCTAGGCCCCTACTCTCGTTCCTCAAACTCTACAATTAATAAAGAACGGAAATATTTTAATGTTACATAATAATAAAATAGAACATAACAAAACAAAAGGTTTAGGCTTGGATTGATTAAAATGGGCCGTGACTTATTTGTAAACAAAATAACTAATTTGGTGATGGGATAATGCTGAAATGATTCAAGAGGGTATTTGGGCTTGGCTAGGAATGTTGAATTGGAGTTAATTTCTCATTTCCCTTCTCTGTATGAATTATGCATCCCTCATCTCCTAACAGTCTGCTTCTTCTTTCTCCATTAACACGTTCGACTACCTCCTCATTTTCTCTTCCTCAAATTTCAACCAAGACTTGGACGACATCGATTTGGCGGCAAAGAACAATGGTGGACAAATATTCAGGACCCTGTGTATGCGTCTCTTTTCACGTATGATTGCAACTCTAAAATTATGAAGGCTTTTTGTGAGGCTTGGTGTCCGTTTACGAACACTCTACTTACGTCATTCGGGGAACTGTTGATTTGTTTATGGGACTTGCATACTTTACCAGGCCTTCCAATGATTGAATTTCTTTAACGAGGTCATACCAACTACAGTGGAGCTTATCGGGACTGATAGAGTTGGAAACCTCGTCCTTCCTCCTAGCTGCAAATATCTGCTTCACGCACACCGCCTTCTCTAGATGCAAGTGGAATCCAAGTTTTGATAGAGAAGTGGGTGAAGGTTTGGTCCAAGAAAGTTGCGAAGTATAGTGAACCTCCCTCGCGAAAGAGTTTAGAGAAGAAAAGGGAGATACGTCCCAAGCCAACCCACAACCCTCATGGCGACCTAGTAGAACACGAGCAGTGGATGTTGACAGAGGAATCCTTGTTCAAGAAGCTCAATGTTGAATGGAAATAGCGAGAAGAGACGTATCTGGACACCAACCTCGCTTGTTGGCTTTGCAAGTTTATTTTTTCGAGCGATGATGTCAACACGATACGACCGAACATGATGGCAATAGTAAAAATAATAGGTCCTGTAGTCCCAGTTTTGACAAGCATCCGTCGAGGTCTAAACAGGAACTCGAACCTCCCGAGACCATCAAGAAGCCGATCAAATTTTTGCATTCATTTCATTAATGCTTGGTTAGCCCAATACTTCAAGAATCACTGTTCAATTGGCCCTGGAGTGCGAAGACCCTCAATGGTTACTTATTTCGGCGAAGGTGGTTGGTACACGTGTTCCGTGCACGCACTTTAGGGCACTTTTAGTGTCATTTTAGTGTCAATAACGTGCATAATTATGTGTATTTAGTGCTTTTATATTCTAATGGACAAAATAATGCGTTTGAGCTATTTTTGTATTAAGACAGATGTAAAAAGGGTCGAAATCGAAGATTAAACGACCGAGGAGTCGAGGGATCGATCGAGGCAAGAAAGGAAGAGCCAACTGAAGATCTCGGCCGAGACAGGATGATAATCTCGGCCGAGATGAGCCTCCAGGGTTTTTGTGGAGTTTTGCAAGACTGAAGATCTCGGCCGAGAGATCTCGGCCGAGACAGGATGTTAATCTCGGCCGAGATGAGCCTCCAGGGATTTTCTAGAGTTTTGCAAGATTGAAGATCTCGGCCGAGATCCAATCCAATCTTGGGCGAGATGAGTCTCCAGGGAATTCTTGAAGTTTGTCAAAGATGAAAGTCTCGGCCGAGATGCAATCTAATCTCGGCAGAGATGAGTCAAAACCTCAAAAGCCCTAGTTTCCCCTTTTTTACGTCTCGGCCGAGATACAACCCAATCTCGGCCGAGATTTACCTTCGACCCAAAATTCTTGAAAACCCCTTTTCACGTCTCGGTCGAGACACACTCCCGTCTCGGCCTAGATTCACTACTCTGTTTTAAAATCCTGAATACGTTTTTGCCTATTTTGTCTAGCACTTTCTCCCTTTATATATATATCATCCCATTCGAATTTAACCTAACCTTGGATAACTTTTGGGAGTACTTTTGGATACTTGGAGAGCACATTTCAGCCACCAAGGAAGGAGATTGGGCAAGGGATTGAAAGATCATCTTCTCCAATTGACATCTTTGGATTCATCCAAATCAGTATCATGTTTCTTCATTTTTCCATTTATTTTCTGATTATATTAGTTAATATGGGTGGCTAGCACCCTTAGTTCATCCTTGATCATTGTGGAACCTTGAGTCGAGACATTGATGTGATTATTACGGTTAATGTTACCGAGAATATTGTGTATTTAAGTGTTTTGTGTTATTTGCTCTTGTTGATTCACATTTATGAATTAATTATTGGTTTGATCACCCTTTAAGGGATTTGTGAATGTGTTGCTAGAATAGGAGATTACTATCCGTAATTGTAGGATTTCCGATTCCCGAGTAGCAAACAATAATTATTTATTGGGGATAACACAAAGTTCAACCACTAAAACCGAGCTTTCGAGTTTTATGTTGAATTTATCTCGTTGTCCTAGTGTTTAATGCTTTTGGTGATTGAATCTAAGAGAGCTTGTTCGAGGATTCGGTTAAACTGAATAGGGTTAGTCGAAGAGCTTATTTTGATTAACTAAGATTAAGGGACAACAAGGCTATTAGAGTTTGTTAATAGTCTTGAGATAAGGGCTTAAATCACAATTCAATCGGGCATTAACAATAGTTGCATCAATTGTTCAAGACCAAGGGGAAGCATGATCAAGGGTGACTTGTTCTACTATTTGAAAACTAAAACCGAAAAAGATCTCTTCTAGTGTTTTTGAGTACTTGTTTCTTTTAATTGTGTCTATTTGCTTTTAATTGTCACTAATAGATTGCTAGTTTCCCAACAACCCCCCATTATTGCTTTCTTAAGTATTTTTTTCTTGCATATTTAATCATAAACTGCTTGACATCGTAATCAAAACTGTTCGGCCGTTCCCTGTGGGATCGACCCTTATTTACCATTCTACTAAGTAGGATAGTCGGTAAGGTTTAAGTGTATCTTCATACACGACATTAATTTGGTAGCAAGACACGACGCTACCAATTTTTGGCGCCATTGCCGGGGAACGGTTTAGAACGATTTTGTTTTATGTGTTAAGCGTTAGTTTTATTTACATAGCTAGTTGTTTGTTTTGTTTATTTAAAGAGCATCCGTCGAGCCAACGACGTTAAACAAAGGCGCTTGTCGGGAGGCAACCCGACGTTTATTGCTTTTCGTATATTCAATTTCGTAGTTTAGTTTTTTTTATTTATATTTAGATATTATCTTATTATCTTCTTTTAGAGTGCAGAGACTATGATGATGAGGAACCGACCAATCCGTGAAATTCAAGGAGATAGCACCAAATGGAATTGAAGAAGGCCAAAAATCACTGTGAGTTAGGACACCAATTCGTACCCTTTCTTCCTCACAAACTTTGGTTTTTAACAAGTTTGGGGAAGTCTTGGTAGGTGTACGTATTGGCAGCCCAAGAGTTTAACTTTCCATATGCTACTCTATTGTCTTTTGGACTTATTAGACTTGAAATGGTTTGGTATCTTTGTATGGATTAGTCTGTTGCATTTTTAATAAATTGTAAAGTGGTGAATAATATGGTTAAATTCGGTGAGCACCAAATTGTACTCCTCTTTTCCACAAACTTAGTTTGCAACTAAGTTTGGGGAGGGGGTGGATTCGTACAAATTGGTAGCTCGAGAAAGCAATTGGATGAGTTTAGGAAAGAAAAATGTGGCATTGATTAATGATGAAAAATTTTGACAAATATTTTTGAAAGAAGCACATGGTAGAGTATGATAGACTTGTTGAAACAAAATTGAACATACACTCAAAACTTTTGATCAAAATTGCAACCGAGTGAGTTTTTGAGCTTCAGAAGATACTCCCATTTTTGGAGAATGTAAACTTTCTTTCGGTGTGAAATTCATTGAGTGCATTTAGTTGTCTCTAGAACTTGCCTTGATTCTCTATTTTGCATGAGTCGGTGCATTGTGTGACATTGAAAATGATCTTAGGCAATCCTTGATTTGAGCCTACTTTCAAGCTTGAAAACACATCCTTTTTACCTAATTTGATATTGTCTCTAGTTGAGCCCCTTGAGCTTTTAGCCTCTTGTTTGACAGCCCAACTCTACAAGCCGAAACCCTTTCAATTAGCCTTTGAACCTAATTGGACTATTTGAGTATGAGGGAGGTGGTTGGAAGGTAGTCGGGTATTTTGGGATTGAAAGGGGTAATCTATGGGGATTATTGAAGGGTGAAAAGAGATAAAACACTAGGAAAAGAATCGAGAACACTAGTCCTCTCCAATATTTGTTTAAAAAAAAAAATCGAAAAAATCGAAAAATCAGAAAAACAAAAGAAAAAGTTAGTTGTATATACTCATTGTTGCTTTTGATTTGGAGAGGCTAGTAATATAAATGCCTTTTAATAGATGTTCTCAAAGTTGTAAGAATTCAAGAGAAAATACACTCCAAGGGAGAATTGAGAAAGCATTTAGGTTGTGGACTTTGTGGTAAGGAGAAGAAATCAATTTTTGGGATTGGTTTACTAAGGAAGTAAAGAGTGAGGTTGAGTGACCATTGTTTGAGGGGTAGATGGGTAGTGCACGACTCATTTAGTCCGTTTTATAGTCACTTATACCCAAAATTATCCCACCTTACCCCAAACCAACATTACAACCCGTTAAAGACCTTTTTGATTCTTTATCACACATGTCGGTATACATCGAAGTTTAGATGATTGGCAAGCTTATGGTAGGCATTTTATGCATTTCAATGTGAGTGTATACACTTCCCTTTTGATACACTTGAGAGTCGAGAGTTACACTCACCATGTGAGGATCTTAAGTTTAGAGTGTTTTGTCTCGAGAGTAGTGGATCTAGTCTATCACACATGCTCACTTTTATCATGATCTCTTACTCTTTTTCATGAAAATTCTGAAATCAAATGCCACTAAACTTTGCCCTAAACACGTGTTCTTTTGTCTTTCTCTTTATTGTTCGGGACGAACAAGTTTTAAGTTTGGGGAGATTTGGTACACGTGTTTCGTGCACGCACTTTAGGGCATTTTTAGTGTCATTTTAGTGTCAATAATGTGCATAATCACGTGTATTTAGTGCTTTTATACTCTCATGGGCAAAATAATGCGTTTGTGCTATTTTTGTGTTAAGACAGGTGAAAAAGAACATCAAACGACCACGGAGTCGAGGGATCGATCGAGGCTACAAAAGGAAGGGCTAACTGAAGATCTCGGCCGAGACAGGATGCAAATCTCGGCCGAGATGAGTCTCCAGGGGATTTCATGAAGAATTGCAAAATTGCAAATCTAGGCCGAGACAGACTTTGCATCTAGGCCGAGATGGAAATCTAGGCCGAGACAGATAATGCGTCTAGGCCGAGATGAGTCTGCAGGGGATTTCAGAAATTCCAGAAATGGAGATCTCGACCGAGATGCAATCCAATCTCGGCCGAGATGAGTCAAATCCTAAAAATTCCAAATTTTCTCTATTTCACGTCTCGGCCGAGACACACTTGCATCTCGGCCGAGATTCCTTACCCTGTTTTAAAATCCTGAATGCGATTTTGCCTATTTTTTACTAGCACTTTCTCTCCTTGTATATATATCATCCCGTTCGAATTTAACCTAACTTAGAATAACCTAGAACCCATCCCCCACACATAATCAGCCACTTTTCTCCATTGGAAGCAAAAGAATGGAAGGGGGTTGAAGATTTTGATCTTCAACCCTAACCTTTGGTTCTTTCTATCCTATTTTCATGTTTTCTTTAATTTTCTGTTACTTTATCTTTGTATTAGGTAAAATGGGTGACTAGCACCCTTTTGTTCACTCTTGATTATTGTGGAACCTTAAGTTCAAGACATTTATGTGATTATTACGGTTAATGTTACCGAAAATATTGTGTATTCAAGTGTTTTGTGTTATTTGCTGTTATTGACTCACATTTATGAATTTATTATTGGATTGATCACCCTTTAAGGGATTTGTGAATGTGTTGCTAGAATAGGAAATTACTATCCGTAATTGTAGGATTTCCGATTCCCGAGTAGCAAACAATAGATTTATTTATTGGTGATAGCACAAAGTTCAACCTCTAAAACCGAGCTTGCGAGTTTTATGTTGAATTTATCTCGTTGTCCTAGTGTTTAATGCATTTGGTGATTGAATCTAAGAGAGCTTGTTCGAAGATTCAGTTAAACTGAATAGGGTTAGTCGAAGGGCTTGTTTTGATTAACTAAGATTAAGGGATAACAAGGCTATTAGAGCTTGTTAATAGCCTTGAGATAAGGGCTAGAATCACAATTGAATAGGGCATTAACAATAGTTGCATAAATCGTCCAAGACCTCGGTGAAACATGATCAAGGGTGAATCATTTTGTTATTTACAAACCAAAAACCTATAAAAATCTCTTTAATTGTTTTTGTTTATTTAGGTGTTAGTTGTTATTTCATTAACCCCCCCACTTCTTTATTGTTTTCTAGTTTATTTACTTTATGTTTCTTGATAATAATAGCTTAATACATAAAAGCAAAATTATTCAACCGTTCCTCGTGGGATCGACCCTTGCTTGCCACTCTACTAGTTAGAGTAGTAGGATAAGGTTAAGTGTATCTTCATACACATTAATTTGGTAGCAAGAAACGACGCTACCACCAACCTTTCCTCTATTACTTGAGTTGTTGCTTCATTTGCTAGACTTGCTTTAGCACAAGCTACATCAGCCTTCTCTTTGCCATTGCCTCTTCGACTTCTTATTATGTCGCTATAATCTTCAATTTCTCTACTATATCTTCCATAGTAGTTTTCGCTTTAGTGCTTAGCTCGAAGGAACATCATCAAAAGCTGGATCATTCTCCACATCCTCATCTTCCAGGAGATAATCTTCCTCCTCATCCGCATTACTCTTGGAAGGAGTATCATTGTAGTCCAGCAGTTGTTCATCTTCATGTTGTTCAACTGTCTGTGCATTTGGAGTATCTTCCAGAATGATTACTTTAGCAGTATTATAAATAAGATCTTCAGCATTAAGTATTGCAACTTGAGCGAGGTTACTGTATGTGTGAAACTTCTCCTCACTTGCTTCAGTTGCCTGTTGTTGCGAAGTAGTTTCTATATCTCCTCCTACCTCTGAGATCCCACCTTGTGTGCTTCAGTTGCTTGTTGTTGAGCACTGGCTCGTCTACTGCAATCTCTCGTACAATAGGTTCATGGGCGAACTACCAAGTGCTTGCTTCCTTGTCTACTACCACTTCATCAATAGCGGATACATTGGCATTTGCAGCGTCTCTTCAACTACTTGTTTTGTGCTTCTGGTAGCTTCATGGACATCGTGAGAGGTTGCTGCTACCTTGTGTATTGTCCTCTCTTCCAACAGATTCATTGGCATCTTGCCTAGCATTGAAAATAATAGATAGTGGAATTTGGTCTTCTTCAGGGCTTTCTGCAGCAGTTGGCTGTGCTGCTGTAGAATCATCAGCAGGTTGCTGCGATGAGCTTCTAGGTCCCCTTACCAATGGAACCTCGTGTCTCCGATTGGTATCGTGTCTACTATGCCTCAGTATTCGTTGAATCACTTTATCATTAGTTTCATCTTCACCACGGGGTCACTATCGTCAACAGGGAGTTTCGAGGCTATCTTCTCCTGTAGGCAAATCCTTTTTATTCCTCTAATGCGATCACCGAAGTCCTTGGATGTCAGTTTATCAATGTCTTTACATTGTCCCAGGAGGTGACCCATTCTTCTTCCTCACCCCAATTACCCCAGTCTAAGATCGCAGGGTATAACCTTACCCTATTAGAGCACCATCTGTTGTACCTTTCCATTTCTTCCTCCAACAGCTTGTCAATGAGCTTGTATTTTTCTTGTTGCTGGGGAGAGGCAACATTTTGGCCGACAACAAATCAAAGTTCATCTCCGACTGCACATTGTTCATCCCTTACTTCATGAGGTTCATTCGCTGCCTGTGAAGTGTGCTGAGAGCTGCCTGCGAGGTTTTCTGCTTGAACTAGTAACTCCTCATATTAATTTGGAGCATCTTCTACTACTTCTTCTTGGGTTGCAGAAGTAGCAGGGTGCAAGTTCTGGCTGAGAGGTTGGATAGAGAGAACACCATAAGAAACAAGAGTGGAGTCCCATTGTTCCTACATTATGTGTACTGACTCACGATCAAGAGATGGTGGTCGTGGTGGTGAGGCTGATGTTTCAGACTCGTCAAAGAGTTTCCTGATAGTGCTTGTTCTTGAGGTGGGCTTTGATCAGTCTCCTTGGTTTCTTCTGTAAGGACTCTCCTCAACACTACTCTCTTCCTCTTCCTTTTCTTCAACGACCCTATAAGAAATGATTGATTCCATTATAGGTTTCAACTGTTGAGATATCTTCTTGGAAGAGGGTTTTAAAGTCATCATCTTCCGCTTCTCAACAGGAGTAGTAGGGACGCGGGTGAACATTCCCTCTTCTTCGTCCCTTCGATTGGGACTTGCCCTCGTACCATCTATCCACTTGCGACCCTTCATCTTCGTGACCTCATCCACTAGACGGATGAAGAGAAACAATTTTCAGTTTACTAATTCCTCTTTCCATAAGGCGATCATCAACCGGAATCTGGGACTAGTGCACTTATCATAACTCTCAGTTTGCACTCGATACTGCGACTAAATATATCATGCAGAAAATCAAACTCGGGAAGAAAAGCAAAATTGGTACAAGATCCATGCACATTTACTGCTTGGTGGTCACCTGTAAATACCTTCCAGCATTCAAGCAACAGATCTCCACCAAATATCTTCAGTTGTGTTGGAGTCAATCCTTCCTCCGTTATAGAATAGATCTTGGCGATCGTAGAAGGAGTGATCACAATAGTACTCCTTGCCATGATGCATGTGATGGTGGTTGGTTCACCCCTGGAGTTGCGAGTGACTTCTGTAGTTGTATAGAACTGCTCCACCAAGTCTTCTAAATATCTTGGTGTGTGGGCACCACAGAAGAAGGTTGGATGACTCGAAAATAACTTTCTTCAGATTTTCTTGATCAACTGCGATCCTCTATTTCTCTTTGCCATCCGTATCCGTAGATTCTCGAGAGATGCAAGTCTTCTTCAATCAAGTCAGAATTATTTTTGGTTGGAGTTGATTTCAGAGATGCCATTTTCCTTGTTAGAGAAGAAAACCTTTGAAGATTTGAGTTTGTTTGGATCTTTTACAGTTTCTTCTCAAAACGTCGTGATCAAAAGTCTTTCCAACATTCTATGTTTAGGTATATATAACCTGTCACTTTAGATGATCAGGAACGACTCTTGGTTCACTTGAGAAGAAATCCATGCGATTTGAAATTTCACATTCATTGATGGGAAAATGAATTTGAATTAGATGCTGTGATTTAATGAATGCATTAATCAAATACAATTTATCATATTACCTCTGTGGAAGGCAACAGTTTCGGCGCAGTAAAGGATGTGTGCATTAAATATGGAGAAATATTTGTTTGGATAAGAAATGAATGAATGTTTCCCACTTTAAAAGCTTATCAATTTTTAAGGTTCGTCGCACTAATTGGTACGAGAAAAATTAATGATGTAGCAATTAATGGAGTAAGCTTTGAATGTTGTAGGCATTATATACTTCCAGCTTGTGTACCACATTAAGGTTACCTGCACTAAGCTTTCAACGAATCACCATATTACAGCTTATTAGGTTTCTCCTCTTGTAGGCATTCTCGTGAATCGCCACGTCCAGTCTACTAGCATTCTACTTACATCACCTTTGCTTGCAGTAGGAATCATATCACTGTGCCTTACTTACAGCATTCCTCTTACTCCAGTAGGGTTACAGTAACCTTTCAGTTGACTATTTCAAAACTTATTTCAATGCTTCCCACAACAACAAACTCTACCTACAAGGGTTTTCCTGCATAAGTAGCATCCCTAATTTGGTCCAAAACATATTGAAATGTGATTCACATAGAGGTTTAGTGAATATATCAGATAGCTACGTGTTTGTTTGTATCTTATCAAGCTTGACATCTTTTCTTTCAACATGATTGCAAATGAAATGATGCCTTACCTCTATATGCTTGGTCCTTGAATGATGAACTAGATTGTGTGTGATAGCATCACACTAAAGTTATCACACATTATAGGAGTTTCTCTTGCGAGTATCCCCTTTCATCATTGTGGTCTCTGTGTCAATTTATTTCCAATTGCAATACAAAGAGAATACCCTCATAACTATATTTATGTTAAACATAATATTTTACCCTTCATGTTCCCAGGATTTAACATGTATTATTCTTCAAATTCTGCACTTAAGAAGTAAGAGTTCTAAAATTTCTACTTTTGTGTATCTATCTCAAACACAGATTTTGTGTACATTAACTTCTCTCTTATACAGTAATCTCAAACTAATTAATTTAGTAAATCTATCTCCTAAAATATATATACCGAATTAGGGGGTCTCTTGAACAGGTGCAACTTTTCTTACAGAAAGACAACCTTTATCTGTTGCTAATTACTCCCTCCGTTTATTTTTAATTGATCTTTTAGATTCTTAATGATTTTTTAAATTAATTGTTCTTTAAGCTATTTGTCACCATTTCTCTCAAATTTTTCCTTGTCAATCCTAAAATATCTCTTACTTTTCAACTTAGATTTGAGATAGATATGAGAGAGAAAAGTGTTTACTTAGGGTATATTTGGAAAAAAAAAATTGAATTCTTAATTCTTTCACTTTTTTTTCTTAAAGATCACTTAAGAAGAGATGGAGGAAGTAGAATTTAAAATATGAAGCGATTTTCGATGAAAGACGTGTCCCACAAGATTTAGAATCAATTTGAATCATGCAAGTTGCATCCCTTCCACCGAACTAAAACGTGAACACTTTTCAAGGGAGGGCAGATCTGGGGAGAAGATTTATTTGGGGTTGATGATTAACAAAAAATGTATTTCGTGATACATTATACAATTGCTGGTCATTAATAATAAGTTATTTGTGACAACTTGCCATCATAAAATTCTCCACAAATTATTGAGAACATTTTTAGACTACTTTTAAAGACAATTAGCTATTGCACAAAATATTTGAGATGTATCTGAGACCAATTTTGTTGTCTCAAATATATTTTTTGCGTCTGAGTTATTGAGGCGACTAATTAGTGACGACATATTGTCTCTAATAATAAAATTGTGACAACTAGTCATTATTTGAGACCACTTCTTGTTATCTCAAAAGACCCTTTTTATTGTACCGAGAAGTAGGGGATTGGGGTGATTTGGAGCAGATTTAGTTGGGGTGGGGTGGGGTGGAGTGAATTTGGGGGGTTGGTATATTTACTTAATTATATTTAGATTATATTTAGTATTTTAAATTTGAATAATATTTTGTACAGGACTATACCCTCTATATTTCAAAATCACTCTTTTATTTTATTTGTTATTTTATGATGTAATAATAACTTCATATTAGAATTAGTAGTCTACATTTATAAAATAAGTTTGACTTTTACACCTAATGTGTTTGTGTGTGTGTTTGTCTACGAATTTTTGGAATAAAAAACTATTTATATTTTATTTATGTTTTAGATTTTTAGCGCTTTTATAATTTAGGGTTAATTGCACTAAAATTCACGAACTTTGTCTTAGTTTTAACTTACAACATGAACTTTAAAATGTAACAATCAGTTCATCAACTTAATTTTCTTTGCAAACCAATACATCGGGTTTGAAATCAGGCCTAATTATTGATGTGGAGCCCGATCATCCAACATTATATTCTTACGTGTTATAAAATTAAAATAAAAAAACTCATACCTCATTTACATGTACTTACAGGTAAATGCACAACATACAAGCCAAAAAATCAAACACCAAATTGCTACACATTTTCTCCATTTTCAGCGGCAATTTTCACGATCCCAAATCCTTATTCACTCCTAAAATTAATAAAAAGGTGAAATTTCAGATTTTTCCCCTAAGAAGAACTCATAAATTAGGGTTTTTAGAAAAGAACTCATAAATTAGGGTTTTTAGAAAAGAATCAATACTTTTGGTAGTATGTTTTGTGTCCACTTTTGTGTTGATAGCTTTGAGAGATCACGCAATTAATTACATGTATATGAGGTGTGGATTTTTTGTTTTAATTTTATTACACGTCAAATGTCATGTGGAGGATCGGGCTCCAAGTCAATAATTACGGCCTGATTTCAAACCCGATGTATCAATTTGTAAATAAAATTAAGTTAATGAATTATTTTGTTACGTTTTAAAGTTCATGTTGTAAATGAAAATTAAGGCAAAGTTCATGAATCTTAATGTAATTAACCCTATGATTTATTTGAACAATATCCTATTTTATTTGGTGTTTTTATATTATTTTAATTTTTATCAAAGTTATTAAATAAATCTTAAATTCTTTCTATTATTATATAGTTATTTTAATAAATATTAAATTGATTTAGTTCTTATTGATAGTGAGGTGATATAATTTGACTCAAAACAATTCCAAAACCTCCGCATCAGATGCTCGCGAGTGTCACATGCCACTTACATACAAAATCCAACAAAAACTTGGGCGGGAATTAGGCTATAGTAGTAATGAACATATTTTGCAATTTTTCCTACTTAAAATTTTATAAATTGGGGAGTTAACTTATGATATTTTTGTTTTTTACATATATTTTATTAATTCAAATATACTTACACTTACCTCAAAATATACGTAGTATAGTTAATATAATAGTGAAAACAAACTGTCTTAGACGATGGTAACGATGCAATTAGTCAATTAGATGTCAAGAAATGTAATCGATGTTGTAGTTGAAAAAAGCTAAAAGATGGTAATTGTTTTAATACCTCTTAAAGTTTATGTTATACTTGAAAATGCTGTAAAAGTTGATGATTTATTTGGCAATCCCAATTTTAAATAAGAAGCGTGAAATTCTGTTTTCAAAGTTGAAATATTTGTTTGGAGTTGGATAAAATGGTATGAATAAATTATTTGATATATAGGAAAACATAATTGAAATTTTGGACAATATAATAATAGAAAATATGTAAAGCCGAAAGCATGAAGACAAAGAAGTAGTCTTCATGGGTTTCCCAAGTTACATTTTCCGCTGCCGCACGAATCCGCACACTCCACTACTCTGGCATTATCTGTCAAAATCAAATTTAATTAACATAATAAACAACGATATTAATATTAGTTAATAGTTTTAGAGAGGGCAAAAGGGTAAAGTTACCATATCGAAAGGGAGCGCAGCGATGAATAACGCAATGAGGATCGCAACTGGGAGAGTGAAGGCACTTCAAAACACATTTTATGGCGCAGATTGAAGCATCATGTATCTTATCACTACACTTTGTATAACAAGTATCGTAACAAACACCGTAAGAACCCGACGCAACCCCTGCGTACAATAGCATCAACACTGTCATTGCAGCTACCTTTAACTGCGCATTTCTGCCCTCATCCATGCTTATCAATTGTTTATGTATTGTCTTCACTACATCTCTCACTATGTGTATCTATATATATATATATATATATATATATATATATATATATATATATGGATGTTTTTTATGAATTGGTCCATTTAACTACCTACTAAAAGCTAGGGGTGACTTATTGACAAAATCAAATTTACAAAATTATTACGGCGTTTTCTAGGATGATGTTGTACGTTACAAATTTAGATATACGGATTGCTTTCACTTAGCTTATTATGTCTCGTCCTCTAATTTGTTGTTCTTCTCAAAATACTTATCTTATAACCTTCCAAAATAAGATGCATGGCATGCTCTTATAAATATAATTATCATGTAAAAAAATTCCTTATCAATTATATAAACTTTTAGGGTAATGAATTTAATTATCAATTGTTGCTACTAAAAACATTAAATTTTTCCTGTCATATAAGTTCTTTGAGAAAAACCAAATATCATCTTTCTTTTGAACTAAATTTTATTGTAAATATTTTAATAGTAATTTTGACAATTTCGATTGGTTACTTGTGACTACTGGACAAAAGACACGAGTAGTCGGCTCCTTCCTGACTCCAATCTTAATTACTTTATAATAAAAGAGAACCGCTATAAGAAAATCAGACATATTTTTTCGTTCATTTTACTTTTTAAAATAAATTTGAATCATAACTAATATAGTAAGATATTTGAATCATAACTATTAGGCGATGTAACTTTTTTTTTCGTATTATTATGAAGGTTATTGCTAATAGACTTAAGCTTATCTTACCTTATGTTATCTCTATAAACCAAAGTGTATTTTTTTCAAAATCGCTTAATATTTCCATTTTATGCGCACCAAGAAGAAAGCTAAGAAGGGTTTCCAATCCCTGAAATTGGATATGAGCGCCGACCAGGTGGAATGAAATTTTCTTCAAGCCATCCTGGTAAAAATGAGCTTTGCACATTCGTGGGCCTATTTGGTTATACGTTTAGTCTCCTCTGTGTCATATTGTATCCTTGTTAATGGGGACCCGACTGAAACGTTCTTCCCTGGGAGAGGCCTCAAGCAGGTTGAACCTCTCTCACCATATTTGTTCCCGTGTTGCGCAGAGGGATTCACAGCTCTTCTTAGACAGACTGAACAAGGTGGCCGAATTCATGGCTTCAGTATTTCGAGAAATGCTCCTGTTATTTCTCATCTATTTTTTGCAGATGCCATCATCTTATTCTTCAGGCCCTGTAGAGAAAAGTGCGATTAAATTCGGAATATCCTCCGGCTTTATCAAAATGCGTCGGGTTAACGGATAAACTTAGAGAAATCAGATGTGGTAGCCAGTGCAAATATCTCTAATAATGAGACTAGCCGAGGTGTTTGGTGTGAAGGAGACGACTAAACTTGAGAAGTACTTGGGACTTCCTACTGTTATTAGTCAATCCAAAAGAGAAATTTTCCAAAGCATCGTGGACAAGGTGGTTTGCCGACTGAAATCATGGAAAGGGAAAGCCCTTACCAAGGCCTGATGAGAAGTGCTTATAAAACTTGTGCTGCAGGCCATTTCTACATATGCAATGAGATGTTTTATGTTCCCAATGGGCATTTGCAACGACATTGAGCGGGCAATTGCTCGATTTTGATGGTGACTGGAAACATCATTGGGTTAGTTGGTCTAAAATAGCAAGATTTGAGATGGACAGGGGTTTGGGTTTTAGAGAAATCTTTTTTCAACCTTGCTGTGATAGCAAAGCAATAAGAATACGCCAAACTACTTATATCTCATCTTTAAAAATCTTGTTATTTTCCTAACCATTCTCTGGATCTTGTGCAGGTCGGCAATAACCGAAGCTTTACTTGACATAGTATTTTGCAGGCCCAAACCTTGATAAATTCAGGATCCGCATGGCGTCACTACAAGAAAATGTCAGAACAACAACGCCCCTAAACAACGGTTTTAACAATTCAAATAAACAAAGACAAATAGAATGATTTTTTCGATTTTTGGTTTTTAAATATAAAACGATTCACCCTTGATCATGTTTCCCCTTGGTCTTGGACGATTTATGCAACTATTGTTAATACCTAATTAGATAGCCTTAGAACTCCTACTCCAAGATTGATAACAAGCTCTATCAATCTTGTTGTTTCTTAAGTATGATTAATCAAAATAAGCTCTTCAATTAATCCTACTCAACTTATCAAATCCTAAAACAAGCTCTTTAAGAATCAATAGTTGAGTGCATTAATAATTAATACAACGGAGTAGATTCGACATAAAACTCGTAAGTTCGGTTCTAGTGGTCGAACTCTATGTTATCCCCAATAAAATAAATCTATTGTTTGCTACACGGGAATCGAAACTCCTACAATTACGGATAGTAATTTTCAATTCTAGCAACACACAAACAAATATCCAAATGGGTGATCAAACCAAAATTCAATTCATAAGTGTGAATCAACAATCCCAAATAACATAGAACATTGCAAAAACATAATCCAATCGGTAATATTAACCGCAATAATCACATAAATGATTTAAACTCAAGGTTCAACTAATGATCAAGAGTGAATTCTAGGGTGCTAGCCACCTATTTCACCTAATACAATGATAAAGTAAGAGAAAATCCAAGAAAACATGAAAATAAGATAGAAGGAACCAAAAGACAGGATTGATGATCTTGATCTTCAATCCCCTTCCAATCTTTTGCTTCCAATGGAGAATGGTGGTTGCATATGTGTGTGGGGTGAATTCAAGGTTAGGTCAAAATCGAAAAATGACCATAAAACAACGGTTTTAGCTTAAAACCGTTGTCAGTTAACAAGTAACTGTTGTTTGTGAAATCGTTTTATAAATAAATTCGTTGAACAACAATGGTTATACTCTGTCGTTGTAGTCTCGCAGTTGTGGTTTACGAACTCAATTTTTTTAATCGTATTTTGAAAATAAGACCTTATTAAATAACTTAATTTTGACCTCATAAGTCATAACATAATTCAGAAAATAAGTTATATCCAAACCCTAGCCGCGCCTTCCTCACCCCGTCGTCTCCCTGCCCCGACCCACCGTCGTCGTCTCCCCTCGCCTGCCCTCTCTCCTTCCACGCGTCGCCGCTGCTCTTTTGTGCAGCACTCAGAAAATCAATGGAGAAAAGGCTCCGGTCGTCATTGCAAACCTCCGCCGAGGATTTATCTCCTCCGCCGCCAAATTAACGTTAAAGTCATCCATTAAAACCTTAATTAGCATTTTAAATATACTGTCATATGATTTAACTTCCTTTTCTCCATTTTCTCTTCACAATTTCGTTCACGCACCACTTCTCGTTTCATAATCCCCGATTCATCCTTCATAGAGTCTCTTATATCGCCTCGGGAAAAGCGCGCCCATAGATCCAGTTGGAATAAGAAGGACGACGACTTATGTCCTACCCAACCCGCAAAAGTGAGAAATTATCTGTCGTCGGAAAACTCCAAGTTTATGCCTACATTTTGCACCTCTACATTTTCCTAACTGATAAAGTGTTTAACGTTTCCGACTTGTCGACAACCGTTTTCTTTCACTTGTTTCAATATTTATTTATTTATTCCTTTTTTGTCTACTGTTTGGAATGTAATGTGTGCCTAAATTTGGTCTACTAAACTATAGGTGAACAACAACTACTCTGTATTTATTCTTTGTTGATTTAGTAAGTTGAAAGAGTTTGTGACCATTTTGTCATGCTAGATTCCCATTGTATATGCATATTGGAGAAATTTTTATAGTTGAACTCTGAATATAATATATGTTTTCTGTTCATTATATTTAATATTTTTTCGGTTAAAATAAAATACCTTGGTTATTTCTTTTTGGATAGACAGATTTTCACCAGTCAATCATTTTTGTATCAAAGTGTGAATAGAGACATTATAAATAGTGCTCAAGAGATTCATGTGATTGAAGAAAGTTGTGAAATAAATGAGTATTGGTTGGGGTATTGGTGATAATTAGTTTTTCATAAAATGTCCTACTTATAATTAGTTTACCAATTTTTTTAAAAAAATGTACTTTAGATAATCAATTGGGCACAACTGAGAAGGAGATGATTCTTTGAGCATAACGACGCTAAAATGATCATATGGAAAATTTATATCATAATATTGAATACTGGAATATAATATGGTTCATATATCTTCAGGTGCGGCGGAATATATTTGAAGAAATCCAATGAGGACCTCACCACCTGCGATTGCAAGCTGATGGAGCTACCACTTGGAAAAAAGAAAATATATACTTTGAAGTAACAACACATTGGTCATCACACTTGAGATGTTATCACAACTTAATTGGACTAGTTTAAGGTTGTCTCCT
This sequence comes from Ajuga chamaepitys, assembly GCA_958295605.1. NCBI lineage: Eukaryota > Viridiplantae > Streptophyta > Magnoliopsida > Lamiales > Lamiaceae > Ajuga > Ajuga chamaepitys. Next base: position 8,776,607 of record OY282499.1, read on the forward strand.
TTGAAAAATTCTTTACTGCAGTATTTTCCATGACAATATTGTATATTAATTTGATTTGGATAGATTTTTAATATAAATTCTAGCTAGGATTCCTCTTTTTCTTTTTCTAATTTGATTTCACATTTTCTCTGTGAATTTATTTAAATTATTCTCGTTTTACTTCTTGTGGATTGGTTCCCGGTAATGTCCACATTCTTGGCCATTACCAGATTGATCAATCTGCTCCTATGAGAATTTTTTCCCATGTCTGTTAATAAACCTGAAATAGAGAAACTTTAAGCTCGTTAGTATCAAACTTAGAGGTTCCAGCCACTGGGCTAAGATCGATCACTCACTCTTTTACCTCAGAGGTGCTGGGTTGACACCATCAATACGTTCGAAAAACACTCGGGGAACTGCACTTCCACAATGTGACCTGTTTCCAGCAGATTCATTACTTCATTCTAAATTGCCCTATCCTATCTTTATTCACTTGCCTAAGCTTTTGTTTCACATGCTTAATAGTAGGATCTACATTTAATGAATGCATCACGATGTTGGGGTCTATCCCCACCATGTCTGCTGATCGAAAAACAAACAGGTCCGCGTTCTTTCTCAGATATTCTATTATGAAGGAAAGTACTTCGGGAGCTAAGGACGCTCCCACTCTTATAGAAAAACCTGTCTGATTAGCGAACAGTTCCACACTCATCGGTTCTTCTTATGGTATAATTTGTACCTCTGGATCCTCTTCATCTAGTTCCATTGCCTTCAATTTTTTGTTGTTCCTTTTTACATAACTTCGCACCTCGTTGCTCTGGTCGGAGCCAAAGACTTTTCTTATTGTGCTCATATAACACCTTCGCGCATTATATTTGTCCCCTAAGACCTCCCCTACATCTTCACCCATCGCAAATTCATCTTCATATGGTAGGTTGAGATGATTGCATGGAAAAGATTGAGCGAAGGACTTCCCAGAATGATGTTATACTATAACAGGTGGTACACGTGTTCCGTGCACGCACTTTAGGGCACTTTTAGTGTCATTTTAGCGTCAATAATGTGCATAATTATGTGTATTTAGTGCTTTTATATTCTAATGGGCAAAATAATGCGTTTGTGCTATTTTTCTATTAAGACAGGTGAAAAAATGGTCGAAAACGAACATCAAACGACCGCGGAGTCGAGGGATTGATCGAGGCAATAAAAGGAAGGGTCAACTGAATATCTCGGGCGAGACAGGATGCGAATCTCGGCCAAGATGAATCTCCAGGGGATTTCATAAAGAATTGCAAGATTGAAGATATCGGCCGAGATGCAATCCAATCTCGGCCGAGATGAGTCTCCAGGGGATTTCTTGAAGAATCTTAAAGATGAAGATCTCGGCTGAGATGCAATCCAATCTCGGCCGAGATGAGTCAAATCCTAAAAAGCCCTAAATTCCTCTTTTCACGTCTCGGCCGAGATGCAACCCAATCTCGGCCAAGATCAGCCTTCGACCCAAAATTCTTGAAAACCCTTTTTCACGTCTCGGCCGAGACACACTTACGTCTCGGCCAAGATTCACTACCCTGTTTTGAATTCCTGAATACGTTTTTGCCTATTTTTTACTAGCACTTTCTCTCCTTATATATATATCATCCCATTCGAATTTAACCTAACTTTTGGATAACTTTTGATACCTTTTTTATACTTGGAGAGCACTATTCAGCCACCAAGGAAGGAGATTGGACTAGAGATTGAAGGATCATCTTCTCCAATTGACATCTTTGGATTCATCCATATCAGTATCATGTTTCTTTATTTTCCATTTATTTTCTGATTGTATTAGTTAATATGGGTGGCTAGCACCCTTAGTTCATCCTTGATCATTGTGGAACCTTGAGTCGAGACATTGATGTGATTATTGCGGTTAATGTTACCGAGATTATTGTGTATTTAAGTGTTTTGTGTTATTTGCTCTTATTGACTCACATTTATGGATTGATTATTGGATTGATCACTCTTTAAGGGATTTGTGAATGTGTTGCTAGAATAGGAGATTACTATCCGTAATTGTAGGATTTCCGATTCCCGTGTAGCAAACAATAGTTATTTATTGGGGATAACACAAAGTTCAACCACTAAAACCGAGCTTTCGAGTTTTATGTTGATTTTATCTCGTTGTCTTAGTTTTAATGCATTCGGTGATTGGATCTAAGAGAGCTTGTTCGAGGATTCGGTTAAACTGAATAGGGTTAGTCGAAGAGCTTATTTTGATTAACTAAGATTAAGGGACAACAAGGCTATTAGAGCTTGTTAATAGTCTTGAGATAAGGGCTTGAATCACAATTTAATCGGGCATTAACAATAGTTGCATTAATTGTCTAAGACCAAGGGGAAGCATGATCAAGGGTGACTTGTTTTACTATTTGAAAACCAAAACCGAAAAAGATCTCTTCTATTGTCTTTGCTTATTAATTTCTTTTAATTCCGTTAGTACTTCTATTTGCTACTAGTAGATTGTCAGTTCTTAATCAACCCCCCTCTTTATTGCTTTCTTAACTATTTATTTCTTGCATACTTAATCATAAACTGCTCGACATCAGAATCAAAACTGTTCGACCATTCCCTGTGGGATCGACCCTTATTTACCATTCTACTCAGTAGGATAGTTAGTAAGGTTTAAGTGTATTCTTCATACACATTAATTTGGTAGTAAGAAACGATGCTACCAAATTTTGGCGTCGTTGCCGGGGAACGGTGATTAGAATAGAGTTTATTTTTTGATCAAGCATTATGATTAATTACATCTATAGTTATCCTTTTGTTTAGGTTAGTAATTTCATAATCTTACTTTGTTTCTTTATTTTGTTTACTTGTAGTGAATGTTCTTGCGTTCGCAAGGAGAAAAAGGATTGCTATTTGAACCGGATATTAAGGAACATGAACGAGAATTGAGAAGGAGAGCTCGAGATTTGGAGCAAGTCCGAGAAAGAATCGAAGTATTGAATTTAGGGGGTGAAGAGATTATTAACTTGGAAGAAATGGCTAAGGATCAAAGTCAAGAAAGAACAATGAAGGAGTTGGCTAACGCAAGGGTTGCTCAAGAACCCTTGTGCATCACCTTCCTAGCTATAGGAAACGACACTGCTTTCGAGTTGAAATCCGGACTCATCCACCTACTACCTTCCTTTCATGGGCTGTCCGGAGAGGACCCTCATAAGCACCTTAAAGAGTTTCATGTGGTTTGTACAAGTATGAAGTCATCGAGGGTGACGGAAGAACAGATCAAACTTCGAGCATTTCCGTTTTCACTAAAGGACCTTGCAAGGGATTGGTTATACTACCTTCCATCCGGATCAATCACCACTTGGAAGCAAATGGAAACCCAATTCCTTGAAAAATTCTTCCCAACTTCTCGAGCCACCACCATTCGAAAGGAGATCAGTGGAGTGAGGCAGATGCAAGGGGAAACACTATATGAGTACTGGGAACGTTTTAAGAGACTTGTCAGAAGTTGCCCTCCACATCAAATCACTCCACAGTTGCTAATTCAGTACTGGTACGAAGGACTGTGTCTGACGGATTGAAATATGATAGACTCGGCGAGTGGAGGGGTTCTATCTGATAAGACACCTACCGAGGCTCGAGCACTGATATCCAAAATGGCTGCCAATACTCAACAGTTTGGATGTAGAAAGCCGGTGAGACGAGTCAAGGATGTGATCGACTCGACTGTGGAAGAGAGGTTGGACCAACTCACCGACTTGGTGAAGAAAGTAATCTCGGGTGGCACGCCTACTCCAAAGCCTTGCAGAATTTGCGAAGTCACTGAACACTCCACTGACACTTGCCCTGTTCTCGGAGAAGAGATGGAGGCCCATGCCAATGCGGTTCACAACTTCAAATCTAATCCATCCGGGCGGAAGTATGATCCGTATTCACAATCATACAACCCGGGTTGGAGGGACAATCCAAATTTCAAATATGGCAATCAGAATCAAAACATGAGTCAACAAGGTGATCACAGTGGGCAAAACCGACCCCCTTTTCCTAGGGGAGTGTTCCAACAAAGACAGCCACCCGAGCAAGTACCCTGTGATCCATCTCTCTCGGAACTTGTTAAAAGCTTAGCCACTAGCACGCTCCAATTGCAAAAAGAATCGAGTTCGAGATTTTAGAACATCGAGAATCAAGTCAGTCAGATAGCTTCGGCGGTATCAAGACTCGAAAGTGCACAAGGAGGAAGACTACCGGCTCAACCAGAAGTCAACCCAAGAAACGTGAGTGCCATTTTTGTTATGAATGAGGAGTTACTTGGAGAGCCTGAAAATCCCGGGTACACTCTACAAGGAACGACTGAGGACATGGCTGATAGTCCGAGGAAAGAAGAGACATCAACTCCCCATTAGGCTGAAATTAAAATTCGGATACCTAAATGGAAGATTGCCAAGGAGTTGCGAAAACAAAAGGAGGCATTAGCTGCATGCTTCCCCAACCACCTATTGCCTTTTCCTACCATGAAATACTTCTCATCCAAGGAAACCGAGAAGGTGAAAGACAAGGGAGAGGAGACAGAGTCCCTTCGAGAGGTAGAGAGTAAAGTTGAGAATGTTAGTGTAAGCACCTTGAGGAGCGGAAAGGTGCTTGAAAAGCCACCCAAGAGTCTCCTTCACTTGGAAGATGAAGAAGGAAAGAGAATCTGTCGAAGAAAGAACCATGCCAATCCCCATTGAGGATCTAAAGCTCTACACTCCAAAGTTCACCGTGCCCCCACCACTTCCATTCCCGTGCCTAATCAAGAAAGCTGTAGACAAAGACAAAGAACAGGAAATGCTCGAAATATTTCAGAAAGTGGAGATCAAAATTCCACTGATTGAAGCTGTGAAACAGATCCAACGGTATGCAAAATTTTTGAAGGGTCTATGCACAAATAAAAGGAGGCCTCAGGGAAGTAACAAGGTACTCAGGAGGGAACGCATGTCTGCCATATTCCAAAAGAAACTCCCTCCAAAGTGCAAGGACCCGGGAATGTTCACAATCCCGTGTAAGATTGGTAATTGTCTAATTGAGAAAACGATGCTTGATTTGGGGGCATCAATCAATGTGATGCCCCGTTCGATGTTTCAGAGCCTAAACTTAGGACCGTTGAAAGAAACTAAGGTTGTTATCCAACTCGCCAATCGAAGTACCTCATTTCCGGATGGGGTGGTTGAAAATGTGCTTGTTGAGGTTAATAATCTTATTTTCCCGACCGACTTCTATATATTAGATATGCAAGGTGACACAACAAACTCCACACCTATTTTGTTGGGAAGGCCGTTCATGAACACCTCCCAAACAAAAATAGATGTGCGTGAGGGGACTCTCACCTTGGAGTTTGAGGGTCAAATTGGGAAATTTAATATATTCAAGTCCAAGAAACACGCTGAGGATATACATGATGTTTTCTCTATTGATTTCATTGACTTGCTTGGGAAAGATAGTGTTGTTTTGAACAGTAAGAAAGTTTGCATGGAAGGAAGACGAAGGATGTGGAAGGAATAAGTTTGGGGATCCAAGAGGATCTGGGTGAACTTTACCCGGAAATTAAGTTGCCAGAAGACGGTGAAGAAGAGCGGGAGGCACGTAAGGACCCGCAGGGATTGAATGAAGCACGGAAGGAAAGGAGAAAGGAACCTTTCCCGGTCAATTGAACTGAAAGAGTTTCCGTCGAGCCAACGACGTTAAACAAAGGCGCTTGTCAGGAGGCAACCCGGTGGTTACTCATTTTCTCGTATTTTAAATTCATAGTTTAGTAGTTTTACTATTATTTAAGTATTTTGAATTGTTTCGGTTAAAATGTGTGTAGGTACCAAGCAAGCAAATCAAAGACAAGACATGGTGTGGAATGGGGGTGAAAAACACCAAAAAGCTGGAAAAATGCAGGGAAGAACAATCTCGGCCGAGACATAGAAGACATCTCGGCCGAGACGTCGTGCGGGTGAAAAGGGAAATCTTCCCTCGAAGCAATTCTCGGCCGAGACACATTCCTAAACTCGGCCGAGATTCAGAAAGGCCAAAAGTAAAAAAATTCTCTGGAAGATATTCTCTGCCGAGACACAACATGATCTCGGCCGAGATTCAGAAGGGCCCAAAATGGAGAAATTTCTCTGGAAGAGCATCTCGGCCGAGACACTACAGCATCTCAGCCGAGACGGGTTTGAATGGAAATTGAGCCAAATTTGCTGGAGGATAATCTCGGCCGAGACACACATGCATCTCGGCCGAGAACCACTTGTCCAGAATGGGGGTAAAAATGCTAAGACTTCATCTCGGCCGAGACACTACAGAATCTCGGCCGAGATCCTTTGCCGGGTCAAGTTATCCTGAAAGCGAAGAACGAATCTCGGCCGAGACACTGAGCCCAAAGTCAAATCTCGGCCGAGACGCAAAACAGGTATAAATACCCCCTGCGCGAAAATTAGGTCAGTTCCTCCCCAAACTTGCGATTTTCACACACTCACGCACACACTCCTCCAATAATCACCCTTGCACTCTCTTTTCACCCATCAAATTCACACCACACCTCACTTATATCACCACACCCACTCCTTTTCGAAAATATTTGGATTTGGAGCAGACTTGAGGTCGAGTCAAAAAGGGCGCGAACAATCCAAATTCAAAATCTTTTCGATTAAACTCAACTGGTAAGTACGGCTATCTCATTCTTCGATCTATTATTGCGTATTAGTGAATACATTGTTGAGATTGGGGGTTAATTTTATGTTTATTTACATGTTCATTGAAATTGGTTATACATACAACTACTTGTATTGATTTTTTGCCAATTGATAAGTGTTTATGCATTTAAATGATAGAATTGACATGATAGTTCGTATAATTGCTTGATGATTGAGTGGGTGGATTGTTGAGTATAGTTTTGTGAGTTTTGAAAAATCTAGATTCGATGTGGCATATCATCAAACATGTGCTAGGCGTTAAATTGTTGTGCCTAAGTTAGCGAAATTCGACTATATTCTCTAGTTTTTAAGACTAATTGTTGATATTATCGTAATGTATAACCTCATTTGAGTGTGATTTGGTTGTCATTGCATGGTTGATACATTTTGCCTTATTTTTGTTGGATATATAGTCGGATTCAAGTGAACCTAGGCATCTCCTACCTGCACTTGAACTCGTTGTTTTGCCACTAGTTTGATGATTGAATTGTTGATTTTAGGTACCCATGGCACCTCCAAAAATCACAAAAGGCAACACTCAAGAAGGCACTTCTGGCAGAAGAGTCACACAAAAAATCAAAAGAAGCCAAGCTAAGGGCAAGGAGAAAGCTGTTGAGCCTACTCCGGAGGTTCCTCCACCGGAAGTTCCACCAACTTCCACTGACAAGTCCACGAAACCCATTGATTTTGATATCGTGCTGGAAACGGAGGATCAAAGAAAACGATTTGACAAATTGATGAAGAGGGGGGTGTCAGCTACCCGCTATGGCGATCCCAAGATCTTGGACGCCATGGGAATCCGGCAAAACATTCTGGAGCTGTTAGACACAGCAGGTCTAGTTTAGTGCCTCGCACCCCGCCCAACTTTCCTCAAATTTGTGCTCGAGTTTTTCAGCACACTCGAGATCGAAGAGGAGGTCATTTCCAGCTCTACAATTCATCATTTCAAATTCCAGCTTCTAAACGAAGAGAAGATACTATGCCACGACAGTTTGAAACGCATATATGGCTTCAAGACTACAACCTACGGTGATAGCCATGTGTCGAAGGAGTTCAACGTGCAACAATTCTGGGGGCAAATCACTGCCGCCCCTGGAATAGTTGCACCTCAAGCATATGATCCAAGGAGCTCCAGGCTCACCTCCATTCGAAGCCCCGCTGTGAAGTATCTACAGAAGCTGCTGAGCTCCACCATATGTGGACGAAAAGAGATCAGCTCTCCTCGGTTATACGAGATGGAGATTCTTTGGGGTATAGTGGACAGGAAGAAGAGGGACTTCAAGCAGGACCTGGTATCATATTTTCAGAAGATAGTGAAAGAACTGAGGACAGAAAGGAAAAGAGAAACGAAGATGCCAGACCCGATCTACTGTGGGGCGTTGATAACCCCTATACTCGAGCACTACCATATTCCCCTTCCGGAGTACATACCTATCACTGCTGATTATTATTTGGATTGGGAGGTGATGGAAAACATGCGCATTGCCATGCTCGGGTACAAAGAAGGCATATCAGGTCCGGCTGTCCCTTATGTTCTCCAAAACGAGGGACCTTACCTCCGCCTACCCAACCCCGGACTGACATACATCACAAACTTGGAAAGCAAGCTAAACTTGGAACTGAGCTCCGAGGCAAACCTCAATGCCTCCTTGGAGCCAAACCGTGAAGAATTAACCAAGTTCAAGCGAGCTAAAAAGCCACGTCCGGTGGCACGGGTTCGGAGCATGGGGGTTGAAGGGGAAGGCAGTAGCCAGCCAGAGCAACCGTCAAGGAAGAGATCATCCACGGCCGTTCTAACTCAATCCGAGTTCCAGGAACGGCAAGAGGGCTTGATGGCGGCTATGGGGGATGAAATCAAAGGCATCAGAGCCGAGTTGGTGGAGATGCGGGCATCCATTGGAGCTGAGCTGAGAGGGATCAAGGAGACTATCCACGAAAATCAAACAAAACTCCTCGATCTCTTCAAGTCCATCAAGGGATGTTTCACCGGCTCGAACCCCCGACCTTCCCGCTCTTTGTGAGTAGAGTACCGAGAAGTCTTACCTTTTTGTCCCAAACTTAGTTGAAAAACCAAGTTTGGGGGAAACAAAGAGATAAGACCATTTCGGCCGCTCGAAACCCCCTACCCCTCGTTTTTCTTCTTTCACTATCTTTACTGTTGGCCTGTGAGCCACTTGGCATGACTTGTTTGATGGATTTCATGTGATGGCCTGTGTGCCAATACTGATTTGTATATTGATTGCCTTTTTGATATGTGTCCATTTTGATTGTTGGTAATATTGCCGGCCACTGAGCCAATTGTCATTTTCTATTAGTCTTGGTAGGTGATATTATTCATATGCATTTGGATGTTTTGGGTTTTTGGATAATCATTGGGTGCCTTTAAGTAAAACTTGGTTGTTTGTGTTGATAAGTACACACACATTTTCCCTTTATTTTTATAGGAGTAGGATTATTGATGAATTAGTTCATTTAGTTAATGTTTGTGAATAATGGTGCAATAAAATGGTTAAGTTCGGCAAGCCACCAAATTGTACTCCTCTTTTTCCACAAACTGAGTTTGCAACTAAGTTTGGGGAGGGGGTGGGATTCGTATAAATTGGCAGCTTAAGGAAGCAATTAGATGAGTTTAGGAAGGAAAATGTGGCATTGATTAATGATGAAAAATTTTGACAAATATTTTTGAAAGAAACACATGGTAGAGCATGATAGACTTTTTGAAGCAAAATCGAACTTACACTAAAAACCTTTGATCAAAATTTGCAGCCGAGTGAGTTTTTGAGCCTTAGAAAATACTTCCATCTTTGGAGTAATTTAAACTTTCTTTCGGTGTGAAATTCATTGAATGCATTTAGTTGTCTCTAGAACTTGCCTTGATTCTCTACTTTGAACGATTCGGTGTGTGACTTAGAAAATGATCTTGGGCAATCCTTGAAATTCTTTTAGCCTATTTGTAAACTTGAAAATGTCACACCTTTTCACCAAAAATTTGAAAATTGCCCCTAGTTACCCCCTTGAGCTTTGAACCTCTTGTTTGACAGCCCAACTCTACAAGCCAAGTACCTTTTGATTTAGCCTTTGACCTTAATTGGACTATTTGAGTATGAGGGAGGCGGTTGGAAGGTAGTCGGGTAATTTGAGATTGAAAGGGGTAATCTATGGGGAATATTGAAGGGTGAAAGGAAATGAAATAATAGGAAAAGAATCAAGAATACTTGTCCTCTCCAATCTTTGTTTAAAAAAAAAAAAAAAAAAAAAAAAAAGGTCGAAAATCAGAAAAACAAAAGAAAAAGTTAGTTGTATATACTCAATTGTTGCTTTTGATTTGGAGAGGCAAGTAATAAAAATGCCTTTTGATAGATGTTCTCAGAGTTGTAGAAATTCAAAAGAAAATACACTCCAAAGGAGAATTGAGAGAGCATTTAGGTTGTGGAATTTGTGGTAGGGAGAAGAAATCAATTTTTAGGATTGGTTTACTAAGGAAGTAAAGAGTGAGGTTGAGTGACCATTGTTTGAGGGGTAGATGGATAGTGCACGACTCATTTAGTCCGTTTTATAGTCACTTATACCAGAAATTTTCCCACCTTACCCCAAGCCAACATTACAACCTATTAAAGACCTTTTTTATTCTTTGTCACACATGTCGGTATTCATCGAAGTTTAGATGATTGGCAAGCCTATGGTAGGCATTTTATGCATTTCAATGTGAGCGTACACACTTCCCTTTTGATACACTTGAGAGTCGAGAGTTACACTCACCATGTGAGGATCTTAAGTTGAGAGTGTTTTGTCTCGAGAGTAATGGATCTAGTCAATCACACATGCTCACTTTTATCATGACCTCTTACTCTTTTTCATGAAAATTCTGAAATCGAATGCCACTAAACTTTTCCACAAACATGTGTCCTTTTGTCTTTCTCTTTGTTGTTCGGGACGAACAAGTTTTAAGTTTGGGGATATTTGGTACACGTGTTCCGTGCACGCACTTTAGGGCACTTTTAGTGTCATTTTAGTGTCAATAATGTGCATAATTATGTGTATTTAGTGCTTTTATATTCTAATGGGCAAAATAACGCGTTTGTGCTATTTTTCTATTAAGACAGGTGAAAAAATGGTCGAAAACGAACATCAAACGACCGCGGAGTCGAGGGATCGATCGAGGCAATAAAAGGAAGGGTCAACTGAATATCTCGGCGGAGACAGGATGCAAATCTCGGCCGAGATGAGTCTTCAGGGGATTTCATAAAGAATTGCAAGATTGAAGATCTCGGCCGAGATGCAATCCAATCTCGGCCGAGATGAGTCTCCAGGGGATTTCTTGAAGAATCTTAAAGATGAAGATCTCGCTGAGATGCAATCCAATCTCGGCCGAGATGTGTCAAATCCTAAAAAGTCCTAAATTCCTCTTTTCACGTCTCGACCGAGATGTAACCCAATCTCGGCCGAGATCAGCCTTCGATCCAAAATTCTTGAAAACCCTTTTTCACGTCTCGGCCGAGACACACTTACGTCTCGGCCGAGATTCACTACCCTGTCTTGAATTTCTGAATACGTTTTTGCCTATTTTTTACTAGCACTTTCTCTCCTTATATATATATCATCCCATTCGAATTTAACCTAACTTTTGGATAACTTTTGATACCTCTTTTATACTTGGAGAGCACTATTCAGCCACCAAGGAAGGAGATTGGACTAGAGATTGAAGGATCATCTTCTCCAATTGACATCTTCGGATTCATCCATATCAGTATCATGTTTCTTTATTTTCTGATTGTATTAGTTAATATGGGTGGCTAGCACCCTTAGTTCATCCTTGATCATTGTGGAACCTTGAGTCGAGACATTGATGTGATTATTGCGGTTAATGTTACCGAGATTATTGTGTATTTAAGTGTTTTGTGTTATTTGCTCTTATTAACTCACATTTATGTATTGATTATTGGATTGATCACATTTAAGGGATTTGTGATTGTGTTGCTAGAATAGGAGATTACTATCCGTAATTGTAGGATTTCCGATTCCCGTGTAGCAAACAATAGTTATTTATTGGGGATAACACAAAGTTCAACCACTAAAACCGAGCTTTCGAGTTTTATGTTGATTTTATCTCGTTGTCTTAGTGTTAATGCATTCGGTGATTGGATCTACGAGAGCTTGTTCGAGGATTCGGTTAAACTGAATAGGGTTAGTCGAAGAGCTTATTTTGATTAACTAAGATTAAGGGACAACAAGGCTATTAGAGCTTGTTAATAGTCTTGAGATAAGGGCTTGAATCACAATTTAATCGGGCATTAACAATAGTTGCATTAATTGTCTAAGACCAAGGGGAAGCATGATCAAGGGTGACTTGTTTTACTATTTGAAAACCAAAACCGAAAAAGATCTCTTCTATTGTCTTTGCTTATTAGTTTCTTTTAATTCCGTTAGTACTTCTATTTGCTACTAGTAGATTGTCAGTTCTTAATCAACCCCCCTCTTTATTGCTTTCTTAACTATTTATTTCTTGCATACTTAATCATAAACTGCTCGACATCAGAATCAAAACTGTTCGACCGTTCCCTGTGGGATCGACCCTTATTTACCATTCTACTCAGTAGGATAGTTAGTAAGGTTTAAGTGTATTCTTCATACACATTAATTTGGTAGTAAGAAACGACGCTACCAACGGGGCATCCACTATCATGATTTTTCTCATCCTTGTTTTAACATGAGGTTCCTCTCCCAGCTGGGTCTGTAGCGTAACCTGCCCCTTCGGGTGTATAAAACCCTCACTAAAGCCGTACAAGAAGTCTCGACCGGTTCTATCTCGACATTGATGTCTATTTGCCAGAAGAATTTTTCAAACTTTATGTCCACTGTCCACAAATATTCATGCCACTGAATATCCCGCTATGTCCCCCATTATAACCAAGGAATCATGATGGGGCTGTTGTACTGGCCCACAATCACGAGGCCTAAACTTGATTGGTGGCAACGAGCTTAGTTCGCCTACGTCATGATATTCCTTTTCGCGCCATGCAGGAACACTTCTTAGATTAGTCTTTCATTCCTGGTTTGTGCCTCCATCAGTGGGTCCCCCTACTATCATTTGTATGTACCCCTTCTCCCGTTGGTTATCCTTAATTGGTCCCTCCTAGACCTCTTGACCTTCTCTTTGGCCCATATCCTCCTCATCATTCTCTTTCCTCTTGTTCCTATTATCTCGCTTATTTTAACAAACTCCACCAACTGACATTCATGAATTATCCTCTCTACTTCGTTGGCCTGGTGGTGGCACAAGTTGGTAGTATGTTTAACTCTTTGTGGAACTCACAAGATTCATCACTAGGTTTCTTCCAAGGCCCCCTGTCATGACCTATAGGCAATCGGACGTTAGGGTGGTCACCCGCTATCTAAAATAATTCGGCATGTTGTATAATCAAGGGGGTGCAGTTCGTGTAGCAGTTATCGTTGTCAACCGGCTCTTTTTTAATGGCCTGGTATGTTGTGGCGTCTTTCTTTTTCGTGCCGGTATCTCTTCCTTTCTATCACCTTATCCTCCTTGCCCTTGCAATTTTGGGCGTCCTCCAAGTTGAGGTACTTATCTTCCTTCTCAAGTAATTAATCGAAAGATCGCAGTGCCATTTTAGCTAGGGATAGAAGAAGTCCCCGTCATGTAGTCTTTGCACCAAGACATTGACCTTAACCTCCGTAGTGGTTGAGGATACCTCCAGAGCGGCCTTGTTGAACCTCCCGATGTACGCTCTAAGTGTCTCATTTGGCCCCTAGCTTAAAACTGAGCATGAACAAGGCTATTTTGTAATGATTCCTGGCGCTCGCGAACTGGTGCACAAACTGAGAACTAAAGTCGGGACAGGACTGTATATTGTTCTGGGCCAGCTGCTCGAACCACTACTGTGCAGCCTTGGTAAGTATTGTGGGGGAAACACTACATTTTACTCCATCCATGTATTGGTGCAAGACGGCTCCATTCTCAAACCGCAGGAGATGGTCAAAGCGATCGGTCGTCCCGTCGTACTCATACGATAAAGACTACTCAACGAAAATATCTTGGCTCCTTATTCTGGCACAACTCTTCCAGTTGAAGCCTCAATGCTCCCAGTTGTTGAGCTACTGTGTTGACAGCACTCACTGAGTGAGCCACCTTCGTGTCTGCTCACTTCTCGCTTTTGCCGCTACGGGAGGGTTCTTTTCACGAGTAGTAGTCTCTCAAGGAGGAGGATGAGTGGCTCCCATTTTGGCCTCCTCTGTGGGAGGAGGTTGTGCATGACTGGCCCCCTGCGTAGGCATAGTATGGGATTAGGGCACAAAAACCCTGAGGAGGGCCTGACATTCCTCCCCTATTGGCAAGGGCGCTCTCAACAACCATCTGTATAAAACCATTCAACTCATCTTGGGTCATGGTGAAGACCCGGCTACCTCATGTAGCCTGCGTAGTGCTGCTACGCACTTCTGTGGGAGGAGGAGTTTCGGTAACTGCAGAGGGAGGATGTTTAGACTCCTTGTCAAACTCAGGTCACAGATCATGCCCAAGAGAGACACTGGTGAAAAGCCTCCGACGCTCAAGTCTGTTGATTTTCTTGCTCGTGGCCTGCAAGAACCAACACCGGAGAGAGACTCTGGTGAAAAGCCTCCGACGCTCAAGTCAGTGGTCGGAAATTTGAGTTGAAGTGTATGAGTTTTTGCAATGGAATAGTGATAATAAATATGTCATGCCTTCCTGTAGAAGAAATGAAAAGCCTTATATATTTACTATATTAGGGTTGAGGGTAATTTTACATATGCCATCTAAGCCCTAATCCTAGTCAGCATCCTTAAGTTAGCAATTGGCCTAAGGACATGTCACTGGGCACCTTACCTTCGGACAGGAGGAGAATGGCTGTCAGTGTACTTACTGACAGTCGTTTGCTTTTTGGTCGAGACCCGATTTGCGATTGTCTCACATGCTCCTTCAAGTAGTTAAGTTCACGCTTTGTGTTCGTCTTGGACTTCGCGCTTCATGCCCACACCTAGAATTCCCAGTGATACAAGCAGGTCAGTTCATGCTTCGTGACAGGACAGTGACAATCAACGTTTTCTCATATTGCCCCTCTTTCCTGGGCACCCTGTTGGTAGGCTCATTTGCTATGTAGCGCAGTTCGCGTTCCCGGAGGAGTTGACCTATTATGGCACTACATATATATGGGATTAATGTTATAAATCAAAATCACAACCCAAATACTTTGATTTTTTCTCAAAAATTCGTCCATATCCTGCTAGGAATTTTTGGGGTATCGTCCCCATCTTTCAATCTTTCTCCTTCCAAAAGACACGTATTCTTTTTAAAATCTGTTCGCCTACTCAGAAAATTAAAAAAATTACAAATTTGTTGTATGTTATTTCTCTCTGTGCTAGTGACATTCTGTAAAAAAATCAACACCGTTGAGTATATATTTTATTTTATATTAATTTTATGCTATTTCAGTGCAGAATATGAAAATCTCTCTTTTCCAATTTATCAAATTTGGTATATATATTTATACTTCATAAGGAATTCTGATTTTTTAATATGTATCGCATATAAGTGTCTTCCATATTCTTGTAAAATTTCAAAGAGATCCATCGCGTAGTTTTCGAGTTATAAATGTTTTCTACCGTTGCGTAGAATTGTAAGTTTCAACATATTCAAGCTTCTTGAAAAATTCTGAAATTTTATTAGGATACTTCCATGCAAGTTTATTTGCTACTATAAAATTTACAAAGTTTTATTCCTTAAAGTACTTGATGATCAGGAACGACTCTTGGTTCACTTGAGAAGAAATCCATCCGATTTGAAATTTCACATTCATTGATGGGAAATGAATTTGAATTAGTGGCTGTGATTTATTGACTGCATTAATCAAATACAATTTATCATATTACCTCTTCGAAAGGCAACAGTTTCGGTGCAGTAAATGATGTGTGCATTAAATGCGGAGAAATATTTGTTTGGATAAGAAATGAATGAATGTTTCCCACTTTAAAAGCTTTTCAATTTTTAAGGTTCGTCACACTAATTGCTACGAGGAAAATTAATGATGTAGCAATTAGTGGAGTAAGCTTTGAATGTTGTAGACATTATATATTTCCAGCTTGTGTACCACATTAAGGTTACCTGCACTAAGCTTTCAACGAATCACCGTATTGTAGCTTATTAGGTTTTTCCTCTTGTTGTAGGCATTCTCGTGAATCGCCACGTCCAGTCTACTAGCATTCTACTTACATCACCTTTGCTTGCAGTAGGAATCATATCACTGTGCCTTACTTACAACATTCCTCTTACTCCAGTAGGGTTACGGTAACCTTTCAGTTGACAATTTCAAAACTTGTTCCAATGCTTCCCACAACAACAAACTCTACCTACAAGGGTTTTCCTACATAAGTAGCATCCCTAATTTGGTCTGAAACATATTGAAACGTGATTCACACAGAGGTTTAGTGAATATATCAGATAGCTACATGTTTGTTTGTATCTTTTCAAGCTTGACATCTTTTCTTTCAACATGATTGCAAATGAAATGATGCCTTACCTCTATATGCTTGGTCCTTGAATGATGAACTAGATTGTGTGTGATAGCATCACACTAAAGTTATCACACATTATAGGAGTTTCTCTTGCGAGTATCCCCTTTCATCATTGTGGTCTCTGTGTCAATTTATTTCCAATTGCAATACAAAGAGAATACCCTCATAACTATATTTATGTTAAACATAATATTTTACCCTTCATGTTCGCAGGTTTTAACATGTATTATTCTTCAAATTCTGCACTTAAGAAGTAAGAGTTCTAAAACTTCTACTTTTGTGTATCTATCTCAAACACAGATTTTGTGTACATTAACTTCTCTCTTATACAGTAATCTCAAACTAATTAATTTAGTAAATCTATCTCCTAAAATATATATACCGAATTAGGGGGTCTCTTGAACAGGTGCAACTTTTCTTACAGAAAGACAACCTTTATCTGTTGCTAATTACTCCCTCCGTTTAATTTTAATTGATCTTTTAGCTTCTTAATGATTTTTTAAATTAATTGTTCTTTAAGCTATTTGTCACCATTTCTCTCAAATTTTTCCTTGACAATCCTAAAATATCTCTTACTTTTCAACTTAGATTTGAGATAGATATGAGAGAGAAAAGTGTTTACTTAGGGTATATTTGGAAAAAAAAAATTGAATTCTTAATTCTTTCACTTTTTTTTCTTAAAGATCACTTAAGAAGAGATGGAGGAAGTAGAATTTAAAATATGAAGCGATTTTCGATGAAAGACGTGTCCCACAAGATTTAGAATCAATTTGAATCATGCAAGTTGCATCCCTTCCACCAAACTAAAACGTGAACACTTTTCAGGGGAGGGCAGATCTGGGGAGAATATTTAGTTGGGGTTGATGATTAACAAAAAATGTATTTTGTGATACATTATACAATTGCTGGTCATTAATAATAAGTCATTTGTGACAACTTGCCATCATAAAATTCTCCACAAATTATTTGAGAACATTTTTAGACTACTTTTAAAGACAATTAGCTGTTGCACAAAATATTTGAGATGTATCTGAGACCAATTTTGTTGTCTCAAGTATATTATTTGCGTCTGAGTTATTGAGACGACTAATTAGTGACGACATATTGTCTCTAATCATAAAATTGTGGCAACTAGTCATTATTTATGACCACTTCTTGTTATCTCAAAAGACCCTTTTTATTGTACTGAGATGTAGGGGATTGGGGTGATTTGGAGCAGATTTAGTTGAGGTGGTAGCCAGTGCAAATATCTCTAATAATGAGACTGGCCGAGGTGTTTGGTGTGAAGGAGACGACTAAACTTGAGAAGTACTTGGGACTTCCTACTGTTATTAGTCAATCCAAAAGAGAATTTTTCCAAAGCGTTGTGGACAAGGTGGTTTGCCGATTGAAATCATGGAAAGGGAAAGCCCTTACCAAGGCCTGATGAGAAGTGCTTATAAAACTTGTGTTGCAGGCCATTTCTACATATGCAATGAGATGCTTTATGTTCCCAATGGGCATCTACAATGACATTGAGCAGGCAATTGCTCGATTTTGATGGTGACTGGAAACATCATTTGGTTAGTTGGTCTAAAATGGAAAGATTTGAGATGGACGGGGGTTTGGGTTTTAGAGAAATCTTTTTTCAACCTTGCTGTGATTGCAAAGCAATATTGCCGTGTTCTTAATATGCCAAACTACTTATATCTCGTCTTTCAAAATCTTGTTATTTTCCTAACCATTCTCTGGAGCTTGTGCAGGTCGGTAATAACCAAAGCTTTGTTTGACATAGTATTTTGCAGGCCCAAACCTTGATAAATTCAGGATCCGCATGGCGTCACTACAAGAAAATGTCAGAACAGCCGAGATTGTGCCTTGTCACGGCCGAGATTGTGCCCTGTCTCGGCCGAGATTGACCCCTCAACCTTGTTCCTTGTTTCTTCGACCGATCCCTTGACTCCGCGATCGTTTGATGTTCTTTTTCGATCCTTTTTCAATTGTCTCAACACAAAAACAACGCAAACGCATTATTCTGCCCATGAGAATACAAAAGCACTAAATACAAGTGATTATGCACATTATTAACACTAAAATGGCACTAAAAGTGTCCTAAAGTGCGTGCACGGGACACGTGTACCAACGATCATAGCTGACTGCAATCACATGCATCACAACAAAAAATTAGAGGACAGTGGGGACATATATTTTACCCAAACTGTTTCTATACTTCAAATGCGGGAATCTAAAGTATGAACAGGCAAGTTACATTAAACTACAACTATCTATGTGATGAACATTTTGCATTCTCAAGGGCCAGTCAATGGATAAGACATTTAAGGAAATTACAATACTTATAACCAAGAAGACATAGCAAGTGACCTCATACACCATTCATATATGCTTCACCAAATTTTCTCTCCACCATTATACATTGTTTGATTCAACTAGGAGTGCTTCAAGTAGCATATTTTGCAAGCAGACGACCCTTGTACCTAGCCGATACTTTACTAAGGTACAAATTTCTTTATCTAATTGTTTCCATAATTTAAATTATAGTTTTCATTAGAATTTCCGGACTTAATTTTTTCCGTAATTAATTTATTGACCTAAATATAGATGTAGAATGCAAATAGAAGTCATGCAGTATTTCTCTAATTGTTATGAAATCCGTCACAGCCCATTTGGCCAAAGACTACTCGACACAGTGCTGTCTTTGTTCGCCGCTACAGTAGGCTTATTGATACAACTGCAGCGCACCTTCATTAAGGTATCAGAATTCAACATATAGTTCTAATTATTTTATAGTTTTTCATGAATATGCAATATAAAATGCAATTAGAAATAACTGCATTATTATTTTGTGAACAATTGTGTATAAAAAGAACCAATGCATGAATAGTAGATTATCGTCGAATATGGTATGAAATCTAAATGTTTTTATTATGCCTTTTAGTAATGCAGTTCTTGTCCCTTTTTTTTAGGAGAAAGTGTTGGACTCCAATTTGGCCAAAAACGTGTTTTAGGATAAAAAAAAGGGTATCGGGTCGCGACCGCGAACCAAAGTCGCGGTCGCGAACCCTTCATTTTGCTTGAGGGATATTTTAGTTCATGGACATGGTCGCGGGCGGGAACCGTGTCCTGCCATTTTGATTGGTCGCGACCGCGAATAGGAGTCGCGGCGCGACGGTCCGTTCGAAACTCTCCCCCCTTGTTCCATCCTTGGCTCGTTCTCCGTTCCGTTCACCCAAATCAATGTTCAAGTTATCACGAATGCCCTTAGTTTGAAAATCCTCCCAAAATAAGACGTCATCCTTTTCCAAAGTACAAGTGAAGGATTCACCTAATCAATGAATGCATCAAGGGAAAAATTTTCATTTGGAAGATGTTTGCAAAAAAAATCATTCACCAAGAAGTCATCAAAGCAAACATATTCCACATCGTAAGCTATGTCAAAACCTTCACTAAGACCACTTTCGTTGTGAACCTCACTCTCAAATTCATCAACCACTTCAAATAGTTTTGAGATTCGAGTTCTACCTCTTTAAGGTTTGGGTCTTCTTTGGTGAGTGCTTTGCACATTTCTTGGAGTTCATCCTTGGAGAAAGATTCATCATCCCTACCCAGGTGTTCTTGTCCTTCTAACCTGCTTACCACGGTAACCAAATGACTAATTTGAGTCTCAAGACTGATGATTCTCGACCGTGTATCTTCCTGAAATTGCAGAGTGTTAGAAGCCAAGATTTTTATCATATCCTCTAACGACATTTTGTGTTTATTTACTATGATTATCAAAGCAACAAACGTAACAAAAATGCTTAACTAAAATAATAAAAACAATGCTTAACACTAAAAAACAAAATCGTTCTAACACCGTTCCCCGGCAACGGCGCCAAAATTTGGTAGGGTCGTTTCTTACCACCAAATTAATGTATAGAAATATACACTTAACCTTAGCATACAACTCTAACTAGTAGAGTGGCAAGTAAGGGTCGATCCGACGAGGAATGGTTGAACAATTTTGTTTTATGTATTAAACTATTATGATCAAGAAATATAATGTAAATAAGCTAGAAAAACAATAAAGAAGTGGGGGAGATTTTAATGAAATAACAATTGATACCTAAATTTCTATTAAGCAACTTAAATAACAATTACTCTAATAATACTTAGAAATTTAACAATTCAAATAAACAAAGACAAATAGAATGATTTTTTTCGGTTTTTGGTTTTTAAATATAAAACGATTCACGCTTGATCATGTTTCCCCTTGGTCTTGGACGATTTATGCAACTATTGTTAATACCTAATTAGATTGCCTTAGAACTCCTACTCCAAGATTGATAACAAGCTCTATCAATATTGTTGTCTCTTAAGTATGATTAATCAAAATAAGCTCTTCAACTAATCCTACTAAACTTATCAAATCCTAAAACAAGCTCTTTAAGAATCAATAGTCGAGTGCATTAAGAATTAAGACAACGGAGTAGATTCGACATAAAACTCATAAGTTCGGTTCTAGTGGTCGAACTCTATGTTATCCCCAATAAAATAAATCTATTGTTTGCTACACGGGAATCTGAAATCCTACAATTACGGATAGTAATTTTCAATTCTAGCAACACACAAACAAATATCCAAATTGGTGATCAAATCACAATTCAATTCATAAGTGTGAATCAACAATCTCAAATAACATAGAACATTGCAAAAACATAATCCAATCGGTAATATTAACCGCAATAATCACATAAATGTCTTAAACTCAAGGTTCAACTATTGCTCAAGAGTGAATTCTAGGGTGCTAGCCACCTATTACACCTAATACAATGATAAAGTAAGAGAAAATCCAAAATAACATGAAAATAAGATAGAAGGAACCAAAAGACAGGATTGATGATCTTGATCTTCAATCCCCTTCCAATCTTTTGCTTCCAATGGAGAATGGTGGCTACATATGTGTGTGGGGTGAATTCAAGGTTAGGTCAAAATCGAAAAATGACCATAAAACAACGGTTTTAGCTTAAAATCGTTGTCAATTAACAAGTAACTGTTGTTTGTGAAATCGTTTTATAAATAAATTCGTTGAACAACAATGGTTATACTCTGTCGTTGTAGTCTCGTAGTTGTGGTTTACGACCTCAATTCTTTTAATCGTATTTTGAAAACAAGACCTTATTAAATAACTTAATTTTGACCTCATAAGTCATAACATAATTCAGAAAATAAGTTCTATCCAAACCCTAGCCGCGCCTTCCCCACCCCGTCGTCTCCCTACCTAAACCTGCCGTCGTCGTCTCCCCTCGCCTACCCTCTCTCCTTTCACGCGTCGTCGCTGCTGTCTTGTGTAGCACTCTAAAAATCAATGGAGAAAAGGCTCCGGTCGTCATTGCGAACCTCCGCCGAGGATTTATCTCCTCCGCCATCAAGTTAACGTTAAAGTCATCCATTAAAACCTTAATTAGCACTTTAATTATACTCTCATATGATTTAACTTCCTTTTCTCCATTTCTCTTCAGAATTTCGTTCACGCGTCATTTCTCGTTTCACAAACCCCGATTCATCCTTCTTAGAGTCTCTTATATCGCCTCAGGAAAAGCGCGCCCATAGATCCAGTTGGAATAAGAAGGAAGACGACTTATGTCCTACCCAACCAGCAAAAATGAGAAACTGTCTGTCGTCGGAAAACTCCAAGTTTATGCCTACATTTTCCTAACTGATAAAGTGTTTAATGTTTCCGACTTGTCGCCAACTGCGTTTTCTTTCACTTGTTTCAATATTTATTTATTTATTTATTTATTCCTTTTTTGTCTACTATTTGGAATGTAATGTGTGCCTAAATTTGGTCTACTAAACTATAGGTGAACAACAGCTACTCTGTATTTATTCTTTGTCTGATTTAGTAAGTTGAAAGAGTTTGTGACAATTAGTTTTACATAAAATGTCCTACTTATAATTAGTTTACCAATTTTTAAAAAAAAATGTACGTTAGATAATCAATTGGGCACAACTGAGAAGGAGATGATTCGTTGAGCACAACGACTCTAAAGTGATCATATGGAAAATTTATATCATAATATTGAATACTGGAATATAATATGGTTCATATATCTTCAGGTGCGGCGGAATATATTTGAAGAAATCCAATGAGGACCTCACCACCTGCGATTGCAAGCTGATGGAGCTCCCACTTGGAAAAAAGAAAAGATATACTTTGAAGTAACAACACATTGGTCATCACATTTGAGATGTTATGACAACTTAATTGGACTAGTTTAAGGTTATCTCCTTTGAAAAATTCTTTATTGCAGTATTTTCCATGACAATATTGTATATTAATTTGATTTGGATAGAATTTTTAATATAAATTCTAGCTAGGATTCCTCTTTTTCTTTTTCTAATTTGATTTCACATTTTCTCTTCGAATTTATTTAAATTATTCTCGTTTTACTTCTTGTGGATTGGCTCCTGGTATTGTCCACATTCTTGGCAATTACCAGATTGATGAATCTGCTCCTGTGAGAATTTTCTCCCATTTCTGTTGATATACCTGAAGTGGAGAAACTTTAAGTTCGTTAGTATTAATCTTAGAGGTTCCAGCCATTGGGCTAAGATCGATCACTCACTTTTTTACCTCAGAGGTGCTGGGTTGACACCATCACTGCGTTCGACTCGGGGAACTGCACTTCCACAATGTGACCTACTTCCAGCAGCTTCATAACTTCACTCTAAATTGCCTTATCCTATTTTTATTCACCTGCCTAAGCTTTTGTTTCACATGCTTAATAGTAGGATCTACGTTTAATGAATGCATCACGATGCTGGGGTCTATTCCCACCATGTCTGCTGATCGAAAAGCAAACAGGTCCGCGTTCTTTCTCAGATATTCTATTATGAATGAAAGTACTTCGGGAGCTAAGGACGTTCTCACTCTTATGAAAAAACCTGTCTGATTAGCGAGCAGTTCCACACTCATCGGTTCCTCTTGCGGTATAATTTGTACCTCTGGATCCTCTTCATCTAGTTCGATTGCCTTCAATTTTTTGTTGTTCCCTTTTACATAACTTCACACCTCGTTCCTCTGGTCGGAGCCAAAGACTTCTCTTATTGTGCTCATATAACACCTTCGCACAATATACTTGTCCCCTAAGACCTCCCCTACATCTTCACCCATCGCAAACTTCATCTTCATGTGGTAGGTTGAGATGACTGCAATGGAAAGATTGAGCGAAGGACTTCCCAGAATGATGTTATACTATAACGGGGCATCCACTATCATGGTTTTTATCATCCTTGTTTTAACATGAGGTTCCTCTCCCAGCTGGGTTTGTAGTGTAACCTGCCCCTTCGGTTGTATAACACCCTCACTAAAGCCATACAAGGAAGTCTCCACTGGTTCTATCTCGACATTGATGTCTATTTGCCTGAAGAATTTTTCGAACTTTATGTCCACTGAACACCCAGTGTCCACAAATATTCGTGACACTGAATATCCCGCTATGTCCCCCGTTATAACCAAGGAATCATGATGGGGCTGTTGTACTGGCCCACAATCACGAAGCCTAAACTTGATTGTTGGTAACGAGCTTAGTTCGCCTACGTCATGATATTCCTTTTCGCGCCATGCAGGAGAACTTCTTAGATTAGTCTCTCATTCCTGGTTTGTGCCTCCATCAGTGGGTCCCCCTACTATCATTTGTATGTACCCCTTCTCCCCTTGGTTATCCTTAATTGGTCCCTCTTAGACCTTCTTACCTTCTCTTTGGCCCATGTCCTCCTCATCATTCTCTTTCCTCTTGTTCCTATTGTCTCGCTTTTTTTTAACAAACTCCACCAACTGCCCTTCATGAATTATCCTCTCTACTTCGTTGGCCAGGTGGCGGCACAAGTTGGTAGTACGTTTGAACTCTTTGTGGAACTCACAAAATGCATCACTAGGTTTCTTCCAACGCCCCCTGTCATGACCTACAGCCAATCGGAAGTTAGGGTGGTCGCCCGCTATCTCAAATAATTCGGCATGTTATATAATCAAGGGGGTGTAGTTCGTGTAGCGATTATCGTTGTCAACCGGCTCTTTTTTAATGGCCTGGTGTGTTGTGGCATCTTTCTTTTTCGTGTCGGTATCTCTTCCTTTCTATCACCTTATCCTCCTTGCTCTTGCAATTTTGGGCCTCCTCCAAGTTGATGTACTTATCTGCCCTCTCAAGTAATTCATCGAAAGATCGCAGTGCCATTTTAGCTAGGGATAAAAGAAGTCCCCGTCATGTAATCTTTGCACCAAGACATTGACCTTAACCTCCGTAGTGGTTAAGGGTACCTCTAGAGCGGCCTTGTTGAACCTCCCGATGTACGCTCTGAGTGTCTCATTTGGTCCCTTGCTTAAAATGAGCATGAACAAGGCTATTTTGTAATGCTTCCTGGCGCTCGCGAACTGGTGCACAAACTGAGAACTAAAGTCGGCAAAGGATTGTATATTGTTCTGGGCCAGCTGCTCGAACCACTACTGTACAGCCTTGGTAAGTGTTGTGGGGGAAAACACGACATTTCACTTCATCCATGTATTGGTGCAAGAGGGCTCCATTCTCAAACCGCAGGAGATGGTCAAAGTGATCGGTCGTCCCGTTCATGCCTAAATGCTCCTTATTGTTGAGCTACTGTGTTGATAGCACTCACTGAGTGAGCCACCTTCGTGTCTGCTCACTTCTCGCTTTTGCCGCTACGGGAGGGCTCTTTTCACGAGTAGTAGTCTCTCAAGGAGGAGGATGAGTGGCTCCCATTTTGGCCTCCTCTGTGGGAGGAGGTTGTGCATGACTGGCCCCCTGCGTAGGCATAGTATGGGATTAGGGCACAAAAACCCTGAGGAGGGCCTGACATTCCTCCCCTATTGGCAAGGGCGCTCTCAACAACCATCTGTATCAAACCATTCAACTCATCTTGGGTCATGGTGAAGACCCGGCTACCTCATGTAGCCTGCGTAGTGCTGCTACGCACTTCTGTGGGAGGAGGAGTTTCGGTAACTGCAGAGGGAGGATGTTTAGACTCCTTGTCAAACTCAGGTCACAGATCATGCCCAAGATCGTCGTTTGCCATGCTAAAATGGTAGAATATTAGCAATGATGAAAATGAAAAATCCACACCAAAAAAGATCATGGAGATGGGATAAATTTTCTTGTTATATCTTAAAACGAGATAAATCATTTCCCGCAGACCGTGGCACTGTAGTGCCATAATGAAAACAAGTCGGCCACTCACAAAAATACAATAAAATGTACATAAAATGGTACTCGGTGTGATCCATTTTTTATTCTTCGAGTCTGTTGATTTTCTTGCTCGTGGCCTGCAAGAACCAACACCGGAGAGAGACTCTGGTGAAAAGCCTCCGACGCTCAAGTCAGCGGTCGGAAATTTGAGTTGAAGTGTATGAGTTTTTGCAATGGAATAGTGACAATAAATATGTCATGCCTTCCTGTAGAAGAAATGAAAAGCCTTATATACTTACCATATTAGGGTTGAGGGGTAATTTTACATGTGCCATCTAAGCCCTAATCCTAGTCAGCATCCTTATGTTAGCAATTGGCCTAAGGACATGTCACTGGGGCCCCTACCTTCTGACAGGAGGAGAATGGCTGTTAGTGTACTTACTGACAGCCGTTTGCTTTTTGGTCGGGACCCGATTTGCGATTGTCTCACGTGCTCCTTCAAGTAGTTAGGTTCACGCTTTGTGTTCATCTTAGACTTCGCGCTTCGTGCCCACACCCAGAATTCCCAGGGATACAAGTGGGTCAGTTCGTGCTTCGTGATAGGACAGTGACAATCGACGTTTTGTCATATTGCCCCTCTTTCCTGGGCACCCTGTTTGTAGGCTCATTTGCTATGTAGCACAGTTCGCGTTCCCGAAGGAGGTGACCTATTATGGCACTACATATATATGGGATTAATTTTATAAATCAAAATCACAACCCAAATACTTTGGTTTTTTCTCAAAAATTCGTCCATAATCTGCTAGGGATTTTTGGGGTATCGTCCTTATCTTTCAATCTTTCTCTTTCCAAAAGACACGTATTCTTTTTAAAATCTGTTCGCCTACTTAGAAAATTTGAAAAATTACAAATCTATTATATGCTAGTGACATTTTGTAAAAAATTCAACACCATTTAGTATATATTTTATTTTATACTATTTCAGTGCAGGATATGAAAATCTCTCTGTTCCAATTTATCAAATTTGGTATATCTATTTATACTTCATAAAGAATTCTGATTTTTTAATATGTATCGCATATAAATGTCTTCCATATTCTTGTAAAATTTCAAAGAGATCCATCAAGTAGTTTTCGAGTTATAAATGTTTTCTACCGTTGCGTAGAATTTTAAGTTTCAACATATTCGGTTTTAAAAATTCAAATTAAGCTTCTTGAAAAATTCTGAAATTTTATTAGGATACTTCCACGTAAGTTTATTTGCTACTATAAAATTTACAATGTTTTATTCCTTACCATTTATGAAAAATAAATCGTAATCCTATAAATTCTCTATTTCTTTCAAGATTTCCTAAAGCTTCTACCAAACCCTAAATTCATTATTTCCAAATCTCATTTATACACACATACACACACACACACACACACACACACACACACATATTGATGACCAAGATAGGTTCATGTATGACTAAGAGGAAATGAGAACGAGGCTAGCAAATGCTATGGACAATAGGACATCTTGTCTCTACTTTCCAAGTTTCATCCATTTTTAAGGTGGGGATTATTTCTAGTCTATGGGTTATGTTTGTCTATTTTAAATGATTTAATTGTGATGTTAATGTCTAAACGCAACATTCCATAGGATGTAGGCAACATGTTACATTTTATGCGATGTTATGCTATGTTTGGTGATATGTTATGTTATGCTCAACAAGCAACATGTTAATTACATTATATGATATGCTACAGTATGCTATGTGTTGTGCTATGATATGCTCAACAAGCAACATGTTATATGTTATGTTATGATATGCTATGTGATGTGCTATGCTAACATCTATATACAGTGTGTTGTATCATTCATTAATTATTACATGATTTGTATTTAAAGTCCCCAAATATGTCCCGAGCTTGTGGTTTGCTCACCCCATTCTACAATTCGATCAGTTTCTGCAAGTCAGTGGAACTCTGTCGTGGTATGAAGAGGCGGTGGATGTTATGGTAAAAACGTTCTCAAAACTTTCTTATGTATTCGAGCTAGTCAAAATTTTATTTGTGTAAAAAAACAAAGGCCTATGAAGTTCTCGTATTTGTATTTCAAGTCAAGTTATAGAGTTCTATTCAAATAATGTTTCCGCCAAATATTCTTTTATAGAAGTATTTTATTTGATATGTTTTCACAAATTATGTTATTTACTTTCAAAGTTATCTTTTCAATCGAGAAGTAAAGTTTTATTTCAATTTAAAAACATATGATGTAACTCACATCCCTTCAAAATTGTATTTTATTTAAAGCTACGAAAATCGGGGTGTGACAGTACCTAAATCCATGTATGAACTTGTGAGAAAATCGGTGTCACTTTTCTGCAAAGAGAGCACAAAACGTGGGATAAAATCAATGACGTTTGGGGACTCTAACTTTAATTGGGTCACTATAAGACAACTATACCCATTATTATAACATAAAGTCAATGATTATTAATACCCATTAAGGCTCATAACTTAAATCCTTAGTAGATCACTTTAATTAGGTCACCATACACTACAAGAAACACTACAAGAAATATTACCGATAGTGACTGATTTTAGTGACGGACAATTTCGTCACAATCTAATTACGAACAAGTGATGGAATACCCACGGCTACAGACAACAAGAGTGTTTGAGTATTAGTAACGACTTAGTAACGGAATATGACGGAATTTAGTGACAGAAAAAAATCCTTCATTAAACCGTAGTAACAAAGGGTGCTAAACATGTGGGAATAAACTATTTTATGGTTGTGACGGAAATATTCCGTCATTTATCTTGTATTGACGGATTAATGACAGAATTTTAGCCGTTGCTATGTAGTGACGGAAAATAGTCCGTCATTAATCTTGTATTAACGCATTAGTGACGGAATTGTAGTCGTTGTTATGTAGTGACGGAAAATATTCCGTCATTAATCTTGTATTGACGGATTAATGACGGAATTTTAGCCGAAAATATTCCGTCATTAATCTTGTATTAACGGATTAGTGACGGAATTGTAGTCGTTGCTATGTAGTGACGGAAAATATTCCGTCAGTAATCTTGTATTGACGGATTAATGACGGAATTTTAGTCGTTGCTATGTAGTGACGGAAAATATTCCGTCATTACTTAATGCCCATGTAAATGACGCTTATTCATTGACGGAATTTTTCGTCATTAACTAATGACGAAAAATTCTGTCACTATACCCCTAGGGACGGAAATATTTCCGTCACTATACCAAAGGACGTCGTTTTAGACCTCCAATGCTTAAAAAATTAGAAGTTACGCGCCAGCTTCAAACCTCTGACCTAGTGGAAATAAGGCAAGTTGCTTACCACCAGGACATTTGTTAATTATTGAGAATCATTTGCTTGGTTTTTACATATTAAGTTTTTTCACTTCCAGATTTCCCTAAACTTACCACCTAAGTCTCATTTTGCTCCAAATCCCTAATCTCACGCCTTTGGGTATTGTTCACTTCTCATTTTGCTCGATTGACCGGCGTCGTCATTCTCGATCGTCTCCGGGAATTCAATGCCGACTATAATCATGTGATAGAAATCAGGCAGACTGGGTTTAATCAGGTAATCTTCATTTTAATTCTACATTATCATTGTAGATTTTAGATTCAAAGATTGTTGACTTGAGCTCTTGGCTATTTTTGTCGATCTTCTCATTTCGGCATCGCCAAGCTGTGGCCGTCTTCTTCTTCCCCCGTCGTTGTCGCCAATCAAACCATGTTTCGTGCTCAATTGTAAGATTTTTATTCTTAAATTGATGCTGTTCTTTTAAATTGTATAAATCTTACTTTACTCTGTGAACTCACTATTTACAAATTTCTTCATGGTTTACTGCATTACAAGAAATACACAGAGATAAATTGTATTATTGCACATATTGTACCTCCCTCTTTAACTGCTCTAGAGCCACCGGCTTCTGTCTTTTTTCTGTCTCATGTTGAATTTACGAAGGAAATGATGCATGCTGACAAATTCTTGTGTTAGTGAGCCATGATATATCTCAGTCTAATATTGTAAGG
The DNA here is from genome assembly GCA_958295605.1 of Ajuga chamaepitys. Lineage (NCBI taxonomy): Eukaryota > Viridiplantae > Streptophyta > Magnoliopsida > Lamiales > Lamiaceae > Ajuga > Ajuga chamaepitys. The sequence continues at coordinate 8,806,071 of OY282499.1, forward strand.
CAGTACTAAAAACAAGGCTTTTTGCCACTACAAAATGTAGTTACAAAAGATGGAGAGTAGTTACAAATATATTTTTAGTAACTAAATATCTAAAAGTAGTTACTAAAGGGATTTCACTTATAATAAGTTGCAAAAAGTTTTTTAGTAACTACTTTGTAGTTACTAATGTATTTGTAACTATTTTTTGCAACTACATTGTAGTTACTAATATATTTGTAACTACAAGTAGTTGCAAAAAATTTTGTCATATTGCAACAAATTTGATTAAAATTGTATGAAATATTTTATGTAACTACTAGTAGTTACAAAAGGGGTTATTTTTAGTAACTATTTTGTAATTGCAAAAAACTAGTGGCAAATGCCTTTTTTCTTGTAGTGAGGTGACAAATTGGGCTAAAATCATTTTTGGTCCCGTAATTATTCACTTGTGCATTTTTTGTCCCAACAAAAGTTAAAAATTTAATTTAGTCTCGTAACTTTGGAATTGGTCCATATTTAGTCCCTTTTCTTTCCGATAGTGACCAATCTGACCGGAAAATTGCATGTATCATTCACATGACTCATTTTTCCAGTAGAATTTTTAATATGTGGCACCAACAAGTAATGAAAAACTAGAAAAAGTGAAAAAATAAAAAATCCCTCTTTCTTTTAATTTTTTTATTTTTTAATGTTATTTTTACTTCAAAGTCACTTGTCGATGTCAGATATCTAAAAATTGGATGGAAGAATGAGTCTGGTGGCTAGAACGTACAATTTTCCGGCAAAATTGATCATCGGTGGCAAAAAAAGGACCAAAACCGAACCAATTCCAAAGTTACAGGACTAAATTAAATTTTTTACTTTTTTTGGAACCAAAATTGTACAAGTGAAAAGTTACGGGACCAAAAATGATTTCAGCCCCAAACCAAATTTCTTCATGGTTTACTGCATTACAAGACACTACAAGAAATTTGTCAAATAGCGACAGTCAATTCTGTCGCTATTCTGTCGTTAAGAGGTGATAGCGACCAATTAGCGACAGAAAAAGTTAGTAGTAATATGGCTAGTCGCTATGAATACCGACGGACCTAACAATCCGTCGGTAAAAATTACGACGGATTTTCGACAGAATGCCGACAGAAATTTCCTAAAAAAAGTTTACTCAATTGCGACGATCTACCGACAGAAATATTGTCGGTACACTAATCCGTCGGCATTTCACGACTACATTCTGTCGCTAATCAGTCGGGAATTACCGACAATATTGTCTGTCGCTAATGTATTCTGTCGATAATCTGTCGGGAATTACCGACAATATTGTCTGTCGCTAATTTATTATGTCGCTAATTTGTCGGGAATTACCGACAATATTGTTTGTCGCTAATTTATTCTGTCGCTATCTTGTCGCTAATTATTAAAATATTTAGTCGCTATTATGTCGCTAATTATTAAAAGCTTTAGTCGTTATTTTGTCGCTAATTATTGTTGTCGTTATTTGGTCGACAATTACCAATATATTTTTGTGAGCTCTGTTATTATTTTCTTTTGTAGGTAATCTGTCGGTAAATATTCAATTTCAAATATTTTATATTATCAGTGTCCTACCTTTTTTATTTATATATAAAATATTCGGCAAAATAATTATAAATCACGCAACACAATCTAAAATAGGTAATTCAACGTCCGAATATGAATTAAAGTCTAAATATCCCCACAAATCAACAATACATGCTTAAAATTCGACCTCAATATAAAAAAAGATGTGCCGAAAATAAGACAAGCACTCCAAATTCAAAACTAAAATAAACTCACATAATAAAGTGCAAACATAAGTCAACTCAACACTTCATCATCTCCATCATATGCCTAGGTCTCTATCGTGAATCAATCGCATCAAGAATCGAACCTGCTCATCTGTTTCATTCTGTCGTGCAGAAATCTCATCGAACTTCTTCTGCATCTCAGCACGACCCTCAGGGCCCTCAGCACGACCCTGCTAGTAATATAAAGATACATTAGTTGGTACAATAGAATTAAACTTGAAGAAATTATTTGAACCCAAATACTATTATTTTATTAGATGCAAATCTGCACTGCATGGACAATATATTAGGTCAGAAAATTATGCTGAAAATATAATAAAAATCTGCACTGCATGGACTACATGGTTGTACCAAATCTAGAAGAGAGGTTTGTTATGATCACTATATAACTTAAAACCAAGAACAACAAGGTTGCAAAGAATGATTTACCAACTTATAAGATGGTAGAACATCTGGCAGCCAAAAATAGTTTGTAATAAAAACAGTAAGACATAAGAAAAAGAGTAACACAACAATGATAAGAATCTAACAGCAAAGTGCAGGGCATCATCACCTGATCTTTGTCCACTAAGACAGCCCGAACACCTTCAGCAAAATCATTACGAAGAGAAGACCTTATAGCAATTCTATATTCAGCTTTCATCACCCCAGTCAGCTGAAAAGAGCATGTTTCGAGCCAGAAGCAATGAGAAAATATGTGACTGAATAAAATTGAAGGTTCGTGACCACCCCGAGAGGGCTTAGAAGACAAATGAGGTTGAAATTACCCGAGGTAAGAGTGACTTCAGACGAGGTTCGGACTCAGGGTTTCTGCTGTATCTTTCCAACAGAGTTCTGATGTCGTAATCAGGGTCGTCAGAACTACATAAACAACAGACAAATTAGAGCAATTTCGCTAGAAAACGTGCTGCTACACAACCCAGAAGATAACACTGATATATTTTTTGTATACGATAGCATGCCTGTAGCCGCTAAAACTACAAAGATATCAAGCAAGGGATATTTATTACATATCATATTTTGATAGTGTTACTGTTAGCGGAAGTTTTTAAAGAAGAGAACATGTAACTCAAATATCTTTGGAAAATAGTAATTTCAGATGGAATATGACTGGCTGATGAGTTACCAACGTGCAAGCGGAAACCAACCATAACAATGTCAGGATTTGAATTGGCCACTGTTATCTGGAGTGGGGGGAAGGGGGGGGGGAACAAGAAAAGTATTATTGATCTTCGAAATGCTTGGATAAAAACACAAATAACTAGGTGTATAAGGGCTAGTTTAACAAAACACCATAAGGACATCCACAGTCAACAATAAGGAGGCAGAGGACAAACACCAAAAAAAGAATGTAGGAGGTGTTTGCAACCACTAATGCTCTGCTTAGAATCACTTCTGCTGGACAAAATTGATTGTGGAGGTGTTTACAATGTCTTCTTTTTTAATATTAATTATAATCAGATTATGAGACGCTGCATTTGGCTGCTTCCAAATGATTCTTTATTAAAAGAACTTATTTTAAATCAAAATCATTTTATTCCAAACACAACCCAGTTTTGATTTTTCCACAAAAATCAATTCAAATCACTTCTCTAAAATTAAAAATTTGCAAACACCCCCATAATATAATTAGCAATGGTTTTTCTCACAGACAAATTGTTCTACCATCAATTATGGGGATTGATACTCCAGGCAACATAAAATCTTATATCTGTTGAAACATCTTATATATGTTGAAACTATGGGCAGCGAATGAAACTACAAATACTGAACCCTAAGCACGTCATATTCCTTTGGCTAGTTGTTCAGATCAGAAAACCATTCTGAAATAAATTCAGGCAACTGTTGGAGCAGAGCCTACTGCTATGGAGCTTTACTCTTGTAAATATTCAGAAAGGACAAGAAGAAAAATAATATATATTTAAAAGAAAGGAAGCAAGAAACCAAATCGCCTATGCCCTGTTTCTTAACCATCACTTCATTCATATTTGCCTTTGGCTGTACAACTATGTTACATAACATGCATACAACATATAGATAGGTATAAAATATAATTATATATGTACATGTATAAGATTTATACCTACACACACATAGGAAAGCTAATAAAAACAGATAGTATGTGTATTTTGGACAAGAGACAGGAAGGAGAGGAGGACGAAACAAAATTGAATAGAAGCAAATTCGTAAGATAAAACAAAGACCTGTACAGATAAATGTTCCAATGATAACACAATGAGAATATAGAGATACGAGATTCCATTTAGAATATATTTTATCGGTACCTTGAATCCAGCTGAGTTCGGCCCCTCTAGGAACCCATCTTCAGATGCCAAAGTTTGCTTAGCACCCTCAGAATCATTATTTCTTATGGCATCACCAGTAAACTTCACATCTTGAGTAATGCAGAAAGTTTTCTCAAAGAAATCAAGTGGAAATTCTGGTTTTACGCCCCCATAAGCTTTATTTTTTAAAATGCCAGAACCCAATTTTTTTACCTTATCCGCTTGCACGTTGGTAACTCAAAAATCTTGCATATCAACGAGTATTCAGCAGTGAAGACCTAGTCATGAACACAATACGAGATGTAACTAAAAGATCTCACTGTTAATATGATAAAGCAACACTGAACATATCAAAGTTTCTAATAAGGCAGTGTTAATTTGAACACATGAAATCAAGCTCTACAAAGACTATTTATCCCATGTTATGAAGAGCATAAAACTTACTTCCAGATTTCATCTCAAATTCAATAGATACTTTACAAAAAAAAAGGCCTCAGGTATGGCCAAGTGAGGGGTGTTAGTGCATCTCAAGTGATAGGCTTTATGACCTTGAAATGAATAAATATGAAACACTTTAACATTCAAATTCTCAAACAATATACAATAAATCAGAGTATAAGGCGTCCCTTTGCTACAACAAAGCAAAATGTTCAATACTCATACTTTTCTCCAAACCCTCCCCCTCACAGGACATTTATGGGATGATTATTATTAAAATCTTCAAGCCTCATATTATAAGGACTTCATAAATTCAGAATACTAAGCAATTCAGATTCATTTTGAAGCTTTTGCAAAATACCATTTCATTGTGATATTTATGCAAGGAAATTATACCATTTCCAAGTAATTATTTTTCTTAGGTTAATTATAATCGAATCTGTTATGTATTTAGAAGACTTCGACCCAGTCCTTGGGGATTATGCATCAGCGTCTAAATGCAAGAAGCCCAATCAGCAAGATAGATATAATTGCTGCCCACATCTCATGTAGTGATACACTTTTATAAAGGTTCATAAATTCTTCTTCTATTTTCTGCATCAAAATGATATGGTGAACAAATGGCTCAGCGAGCAGGATTAATGTAATGCAACAAGCACCAAGGCAAAAATAGATTGTGCGTATGATGAAGCTTGGTTGGGCCTTCGTATAGCATTTACTCAACTAGATTGCTAAAACTTCCTAAAAAGGAACTCAGTATGACTCAGTGGAAAGACCAGGTCCAATGCGTACATATAGTTGTATGCTTAGGTATATATGTATACACCTAAACTGCTGGGTAGGAGGGTTAGAAGGAACGTATCATACCTCACCATCAGATAACGGCTTCACAGTCCACATTTCATTTTTTAAAGCTTAGTTATTTTTTAGGCCTCTTACTGTCATCTGCTCCAGCAATTTCTGCATTTCATTAATGAACTCTCATTATTACATGTCAATTCTTTTTTTCCAAGAGATATGTAATTGATATAACCTATTCATCAAGTGGAAGCCACCAGTAACAACGAACAATTCATCAAAAGAAAATGTCTCACAACATAGTCAGTTAGCTGGCCAGAAAATTCAACAAACTAAACATGAACGGTTGAAAAAATGAAACATTTATAGTTAGCAGCAGCAAACTATCAAACATGATTAAGATCAACAAAGCATTGAATAAGCAAACATTAGTACGAAGTTTATTAATCAAACAAGTGAACACAAGATGTAGCAAGTAAAATCAACAAAGAATGGAATAAGCAAACATCAGTGAACATCTGAAGAGGTTGTTGGAGTGTGGTAGGGTAATAACGACACTATGCTAACATTACTCATCTCCACCGGTGACCTAATTTACACAAAAATTAACAATCATGTCCGAAAATTCAACGAAAAAAGATATCATCAAAGGGAAGCTTAATTAGTTAGAGCGCGTTTATAGCTGGAAACCTGAAAATGCGAGCGGAGAGTGGTTTCTGAGATGCGATTCGAAATGGAGATGGAGCAGCCTTAGGCTTAACGCCGGCTGAGAGTCTCGCGGTGGCGCCACAAGCAGATCTGGTAGCGGAGCGGAGAATTGATCTGATAAGACGGTGGCCATGGCGGATGGAACTCGGAGATTGAAAAAAATGCTAATGCTAATGAAAAAAATGTATTTCCATGGCCGAGATGGGGAGAAGAGAGAGAGTATACATTAATTACATAATTTTGTGTTATTATATTTTGGGTGTGTTTAAAATTAATTTTCTTAATTCATTTTCATTTTATTTTTAATTTAAACTACCGACCAAATTTTGGTCGGTATTTAGCGACTACTACATCCGTCGATATTTTTCACAAAAAAAATTACGACAGAATTATATTGGTCGGTATGATTTTGAAATTAGTCGGCATTTTTAAAATATAAAATTTACCGACTGAATTTTTTCCGTCGGTACATTTCTGTCACGAATTGGTCGGCATGTTTTAAATAAAAAAAAATTACCGACCGACTTATATCCGTCGGTAGAATTCCGTCACTAAATTGGTCGCTATTTTGTCGCATATAAAATTAGTAAAGTGGCCCTTAAATAGTGTCGTTAGTCTGTCGGTAATCCGTCGACGAATTTTATTTTTGAAAATTTTTTTTATTTCTGTCGATATATAGTCGTAATTTTGTCGGTACTTAACGACAAAAAATCTCTGTCGCTAAAATCGGTCGCTATTTTGAGAATTTCTTGTAGTGAGAAACACTGTCAGTTTATGGAGTAATATAAAATTGACATTGTTTTCTCTCTGCCAGTAACAAATTAGAGGGGACTAAAATAATGTGTATTCTATGTTAATTGATTCTAGATCATTATTGAAATCTTTTTGCTGTAAAAACTGGCTTGTTTTCCTTTTCCCAGTAACAACTGAAACTTACTATTCCGCTGTAATTTTTTTGTCCCTCAAACTTAGTCTTTGGTTTTTCTTTTCTCTTCCTCAAACTTAGTCTTTGGTTTCTCTTTTCTGACTGCTACATGCTCTTCTATAACACAGGTTGTGAATCTACCAATTCAAATTGAATAAGTTTGAACATCATGGCTGAATTGTTCTTTTTTTCTTTACTTATCTATTTCTTAATTTATTACTAATATTTATTTTTTTATGTAGTTTTATGAGCATTATGTTGATACTTTTTCAGAATGAATTCTCTTATCCTCTCAAGGTTATTTATACAAGACACATGCTATTGAAACATGAACGTAATATCCTGACAATATATCAATGTGAAACTCATATCATGATATTAATTGTTGAATTCTCAGCTGGGTAAGGAAATATAGTTGCACATGCTAGTCTTTTCTCTCAAGTTGGTTTATCGACATTGCATATGTCCTTAAGTTGTGTTATACAGTAAGCCATTGTAATAGCCAATTGATCCTCTCTGATTCATGTAAGGAACCCTTACCAAAATTCTGGGTTAGGTTTTTTACGTGTTTTCTACCAAGTTTATGCTAATTTCAGTGATGTTCTACAAGATTATTCAAGTTAAATCATCAAATAAACACAAAGTATGATTGCTAAGGCTTCTTCATGATACAGGCGGAGCTATTCATTCTTAGATTATCTAGAAACAGTGAAGTACTAGGTCTTGCTGGCATAGCATTTGCTACTCAAATTTTCTCAGAATTTCCTGATTTTAGCGGGGAAGAATCAAAAGCCTGTGGCATTTTATTGGTGAGACCACTTATGGAATTCTCAAAAGAAGATATGTACAATGTAAGTCTTCACATTCACTATCTGTAAGTGGCATAGAATGATTTCTTCTATTCAATGTCATTTCATTTGTTTCTTAGTTCCATTTTTTAAAATAGCTAGAACATTATTTTGTTAGTGGTGCAGATATGTCAAGGCGGTAATCAACAGTGGGTTGAAGATCCGACAAACATATAGTGCTCGCAATAGGATCAGAATGTCATTAAGTAACTCAACATCATGTAAGTCATTATACAAGTGCTGGTCTTTGACTGAAGTAAGACTTAATAATAGTTTGTTTAGTATGTATCATGATAAGTATGAGATCAAGTGACTAATTTCATTGGAATTTGTTGTATCTTACTGCTAAATTGTTCTAGTAACTTAAAAACAACACAAAAATATATATTAGAAGTTTCATATGGCTGATTCTTTTTCTTTCTTTTCTTTTCTATTCTTAAAAAGATTTTGGTGCTAAGTTTTGAAATTCAATTCATCTTTATACCAAATGAATAGTGTCTGGTAATTTTAGCTGGTTAATTAAATTTGTTGAAAGAAGTTGAATCTTCTTGCATTTAATTTGTTACTTTCAAGTGTTGAATGGTGTTGATGAATACTATCTTTTTTATTTATTTTTTAAAATTTTATGAGTTTCTTATAATGTTTTAACATCTACAGTTGTATTCATGAATAAATTAATTTTATTATTATTTTTTTTTTCTGTTTTTTTCTTTTCTAATGTGGCATCATATTCTACTAAATAAAAATCAATTGAGAACAAATGAAAACATGTATAATCAGATAGATAGCTTGTTCTCATGTGATAACTTCACTGGATTGAAAGAGATGACGAGAAAGGCTAACATGTAAAATTGCACCCGATTTTGAAGTCTGTAGAGGGAGAGTCAACTTCACTAGCTTGAAAGCCTCTGCTAGATCCGCAAAATCAATTGACAACTCTCCTAGGAAGCCTGATTAGGATGACCCCTGTGAGTACCAAAATAGGTTGTTATTTTTTTTATCCCGATCTGTGGTGAAGTAAAGAGAAGTGTATCACTTACTGTTGATACAACCACATAGTAGAACTTTTCTCTGATTCGGCCTGTTTTCTTCTCCTTGACTAATTTCACAGTTTCATATACAGGATTTTCCTTCAAGAATTGGTGCTTTTGGTAATCTCACTGTTGGCTTTCCTACATCTACCGGAACCAGAGAAATCATGAGGCTTTTTGCTTTAAGCTGTGGCACCTGGAATCATTCCCATACATGAAATTGAATTACCAGTAAGATATCCATCCAACTTTTCACAAAGATTTTTATTAAATTCCATTTACAGCCTATTTATTTTTCGTACTTTGAAGAACTGGTACCTTGTGGTGGTGAACATAAGTAGCAGTTTTTTGTTTTGGAATTTGGGTTACTAGATCAAGTGTTGAAATGACCTTCCACCACTAGCTGAGCCTTATGTTTAGTTTCTTGTGATAATATACTCATACAAATCTATGGAGTCTTTGTACGTTAGCTTAACTAATTATTGTGCACGCAGATGTTTCACCTCTGGTTTAAATACTTATATATCCAAGTTATGATCATTACTTTGCAATTTTTAGGCTTAGGTACATGGGGAGTGTGAAGATACTGGTAAAGGAAAAGAAATCAGCCAGCGGGAGTTTTGTCTGTGGAGCGTGTGATCAGGTATGCACCAGCTTCATAATATGTATTGTTTCAAGTTGGACTACTGAATCTTAACCTCCCTTTTCCTCAGCTTGGTCATATGAGGACCAACAAGAATTGTCCAAGGTATGGGGAAGGTTCTGAAACCTGGGTAGATAACACTGGGTTGTTAATCTGAAACTTTAATAGATTAATGTGTATGTATTCGGTAAGTTGTATATGCTATATAGGAACTAAATAATATATTTCTTCAAATAAAAATGAATATTTCTATTGTACTCAATATAAATATAATTAATATATGTATGTAAATTAAGGGGGCTTGGTTGTGGAAGTTATCTTTTATTTTAAACGGTGTACTATCTTGTATTGTATAACCTCCAGTACATATTATGCATATAGAGGAACATAAGATGAAACATGTTAGGGAGCAGAACTAACAAGCAGGGCCATATACCATATCCGACCCCTAACAGAATAAAGAATGATCAAGATTTAAGATACTAACCTCGATCTCTAGTTATATTAATGTTATTGCTAATGAGAGTTTCCATTTAGAAAAATATCAAGTATTGTTGATTTAACTAGAAAATGTAACTAAAATGAAATTCAATGCATTCTTTTTTGTACTAAGAAGTCTAGGATATGATTTAGTCTGAATAAGCCCAACTGTTAATTTTCTACTAGGGGTTTCGAGAAATAGTGGACTGATGCATTTCATTGATTGGTAAAAACGTTTGCTTTAGATTAGGGACTCTAACCTAAGCATGGGTTCTAGATAACAAAGATAGCTGTGATGTGTCTCATTGTTTCTCTAATTATTTTTCTCATTCAAATGAGTAATCAGTTAGTAATTAAGAAGTAATTGTTCGGTATCTATAACTATTGTACCTCATAGGATAGGTCGTATTATAATATGAGACACAAGCACCTCTTGAATTTTATTTTAATTAGGCAATATACATCTTGAAGTCCTTAAAGTATTGATGTTTGTTTTAAATAGTCCTTAAAGTATCATTTTGTTTTAATTGGTCCTTAAAGTTCTAATTTTTTTATTCAATTGGTCCCCTGAAGTATTTTTTATTTTAATTAGTCCCTTATGTTTTGGAATTATTTCAATTAGTCCTTAAACTATTATAAAAATATATTTAAGGTCCCTAGAAGAAAAAAAATACATAAAATATGTGAAATCACCGATTTAATTCAAAATGATATTGTAGCATATCTTTTATTAAATAAATATTTTGTAATTTATCATTATGATCACTACAAGAAAAAAGGGCAATTGCCACTAGTTTTTTGCAACTATAAAGTAGTTACTAAAAATAACCCCTTTTGTAACTACTAAAGTATTTCATACAATTTTAATCAAATTTGCTAAAATATGACAAACTCTTTTGCAACTACTTGTAGTTACAAATATATTAGTAATTACAAAGTAGTTGCAAAAAATAGTTACAAATACATTAGTAACTACAAAGTAGTTGCAAAAAAACTTTTTGCATCTTATTATAAGTGACTACCCAGTAGTAACTACTTTTAGATATTTAGTTACTAAAAATATTTTTGTAACTACTCTCCATTTTTTGCAACTACATTTTGTAGTGGCAAAAAGCCTTGTTTCTTGTAGTGGATGTTTTCCCCCTGAAACGAAGGTGAATTATACTAAAATATCGATTTGAATAAAACTCCAAGATCATATTTTTTCAAGAATTTCATCCAAACTTTGAGAAAATACTTTGTGCTACTTTATTTTAGTTAGAAACGTGCTAATTTGATCCAGATATTTTGAACTCTAACTGTATTGAATTTAAAGTAAAATTGAACATTATCAACGAAATAACTTTAATTTTTTTAAATATTGTAAAGACCTTCAAACATAAAATTTCAAAGTCCTTTCGTTAATAATGTTCAGTTTTACATTAAATTCAAGATAAATAGAGTTCAAAATATCTCAACTAAATTATCACTAAAATTAAAGTACCACAAAGTATTTCTCAAAGTTTGGATAAAATTATTGAGAAATTATAATCTCGAACTTTTGTTCAAATCCTATTATAGTATAATTCACCTCGTTTGATGGTAAAAGTATCATAAACAAATAACACAATATTTATTTAATAAAAGATATGTTATAATATTATTTTGAATTAAATCGACGATTTCACATATTTTATGTATCTTTTTTTCTTTTAGGGGGCCTTAAGATAGAATTTCGTAATAGTTTAAGGATCAATTGAAATAATTGTAAAATATAAGGGACCAATTGAAACAAAAAATACTTCAGGGACTAATTGATTTAAAAATTTATAACTTCAAGGACCAATTAAAACAAAATGATACTTTAAGGACCATTTAAAACAAACATTAATACTTTAAGGAACTTAAGATGTATAATGCCTTTTAATTATTTTAATGTTTTATTTTGGTTTGGTGCACATTTCTGGGCCAGTCTTAGTTTGATGTGAAGGTAAGATTTTCTTTTTTTGTTTCCTTGTTTATGTTCAGTCAAGTCATATTCATGTTTGCCTTCATGATGACGTAATCACTAAGGCATTTCTGGTTCATAATTTCATCTCTCAACACTTAATTTGTTCATTACTGAGCCTAAGATCGAAGTACATATAGTTTGGGTTTGTGCAAAATTTGTTTGTATCTTATTTTTGTAAAACTGCTGCTTTATTAGTTTTGTCAATTTGCCAACATTCTCGTGGAGCAAAATAGTATGGGTTTTGGTTATGCGTCTTGATGTAAATTTATTTTCTCCATCTAATAGGTTGAGGAAAGAGTGCGAACAAGGGGGAAAGGTTTCACAAAATCTAAATCCGGATCTCTTGTTGCCTTCAAAGTTAGCTTTAGAGAGTAATACACCTTACACTTTTGAGCACTCTATTTTGCTTTGAAGTAATTAAGATTGTATTCACTGAGAAATTTCGGATCTTTTTAATGGAACTACGTGTATGGTGATATCTCATGTTTATATTTTAGTAGCTCTCAGGATGATGTACATAAAACTATATTTTATGTTGAATGTTTTGAAACTTTGATAGATTGACATGTCGTTTATCGATTATATAAGGTTTGCTATGAATTTTAAATTTTATTAAGTGTAAATTAATTGTCATAACAGGTTCTACGTTTAAATATAAATAGAACTATAGAAAGAAAATCAGATAATATAGTGACGAAATAGAGACCTTTTTCTTTTTTTCTTTTTTTGTAACGGAATGATTCCGTTACTAATATAGGCAAGATAGTGACGGAAATATTCCGTCACAACTTTATGATGGATTTTTTTTAATTGTGACAAAATTTCCGTCACTAAATTAGTGGCGGAATGAAAAATTCGTCATTATCGGTTTAGTGACAAAGGTTTTTGTAACAGAACATTTCCGTCACTAATCCGTCACTACTCCTTAATTGTGACGGAATTTTTTAGTTTAGGGACAGAAATTTCCGTCGTAGTCAGTGTTTTTTTTTTAGTGAAAAAGGGTCTTTTGAGACCACAAAAAGTGGTCTCAAATAATAAGTATTTGTCACAACTTTATTGTCGTCTCAATAACTCGGTCGCAAATAATATTATTGTCACCACAAATGTGGACTCAAATGCATCTCAAATATTTTTTGCAACAACTATTTGTCTCCAAAAGTAGTCTTAAAGTGTTCTCAAATAATTTGTAGAAAGATTTGTGACAACAAGTGATCATAAATGACTTATTATTAGTGACCACAATTATGGTGTCAAAAAAAGTTATACAAAAGACCTCTTTTATTGTAGTGATAAGATAATTATACACATTAATCTTGATACGTGTTGGTCTAACGTGTTGGAAGTATATTGAATAAGAAACTATATAATATAATTGCATGTACTCAAGTACTCGTATAGTCGTATTTATAATGTCAATATGGTATTGAATCAATCTATAATTGGCTTTACTATTATAATTATTATTAATCTCTTCTATTATGTATAAAGTTGAGTATTTTAATTTGGCTCCCCATAAAATAACCTGGCTCCATCACTTTAGTCATTTTATGATGGAAGGAGTACATTTAGCAAATTGTGCGGATTTGGTTGTTATCGTATTAATTCGATAAGACCGAAGTAACAAGGGGTAAGTTACCACTCCAAACTAGACTCATGTATGTTTTAATTCAAACTATTCTTCAAGTAAATTTCTTTTACTAGATCAACCAATTCCAATCTTAACAAATAAATATCGATCATTAATTGAAGAATATTCAAAACACTATCAATAAAATTTTATAAGCATCATAAATTTAAAAATTTAGTTACCCTTATGAAGTTGTTTAAGTGCTGCATATGTTAGGTTCATTCAAGTAAATATTGAATGAGATTTTTAGCATTCTATCGTTGTTAAATGTGTTGAATTAAAAGAATGATGCAATATTATTACTATATAATAAGAAAAATAATCCAAAACATTATTGGATTGGCCCGATATGATTTAATTTACGGCACGGCATGTTTTAAGTTTTCGTTGAATTTGATATTTTGCAATCAAAATTGGACAATAAGAAAAAGTAAAAAGCAAGACAATAAAAATAATGGTTATTATATTTTGAGAATCTCAATTTGTAGAAGATTGCATGGTCTTGAATGGTTTTCCAGTGAGGCTGTTAGTTGTTGCATTTGCTAGTGCCACACGAATCAAGACAATCTACCACTTTCGCAGCATCTGCATATATTTGTTTAAAATTATGAATATGTAATTGAGTTATAAAGGGCAAAGGGGTAAGTTACCATTTGTAAAAGGGGCACATTGAGCAAGGACACAATGAGGGTTGCAAGCGGAAGGGTTTATGCACTGGAAAAAACATTTAGTGGCGCAGATTGAGGCATCGTGTATTTTATCCGTGCATCTTATATAACACCTATCGTAGCAATCGCCGTATGAACCTGTTGTCGCCCCTGCGTATAATAGCATCACCACTATAATAATCTGCATATTTTTGCCCCAATCCATACCTACCCTACTCTCCCTTTTCTCCAATCCAATCCTCTCCTATATATAGGGAATTTTTATTATTATTTTTACGAATTCATGCACTTTTCTGAGATTTTCTTTGCTGCCTCATTAAATGTAATGCTCCATTTTATTGGAAATCTTCTCAATACACCGTGCGCACGTGTTAAAAACTTTATGAATATACTACTTTTATTTTATTTTTATCTTTCTTTCAGATTTAGAATAAAAAAATTAGGGGACAAAGGAGAATGCACAAATAAGTTCTCATTTAAATTTTATATTCCATAATTTTCTCCTCTATCCCTTTATACTACTATTATTCTCTCATTAAAGATTTTATAGGAATAATGATATAAAATGTATTGACAGAAATATGATTCAAAACCTAAAATAACATTTATTTTAAAACAAACCACAAAACCTAAAAAAAAATTACGATGTAGTATAATTTTGATATGTCATCTGGTGAGTATATTACTCCCTCCATCCCGAATGAACTTATACTGGTAAATGGACACAAATATTAAGAAAAAAATTATTTTATTGGGTTATGTTGATTTTTCAACCCTATCTTTTTGCTTTATTTGGTAAATAATATTGTGGTGTAAAATTTGTGAGATTTATTTCCTTTTTAAGAAAGTCTGCAAATTGTTTGGGATAAATCAAAATAAAAAGTATGCAAGTTCATTCGGGATTGAGGGAGTAATATATATATATATATATATATATATATATATATATATATATATATATATATATAGTATTTACATATAATAGGTGTCACATTAGTGCTTATCATGCATATGCATTACATCACATATTACAAAATAATTAGTGGTATGAGTGAAATAAACTTAAATTAAATTGAAGAGGTGTGAAAAAGAGACATAGTATCTGGGGATATGAGTGAATGGGTGTTAAAATGAATAGGTGTAAATTCATTGCAGCCATTCATGGAGATACACCTTTCAGTTTTGAATGTGTCCATTCAAAAACTAAATATAATCCCACAAGATTAATCAAACGATGAACTGAAAGAGAATTAAATTCCTCCACACCAAATTGAGTTCTCTCTATTCTTGCATATTATTTATTATATTCAAATGAACCTTATAATTTTTGTTTCATGTAATTCAAGAGAGTACAATTTTCGAGTTATAATTAATTAAAAGCTTTTGTATCCTAAAGTAAAATTCCTCTAAATCATTTACACCGTAATTAGAGCTTTAAAGATAGCTTTTCTTGAGATGTTCATATACCTAACCTATACAATTTCATCGTCCGTTGCAATAACATCTTTTGGGAAAGTGACATGAGTAGTGATAAACCTAAATATTTATGATAATCATCACGATTAATCTGTTGTTCCTCTTTTCTTTAGGTATTTATTTATGACTACGACGTAAATTATCATTTGTGCAAAGTATTATAAATAGTGATTACCACGTAAATTCAATCAAAATCTCTCAAGTAATCTTGAAATAAAAATGGACAAAAACCTAAAAGTTATTTATAAATATTATAGTAGAACTAAAACCACGAGTTAAAAGAAAATGCATCACGTGCTTCATAACCAAATAAGAATTGATGTAGTATGCATGAAATATGATATTAAGATATCCTAGTGAATAAAAATTATGAATTGGTTTCATTGAGTTAGTCTTGAAATAATACTAGTATCTTATAAACGTCAAAATGAGAAATATGCTCCCATTTCCTTAAAAGATTACTTCTCTTATATACAAGTTGCACCAATTTTAGATTTGTGTAATTTGAGTCATGAACATATTTTAATAAAAAAATATTAATATTTATGTCGATGTATTATCTGTTCCGAAAAAAGATAATATTATGATGTAAATGTATTACTAATATTTATATTGAAAGATATTACTAGTGAAAAAAATTATTATGTTGAAAAGTAATACATTTCTTCTGAAAAGGTAATAGCTTTCAGTATAAACAATGATACATTTTCAAGATCCGTCCTTTAATCCCGATTGTACGGATCTAAGATTTGTGCACCTGGTGCACATGAGAATTAATATTTCCGAGTAGTTTTCTCGTACACCAATTGCAATTAGATCAGTACAATCTAGATCATTGACAAATTTTAATAAAAAAATATTAGTATTTATGTTGAAATATATTACCTGTTCTGGAGAAAGATATCATGATGAAACGATATCCGTGTTTATGCTGAAAAAGATACTACATCCGTCTCGAATGAACTTGCACTTCTAAGGGTTAACACATATTAAGAAAGTCTTTTTATTGCTTTTATATTGATTTTTCAAAGGTGAATTAAGGGTGGGGATTATATTATAACTTTCAATTTTAGGGTGTACAAAATTGATTGGGACGGACGAAAAATGAAAGTGTGCAAGTACATTCGGGACGGGAGGAGTATTTGTTATGAAGAAATGTCCTATGCTAAAAATTATATACCTTTCTTCAGAATACGTAATACATTTCAGTATAAATAGTGACACTTTTTTCATAAATCTGCCCTTTAATGAACTCAGATTGCACAGATCTTAGACCCATTCACAAGATGTACATGAAAATTAGTATTTTCGAGTAGTTCCATTTTACACCAGTTGTACGGATCTATCCGGATCATGGAAGGTTTTTTTAATAAAGAAATATTAGTGTTTATGCTTAAAGATATTACCTTTTCGGAAGATGTTTATTGTGATGAAAATGTATTGTTTGTTTTAAATAAATGTGTTATGTTGAAGGGTAATATAATTCTATATAAACATTAATACATTTTTATGAATCCGTTTTTTAACCCGCATTAAATTCATGCACATAATGTATATGAGAATTAGGTTTTCCTAAAACAGAAAAGAAGTAAGCTCCTATTAATGTGAGGGTTAAAAATAAATCAATCAAGCAAATGGAGATTAATAATCTTCTACGATACTGGAAACTAGTGCATGTCAGTTATATCTTTTTTCTCTTTTTTAAGGGAGGACAATTATATCTTTTAATTTGCTTGAATTAAGTGAAATCTAAAAATTAATAATCTTTAAATCATAACGTGCGCAGTTAATAATCTTTTGAACAATAGAAACGTGTGCATGGCAATGCCTGCCTGTCAAGTTTCTTGAATTATTTGCTAAATAAGTGTGACGGAGAGCAAATTAAGGAAATTAATTAACAATATTCTAATTAGCTCCCTCCAAAAAAAGAAAAGAAAAGAAAGTAATTTGGTCTATGTATTTGGCTTTCAGCAATATTTCCATTCTTCTGTCTCTACACTGACGGACCTACATGGTGTCAAGGGGGCACAGGTCCTCCGGTCCTGATCGAAATGTAATATATATATATATATTAGCCGATTTTAATATAGTGAAATTAAATAAAATAAATAATTTTATTATCTGACTTGAATATTTTTTAATAATAGAATCAATCTATGTATTCTTATGTGTACGCAATAGATACAAATTTCAAAAAATAGAATGAAATATTTAGAAATACTAAATCTAGATTATCTTTTTTTTGTTATAACTAAATCAATTTTTTGATCTTATCTATATCATTATTAGCTTTTAATTTTATATATAGAGTTGAATATTGTCAAGGTTCATGAACAGATTTAGAGACGCCCCGTATCTTTTAGATTTCTCAAACTTTTATTTTAAATGTAATTTAACCAAATATCAATTTAGAGTATTATTTATGAGAGTTTGTTTTCTAGTCTTCTCAAAACGAGCCACCTACTTGGTCTAAAATTTCTCATATAATTAGAAAATATTTAGCCCCACAAAATGAATATCTAAATTTATTTATAGAGACCCCATCGACGAAAATCCTGGATCAGTCACTGTCTACACCAATTACTGTGGTATGTATTTTCAAATGATAATAACAACTTTTACGTGCCAAAATAGAAATAAAAAATAAAAAGTTAAAAAGATAATATTTTTTCGCACCTTCTTCACCTCCGTCCTGTGGTGAATAATAACCATATATTGTTTAAATACCATTTATTTATTTTAAATGACTTTTAATGTGGAGTGCCTATGTGTGTAACATGTCATAATTAGATATGTCAGTTTTACCCGCAGGATAGGGATATCCACGGATAAAATTGTAAATGAGTAGGGTACGATAATGCGTAGAACATCGCCTGCACATGTTAAATTTTAACAATGTAAGGATAGAGTATAGCGTCATACCCAGCTATCCGAAGCATATATCTTATCCATCTACCATATATATATAATATATATATGTATATATACATATAATATATGTATGTATATAATATATGCACTACTAATTGTTTAGATATTGGTAGGTGTGGCCCAGTCCAATCGGCCCAATTGTCCAGGAGTACAAGCCCAATAGTTTAATCGACCCAGCCCAGTCCAATTGGCCCAGTTGTCTAGGATTACAGATTTGGTAATTGGGGTGGCGGCAACGACGCATGGGGGATTGAAGATTCCTCCCACGATCTTCTCTCAATCACGAAGGCAGATTTGGTGGTCAGAATTGTAGGAATATAGTTAGGGTTGTGATTTGTATGATATAAATAGTAGAATTAAGGACGTTTGAGGGGTTCGAACTCTGATACTCTAAAATTGTAGCTTGTAAAACTAACGAAAGAAGAAGAAAAAGGGACCCGGAAGGGACATTATTCCCCTCGTGGACGTAGATCTCCGGATCGAACCACGTATATCTTGTGTTCTGTTTTCACTTTACATTCCGATTGGTTGTTCTTTGGTTTGCATTTTCTTGATAACAGATTGCGCTTTATCAATTGGCGCCGTCTGTGGGAAGGAACGAAATATTGATATTGCACTTGTTACACCATGGTGACCACCCGCCTAACTCAATCTCGCCAAGGTGATCAGACCAATCAAGACCCACCCGTGGATCAAACTTTGCCGCCGAGGCAACAGCTGATGCGAAATACATCTCACCATCAGGGCAATCAAGACCCAATCGTGAATCCGGACGACCAATTCCTACCCCTACCTCAACAAGATGTACAAAATCCTGATCCCGCTGCTGCACAGCCGCAGATTAATATTCAAATGACCCCGGAATTGCTCCAGGCCTTTCTCCAAGAACATGCTCATGTCCTCCAGGACTGGGCAGCCAATCGCTCAAACCTCGATGGACCTGCTGAAAATGCCACCAACCTCGTAGCACATCCACCTCGTCGAAACCCGCCCAACCAACAAGATCCTGTACACAATGTTGTCAAAATCTCGAGTTGACTCTTACGATTCTACGAGTTTACGAGTTATTTCTCCATAAACGAGTTAACTCGTGATAAAATCGAGATCTGATGAAATCGGAGTAAACTCTCGAGTTTGCTCATGCGATTTTACGAGTTTACGACTTTACGATTTTGTGTACGAGTTTAAGAGTTTTATAACATATTACTTTTTATTATATTTTACCAATTAAAAAAACATACAATACGAATTGCAGAATTTATACCAACTTAAAATTGAGATTTTAAGACTTTTCGAGAACAAACTGTATACAAAGAGAGCCAATTTTGCTGAAAATCTTTTTTTTTTTTTTTCCTAACAATCAAGTTCTAAATTAATTTTTTTTTTTTTTATGTAGTACTTAGTTTAACTAAGGTTATTTTTTGGTTTTGTCTTAAAATTAAAGTATTTAGAATTATAATTTAGGAATGCAGTATTAAATGTATATATGAACCATGATGCCTAAAACATTTCTTCATATTGTATATTTGTTTCCTTTTCGATAAATTGTGTAAATAATATATGTGTTTTTTTTATATAGGATATCTATTCAAAACTTGTTGTAATTAAAATATATATAGCATAATTTATATATATATATGTGTGTGGTTATTTTGTATAGGTAGTAGAATCTTACGATTTTATGATTCGATTTTACGATCCGATTTTACAGACACTCCACCGATTTTACTTAAAATCGCGAGTTTGAGAACTTTGCCTGTACATAATGTGCGACAAGATCAACGACGAGAGCGACCTGGTTTCTCCGAGGACCATGGGAGTTCTAATGGGTCAAGGCAACGCAATGAAGAACTTGCCGATGCTGATCGACGCCGTCCACTTAACGCGACTAAACGAGCTCGCCACGCCCATCCCCATACTTTAGATCTCCAGGAGTATGAGCGAGTACAACGCAATGTTGAACTAGACAGGATTCTAGGTCTTGATGTCAACGGAGACATTGTCACCCCATTCTCCCAAGAAATACTGGCTACGCTCCTTCCCGAAGGGTTCAAGAGACCTGCCATATCACCTTATGATGGAACTGGAGACCCGGCCAACTTTCTAGGGGCTTTTAGGCACAACATGCTCAGTCGAGATCATACCGTGTCTCTTCACTACTGTAAGATTTTCCCTGAATATCTTCAGGATGAGGCCCGGGTTTGGTTTGATTCCCTTCCCTGCAATAGTATATCCTCTTTTAGAGAATTTGCTGAACACTTTTGGGCGCGTTTTGAAGCACGAGCAAAGCCCATGTCCACTTTGACCGATCTGATGAACGTGGAACAAAAAGAAGGAGAAACCATCTCTTAGTTCCTGGAACGCTTTACAACTGAAAGCTTGAAAGTGGGGAGTCAGCCTGACAGCATTATTGTCACAGCCTTCATGAACGGATTACGCGCCGGACCATTGTACACCGAGCTGGCCCGTAATAGCCCAGCCACTACCCGAGCTCTCTAGCATGTGGTTGGTAAGTTCGCTAAGGCAGACGAGCAAACCCGACGCAAGAGAGAGAAGTCCATTACTAAGAGACAGTCAGATAAAGGACAATCCGGGTCTAATACTCGCACCAGCGCCTTTAACCGGCTAAGTAGAGGGCGATTAGAAACCCGTCACGATCTACCTCAGCTCACACCTTTGAATCGGTCCCGAACCGAAATACATGCCATCCACAAGGCTGAACTGAGATCTTGCCCTCGCATGACTGCGCCGGCCGATAAACGAAATCGCACCAAGTGGTGCGATTATCACCATGACCACGGGCACGATACAGAAGAATGCCGAGAACTCAGCAAAGAAATTGAAGAGTGTATAAAACAGGGATATTTTCGCCAGTATATTGCTCAACCAGATAATCGACAACAGCACAGAGGTGGCAACCAGCAACACAATCGGGCTGGCTATAATAATCGGGCTCGCAACAAGGTCAGTCACAATGGCCGAATAATCGATCCGGGAACAACAACTACCCAAAGCACAATCAGGGAAATAGGCAAGGTACTCAGCAGCAACAACCTCGCTTATTGCCAGCTCCCCCTCCTCAAGAAGAAGGGAACAATCCTCCAAATCGTGTTGTTAATAGCGTCATTCATATGAGTTATGGCACGCAGCCAGCAGGAGTGTCTCGCAAAGCTCTTATTGCAGAAGCCCGTAGGCCTCCTCCTGAGGAACCCCGTCACAAGCGTTTCCACAAAACTGAAACAGTTAGCTTCACCGAAGACGACCCAGTACCCGAGCGCACACCCCACACTGATGCTATCATCATTGATATGACTGTAGCAAATATTATCATCAAACGGGTGTATGTTGATAATGGTGCCGCTGTGAGTGTTATTTTCTCAGATTGTTTCCAAAAAATGGGTATATCTCGTGATCTGCTCCGACCTGCACTGGGACCCCTACAGACATTTACACAGGGAGAAGTTCGGGCGGAAGGGATCATTAATCTCGCAGCCTCGGTAGGTACTCATCCTGCCATCAAAACTATTTTTGTTGATTTTTATGTGGTGTCATCTACATCCCCTTATAATATGATCCTTGGGCGAGATTGGCTTACCCCTGCACAAGCTGTCTGTTCCACGTATCACTTGACGATGAAGTGTCCTTCACCCTACGGGGCAATTGCCATCCGTGGCGACCAGAAGATGGCTAAACAGTGTATGCACATTGCACTCAAACAGCGGACTACACCTGCTGCCCACCCTCAGTTTCAAATGGATACCCCGGGACTCATGTCGACCCCGACTCAGCCTCTTGGCGACGAGGTAGTTGAGGTACCCCTTGATCCGAACAAACCCGAGCAGACTGTTAAGGTCGGTGCAGTACATTTACCTCTACTTCACAGCGCCATTGTTTAGATATTGCGCGAATATTCCGAGGTCTTCGCCTGGTCACCCTTGGACATGCCCGGTGTCTCGCCAGACTTAATCACCCACAAATTGAATATTGATCCAACAGTCAAACCAGTACAGCAGAAGCGTAGGCAGTTTGCTGCGGACAGAAAAGCTGCTATCCGCGTAGACGTTGAAGCGCTTGTGAAGGCGGATATCCTCTTCGAAGTTCATTATCCGACCTGGTTAGCGAATCCTGTCTTGGTTCAGAAGATTGATAATACGTGGAGGTTGTGTGTGGACTTTACTGATCTAAACAAATATTGCCCGAAGGACAGCTATCCACTACCTCCGATTGACCAAAAGGCCGAGGCCATTACCGGACATCCCGTACTCTGCTTCTTGGACCTCTATAAAGGGTACCACCAGATTCACATGGATCGGAAGGATGCTATTAAAACGGCCTTTATAACGGACTTCGGCATTTTTGCATACAAGAAAATGCCCTTCGGGCTTAAGAACGTCGGGGTCACTTATTAACGGTTGATGGATCACGTTTTCCGGAACCAAATTGGCCGAAATATAGAGGTTTACGTCGATGACCTCGTCATCAAAAGTTGAACTTTCGATACATGTGTTCGGGACATTGCTGAAACATTGGACGTACTCAGACGTCACAATCTCCGATTAAATCCGGCTAAATGCACCTTTGGGGTCGGTTCCGGGAAACTTTTGGGATACATGGTTTCTCCTCATGGGCTCCAAGCTAACCCTTCCAAAATTCGAGATATACTCAACCTCAAGACACCTGAAAAAGAAAAAGATGTTCAGCGCTTTACTGGGCGACTGGCTGCACTGAATAGGTTTTTATCTAAGGCAGCTGAGCGACAACTTCCTTTCTTTAAAATTCTGAGGCAAGCTAAAAGATTCAAATGGACTCCCCAATGTGAAGAAGCTTTGGCAGCCCTAAAAGAAGCACATCGGCCAACTTCCTATTGTCTCTGCCCCAATTGCTGGAGAACCCCTGTATATATATTTGTCCACCTCCGATGAAGCCATTAGTGCGGCCCTTGTCCGTGAAGACCAAGGGACTCAGAAGGTTGTATATTTTGCTAGCCGAGCCTTACAAGGAGCGGAAACTCGATACTCCGTTATCGAGAAGACAGTATTAGCACTGGTTATGGCGGCCCGCCGCCTCCGTCCCTATTTCCAGGGGCATGTTATTAACGTCCTCACAAACCAACCAATCCGTCAGATCTTAAGTAAGCTCGATCATTTCGGTCGACTCGTTAAATGGGCAATTGAGCTGGGAGAGCATGATATTCAATTTCTTCCCCGCCGAGCTATTAAAGGTCAAGCCTTAGCCGATCTTCTTGCTGAGGCTCCCTTTGAGGGCTCTGAATCCAACCCACATCCTGAGGTCATTCCACCTACTGATCTCGGCATCGAAGCCAAACGATAGCATATACATGTAAATGACGCATCCGCTACCCGAGGAAGTGGTGCTGGGGTCATCGTCAATGGGCCCGACGACGTAGAAGTCAAGTATGTTTTACGCTTCAAATTTAAAGTCACGAATAATGAAGCCGAATATGAGGCAGTTCTTGCTGGTCTTCGCCTTGCAAAGACTTTAGGAGCCTCACACATCCGAGTATATACTGACTCAGAGGTAGTCTCTAGCCAAATCAATGGCTTATATGCAGCAAAGGAGGAAACCATGAAAAGGTACTTAGCTTTAACCAAAAATCTCTTGCTCACATTTTCCTCTGCTGATATCCACAAGATTCCTCGAGGAGAGAACACAAAAGCTGATACTCTCAGCAAGCTGGCCTCCGCGGTCCCTTCAAGCATACCTTCCGACATACTTGTAGAAGAGGCATCCCATCCGTCCATCTATGAACAGAGTATCTCGGTGATCACTGATGCTAAACCCACTTGGATGACACCCACTGTCCGATACCTCCAGGACGGGACTCTACCCGATGACAAGACGGGAGCTCGTCAGATAATCTTGAAAGCACCAAAATACACACTCCACGATGGGGTCTTATGCAGACAATCCTACCTCCAGCTCAGTCTTCAATGCCTTGACCCAGTCCAAGCTGACTACATCCTCCGGGAATTACACGAAGGCTCCTGCGCGAGTTATATTGGGTCCCGAACTCTCGCTAAGAAGGCACTACGGTGGGGGTATTATTGGCCTACTCTTTTTAACGATGCACATGACTTAATGTCAAAATGTGAGAAGTGTCAGCGGCACTCACGGATAAAACACTTACCTCAAGCAGAGCTGATAGGCATACAGAGTGCATGGCCTTTAATTCAATGGGGCATAGACATCGTGGGTCCTTTCCCTGTGGCTCCAGGAGGTTTCAAATTTTTGGTGGTCGCTGTGGATTACTTTACCAAGTGGGTTGAGGCCGAACCACTTGCCACCATCACTGGAAGGAAAATTCTTAATTTCGTTTGGAAGAATATTGTTTGCCGATTCGGTATTCCTAGCACCATTGTTTCCGACAATGGGAAACAGTTTGCAAACGACCATTTCCGCTCTTGGTGTGAAGAGTTACACATTAAACAGGCATTCACTTCGGTAGCTCATCCCCAGGCTAATGGTCAGGTAGAGGTGACGAATAGAACACTCGTTGACGGCATCAAAAAACGTTTGGGCGAATCTAAAGGGCTTTGGGCTGATACCCTACCTCAGGTATTATGGGCTTATCGTACTACGCCTCACTCTTCTACAGGCGAGACTCCTTTCAGCCTAACCTACGGCTCCGAGGCCGTCATCCCGGCAGAAATTGGGGTACCCAGCCCTAGGTTGTTGACTATCGACCCAGAAAAAAATGAGGAAGCCCTCCGTACTAACCTCGACGAAGTAGAATATCGCAGGGAACAAGCCCTTATTCGACAAGCCAAATATAAACAGCAAACCGCAAAATACTACAATGCTCGAGTTCAAGGCACACAGTTTAAAGTCGGCGACCTCGTGCTCCGGCGCAATTCCGCCAGTAAAGCTAGTCCCGAAGGCAAACTCCATGCGGCATGGGAAGGACCCTATCGTGTGGTTGCCGTCCATTCCCTCGGGAGTTATCAGCTCGCACGCGTGGATGGCACCCCAGTGCCTCGTACTTGGCATGTGACTAACCTTCGAATTTTTTTTTCTCTAAACACTGTTAGTTTTATTTCTGCTTCCTACCTCTTGAATATTAGTTTGCATTTTGACATTGTTCTGACCAATTTTACTTGATAAAATCTCCTGTTTCGTCTTTATATTGCTTGTTTACGATACCGCGGGGACGCCCTGATGTCCTTATATTACATGTTTCCAAACATTTTTTCCGACCAGTCGGGTGTATAGAACACGTCTCCGGACTCAATTACTTGCCTTCCTGATCCGGTCAGGGTACATGATCAAGTCTTAGGACTTGGTTTAAATCTTATCTCATTCGATCGAAGAATACAAGTTACTTATTGATCCTTCCGAGGCGTCATTAATTTGTCTCCGGACTTAAGCCCGTTTCCTTTCCCCGTCCTTGCCGATATGGTCGGTTACTTTGTTTTCACAAAAAATTCTTTTTTTTCTGATTTATATCGAACACAAATAATATATATATACACTCTGTTGAGAATCACGTTTGCAGCTGGTATTTTTATTTCTTATTCATTTCGCAATTATTTCAGTTTATTTCATTCACATTTCATTCACATTAGTGGAGACTTACTGAAAATTTCTATAATTCCTTCATTCCTTGAATATTAGGTGTCAACTTTGATAGTTCATTTCACAATTTACATTTTTTACTGTAAAAATCTATAATTCCTCCATTCCTTGATTATTATTATGGGGCAACTTTGATAGTTACTTCACAATGGATGCTCGAAGTACTACATGCAAATCAAGATAAGAAAAAGTCAGCAACACTGAATCTTAATTCTGGCGAAAACAAGTTAAATGATTGCAGAATTCAAATCTATCTACCATCATCGTTTTCTATGGTAATATGTAATCATATAAAAATTCAACCTATATTTTTAATTTTTGTTATGTGAATTATTTATATTATTGTCTATATATTGTGCTAAATTTTATATTTTGTTTATAACATGTACAGTCGTTTATAACATGTACAGTCTCAATCCGTTCAAAATATTGGGAAAAGATTATAGACAATCAACTTCGAGGCAGCTGGGAAAAGATTAGAGACAATCAACTCTTCGAGGCAGCTGAGATTGAAGACTAATTCTGATTTCGAGGCAGCTGAGATTGAAGACTAATTCTGATTTTATTGTAGCAGAATTCAATTTTTTTTATTTCTGCAAAAATAAGTTCATGTATCAACTTCAATTGAAATTCTAATTTTATCGCAGTATTTCATTTTTGTCATTACAATATGTTTACAATTAAACTTTGATAAAACTCATTCGATTATACGCAGTACTTTTAAGAAGAAATATCCCATTTAACAACTATCATGAACTATTGCAGAAAAATTTGCAAAATATTATCTTATAAACAAAATAATATTATTATACAGATTAGTGGATAACAACTATAAAATGATATCACATATAAATTTAGAATTATCACATAATTGGAATGATTAGCGAAATCAATACTCATTATAGACCAATTTTTATTTTAATATGAATTATAATTATGATGTGGATATTTTAATATGAATTTTTTTTTTAATATGAATTATTATTATGATGTGGATATTTTAATATGATTTTTTTAATATATAATAATATGAAATCTTTAATTGAAGATATCTGATAACAGAATATCCAGATCATTCCAAATCTTTCCGATATGATTTTTGATTTTCTATACTCTCTATAAAAATGGCAAAAGTCATTCCAAATCTTTCAGATATGATTTTTAATTTTCTATACTCCCTATAAAAACGGCAAAAGTCATTCCAAATCTTTCAGATATGATTTTTAATTTTCTATACTCCCTATAAAAATGGCAAAAGGATGGCCGCTTGCTCGATCTTAAGAATTTCTAAATTGTAAAAATCAATGTATCAAACTATATATAGATTATTGTATATCAATAATGATATGGATAGAACCCATCCATAATGTGTTAGGCCAGCTAACACACTCCACAAAAAAAACACGCTAAATATATTTTTTATTTCTTCCTCGCCATTTTTTATTTATTGCTTGCCTCTTATTCCACGAAATCAGTTTTTTTAGTATTTTTCCACTGTACAATATTTTTTTTTCCCAAAATTATTTTAATGTAAATTATTTTATCCGTTTTATTTCTTCTCTCAAAAATAATTTCATTTATTTTTTTCTTTTCTCATCTCTCTTCCAAAATCTTAATATTAAATTATAATAAATTTTGAAATAGATCATACTGATTAATAATAATAAACAAACAGCGAAGATATACAATCCAAAATTGCAATATAATTTAATAAGATTGAGAAAAGAATATATTTTCTTAAAGATTATTCTTTTATAAAGTATTTTATTAGTTTAGTTCATTAATTTTCTAAATCAAAATCCAACTTTATTTATATTAATGAGTTCATCTTATGGATATAGGAGATTATTCGATAAAAAAATTGAAAGATTTGAGGTCATCTATGTCTTTTAAAATTCTAAATCCAAATCCAAATCTATTTATATGAATGGGCTCATGATATGGACTATGAAGATTCAGTTCATCCTAAAATAATAATTTTCTATGTCTTTCTTAAAATTTATTTCCAATAGAGGATATTTTGTAGGTAAAATTAATAAATATTTTATATAAGAATAATCCTTATCAAAATTTATTTTTGTTTCTAATAAAAGATGTTTTGTACGTAAATTAATAAAATATTTTATATAAGAATAATCCTTTAGATTATTTGTTTCTCGATTCTATTAACTGATATCAGATTCTGGATTATGTATGTTCGCTTTATTTATTATTATCAATCAGTGTAATCTATTCAAAATTTATCATAATATAATATGAATGTTTGGATAGAGACAAGATAAAAGAAAAATCTGGAATAAGATACGAGTAAGAAATTCGTGAAAAAATTAAAATGTGTTTTTATTAGTGGAAATTACTGATTTTCCGGAGTAAGAGACAATGAATTTATAACACTGCAAAAGAACAAAAAAGTTTTTTTTGTAAAATTTTTTAACCATTTCTTTTTTTGTTATATATTATCAAATAAAAATACTTTTTAAATAAAAAGTATTGTTCATGTTAATATTGATTTACTGTTTAAAAAAATCGCACGGGAGCATTTACTTATTTAGTGAATAACTCAAGTTTGCAAGAAAAACGGAATTTTTAATTGAAGTGCCCAAATTTGCAATAGGCTGTATTGGGCCTCAATTCCGATTATGGACTGATTGATGTAGGCGTTGGGCAATTGTACTGATGCTTAGCCCATATAGGTCTCCCAATCGAGAAGTAAATTAAATAATTAATTGATATATATAAGAAAACGGTTTTGTCTCGCTAACCGACTACTCTGCCAAAACCTATAAATACACCTCTCCAAGCTTCTTGTCACTAATTCATTCAAATTTCATTTTCCTACAAATTGATTAGAGAGAATTCTACAATTCCACGATGCCAAGGCGGAGGGACGAGTACGAAGAGGAGGAGATGGATGATGAAGAAGAATACGACGTCGTTGATGAAGACGATGATGATGACTATGAGGATCATGGCAAGACAAAGCGTAAGCGGAGTAAATCTGATTTTATCGATGATTATGCGGAGGAAGACGACGACGAGGAAGATGACGACGACGATGACGATGAAGATTACGGAGGTGGAGCTAGGCGCAAAGGGAAGCGGCAGCATAGGAGGTCGGCTTCGGAGTTCTTTGACGAGGAGGCAGCTGTCGATAGTGATGAGGATGAGGAAGAGGAGGAAGAAGGCGAAGACGGTTAGGGTTTTTCCTTTCCGTAGGAACTTTATTTTCTTGTGCATGCTAGAATTATTCAATTATTTCTTCTTTATTTTTAGAGAATTTTTATACTTTGTTTGAAGTGATTGTTGGTTTAGGAATTGCAAGGGGAGCCAGAATGCTCTCTTAGGAACAGAGTAAACAAACTAGGGAAATCAGGGAGCTTTTTTGAGACTCACGTAATCATAGAAGCTACCCTTTCTAAGCTGGCTGCAAGTTAAAATATATGTATTCAACAAATGAAATATTGGGCGTGGATATTAAGCAAAGTCGATGGTGTGGAATTTGCATCTTAAATTTTGATGAAGCCATTTGTGCATCTCAACCATTAGATATTAAACGTCTTACAAGTCACCAATTAGTAATTTTATGCTTAGATGGTGGTGGGGTGTCTTTTGACTGCTATTGGCTTGTGTTCTTGTTATTTTTACTTGGAACTGCAGCCATTGGTTGAAGTTTTGTGTTTCCATTATTACTATTGCGTACACTTCAAAATCATTCTTGTGGTGTTTTTTGTGTTGAAAAAAGAGGAAGATAATGGGGGTAAAAATTGTTATGCTCGTTTTTGTGTAAATGAAGGTTTGTTTTCAAACGCTTTTCTGATTCGATAAATTGCATTTTGTGTTTATCCTAGTTTATCTTTATGTATCTGAGTATATCTTTGTTGTGATAGAGAACGTTTATCCATTGGTGAACTATGTTATAACAGGTGCCTACCAGAGTAAGGGATAAAATGTAATTGTTTACTTTAAAAATTTTGGACTCGAATAATTCAGGCTGAAGTATATATATTTTTGGTTGGTTTTGAAGGGGGCGGGGAATGTATTAGTCTCAAAACAAATTTGTCTTTAGAAATATTAATTTCTTAATATGTTCTAGAGCACCCAAAATTTATCAAATTCTGTTTCCCAAATATATCGTTCATAGAGCTTGATGTTATAGGCCTTGAATTGGTAATTATCTCTTAAGTTGCAAGGCTTGGGGTCTTCTTTCAATTGCTTAAATTTGCTGTGAGGTGGTGACTTTTTGTTATTGGTGAACTTGTGCTTTTGACAACTTATTGTTAAAAACTTTATGTATTTTCCTACTCTGTGGTGTACTTTGTATGTTGATTATATCATCTTTACTAAATTCATGTTTGTCATTATCATCTTTTACCGATTCATGAGCAGATTTTATTGATCGTGGAGCTGAATTACCTGATGAGGATGATAGAAGAGTTCACCGTCCCCCACTGCTTGCACATGAGGATGAGCAGGAGGATGATATGGCGGATATTGAGAGAAGGCTTCAGGAGAGATATGCCCGGAGCAATGTTGAGTATGATGATGAGGCGACGGATGTAGAACAGCAAGCTCTACTGCCTTCTGTTAGGGACCCAAAATTATGGATGGTGAAATGTGCGGTATGATGATAAATTACAGCAATATATTTGAGGGAGAAAAAATTAATAAATGGAAGGCATTATGATTTCTCATTTCTTTACTCTTCATCTTCTAACAGATCCATATGTCTTCTTTGTGTGCAATGTAGATTGGCCGTGAACGGGAGGTGGCTGTTTGCCTAATGCAGAAGTGCATTGATAGAGGAACAGATATGCAAATTAGATCTGTCATAGCACTTGATCATCTGAAAAATTATATATATATCGAGGCAGACAAAGAGGCCCATGTGCGAGAGGTGTGTATTTGCTGATCCCTTTTTCCTGATGATGTTATTTTACTGTGAAGTTGTGATTGACTGGTTATGCATTTGAAATGTCTCTATTTGGTATAGGCTGTTAAGGGTATGCGTAATATATATCCAGCTAAAGTAATGCTTGTCCCTATCAAGGAGATGACCGATGTTCTTTCAGTTGAAAGCAAAGCTATTGATATTTCTAGGGATACCTGGGTTCGAATGAAGATTGGCATGTACAAAGGTGACCTTGCAAAGGTACGCATGACCGAGATAATCTTTGGTTCCTTTGTGGGTGTCTTTGATTTTATGAATAAATAGCTTCTCTTAGCATTATCCTAGCATTTTACGTCTCTCACTTATTTTTACCTGTGTATCTGGAAGGTTGTCAATGTTGACAATGTGCGACAGAGAGCAACAGTGAAATTAATCCCACGGGTTGATTTGCAGGCCCTGGCTAACAAGTTGGTTAGTATCTGTTATTTGTTTTTAAGAATGTTTTAATTGTTTGACCATTCTGAAGAATCTGAACATGGCATAGGCTTGTGGTTATTTTTTTTTTCTGAGATTTCAATCCTGAGTTTACCCTATTGTTCGAAGATATAAGAGAGAGTTTTATCTTATGGTAATGGAACTGTTAAGATAGATGACTTTTGTGTGAAAACATTGGAAAATCATAAATGAAGGATATTTATAACAAATATTCATACGTTCAATCTAAATTAGCTTTAGATGTGTTTATCCAATGACAACTGATCAGCTACTCGGCCTTGTTTCAGGAAGGAAGGGAAGTTCCAAAAAAAAAGGCCTTTACCCCTCCTGCACGTTTTATGAATATTGATGAAGCTAGGTAATCATCTAGATTTTTTCCTTTTTGTTTTCTCTTTTTTTTTTTTTTTTTTCCTTTATGTCTTAGACAAATTTGAAGCTATTCCCTTGAATGAGCTTTATTTAACTTCAGTGTTTTGGTTCTATCCAGAGAGCTTCATATTCGTGTAGAGCGTAAACGAGATCAAGCTACTGGTGATTATTTCGAGAAAATTGAGGGGATGATGTTCAAGGATGGTCTCCTGTATAAAAATGTATCACTGAGATCACTTCACACTCAGAATATACAACCAACTTTTGACGAACTTGAGAAATTTAGGCAACCTAGTGAAGCTGGAGACTCTGACACATCAAGTTTGTCAACGCTTTTTGCGAATAGAAAGAAAGGGCATTTCTTGAAGGGCGATAGGGTTATAATAGTAAGAGGAGATCTTAAAAACTTGAAAGGGTTGGTGGAAAAAGTTGAGGAAGATACGGTGCATATAAAACCAAATGAGAAAGACCTTCCTGTAAGTATAATGGAACATATCTTCATCTCCAATTCATCAAGTCTAGTTTGAATAGAGATCCTGATAATATTGGAGAAACTAATCATATTTAACCTGTTAATTGCCAGAAAACTCTTGCTTTCAGCGAGAAAGAGCTCTGCAAGTACTTCGAACCAGGAAATCATGTTAAGGTTGTTTCTGGTGCCACAGAAGGTGCAACTGGTATGGTTGTTTCAGTTGAAGGTCATGTGGTGAACATAGTCTCAGACACAACGAAAGAGCTTGTATGCCATTCGTTCTGTATTTTTTGTTCCTTTTTATCTTTCCTTGAACAAGTCTTAATTCCGTTGCTATTCTCTATCTTTTCAGCTCCGTGTGTTTGCCGACAATGTTGTCGAAAGCTCTGAAGTTACAACTGGTGTCACTCGGATTGGTGATTATGAGCTTCATGACCTTGTGCTACTTGAGTAAGCTTTTATTGTGGAAATTTCATATATTTTTCCAGTCTTCCTTATAATTTCTTATGGAAACAGTAATAATTCTTTCTTGCAGTGATAATAGTTTTGGTGTGATTATACGTGTGGAGAGTGAAGCTTTTCAGGTGACTTGTCATAAGTTAAAACTCTGAAATTTCTTGTGCATTGGCATTCTAAACTTGGTTATGACGTATCAGGTCCTTAAAGGTGTTCCTGAGAGACCTGATGTTGCACTTGTGAGATTAAGGGAGATCCGATACAAAATCGACAAGAAAATTTTCGCTAGAGATCGACACAAAAACACATTATCTGCAAAAGACATTGTAAAGATTCTGGAGGGTCCAAGTAGGGTGCGTTTCTCTACCTCTTCTATTTATCTTCTGTAGTTTTGATGGTATCGTGGTTGGTGCGGAATGGTTATCTCCTAGATATGTTGATCTAACTGATGTCCTACTACACTCTCCTTACATCAGGGAAAACAAGGTCCTGTCGAGCATATCTACAAAGGAATTTTGTTTATTTTTGATCGCCATCACCTTGAGCATGCTGGTTTTATTTGCGCTAAATCTGAATCTGTTATGATGATTGGTGGATCACGCGCAAATGGTGACAAAAATGTATGGTTCTAAATATTTTGTCTTCTCAAGTTCTCATTGAATAATGCTATGCTGTATCTAACTTGCTGTTTCTGTAGGTCAATGCTCCGAGCTCAAGATTTTCCAACTTCAGAGCGCCACCTCGTGTCCCTCATTCTCCCATGAGATCACATGGAGGGGGTCCTAGGAATTGTAAGACATGATTTTTACATAATTCAATTGATTCCTTTTGATTTTCGTCATTTCTATACTTATTGTTCTTATTGAGTATCTACCAACAGTTGGAGGAAGACATGGAGGTGGAAGAGGTCGTGATTCTTTAATTGGAGCTCCTGTTAAAATTCGTCTTGGCCATTATAAGGGATGCAAGGGGCGTGTTAAAGATATCAAAGGTGCAGTTGTCAGGGTTGAATTAGAGTCACAAATGAGGGTTGTTGCAGGCAAGTTCCTTTTTCTTCTGCGCTGAATGTTTTCCTTATCTGTTGTATTAGTAGATTTAATATAATGTCACAACCTTTTAATGCAGTTGACCGCAGTCACATTTCAGACAATGTGAATGTTTCGACACCGCTCAGGTAAAGATTTAATTTTTGTTTGTTTTTTCAATTGGTGGTATTTATGGTTTTTAACTTGCTCTATTTTACCAGGGAAACACCTAGATATGGAGCCGGCAGCGACACCCCGATGCATGCTTCTCGCACTCCACTTCATCCCTATATGACTCCCATGCGAGATTCTGGAGGTATACATTGTTATTACAAACAGTAAAATACTATATTGTATCTCAGAAAGTGGAAATTTCATATATGGTTTTGATTCTTTGAACTGTGGTTATTTTGAAGCAATTTCATATCATGATGGGATGAGGACTCCTAGGCCTGACCGAGCGTGGAACCCATATACGCCTATGAGCCCAACGAGGTACTCGGTTTGAGTGAAAGATGCAATTTCTTGGTATTTCCATTGTTAAAATCTCGTGATAAATTATTACGAGTTTTACTTTTTATGAATGAGTTTAACAATTTTAAAAGAACTGATTGTTTTTGTTATATTCTAACCCAAAAATAATGATTTGAAGGCCTTGCGTTGATTGAAGTTAAATCTTATATGTCTAAGAAGTTGCGCTTTGTGTCTACTTTAACTAGAATGCCCCAATTGTCGGTTGAAAAATTGGATTCCAAATCCATCTCCAAATCCGTCGATCCAAATGTATCCTAAAGTGGGATTTTGTTGCGCTTTTTGTCTACTTTAATTGGAATGCTACAATGGTCAGATGAGAAATTGGGATTCCAAATCCATCCCAAAATCCTTTGATCCAAGTGGAACTAAAGTGTTCTTTTCATTTTTCTGTTTTGTTTTGTTTTTTTGTTTTGTTTTGTTTTTCTTTTCCATATGGACTCTTTATGAGAATTTGAAGTTCCACAATTCAAAATGTCAGGGACAATTGGGAAGATGGGAATCCCGGTTCTTGGGGAACTAGCCCGCGATATAAGGTAAATTTCTCACGTTAGGTTTTTCTATGTGTGGTTCTTTTTGGGTCAAGCAATCTTGTTGTTTTTCAGCCCGGAAGTCCCCGAGCGTATGAAGCACCTACGCCTGGCACGCCTAGGGATAGCAACTCTTCCAGTGGTAATTTTGATACTGCCTCATATTGGTTTAAAATATTTTATTTGTATTAAGGAGTTTTAAATGTAAGGATTTGAGATATATTGATTTGAGTTCCATCCAAATCACTGAATAAAGTTTAAATTTTAAAGTAGAGTGATGAATTTCAGATGTACATCAATTAAAAAAAAAACAGATTTTCTTTTTTGAAATCTATCCTGAAATCTTCAATCCAATCACAAATGTGCAGTTTTATATATAATAGATGTGACTGTGTTGCAGCAAATGCACCAAGCCCGTACTTGCCCTCTACTCCTGGTGGGCAGCCACCAATGACACCGAGTTCAGCATATTTACCCGGTACACCTGGTGGGCAACCGATGACACCTGGAAGTGGTTTGGACATGATGTCTCCTGTAGGAGGTCTGTTGTCTATCTACCTGTTTTTATTCTTACACCTCCATGTAGCATTCTCTATTCAGTGGTCGTGACATGGCATTGTATAATTTAATCGAGATATTTCTTAATTTCAGGTGCAGAGAGTGAAGGTATTTGGTTCTTGCCAGATATTTTGGTCAATCTCCATATCTCCGGTGAAGACAATTCTGTTGCAGTTATAAGAGAAGTGCTACCGGTATTTTCTTCTTCCGATCTTCAAATACCAATTTAAGATCATTTGTAAAACTCATTTTCAATTTGAATTTATGTTCGTGTTCTGTATGAATAGACTGTTAACAAGTTGTTGGAGCAGTGTCTATAGGATGCTAACTTATTATTGATTTGTATCCATTTTGGTGTATGTTGTAGGATGGTTCGTGTAGGGTAGGACTTGGATCGTCTGGGAATGAGGAAATGGTCACTGCCCTTGCTAACGAGATTGAGATAGCGGCTCCAAGGAAGGGAGATAAGGTTACGATCTTGGGTGGTGCGCAGCGTGGGGCCACCGGAAAGCTTATCGGAGTCGATGGCACCGATGGAATCGTCAAAGTCGATGATACTTTTGATGTTAAAATATTAGACATGGGCGTGTTGGCGAAGCTTGTTCAAGCCTGAATTCTAAGTTGAGGAGTCTATTTCTAGTACTTACTTTGCCAAATAATCTATAGTTTAAGTTAGGGCTAATCTGGCAGTTTAGTAATAATTACTGAGGATCAAATTGTTATTAGAGGGCCTGTTCTGTAAATAAGCGAATTTCGTACAAATCATTTTCGTCTGCAATAAATATATTATCATATTCCAAACCAGATTGACTCAATCGGTTCGATCGTGAACCAACCATTTATCCGGCCCGACATGGGTAGAAAAATGAAAATAGTGTTAAATCGGTTAAAATTGGCCAGAATCGATCAAAACCTCTAAAAAATGCAAAGAACCGGATTGGTTGAATCGAAAAATCTTCTATTTTAACAACTTTTAGATTTTTATTTTGAAATTGATATTATCTTCGTCCCGCTTTAACTTTTTTATTTTTCTTTTTTGTTTTGTCTCAACTTAACTTTTCAGTTCATAAATGACAAATTTCTCTCACTATCTCCACCCTCAAAATTTTCAAAAAAGTCAAAGTTCCCACAAAATTTATTTTTCTCTTAGACTCCGTACTCGATCAAAGTAGGAAAGTTAAGCTGGGACTATTAAATATTTTGTAATAGTCTTATATATTGCTTATTATAAATTTATGCATATTTTTTGTTCTTTAAATCTTTATGTCATTTTTCAAATACAAAATATATTATGTTTTACGAAAATATAGTATAATATAATTTTAAAATTTAATTAATTCTCATTTTCAATCGAACTGTCGGTTAAATCGATTGAACTGGCTAAATCGTGAATCGGTAGCATGATTGATTCATTCACCGATCTGATTCCACATACAGATATATTCGTGAGCTAATATATTATTTTGCCCGAATTCGGATCTAGTTTTTATAGTGCTTATTTATGGATCGAATGTAATTTGGTCGTCATATTTATATTAGATTTAAGCTATTAAAACTTTATGCACTTTCTTTTGTAAGTGGTTCAATTAATAAACCTAGTCGAGTCATTGCACACTATTGTTTATTTATGATTGTTTGATATGGCATTAATTTTAAAAATTATATTTGAATTTGTTTAATTATTAATTGAATTAAGATTGAACGAGTGTTAATTAAGTTGAAGATTAGCGGAGCTTGAGTTGTATATGGTTGATGAATTTAGCTCGAATAATTTGATATATTTATACTTACGAGTCTAATTTTAATTTTTTTTATTACATGAATAAGTATGTCCAGATGAACTTTTAATAATGATCTCAATTTAAATATAAAAAGAAGTTTGGTATAATTTTTAGCTTTAATTTTTGGGTTTGGTAATTTGCTAGAATGAAATTATGTCGTATTTTCGAAGTAAAGATATTTTTTTTTTTTAAAAAAGTAATACTTCTTGTGAGAAGGATTACCTTATTCCTAAAATACTACCTCCGTTTCTTTTTAATTGTCATTCTAGTTTATTTATTTTGTTTGTAAATAGTTGTCATTCTAATATTTTTACCACTTTTTTTACAATATTAACCCTATGGAAGTATTAACAATATATAGAAATGATCAAGAAAATCAAGAGATTTAAGAAAATTAGTGTAGGGTTGATTTGTCAACTCCTTAAGTCACTTAATTTTCAAACAAAAAGTTAGAATGACAACTAACAAAATGGAGGTAGTATATACATAGAAGATATTAAGTAACTTAACAATTATTAACATACGAAAAAGGTTAAAGGAAACCAAAAAGCCATATTTTTTTTCCTTTTTTAAATAGTCTCACATTTTTATTTTGTATATAAATATTTCAAATTTGAATATATCACTTGTAATTTTTTTTTAAAATTAATTTGTTTAAAAGACAATGGCATATGAATATTATATTGAAGTTCTTGACAAAATGAATAATTTATACTACTTGGAGACATATGAATCATGGAATAGTAATTGAAAAATGCAAAATACAAGATGACTCTTGGAATAGAATGTTGAAAGACACGTTTGACTAAGACTTGGTTAAGTGTTTTTTATTTACTCCAACATTGCCCCACCTAAACAAAAATTCCATCGAACTCCCAATGTAGCAATGTTTCTTGAGAACATCGGTTCTCCAAGGGGCTTTGTGAAGATATCGGCTATCTGTTCTTCACTTCGACAATACTCAAGGTTGAGTTTTCTTTCTCGAAAAAGCCCCCTTAGAAAATGTAACCACAAACGAATATGCTTTGTCTTTCCATGCAAAACTAGTTTGAGACAGAAATAGTAGAACTATTATTATAATACACAATCGTAGGATCATTTTGCTTGAAATTTAGGTTCTCCAGTATTCCTCTAAGCCATAAAGTTTGACATCTAGCCAAAGATGTTGCGATGTATTTGGCTTCAATGGTAGAAAGTGCCGCAACTGGTTGCTTCTTTAAACAACACGATATAATTCCACTTCCAAGGTTGAAGTCATAACCTGAGGTGCTCCGTGAATCACTGATGCTCCCACCAAAATCACTATTTGTATACCCAACAACCTTCATGGGCACACAAGCTTCGTGGGCACACAAGCTTCGCATAAGATACCATAATCAATGGTTCCTTTGATGTATCACAATATTCTTTTTGCAGCTTCCCAATGGTTTGAATGAGGTTTCTCTATGAACCTGCTGATCAAACTTACTACATACATGATAATAGGCCTTGTAGCATTGAGATACATCAAATTTCCAACAAGGCTTCGAAACAAAGTTGGATCCACAAGCTTTCCTTCTTCATTCTTGCTCAATTTTAGACCTAAGATACAAGGAGTTGAAACAGGATTTGTGTTTGTAACAACCTAAATTTTTAAGCTAAATTTACAAGGATTTTTTTAAAAATTAATAACTTTAGATAGATTAAAGTTTCCAATCAAGACTTTTCACATCAAAATTAATAAACATTTACTTCTACACTGACATATTAATTAAAACCTCATTATTCATATCATATGAAAAACAATGTCGTAAAACAATATAAACCACTTCCATAATTTCAATACAAGACAAGAAAATTAAGGTTTTATTGCGGAAGCATTTTATTCTAATTAAATAAATTTCTTTCAACTGATCCATCCATTCCCATTGTCGGCTCCATCAACCTGAAAATTTAATTTCAGGAAGGCGGTGAGCTACATCCAACTCGTGGGGTTCAGTTTGTAAAAAATTAAAATGTAAGTGAAAGGATTATTCAAGAGGATTAAACTTCAACACACAACAACTTGAATCAATGATCTAAGACTCACCCACACAAACATACAAACACCTTGTAATCACACACCAGTATACACGGTTCGATTCCAAATGTTGGAATCTAAATCCACGACACAAACCAAGCTCAGCTTCTATTGATTCACTAAAGATTGTTAAAAGAATTACAAGATAAGAGCTAGAAGATCACATCAGAAATAATGCACTCAATCTTCTACTTCCACTCTCTCTACTTCTCTCTCTAGCTATGAACTATCTCTTGTGTTCATCTATATGGAAAAATTTTCATGTACAACAAAACAAAATGATTAATAGGAGAAGAAAACCAACTTGTAACAACCTTGAAGAAGTTTCCACTGCATTTTGTCTCTCATAGCTGCTTCCAATAATTCTGTTACATTTCCAAAGATAGAAATTGTAATTGCTCTTCATTTGAATGTTAGTTGTATTTCTTAACTGCCAAACTTAACATATATTACACGCCAGTCCCTAAACTATAGAATGAATACACTTTGGTCCTTAGACTTATGATTTTAGCTTAACTAACTAACGAATCTCCACCTTAAGCTCAAATCATCAACTCAGTTGCATACACTTGGTCTTCATACATCCTCAACTTTTCCTCAGAACAAACCATCTGTCTTCAAGTTCACCAGGTCCAAACATAACTCAAACTTTGCTATAGGTAATGCTTTTGTGAAACTGTCTGTAGGATTTAATTCTATAGAGATTTTAGCAACCTTCACCTTGCCTTTAGCAACCACATCCCTAACAAGATATAATTTTACACCTATATGTTGTCTTCTCATGATAACCTTGGTGCTTTTCCAAGTGTATGTCACTTATCACATAAAATTGTCAAACTTTTCTGCTCCACTCCAAACTTACTGACTATGCCTTTCATCCATAAGGCCTCGTTAATAGCATCAGTTAATGCAACATATTCAGACTCTGTATTAGATAGTGCAACTACAAACTGATGTGTTGTTCTCCAGCTTACAACAGTGCCAAATAATGTAAAGACATAACCTGTAAGTGACTTTCTTGTATCAAGATTTGCTGCATAATCTGCATCTACAAACCCAACAAGTGGAGCACTTGATTCATCCTATTTCTCAAAGGATACACCTACCATCTGATGCCTTGATGTACCTTAGAGTCCACTTTACAGACTCCCAATGAGTGTTTCCAGGATTTCCCATAAACCTGCTGATAATGCTCATAGAATATGCTAGATCTGGTTTGCAGTAGATCATAGCATACATTATGCTATCTACTGCACTAACATATGGCACTCTCTGCATCTTAACTTTGTCTTGATGTGATTTAGGACATTGCTGTAGTGAAAGCCTCATGTGTTGTCCGAATAGAGTATTCAGAGTTTTACACTCTTCAACACCTTGTTAAGATAAAGATCTTTGTGACATAAACACTTTTCTAACTTTCCTATCTCTGCTGATATTTATCCCTAGAATTTTCTTAGCTTCACCAAGGTACCTTCATTTCAAATTCAGCTTTCAGTAGCTTCTTAATTTTCTCAATACCGGCTAGAGTCTTACAAGCCAATATCATGTCATCTACATATAACAGAAGATATAACTGAGATGAGTCTTCTTCTTATCTGAAATAAACACAACTATCATATTTACTCCTTGAGAATCCAACTCGGATCATAAACTCATCAAACCTAAGGTACCACTGCCTTGGACTTTTCTTAAGACCATACAAGGATTTTCTGAGAAAACATGCTTTGTCATCTGCATTCTCCACCTGAATTCCCTCTAGAATCTTCATATATATTCTTTCTTTTAACTGGTCATGTAAGAAGTAGTTGTGACATCCATTTGATGCAGTTCTAGATCAAACTGTGCTACAATGGCAAGTAATATCCTTATAGAGCATATGTCTCGTAGAACCAACTTGCTGGCACATAACCCACTCATTTTTTCTTTTTCTTCAGGCGATCCAATTGTTTAGATAGTTGCTGATTTTTCTGATTGGTTTGGCAATCTTGTACTGGAGTATTTACATTGATTAATGAGAGTCTCAATTTTTTTAAAAAAAAAAAAGAAAAAGAAAATTCTTACCACATAAATTCATTACTTTAATTTAAATTCTAAATGAATATTTTTTAAGCATTTGTATTTTCTTAATTAGTATTTCATTAGATACCTTTCTCATTTTTGCTTCATGTATATAGATTATTATGATAATGATTCTTTCTTTCAAATTTGAGAAGGATTATGTCTCCTAGGTGGTTGTGAGCAAGATCCTAATTAATCTAAAGTTTTGAATCTTAACGATTTTCTTCCATAATTCGATGTAAATGTCTACCAAATCCAAGTTTTCATTTAAGGGGGAGAGAGAGAGAGAGAGAGAGAGAGAGAGAGAGAGAGAGAGAGAGATGTTTTTGGAATATGAAAAATTATTCAAAACTATAAAGAATATCTATCTGAAGCAGCAGCAGAACACTCTACTCATGAGAAAATTAATAGCAAAGCTAGTCAACCCTTTCTCCGCTAGGACTTGAACAAATGTTAGGGAAACAATAGATGTGACCATGGAAAGATAGTGTGTTGCTTGGGATGGGGGCTAAAATTATTTTTTATCCTACTTCACAAATAATCTAAATAAACCCAATTTTGTGTTGGAAATTAGTAATAATTAAAGTGTGGATAAGACACTTTAATGATATAATTAAGTGGTCGGAAGTTTAATTTTGTAGGAATTAAACTTCACACGATTAATCTATGGAGAAAGTAGATGATCGTAGAGTTTTAATTTACTCAAAACCGATATGTGGTGAGTGAGAAATTAATACATAAAGTTTACCACTAGATTATGTATTAAGTGTAGGATTAATAACTAAGAGTAGTTATTATCCCACATTGGTTTAAATGCTCTTTAAGTTAGTATATATATATGAAAGCTCATCATTAAGATGTATCAATTATACATGTGAGGGAATCCAAGGGAAGCCCACACGCGCGCTCGCTCGCTCGGCACGGCACGGCCACGCCACGCCTCTCCTTGCCTCGGGCTCGGGCTCGGGCCTAGGGGAATGCCTCGGCCGAGGCCCAAGTAACTTTTTGGAAGCCCAAAATCAATTAGGCCGTTAAAGAGTAATAATTAATTGGGCCGTTACTAAGCCCGTAACAGCCAACAATTCAATGACAGAATTAATTCTGTTCCCCAAGCTGCACCTATAAATACATGCAAACAAACACTCAATTTTTTCACCTGAATCTTCATATCATTCTCTGCATTTCATTTTTTCTCCAGTTTCAGAACTCGAACATCTAAGTTCGCCGGAGCCTTTTCTGTTAGTGGTGCTACTACAGAAAAGGACGTAAACCGTTATATCTTTGGGGTCTATTACTTCGTTCCGTGAGCACTAGCCGGGAAGTAATTTGTCCTAAGGACAGTGGTCTTCCACGTCTCGGTTTTTGCTTTCGTTTGTTTCTGTTATCATTTAGTTTTTCCAGAACATTGTAGTAACAATCTTAGGACAAATTATATTTTTTTTCGATTTCTGGAAAAATGTCGACCAATCAGAATGTTCCTCCTGTTGCAGCAAGAGTTATCCCTACTCCACCGGCGAACTCAGTTGAAAAATCGGAAAAGTTCTCCGGTGATAACTTCAAGAGATGGCAGCAAAAGATGCTGCTTTATATCACTACCTTAGGATTTGCTTCATTTCTGAAGGAAGATCCTCCAGCTGCTCCTGCAGAAACAGATACCGATCAACAAAGGCGAGTTGCCTTTGATTCATGGTCACATGGGGACTACCTTTGTAGAAACTATGTGATGAATGGACTTGCTGATCCATTATACAACGTGTATCAAGATATCAAGTCTACCAAAGAGTTGTGGGATGCTTTGGAAAAGAAGTACAAAACAGATGATGCCGGCACAAAGAAATTTGTGGTGGCTCGGTTTTTAGACTTCAAAATCGTTGACAACCGTTCGATTGTGGAACAAGCCCAAGATTTTCAGCTCATAGTTCATGAAGCTTCGGCTGAAGATATGAAACTTCCTGTGCCATTTGTAGTGGCAAGTTTGATAGAAAAACTACCTCAGAGTTGGAGTGACTTCAAGAACTACTTGAAGCATAAGCGAAAGGAAATGACGGTAGAAGACTTAATCCTAAAGCTGAGGATTGAAGAGGACAATCGGAAGAATGAATCCAGGTTTAGGGCTCATGTTGATGCAAGGGCCAACCTTATGGAGAGGGGATCCTCGAGTCATAACAAGAGGAAACGTCCAAATGACAACAACAATCAGGGATACCGTGTGCCAAATAACAATGGTAAAGGTAAGCAACCTGCTAATGTGTATAGATTTGCAGGTAATTGTTACAACTGTGGCAAGCCTAACCATATGGCGAAGAACTGTAATCTGCCGAAGCAGAAGAAGAAGAAGAAGAAAGTGACAGCTAACGTTGTTGAGGAGAATGAGTTGGACCTCACTGCTGTAATCTTTGAGGTCAACGTTGTGGACAATCCAAGAGAATGGTTTGTTGATACAGGAGCCTCTTGTCACGTATGTTCTGACAGAGAGGTCTTCTCAAGTTATAAAGCTTCTTCCGGGAGGAAGCTTCATATGGGAAACCAAGCCTCTTCTGAGGTGGCCGGAGTGGGTAACGTAATTCT
This sequence comes from Ajuga chamaepitys, assembly GCA_958295605.1. Taxonomy (NCBI): domain Eukaryota; kingdom Viridiplantae; phylum Streptophyta; class Magnoliopsida; order Lamiales; family Lamiaceae; genus Ajuga; species Ajuga chamaepitys. Next base: position 8,850,104 of record OY282499.1, read on the forward strand.
GAAGTTAACTTCTGGAAAAGAGCTCACTCTAAAGGATGTGCTGCATGTTCCAGACATCCGAAAAAATTTGGTTTCTGGATCTTTGCTGGTAAAGCATGAGTTTCGTCTAGTTTTTTAAGCTGACAAGTTCATACTAAGCAAGCAAGGAGTATTCATAGGGAAGGGCTTTGTAGTGAATGGATTGTTCAAAATGAATGTAATGGCCAAGCGCCAAATGAATAATGTAACTTCTGCTATGAATGAAAAAGCATCAACTTCTTCTTACTTGCTTGAGTGTTCCTCTTTATGGCATTCTAGATTAGGACATGTTAATCTCAATGCTATAAAACGCTTAGTAAATTTAGATTTGCTAAAACTGAATGAAATTAAATCACATGGAAAATGTGAGGTATGTGTTGAAGCTAAGATGGCTAAATTACCTTTTCATTCAGTAGAAAGGAGCACAATACCTCTAGAATTAATACACACTGATGTGTGTGACTTGAAACTTGTGCAGACTAGAGGTGGTAAAAAGTTTTTCATAACTTTTATAGATGATTGCACAAGATATTGCTATCTTTATCTTCTAAGAAGTAAAGATGAAGCAATAGAGGCATTTAAACACTACAAAGCCGAAGCTGAAAATCAACTAAGCACTCGGATAAAGATAATCCGAAGTGATAGAGGTGGTGAATATGTGGCTCCGTTTGAAGAGTTATGTGCTCAAAATGGCATAATTCATCAAACTACAGCTCCGTATTCTCCACAATCTAACGGTGTTGCAGAACGCAAAAATCGTACTCTTAAGGAGATGATGAACGCTTTGTTGATTAGCTCAGGATTACCCCAGAACATGTGGGGGGAAGCTGTTCTTACAGCTAATTATATATTGAATAAAATTCCACTAAAAAGAGTTGACAAAACTCCTTACGAAATGTGGAAAGGGCGTAAGCCATCTTACAAATATCTCAAAGTGTGGAGGTGTTTGGCTAAGGTTGAGGTGTCGTTACCTAAACAAGTGAGAATTTACCCTAAAACGGTTGATTGTATATTTGTTGGGTATGCACTCAACAGCAGTGCGTATAGATTTCAGATTCATAAATCTGAAATACCAGAGATGACTGTTGGAACAGTCATGGAATCAAGGAATGCAGTATTCTTTGAAAATATCTTTTCTTGTAGAGAAAGATTGATAGAAAGTGAAAATCAAGGAATTACTTTGGAAAAAGGAAGTAATCAAATCTAAAAAGAACTGTTGAAGCTACAAGTAGTTCTCGGACCTTAGAAGAGGAAACGAGGCGTAGCAAAAGAGCAAAGACTGCAAAGTCATTCGGTCCTGATTTTATCATATATATGTTAGATGATGAACCGAGATCAATAAAAGAAGCTCTGTCTAGTCCAGATGCACCATACTGGAAAGAAGCAATCAACAGTGAAATTGAATCCATCATGCAAAACCACACGTGGGAGTTAACTGACCTTCCGTCAGGGTGTAAACCTTTAGGATGCAAGTGGATTCTAAAGAAAAAGTACAAAGCAGATGGTTCAATAGATAAATACAAAGCTCGTTTGGTAGCTAAAGGCTTCAAACAGAAAGAAGGTGATGACTTCTTTGATACTTACTCCCCTGTGACCAGGATCACATCCATTCGAGTGCTTCTCTCGATTGCTGCAATACACAATCTTGAGATTCATCAAATGGATGTGAAGACTGCGTTTTTAAATGGAGAGTTAGAAGAAGAGATCTATATGCATCAACCCGAAGGGTTTGTGGTACCGGGATAAGAAAATAAGGTATGTAGACTAGTAAAGTCATTATATGGTCTCAAACAAGCGCCAAAACAATGGCACTTGAAATTTGACACTACAATGTTGTCAAATGGTTTCAGAAACAACGAATGTGACAAATGTGTGTACATAAAAGGTACATCAGAAGCATATGTCATAGTTTGTCTATACGTAGACGATATGTTAATCATGGGAAGTAGTCATGAGATAATCATGGATACTAAAAAGATGTTGAAAAGAAATTTCGACATGAAGGATATGGGTTTGGCTGATGTGATTCTCGGAATCAAAATAGTTAGGACATCAGAGGGAATTGTTCTGACACAATCTCACTATGTAGAGAAAGTACTCAGAAAATTCAATGCCTTTGATGGACCACCTGCCAAGACTCCATTAGAATTAAATGTTCATCTTAGGAAGAACATGGGTGAACCTGTAGCTCAAGTTGAATACGCAAAAGTGATAGGGAGTCTAATGTACATAACAAACTGTACTAGACCGGATCTTGCATGTTTGGTTAACAAAATGAGCAGGTTTACAAGCAATCCAAGCCAAGAGCATTGGAAAGCATTGACAAGGATTCTGAGATATTTAAAGTATACTCTTAATCATGGGCTTCATTACACGAGATATCCTCCAGTTATAGAAGGATACAGTGATGCGAATTGAATTTCGGACACTAAAGACTCTTTTTCCACTAGTGGATACGTGTTCACTATTGGAGGTGGAGCAGTGTCATGGAAATCTACGAAACAAATGTGTATAGCCAAATCCACCATGGAATCAGAATTCATAGCTTTGGATAAAGCTGGTGAGGAAGCAGAATAGCTTCGAAACTTTTTAGAAGACATTCCATGTTGGAGTAAACCTGTACCGGCCATAATGGTTCATTGTGACTGTCAAGCCGCTATAGGAAGAGCGTTGAACAATATGTATAACGGTAAGTCTAGGCATATACGCCGTAGGCACAACACCGTAAGACAGTTGATCTCTAGTGGGATTTTCACAATAGACTATATAAAGTCTAAAGATAACTTAGCGGATCTGTTGACCAAAGGTTTAAACCGAGATCAGTTGTTAAAATTGCGAGAGGGAATGGGAGTAAAACCCACCAACTAAAGAATAATCAAAATGGATACCCAGCCATGATGAGTGGAGATCCCACAAACTTGGTTCAATGGGACAACTAAGTTTTGAAAGTTCAGAGGAGGCACTTGGAAGAATATGTCTTCAAAATCTATCCCTAGAACGCAAGATAAGTGCGTAAAACCTGTAAACGGTGGTAGAGGATAAGTCTTAAGACTTTTAATGACTTTGAAACACCTCAAGGAGGTAGAATAGTACAGGATATTCGATAAAAAAAAGTCACCTATGTAAGTGTGAAGTAAAGGGCCGCTTCAAATGAAACACTTATGAATCCAAAGAGGGTCCATGGCCGAAACGGACCAAAACGTGAGAACAAGGATGTTCTAGTCAGTATTGTGTATTCGTTGTTGACTAGGTACACACTAAGGAGGATTGGTTCAAAGATTAAGAAATCTACCAAACCACCGGTGTATCCGACAAATGAAATACTATGGAAGGTTCAAAAACTACTTTTCCTTAGGCAGTACTGATCACTAAGAGTCTAGACTGGAGATTGCATTCATGCATGCATTAATTTTCACTCATGTGGGGGATTGTTGGAAATTAGTAATAATTAAAGTGTGGATAAGATATTTTAATGATATAATTAAGTGGTCGGAAGTTTAATTTTGTAGGAATTAAACTTTACATGATTAATCTATGGAGAAAGTAGATGATCGTAGAGTTTTAATTTACTCAAAACCGATATGTGGTGAGTGAGAAATTAATACATAAAGTTTACCACTTGATTATGTATTAAGTGTAGGATTAATAACTAAGAGTAGTTATTATCCCACATTGGTTTAAATGCTCTTTAAGTTAGTATATATATATATGAAAGCTCATCATTAAGGTGTATCAATTATACATGTGAGGGAATCCAAGGGAAGCCCACACGCGCGCTCGCTCGCTCGCTCGCTCGCTCGGCTCAGCACGGCCACCGCCACGCCACGCCTCAGCTCGGACTCGGGCTCAGGCTCGGGCCTTGGGTCTTGGGTCTTGGGGAATGCCTCGGCCGAGGCCCAAGTAACTTTTTGGAAGCCCAAAATCAATTGGGCCGACGGATGAGTCCAAAATCAATTGGGCCGACGGATGAGCTTCAGGAGCCTAAAAATGTGGATGGGTTTGAATTTAAATTCAAACCTGATGGGCTGTTAAAGAGTAATAATTAATTGGGCCGTTACTAAGCCCGTAACAGCCAACAATTCAATGACAGAATTAATTATGTTCCCTGCACCTATAAATACATGCTCCCTGCATGCAAACAAACACTCAATTTTTTCACCTGAATCTTCATATCATTCTCTGCATTTCATTTTTTTCTCCAGTTTCAGAACTCGAACATCTAAGTTCGCCGGAGCCTTTTCTGTTAGTGGTGCTACTACAGAAAAGGACGTAAATCGTTATATCTTTGGGGTCTATTACTTCGTTCCGTGAGCACTAGCCGGGAAGTAATTTGTCCTAAGGACAGTGGTCTTCCACGTCTCGGTTTTTGCTTTCGTTTGTTTCTGTTATCATTTAGTTTTTCCAGAACATTGTAGTAACATTTTGTACAAAACAAATGCTACAAAATCAACAAACAAGTGAATATGCTTGTCCCTAGTGGTAGAGGTTTGGGGGGGAGGGGGGGGGGGGGGGTTGTGGGGGGGGGAGAATAAACCTCTAACTATATCTGATTTTTCTTTTTAAAATTCTTTGAGCAGGGGGTTGTTGTCTTCTGTAGGTAACATGTTCTTACTGCAGAGGTACATTAATAAGTTCATTTGGAGCAGTAAGCTTACAACAGACTGTTCTTTTGGTCTTTACAACAAGCAATGCTCTGGTAGAGTTTTATGCAACAAAAATATGCTAAAGTGTTTTCTAAGACAATGCATTAAGTACGCAGTATGTTACATCAACAGTAAAATGATATAAGAAAATACACAAAGTTTACTGAGGTTCGAATGTGGGGGTAACCCTTCTAGGTCCACTCTTCCCTCACATGGGAAAAATTCACTAAGTTGTTGATACAGTACAACCTTAGCTACACCAATGTCCGAGTTCAACTTGACACCTTACAAAAGTTTTTGCCAATCCTCGGAAGTCCACTCCTCTAATATACAAGTTCCTCGGAACTAAATATAGTCTAGTTAGAACCTATGATTCAACAGTAGACTCCCCGTTCAAAACCACTCGTTAGGAAGGTTCAATGAAAGATTTTCTTCACCTGGAAGCTACCTTTGAACTTGATGATCAGTCTTGAGATGTCGGCAAGCTTTCTTGGTTAGAAGGATTAGTACCGAGACAAACTTTTTGAGAGCTAACTTGATTTAACTTTGAGAGTCTTGTGCAGCTTGAGAATCTTCGCTTGAGTAGTAGTTGATTTGCTGTGACATTGCTACTTTGCTCTCTTAACTAAACTCACATTTTCTATGAATGATTGCGAGTAATGGATACTTGGAAGCTCAGAAATGATAGATACGAAAATAGTTGTTCAGTTTCTTAGTTTCAGTAGTCCCTTTTCGTCCATCCTCTTCTTCTATTTATAGTAGTTGGGAATTATCCTTGTTGAAGAGATAAGGAGTTTCCCATTTGATACTTAATGATCATCGTACGACCTCCAACCGTTGTTGTCCTTTTTTTGAGAGTGTGTGTCAGAGTTGGTGTGGTTTCATGTCAGCATTGCAGAATTGCTTTTTCTTTGTCAGAACACGTGTCTTCACACGATTGTTTAGTTCGTACAAGAATTACTTCTTGTCTCCACTGTCTATATCTTTTTAATCTAAAACTTATAACTTTAACTTGAATGTCCCTTTGCTGACATGGTTGCTGCGAGTACTTGCTGCATGATCCTTACTTGAGAAATAGTAGATCTTTCTTACAGTAGACGTTGTTATATGCTACACAAACGTAAGCTCCATACTTTATGCTCTTTACAACCTTTGTTCCTTGCTTCCTACAACAAACTCCTAGTTGTATGCCTAGTATTGTGACTTTGCCTATGTAGAACTAACCCTATCTATTATAAAGATTACAAAGTATTTTGGGGTACTAGATCCTACCTTATAGCATGCTTTTATCATCATCAAAACTATACATAGATTTTCTAATAATTTCTCCCTTTTTGATGATGTCAAAACTCTAAAAATATAAAGTTTAGTCACATCACATCAAATTGTTAGTTCAAAAATAGATAATTATCAAAAGGTCAAATATAACAACGAATGATGCAAGATTACAAGATGTAATCATTTGGCTATGAATGATAACTCTTTCATTATGGGCTCATTTGGTAAGGGGTATGGGATCAAGGAGGTTAACCTATCATAAGATTACTTAACATGATTTGAGTACATAATTTAACTAGTCTTTCATTTGATAGGGGGTATTAGGTTTTATTATAAATTTTATTGGGTGTTTAACCTATCATAAGATTACTGTTACGTACATATTGTGTCATTGTAGGTACACTTTTACCCCTGCCAAAGCTGAAAATTAGTCATTTCCCTTTCCTCCATCTTCATAGCACGGTGTTTGTCACCTCAATTTGCCCTAGGTGGAAACCTTAGAAGAACAAAATAGATCGCTGCTCTCGACAAGGTGCTATGCAGATTATTTTGCTTTGTGTTACCCGAAACGTAGCTTTTATTAGATTTCAAATAATAATAATAATAATAATAATAATAACAACATTAACAACAACAATAATATTAATAATAATAACAATAGTAACAACAACAACAACAACAACAACAACAACAACAACAACAACAACAACAACAACAACAACAACAACAACAACAACAATAATAATAACAATAATAATAATAATAATAACAACAACAACAACAACAACAACAACAACAACAACAACAACAACAACAACAACAACAACAACAACAACAACAACAACAATAATAATAATAATAATAATAATAATAATAATAATAATAATAATTGGTTATCTTATTTTACTATTCACTCATGAGATGCTATCTTACCAAATTGGTAAGATAGCTAAGAGGCCCTAATATAGGTTAATAACCGGGCCCCCTAGTTTAACACATATAAGCAATAAGGGCTACCAAATGATCGATCATGTCATATAAGTAATATAATATGGACTTATCACCCCTACCAAATGAGCCCTACATGTTCTATTATCTATTACAGTTATAATCAGTATATGCACATAAATACATCCTACATCAGTGAATACAAAGGACAGGTGTGTATGTTTATCCTGCAACAATTTTTCATCTGCTCTTCCTCCAGTGAAGAGGTTTAGATGGCTGTCTGGTTTTATGTCTGCTATCTCATCTTCTATTGTCTTCATTTTAATCCCTTCTCCTCCTAGATCAATCTGGACCATTTTCAGTATACCTCCACCACTGCGCGTACATGATCTATTCAAAGTGCTTATACTCGTACTGCAGTAAGGTATTCCATTATCCACCATCTAACAGATGGGGATAAGACTTTCCTTGTCTGTTTTGCTCCTTTCAGCTCAATCTGAAACGAAAGTACTCCAGCATGAAGTTCCTTTATGTAAACTTGTAGTCGATGTTTAGTTTCCAACCTCAACATTCTGTAGTGTCGTTCAACACGTGGGTGGTAAAAGTATCTACAGATTTCTGTCAATCTCAATCTATCTATCTATCTCTTGGTTAGATTCCTTTCATGTGGAATCTTTGAGAATCTAAGTGTTTGGAACTCTTGATCGTTGTAGTTCTTGAGTCAATTCCCATAGCGCATGAGAATCGAGAGAGTAACAATGGTTGAGGGTTGAGTTTGCACTTCCCAATTGAAGCCTTCAGGGATAATTCTAGTGGCTAGGAATATCTCATGCAGACTGACATTAGATTTGGCAAGAACACTTCTAACTCCGTTGTTTGATCTGTCATGGATTTATCAAGCTCTTTCATCTCTAGAGCATTTAAACTTGTTGTGGAAAATGCTCTAATTCATATACAATGAACACTTTTTCGAATAGCAAGCGTGCTATTGTGACATAGGTCGTATAAAAGAGTATCATATCCACAGAGAGGATTATTCCGTAAGAATCGACTTAACCACTTCTGAGTAAGTTATTCCCTACCCATGCGAATAAATATAGACAAGGAGTGAATCGATCGATGGGGAGTATCTCCCCAAAGGTTCGATTATACACAAGCTAGGTAAGTGAATCAAGTAAATATGAGCTAACAGTGAGATGATGAACACTACAAGAAATCACACATTTTGTGACGATTTTCTTCTTGACGCACAAAGTTTTGTCACCTTTTGTTGACTAACAGTGAGAAATTTACTTTTCGTCGTAATAATATTCATTATTGTAACAACTTTTATATTTGTCATCATGTAAAATAAATTTCGTCGCTAATTAGCATATATCATGACGATTACCAAAAATGCGTCACAATCATTTTTAGAGATAGAATTTCGTACCAAAATTTTGGAGGGTAACCTTTTGATGACAACTTCAGAATAACTAGTGACGATATTTAGTGTCACCAATTCCTTTCTTTCTTTACAATGTCATATATTGTCACTAATTTTTTAAAGGAATTAATGACTAATTCTTCTTTGTCACTTATTCTTATATTTAGTGACAATATGAATAAATTTATCACCAATAATTTTAAAGACAAAAAAATTTATTAATTTATGACGATGTGTATTGTCACAATCACTATTTGTTTTGTGACAAAAAAATATTTCATTATTAATACTCGGACGATAGGTGACGAAATTATTTCGTCATATTTAATTAAATTTGATGACGAAGGGCAATTAGTTCGTCATATTTTAATTTGTGACAACATTAAATTTTGTCATAAAGGTTTAAAAACATCAAGGGACAAAATTATTCCTTCGTGGATGTTTATATTCAGTGACGACGAGGACCAATTCATTGCCTTTATTATTTTCTGAAAGGGCAACAAAATTATTTTGTCACAAATGTTATATATGGTGACAAAGTACGCTATTTTGTCACAATTTAATATTTGTGTGCACTAATGGTGACGAATACGAATATCATCCCTAAAATATTTTTAATTTTTCATAATTTAATTTGTTGTTGCATTATAGTAATTAAAATATGACGATAATTTTTTGTCTAAGATATTTAAATTTGTTGATAATATTCATTAATTTGTCTATTAGAGATGCAAACTAGAAAATTTAAAAAAAAAAAAACATTATCAAGAATTGAACTCATGACCTAGAACAAAAAGCCCCAAGCTTTTTCCAATAAATCTATAACTTCTTATGTATGTTACTTAATATTCAATATATTTAACATGTTTATTAAAGTAAAAATAGTAAAATATATTTTCACATGGATTGGAATTCAAGACCTCCTATAATTTTCGTAAGTAATCTACAAACTCGACTACCAATCATTTGAGATATGAAACCTGAAAATAACTAATAATAACTCAGCGAAGCTTAGAAAACCACAAAAAAAAAAAAAAAAGTTTCACTAGGCCTAGATTTGATCTCTAGACCTCTTGAATGAGGGAGAGACAACCTACCAATTATGCTAGCACCCTAACATGTTAACTCCTTATATATGTGTGTATATATTTTACTATATTTTATTTATTAAAATTAAGTGAATATTATCATTTATTTTTTAATGCAAGCAATATGAATTTTAAACCCTATTTCATAAAAAGTGAAACAAGTTATTTGTAGTATGCCATATTTTTTTTAACATAAAATTAGATAATGGAAACAATCAATATTATACATTTAAGAATCTGATATTTTTTTAAAATAATTAATAATTTAAATACTTATATCTCAAACTCATCAAAATAATTTAATTATGTACATAGGGTCAATTACAAAAAGCAACCTGGATTATGAGCCTTTTTTACTTTTGCAACCTAAACTTTTTATTTTTTCCGATGACAACGTTTCCGATTATATAGGCCATGTGACTTGCGCATGTTCCTTTTTGGACCAATAAGGTAGCGACACGTTTTTACTAATAAAATATTAATAAATATTTTAAAATTTTCAGAAATTTCATTAATAAATTTAGAAAATTAAAAAAAATTGAAATTCTTTTATAAATTCTAAAAAATTATTTAAAATTAAAAAAAAATATTTTAAATTGAAAAATTAAAATAAAATAATTCTGTAATTAATTTAAAAATTCTAAAAATTCATAAAAAAATCTGAACTTTCATTTATAAATTTCGAAAATAAGAAAATTTATTTCTAAAATTAATTTGAAAATTCTAATAATTTATTCAAAATGAAGAAAAATCATTTAAAATCAGAAAATTAAAAAAAAAAAACCGAAATTTCATTTATAAATTCAAAAAATAAAATAAAAATTTAGAAATTCTAAAAATTTATTAAAAATTCGGAAAATTTATTTATAATCCCAAAAATTAAATTCATAAAATGCACTTCTTAAATTTATTTATACCAGAATATACGAAAGTTTTCTTCTATTTTATACTAATTTTCTACAATTTATAATTATTGTTTAGTGTTTAAAAATTAATTTCTAAAATAATTTTTTTTTAATTTTCTAAATTTTTAAATTGATTATCAGATTTTAAATGATTTTTCTTAATTTTAAATAATTTTTAGAATTTCAAATTAATTTAGAAATATTTTCTTTTTTTTAGAATTTATAAATGAATTTTGTGGATTTTGACCGAATTCTAGTAGTGGCCTCACACTACTGAATGTAAAATGGGCAAAAAAGATAAAAGAAAAAAAAGTTAGTCTTTTACCCAATGTATCATGCATCCAGTGGTGTGGAGGATACAACTCTTCCGAGAAGGTAAGAATTTCCCGAGAAGAACAAGGCTACTGCGAAATTATTTGTTGAGCAAAATAATCACCGCTCAATGTCGATGTGAGATCCCTAATATAATTGTCCATCAATGCGGATGTTGATATCCTCGACCTTCCATTATCGGGTAACATTGGCGGTTAATCGACCTTTGATATGATACACTAAAACAAAATTTACATATTGAGTCACTTACTTTTTATGAAAAAAAAGATTAAGTGACCTATACCCACATATAATTTTGCCACACATATTTATGTGTTGGTATTTAGCCACACATTATTATCCTATGTGCGGGTAAATCATACAAGTTTTTTTTTTTTAATTTTTTATCCACATTTGATATTAGTAACTAAAGCTTTGCGACAACATTTGCTCTTTTTGAAAAGGGATTCGATCTTATTTTGCAGAATTAAAGAAGGAGATCTAATTTTTTCTTATGTGGCATTTTAATTGTTTTTATTTAACCACCTATGTTGCTAAATGATAAAAACATCACAAAGCTAATCTATATATATATAATAAGCCAAGTCATCCAGAATTAGTAAGTTAAGATTTTTCCCGCCCAATTATTTAGTTACTAAGAATAGAAGTGAATTTGAATTTCGAATTTCGAATTTTGAATGATCCCATGTTATATTTTGAGATGTAACGAAAAATCAGCAACAATAAATTTGTAAAGATATTTAAAACAGATTTCGTTATATTATTTAAAATTTTGAAATTTGAAATTTAAAAAAATCCTTATCTGATAACATATTTGCTCCTATAAATACAGTATTTTCAGTAAATTAGAATCACGTAAATGAGAATCAAATTTGCAGCTGGGTATTTTTATTTTTTATTCATTTCGCAATTTCTTTATTTCGCCACTATTTCAGTTTATTTGATTCATATTTGATTTTGCTGAGTAATTCTATTTCTTATTCATTTTGCAATTTCTTAGCTTTGTAATAACTATTACAGTTTTTTGGATTCACATTTGTGCATGCAAATTTCTATTATTCTGACATTCCTTAATTATTATGTGTCAACTTTGATAGATGTTTCACCATAATGGATGCTCCAACGAAACGACCTGCAAATAAAGATAAGAAAAAATCAGCAACAATGAATCATGATTCTGGCGAAAACAGCTTTGAAGATTGCAAAAATCAAATTTATCTATCATCATCTTTTTCTACAGTAATATGTAATCATATAAAAAGTTTAGGTTTATTTATTTCCTGTTATGTGAATTATTTAAATTGTTGTCAATATATTTTTCTAAGAAAAAAATAATTTGGTTTATTACATGTATACGGCCAATCGGCGAAGAATATTGGAAAAGGGTCAGAGATTCGCTAAACATTCGAGGATCCGCTGAGGTTGAAGACCAAATCTGATTTATTGTAGTAGATTTCAATTTTATAATTTTTATTTAAATAAATCTATGTATCAACTTCAATTGAATCGACATTATTCACAATTCTGATAATGTTTTAGTAAGCAATATAAAATCATTGAAATATATACAAATTAAAATATCTCGGCAAAAGCGTTGTTTGGTTAAGATATTCTAAAAAGAAAAAAACGTAGAAATATATATTTATAAATCAAAATATTTCTATTGAAAATCCGTGGAGTTGAAAATGTCATATGTTAATTTACTTTTCAATTGAAAATCTAATTGTCATATTAAACGATCTAAATATCCAATCCAACATGGTATCTGTTTAATTTTGAATTGTTCATGTTGTTGAGATGTTTTAGGAATTAAAAAATATGTTACTGATATGTAATCTAGAATATTAAAATACATCATATCTATTTAAAATTTATAGTTATATAATACAATTTATAAATAAAAGAATTTGTATATATATATATATTGAGTTAGAATAAAAAAAGGCAATACATATCTAAAATCAAAGGGTAAAATATAATTGAATATTAGAAGATTTAAATATCCGAACCAAATAAAACAAAAGAATAGACATGTAATTTGTTTAACATATAGTGTAAAGTGTAGTTGAGATATTTCAGGAATTTTACATTCGTTGAAATATACTATTTCGCTAATTTAATCAACAGAATAAATATTTAGACATGTGTATATTAGAGTTTTAAATAAACTTTAAATAAATATATGGACTCCCGATTTTTTAAATTGATGTTTAACAGAATAAATATACTAAGGCGAGCCTGTTGTTTAAAAAGAAAATGTTTGCCATATATTAAATGCATGTATATAATACAACTTATAAAATCAATTTAAAATTATTTCATTAGTATAGATATAATAAAAACATATTATAAATTTAGATATGTAATTGAGATATTTCAGGAATAGAATAAATTGTACATATATGTATTCTATATTTTTAAAGAACATTACATCTATTTTTTATTTATGAAATAAATATAAATAATTTTTAAATAACTAATGTGGATATATTCACTGATTAAAAAAATTTATAATTATATATTTCAATTTATAAATCAAAGAATATTTAAATAGAATAAAAAAATGTCATATATATTTTTTAATAATTTGTACGATATTATTGAAACATTATAAGATCTATATTTCCGGTCAAAAAAAAAAAAAAGAAAGATAAACTAATGATTTTTTTTAAAGTTATTATGTAAAATGTAGTTGAGAGATTTCAGGAATTATATAATTAGTAAAATATGTTTTTACGCGGTATATTTAACAGAACGTAGTTACAGAAGCGTGTATACTAGGGTTTTATATAAGCTATAAATATTTGGACCCCTTCATCCATATTTATCACACGCAAGATTTTAGTTTCAATTGATACAGAAACAATGACTCCGGTATTCAACATGGTTGATGAACTTACCCCCGAAAAAATGTTGTGGTAGTAAAACTTACCCCAGAAAAAATGTTGTGGTAGTAAGAGTTCGTTTAGTCAGAGCGTACATAGCTCCTATGTGGGGACGACTAGGTGAACCTTACAACTACAGAAAAAATAATTCTAAATTACGATCAGAAAAATACAAAATAATTTATCTTAGAACAAATTTATTTCAAATGGTGGAATATTTTATTTTTTCAAAATTACGATCAGAAAAATACAAAATAATTTATGTTAGAACAAATTTATTACAAATGGTGGAATATTTCTAAATTAATAGAAATTTAGAATGTTCGTTTTTTTAAAAATAAATTTAAATTGGTAATTTACAATCCGAAAATACTTAATTTCATTCGGTTTTTTTCTTCTCTCATCTCTCTACCAAAATCTTAATATTAAATTATAATAATTTTTGGAATAGATCATACTGATTAACAATAATAAACAAATAACGAAGATATACAATCCAAAATTACAAAACAATTTAATAAGATTGGGAAAAGAATATATTTTCTTAATGATTATTCCTATATAAAGTATTTTATTAGTTTAGTTCATTAATTTTCTTTATGTTTATCTAAATCAAAATCCAACTTTATTTGTATTAATGAGCTAATTGAAAGATTTGAGGTCATCTATGTCTTTAAAGAAATCTAAATCCAAATTCAACTCTATTTATATGAATCAGCTCATCATATGGACTATGAAGATTCAATTCATCCTAAATAAAATTGTATTTTCTAATGTTTTTCTTAAAATTTATTTCTAATAGAGGATATTTTGTAGGTAAACTAATAAAATATTTTATATAAGAATAATCCTTAATTTTTTTTTTGTTGTTGTTTCTAATAGAAGATGTTTTGTACATAAACTAATAAAATATTTTATATAAGAATAATCCTTTAAGATTATTTGTTTCTCAATCTTATTAATTGATATTAGATTTGAAACTTTTTGTTTCTCAATCTGTTCAATCATATCGGATTCTGGATTATGTATGTTCACTTTATTTATTATTATCCATCAATGTGATCTATTCAAATTTATTATAATTTAATATGAATGTTTTGATATAGACAGAGAAGCTAAGTAAACCGATGAAATAAAAAAAAAAAAAAATTCTGGAATAAGATACGAGGAAGAAATTCGTGAAAAAATTAAAATGTATTTTTATTAGTGGAAAAATCTGATTTTCTGGAGTAAGAGGCAAGGAATGAATAACACTGCAAAAGAACACAAAAGTTTTCTTTGTAACAAATTTTAACCATTTCTTTTTTTATTATATATTATCAAATAAAAATGCATTTTTAATAAAAGGTATTGTTCATATTAATATTGATTTACTCTTAAAAAAATAGCCCGTGCATCGCACAGGAGCATTTACTAGTTAATCTTAAAGAGAAGAAACGATCCCCCTTTTTAGCCTACAACTTTTAGAGGCATATTAAATTCTCATAAATTTTTAAATATTTTTTAACTTCCCTCTCCCTTTATTTTCCTTCTCTCAGACTAACTTTATAAATGACTTTCACCAAAAGTCATTAGCTAAAAGATAAAATTTTGATTATAAAAGAAAGTGAGAATGGTAATTGTTTCCATGACCAACCCACTCCACAACCCAACTCCATTCTACAACCTGTCATGTGTCGAAATCTTATTTGTTGTATAAATTATTTAGTGAATATAATTTTAATGATAAATAAATAATATAATTTTTATTTTATAAAAATTATAAAAATTATAAAATTTTTTATTTTAAAATCACCGAAGAAAAATCAACTTATTGTAATTACGAAATTAAAATATTTTTTCATTCCTTGAAATATATTAGGAAAAGCACGAAAATAATATGCAATTATTAAACCGTAGCAAAAATATTAGTTTTATTGGGAAATAAGTTCTGTATTTGGATAAAAGAAATTAATATTTATTAAAAAGTTGGGTTGTTGATAAAATATGAAAATGTATTTTTTGAGTTGTGGAGTAGATTGTGTATGTGGATTGTCGTGGGAGGTTGTTGATAAAAGAGCTCTCAATTTCCCTCAGTGTACTATTTTTTTGTTGGAAAACCCGTACTCAGAATTGGGTTTCCATTCCTCTGAATCTCCTCTCTCTCTCTTAATTCGATCCTGGCTCCAAAACTCTAACCCAACCTCTGTCCCTTTTGGCTTTCTACTCCCTCTCACACTCGACATTTCCCACCTAAAACCTCATTTTCTGTGAAGAATGCCGCTGAAATTGGATCCTTCACAGGTTTTCGACGTCTTCGTTCGCGTTACCGGTGGAGAAGTTGGCGCCGCCAGTTCCCTCGCCACTAAGATCGGTCCTCTGGGTCTTTGAAAGAGTCTCAGTGTCATCGTCAAGCTCACCATCCAAAACCATCAGGCGAAGGTCACCGTCGTCCCCTCCTCCCAATCGACGATGCATCAACTGCAGTAGTTTGGTATTATTGCTATTCCTTTTCAGATTTATTTATATTTTTTCTTCACGAAAGTTTTATGGATGTCAAGCCATCCGATTAATTCCCCTGTTTTTGGACACATCGATTGACGCTGAAGTTATAGTAGCAAGAAATTGATAATGTTTTCTTTTTCTGTTCTAATTTTGTAGAAAACAGTTTTTGGTTTTGAGTCTCAAGCTTATGTTATTTCATTTCAGTGGAAAATGAATGAAGTGCTTGGACTTATGATTTGAATTTAAGTTTATGTAGTTTCTAATACATGTGTGAATGTCTAGGAGAATGTTGTTGCATTTAATTTTCAATTATATTTGTGGATGCAGGCCCTCAATATGTATTCACAAACTTTTGGTTATTTATTTGTATCACAATCAGTGGAATACAGTGAGTTATAATCTGAAATTGCAGGGTCTTAAGCCTCTCCTTTTATAGTTGATGATGTTATTTGGAAGATCAACGGTTTGATCAAACTGTTGAAAATGGAGATAAGGGGACCGATGAAAATGGAGATGACAGGTATGCGATGATTGTTAAAACCGTCTATATGCAATTTGTATTAATGGTAGCTACATAGATAGGAACGTTTATCTGGACTCCCTTTTACATTTATGCAGTCTCTATGCTTGTTCTATCTTGATCAATTTTGCAATAAACTTTATTATGTTTCATGTGGTTCATTTGTTCTTTTTAACACATTTATTTCTATTTGATTTAGATAATTTAGGGATGTCTATTTATTCTTTCTCTCCATGTTGCTACTTAAGATAGTTGTTATTTTCAGCACCTTGATTCTCTTATTGTTATGGTTGTTGAGCTGATGAGATTTAATAAAAGTATCTAAACTTTACTTTTTATGGCTAATTCATCTTGATTCTTGGAATTATTATATAAAAAAAATTAATGTAAGATATATTATCTTTATCATAGCGTGAATGAGGTAATCACGATCATCAATTTTGAGACTCTAATAGAAAGAGAAACCTTAAATAAGCAACTTGACTTTGCATAAAGATATTCTATAATTTGATTTGTCAGGGAGTTGGTCTTTTGAGAAATGAGTAGTCTAGCTAGAAAGTAATTATTGGGACATTTATCACTTAAGCGGAACTTATTAGAAAATAAAATACAATTACCTTTGACTTTTGTATTACTCATCATTAACCCCACATTTTCTCATTTTTTCTACGTTCATATTATCAAGAAAATAAAATACAATTACCTTTAGATTTAGTGGCTAGGTCATTTTGTGCTCATATGTGTGTGTTTTGTAGCAGGGACATGGTGTGCTAGTGACTACTTCCAATCAGTTTTTAAGAATGTATACATGAAATTTTTTATATGCAACAGTTCACCTTATTTATGTTTTTTCCATTTAAAAATTTAACTTTTATTTCACCATGTTAACTTAGAAGTACTCAAGATTCAAATCATAATTGTGTTATTTATCGCGAAAAGCACTTTTGTAGACCACTCCTTTATTTAATCAATTATTCTAGTGCAAATGAGAACCAATTTATATTCCAGTTTGGACTGATGACTATTACATTTAGTTATTTGACAAGAATTGTATATATGAATTTGAATTTATTTGTGTAAGTGCAGATGTAGTATCTATGGTCAAAAGAATATGTTTAATGCATGAATGTTCATTCGAGTATGTCTTGCCATATAGTTTTTGTAAGATTTATAATAAATTTGGTGTTTTAATTATAATCAAGCTATTATTTAAATTCAAACTCTGAAATTTCTGCATCTGAGTCAGTAGCCGACAATAGGGCCAATCTATATTATTTTTATAATGAACTATTAACTTTATATAATTTTCTCCTCTATTATTTTTTGCCTTTTCAGATTTGATGCAATAGTGAAGAAGATGATGGATGAGGATTTTTCCTCATTAGCTTTGGAGCATAGAAACAAAGTGAAGTTTGGAAATAAGTTTTAGGAGAATCATTTTGCACTTTTCTAGGTATTCATAGTTCTTTTTTTTTTCTTCTTCTTTTAAATGATGATTGTTAGCAACTTATTTTTTATATTAACTAAATGTTCTTATTTTATAAATCAAACCCGAATGTTTGACATATTTTTTACTATGCGCAGTCTTTTTACTTATTCACAATTTCTTTTGGCACTATTTACTTTTATACATTTATCGTTGCATATAAATTCAACATTGTATGCAAAGTTATTAGATGATGGCTTGAAAAAGTTGTCACTAAAAATTAATCATTCGTGGCAAATAGTGTGTCAATTTACATGTAGGTAGTATGATGATGAAAGTATTTTTTCGATAGATATAATTTTATATTGACAAAATATATTGTTACTATATCTAAATGTTTAATGACGATTTATATTTTCTTTACATATACAATTGTATGGTGACAAATGTATGTCATCACCATTTGTACTTATTTAGTGACTAAATTTTTTGTCACTAGGTGTCAATTTGCAATGACAATAAATAGTCGGCATATCTAAATCTTTAGTGACAAATACAATTTGCGTCGATCCATACGATTTTATTGTGACACTACATGCCGTCACCACTTGTACTCATTTAGTGACAATGACACTTTTGTCACTAATTTTTAGTCTTTACTAACGTAACGTGTTGTCATTATAGATATTGGTAAAATGATAATAGATATTTTGTAACTATAAAGTAATTTTTCCGTGACGATTTATTATAAAAATGACGAAATAACGAATTTAATTGTGACGATGAAAATGTCACCAGAGTTTGATGAGTTGGCTAATATATTGATTTTCGTCACTAATATTTGATGCATTGATGACAAAAAAAACTTTCCTCACATTATATGTTTACTTTTAGTGACGAAATACAATATATGATAACAAAATTTGGATGCTAAAAGGTATGAATTAAGCGTCACTATATATTATAATATATAGTGACGATGACATTAACGTCATCAAAAAGCACGCTTTTGGTGACGAATTCAAATATTGTCACATATACCTAATACCACGGACATACCATGACGATCGTTGTGACGCTAAAATTTTGTAACTAAATACTTACAGTGACGAAATATGACTTTTATATGATGATTTTTATCGTCACGAAAACTCAGATTTCTTGTAGTGGAAGGAAGGTCATGTTTCTAGATTAGAAAACCAAGTAGTAGAACACGAGGGATTAATATACTAATCCACTAACAGTGAAATGCATCTCAATTCCTAACACTAAACACCAGTGAAAGGAACCAATTAAGACGAATCTAGCAACATGTCAAAGCATTAAATTAGCATATCAAATCCCACCCATGCGAATATTGCTTAAGGAACGAGGCCTCAAGATATTTTACAAGATTGAAAACTATGATTTGGGGTTCTGTCGTCGTCCTCCATGGGACCACCGGAGAGAATCGATATACCGTCATTAGCTACTCCTAATTACAAACACATATTGTCAATTCCCATCATCAATCAAACCCACATTAATATATATTAAACTTGAATTCACAATCCTAGATTTGGGCTACTCCCTAACCCCGAGAATTAAGGTATTACTCAAGCATTACCATGCAAGAACAAATAAACAACACCATTAAGCAAAAAGAAGCAAATAAAAGAAAATAAAATAGAGATAGAGAAAGAGAAAGCTTAATAAGTGAAGAATCCTTGTTGAGCTTTACAAATCGTCGAGCAAGCATCGAACTTCTTCTTCAAAGATGGCTTCCTCATTGAAGAGGAGGAAAATACCCTAATTATAGAACTAAGAACATCTAAAAATTCTAAAGAACTAAAAATTCTAAGTTCGCTAGAATTTTTTATTTTATTTTGAGAAAAAAATTTAATAGAAATTAAAAGTGAGAAAAGTTGTTACAAATGAAAGGCAGAAGGGGTATATATAATATCCAAGAGTAACACTTGTGTGCATGTGATGTACAATAGGCTTATTGTACATCACTATAATTTAACACATAGACTCCAAAAATCGCTGAAATATGATTTATAGAAAATCGCGTCCTCGGACCAGGTCCATGCGCGGGGTCGCGCCCTTTTTTTTTTAAAAAAAAAAAATCTACTGCAAGAACAAAATAAGTCTACTGTAAGAACAATAAGTTTACTCTAAACACAAAATTACTATACTACAAGAACATAATAAGTCTACTGTAAGAACACAAAAAAAAAAAAAAAAAAAAATGATGCGGGTCACGCGCGACCCGCGCGCTATTATGGACCCGAACGTACATTAAGCACTATTGTGCATCATATGCACCCAAGTTTTTGTCAATAACCAAACCCTACTTAAGTGAAAAGACTAAATTCAACTTAAACTACCCCTTTAATAAGGGTAAAAAGGTAAAAGAACAAAGTAGTATGCTTGCCTTCCATTTAATTTGGGTTGAACCACTTAATCGTGCTCGACTCGGACTTCCCGGCGATTTTGGTACTTTTCCATTCGGAATCGGCCATCAACTTGAACTATAAAGTTATAGAGCATCGTCGCGGCTATTCATATCACTTTGAATCACCTCGGTCCAATGTTAGATGAAGAAGATATGACCGAAATACAAATCTACGACGCCTCGACGGCGTACCCGAACTCGAGTACCATATCAACACCATCTTGTTAATTGCACACTTTGAAGAAAAAAAAAACAAAAACATTAATATTGCATACTAGTGATTATACCATCCTTTAGTCATGTAGTCTGAAGTTTGATGATTCGAGATTATTATGATGAATTTGCAGTGGTGGTCCATTTAACTATATTGTCCAAATCTAACATATTATTGTGATTGCGAATCGTGTACAATCTCAAAACTCAATTGAACGTTTGTTGTGTATTATGCGCAGCTTTTAAAGCGTGGCAAAATAAGACCTAAATTTCATCTACTGCAATCATTAATTCATATCAATTTGCACAACATATAATTTCATGTAAAACTCAACTTTTTACGGGGACATGTACTATAAAGCCACCCCACTTTCCAGGACTTTTAAAACCAAGCTTTTCTACGTCACAGATGACCAAATTATCTTTTTTAAATATATTTGCATTTTCAGGCTGCCGGTAATTCTTTACCGCCGGCGTATATTACGCCGTCTAGTTTTTTTTTACTAAACAATCACATTCAATTATTGTTTATTTAATTTGTTTTTCATTTTATTTCACTAGAATCGTCGTGTTTATAGTTGCGATAACTCAAAATTTATCATAATTAATTTTCTCCTCTCCGCTAGAATTTTTCTTCGTGTGAGACTTCTTGTCTTTCACAAACCTTCCTGATCCTTTGCTACAGGCCTTACATCCTTATGTGGTGGTTTTTCGATTCATTTGCTTAATGTGCAGGCAGTCACGGAGCAGGATATTCTTCAGTTGCATATCACTTGGCGAATATTGTTTCTTTTTTTCTTTATATTCAATTTATCCGTATGTTTGGATGGAGCATGATTTTACTGATTAGATCAATATCTTGTACTTATGAACATGTTTTAAGTAATAAGATTCTTGTTTCTTATATTAAAAAAAAGGTGACGACTATTTGCAGCCCACAAAATTTCTTAACGCAACCTACTAATTTAATAAATTTAAATGCTATTAATAAAGTCTATAATGTCCTTAGTGAAAAATTAATATTATTAATTAAAAACAATATATATAATATATTTTTTGGAAACGCAAGAAAATACAATAAAAACATATATTTTTTCTTCAACCAAAATTACGTAAGGCTAACTTTCTTTCTTTAATCAGAACTCCATAAAACCTAATTTCATCAATGAAGGGCATATATATTTTTCATTGTGTTTCAGTATAATTCCGAAAAGAAAAATGAGTGAGCGTGTTGATTAAAGTCATTGTTTCATTTATCTCTGAAACCTGAGAAAATGAATCTCGACAATCTCGATTTACTTGGGTTCTAAAATGGCATTGTCACAAAAACACATGTACAACAATAAAACATTTGCAAATCTGAAACCAACACTTAATGGGAAAATGAATATATCTACTTTGATAGGAAGTTGTAAACTGTTCATGAAGATGAAATTATAAAGCAAATACACGATGTTCTGCGATGAAATCAGATTTTTTCGACGGTGGGTTCAATAAAAGTTGTCTTCTTCTCCTCCTCACGATCTTTCTTCTCACAGACCCATTTGTTTTCTTTATTTTTCTTGTTTTTTTTTATATATTTTTTGTGTTTTAATTTTTTTATAATATTTTAATATCAATAATTTAATTTATTAGAAAAAAAAATATAATTGGTATTTAGTGGGTTGTATTAAGAATTCTATATAGAAGTTTAAATAAAAGTGGACTGCGAATAGTCGCCGCCTAAAAAAATTGCGTTTTTTATTTTATATTTGATTAATTAAAATATGAAATGAGCTAGGATGATGAAACAAATTAATCTGCATTAATTATTTTTTCAAATCTATGGCCATGTTTGTTTAGGGTTGGGTCAACCGGTTGTGGATTGAGTCCAATCCACTAAGTGTTTGTCAATTGGTTGTGAGCAATAAATTGCCCACAATCTCCACACACATCATCAAATCACTAACTAACTCTTACACACATCATCAATCAAACATCACTCTCAATACACACTTTAATCAATAATCAATTATTCACTAACTAATTCTTACACACATCAAATCAACTTTAACACCTTTCATATTATAATTACCCCACAACTCAATCTCCAACCAACATAAACAAACACTCACTTATTTACATCAACCTTCATATTCCACTATATTTCCCACAGTCTACAGTACTCCAGCCACCCACAGCCATAAACAAACAGTATTTAACCGCCTTACCACACAATCAGCTTTTCGTAAATAATTATCGGCCCAAATTGTTTGTTTATTAACTGAACTCAGTGTTGGGAATGGGTTGTAATTCACTTAGTAGAGTAATTTATAACCCAGTTAATTGACCAGGATTCAATTTTTATTCATCCCACCCCAATTAGAATTTGTACTAAAAAAACGTAACGAATCAATAGACCTGGTCATAGATCGCCCAAGCGGGTTACCACAATCCACTAATAAGTGGGTGGTTAGTTTTGGGTAGTATTGGATAACTCACATATTTCTAGTAGGCTAGTACACTAATTCTCATGTCCATTAGGTGCATGAATTGTAGATTCGTATAATACGGGTTAAAAATTATCATTTTTTATACTGAAATGTATTGTTTATTCTGAAGAAATATATTATCTTTCAACATAATATGTACATTTCTTCATAACAAGTAATATATTTCCGCATAAATGGTAATACAACATTTTTTTCTTTCTAAACAAGTGATATAGTCCACCATAAACACTAATACATTATCATGAAAAATTATCCATGATCCGAATTGCACGGATATTTTCCACAAGCATTAAGTCTTCAACCAAGTTTGGGAGAGGGGGTAGAGTGGGACGTCTTGGCAGATGTTCATAATTTTGATGTTTTTTCAAATTTGTTAATTGCTGAGCTAGTTTGCATCGTGTTGGGTAGCTTAGTTTTTTCTTTTTTTTTTTTCTTTTGCATTGACTCTTGTTAGTGCCATAGCCTAGATTGTAATAAAACCTTGAAATTAGGGCTTAAAAAGGTTCAAGGACGATGATGTATCAGTGATGACTAGAATTTTGAAAAAATTATGACATGTAGTAGAGCAGGACATGCGTATAGCGATGAAATTGAGCGTGAACCTTGAATGATGATGACAATAAGCTAGAGAAGATTTTGAGCCTCAAAATGAAACTCCCATTTTTGGAGTTATATATTGCTTTTCTTCTTGTGTGCATTGTTGGTCATATTATAAGAGTGTCTTTAAAACTTGCCTTGAGTCTTCTTGAAATCGTCAAGAACATGTTGATAACTTAGAAGATGATTTTAGACATTCTTTCTTTTAGCCAATTCATGAGCCAAAATTGACCTTTTCACGGGATATTATTAAACAGTCCCTAATTAGCTATTTTGAGCTTTATAGTCTTGTTTTTCATAGCCAAAAATTACAAGTTGTTATCTATTCATATTGACTATTTTCGCTTAACTTGGACTAATTAAGAGTGAAGAAGATGGATTGGAAGGTAAAATAGAGCGAATACGTAAAATTTGAGGAAGATGGATGTTTAGAATAGTTGTGTGGAAAGAATCTTAGATTAGAGGCTAAATAATGAGTATTGTTAATCCCTTCTAATTATTTAGTTGTCTATTTTCGTTCTTGTTGAAAAAGAGAGAAAAAAAACTCGAAAAATAAAAATAAAAGAGAAAAGAGTATTTTGCGATTGTTTTTAGTTTATTTTTATTGAAGGGGGTCAGTTAAAAATTGCCTAGATATGCCATTGTTGATTATAGTTAAGTTGTAACAAAGTGTTATTCAATTGTTGTTGGCAATGGAAAAAGGAGTTGGTGGTGTAGTGCATTATGAGTAAGTATGGGGGTGACAAAGTTAATTTTTAGCTTACTGAGAGGTGAAAAGAGAGATGAAGGGTAAACATCGTTTGAGGGATAGTTGAGAGTAACTAACTCAATTAGTCCAATTTTGAGTCACTTTTATCTATATTCTTCTTACCTTGTCCTTAAGCCTACATTGCAACTAAAAGAAAAGACATTTATAATTCTCCATTCCACATGTCGAGTGTGATGGATAGGTTAGACGATAGGCAAGCATATAGTAGACTGTGTATATGAACCAGCCTGAAAGTAAACATGTCCCTATACTTGAGAAAAGAGCGATACACTACCTGGTGAGTATCGTTCACTTAGGGTGCTAATTCTCGAGAGCAGTTGATATATTTTTTATTCACTGTATGCTCAACATCTACGTTGTCTGTTTGCAAAAATTGTGCTAGAGACTTGATTAATTGTCAATTCGCCTTAGAGCTACTTGTTCTTGCTTTATCTGCTTTTGTTGTTCGAGGACGAACACCAACTTAAGTTTGTGGGATTTTGATACGCATAGTTTATGCATGATTTTAGGTTCATTTAGATGAAGAATTTGATAGTAATTGCATGCATTATTGGCCGTTTTATGTTTAATTCCATTATCTTGTGTCATTTAATTTGTGTGCTCATTTTGTAGCAAAAAGTAAATTTTAAGGTTAAAATCCCATTAGGATGAATTTTGGAAAAGAAACGAGTAAGAGAGGAGGTGAAACGGCGAAGAGAGGCAAAAATGTAGAATTTCATCCTAACACGCCTTCAATATTTTAATCATATCATGAGTTCTACATGTCCAAATGAGATGACATTAGTGTCATTGGAAAGCTAACTCAAATGACTACCATTTTGCCAGAAATAGTTAAGCTCAAATTCTGATCAGAAGACATTCAGAAATTGATCGGAAGTCGGAAAAAGATGAATGGGATTTTGAAATGCGCCCGGATCCTTTAATATGCACGAATTTGTGAGGAATCCAATAGGTTTGATCTAGCTAGACATGTTTAGGTGATTCGGTGGGATACGATGATGGACAAGCGCGTTTTAACCTTGTTTCTGCTATTTTCGGCTTATTTTCACCCCTAATCATCCCAAGCTGATAAACAGAGTTTTCAAGGGTGAAAATTATCCTCTTAGATCACTTAAGAAGCTTGGAGCCTTTGAGTAGAGAGCAAAAATTAAACAAGAGGAGGAGAAGATCAAGATTTTGAGTAAATTCCGAGTTTTATCGTTCTTGTTTATTTAGCTTCTTTGAGAATGTTGGTCTATGAATATTCTATGGATTCAATTATAAACATGAGCAACTAAACTTCTTTTGTATTCTAGGGCTAGAAATTAGGTTTCGATTGACTACTTTCAAATATGTTTTATTCTAGACTATGTTCTATGGTCTTATCATATATGTTTGTGCTTATTTTATGAGTATATCAATCTGATCAATTGTTAGATTCTACTTACTTAATAATTCGACGCCCGAGATGAGATGATTATTAATAGATATGCGACATCTAACATATGTATCAATATCATTCAAGAGGAATGAGCTATTTGTATAAGCACTGATCTTAGGATCCCTTAGGAGTTACGTATATGATAGTTAGCCCGAGCGGATAACTATTTATATGTAATTTACACATTAGAATCATTCGAGAGCAAAGTTAATAATAATTGTGATCGTCTAATAAGAACTCGAATTCGGTTTAAAGGTCTAGAATATTATGAAAATTATAAATAGAAGATCATAATTGAAATTGAACCTTAGGATATGTCTTGTATATCTGATCTATTCTCCCTTAATTACTGTTTACTATTTTAAAGTGTTTTAAGTATTAATTTCATAATTTTAGTTTAATTAACCAGGTCACTTTATTCGAGAGTTTAGATAGAGTTGGGTACAATTATAATTAGGGTATTAACTTGGCATAGAAATACAGTCTTTATGGGATCGACCTTACTCATTACTAGCTATAATTACACCGTGCACTTGTGGTCATACTAGGGCTTAGTTATAGTGTGTAAGTCGCCTTCTTCCCTCATCTTTCTTTATGGGGGATGGGGAAGGTTCATATTTAATTTATGTTTTGTTTTTCTCTTTCGTTTCTCTTCATGGGATTTAGTCTCTCTTCATGGGAGTTCTCATCTCCCCTTAATAAGTAGGAGCATCATTCCTTGAAATAATGGAAGGTCCATTGTTTGTGGTGTCTTTTTTGAAGATTCAGTCATCATTAAGCATTTCAAGATTGATATGTCCACTCTATGTGATAAACACAGGATCAATTTTATTTGTCACGCGATTTATCTGATTTATTTAGATTTGTATAGGTTTAGATTTAGTAATTTTGTGCTTCATATTTCTTTAAGTAGTGTTAATTGTTTCTTCTTGTCAATCAGAGCTGACTGATTTCAGCAATTTACTGAAATTTTATTATCAACAGAAAAATGGTACTCTATCTTTGTCTAGATTAAAATAATTTATTGCAACCTCATTTTCAAAATCCTAAGTATGTCATGTATGAGTATATTGAATGTATAGAGAGTTACAAGGCTACATGTTGAAGTGTAGAGATTTTACAAGTATGACCTACAATAATCTTCTCTTTTGATATGATACATAGCGTGAAAAGTGTAAGCACAACATATAAATTAAAACCCTGAAAACACACACGCTAGAACAAATATATAGCCCCACTCAAATTCTCTCTTCAGAACTCCATTAACACAAACACTTGTCACCTCTCACTATACACAGTAACAAAAAAGATGATCACCGGAGACGATTTCTACAAAGTAATGTGTGCAATGGTGCCACTCTACTTCGCAATGCTGGTGGCCTACGCCTCCGTCAAGTGGTGGAAGATCTTCTCGCCGGAGCAATGCTCCGGCATCAACCGCTTCGTGGCGGTTTTTGCGGTTCCGGTTTTGTCGTTCCACTTCATCTCGCAGAACAACCCCTACCAAATGGACACCAGATTCATATTGGCAGACACTCTCTCAAAAGTATTCGTGCTGAGTTTGCTGTCGATTTGGTGCATTTGTAAAGGCCAGTTGGATTGGGTCATCACTCTCTTTTCTGTTTCCACTCTCCCCAACACTTTGGTTATGGGCATTCCGTTGCTCAACGCTATGTATGGAGACTTCACTCAGACCCTCATGGTTCAGCTCGTTGTCCTCCAGTGCATTATCTGGTACGCACTCGTAATGGTTTTTTGAGATAATAAAATATTTGTTCCAACTGCGTTATTAGAAATAGTGTGTCGTCATTAATTACTTGTTTCTATAATTCAGTTGCAAACAATACAAGTATCAACTATTTTTTACAGTAATCAATTACTTGTCTCAATAAAATGTGTAAACATGACTTCAGATAATTTGTAGGATATCTTTGTGACGGTGTCGTAATATAAACTTATTATTGGAGATGCCAATTGTGGCTTCAGAAAATTAGTGGCAAAACTTATTTTATTGCAGTGGTATATTTTGTTTCATCTGTACTAATCAATAACATGATAATGCTATAATCGAGTACTTATATTGCACCCATAACTTAGATTAATTAACTGTAATATTCGCATTTTGGATCTTTTACTCCATATAATTCAATACTTTTTATCACATTTTAATACATGATACGTGCATATAATAACATTATGAATATATTATTAGTAATTATGTGGCATGATTAGTATTTTAAGTTGTAGAACATGTTGTACTGAATATGGTAAAAAATACGAACCACAATATTCGGTACTAAGTAAGGTGACAATAGCGAAAATTTTTGCTGTAATTTAAGTAAAACACAATTAATTAAAACTATTATTAAGACGATTAAAATAATTTTGTAGGAAATTAATTGTAACTCAATTGGTACAATATCTTGAACCTCCTTAATTGTCCAGGGTTAAATTGTCGCCAACTCCACTTCAATCAGAATTTCACCGAAGAAAAAAAAAATTAAAAAATAAACTGTCATAAATAAGCAAGAATAGTATGTACGCCCTCCGTCTCACTTAAATTTGCATACTTTCATTTTCGGTTTGTCCCACTTAACTTTACACACCTTTAAAAAGGAAATTTTTTCACAATCTCCACCCTCAAAATCTCCATCCTCAAAATCTTCACCTTAAAACGTTTAAAAATTTTCCAAACTTTATTTTTTCTTAACATTTGTGTCCAATTAACCGTGCAAAATTAGTTAGGATGGAGGGAGTAATGTTTTTGAAAGCGTGCAAAAGGTAGGAGGGAACATGAGTAAAACATATGGTGGGGCGCCTTAAAGTGAATTGAATTTTTAACTTAAAAAGTTTGTATTGTAAGGGATAGGATGTGATGGTTCACTTTTCTTTTGACCACTGTCCATTTATGTTTCCCTCCTTGTCATTTTCGCATTGGATTCCTACAATTTTACTAATTTTACCTGCATTTTTTTCTTTCTAATCATTTCTTAATGTCAAAATATATGTTACAAATGATAAAAACATACAAATTCCAATTTTGATCAATTATCATTTATAATTTTGATCAATAATTTATATGTTACAAATTCTTGTTGCGCGCCCAAAATGGATTTTGGATTAACTTTTTTCAATTTAATATAACTGGGCTAAATCAGTACTCAAATTGCTTAGGTAGAGCCCAAAGTTCGATTTTAGGCTCCAAGTGATATATGCCATATTCCGTTTTTTACTAACCTGCAGACAAACGTAATTTTCAATTGATATTTATAAAAAAAATACGTAAAAATAACTAAAGCACATGAATCAGGTGGCTCGCACAACGTTGGGATCTAAAGAAAGGAAATTTTAAAATGATAGATCTTGGATTGCTTTTTAGAGAGAGAAAATGTAGTGCTGACCTTTTATCTTACTTTCATGTTAAGAATCATTCTGCAAATATTTGTTTTAATTGTATGACATTTGTTTCATTCATCATTAGCTAAGATTATTTTTTCGTTTTCTTCAAGAAGAAAGTCCTGTTTGCTTATGACTTTTTTTTTTTTTTTGGTCAAATTATGAATCTTTTTTTTTTTTTTTAATGTTAGAGGAGAACGATATACATGTCTAATTTAGTCCACGTGGAGCTCGAAAAACGAACTCCGGGCTCCACCAAAGCAATTCGAGATCTAATTTAGTCCGTCTGTATTGAATTGATAAAAATTAATATATGATATATTTTTACATCACATTTTAAATATTATGTTGTAAGTGATAATTGGCCAAAATATCATATTTTTTAATGTAATTAAGCCCAAAAAAAATTGGTCTCACGTCTCATTTTATCAGTACATCTTCATATCGATGATGAATCATTATTGTTACACATGATGCCAATTGGCATCAGATGCTATTATTTTGAACTAATTAAAAAATTATAAAAACTAAAATAAACCCACGTCGTTATCCACTAATAAAAATGTCAAGAAAAAAAAAAGAATATTTGACTTGAAAACAGGACATCAATGCAATAATTAAAACTGACATGTGATATATTTTTTTATATAAAAATATAAAACTGAAATATGAGACGTTGATGGTGCAGGTACACCCTATTGCTCTTCCTCTTTGAATATAGAGCAGCTACCATACTGATCCGAACCCGATTTCCGGGTCAAACCGCCGCCGCAATAACCAAATTCGAAATCGACAATGACGTCATCTCCCTTGACGGGCGGGACCCACTTTGTACCGACTCCGAGATCGACGACAACGGGCGCATCCGTGTCCGCATCCGACGGTCCACGTCATCAGCACCCGCATCGTCCTCCATGGGCCTAACTCCCAGAGCATCAAATCTCTCCAACGCAGAGATCTTCTCCATCAACACTCCTCACGAATTCGGGTTCGGTCACAGGCCCATTAGCCCGCGACTCTCGGGATACGCCTCATCGGATGTCTACTCGCTGCAGCCTACTCCTAGGGCCTCCAATTTCAACGAATTGGATTTGACCACCGCCAGTCCCACGACGGGGAGGGTTTCCCGGCAGCCGTCCCCGGCGGTGAAGATGGTGTGGGACTCGCCAGGACAAGGGTACAATCATGATGTTTGTGGTACGTAAAAACTTTGTTTCTATTTTTCTTGTTTTGGCTAATTCCAATTTGCCAAAAAATATAGTCACTCGTCGTAAAATAATACTCCCTCCGTCTCGGTTAAAGCTTCCACTTTGACCGGACACGGATGTTAAGAAAAAACAGTTATTTGACTTTTTTAAAGGTGGAGATTGAGTGGTTGAGATTTTGAGGGTGAGGATTGTGGGATTAGTTTCCTTTTTTGGGGTGACAACTTTAGTTGGGACGGATCGAAAAGGCAAGTAAGCAGCTTTAAGCGGGACGGAGGGAGTAGTCATTTTTGAAAAATTCAGGCAGATTAAAAAGCTTCCTAAAATAATTTATATACCCTTATTTAAGAGTATTAATTATATTATTATTTTTAAAAATCAAATGTCAAATGTCCACTGTGATGTGTCTAGATCACAATAGACCATAAAAGTAACTCAAAAACACTCTCTTACCCACCACGATCGCCTGTTAATTATGCTTGTCACTGCTGTGTTAGAAATCTTGCTCATAAAGTCGCTAAGTTAACTAATTTTTATGAGATTTTGACATATGGATCATAATTCATGTGTTCGCTATAGACATTTCCAGTAAAATATTATACATATATAATTTCAGAAGATATATTTTATAAATGTTAAACTAAATTAAAAAAGATATCGAGTAAATAATTATTATATCAAATGATTTATATAAATATAAGTATAAGGTGTAGAAGTTGTATGCGCTAGTTAAAAGATAGATTGGGGCCTAACGAATAGTTGGGGATTAGAGCGGCGTTATTGGGGTAGACGTGGTTAGGATGAGAGAAATCAGAAAATAAATATAGGCGCTTAATAAGAACCTAGCGCCCAGACGAGATCAGTCGGAGCTAGTCGGAATTTTTTGTAATGAAATATAATTTATGCTACAAAATGGTTCCATTTTATGCAATGCTAAGTTTCACATCTGATGTAATTCATCGAATTATATATGTATCATCTAAATACCGAAAAATGAGGAAATTATAAGCTATCTGTCCAGCTAGGTGATTCAGTATCCATTTAAAAATTGAATAAAAATAAAATATAAATTAACCATTTATCTTGATTCACTTTCTAAATGAACGGTTGGATCACCTAATCGAACGGTATCGGATTGAAGTAACATAGAATTAAGACTGAAAATTGTACCAAAAAACATGTATCCTACGCTAAGCTATGTATGCAGAGAGAAGTAGCTGTCTGCAGGGTTTGCATGTTTATTATTTTGTCACAACCTTCTGTCAAATATTTTGTCTGAGCGGACAAGAATTGGCCACACTTCTTTGATTGTCCCATGAAATTGAAAAAAATAAATAATAAAAGATATAAAAATAATTAATCCTTTTTAATTATTAAAGCTCGATCGCTTGCAACTTAGGCGAAACCCTTTTGTTTTTGTGCTATATATAATGGTATTGGTGTTCTTATAATTACATGCCCTTTATTTGTTACTAACTGCAATCTTTCATCTCTTATTTCAACTTTTACTATTCTCCTTTTTAAAAGTACATTAATTCATTCATTAATCTCTCATTTTGTGCAAAGAAAATCAAGTATTTGGTCACGTGAGAGAGTAAAACTTTGCTGGACCACTATAAAAAGTTCAACAACTTTTCTCTTTGTGTTTTTTTTTTTCCTTTAAAATTTAAATAAAAGTCTTAAGTGCAAAAAGTTCAAATACTAAAGTAATACCAAGATATTAGTATCATCATAGTTTTCTGGTACTCGTGTCTGTTTTTAAGACCGTGTGTATTACTTCTTAAAAAAATTAAGGTCGTTTCTAAAAAAGAATAAAGGCTTTGTCCAATATTAAAGACTTATTTTGTGTCTGTATTGTTTATAACGGATGATCCTACCATAACC
This sequence comes from Ajuga chamaepitys, assembly GCA_958295605.1. Taxonomy (NCBI): domain Eukaryota; kingdom Viridiplantae; phylum Streptophyta; class Magnoliopsida; order Lamiales; family Lamiaceae; genus Ajuga; species Ajuga chamaepitys. The sequence goes on from OY282499.1 coordinate 8,882,471, forward strand.
CAAAATTAACATAGTGTGGCACTGCCATGTTAGTTTTGTGACTGATTGTGTGTTACTCCTAAAAATAATTATTGTCATGAAATGAAGATAGAAAATGATTGATACAGTAATTAACAATGGTATATGTTCAAGAAATGACAATGAGTAGAATATCATATTATTGTCATTGATACCTATAACTATTATAATAATTTAATTAATTAATAATAAACAATAATAATAATAATAGTGTTATTAGTATTATTATTATTGTTATTATTATTTTTATTATTATTATGATCATCATCCTTCTATCACTTCTTCTCCATTCTGTTTTCCCTTTTTTGTGATATTTATTGCCTGTTCTGTTTGTGGTTAGGTTGCATTCATTGGGAAAATCTTTTACTTTAATGGATTACATTATTACAAAAAAGCACGTGTGTTATAATTGGGATTTGATGTGGGATTTCAATCATTATTCATTTGAATTTTATGTAACAAAGACAGTTTGATGATTTTACCCACTATATGTTTCGCCCTTTTTGTCAACAATGGACAATGCTGCTTAATTATTATGCCATTTAAGTGTTTTCCTTTTAATTATAATTTCATGTTGACCCTCTAAAGTTACATCGATTAATTTAAAAAATAAATTTTAACATAATAATTCCCAAAATTTCAATTCAAGTTTTATTTGACACAATTTTCTATATACACCACAATTTGAGCTGTAAGTGGATTTACGAGGTATGTCATTGTAAGAAAAATTCAAATTGAAAATAACAACAGATAATATCGACTACTAAATAAAAACGAAATAGAAAATAGAATAGTGTCACAAAGTGACAAAGCAATATTTGTATCCGATTAGTGATCTAAGAAATAACAACAGAATAATAGAGGCATATATAATCCGTCTCTATTCTGTAGGTAATCTGGTCTCTAATTTCATAATGGAGATGGAAATTCCGTCACTAAATTTAGAGATGGAATAAATCGATATCTAAATTTTAGAAACAATCATTATAGAGACCAAACATTTCCTCTCAAATCCATGTGAATAGAGACTGATTTTTCCTTCTCTAATTTAATTTTTCATGAAAATATGTCACTAATTAGATTGAAACGGTAAAACTTGTTTTGAAGAAACATATTATTCTTTACCAAACTTTCTTTCTTTAGAATGGTGATATCTTTCAACGTAAGTAGCAAAATATTTTCAGTGCGAATCCTTTCTCATCAGAATTGCACCGTGTAATTGGTCTTTATTTATTTGATAAAATGGATTATATTTGTGCAGAAAAAGACATTAGCTTCAGAGAGTGCGGAAGGATTGAATTGCAAGAGGAGTCAGGAGCTAATCATGAAATGCCACGTGCTATGGTGATGCTAAGGCTGATACTGATTATGGTGGGAAGGAAGCTTTCTCGTAATCCCAATACCTATTCCAGTGTGGTCGGCCTTTTATGGTCTCTAATCTCCTTCAAGTAAGTATCAAAATCCATTTTCTAATCTCAGTTAAGGTATAGTTTTTGATGGTGTTATTGATTAATGAAGGACAGATGGAATTTGGGGATGCCAAGTTTGGTTAAATACTCCATCAAAATAATATCTGATGCTGGCCTTGGGATGGCTATGTTCAGCTTGGGTATGTCTCTAATATTCTACCACCTATTTTTGTCCCAACTTATTTGTCAGCTATAAATGATAAATTTCTCATACAATCTCCATCTTTGAAAAAGTCAAAGAATCCACAAAATTTGATTTTTCTTAACCTCCGTGACCGGTAAACTAAGCAAGTTAAGCCGGGACGGAGGGAATATTTGGCTTCTCAGAAATCAGAATTATTAAATAAATGTTAAATCAACAAAGAAAGCTATTAAACTCGAACCTATGTTGTGGCCTGGGCAAACAATACCAACTGCCAACCAGTAGCCCATTCAATAACGTATGTCTAATTTGCTCCTAGTATATATACATGTATATGAAATTATTCAAAGCCCTTAAAACTTTGCAATATTTTTTAACTTAAGTCGACAGATTCTTTCAAATTATATAAGGTCTGATCTTACTGTGTCGCACATCCAAAGGTGTGCAGACGTGCACATCAATAGCAAAGAACTTCCTCAATCTCACTATAGGTATAAGTATGTCCACCGAGTATATGATTTGGTTCTAAGGAAACATAATTGTTTTAAGTATAATACTCCGCGCATCTATCAGAAAAACACAAAACAAAAATAAAAGATATCTGAAAGTCAACATTACATTAGATATTAATTTGAATTACAATAATACATTTATGATCGATAGAGATGCTTATGAGTCAAATGCGACTGAGAAAAACCGAGCCAACATATATAAGCAAACAGGAAAGGAGCCAGGATTTCATAGGGGTAAAATAATTGTGTTTTGATATATATCAACGTTTTTGGAATTTGAGAGAGGCGGTGGCCCCATTGGCTCCGTCCCTATAAGAAAAACTGCCTTTTTATAACTGATTTGGTTAAAATTAGGTTCGATCTCAAGCGTCTAACGCCCAGGCAGATTTTTGCATTATTGCTTTTTAGCCTGCATTAACGAAATTTAAGTTAAAAAATGCAGGGCTGTTCATGGCGCTTCAGCCTCGAATAATAGCATGTGGCACAAAAATGGCGATGATATCTATGGCTATCCGTTTCATTGTCGGCCCTACCGTGATGTCCGTCGCCTCCGTCGCGGTTGGTCTCAGATCTCACCATCTTCATGCAGCCATAGTTCAGGTACTTTTACCTAAGCCATGCATGATGTTAATTTGATACTTTACTTTACTGAATATTTGGGAGTAATTTGTGTTTGTTTTTGTTTATAGTCTGCTCTACCACAGGGAATAGTCCCATTTGTATTTGCACGAGAATATGGATTACACCCTGACATACTAAGTACTGGGTAAAGTCTTGTTTAGTGAATTGTGATAATTTACACAATATTTTTCTTATAAAAATTAATTCATTTTCAGAATTTCTTATAAAAATTAATTTTAATATCTCATATTTTGCAGGGTTATATTTGGGATGTTGGTTTCTTTACCAGTAACCCTTCTGTATTACATATCGCTGGGGTTGTTAAGATAAACACAGAAAATGGAAAGGAAAATCATTTCTGCAGGTTATCTTAGTTTTCTCTAACCATAAAATATGTATGAGTACATATCTAACTCTATATTGCAATTCATTAACTTCCACCTATAGACTCTGAATCTTCTGCCAATTCGGTATTATTTTTTGTGGAAATATCAAATTAATCAATATCAAATATTAAGGGCTCAATTTTTTTCTCATAGATAAATACTTGTGTATGATGGTTAGTGCAATAACTAAATTAATGACCTAATATCCAAATCCAAGCCTGATCATATCAAGAAAATAAAATTACTCATTTTCATACAAAATAAAATATGTGTGGGTGTGATGTAGCGCAGGTAGTTACACAAAAGATGATGTAATTGTTCAATAATTCAGCGGGAATCACGATGAACAATTGAAACACCAAGATGGGAAAACCCAGATTTATATTAGATATCAAAACTGTGTTTCAATGTGAATAGAAGCAAGCTTAAATAGTAGCTAAAAACATATCAAAGGAAATAATAGAAAAGATACTAAAGATCAGTAGAAATCCTAAGAAATAGAAGATATGCAATAATCAAGGAGAAATATCTACAACAAATAATCTTCACAGCTGTGCATCATTATCCGCAATCTCATCGCCATCATCCTCCCGGGGTTCAACAAGATTCGCCCTTGAATCTGAGGTATTCTCATCGCCGCTGGAATCGTCACCCAAAAATGGAATTAAGTGTTTAACATTGAAAACATTTGAAGTGTGCAAATGAGGAGGAAGTCAGAGGCGGTAGGCATTGGGATTTATCGTTTCAGTGATTTCCACGGGTCCGATTTTACGAGCTGAAAGTTTTCTATATTCGTGAGCTGGGTAACGATCACGGGTAAGAATAGCCCAAACTTTGTCGCCAACGGAAAACTCCAGATGTCTGCATTTGGTATCTGCTGAGGATTTGAATTTAGCATTGGAGGCTTCAAGGCTAGGCATGTCAAAATCGATCTGCCCCGCCCCGATCCGCTCCGATCCGAGGTCCTTGGACGGGGCAAAATCCGCCCCGATGAAGAACGGGGCACGCCCCGCCCCGCCCCGTCCACGGGGCGTGTCAGATGCGGGTCATGACCCCAGACCCGCCCCGCCCCGCCCCGCTCCCTCCCTTATATATATAATTTATTTTAATTTTAAATATATATTATGTAATATTATATAGATATATATATATACACACACACATAAATATTAAATATGTGTATATATGTATTTATAATATCAAATTTTATACATGATATGTTATATATATGCCATCCTAATACATTAAATTATGATTAGAATAAATTTAAATAATCAAATTCCATTTTCTAATAATTAATTTTACCAAATATAAAAAACAAAACTAATGTAAACCTAAACTAAACTAAACTGAACCCTAAACTAAACTAAACTAAACTAAACTAAAACAAAACTAATGTAAACCTAAAAATTAAAACCCTATTAATTTCAATTATAAAAAAAAAAACAAGGTTTTTAATTAAAAAAAATAGTTTTTTTTTTTAAAAAAAAAAAGAAAAAAAAAAGATAAAGGCGGGTCGGGGCGGGGCAGATAAAAAAATCCAAAAATCCGCCCCGCCCCGCCCCGTTGACATGTCTATTCAGGGCGGGCTTTGGTCACTGCATGTATGTCCTGAAGCTCAGTCATAAAATCAATGGCTCAGTCATCATCGCGAGGCCGAGAGGGAAGATAAATCAAGTCGACCGGACCCCTCGGAATCATCCCATATACGATCATAAATGGGCAGAGGTTAGAGCTGCGATTGATGGCGGAATTATGTGCAAACTCCGCTTGACTCAGCTTGGTATCCCACGAACGAATATGCTCACCAACTAAGCAACGAAGAAGGTTTCCCAGTGAGCGGTTTACGACCTAGGTTTGCCCATCGGTTTGGGGGTGGTAAGCAGTACTGAAATTTAGCTGGGTGTTAGCAAGCCGCCACAAGGTTCGCCAAAAATGGCCCAAGAAACGGGTATCCCTATCGGAGATGATGAAAGAGGGAAGCCCATATAGTCAATATATTTCTCGGAAAAATAATTGTGCCACGTGGATCGGATCTGTTGTTCGTTTACAAGGTATGAAGTGAACCATCTTTGAAAATCGATCAACCACGACAAAAATCGAATCATGCCCCTTTTGAGTACGGGGTAACCCCATAACAAAATCCATGCTTAGTGCAAGCCATGGACGATCAGGAACCGGTAATGGCCTATAGAGGCCTGCATTCGTTGCCACTCCTTTCGAAATATTACAGATGTGACACCGGCAGACAAATCGATCCACGTCTCGACGGAGAGAGGGCTAAAAGTATGATCGCCGTACTAATTCGACAGACCGATCACGTTCGATGTGCCCAACATTGTGTGATTCAAAAATTAGCTTGTGACGGGGGCTACACTCCGGGATGCATAATAAATTTCCTTTGAAAATGAACTTGTCCACCAAAGAGAAATCTGTAGCATTGCCATGAAGAAGGCGGTCTAGTATAGGGCCAAAATATGGATCAGATGTGTACAACTCATGAAATGTGTCAAATCCTGGGACGAGTACATGCATATCAACGAGTAAAGAGTGTCTCCTGCTCAATGCGTCCGCCACTTTATTTAGGACTCCTGATTTATGGCGAATGACAAAAGTAAATTGTTGTAGGAAAGCCGTCCAAGAAGCATGACGTGGCGAAACAAAATCTTGAGTGGAGAGGTGTTTCAAAGCTTCATGATCGGTGTAGAGGACGAACTCATTTTGATACAAGTAATGTCGCCAATAGCGTATAGCCCGGACAATTGCGTAGAATTCCACATCATATGTGCTATAGCGGGACCGAGTGTCATTGAGCTTTTCATTGAAGAAAGCAATGGAGCGACCAAGATGACTTAAAACCACTCTAATACCGAGTTTAGATGCATCACAAGACAGCTCAAATGGGACTGAGAAATCCGGCAAAATGAGAATTGACGCAAAGGTTAGTTTTTCTTTTATCAGGTGGAATGCATCGCCAGCCGCTTTTGTCCACCGAAATTGTTTACCTTTCATGTGATCCTTGAGAGGTGCCATTAAAGTGCTGAAATTGGCAATAAACCGGTGATAAAATGATGCTAATCCGTGGAAGCTATGAATCGCAGTGATCGTAGTAGGGATGGGCTATTGTTGAATGGGAGCTACCTTCGATGAGTCAACGCTTATGCCCTGTCCAGAAATGATGAAGACCAGGAATAATATTTCAGAAGTGAAAATTTTGAATTTTGGCATACTTGCGAACAATCTTTCACGATGCAAAATCAAGAGAACTTCCCTGAGGTGAGAAATATGATCAGACTCAGAGCGGCTGTAAATTAGGATGTCGTCGAAATAAACGACAACATAATGACTAATGAGGGGTTGTAAAATCTGGTTCATCACCCTCATGAATGTACTCGATGCGTTTGAGAGGCCAAATGGCATGACCAACCACTCAAATAAACCTTCACGCGTCTTAAACGGTGTCTTCCATTCATCACCGAGTCGTATACGAATCTGATGGTAACCGCTATGGAGGTCTAACTTAGTAAACACCGTGGACCCACTTAATTGGTCTAGCAGATCATTAAGGCGAGAGATGGGAATTTGGTAACGAACTGTTATTTTGTTGATAGCTCTGCTATCGATACGCATCCGCCAATAACCATTCTTTTTTTGTCTTAAGAGGGCGGGGACTGCACACAGGCTGAGGCTCTAACGAATTCATCCACGTTGTAGTAGGTCTTCGACCTGGCGACGAAGTTCCGCATGTTCGGAAGGGCCCATGCTATAGTGGGGGCGATTTGGGAGTGAAGCGCCGGGAATAAGGTCTATATGATGTTAAATGTCTCTTGAGGGTGGGAGAGCAGCCGAGAGTTCATCTGGAAAAACATCCTTGATTCATCCAGGAGTGGTGCAACGATATCAGGAATAGGAGACACCCCAACGGAGTCCAGAAGCAATACCAAGAATGTCATATAGGCTGTCTTCATATCAGCGACAAAGTCTGTGTGAGAAAGCAGTAAAACTGAGGCACGTGGGTCTGACTGTGGCTCGGACAGACGAGGCAGTGGTGGAGATGGGTGTAAGACCAACTTCGTCCCATTGAAAGAGAATGTATAAGTATTAAGTCGGCCATTATGAGTCGTTGCTCTATCATATTGCCAAGGGCGACCAAGTATAATGTGGCAGGCGTCCATAGGGACGACGTCACACCAAGTTTTATCTGTGTAACTATCACCAATAGAGAAGTGTAACAAGACGTGACGATTCACAATAAAAGCACTATCGCGTTGCAACCAAGCTAAGTGATAAGGATGGGGGTGTTCTTCAGAATCAAGTGATAATTTTGTAACAACAGAAGCAGAGATAACATTCTCACAAGCACCCGAATCAATGATAAAACGACATACCTTTCCGTTCACGGTGCAAGTTGATTGGAACAAGTTGGTACGTTGTGAGATAGGTGGGTCATATTTGGGCGTGAAGTAAGTACGCCGAAGAACAAGGAGATCACCGGAATAGCCCATCAGATGTTCTTCCTGTTGGCTGTCGAGGGGTTCCTCGTCAAATATGGGGGGACCAGTATAGTCACCTGTATCAATGCCGTCTGTCAAAAGGTTGCGCGCAGTTGGTGGTTTGGGGCAATTAGCTTGGCGATGCCCTTGTTCGCCACAAGCAAAGCACCGCACCGCAAGGGGAGGCGCGGTTGCTTGAACCGGAGGACGAGCTGATGGTGTGGAAATAGGGGTGGTTCGAAGACCCGGAGCAGCAGATGATGGTTGGCGGGAGAGTTGTTTCTCGAAAGCGAGGGCACGTTGGTATGCCTCGGACACTGGTGCAGGTAGAAACATGTTAACCATATCTTGAATCTGTAGGCGGAGACCGCTTATATATCGCGCCGTCAATTGGGATGTGGTTTCGCAGAGGTCGTTCCGTGTGACCAAGAGATAAAATTCGTCAGAGTATTCGTGTACCGTGCGAGTGCCTTGGCGCAGATGTTGGAGCTGTTGGTATAGGGTGTTTTCATAGTGAAACGGAAGAAATTCCCGTTCCATGTGTTTCTTCAATTTCGCCCAGGATGTGATTTTTGGTTTTCGCAAACGTTGACGTGAAGTCTTGGTGTGATTCCACCAAGCAGCCCCTCTGTTTCGGAAACGTGTGGCGACTAAAGAAACACGACGATGATCCGAGACGTTTTTAAAGTTTAACAATTCCTCTGTAGCATAGATCCAATCAAGAAATTCATCCGTAGCTAAAGTCCCTGTGAATTCTGGGATTTCTAGCTTAAAACTCGTCTCCCAGCGAGTGTGTTCCGGAGGCGGGTCCGGGTTGCGTGATGGTGCAAAGGGATTGTCGACAGAGATAGTGTCTTCGTCATTGGATGCGGGAATAGGAAATGGGTTATGGCGACCACGAGCAGCAGGTTGTGGATCACGAGGCGCGGCGTTGTTGCCCGATTCGGTGCCGTTAGATGGGTGAGAATCTCGGCCTGTTGAGCACGCATGGATGTGATTTCGGTTGTCAACGTGTCGAAACGTTGGCAGATTTGTGCGATATCGGCCACACTTAGAGTTGGATCTCGTCATGGAGGCATCGTCGGGATTGTCCGCCGACTCTGAGTACCAACTGATGTAGCGCAGCGTAGTTACACAAAAGATGATGTAATTGTTCGATAATTCAACGGAAATCACGATGAACAATTGAAACACCAAGATGGGAAAATCCAGATTTATATTAGATATCAAAACTGTGTTTCAATGTGAATAGAAGCAAGCTTAAATAGTAGCTAAAAACATATCAAAGGAAATAATAGAAAAGATACTAAAGATCAGTAGAAATCCTAAGAAATAGAAGATATACAATAATCAAGGAGAAATATCTACAGCAAATAATCTTCACAGTTGTGCATCATTATCCGCAATCTCATCGCCATCAGGGTGCCACATAAAAGACTCACTCTTTTTTATACAAGCTTCATTTGTTAAATTATACTCCCTGACATTATAATAAGAGTTATCTTTCAAAGTTTTATTTCCCCAAATGAGAGTTTTTTAAACAAAAAAATAATAAAATAAAAAAAAATTGTTTCAAAAATGGGACTATTGTTTCAATAGTCAATAACTTCTTTTATTATTTGAAGTAAAAATTTGAACTTTTAATTTCATGATTAATTCTGAATGATTGAATAAGTTAATAAATCAACGACTAAAATAAAGCGAATACTTATATGAGATAGCCACACGGTGTGATGTATCATTTTCTGTAGAAAATGTATCATGTTTATCTGTAAAAGTATCATTTTTTCTAAACAAAAAGAAATATAATTTTTTTTGGCAAAAATATCACTTTTATCTGTAAAAGTATCATTGTATCAAAAGTATCACTTTAATCTGTAACAATATCAATTTTTCTTGTAAAAGTGTATTCCGTCACACTTAAAACCGTCACACACAAGATTCACTCTAAAATAAATCATGTCCGTGTGAAATGATAGTTTTAGAGAGTTCACCTTCCATATATTTATCAAAATAAGAAGTTGTACCCTTTTTATTTTTTGGAGTACAAGAAGGTGTAGAAGGAGGAAGTGCATTATAATATAAATCGGCGGCAACTATTTACAAATCACAAAATTACTTTACGCATCCTACAAATTAAATAAATTAGAATGCAATTAGTAAAAGACTACAACGTCCTTAGTTAATAAATAACATCATCAATCAAAAACTAACATAAAAAATTTAATTTGAAAATAAAAACATAATAAAAAATATAATTTTTCTTTCTTCCATTCCATCTTCAACTAAACAGTATATTTTTTTCCAAAACTCTCTAATCCCTAATTCATTTAAGGTTTCATCAATAAAGGACATAAATAATAATGATAAATCAAGTAACATCGACAAAGAGTACGCGATATGTGATTGTAGTTTGGGTAAAATCGGAAATTTGTGTTAACCTGCTTTTAAAGTATCAAATTTTGTGGTGACAAGGGGTCTGCTACCTAGTCTATCAGTAATGTTCCAGTATAATCAGGCCTTGGTTAGTTGGTGATCATGCTGTTTCATTAGCCATCTGGGTACAGATTCTTTGTCGGGGCAAAAATTAATTGACCCGGGCTTATTTTTAAACAATGGTTTTTGTGTGTTAATCGTATCTAACTCATTATAAATAAGTATTTTAAACTCAAAACTCTTTCCAATTATATCATGCATCCTTAGTACTTTATCTATATAAAGATATGATGGAAACATTTCCTACACGAAACAAAATTTCTACTCCAATTTCAATGAAGAACATGAACAAAATTATATATAAGTTTTAGTGTGTTTCATTCTTTTTGTCATACTTTTGGTCTGATAATTTATATGAGTCTCCATTCAAGTTGAACGTGGTTAATAGATAGAAAGAATTTGTACCCCTGATCTAAACGGTGTTGTACAAAGTGTTGCAACACATTTGAGTTATCAACCAAAATTGACACAGAATATTGTACAAAACTAAGAAATAAATTAGTGGGAGAATTCAAACAAAACTCAAACAATACAAAATCTGAGCAATCTTCCTTCCATGCACAATGATATACATTGTTTTGTACACCAAACACTTAATTGAAGAATTGGTTGAAGAAAACAATCTATCAATTCTATTGTCTCTTAACTAATCTAACACACACTAAAAGAGAATTCCATGAATAAAATCATTCGCTAATCTCACAAGGAATAAGTGAGTAATGCATGTAAGAAAAGTTACAACTTTTGGAATCACTCAAAGTTCAGCTTTTCTACGCTCTATCTTTCTCTTTTTCTTCACACCGTCTTTCTTGTATTTTTTCTCTTTTTATATTCATCGATCAACGGTTACCTGAGAAGGAGAGAAAGGAAAGAGAAAACAACGAACAAAACTTCCTTTGGACGTTTGTTAGTTAAGTTTGTTAAGGATAGAGATGTTTCAATCAAATCCTTATCCAATATTAATCATCCTACATAAATAAATAATTAAATATATATACAAATCTGCAAAGATAAAATCGAATAAATATGAAAACAATAAAAATATATAAATAAATTCAGTAAGGTGAAAGTAGACTGAGGATAAAAACCTGCTTGTGTTTCACAAGGTGTTGACTTACCTTGTGAAAACAAGATTTTAACAATCTCCCCCCTTTCACATTGTTGGCCAAAACAACAGGAAAGAAAGCACAACAATATATAGTGAACTCATAATAAGACATTATGTAACAACAATTATAACAAAAACATTACAAGGAGTGGTGATGGATCACAAACAACCACATACACTGCCTCTAAGTATCACACTTATAGACTTTAACAAACATACAAGTATAGGAGAGTGTAATGGATCACAAACAACCTTACACACTCCCTCTTAATATAGCAGTATTCAACCATAAGCAACAAACACACCAACATAACATTATCCATGCATCAAAGCAACAAAACAAGTAATTTTTTTATAAACACCTTCACTTGCAAACTTAGTTGACAGCAATCTTGCATTTACTTCAGTCATCCCTCCTTTGTGTAACTGGGTCTAGCTCCATCAACACCAGCACTCGAACCAAAAGCACTTGAACCTCCTCCTGCCGCAGTACTTGTTGCAATTCCTTCTCCATCACTCTGGCTTCACAAACATCAACACATTCTTCCCCATTGTTGGCCATAAAGGAGGCCCATAAGATCATTTTGCACTTGAGCGCAATAGGTAACATCAATTTCTACACTCCTGCGATGAGATGTTTCCATCTTGATCCACTTCATGACTTGAGAGATAGGAAGGGTGATGGTACTGGAGGATGTTGCAACACTTGCTAGAACACCTGTAAAAATTTCCTCTAGTTCTTTGTGAATTTCCACCACATCACGGACATGAGGTGGTTCAAGCAGCTTACGATCAATTTTTATAAGGGTAGAATCCAGAGAAAAATGGGAGGTGCCTGGAAAGCGTAACCCATGTCTCTTCAACATACTCCAAATAATACATGGAAATGGAAGTCCTCAAAAATCCAAGGAGCATGCAGCATTGGATAAAACATTTTCAAAGATCAACTGGCCTAGATTGAACTTTAAACCATTTCTAATTTTGAACAGGAGTTCCATTTGAGCATGTGTGATGACATTGCGATTTGAAGAGGGTAGCCAATTATAACATGCAATTTTATGGAGAATTGCATACTTAGAAGTGAGAGCAGGGGCAGGTGCATTTTTGTTTTTGGGCCATACATGGAAGTTCCCACCAGCAAGATGATTAATTATAGATTTTAAGGGTTCACTAATCACATCATCTTCTACCGAAAGAAAAGCTAGGAATTCATTAATCAAGGAAGGAGTAAATTGAAACACATTTTTCCTCAAAAAACTTGACCAAACCTTGGACTTAAGGGATCTTTCATGGACTTGTTGAGGTTACAATAAAACTCACGAATGATTTCCTTAACAAAACTACAAGTGAGATTTAGAGTGTTTCCTAAATGAATGGATTTGAGAAAAGAAACAAGCCCATATTTTTCAAATTTGTGTGTTTCCAACTGCCTTTCTGCGATAGTTTTCCTATCTTTGTAAAACTCCCATCGATCAAAATACACCGAAAAGATCGAAATAGGATTTCTTTACGTCGAGGCTTGCAGCACTTCGTGCAACACGTCTAGGTGCTCTAACAGGCGAATCAGATTCCGTTTGGTCAGTCTCAGTTGAGTTTCGACCATTGGAGAGAACAATATAATGTCAGGATCACTGGAGTTTTCAGGTTCCTCCGATGGGTCTTCTTCAACTCAACAGAATTTAGATCATCCTCCAGTTCCTTTTGTAAATTATCTCAAACCTTCATCTTCTTCATCAATGGGTTGAGGCATATACTCCCCCTGAGTATGTGAACGCTTCTTTAAAGCCTGAAGAAATTCAGCTAGAGTCTGCTCATGAGTATACCCCGATTTTTGGGCTTCTTCTGTTGATGAGGATGGTGGGACAGTATGTCGGTCAGAAGGGGTTGCAGCACCTTCAGCAGCACTGCACGAAGATTGGTAAAACTCCAAAGTTTTCTTTGTAGTCATTTGATCAAACATCTTCTGAGCATTCGGCGATCAGACCAAAACATCAAAATCTGGATCATTTTCATCATCATCATCATCATCGCCATCATCAGAGGGAACGAGGGAGGAGGTTTAACTTTCTTGGGTCCCTTCTTTGCGGCAGGAGGACCATCTTCACCAAGTGTAGGAGAAAAACCTCTTTGCCTCTTGGATACTTTGGCAATGGGACCATACTATGCTTGAACAGTGGGTTTGATTGGAGTGAAATCTAGAAAGCCTTCAACATCAACAGGATTTCCATGATCCCAGGGCAATTGCATGTTTAGAAATTCATCTGGAGGTACCAATTCTTGAAGTGCCATGGAAGCACTTGTGTCTGAGAAAGAAGAAATTTTTGGATTGTCAGTTGAAGGTGTTGTGGCACCTTGTTTACTACCAAGAACTGTAGAGTGAGCATATTCAGAGCGAATATCAAGTGGGTTCTGAAGCGTGGAAGTTGTTCGAGGGTTTTCTACAAGAGAGGAAGGGGCGTGACTTTGCGAGCCAAAAGAGAAATGAGAGAGAAGGGGGTTAGTATCGTCTTTTAGAGCCTCCTTCATATTTGCTAGTATTATATTAGGCTCCATTTGGATGGAGGGATTTGTGCTATGGATTTATAAATTCATTGTCAAATCCACTCCATGTGTTTGGATAGAATACTAAATGAGTGGATTTGAAAATCCAGATTTTTAAATCAACCGATTTAGAAATCCAGGATTTGAAATTCTCCATTTTACACTATATTTGGGTGGATTTCAAATCCTTTGACAAAGGTAGTCATTTACAAATCCCTCATCACTCACACTTCTCTCTCTCTCTCTCTCTCTCTCTCGTCGTCTCTCTCTCTCTCTCTTCTCTCTCTCTCTATCTCTCTCGTCCTCTCTCCTCCCCGCTCTCTCTCTTCTTCTCTTCTTCATATCGCTATCTCTTCCTCTCGTTATCCAATAAAATGCTCCTAATATTTTTTTTAATTTTTTTTCCTTTTATCTCCAATTAAATGCTCCCAATAAATTTTTGTGATATAAAATACATAATATGTATATATGTGTGTATATATATAATTAGAAAAAAAATTATTCGGTTAATTTTGATGTAGATAAATATTATTTTATTTAATAAAAACCATAAATTGTTAGTTTAAACTTTAATGAAAAAAAATTGAATTTTACAAATATTGTATCAGTTTTTTGCCAAATAATGGATTTGAAAATTCTGGATTTGAAAATCCTTTCACAAACCCACCATAATTCCAAACAAGGGATTTCAAGTCCATTGATTTCAAATCTAAGGATTTTGAAATCTATTCATTTTAAATCCCCTGACAAATCAAATCCCTCCATCCAAATGGGGCCTTAGAAATTTCTTCAGTAGATTCGATCATTAGATTTATTTAGTGAAAAGAACAGTAATAATATGCAAAAAGGCGAAAATGAGAGAAGTTATATAAGTATGAGGGGTTACTGAATAGCAGAGTTGATCGCATCCGCTACGCTATGTCAGCGACAATCCGCGTTTCCAATAGGGGGCTGCCGCGTGGCAGCCTATTTTAATTGCCCCGAGATTAATAAAATGGATAAAATAAAAAACTTTTAATTCAGAATCCCCTAATTAAAAAGTAAGAGACGGTTTTTCATCCCCAAGAAATTTCCACCGCCACCACAATCGCCTCCGCCTCCGCGTCCAAATCCACTGCCCCCTCTACACGTCTGTAATATAACTCTGGTGATCGACAAATAAGGTTAGAACCACCACCGACCACTCTTGTGTCTTCATTCTCGCAACCACCTCCGCCGTCGGACAACGTACTCCGGCGAAGTCGGCGGTGGTAATAATTTTTCTGAATTTCTACTTTTGTTCAAATTTATTTTCATAGTTAGGGCTTGGAAATGGCTTATGAGAAATTTACAACAATTATTGTTGAGAAATAAATATGCTTTTCTTTTTTGTTGGCACTTTTATACAATAGCCATGAATTAAAGAATGGCTCCTTAAGATTGAGAAATGGCAAATGGGATTACGTTGATATGTATCTATATGTGAAGAAGCAGGGTTATGGGTGAGAGTAATGGTGGAACAAGGATGAAAATAAAAGTTTGAGTAATTGTAATGGAGTAGCTTTAGAGGTTGAATATTCTTATTCGGTGCATAAAACAAATTAGCAATAATTATTATACAACTTTGGCGCACAAGTTTGACTTCGGGGATGTTGGCAAATAATTTTTTCAAGTGCTTTTTATCTTATAGCTTGAAAGAAATTATTTTGAAGTGTTTGGAAAAATAATTTTAACTTTAGTGGAAGTAATTTTAGGTCAAAAGTTAAAAACAGAAAATAGTTTTTTTTTTCTAACTTCTTAGTATCTTGGTAAATAAATAAGAGTTTTTTTGTTTTCTCTTTTTTATTACCTAAAAGCTGATCAAGTATCAAACACTTACTTTTTACATTTGACCAAAATCACTTTATTCTCTATCACTATCTACTTTTAATTTTAAGCAATTTTACCACAATCTCTATTTTTAATCAATTCTATAAACGTTAAGCAAATTAAATACCCACTTCATAGGTAATGGGGTTGTGAAGAACTTTAACAGACTTTATTGCCATCTTTTCTTGCTTATCGTAAAACAACTAGTATGTGTGTTTGTAGGTGGAACATCAAGTGGTATTTTCTTAATGTTTCATGTATGATACCGATTCCATTTTAAGTCGTTGTAGTGGTTATATTTCTCTTTTATATATTCATCGACGGTGTCATTTTAATCTGCTTCACTTTCTTGTGTCTGATTAAAATAATCTCTTCCATGCAGCATAGAATTTGATCGAGATGATGAGTTGTTGCTACAGCTGGAGTTCACGTCACATTAATATTTTTTTAATTTTCATATATAACTTTTGTTATTTTGTACAGGATGTTCGAAATTGTATGAAGCTAATTGTAATTATAATTCCTCTTAGTTTGATTAATTCACAGTGTGCCGCAAAGATTAGGTGGTGATGTGTTTATATGTAAATATAATTTTTTTAATTTGAGCATTTGCTTACTTTTGACGTGGGGTTATTTTTGCTGAAGGTCATGTATATCGATGAAAGATTAATTTTGTATAGTTGGGGAATGAGTTTTGAATTACTAAAGATGGTGGGATTTTGGCTAGAAGAAAAAAAAAAAAGAAAAGTTGAACTTGTATTTTATGTCCATTATAGCTTGGGAAAAAATAGAAAAATTGAAGATGATAGGCATTGTGAGTAGACAACAAACAACATGTAAAAGGCGTCTTAAGCGGAGAAATTTTGCATAACCCCTTACAAAGGAGAGAAAATCGTACATTAATTAATTTTACGGCTATTTGACATGTTTGAAGTAGCTAGCATTTGTTTCCATTAAAATTGATTTATCTGTTGTATGTTATGATTGAATAACTATATATTTATGCATTTCCAAGTTAAATCAATATGGTTTTATGTATGATATAGATGGAAGATGACTCCTCAAGTGAACTTTACACTCCACAAGTTCCGGAAGAATGCAAACCTGCAATTGGTCAGGAGTTTCTTACAATAAAAGAAGCATTTGAATTTTATAATGCATATGCAAAGGAGGCTAGGTTCAGTGTGCGACAAAATAATAGCAAGAAGAATAAAGACACGGGTGAAGTTACATGGAAATCATTTGTTTGTTTTAAGGAAGGTCAAAGAAGAAAATCAAAAAATGGAGCCGGTGTACGAAATCGAGGAGTGGTTCGTATGGGCTGCAAAGCTAAGATTTCAATTGTAAAACGACAAACAGGACCAAACTGGATAGTTAGTTCCTTTGTTGAAAATCACAATCATGGCCTTGCAACACCAAGAAAAGTGCATCTACTGAATTCGCATCGTCATGTGTCAGCTGCAAAAAAAGCATTGAGCGAACATTTTTCTGAAGCAAATGTTCCAACATGTCAACAGTTGAGATTGATGGAAATTGAAGCTGGAGGTCCTGAATTTATTGGATGTACTGAACGAGATATTAGAAACTATAAGAGAGATTTGAGGGATGAATGTAAAGGAATTGATGTTGAAACATTGATTGAGTTCTTTTCAATGGAGAAAGAGAAAAATCCTGCATTTTTCTTTGACTTTGAGCTAGACCATGACAACAAATTTGTGAGATGCTTCTGGGCAGATGCTGTTGGGAGAAGATCATATAATTTTTTTGGTGATGTTATAGTGTTTGACACAACCTATAATACAAACAAGTATGGCATGATTTTTGCTCCTATAATAGGGATCAACCACCGCAGGCAAACAATTGTATTTGGATATGGCCTTCTGAGTAATGAGAAGACGGAATCTTTTGTTTGGTTATTCAAAAAGTGGCTAGAGGCTATGCCAGGTGGTCCGCCTCTTGTAATTGTTACTGATCAAGATGCCGCCATGACAAAAGCCATTGCGCAAGTGCTTCCAACCACTCATCATCATTATTGCCTTTGGCATATCTTAAATAAATTCTCTGAGAAAATAAATGTGGCAACACATCGAAATGAGTATCACAACTTAAAGGATGTTATTATGAACTCGGAGAATATTGAAGAATTTCAAGAACGGTGGGCGGAGGTCATGACTAGTTCTACCTTGGAAGATAATGAATGGCTTCAGAACATTTTTTAGTTGCGTAGTAAATGGGTTCCTGCTTATGTCAAGCATGTATTTAGTGCTGGAGTTTTGAGTAGCCAAAGAGCAGAAAGTTGTCATTCCTTTTTCAAAAGATACATTTCGGTGAATAATTCGTTGATGGATTTTATCACACGATTTAACAGAGCCCTTAGACATCAACGACATAATGAGTTGGAAGCTGATCATACAGATGTCACTATGCAACCGAAATTGAAGTCGTTTTGGCAATTGGAAGCACAGATGTCAAAGATATACACAAAGAAAATATTTAACATGTTCCAAGAGGAAATATCTCAGAGTCCTGCCTATTTTGTGGATTGGAAATCAGAGAATGATTTGCAAGAAATCTACATTATTTTCAGGACTGATGCAAGTTCAACATCAAGAAAAAGGGAGCTTAACTTCAATAAAAGAGCAGATGTAGTCTCATGCAGTTGTCGTCAATTTGAGTTCCAAGGTATTGTTTGCAGACACATTTTGGCTTATTTTCGGGTGAAGCAAATTTTTGAGCTACCATCCAAATATATTCTACCAAGGTGGACAAAAAGTGCAAAAGTTGGGAGAGTTCAAGATAATTATGGTGGAGAAATTGAGGATGTTCATAACAAATCACTTTTGACTAGACACTCGAAATTGGCCCATTTGGCTTCCATTGTAGTTGATGATGCATCCCTCACAGAAGAAGGGTCAAACTTGCTCATGAAACAGTTGGAAGATGTGCACTGTCAAATAAAGAAGATGAATATTGGTCAAGGTGAGCCACGGACATCTTCAGACGGGAAAACTATGAATGAGAGGTTTCAAGGTATTAATGACCCTTCCCAAGTTAGAGCAAAAGGATCTTCCAAAAGATTGAAATCATCAAAGGAAAAAGCGATTTCTAGAGGAAGATCTTGTCGTGGTTGTGGCTCTAATGGACATGATAAGCGTAATTGTCCCACAGTGTCAGAAAGGTACAATTTTAATTTAATTATAAATAGTTCACTTTCAAATTTTCTTTAAAGGTTCTATTCCTTTAATGATTATTATTCCTTTTTGCTTCAATTTATAGAGTGGGGTGCACGTGATTTGTTTAACCTGTAAAAAAACTCATATATGCAGGCCAACCATATCTCAAAGGAACCCAGTGTCACAAGATTTAACTGAAGATGATTTTGTATCTATTGCAGGTAAACGATTTAACCATGTCATGAATTTTGTTTTAATTATACTTACATATATAAGTTTTGATTTTTATGTACTTGGCAGGATCCAATAATATTTGGGGCGGCGACCTATCACTGTGAGGATTATAGCGAAGTTGATTTTGAAGGTGGACAAGCTAGTTTAGATCATACAATATGTATGTGTTCTCCATTTTAGAGTGTGATAAACTCTAATATATCATTAGAAGTTTACTTGGACTTAAGTAGTTTGTTATTTCCTATTATTGATTTGGAGTTGAGCAAGAGTTTGCAATTTTCTATCATTGTTTTGGACTTAAGTAAGAGTTTGTATATTCTATCATTGATTACTATCACTCTCTCCTGATATACATCTCAAAATTAACACACCATAAATAGGTTAATACTTTTTTCTTCTTCATTGGTTCGGACTTTGTGTTTGTTTCAATTCTTTGCAAAGATGATGTGCAATGATTATATAATTGTATGTTTGAGAATCACACTTTTTTATTGGTGTGCGTGTGTTTGTATGATTGAGAACCAAACTTTTTTTTATTCTTTTGCTTTTTCCCTTATGCATTTGCAACACCTGTATGACGGCCCAAATTGGGAGCTTTAATTATCTCAAACTATCAACAGGTTTTACAGTATTCCCAATAAATTTGATCAACTATGGGTTTGCAACACTTTAAGTTGCCAAAGGAAATGAAATCTATTTGCTTGGTGTGTTGTTACCTTAATAAAATGATGAACATGATGAAGAAAAAGATGTATTATACTCATTTTCAAATCTTTCCTCTTGCAGAAAGAGAATATTTTACAGTTGATACAACATAGAATACTAGATGATAAAATTCCTATCCATCTAAATTGCACATTCAAATTTGACCTTGAAAATCCTAAACCCAGCTACACGTCAATTTTCGGTTCTTAATGATTTCATTTGTTACAGTTCCGAATTCCTCTTGATGTGCCAACTGCCAAGTGAGTGCTACATCATAGGTTCTTCATCACGCCGTCGCGTCATGTTTACAAGATCAACTGCATAGTCGAGGCAAAGATTCCTGAATTAACTCATGTTCAAAAAACATAACAAAAAAAAGAGCCATATGGACATAACACAATTAAACAAAATGAGAAGACAAAAGTGGACTTCTTGTCATGAATCACAAGTGGTATTCAAATGTATCAAATGTGAATCAGCCTATGTTTTTCATACATCAAACCAACATTTTTGACTTAAAATTATCGATTGATGTAGTGTTATCAAACACAGTGGTCTTGAAACCATCTTCTTTTAGCTTGTTCACCACTAAAAACCAATAAAAAGTTAATTACACCAGACACTGAATTTGAAAGAGGCCATAGTAGTATGTGGAAAGAATATTTCACCTTTTCACCACAAAGCGCAGAATGATTCCAACATTTATCTTATGTTTATTATGAGATCTGCTGACATATACTCCCTTTCCATGTTTCTGCAGCAAAATGAGTATTGAATACTTGGTTGCATAAAATGGAGAATTTGATGACAACTATTCTTATTTGCTCTACCTACTTGCGTAAATATCAAGGAGCCAAGTTGGGTTATCTAATAATCATAGAATATTTTATAGTTATGTTTATGAAGCCTGTGTGAATGAATCCTAGAGTAACTTAGATATACAAACATGTCCACAGTTGCTTTGGGAAGAATCGGTTATCTAGGGGTTACAAACAACTAATTTTAGGGATGCATAAATTCAGTAAAAACGAATCTCACCTATGCAAGCAATTCTTGCTAATCATTTTGTCCTTGTTAACAAAAATCCTATTAATTTTGCAGTTTACTTCACTATTTATTTGTACTTCCAAAGAAGCATAACATTTTAGGCCATACTAAAAGTGATAGTCACAATAGTAGTTTTATAGTCTACCAATCTTGTTTGGCACTCCATTATTTACCAAGATACTAAGAAGTTAGAAAAAACAACTTTTAACTTTTGGCCTAAAATTACTTCCACTAAAGCTAAAATTATTTTTTCAAACACTTCAAAATAATTTCTTTCAAGCTATAAGATAAAAAGCACTTGAAAAAATTATTTGCCAACATCCCCGAAGTCAAGCTTGTGCGCCAAAGTTGTATAATAATTATTGCTAATTTGTTTTATGCACCGAATAAGAATATTCAACCTCTAAAGCTACTCCATTACAATTACTCAAACTTTTATTTTCATCCTTGTTCCACCATTACTCTCACCCATAACCCTGCTTCTTCACATATAGATACATATCAACGTAATCCCATTTGCCATTTCTCAATCTTAAGGAGCCATTCTTTAATTCGTGGCTATTGTATAAAAGTGCCAACAAAAAAGAAAAGCATATTTATTTCTCAACAATAATTGCTGTAAATTTCTCATAAGCCATTTCCAAGCCCTAACTATGAAAATAAATCCGAACAAAAGTGGAAATTCAGAAAAATTATTACCACCGCCGACTTCGCCGGAGTACGTTGTCCGACGGCGAAGGTGGTTGCGAGAAAGAAGCCACAAGAGTGGTCGGTGGTGGTTCTAACCTTATTCGTCGATCACCAGAGTTATATTACAGACGTGTAGAGGGGGCAGTGGATTTGGACGCGGAGGCGGAGGCGGAGGCGATTGTGGTGGCGGTGGAAGTTTCTTGGGGATGAAAAACCGTCTCTTACTTTTTAATTAGGGGATTCTTAATTAAATTCTTTTTGTTTTATCCATTTTATTAATCTCGGGGCAATTAAAATAGGCTGCCACGCGGCAGCCCCCTATTGGAAACGCGGATTGTCGCTGACATAGCGTAGCGGATGCGATCAACTCTGTACTGAATAGTTATTAAAACAAAATTTAATAACTAGGATAACTACCCACTCCCAACCCAAAAACCCCTTAATGCACAAAAATAGGGATATGAAAAGATGGAATTTATTTACAAAGAGAGGCAACATATTTCAAAAGGTTTAAACAAAGGAAACAAAACATATATAAAAATCACGTCTTTTTTTTTAATTAAATAAAACTTGAATGACAAAATTTTGAACCTGCATGCTCAACCAAAATTAAGAGAAGAAGGTAGGCTGCAAAAATAGCTTTGTGTAAAGGGCATAAAAAAAATGGTGTTTCCACAAGTGATCTAACACCTTGAAGTGAGATTCATATAAACATCTGCATTCGTGGTGTCACTCTTGTATCAACGAGACTCATCAATTCCTTTGATTTTTTCACAAGAATCATCATAAAAAAAAATCTGAATAGTAAAATCAGACTGAGATGATGACAAGATAAAATCAATCAAGAAGAGATAATAGATTTGATAGAAAAACTCATATCACGAATACAAGCTTGAGAATATAGGGGCCAACCAATCTTCTGCTTAACATGTAGCTATCTACAGAAAATTCAAAATTTAGTCAGAATGACAAGTGTACATAAATAAAGAAGTAAAGGGTTTTGCCACAAAGTTGTACAAGTGTGGTAATACCCTGTGAAACACATTTTAGACAGTACTCTACCCAATAGATCTCATTAGAAAAGAAAATCTCTCATAGTCTAAACGTTTTGTGAATATGTCTGCAAGTTGTCTCTCTGTAGGAATATACTCAGTTCTGATGACATTTTTCTCAACTAGGCCATGAATGAAATGGTGCCTAATATCAATGTGTTTTGTTTGAGAACTTTGAATAGGGTTTTTAGTGATATCAATAGCACTAGAATTGTCACAGAACACAGTCAAGATGTTACTTCCAACCCCATAATCATCTAGCATTTATTTCATCCATAAGAGTTGTGTACAATAACCACCAAGTGCTATATATTCAGATTCTGCTGTAGACAATGACACATAATTTTCTTTCTACAGTGCCATGAGACTAAGTTATTACCCAAGTAAAAACAACCTCCAGAAGTGCTTTTTCTATCATCTACATCTCCAGCCCAGACAGAGTCTCAAAATCCCACAAGATTAGTGTTTGTGTCTTTAGAGTACCAAATTCCTAAGTCAGAAGTTCCATTTACATACTTGATTATCCTCTTAACAACATTTATATTAAAGAATTTAGGGTCTGATTGGTATCTAGCATACAGAGAAACACTATAACAAAGATCAGGTCGGCTAGCAGTAAGATAAAGGAGACTGTCGATCACACTCCTATATAAGGTGTTTTCCACACCTTGTCTAGCACGGTCATTACATATTTTTAGACTTGAACTCATGGGAGTTCTCATGTGCTTTTCATTCAACATATGAAACTTTTTCAAAAGAGCTTTAACATATTTTGATTGTGACATAAATGTACCATGTTCAAGTCACTTGATCTGAAGCCCTAGAAAAAATCTCAACTCTCCTACAAGGCTCATTTCGAAAGTAGATGACATTTGTTGGATAAAAAATTTCAACTGTTTTTCACAAGTGGATCTAAACACAATTTCATCAACATAAACTTGAGCTATGATAATTTTTCATGCATCCCTTGTTATGAAAAGAGTCTTATCAACACTTCCATGTTCAAAACCAAGAGATATCAAAATTCAATTAGGCAATCGTACCAAGAGCTCTTGGAGCTTGCTTTAATCCATACAAGGCCTTTTTTAATTTGAAAACATGATCTGGCTTTTAAGGATCAACAAAGCCTTTAGGTTGCTCTACAAATGCTTCTTCGCTTAAAAGCCATTAAAGAAGGAATTTTTGACATCCATTTGAAAAAGTTTTATGTTGAGAAAACAAGCAATGTCCATAAAAAACCGTATTGATTCAAGTCTAGCAACAGGAGCAAAAGTTTCATCATAATCAAGCCCTTCTACTTGTGTGTATCCTTGGGCCACAAGTCTAGCTTTATCATGAACAACTTTGCCACATTCATCCGTTTTATTCCGAAAGATCCACTTTGTTCCAATCACATTCACATCATGAGGTCTGGGAACTAAATCCCATACATTATTATGAATGAATTGATGAAGTTCTTCATACATTCCTTGTATCTAAAACTCATCACGAAGTGCTTCATCAATATTTTTTGGTTCCAAGTTTGACAAAAAGCAGTTTGAATGTAGAATGGAAAAGGAAGAGGATAAGCACGCTAGCTTTACCATTTTGGAGTAATCCCGACATTTCTTTGTACGAGTACGAAGACATCATGAACATAACCTAAAACTTGAGTGATCGGATGATTTCTTCGTATTCTACCTCGTGGGTCTCTTCTTACCAGTGAGTCATCATGAGAATCATCATTGTTTTTGGAGTTTTCATGTTCAGAGTCACTTTCTTGTTTAGTTTGTTGTGGAACTTGCTGATGTTGATCATGTGTCTCAACAGGTGCTGCATCACTCATATCAACACCTTCTTGTTCAGCTTCCCGTCTTGGACTCTCATTTCGTTCAATCAAATCCTGAATTTGATCTTCTTCCCTCATTCCCGCAATGTCTGAGAAGTCATCAAACACAACATTTACACTTTCTCAAATTGTGCGTGATCTTAAATTAAAAATTCAAAAAGCATGATTGTTCAATGAATAACCAAGAAAAAGTCCTTTATCACTCTTTGTATCGAATTTACCCAACTAGTCTCTATCATTTAGAATGTAGCAAATGCGCCCAAAAATATGAAAATACTTAAGGTTGGGTTTTCTGCCTTTGAGTATTTCATAAGGTGTCATAATATTTCCCGACCTAAGTACTCGATTCGATATGTAACAAGCTGCATTCACAGCTTAAGCCCAAAATTATTTTGAAGATTTTTTTAACATAACATTACACAAACCATTTCTTGAAGGGATCTATATTTTATTTCAGCTACCCCATTCTGTTGGGGTGTTTTGGACAGAAAATTCTTATTTTATACCCTTTTTTATGCAAAATTCTGAAAACAAGTTATTTTCAAATTCCCTTCCATAATCAGTTTGAATTCTCTTTATCCAAATACCATGTGATGTATGTACTTGAGTAGCAAGAGATTTGAAACAACCAAATGTGTCTGATTTTTCTTTAAGAAAATATACCCATGAAAATCTTGAAAAATAATTAATGCATACAAGAACATACATTTTCCCACCTAGACTATCAACCTCAATTGGACCCATCAGGTCCATGTGACAAAGCTCTAAACATTGAGTTGTAGCAAAGTGTTGTAGCACTTTATGCATACCTTTGATCTGGTTACCTTTTGCACATGAATTGAACACTTTCTTGACATTACCAGAGAATTTTAGGCGACCCTTCACTGCTTCTAGACTGGTCAGCTTCTTCAAATGCTTGTAATTGACATGCCCTAACTTTTCGTGTCAAAGATCAACTTCGCCAATTTGAGCCTTGTGGCATGTCACTCCGTCCTCAATCAAGTAGCAATTATTTGATGCCCTACTCC
This sequence comes from Ajuga chamaepitys, assembly GCA_958295605.1. Classification (NCBI taxonomy): domain Eukaryota; kingdom Viridiplantae; phylum Streptophyta; class Magnoliopsida; order Lamiales; family Lamiaceae; genus Ajuga; species Ajuga chamaepitys. Next base: position 8,907,862 of record OY282499.1, read on the forward strand.
CTGTCGTTATACACTCACTGCACATATTCTTGTCAAATTTTACATGAAGATTATCATCACAAAGTTGACTAATGCTAATTATATTAGCCATTAGTCCTTTGACATGAAAAACATTTCCTAGGTTAGGAAGACCATTTAAACTCAAAGTCCCTTTTCCAACTATTTTGCCTTTAGCACCACTTCCAAAAGTTACTTTCCCTCCATCAATTTTTTCATAATTCTTTAGGAAGGATTTTTTTCCCGTCATGTGACGAGAACAACCACTATCAAAGTACCAAACTCCAGACACATCAGCACTTGAAGATGTATAAATCATCTTGCAACACTCATTCAGCCCAAGATTTTTTATCTGGAGGTGAAATGGTTTTGGGCTTTGAACAGTAAGGTGTAAATTGTTGTAGCACCATTTTGGACACCTTTGACAGTTTTTTACGAAATAATTTTCTTTTTCTTCTGTAACAGAAAGGTTTAATGTGTCTTGGAACGGAACAAAAATCACAAACAAATTGTTTCTTTGCTGAATCAATTTCAGTCCAAAGTCTTTTTAAACTAATTGAGTTTTAAAAATCACCACAACTTTTGTTTGAACCTTTAAACTCAACATAGGGAATAATTGAATTAGACTCTAAAATACTTAATCTTTCTGTTTTTTTAGGAAGATTTAATATTTCAAAATCATAATTCGATCTCTTAGGATCAGAGTTGTCAAGAGGTGTGTGTTGCAATCTACACATCTCTTTTGTGAAAACAGGAGTTTTATACTCTTCATTTTGGAAATCACAAGAACTTTGACTTAAAACTAGTATATCCTAAGAATGACCATGTTGCCCAACATTTCATTCAATTTTGAAGTACTTGAATTAAATTGATTCAAACACTGAGATTTCAAGTTTAATGCAAATGTTACCGCATCAAGAGTTTTATCTTTTTGAGATAAACTCTTTCCCAAGTGGGTCATTTTTAACTTGAGCTTTTCATTTTCTGACTTGACCTCCTTAAGTGCTTTTAGTGTCATTACAATCTCACCATGCATTTCTCTGAAGGCTCTCAACATCAGTTCATATTCAGTCACTTCTGAATCATCTTCGCTCAAAAGCATTGGTTCATCAGGTGCTTCAAAACTTTGTACAATACTCATTTCATCCAGTCTTGCCATGAGAACTGAAGCTTCTTGAGGAGTTTGAGTCTCTTCTTAATCATTAGTCTCATCATCACCCAACGTTCCCACAAGATTGGCACCTCTCGTCACCAGATTGTTTGCACATTGATTAAGCATAATGTCCAATCTCGAATATGCTCTACATTGAAAATTTCTTTACCCATTGGGAGTATATGTGCTTCAATTTGAATTATTAAAGCTAGAATTTTTATTCTGACCACTTCGATAACCTGATTTGTTAAATTGCTCTCTTCCTGCACTTTGACCTTCAAATCCTTTCGTGATAGGATTAAAAACACCTTTGGAATCACCTTTTTTTTTATGTTTAGCCAAAAATGTTTGATATTTTTTTGTTAGGTAAGCAATAGGATCATCTTGATTTTCATTTAAACGTATACAATCCCCATTTTAATTTGGACTTGAATTCAGATTGAGAGGGCAACACAATTATCTTACTATTTCCTCTCATTTGTTGTTGTTGATTCAAGTTCAACTCAAAAGTTTGAAGAATTCCTATGAGTTTATCTAAAGGCGTTTTGGATGTATCACGTGAATGCTTTAGAGGGTACACTTTTATATTGAGTTTTTCTAGGAGAGCTCTCAATACCTTATTAATCAACATTTCATTGCTGATAGGATCACCATGGGTTTCGTTTGCCAATTCACACAAATGAGCTTTGATGAGGATATAGTTTTATTGCCATCCATCTTTAGGGTTTTGAATCGTTTTGCGATCATCCTTAATTTTTACTTTCAAACGCTCTCTGACCCTTCACACTGTCGCTGTAATGTTTCCCATGCATCCTTTGCTGAAACACAGTTTTGGATCATCTTGAAAAGTGACAAATCCACTGATCAAAATATTGCATTAATCGCTTTCGAGTTGTAACATGATAGAATGAACTCATCATTTGTCCATTCTGCTTTAGATTTGGGAATAAAGTTACCATCTTTATCTTCCTTTCGACGGGTTGTCCATCCAACAACAATCGATCTACATGCACATTCATCGAGGAATTTTACGTAGGCCCTCATTTGGATCTTCCAAATTGAGTAATTTGATCCATCCAAGATGGGTGGTCTCATTACTTCCACTCTAGAGACATCCATAATTCTTTACTGTAGGATCACATTTAGTATCGTCAAGTGAAGGCTCTTGATGTCAATTGAAAGAATTTGTGCCCCTCATCTGAACTGTGTTGCACAAAGTATTGCAACACGTTTGAGTTATCAACCGAAGTTGACACATAATATTGTACAAAACTAAGAAATAAATCAGAGGGAGAATCAAACAAAACTCGGATAATACAAAGTCTGAGCAATCTTCCTTCCATGCACAGCGGTATACATTGTTTTGTACATCAAATACTTAATTGAAAAATTGATCGAAGAAAACAATCTATCAATTCTATTCTCTCTCAACTAATCTAACACACACTAAAAGAGAATGCCATGAATGAAAATCCTCCACTAATCTCACAAGGAACAAGTGAATATATATGTAAGAAAAGTTACAACTTTTTAAATCACTCAACGTTTAACTTTTCTACGCTCTATCTTTCTGTTTTTCTTCACACCATTTTTCTTGCATTTTTTTCTCTTTTTATACTCATCAATTAACGAACAAAATTTCCTTTGGAAGTTTGTTAGTTAAGTGCGTTAGGGATAGAGATGTTTTAATTTGGATAGAGATGTTTCAAAAATTTTATCCAATATTAATCATCCTACATAAATAAAAAATATTAAATATATGTACAAATCTGCAAAGATATAATTGAATGAATATGAAAATAATAAAATAAATAAATAAATCCAGTAAGGTGAAAATAGACTAAGGATAAAAACCTGGTTATATTTCACGAGGTGTTACATCACATTGTTCAACCCCAGGTGTTGACTTACGTTGTAAAATCCAAGTTTTAACACTAGAAAATATAAATATAAATATATGTTAAATTTTTATTTTTTTTACTTTAACTCCATTTTCATTGGACTTAATTAAAGATTGATTAACCATCAAACAAATGAATGTTAGCAGGGATATAAAGGGCCAGGAAGAGTAGATTATGCTTCTTCATACTCTATCCTATCCTATTTGATTTGGGATAAATACGCGTAATACTCATTGGGTAATCCGCGATCGGGTAACCCGATTAATATACAAAATTAGATAATGTGTATATATGTCATATATAATGGGATACAATAAATCATATATAACATATATAATATGTAAACGTTACACTATGTGTTATTTTACATGTCAAATTATATATTGTAAACATAAAATATTAAAATATATTGCTAATTATATAATAAATAACATATATAATAAGGCAAAAACAAGTGCACACAAGCTTTATGGTGCACGTGACCAAAATTTTACCCCCTTCTATTTCTTTTTTTATTTTTATTTTTTATTTTTACCATTAATTAAGAATTACAGTCTCTCTCTCATCGTGCTACTCCAAGCTCTTCTCACCTCCAGAGATTTTCAGATGGATCTGCTCCGAGTTTGAGTGAGTCATCTTTCTCAGCCCAATAAAAGACAAAGAAGATGAGCAATATTCATACCGCATCACTACTTCATCTTTCGCCCGATTCTAATTCTTTCATCCTTGCCCTTAATCTCCTCAGCAATCTCAGACAATTCCTGTAAGGATTCTTCAATCTTATACAAACCCTAAGCATATACATAAAATTGTTATGGCTTGGTCCGTAGACGAGCACAAATTCAAAGGTAAACGCACGAAAAGCTGAGTCTAAAGCAAAAAGAGGAAGATTGTGAATTGGTGGTGGGTTAGAAAGAGTGATCAAAATGGCTTGTTTAACATGCACCGGGCTTGACATCTTTATAAATTTAAACTACTAGAATTGTTGTTATACTACTTACATGAGTGTATACATGTATATAGGGTGTGCTAAACCGAAGAGTTTGTTTGGGAGCTGAGTGTGCAGTATTGGCAACATATAAGGGGACCAAAAAATGGGATGCTTATGAGAACAATGGAGATTAAATGTGCATCTATTGTACAGTCTGTACTTAAATGACTTTATAGGGGAAAGATGAATTAAATGTGAAACAACTTGGATTTTGCTTTAGTTCTCTGTTGGGCGGAGATGTTATGAATTGCTATAGCATGGTTGAATTTGATGGAGGGGATTTTTGACCGTGCTGTTGAGGCACGCAAAATTAATATTCTTAACTTCCCTCTACTAATTATTAGTAACGGTAAGTCAGGATCGATCCTACAAGGAGCAATTCGATTTACTATATTTTATGTGTTCATTAAGTGAAAAAAAGAAAAAAGGCGGGAGTTGATTGGGTTCTATCTAATAAACTAAAAATTTAGAATATAAATAGAAAATAAGCGATAAAGGTAATTAAAATCAAATAAGTAAAGGATTCCAACCCCTAATCTAGTTATGCCCCTAGTCTGACCCTTACAATTAATGCATCTACTTCTCAAATTAGTCCTAAAAATTTTATTCCTAAATTAACAATAAGTTTTGCTAACTCGAAATTCCCTTAATTGTAATTAACCAAGACAAGCTCTTTGATTAATTTATTTAACCAAACAACCTAGAACAAGCTCTCTAGATTTAATTGGCTAAATGCACATGGCACTAGGATAATAAGGTAGACAGAATATTGGACTCACAAGCTTGGTCCAATAAACCTTGATTTATGTTACTTAAGTTAATTAATTCACTAACTGCTACCAACGGGTATAAATTCACAACATTTATGGACTATGATAATACCCTAGCTGTAAATACGTGACCAATTAAAATAGGTGATCAATATAATTCAATAACCCACATATACAAATAATTAAACTAGATAATGAAAATAATTTCAAAACGTAATTCGAGAAATAGTCACCATAAAAATTAAAAAAAAAAATCATGCTAGGGTTCAAACATTGATTAAGGACTGAAACTAAAAGTCTAGCCACATATATCGGCATTCACATAAACAATATACCCAACATTAAATTCAAAACATAAATGAAAGAAATCGAAAAGTCGACTCGAATTGGGTGTTCTCCTTTCTTTCTTGCTTGCCGCCAATTGCCTAAAGTTTAGTTCCTGGAGCCTTACGTCCCATTTCTTCATCTTGGACATATATATGTATATATATATATATACACACACATATATATAAGCATCATGTTTGCCTTCCTTTTGATTACTAGAATTCGGCAATCTTGATTTGGGTTAGGCTTGACATTAAGTCATCTATTGTCGGGCCCAACTCGATATATATTCCTTCGTCTTGATCGAAAAAACCTCCAAATCTACTAAAATAAACACTAAAAGAGAAATCAAAGTAATTCGGACCAAAAAAGTTAGGTCGGTAGAAAAGTAGTAAGTGCAATAACCAAAATACGAATAAAAATACAGTCTTGACAACTAAAATAATGCACGATTTTCTACCTATCAACTTTGGTGTGTGTCTGGATGTATTTTAAACGGGCACAAAGATCATACATTGGCTATTGAGTAAAATAGTGGGGTATGGTGTATCACTAATTTTTCGTGATGTTGTATAGTTATTCAGCTCGTCGCTCTTCTTTTGTTTTGGCAGCTTTGTTCTCTTCTTTTTCTATAGTTTTGAAAAGTGTAGCATTTACTATTGACTTAGTTGAACATAAATGAGAGTAACTTGGATTTCATGAAAGAAGTCAAGAACTCAAGTTTGAATATCATATATCATTTTGACTCTGATTTTGTAAGATAGTCAAGATTTATACTAGTACGTTCTTCTGTGTTGTATAAACAACTTCATGTACAAAGCTCCTTTAATTAAATACATTAATTTTAACTGACAACTACATAATCATTTCCAGGAATCTCAATAAATTGCATATTTGGTAAGAATGAGAAAGCCTGTACAGTTCTGTCCTTTTACGAAATAATATGCATAGTTTTGAACAACTTTATTAGTATATTTTCTTATTCTGACTTTCACAATTCCTTACTTATAGTTTTATAGTTTATGATTCGATATAGTATAAGTTAATTTATTTAAAGTATAGTATAGTTTTAAATATTCTTAATTGTGCTCTGGACATTGATAGTCTTTACACTTCAATATTGTTTAGTTTGTTATTCTTTGCAGTATAAGTTTAGTTTCAGTAAAGTTTAGTTTTATATAAGCATAGTGCTGAAAAACTTTATTAGTATATTTTGTTATTATGACTTTCACGGTTTCTTATTCATAGTAGTATAGTTTCGAATTCGTTACATTATAAGTTTAACTTCAATATAGTATAGTTATAAATATTCACGATTGTGCTCTAACTATTGTATTCTTTACCATTGTGTTATAGTATATGTCACACCCACCCTTATGAAAACTTATTTTATACTAGTTTTTAGTCTTACAAAACCTGTATATTCTTTTTTTTTTTTTCAAAATTAGAAATTTAGAATACTACTTCAACACCAAAAACTCACCTACATATATTTACATAGATCCAGATCGAGTAAAAATGTGTCACACTCTATTCAACACCATATTTACAGAAATATACATATTAAAGCTCCTTAATTTGAACGTGTCCAAAAAGATTATTAGAAAACTAGCAAAAATATAGCGAGTCCAAGGTTTAGCCCCACAGGTCGTCATTCATATACACGCGGCTTCAAAACTTGCATCAGCTCCAACAGCATGCCAGATCAGTCCACGAGCTCATGCATAGTCGAACTCACCTACAATGAAAGAACTACGTAAGCTAAAACTCAGTAAGCAGAAATCATGCATGACAAATGCGTGAATGATGAGATGCAATTCACAAAACCATTTATTTCAACTCTTTTTCAAAAGAAATCATATTTGGTGGGAATTGGCTCTCGTCACTGTCACAAACCTCCCCAAAATATCACTCATTGGCCATATTCGTGACTACCAAGGATCCCTCTTCCCCCCCTTATAGTCCACCCGAGATATCAGTGATGGTTGGTACGACCAAGTGGTTATCCTTCCGAGACTACCAGGGGTCCGCCTCCTGTCTGCCCCTGCAGTCCACCGGAAAGTCTACCTCTTCCCGTACCCCTCATCATAAAGGTGCTGAAGTGGGAACCTCTTCCGCGTGCACGCCTGTCACCGGAAGCATCCCGAGAGACACCATATACAATATATATACCTCTCAATGTGCCAGTGGTGACTAACCCCAAAACATTATCAATTTATGAAATTACGTTATTTTGACTTCTTATATGTACACATGTAACCCTTATAGATGCTAATGCTCATGATTGATGCACATCAGTTTGTTTCTAGCAACGGAATAAAACACTTTATACAAAGGTATGCAACAACACATATAATAATCAATTATCACAAATAATAAACACAAATACTATGTTCGAGCATTGTAGTTGTAGATGGATTTCTACTTACCTCTGCTCCGGAGTAACTTTTGAGACTTCCTATCCCACCGTGGTAATCAATCTATGACAATTAACTCAAATCAATGCACAAATTATCAAATTCTAGATCATTACGTATTTTTAGTCCGATAATTTTAGCTTCGTCGCATTTTGGTAATAAGGTTCTAACTTTTTCTATAAAATTGATATTTATATAATTCAAATTGGGTAATAAAGCTAATACATCAGGCTACAATTTTTATGTTTTGTACTTTTTCAAATTCTGATCTTAAAGAGGTCGAAATCAGAAGGTTAGTGAACACTTAGTGAAAATTCAAAGCAGTAACTTTCTTTCCTTTTTCTTAATTAAACCTAACTAAACAAGAACAACAGTGTTCTTATCAATTATTCACTCATTACATTAGTTAACAATTATATATTCATAGTGGTAAAAACAAAACATATTGACAATACTATTCATCTTGTCCCAATATGCATCAATATTTATTGTTTATTCTAATAGACTTATCTTAATAAGTAATTATTGTAGAAATTTGTTATACAAGCATCAAATTAATCAATGCTAGAAAGAAAATGAAGTTTCTTACCTGCTCTCTTGATTTTTCCTCACTAACTTGACATCGTCCCCTCTTATTCCAAATAATTGAAGTTGATAAACATTATAACCATTATCACCGCCTATTTCATTCCGTAAGGCGGTGGTAAGTTTTATTTCTTTTCCTTTTATCTATTATTATTATTATTATTATTACGATTGTTATTATTGTTATCATTATTGTTGTTGTTGTTGTTGTTGTTGTTGCGACAATAAAATCCTTTACATATCTAACAATTTCACGTACTACATAATGTTCTATATTTTAAACTTGTCACATGTAGTCTTAAATTTTGTAGCATGTCCCAATATTTTAGACTAGGGGGTTCTTGACTACCAAAGTAAACATCTCCAAATTAGTCGCAAAATATAAAATAACGCCATAAATATAACAAATTAATTACTATAAAACTATCACGCAAATAGCACATAAAAATATGGAATGCATGAAATGCAAAAATTATATTGGCCAGTGAGTTGTGTGAGGCACAGGTATTACAGTATAGTTAGTTATTCTTTGTAGTATAAGTTCAGTTTCGGTGAAGTATAGTTTTATATAAGTATGTAGTATAGTTTCTGATTCGTTATAATATAAGTTTTTTTTAGTATCGTATAGTTTTAAATATTCATATTTGTGCTTTGACCATTATATTCTTTACACATGTGTTATCGTATATAGTTTTTTATTCTTTGTAGTTTAAGTTCAGTTTCGATGAAGTATAGTTTTAAATATTTTGTTATTCTGACTTTCATAGTTTCCTATTCATAGTAGTATAGTTTTTGGTTCGTTAAAGTATATGTTCAATTTCAGTATAGTATAGTTTTAAATATTAATAATTATGCTTGACAATTGTATCTTTTTCACGTTTTGTAGGCTAGGGCTGATATGCTTGATGATGTATACAGATTCTACAAGAAAAAGCTTTCTTTGAAGGGGAAAATTATTTAAGATACAAGAAAATAGTTGTGGTTGAAAAAGTTGAGGTTGCTGCTGAGAAAAGTCGTCAACAAAATGAATAAAGGAAGAAGAAAAAATATCCTAGTGTTGGTGCTTAGAAAAAAAAGTAGTCTAGTTGATTTTGGTTTATAAAAGGAACAGTTCTAATAGAATTTGTTTATTTTTATAGTTTGTTTAATTTTTTTGTGAAAAGGTAAATGATACAATTCTGATTTTTATTGTACACATTATTAATTGTTAATTTTTGTGAAGAAAATCATGAGCGTGTATAATGTATATCCCTAGTAATAAGTCTTGCAATACTTCATTCTTAAACAAATTTTGCAATACTTAAATGAAGAGGGCAACTAAAATAAGAAACAAAGAAACGGTCTCTACAAGGCGTGATCCCTACTACATTTCATCAATTATTTTTTTTTTCAAGTCAAGTAGTGAACTAATTATATCTATTGATTTAGTGTTAAGTTCTGTCAAAAGGCAAAGAACATTTAACTGGTAAAATAGCTTATAATTTTATATTTTTATGTGTAGTAAAACTATACTATTATGCTAAACAAATTATACTGTATTTGCTAAACTATATTGTAAACTATCAAAATAAATTCTTTTGCTAGCGTGAATTTTGAAGGAGGAAGAAGCACATGAATCTTTGACTCGCGAATTTTAAATGTTCTTTTTTTTACCTAGTGAGTTAATTATAGAGAGGTGCACAGTAAGTCTTATGTACACCAAGTGCACATGAGACCCACTCATATAATAATACATATTTCTGTAATCGAATAAGAGGCTAGGATATTTGAATAGAGTAAACGAGTAATAAAATATATACGTATCTTACCCTGCCCAATCATTAAGATAGTAAAATGCTGAGTTCGGACAATATCCGATCCTATTATCCATTTACCGGTCGGGTAACTCTCGTGGATAAAACATACACCCCAAATGTTCTGACACTCGATGAGTTCAATACAAATTGTAATACTAATTTGTTGAGTTTGACTTAAACTTGTTCCCATCTCTCGATAAATTTCATATATGAGTAGGAGGTTTATTGCAGATCTAACCACATAGATGTGATTTTTACACATTAACCACTTCTAGATATGCCCTTCGACTTTCTATACCTCCTTTGGAGAATTTATTTCACTTTAACATTGAAAAACATAATCAAACTTTGATGCATATTTTGTTTCCAAAAAAAGGAGCTAGAAAATAATAAGTCGAGATTTACACGTTGTGCTTAGTAAACTACCAAGTTATTTGCCATATATTTATGTTGCAACTTTGATAACAGAAATTAATTTTAGTCCACTCGAATTTTAGTCACACAAGTATAATTCTCGTGCACGGCTTGTAAACATAACATAGATAAATAAGAATAATAAATTTTATAGCAATAATATAATAAAGTCTTACAATTAATATATAATAAGTGGTAAAAATTATATAGTTATTAATAAAAGAAAATGAAAATAGAAAAGGTATTAAAATAAATAAATATGAGTAATTTACGAGATATTTATATTCGTATTTCTTAAAAAATAATATCGATGAAAAAAAAAACTAAATTTACTCATACATGTTGTTGATAATGCGCTATTCATGAAATGTATTAAAAGAATTCTTTCATTATGGTACTGATGACGTATCATTTAACAATTTTGAACTAAAATGATCTAATTTTTATATTATTTCTAACACTCATCACTCATTAATATAAATAATAATTTTTATGAGAAACCTAGCTAATAAAAATAGCCAGTTCAGCAATTAGGATTAGGGCATTTGTCAGCGAAATGTCCATGTTTTCCACACCTATAAAATCCTCACTTGATCGTCATTGATATAAAACCCAAAATTTTACTGGTAGTTAATTAAACAATATCACATACCCCTTTTTCAAATCGCCCTTGGCATTTTCGCCCCAAACCCTACCTTTCTCCTACTCAATAAAGCCAATTCTCACTTTGAAGAAAAAATAAAAACTATGTTGTTCACTTGTGAAAACACCAATAATAAATGATACATTTTGCATTGAGTTGTGGATAAGAACGAACTGGTAATAACAAAAGATGTAAATATATGAATGAAATATATTTTCCCAGTGCATTGATTTGATCCCTTCATGTGTGAAAAATACTTGTCTAAGAAATTAATGATGCATGAAATTACTCCCAAGAAAATTGCGATTATCTGATTTACATTACCTTATTGATGTTTTAAAGAAATTAATGATACATAAATTACGCCCAAGAAAATTTGATTAATTGATTTACATTACCTTATTGGTTTTATTTTTTTTATTACTGAAATAATATGTTCCTCGGTCAAGAAATAAATCACTATAACCTATTTTTACGCAATAATATGTTAATTGTATTAGACGGAAGAATTGGGATAGAAATTGGAATATGCAGCTGACATATGGCATATTTCTTCCTGATTGTAACTAAATTTTAGGCTGAATTAAGGCGACACAATCTTCTGATATGTGATTTAGACTGAATTTGAAAAATTCTGTCAACCTTTTCTTATATAATGTTTTAACAAATCATTTGCTGCTTTTAAATATAAATTAATTGTAATTAAATAGACCACTGATTTTATGGAATGATGGGGTCAGGATTTCCTCATATAACAATGTACAATATATTTGCTAAATATAAATGCTAATTAATTTGCGAAATGAATTTATAGGAAAGATTTGTGAATATATTTATTGAAAAAAAATCAAAGTACGTTCTTCTTTAATTTTGGCAAATATTACGGTCCACACTTGTCCAAAAACGTGTTCAAACTATTTTCGGACTATGCCAATTTTAGCAAGAAACTTTTTGCAAGGAAAATAGATAGATTACTGTTCTTGGACGGTTTTGTTATTATATTAAGTAGGATTTTAATTAGTTACATAAGTTTGTGTATTTCTATTGCCTTTTCCAACAAATAAAAAATGAGTTTCCTTGGATTTACTTATTTGTTAATGGGAAGGGCCTGAAGGCCTACGAGTTACGTACGTACGAATCCATACCCAGCTTTCAATTTAATTGGTCGAATTCAACCAAAACTGTCATGTTGATCAATTGGGTCCCTAAAACTATTTATTAAGTAAATGGGCCATAATACGAATGTGCACGATCCTATATAAAACTCTAACCAGCCAATATATGTATTTAAAATTTAGGAAAACATAGTTTTATCTAAACGGGTGTTTAATCCAGGTCCCTACAAACCAATTGAATATCATCAAGCATTAGATGCAAAATAGGGATTTACGAACTCAAAAAAGGAATATGTATAGAATATCAATGAAAATTTATCTAACTATATACATACAATCATTAAACATGATAACAATAAATATGAAATATTGAAAAAATAAATAGGTACTACTCTCTTCGACCCGAATGAACTTGTACACTTTTTATTTTCGTCCGTCCTAAACAAACTTGCACTTCTTAATAAGGAAAGGATCCTCACAATTTCTACCCCCAAATTACACTCTATTCACTAAAATGTCGTTACTAAAACACATTTGGAAACTAATTAAAACACCTAATTTTATACCCCAATAATTAAACTAAATCTAATTAACCTATCTGAAACCACTTAACCCAATACAATCACCCAAACCCAATACCACTACTCCAGCCCAACTCAATTTCCTCACATAATTTCATTTGTTATTTTGGATCATTCTCGATCCACTCTTTAGCCCTCTCCCTCACAAATCCTAATTCTCTCTCTTATCTTCTTCAACCTTCGAATGGGCAAACCCTAGCCGATTCACCTCTGAAAGGTGCAAACCCCAGCCGATCCAGCACTATATCCCCCACAAATCTAACTTTCATCGCATATTCTTGCACCTTCTTACAGATTCTCTCACTCGCTGTCGAAAAACCAACTATTTCGACCCCCTTTGTGAACAACTTCGATGGAAGATTCATCAGCGCTCGACCATTATTACTCAGATTCTGAGGATACCATCGTCTTCAAGATGCAATTTTCGCCAGATCTACCCCAGATATCAGATATGAAGGCACCTGATCTCGTTTTAAATCAGTGTTTCCCTTCTGATGTTACCGAAGGTCCCAATCCTTCCGAGGTTGATCTAGTGGATTCGGTCCCTGTTATAAGCTCGTGGCCGGATACGAAAGAAAAAAGAGAGTTAACACCTGACCCTTTGGTTTCCGATTTTCGCCAAGGTTATTCTGTTACTTCTAGATCTAGTATATGTTCTTCCTTTATCTGGAGTTTCTTGATCTTTTACTATATATGCTGGTAGATCTGATATTTGTGCCCAATATTTGGGGTTTTGTGGATTTGTGCTTTTATATGCTGTCAGATGTATGTTCAGTGAGTGTTTTGTGGGGGATATGGTGATCTGTGGCATGTTTTGTCATCAATGTGTTCTAAGTGCTTGGTTTTGCCCTTAGAATACATTCAGGTGACTCTATTGCTTGATTACGGTTTCAGCTTTTGTGGGTTAATTGTATGTATATATATTGTTTGAACTACATGATGTGGAATCTGCTGATTGTCTAAACATGTATGCCCCTGTATTCGATGGGTTGAGCTGCTGCTATAGATTAACTTGATTAAACAGATGATATAAACTTGGCTTGAGTCCATTTTAAACTAAGTGATTATGGTATTGCTGATAGTTTAAACTATAACTCCCTCTGTTGAGCCCTGAATGAACTTGCACGTTAAAAGTAAAGATGTTTTAACTATGTGATGTTTTGCTGATGGGATAATCTTGTCTTTGAACTTGCTGGTTAAAGCTGGTTATTTGAAAGGCTAGATGCATAATCAGTTTTTTAGGTTGAGTAGAAGTGTATAGCTTTGTGGCAATTCTGACTGCTGCTAGTTTAGACTATTGCTCCTTAAAATCACTGATAACAGTAATATTGGGTAACACAATGATGATTTCTTTATGAGGGTTTGGAGTGTAAAATAAAGAACACAAACACTAATTTATTGCTTATAATTACTGATATGGAGCATCTAATTAACAATGTTTATAGCCTAAGCAAAATGTACACTATATTGTGTTTATGCTTTAAACACTATCTCAAAATGTAATTCCTGATCTAGCCTTTTAACCATCCCTAAATGTACCCAAGATCTATCATCAAACCACTAATATCATATGCACCAGTTGCCTCTTCATTTGCAATTAGATGTTCTAGCCCTTCTCTTACAACCCCCTCATCCACTTCCAATGAGGTTGGCAAAGTCCTTTCTCTTTCTAATGATGCCTTTCCCATGTGTGGTAATTTGTAGCTATTATGTCGCTTGAGCTTTATCACTTCAATCATGCAGCCTTGTAAACTGAGAAACACATGGTTTAATTTTCTTAGCTCCAAATATTCAAAAGACTTCAACACATTAGTAACTAATTGTTCAATTGTGGTAGATGGCTTCTCAACTTTTAGTGACTGTATGGCCCTGAAATAACCCAAATCCAGTATATTCATGTTTGGTGAATTAGGTGGCTAGCATAATAGTTGAATCTGAAATCCATCTGATGAGGCAGCAACTCAAAATTATTCATCCAAATTACTAATATGTGGCTTGGCATTGTCTTGTTGTATTATGATATTTTTGCTTGCATTTGGTGGCCACTTAGTAGATGGTACAATCTGTTAGAAATGGAAAACATGTGATAGTAATGTCACCAATGGTTTTAATAGTTGAATAAGTTGTTAGATACCATTATGGTGGAGGCTTACTAGAGCAAAAAGCTAAATGATGAAAATATATTCTGATAGCTAATCAATACCTGCTGCAAAACGCATTGTTTGATAACCTCTTTTGTGATTGACTCTATGGGTTTAGTCACTAGAGTACCCACTTCTTACCTCAACATCCACCAGCCGTATGAAGTCCTAATAGACTCGTGAAATGAACTTCCAAGGGCTTCGAAACGTAGTCCTCAAAGCTAATCCTGCATCCCACTTGTTGTCTTGTAGCCCATATTTGCTCCTAATCACCTTGTGCCATAACGTACGCTCTTCTAAAGGGAACCGCCACCACCATTTCCCTAACAACACCTGATTCCTCAATACAAGACCCCCACGACCTAACCCTCCAAATTCCTTGGGCTGCGAAATAACCTCCCATGAAACAAGATGCGTATGTTAACCTCCCAACTCGATAAGGGTGACTTTTCCTCCCCGAAATAAGAAACCTCTCTTACACCCGGCTAGTTTTTTTTAGACTTTGGATAATATAAGCTCCCAAAACGACGATTTGAGTGGATTACCTCCCAAAGGAACCCCCAAGTAAGTAATAAGCCAGCTGCCTACACTACAACCCACCCTCCTTGCCAAATTCCCAATCTCCTCTTCTCCCATGTTAATTCCCAATAACACACTCTTCTCCATGTTGATTTTAAACCCCGATAATCTGGCATACAAGTTCAAAATTGGCACTACCCACTTAAGATATTCCTATTTCTCCTCTATAAAGAACACTGTATTATCCATATATTGCAAGTGAGAAACCTTCACTTTCTCCTTACCCACAATGAAACCCCTAACCAACCCAATTTCTTTGGCCCTATTCATTAACCTACTCAACCCATCCGCCACTATATTACAAAGAAAAGGAGAGAGCGGATCTCCTTGCCTAAGACCTCTAGTGCCCCAAAACTTGCCTCTTGGCATTCCATTGATAATTATGGAATAGCTCACATTGTTAAGATCATCCACAATCTCCATTTCTCTCCAAACCCATTTTTGTTGGGGAATCAGGGATTGCGCCAAGGATCTATTCGGGGTGTAATTTCGAATACTATTTTCATAAATCAAATAACTATGATATGAAAAAATCACATCATACATTCATGTTATTGAATAACAGTAATCATACAATAAGCCCTAAACATGCGGAACTAAGGGATTATCATATTTATCATCGAACCGGAGAGACACCGTTGAGAAGAATTAATCTTTCAACCCAAAATATTCTTGAGTATTTCCTAAGTCCAAGCTCACCAATTCGGTGGGAAATCAAATGAACTTTTAACTCTCGAGGAAGGATTAATTTTCTGACGAAAACAACCACTGAATTCTGCATAGAGGGACCAAAATTGGTCCCCTATTTATGACAGGGAGGGGGCCGAAAATCAGCCCCCTTTTAGGAATAGGGTTCGAAACCCTCTCCCTATTAGGAGAGAAAAATATGGATAATTCCTAATCCCCTTTGGATTTAGATTCTTCCATATCTTGTCTTTCCTTATCTCCTACTTCTAATTAATCCTTATTATCTTAGTTAATGGACTTCTATTGGGCTACTCAAGGGGCCTTTAGGAGGAATATGATTGGGCCTCCCAATGGGCCTAGATATCAATATTGAGCGATCATTATTATTCTAGCCCATTAATATTAATTCATTCCACTATAAAATTAATATTGAACTACCCATCATAATCCATATTATGAAATATGACTCCTGATTATTATTTTCCGTGAAAAAGATTCAATGCCCATTAATTAATTTAAGTTACTGAATGTTTTAACTAATTAATATCTTTTATTCCTTGAAAACAAACAGCTCAACCTTATTATCATATCGAAAGTTAATCCACTATACAAATTTGATATGATAAACATTCTGAAGCCACCAAGGGGACATAATCAACTTGTTTTACCAAGACACGATTTTTTGTATTAATTTAGCAATCTGTCATATAATTAATAATATTGCCCAAAGTATAGAGCATTGAGTTACATTGACTCTTTGTCCAAAATAAATCAAAGCAACATTAATTATATACAATCTCAATTAAGTGACAGAAATAAAGAAATCAATAACCACTGAGATCTAGTTTTTCTATCAAGTCGGTCTAGAAAAACTATCTCGCTGTTGGTCCAATTCAGTGCAACAATGCACTAGTGCACTCTCTGGGTCATGACAAACCAATCCGAGCCTTACACATAAACTTCTACCAATGGATTGTTCAATTTCATCTAAGTTGTGAATCTTTATACTTATTACAAGGAACCGACAATGTCATCTTCTGGTGATCTACTACACACAACATTGTCTACAATATAAAGTATTCAAATAATATGCAATAAATATATATAACATTCATTATATTTAAAGCAAATAGTGATAATTTATTCTCATTCAATGAAGTGCAAGAAACAGTTTATATACAAAGCAACATTAAAAGCATCATTAAAAGCATGATTTACAGTATAACCCTAACAATTCCTCAATACAAAGTCCAAGAACCCCCAATCCACACGTTCGTAGGCTTTAGCAAAGTTAATCTTAAACATTAGACCTTTCTTACCCCTAATCCTATAATCCTCAACTACCTCGCAAGCGACTAACGCTGGGTCTAAGATGTTCCTTCCCTCCATAAAGGCATTTTGGAGTCGTCGATCGTTAACCCCATCACTTCCTTCAACCTACCCACAAGGATGATGGTGATGATGCTGGATAGGCTAGTCGTAAGACTAATGGGCCGAAAATATTTAATCTTGATTGAGTCTTCTTGTTTGGGAATAAGGCAAATGTATGTCTCATTTGTGACCCCATTAATGATCCCTTTCTCATGAAAATCCTCAGAGACTCTAATCAAGTCCTGTTTTATCGTAGACCAAAATTCTTTATAAATAGGAAAGGAAACCCCATCCAGTCCAGGAGCCTTATTCTCGTCACACTTCATAACTGCTCATTCGATCTCCTCCTCCGAAAAAGGACGTTCAAGGGAGTCACAAATTGCCTCTAAAATGGGCTACCAAAAGAGGGCCTCAATCCCCCACCCACACGTTGTATCCTTGGTGTAGAGATCCGAGAAGAACCTCAAAAGCTCTACCACAATTGAATCGGAATCAACAATAATTGAACCATCTTTCATCTCCAGCTTCGTAATCGTATTCCTTGTTCTCCTATGGCTCAGACTCGAATGAAAAAACTTGGTATTGGCATCTCCTTCCATCACCCACTTAGCTTTCAATTTCTGCCTCATGATTCTTTCCTTGCAAACTTCAAGCTCTTCGATCGCTGCCTTACAAATGTTTCTTTCCACCCCCTTTATCTGCTGACCACTCCATCGTCCCTTCCACGACGTCGAGTTCGTGAACCCGTTTAATCAAATCAGCCTTCTTAAAGTCCACTTTGTCGAACACTTCTTTGTTCCAGACCTTCAATTTTTGTTCAAGCCTTTCAACTTGGACATGAAAACATACCCCGACCACCCCTCATGATGTTCCTCCTCCCACCAAGCCTTGAAGTTGTTCTTGAAGTCCTTATGTTGAATCCAAACATTTTCAAATCTGAATACAGTCGGCCCCCATTTGATGGAGCACGTATCCATAATAATCGGCATATGGTCCGAAGTCAACCTGGGCAAAGCCTCGTGCTTCACAAACGGAAAATGTTCCATCCAACCGGTAGAATAAAGGAATCTATCCCATCTACAGCAAAACCGGGTCCGCCCTCATATTGGACCATGTAAAGCTGGCATTGATCAAAGGTGGATCATGGAGCTCCAGCTCCGATATCAGGGCATCAAAGTTCTGCATACTCGATGTTAAATTGTGATTAGGGATTTTTTCACCCGGGAGCCTCACCACATTGAAATCGCCTCCTAAACACCAATTAGGCCTGCATGACGCTCAAAATGGCAGTTTCATCCCAAAAATCTAATATGAAACGGGTGGTCCATACACCACTATGAACCACCATTCAAAGTTGTCCCTACTCTCAATCTTAATCGATATCAAAAATTCCCCCACCAAGCTATCCTTTACCTTGACTACCCGTGAATCCCAAGTCACTAAAATCCCTCCTGCTCTCCCCGCTACCGGTATTATAATCCACTACACAAATCTGGATTTCCAAAAGTTACCAATGAAAACTCTATTCACCTCCTCCCTCTTTATTTCTTTAAGTGCTACAATAAGAACTCATAAAAAACATTATTCAAATATAAGTGCTATTTTATTTTCTTATCAAACTCATTTGAAAAATAGGAGTATTTAATTTTAGGGAGAAAAGGTGCAGTACCCCTGTCAGAGGGTGTATACCATCTTTTTTACTCAATTGACCTTTTTCCTGCTAATACCCCAAAATGACCGAATTGCCCTTAATGTACCCTTATTTAAAAAATGCTCTTCACTATCTTGATTTTTCTAAAACGAGCGACCATACTTTTCTTTCAATTCAATCCTCATAATCTTATCCTTTCGGTTTTATCCAAATAAAATTTTGTCCCGTATTATCTTAATTATAAATTCGCCCCAAAATTAAATTTCTCATGTAAAATTAATCTTTAGTATTAATATGGAAAAGTCCATTACGACCATATCATGCACATCATTTTCCATCAAATGTAAATTCTTGAAACATAAACCAAGTTTCATACCTTTGACTGCATTGTCGTCGGGTTGTATCCACCGGATTTTACGAACTGCTCCTCACAGTCCAACTACTTGATCGCAGCCGATGGTTCCAGACGTAGACTCCTTCAACAGCAACCAGCACAGCCTCGTTTCGTTTCCTACCTCGAGGCGTACAGTATTTAACTTGGTTGATGAACAGAAATAACTTTTTTGGAAGATGATGAACAAAAGCCCAACTTTTATTAATAAATCAAGAACTTATTTATTACATCAATACATCTTCTTTTGGGAGGAGACGACTTGTTTAGCTACATATGGTAGCTATGCTCTCAGCACAGAATGGAGAAAAAACTGCAAACTAACTATTACAGTGTTTATTTAGTAAGAAAATAGAGGGGAATGGTCGATGCCTTCTACGTCTTCCTTCCCTACTTTTATAGAGGTCTAGGCCCTCTATCCTCGAATTATTGCATCCATTTGTCATCCTCGTATTGGCCTTGCTAATTTTTCTAGATGCCTCTCTTATCTGTATCACATTGATGTGGTCCAGCCTTCACATGGATCGCATGAGTGTGGACCCTTGCATCACATGCAGATTTTAATCATTCTGTTGTGAATGCCTCGTTATTCTCCACCTTTTGTCGTTTTCGGCGGATACAACTCTCGTGACTCAACCCATCTTTGCTTGTCGGAGATCCCTTTAATTTTTTCTTGGTGGTCCCCTTGGCATCTTTTGCTTTCTTGATGGTTCTTTCTCGTTTCCCTTCCCTTTATCATTTATGACAGGGAACGATTGCCCGAATAGTGCCTTTTCCTTGTTCTAGGCACCTGGGACAAATCCGGCTCGTCCATTATCCATTATGCACCATATTGCAATACTTTTTGGTGGTTTCTGAACTTGCCGACGTCTCGTTCTTCCATAACATATCTCTCTTTTGTTCAAAGATAGTCTCTGCGTATGAAGAGGTTTTTGATGTCATGGTGTTGATCAAAAGTGATCCATTCGCCGTCATTTGAAAGACTATAAAACTTCCTTTTATCTTTCTCATTTCCATGAGGCAACCCGTTGGCCCCAAGCTCTCCTTGTAGTAATATCATCCTCCGTGAAGGTTGATATGAAGGGGATCTTGTGATCTGGGGCAGACATATTATTGTTTGCCTGTCTCGTATCAGGTATTTGTAGCTTTATAAAATAAAAAACTAGGTAAGACTGATTCTTGTATGATTCTGGGGTTGTTGATATAAACTTCAGTGCCAAAACATCTCCACTTTCGAGGTGATTATTGTTTTCCCATGTCTCGAACACGGTATTGTATATCCATCCCGAAAGTTTTGAGATTTCTGGGAAGCCTGGTGCCACAGTTTGAACCGAAGCTAGAGCTCCAAAATCATACCATTATTTTATTTCTTGTGGACTGTCTCCTGGGATCGTCCACATTCTTGGATATTTACCAGATCGATCAATCTAACATTTTGTTGGGTTAACACCAGCCCCTGTAGTAATTTTCTCCCATGTTCGTTGATAAACCTGAAATGGAGAAACATTAAGCTCATTAGTATCAATCTTAGAGGTGCTAGCCATTTGCCTAAGGTTGATCTCTCCCTCTTTTACCCCAGAGGTGCTGGGTTTGCTTGAGACAACAGGACGAGTATTCTCCGTTTGCTCAATTGTTTCTTCAGCTAGATCCGCATAAGGATCTAACCTGGAACTTGTGCTCACAGTACTTGAATCGGTGGCAACTGGGTTAGAGACCCGTTCTCGAAGCTCGACCTTTTGCTTTAATGAAAAACTTCCCGTCGGATAGGAATAATCAGGCTGTCCCAAAGGCAATTACTTGCAAGTTTGGTAGCCTTCAGCTCGCTTCGAACTTTTGACAAGTCCTCCTATTGTACTCGATCCGCGACCTTGGCTTAAATATCCAGGTCGTGATCCTCTTGTCAAGCTCCTCCACACGGTCCTGGAGATGCCTATATCCTGTTAGAATGGAGTTGGCTTCACCGGACTTCATCTCTTGTTAGACAGTCTGCAAGAACATTTTCGTGAGACTTTACAATGACAACTTCATTATCAAAATATTGACAATCAGCTTGCCATCTAAGTAATCTAGCTTTATCAGGTTTAGATTCAATCCTTTTTGTTAAGAAAGCTTTGACACTCGTGTTATCAATTTTAAGAATGAATTTCTTAGGCAGTAGGGATAAAGACCTTTTCTGAAGACCTTTCGCACTACAAAGAATTATTTCTCGTTCATATGCCATCTTGCTGCTTCGTTTTCTGCAAAGAGACTACTGCAGTGTCGACATGGCACTTCTCCATTAGGGGTAGCTTTGGTTAGCACTGATGCCCACTAATGATCACTGGCATCTATGTAGAGTACCAATTCATCTTCGTTATTTGGTATTGCAAGCTTTGGAAGGTCTTTACAGATCTCTTTAAGCTGTAACACTGATTCTTTGTGTTCTTTTCCCCATTTGAAATCAGCATCTTT
This sequence comes from Ajuga chamaepitys, assembly GCA_958295605.1. Lineage (NCBI taxonomy): Eukaryota > Viridiplantae > Streptophyta > Magnoliopsida > Lamiales > Lamiaceae > Ajuga > Ajuga chamaepitys. The sequence goes on from OY282499.1 coordinate 8,929,823, forward strand.
CTTTAACAATGGGTTGAACACATTCCTGTATTTTGCCAGATTTTTAATAAGCATCCCGGCAAAATTAACTACTCCATGAAACCTTTGAACTTGCTTCTTGTCTTTGATGTCTTCCAGAAATCCCTGCACCTTTTCCACTATATGTTTTTGAAGGATGATTCCGGATTCATCGATCTCGATCCCAAGGAACTCGATCTGTCTGGTGGCTATTACTGTTTTCTTCTCTGATAGCACTAATCCTTCCTTATGACAAAATTTTGAAAGACTTCCAAATGTTTGATATGTTCCTTTATATTCCTTGAGGCAATGAGTATATCATCGACATACATGAACATGAATTTAAAATAATCTTTAAAAAGATTATCCATCTTCCTTTGATATATCTGGGGAGCATTTGCTAATCCCATTGGCATCACGTTCCAAATATAATGTCCTTGTGGTGTATAAAACGCCGTATACTTCGTGGTGGCATCTTCCATCTTAATCTGATAAAAACCAGATTTACAATCAAATTTAGAGAATACCTTCGCATCCTTGATGCAGTTCACCAGGTGTTCTCTGCTTGGAATATAATATCCGTCGAATTCCAAGATATTGTTGATCCCTTTATAATTGATCACCAATATTAGCTTTCCTCTCTTCATTTCTCCATGTTTTCTTACTAGAAATCCTGGGTTGTTGTATAGAGAGTTTCCTTCTGATATCAACTTAAGGTCCAGATGTTCCTTAAGTATCTTCTTCATATCCTCTCGATCTGCTTGATTCATAAGAATGGGTTTGTACTCATTTTCTTTTCCGGCTTTCACCTTCAAAGTTGCCTTGAGTTCATTTTTGTCCCACCATGCTAGAGGATCTTCATTGAAATTCCTCTTTATCCTTTTCTTGACATCTTCTAGAGATATTTGTTCTTCAATGGTGATATCAAGTTGTGGACTTGCTCCAATAGTCACCTTGAGGAACTGTATTGTCTCTTCTGACATTCGCTCATCCTTGTCTCCTCCTAGTGTTTCGGCTTGATATTTAAAGGAGTGCATCTACGTATCTTCAATGATCCTTTATCTTTGGGTGACTCAGTTTTCCTTCATCACTACGCTTGCTGCGAAAATTAATGGGCATTTTCCGATGAAATGCCTCCCGTAATCTCTGAACCATAATCTTATGATCACATATGGTTGTGAAAATAAGACTTCGTGTTTCATTCTCTTAAGTAACCGCTTAAATGTCTGTAGGAAATTGTTTCCTAACAGAATATCTGCGCCTGTATCATGGAAATATATTGGCGGAGTCTTAACTTTGTACCATGGGGTATCTCTGCTCCTCCAATCATTATTTCTGCTTGTTTAATTCCTCTTTTGAGTATAAGAATCCTCTTCGAGAAATCTCTTTCTGCAATAGCCGCTAGATCTTCTCCCATTCCTATAGGAAAGATTTCTGGCTTCGCTGTGCATATTCTGCGCCTGAATCAATGTAGGCCACGAAATATTCTGCTCGATATTTTTCATATAACATCCCTATAGAGATGTATATCGAAAACGGACTAGTAGCCATTAGAAGTTGCCAAGTTCCCCGAGAATATCGTAGAACCTGATATTTTCTATGAGCCACTGTAAACACCACCCTATCTGGCTATCTTTCCCAAGGTTTATGCTCTTCAAGAAACTCTAATCCAAGAATAAGACGCTCATTTTCTCGCCCTGCTATTCCTTGGATAATCAACTCGTCTTCTCCTAGATGGAGACGTCCTTCAAATCTCGCCCTGCTATTCCTTGGATAATCAACAAGGAAATATATTATCCTTTTGAATGATATCAAATACTATCTCCACTTCTCTCTAACCTTCTGGGCACTTTAATTCACCTTTGGTTGTGAATTTTTCTGGTTCCAGACTCTCTTATGAGATAGGTCACTTTTCCCAACTCCGACTCATAATTCTACTATCTTGAAAGGAGACTCTTCTTGGCTCGAACCTTTGACTTGTAGCTTTAGTCATAATAGGTTGATCCGCGATCCGCATATCAAACTCATGGATTGGTGGCAACTCCATAATCTCTGGTTGGACTGCATGTGCGACCTGCTCGAAGATATCTGGTATTTCGATTAACTCCTTTCCCATGAATAGTTTTGAATGGCGGGTATTGGAAAATGCATACGAAATAATGTAGGTAATAGAGTATGGTCTATTCCCTTTTTCATCAATTCCTTGTTTTTGAAATCTTGATGAAGGGTTATAACTCTATTAAAATCGCGATTTGCTAAGTTATAGGCAATCCTTGGATAAATGTAGGATACTAATTTCCCGGCATATAGATTGCTTGAGATTCCTCCCAGACTTGCATCTCGCAGATTCTTGATTCTCTTGTCGAAGATAGCAATATCAACAGAATCAATTCCTTCCTTGAATGTTGATTTGATCAGAATTCTGATGGCTCCAATATGGATTCACTGCATCTTCTGCGCATCTCTCTATTCCTCCTGCTGAGTTCCTCTCTAATTTCTCTCATCCGAACTAGCTGCATTTCCATCACATTACTTGTCAGCTCCATGGGAATTGCGATTTCCCCTGCTGTGACTTTGTAGATGATATGATGATTTCTCTTCTTTAGGAAATGTGCTAAAGTCTTGTCTAATCTCCCCATGGAAAACCCATCATAGATTTGGAGTTTTGGGTCTTCCCTCTTAATTTTCATAAGAGTCTTATGAGAAATTAACATTTGTGAGAAGAATCCAGAGAGATTTTCTTGCGTCTCCTATCGGAAGACGTTCTTTTCTTCAGTCTAATTCTGATTCTCAAGACTCATCCTCGCTATAATCTTCATCTTCTTCGTATATGCTTTCATCCGAAGGAATTCCTTCGAACTGATATACTTGAATTAGATCCTGAAAGTAAACAGCTTCTTCCATTTTTGGAGTTGCTTCAAACTTTTTGATTCCTCGTCTTTGATTGTCTGGACAATCAGTTGATATGTGGCCTTTGGCACCATATGTCCAACAATTGCAGTCTTTGAAACTCTCATTAGCTCTTATATGAGCTCTTCTGAAAGTTTCCTCATTGATGATGATCTTCCTATACTCATTTGATTTGAGCCAGAAGAAGAAGTTCTACTCCGGCTTGGTCCTGACCTCTGCCCCGTTTTGTAATTTCGGGCCTTCTGTTTGGACCAAAACTTTCTAGGTCTCCATGAAGATCCAGATTTCTTGCTACGATCTCTTCTGGCATAAGGATGACTTCTTCTTTTTTATCTTTTTTTGCCTAAATGGTTGGCCTTCCACAATAGTAAGAATATCGTTTTCAACGCAACATAGAGGAACATTTTTGTTTATTCCTCTTAGCCTCTTGTAATTTTTATGGAGCGCCGCTTGATAGCACCATTTTGCAAGCTTAATTTTGAGGAACGACACTCTCCTTGCTACGATATCCAGTCTATCCTCTAGAGGTGGGTGGTATTCTTTGATCAGCATTTCTCTCCATGGACTTGGGATCTTAGCAAAGAATAATGCGATGACGTCTCGTTCCTGTATTGTTTACTTCCATCTATACTCTGTAAAGAGTTTAATGAATTCATCTACGTGAAAAATATCACGTAACTCCAGGCTATGAAGTGATTGCATGTATCGTCTGGCTTTATCGTCTTCGACTCCTTCAAAGTAGCCCACTCCAACAAAACCTGCTTTAAGTACTTAAGCCATTTTGTTGACGATTTCTGCCAAGACTTCGCCAGCCTAGACACTTTCTACTATCTCAGGGTTAGTGGCTTCCCAATAAATTTTCTTTGATCCTTCCAAACTTATCTTTAGAAGTGAGATAAAGTTTTCTTTGTCCAGATCTAGCGTTCCAACTGCGTTCTTCATTGCATCTGCCCGCTCATCTATGGGTAGTTCTCGGTTCTTGAAGTTCAATATATCTAGGTTCAACACTAATCCATACGGATGTATTGGCTCCAGTTGAGATCTCCCACAAGGCGATTGCATATATTTTGGCATTTGGTTCTCTTTCTTGTTTCTGCGGGATAAATACAAGAACCAGTAGCGAAATCTCCCGTTGGTGGTATATTTTCGCCTGTTGGAGGGTCATGGGATCCCTTGCTTTCTGCCACATTAGTTGGCTTCTATGGTGTATTTCGGGGAGTTTGTTGTTGCCCCGTAGATACATTTTCTTGCATTTTTAGATCCACAAGACCCAATCCTGCAAAGGATTGTGCAAGGTCGTGCAAATTCTCCAAATTTGTTCTATCCATTAGGATAGATTCTTTCGGTTTAGAAAAGCAATCATCTTTCCTGCATCTCCCCTTTTGATGTAACAGGGTTCTGTGCCGAAAGATGGATATCCTTCTCTTCTCCTTGCCATACTTGGTTTGGTTCCAAGATGGTCAATCTCCTTTGAACATCCTTGAGTGTTTCAAGGATCTCCTTCTGTTGGTCGAGGATGGTCTCTCCATAACTCTGCACCGTCTTCTGGATTTCTCTAAAACCTATAATCTTTGATTTTTCTCCACTCACTTCTTCCCAATTAGGTCCCTTCATGATTTCTTCTAGAAATATAAATGAGGTTTTTGGATATCCGATGGGGACTGATTGGGACGCTTTCTCCAGATTTCCTTAGTGGAGAATCTTCCCTGGATGTTTGTGAAGTGGATGAGATCAGCTGCATTCCCTTCTACAGGTATCTCCTGTTCAAGAGTCTTTTGTCTGATCCTTTCTCTCCCTTCCTCTGAGCTTGACATCTTGAAAGGCTGCTTTAGCTCATTCATGAGCTTTTTATGGCTTTCAAGAGTATTGTCACATCTTCGAAGAAATTTTGTTTTTGTCTTTTCAGAATATGGATATATTCCTGGTTACTTGAGTTTTCACTTAAATATTCCTGTGGAGTGTTTTCTCTCGAACTTTCGTTCGAATTCATATTTTACTCGTATGTCTCATTCGTTAGGATTGCACATAACATAATAAATATAATTCATGATTTCTTAAATAAACCTATGCTCTGATACCAATTTTGTGTGTAGGATCGGATCTTGCATGGATGTTAATTTAGCGGACCAATTTAGTGAATAGTGGGAATCAATTAGGACTAAAATTTGATATTAAAAAATTTGAAGGACTCAACTAAAATTTTAAATTATAAAATCTGAATTGAAATAAGAGAATTAGTTTTTTTTCTTTTCTTTTTTAATATATAAGGGCAAAATGGATAGTTTACTTAAAATATGGGGCATTTCATCTATGAAAAAGTGAACTTGGTAGAAAAGAAAGTATCACCTTCTGACATGGGTAACATAACTCATTTCCCCTTAATTTTATCTAGATCTTTCATAATAGGGCTTCAATGAGTTGACACCACTAAAACATGTCCAAGTGTGATGCCTAGAACCCTAGCTACAAGCTCATAAGGAGGTTTCTATTATGAAGTAGTAATAGTAATTTAATTTGAAGTCATTTTTGCATATTAATTGCTCTTTTAAAAGGGGTATTATTGTAAGTTAGTTAAAATAAAATCCATACTGGCATCATTGTTTTGGGAATATGACAACATATTGTCGAGACTCGAGAATTCCCAAATCCAAACCCCGCCAACCTATCCAATCAATCTGCTGCTCTTTTTAATTCCGCAGAAAGAAATAAAAAAATATGTGCTCATGTTGTCATTCCATTTCCCTCCCTTAATTCCCTCTTCACCTTCTAAAAAACTTTCTTCACACAGGGCATTTCTACATACGCAAAGCGCTCACAAAAATCCTTTTCATTTTTTATATTTTTATTTCTTTCTCTGTTCACTAGTCCAGAGATCGGATCGCTTTTCGCCTCCGATGATGAACGTATGCAAAATTCTACAGATGAATCCACAGTCGTTGCTGATTATCATGATCTTGTGGTCTCAGATCCTCTTTGAGGTGATGATATGGTTAATTTTGAAGCTTTATTTTGAATATTTGTTTTGATTTCTGTGTAATTTTAAATTTGGCATTTTCAGGCTTCAGGATCTTGATTCAGCGGTGGCGAGAGACTATTTATTATTCAGGTTCGTCATCAATTTAAATCCTCTGTCTCAATTACGGAGGAACCTCCTCTGTGGTTTATTTGGTTTTACCTTCAAAACGGTCTCTTCAATATTTACTTAATCAAATTAAAATATTTGATGAGTCGAAAGTAAAGTATGCAGAAATGTTATATCAAATTAAATTAATCTGTTGGATTCAGTTCATTTATGTTCAGTTAAATTTAATTATTAATTTTAATATGAGATAGGAAAATACCTACATTCATATTTAAAACTTTTATTTAGGTTTTATCAAGTTTTTTCGAGTACAAAAATATATTGATATTACTAAATATATACATAAAATTTAAAAACTCATTCGGTATTGCTTGATTAATCTATACTAGGAATTAAAATCTAGATGGATTAGTATTTGATATGGTAGCACTATTAAAATAAAGAGGGAGTAGCTGTATTTTAATGTTATGTACACTCATAAACAACTTTGTTAATAAAAGATAGTGTCCTTCTGCCATACACCTGGTGTATTAATACACTTCAAATTTAAGTTATTAGATTAAACTCATTTCAATTTTAACCATTAGATCATTATATTTATTAATAACCGGTTACCTGCTAAATTAGTTACTAAATTTAATGATTGAACCTACGCCTAATAAAACAGTAAATTGCTTATGCGTGTCCAACTGAAGAGGCATACAAACATGCTATTTTTTTGTTTAGTTTTATTAATTATGTTTCTTTGACTCTTTTTTTTTGTGATAAAATAATATGTATACATGGGTAATTAACAGTATTTTTTTCTGGAAAAAACTTCAAACTAATAAACCAGTAGAAATTCTTCCAATTTTCACAAACTAATTTTATATAGTACAATTTCTATAAATTAATAATAGTATTTGGCCCAAACAAGATACATTTAATGAATATTAGCTTATTGATATCAATTTAGTCTATAAACCTCGAACGGGAACAAGAGAAAATAGTCTAATAAAGAAATTTTTTATTTACCAGGTACTACCTCCCTTTTTTTATAGATGTTTGTTTAGCTATAAATAAGAAAATTAAGAAGTATAGGTAATTGACAAATAAACCCTCAATTAAATTATATAGATATAGTATGTTTGATAATTAGATATTATTTTAGGAATAATTACAGGGGTAGTATTGAAAAAAATATGGATAAAAAGCTAAAAGGACAACTATTTATAAACAAAGCAAAAAAAGCTTAAAAGAACATCTAAAAAACGGAGGTAGAATTAATTTAGAGCGTTTACATTATAATTTTTTTTTTTTTTTTATTGTATCCCCAATAGAAGGAATACATCTCGAGATATTAGCAATACTAATAGCAAATTATATAAAAAAAATCTATGTCATTCTCCATTTTTATTGTTAATCATTTTCCTCTCTTTAATTTATAATTTATTTGATGAGACATGTAAATAATTATGTATTTACTAACACTAACAACGTTTTTTATTATTTACAAATTAAAAAAATAGTTAATTCTCTTACATAAAATCTACATCTGTTAATATTGACATGTTACCAATAGCATATTAACATATATCCACGATATTTATACGATACTATGTCATAACTTATTGTCATGCTTTAATTTTGTTTGTATTACAATTGAATTAATTAAACATCATCTAACATCTCCCAACTCCCACTCTTGTTTTTAGCTAACGATAACTGAATCATCTACATAGTTTTTGTTAATAATTTTACGTAGTCGACCTAAAAACGAAAAAAGGTGGAATCGAAAGAAAGATCCCCGAATGAAAAGAATTATAATATCTTATTATTTTTTGTGTTCACCCTTCAATTTAATACAATATATCGATACAATATTGCCAAGTTTAAAAGAAGTATTATTAATCATTTTTAGGGACAAGAAGTATTAATTAATATTAATATTATATAAAGCTAGATTGTTTTTTGACACAACATGAATTGATAAGTTTACTCATAAATATATTTTATAAATAACCTATAAACTCGTAACTCGTAATGAGATGGCATATTTTTATTATATATACGAAACTGAATTAATTATTTTAAAAAATAAAAATGTATATTAGTTATTAATTATTATTTATGAAATATTTTTCCATGGTTGGGATTGTAAGAAAATATCAATACCAATCCATTATTAGATCTATAGAGAAATTAGGCAAATGTGTTATGGGTCCTACACAATTGATTAAAAACATTTAAAAAAAATTACTTGTTGCTAACCTGCTATAGTAGGTAAAAGACATAGGTGTATTAATACACTAGGTGTATTATAGAACTACCCTAAAAGATAAGAAAAGACAAAACATAATTATACCCTGTACTATAAAATCCAACTTGTATTCTAAAGATAAGAATGTATTATAGTAAAAAACATTGTAGCAGGTCGTAGTAGCTATATGGTCTATTTGGTCAGATTAGTAACGAAGGTATAACAGTAACATATTAATGAAGCACTTTAACAAGAGCCAACAAACAATAGCTAAGGCATGATGATATTACTATTTAGCCCTTATAATAGCTACCAAATCAGCCCAAGTTTATTATATATTGTTCACTAACATGCAAGGACGAAAATATCGATTTTTATGGAGTCGGTGTTTCAATTTACGAAGATTTCGGTGAGATCTCGATTAATATCGAAATAACGGTGCAATTTTCTGAAAAATATTAAAAAATATATTAAAAATCTAAAAATTTAACATGATATATTTACAATTATTATAACAAACTCAAATACATATACACATCTTAAATTTGATAGAAATAGATTTATTTACAACTAATTTATAAATATAAAATAATATAAACAATGAGTGACAATATAAAATATTTTTTGACGTTTTTTCATACAACATTACTAATTACTAGTACGAAAATATTATATTAAAAATTCGAAAGTTTAACAAAATATTTTAAAAGTATTATAACCAACTTTAATACATAAATTCATCTTAAAATTATAAACAAAACAAAAGATTTATAAAAATGCCCAATTATTATTTTATACTTAGTTTTTATATTTCTAATTTTCATTTCGATAATTAATTATGGACCAATTATTTTCATTTTGATAACTAATTATGGACCAAAAATACTCAATTATTTCTAATTTTCATTTTCATAAGGTATATATTATTGTAAGTAGAATTTTACTAAATAGGTTATATAAATGTTATGTAGATATAATAACATGTTGTTGACTTGGTTTGGTGGTTAAAGCTTAGAGCCTCATTCTAGAGGTCTCAGGTTCGAAACCAAGGTTGGGAAATTTTTTTAAAAAAAATTGCTGAAACAAGAAAAAAAAAAAAGAATTTGGGCGAGATTCTCGCCAAAATCTCGCGATTTTTCAACAAAAAGCTATTACAGACCAATCTCGTCTCAGGAGAGCCCATTTTGCGAGATTTTGCCGAAATTTCACGTTGAATCTACCTTTTCTTTTTTCTTTTCTTTTTTCTTATACAAATAGGATTAATAAATCTTCATCATCAACCCAACTATCATTAAATCTTACTTGACTATAGTTATTCTAAAATTAACAAAAAAAGAAAAAAGAAAAAAAGAAATCATATCAAAACATAGAATCCTTCACAAGAAATCGAAGAGTAACTATTATCCTCTCACCAAAATCCCAAAATTCTGCAAGAACCCAAACAAAAAATCCCAAAATTCCCAGAAATCCCGGATATAGAATCTATCTTGCGACAAGGAGAGGAGCCCATTCAACGATGGCATCAGTTACCCTGCGTAGCCGCTATACTGATATAGATAAGTCAATACGCGTTGGTTTTGGTAGGTGGAGTGCTGCTGATTTTCAGAAAGAGCAGGCCGTAAACGATCGTTAGAATCCACCTTGGAAGCGGTGGTTAAATTCTAGGAGGCTAGGGAGTTGTCATTCTAACTAAACTGCGGTTGATCTAAAGAAAAGCCTTGGTTTATTTGCTTGAACTTGTTCTCCAATGAAGCGCCACCACCGCCGCTGGCGGAATATAGTTTCTGCACCCAGTGTTCTTGAGACGACGTTGTGCCGGTATCAGATTCCAGCTGGAAAGTGATTTTGTTTGTACTCAAGTCATCTTGAAGCAACGACCAAAAATTCTCTCACCCTTTTCACCTCTACTATCAAAAATCCGTCAAACAAATTAATAGATTAATAAATTATGACTTCAAAAAAGTATGAACATAAAATATTACAAGGCTTACAGTAAAGCTTGGTTCCAATCCATGGTTTGAGAAGAAAGGTCAAATTAGGATCTTAGGGAGGTGGGAGTTGTTTTTCTCCAAATGATAAACGAAAATGAGAGATGATGGCTATGGAAGATGAGTTAATTAAATTAAGTGGCAATAATGACGTTGATTTATTAATTCTATTTGTACAAGAAAAATTAAAATGAAAATCAAGTGCGGAATTTCGGTGCCACGTGTGCAAAAGTCTTAAATTTGTGCCGGAACATGCATTTTTCGGTGAAAATTTGAATTTTGGGACGAAAATTGGATAATCTCAAAATATATGGGACGAAATTAAAAAGAAAAAAGAAAGTCACGAAACTTTTAGCTGAAGTGGCTATAATTATGGGACAATATATATTTTTTTCCAAATAAATTGTGATAAATGATAATTGAAGCCCAAGCCCAAACTTAAGCCCGAGAAACTTTTGAGATGTTTTAGTGTCGTGTAGTTTATACGAAGGTTGATCAACTATTTGTATACACAGAAGTTCATTTGACCTTGTGTATGTGAATACATTTTTGATGGTTAATTAACTTGTATTTTGGCTATGTGACCGGTGAACTCCTATTATTTTTTTGTTCACAAAAACTGGATATTGATAAAAAATGCGGTGGAATAATATTCCTCCACCGAAGTTACTCTTCATCGGTCAAAGTTTGTGTTCTTCAACCAAAAAATTATTGTTAAGACACGTTCCATCCAGCAAAAATTATTGTGTGGCTCCAGCGACGGATTCAGGATTTAGTAATGGGGTGAGTTGAAACATAAAATATATATATATTACATATATATATATATATATTGAAGAATTGTTAGAATTTAACGAACTTCACTTGCTATAAGGTTTAAAAGAAAGAAAAAAAATTAGGAATAGAGTCTATGTAGAATTTTTTTCCCTTTTTTTTGAAGATTTACTAAAACAATCAATAGATGAGTGTAAAAAGAAGCAATTAGGCTTGGTTTTGAATATGTATTATTTATTTATAAATGCGTTAGACACTAGAACGTGAACAATGAAATTAAATTAGGTGGCTTAGCTGAAATCGGGAGCAAATAATAAATAAAATAATAAAATTATACTAGTAAAAAATAAAAATAACGTTTAACAAATTATATATTGAACTAGAGCTTGATGTTGATCAAAGCTAGATCCGCCTCATTTCCACCTAAAAGTTAAAGTAGTATATCTATTAACTTTAGGAAATGGTTTACTCGTTTAATTTACAAATAAGAGAGTTAGCTCAATCAAATGGGGAGCCCTTTTAAACCAAAAAATAAAATAAAATGAAAGCTTAATAGTTTTAAGGGTAATTCTATCTCTCTTTGAAGTCACTATGATATGAATTTTCCATTTCCCTAAAACCAAACTTCACCTCCAACTCGTCTTCTATCTCTCCACCCTTCTATTGCCATCAACTCGATAAAAGTTTCGCTGCATGAATCAATTGCTCATTCTTCTTCATACTAAGTTCATTTCTAAGAGACACAAAGGAAATAAAAGGTTCCAATAAAGCTCTAGGAAAACAAAGGCAAAAAATCCCTCTTAATCTAAAAAAGGAGAGAGAAAGAAAATAGGCCTACTTAATGGAAGGTCCGACTTCTGTTTACTAGATAAATTAAGGATAAAATTAGGGAGAAACATTGCACTAAACAATGTGAAATATCATTTACTATGCCAAATAATGTAACTTTTAAAATGTGACTTGTTTTGAACTGGAGGAAAGAGAAGTCATTATAATATAACAATGTTCAATGATATCATCACGACCTCTCTTTCTGCAATCTTCGGGTCATGAGCCTGATGAGTTCGAAATTCCTCGATCCGATGAGAGAGAAGAGCGGAACTACTTTTTCCCTGAATAAGTAAGGCCCCCTTATAACCTGGTCGAACATGGGAGCGGGATTCTCTAAAAAGCCAAGGTCGTGGGCGGCCAAGAGGGCCCACTTGGAGCCTTAGTGGGCTATAAAGTAGCAGCAACTTTGTTGCCTATTTTTGATATTTTCATTAAACTTCACATCTCTGCTTATAATAAGCTTATGATGTCCCTTTTCAACACACCATAATCTGTAGCCTTTTGTTCCATCTGGATAACCAAGAAAAACACATCTTAGTGCCCTAGGGTCCAGCTTATCCTGCCTTACATGAGTAAATGTCAAACACCCAAATACCTTGAGCTCTGAGTAATTTGAGAGCTTTCCATACCGGATCTCATCAGGTGTCTTAAAATCTAAGGTTGATGAAGGGGTTTTGTTAATCAAATAGCAGGCTGTGTTCACTGTTTCTCCCCAAAAAACTTTAGGAAGTTTTGCATCTATCATCATGCATCTAACTTTTTCCAGAATAGTTCTGTTTAATCTCTCAGCTATGCCATTCTGTTGTGGATTTAGGGGTACTGTTCTGTGCCTGACAATCCCTTTCTCTTTGCAGAAATCAGTTAATTCATTTGATAAATACTCAAGTCCATTGTCTGTTCTTAAGTACTTGAGTTTCCTTCCTCTTTGATTTTCCACCTGAGCAAGCCAGTCTTTGAACCTCATGAATGCCTCACTTTTCTGTTTTAAGATGTATACCCATACCTTCCTGCTGAAATCATCTATTGTTGTCATGAAGTACTTGCCTCCACTTAGAGTTTATGTTCTAGCAGGCCCCCACACATCAGAGTGTGCATAATCTAGAATTTCCTTGGTGGTGTGTGCACCTTTTCCATAAGCCAATTTCTTTGACTTCCCAATGGCACATTGATCACAAAAATCCAAACTACTTGATCCTATATTTCCCAACACACCTCTTTTTGAAAGTTCCAACATTCCTTTTATACCAATATGGCCCATTCTTTTATGCCATATCATGGTTTCTGTCCTGCTCAAAATAGCATCCACAGTACCCATTACTGACTCTCCAACTAGAACAAATAGACCATACTGTTTTTGGCCTTTCAATACTACCTTATTGTTCTTAGTGATGTGAATATATCCATTCACTGTTCTGAATTCACACCCAGTTTCATTCAAGGAACCAAAAGATATCAAATTCCTTTTGAGTGATGGTACATACTTCACATTTGAGATAATTCTTGGAACACCATCATACATTTGGATTTTAACTGAGCCAATTCCCCTTACTCTGCACGATTGATCATTTCCCAACAGCACAATTCCTCCCTCAGACTTATTTAGTTCTTGAAACAAGTGCTCATATGGACACATATAAAAAGAGCAACCTGTATCTAGAACCCATTCCTTGGTTATCTTTACCTCAGAAACATTTAATACTTCAGTTGTGTCCTCTACTTGCTCAACTACAGCAGTATCTGCTCCTTTCTGGTCTGATTTATTCTTCTTCAATGGGCAATTCTTTTTCAAATGTCCAGTTTGTTTACAGGAGTAACATCTCCTCTTTTCCACCCAATCTGATGGTTTCTCGGAATCATCTCCACTAATTTTATTATATTTCTGCCCTTGATTTTGTAGCTTCTTTTTTTGATGCTGTTTTTTTAATTTGATATTCAAGCCTTCAGCAGTTGGATTTAACTTTTGATCACCTTGTAGTTGTAGCCCCTTTGTTTTCAGAGATGTGACTATTACATCATAGCTCAATTTCTCCTGTCTACCAAACATTAGAGTATCCCTAAAATTTCCAAGTGACTTAGGTAAAGAATTTAGTAACATTAGGGATTTATCATCTTCCTCCAAATTCACACCAAGATCTTCAAGATCATCAGTTAGGCGATTAAAATCATCCAGTTGATCAATCAAAGCCTTGTCCTCAGTCATCTTAAACGAAAGTAATATCTATTTAAGAAAAAGTTTGTTTGTTACCGTTTTTGATTGATATAACTCCTCCAACTTCGACCAGGCCTCCAGAGTTGTTTTGCATCTTGAGATTTCTCTGAGCGGCTTATCTCCCAAACAGAGAATGATAAAACTGAGAGCTTTCTGATCAGTTTCTTGAAACTTTGGTCTCTCAGCAAGTGGCCAATCCTCTTGAGCCTTCAACGCCATGGATAGCCCATTTTGGATTAGAATTGCGTTCATTTTTATCTTCCATAGTGTGAAATCATTTTTCCCAGTGAATCTATCCATTTCCATCTTCATACCAGCCATGGATCAATATCAGCAAGCTTTGGTTTCCCACAGACGGCGCCAATTTGTAACACTGAATCACATAAAATCACAAGTTCTACGTTCAGACAGAAAAACAAGAACAACAGCTGAACAATATGAAGCAATTTGGATGAACAGAAAAGAAGAACAGGCCGAACACAATTCGCACAACAACCGAACATTCAAAACACTCACACAAGAAGTTTTACGTGGTTCGAACAACAGTTCTACATCCACGGAGGATTATCCCACCTCAATTCACTATCAATTTCTCAAGATTACAAGAATTACACTCGGATTGCACAAACCCCTCATTTAGAACCCTAAACTGAATACCGCAAACCCTAGCATCTAATTCTCTCTCTTCGAAAATTGAATCAAAGGGAAAACTGTAAAATTGAATGCAATACATCAAGTTACACAACTCTGTATATAAGAATAAGCTCGAATCTTTTAGATATGTGAGTCACAAGCTGAACAGCTTCACAACGGTTTAAAAACCGTTGTCTGTTTGCAAGTTGCAGGCGATTTCATAACTACCCTGAACCGGCGGTTATGATTTCGGTTTCCAATCTGATTTTAACTCTCCAAGCTGGTTCCTGAACTTTCTAAACCGGTTCCTTGATCAGCAACACCTTTTGTACAAAATATGAATACTCTTGATGTAATTGATCCAGAATTCACACGACGTAACTTCCGCATTAACTGAGAATTTTGCTAAGATGAATTCAATCATCTCACTCTTTAGAAAGCGGATCTTCCCGCAGGGTCGAAAATAGCTATTGTCCGAACTTAGACTCAATCCTTCCTTCCGGCCATACAACAGCTTTTGGCTGTTTTGGTTCATCAACGGTTTTTTAAAAAAAACAAATTATTGCATATTTTCTTGTAAAGTATTTCCTTCGTGAAAAAGAAAAGAAAAATTATATCTGATAAAGTTACAATTTTTTTTTTGATCAATTATAAACATCCTAAAAAACACAAACTCATACTTACATGACTTCATATATTTTTTAATTTGACTGATTTAACCACATTATTATATTTGGGAAATTAAAATTCTAAATTTTTTACATTGACTAATAAAATAAAACATTGCTTTTGAAACAAGACAACCTTTTTCGGAAAAGAAATTTATTTTTGGAATAGAATTTTTTTTCTTTGTGAATTAAATATTTTTTCTCCTTTTTAAAGAATTAAATGGGTAATTATTATAGGTGACTGAGGTACTCGATATTCTTAATACAAAATCATGCCCTCTTTTATACCGGGGATGCAATTATATATCATAATTTTTTATCCATGAAAATGTAGTAATTTGTTTACGGGGAAAAATTGGTAACAATGCCCCTTAAGTTTGTCATAATTAAGAAAATGTCTTTTAAGTTTGGTACTTTTTAAAAATGTCTCATAAATTACAAAAAAAAAAATTGATAAAAATACCCCGTCACCGGCCCCATGAGATCATTTGTTACATTTTATGTTTCACTACATTCATTAACCGACACGTGTATGGTATCATGTCACAAATTAATATGAATTGAGTGTAACAGCGGATGAAACACCTGCTGTAACAGAGAATTCGAATTGGTCACCGGTTACTACCTGTTTCTCAGTCTGTGACAGGCTAACGTGGCATTAACTTTTTGGGAAAATTAGTAAAAATGTCTCTTAAGTTTGTCATAATTAAGAAAAATATTTTTAAGTTTGTCACTTTTTAAAAATGTCCCATAAGTTACAAAAAATTGATAAAAATATACCCTGTCACCGATTACCCAACTGGTGACGGATTGACTTGGCATTAATTTTTTTAAGTTGATGTGGTTTTTTTTTATATGGTGTGACATTATTTTTTTTTCTTATAATTGCTGATTTAAATTTCAAAATATATTAAAAAAAATGTACACAGTATTTTTTGTTAAATATGAATATTATAAAAATTATAGTATAACTTATTTTTGTAAAAAAAAAAAAATATATCAAAATTTCAAAAATCAAAATTTATTTACAAAACAAAATCTGAAAAATATTTAAAAAAATATAAAAAATAGTTTAAAAAAAACTTCTAAGAATCTAAAAGAATCTACAGTAACTCCCTCAGATTGTCGCCGCTGCCGCCGCTTTCGAGACCATCGCCTATTGCTGTACCCAACTCAAATTAGTCGACTACTCTATCAGTCATTTCAATCTCCCAAATCAAAACAAAAGTAAGTCTCAAGCCTCAAATTGGGACGACAAGGATGCCGGCGGAACCATGGTTGCCGGCTTTCAAAATAGAATGGGCAATCATGGTCGTCGGCATTCGAAACAAAATAGGCGGATGGTAATTCGAATGGCCGGACCTCCATGATTTCAGATCTAGTCTTAGACCAGTCCTAGATCTGGTCGTTTGAAGGCTAAGGTAAAAAATTGGATGTCAACAATTATTTGGATCGAAAGTCGAAAGGACGAATGAGCAAGCAGTGGCGATGGCACTAGGTTGGTCGGAGAGGTTGCAGATCTTTATTTGATATTTTTTCCTAGATTATAAAATTAGTTTTTAGATTTTCAAATAATTTTCATATGTTTTAAATAATTAATTAATTGAAAAAATTATATCAATTTATGTTTTTATATATAGTTTAATTTTGAATTTTGTATATCAATATTTCATTTTTATCATCCTAATTTATAATTTAAAAGAAAAGAATAATAACAAAGAAAACGAAAAAAAATTATTAATGTCACATAATATAAAAAATCACAACAACTTTTAAAAAAATTAATGTTACGTCAGTTCATCACCGGCTGGGTAATAGGTAGTAGCCCGTGATGTGGTATTTTTATCAATTTTGTGTAACTTAGGGGGCATTTTTTAAAAAGTGTCAAACTAAAATGACATTTTCTTAATTATGGCAAACTTAAGATGGATTTTTACCAAATTTTCTTAAAAGATTAATACCACGTCATCCTCTCACCGGCTGGGTAACAAGTAGTACTCGGTGACGGGGAATTTTTATCAATTAACTAATAAGATATTTTTTTAAAATATAAAGTTTAAAAGATATTTTCTTAATTATGACAAATTTAATAGACAATTTTACCAATTTTCCACTTTGTTTATAGGAAGCAGTATAACCTGGTCAACAATCCATAAACAAAAAATAAATATTACCTCCGTCCCAGTTTATTTTGCACACTTCCCGTTTTCGTTCATCCCAACTAACCTTACATACTCCTTAAAAAAAGTTATAATACAATATCCACCTTGAAAAGCCAGAAACACTTAAAAAATATTTTTTCTTAATACTTATGTTAACCTCCTATGTGCAAGATTAGTCGGGGCGGAGGTAGTAACAAACAACTATAGATATAAATATAAATAATAAATAAATATGGTAAAAATGGCTGGGAAACGTGGCAAAACGACACTGTTTTTCTCCCTTGTGAAATAAACGCTTTCGGTGGAGGTTACACGTAACTCAACAGTAGCGCCTTTATAAATCCAAAACATTCCATCAGTTTCATAGCATCAGTCGGTTTACGGTGCACTGAAATTAAATCCCAACTCGCACACACACACACAGTGATCAGTGAGAGAGAGAGTAGAAATGTCTGGCACTCAGGGTCAAGTCATTCGCTGCAAAGGTGATGTATCATGCTGATTTTGGACCACTTCCGTATTTGCCGAAAATTTCTGAGTTGTTTTTTTTTTGCTTATTATGATGATATTATGATCTGTATCTTCTGATTCTTCTTTTCTCTGTCTTTCTCGTGATTTTGTTTCTCGGATCTCTTGTATTCCCTCTGTGTTTGATGCTTTTGGTGTATTTGAGTCTAC
This sequence comes from Ajuga chamaepitys, assembly GCA_958295605.1. Lineage (NCBI taxonomy): Eukaryota > Viridiplantae > Streptophyta > Magnoliopsida > Lamiales > Lamiaceae > Ajuga > Ajuga chamaepitys. The sequence continues at coordinate 8,947,994 of OY282499.1, forward strand.
GTATAACTAATCGGAGTTTGATATGTTAGTTATGATCTATTTGCATCATAATTACTTGATTGACTCTGTTTATTGTATTATTAACGATAATCATGCACCAAATATATATTTGTTAATTTCTCACTAAAAATTGATTTTGCACTAAATGATTTTTTTTTTTTATTTGCCTGTAATTATTTAACAACTCTGGTTTAATATTATGTTTTGGAAACATGCTATGTTGATGTATGTGATTCAGCAATTCGAGTATAATGATTAATCTAGCGAATTTGTTGTACAGCCGCTGTGGCATGGGAAGCTGGAAAGCCTCTTGTGATTGAAGAAGTGGAGGTGGCGCCACCGCAGAAAATGGAAGTTCGTCTGAAGATTCTCTACACCTCCCTTTGCCACACCGATGTTTATTTCTGGGAGGCCAAGGTAGATTAATAATCTTCACACCCTATTATCGGAATCTGTATATCGCGAATTAAACAAATTTTATTCTATGTTGATTTTATCTTTGTTGTGAAATTCTGATCGTATTTTATTTTTCGGGTTCATTGAGGTGTCCTTAAATTCGTGTTGCAGGGACAAACACCTCTGTTTCCTCGTATATTTGGCCATGAGGCTGGAGGGTATGGTTATAAATCCAAATTTAAATGCATTGGAGTTGGTTTTTGTTAATTCTGGCTATACTGAGGGTTTTTTTCTTGGTGAAATGTTTCACCTGATCCGTTTCTTGCACAGAGTCGTGGAGAGTGTTGGCGAGGGCGTGACAGAACTCGCGCCAGGCGACCATGTTCTTCCCATTTTCACGGGCGAGTGTAAGGAGTGCCGTCACTGCAAATCATCGGAAAGCAACATGTGTGACCTTCTCCGGATAAACACTGACAGAGGGGTCATGATTGGAGATGGTCAGACGAGGTTCTCCAAGGATGGGAAACCGATTTACCACTTTCTTGGGACGTCAACCTTTAGTGAATACACTGTTCTCCATGTTGGCTGTGTTGCCAAGATCAATCCATCTGCACCTATGGATAAAGTTTGCGTTTTGAGCTGTGGAATTTCCACAGGTTGAATTATTGGCTATCCTATTATGTTGGAAAATTGTCATAGTTTCATTTACGTGTATTGATTGAGTTGCATTTTTGGGGATTGAAGGGCTTGGTGCAACTCTGAATGTTGCCAAACCGACCAAGGGTTCGACTGTTGCTATTTTCGGATTAGGGGCTGTGGGCCTTGCTGTGAGTATTAGTAGTTACAATCTCTTTTTCTAGCATAAAAAAATAATGGTGGTGAGTGTCAATTCCCTTGTTTTCAGGCTGCTGAAGGGGCTCGAATTGCTGGGGCTTCAAGGATTCTCGGCATTGATTTAAACCCGGCTCGTGCTGCTCAAGGTTCTATTCAGTATTCGAATTTTTTAATGTGTTTTGTATGAAATATGATGGTTGCAGTCAATTATTGTGACTAACTTTTGTTTCTAACAGCAAAGACATTCGGTATCACTGAATTTGTGAACCCGAAGGATTATGATAAGCCCATTCAGCAGGTTAGAAGATCCAGGTTAATGATTTATCTTAAGAGTTTGAACTGCCTTTCATAGCACATTTCTTGCTTATTGAGGTCTAAATACTGGATTGGATTATCAGGTGATAGTTGAGATGACTGATGGTGGAGTAGATCGAAGTGTGGAGTGCACCGGAAATGTCAATGCGATGATATCTGCATTCGAATGTGTTCATGATGTAACTGATCAGCTACTCTTTTGTTTCACATTCAATAGAGTTGATTGATATGCTACTGTGAGTACTTGTTTTCTAAATACCGGTGGTTATAGGGTTGGGGTGTTTGTGTGCTCGTTGGAGTCCCGAACAAGGACGATGCATTCAAGACTCATCCGGTGAATCTGTTGAATGAGAGGACTCTCAAGGGAACCTTCTTCGGCAATTATAAGCCCCGGACTGACATCCCGGTTGTTGTTGAGAAGTATCTCACCAAGGTATTATTTGCGAAATGTTCAGCAAAATATTCTTTTTTTACAATAGTTGTTCTAAAATTTGAAGACAACTTTTTGCTTACGTTGCCATTTTTATCCCTAATGAAATATTTGGAACACAATAAGCAGGAGAAAGAGAGGAGAATCTTTATAATAAAGATGATATAGTCGTTTAGCATCAATCCTTAATTCTTGCGTACAAAACTAAAAAACATAATTTTGAGAATATATAATTTAGGGTATAAGAAAATGCAAGATATTAAAGCAGATTGTTCCAGCCTAGCCCCAACTACAACTCGTATACGTTCTCCCGTTAATGATCAAATCACCTGAACCAAAAGGGCATAGTTGTCAAAAAAGAAAAGAACTGAACTTCTATATTTGTTGTGATACTAGGAGATGATAGTCATTCATGTTTCAAAATTGCCAGTTACGGCTTCTTAAAAACATTGACAGTAACCAAACTAAGTGAAGATATGTCAACCATTTTATAATCTCCTTAATCTGCATGCAATTTTGAGAACGAGGGAGTACAAGATCAATCATACAACTACGCAGACTGCTTTTATGACTTCCTTTTCAGTGCTAGGTTGATACACTGACTTTTGTTAAATTTACAGGAGATGGACCTGGAGCTGGAGAAATTCATAACACACAAAGTTCCATTCTCAGAGATCAACAAGGCTTTTGAGCTCATGTTGAAAGGCGAGTCTCTCCGTTGTATCATCACCATGGAGCATTAATGTGGTAGTTTAGCGCGTTCTTTGCACCGGGTTAGGAACAAATACAACTTATTGTGTTCTATTTTACTTAAATAAAAGGAACAAAATGATTACGACTTATTTTTGTTCTATTTTAAGTAGTGTTTGAGAACATGTTCCTGTAGTATATGATATCTGTGGTTTTACTGCTGTATGGGTTTTTCATAGTAGTGTATGGATACTGTTCGATTACATCCTCTTATTATGAAATTATCTTTAAAGGTTGCATATAGTTTGAGCATTTAAAAAGCTAGGCCACCATTTCACTGGATTTGGGGTGGATTTCCAAAGGCTCAATTGCAAAAGGTTGATACGAACTTTTATCAAGTTGAAGGTTGTGTTTATATAAGGTTGGAGGAGACTGAAGTATTGTAGGAAGGATGAAATAAAAGTGGACATAGAAGGTTAAGTTAAATAAATTGATGTTGAGTTTTGTTGGTTGGAGATTTGGTTAGAGCTTGTTTTTATTGTAAAAGAAAATAAAAGTGGACATAGAATGTTAAGTTATATAAATGGGTGTTTGAGTTTTGTTGGTTGGAGATTGGGATGGAGTTTGTTTTTATTATAAATGGTGATATGATGTATGTAAATATATTATGAGTAGTTCTGGAGAAAACACAGTTCGATTAGCTCAATTCTTAATGGATTGAGTCAAGTGATAAGTAAATGGGACAAAATAATATAGTACTACTATTTGATATAAAGCATTGTTAACATAAATAAGTTGACGGGGACCATCTCAAGTCATCTAATCAAAGAAAGAAGGATCTGCTCGAAATTCAAGAAGGGTCAATAATTAGAGCTCGAGCAAAATAAATTAAAGCAGTCATGTCGAATCTTATTGCTGAAATACAAGAAAATATGCAAGAAAAGTGCTTAGAAGGTTCAATGGTGAATGTTGAAAGACCAATAATTAGAGCTCGAGCAAAACAAATTAAAGCGACTATGTTTAAACTTGTTGCTGAAATACAAGAAAACATGCAAGAAAAGTGCTAAGAAGGCCCAATGGTGAATGCTGTTGGGTTGGGGCTTAATTTAAATGATGGGCCACAGCTAAACTAAGTTGGAAGACACTTTAAATGACCTTGGGCCACCAATTTCGTGTTACACCTCAAGCCTATTCGTGTTACACCTCAAGCCTAAGAAGAGATCCATTAGATTGGATAAGTTATGTGTCAAATAAACACTTTGTATGCCAATATAGTCAAGGGTCCTTATCTAGACTTCCTTGAATCATTTGATGTAGTCAAGTGATTTTATCTAGTCCTTTAAGAGCCATGGAATATAGTCAAGGACTTTTGAGTGCTCCTAAGTACTATACTTGCATGTAGGACACTCCAGAGTCACTTTCTAGCCCATAAATATGTCCTACAAAAGTTGTAAAAATTACCGTTGAATCAATTTCGAAAATCAACTTTTCTTTTCATATTTTGGATTCTCTCTTTGTGAGGTATTCAAGTATTCAAGAATTTATCAAGGTCATTGAGCAAGATCTTGTGACGTTCAACCATAGCGAAGTTCTTGGCTGATCATATAGCCAATGGGTCGAGGTTTATCAAGCTCTAAGTAAGATAAAACCGGATTCTCGGTCTGGGGAGACTGCTGCTTATTTTATATCTTTCTTAGATCATTATATCTAACGGGTCCAATGTCTCTATCTATATCGTATTAGTTTGGTATCAGAGCAATCTGGTATTGATCTGATTATCTTCTATCTTTTATCTTTTATTGTTCATTTATGTATTTTTTTTTTAAAAAAAAAAGTACCAAAAAAAAGGGAGGTACCAAAAAAAAGGGAGGTACCAAAAAAAAAAAAAACTCCGTTATAGTTAGTCACTTCATTTCCTACCATATTCAGCCAGTAGTTATAGAGGAAAAAATATTGTACAAGTGCTCGATAATTCCTTGTTTCTTTATAATAGGACGAAGGGATTGTTGAACGTTAGTTGAGATTTTTAAGTTTGCTTTGTTCTTGAATATTGAGAGGTAAAAGGCATTGAGCGATGAGATCACTAGATTGGAGGTAAAAGCCTGCGAGGGATTTATGAGTAACAATAGAGTGAAAATTTGAGTGATACACGAGTGAATTGTGAGGATTACGTACATACTTAGATGGAAGAAGCTTTTGAAAAATAATTTTGCAGGACAAGATTCTACAGTGCAGACCATACAACAATTGAGAAGTATTCTTAATGACATCAACGATCGATTGGAGAGGCTGGAAATTCCAAGAGGGCATGGAAATAATCATGCCTACTAAAGAAGACATGAAGAGGGGTTGGAGACAGATGAAGAAGATGAGAGAGGATCGATTCACCAAGTTCGACGAGGGGGTAGAAGGCACAATAATGAAGTTGACAAAGACTTGAGCAGCATAAAAATGATCATTCCGACATTCCAAGGGAGGAGCGATCCGGAAGCATATTTGGAGTGGGAGAAGAAGGTAGATCATATTTTCGGTTGTCACAGCTTCTCCGAAGATAAGAAGGTGAGGCATGCTGCAATTGAATTCACGAATTATGCCATAGTTTGGTAGGATCAATTGGTACAAATCGAAGACACTACGAAGAGAGGTCGGTGTCTACATGGGCTGAAATGAAGTTAATAATGCGTAAAAGATTTGTACCTTCTCATTATTTTCGTGATTTATATCGAAATTTTCAAGCTATGAATCAGGGAAATAAATAGGTGGACGAGTATTATAAGGAGATGGAGATTGTCATGATTAGAGCAAATGTTGAAGAAGATAGGGAGGCTACCATGACTCACTTCTTGAGTGGACTAAATCGGGAAATTGCGAGCACTACGTGAAGTTAGAGGATATGGTGCTCAATAATGCGTAAAATATTTGTACCTTCTCATTATTTTCGTGATTTATATTGAAAACTTCAAACTATGAATCAGGGAAATAAATCTGTGAACAATTATTATAAGGAGATGGAGATTGCCATGATTAGAACAAACGTTGGAGAAGATAGGGAGGCTACCATGACTCGCCTCTTGAGTGGACTGGATCGGGAGATTGCGAGCATTACGTGGAGTTAGAGGATATGAAGGTGGAAGACCACTGAAGAATAACGGGTCATTCCAAAGAAGTCGAACATCAAATTTTCCATCGTCTAGCAATATGAAAGAAGGAACGCCCAAAACCACCTACGGGACGACTTCAAGGTCTTAACATGAGATATCAAAAAGCAAGAGTAACTGAAAAAGGGAAAGGTATCTCTACTTCTTCTAGAACTCGAGATATTAAATGTTTTTTATGCCAGGGGTTTAGACATATTGCATCAGAATGTTCGAACAAGAAGGTTATGATAATGAGGGGTAATGGAGAGATTGGGTCCGAAAGTGAAAATGGAGAGAGTGGTGATGAGCATTTTGAGGAAATTACGCCCGAGCAAGGAGAACTTTTGGTGGTGAGGAGAGCTCTAAACATACAAATCAAGGTGGCTGAAGCCGAACAACAAAGGGAGAACATCTTCCACACATGATGTTTGGTTCAAGGGAAGGTATGCATATTGATTATTGATGGTGGTAATTATGCTAATGTTGCTAGTACTGAGATGGCGGAGAAACTGAATTTAGTTACCTCAAAACATCTCCATCCTTACTAGTTTCAATGGCTTAATGAATGTGGGGAAATCCGTGTAACTAAAAAAGTTTTGATACCATTTTCCATTGGAAACTACAAGGATGAAATTTTGGGTAATGGGGTGCCGATGCATGCTAGCCATATTCTACTGGGAAGACCGTGTCAGTTCGACCGAAGGGTGACATATGATGGATATCTTAATAGATAAACATTGAAGCATCAAAATAAAATCATTATGCTTGTTTCTTTGACTCCACAACAAGTTCAAGAGGATCAAATCAAATTGTTTCAAACGAGGAGAGCAAGAGAGACTGGGGGAAAGGAAAGGTGATTGAGGGACAAAATCTGAGAGAAAAAAAGAGTGGAGAGAAAAACAAGAGGGGGGGGTTCAAGTGTTCCCGAGGGAGAAAAGAAATTGGAGGAAAGTGAGGACAAAAAAAGATTAAATTTCTTTATAAGAGGGAGCGACCTAAAAAGAGCGATTATTGAGAGAAAGAGTGTGTTGGTGCTGGTGTACAAGGAGTCTTATTTTAGCACTATTGAATTAATACCTTCTTTGTCTAGTTCTTTTATGTCACTTTTGCAGGAGTATAATGACATTTTTTCAGAAGAGGAGCCAAGTGGTTTTCCACCATTGAGAGGAATTGAACATCAAATTGGCTTTATTATGGGGGCAACACTTCCAAACCAACCTTCTTATAGAACTAATCCGGAGGAAACAAAGGGAATTCAAAGACAAGTTAACGAATTGATGAGCAAGGGCAAGATCCGAGAAAGCATGAGTCCATGTGTCGTACCTGTAATTGTGGTACCAAAGAAGGATGGGTCTTGGAGGATGTGAACGACTGTCGTGCCATTAATAAAATCACGGTAAAGTATCGATATCCTATTCCTAAGTTAGATGATATGCTTGATGAATTACATGGTGATGTCATATTCTCCAAAATCGATTTGAAAAGTGGATATCATCAAATTCGGATCAAAAAATGGAAGAGTGCATTTAAGACAAAATATGGTTTATATGAGTGGTTAGTGATGTCCTTTTGCTTAACTAATGCACAGAGCACTTTCATGAGATTAATGAACCATGTTTTGTGAGAGTTTATTGGAAAGTTTGTTGTTGTGTATTTTGATGACATACTTATCTATAGTAAGAACATTGAAGAACATCTTGTTCATTTGAAATTTGTTTTGGATACACTTAGGAAGAGTCTTTGCATGCTAATCTGAAAAAGTGTTCTTTTTTCATGGATAAGGTTGTTTTCCTTGGATTTGTTGTTAGTGGTGATGTGATTGAAGTAGAAAAGAAAATGGTCAAAGCTATTTTAGATTGGTCAATTCCCAAAAATATTTCTGAAGTAAGAAGTTTTCATGGTCTTGCAAGTTTCTACAGGAGCTTGTGAAAGATTTTAGTATCGTTGCTGCACCACTAGATGAAATTGTGAAAAAGGAAGTCGGTTTTCATTGGGGAGAAAAACAACAAACTACTTTTGTTCTTTTAAAGGGGAAACTTAGTTCTGCAGCGATTCTTGCATTATCTAACTTCGATAAAAACTTTGAAATTGAATGTGATGCATCTAGAGTTGGTATAGGAGTTGTTCTAATGCAGAAAGGAAAGCCGATTGCTTTCTTTAGTGAGAAATTGAAAGGAGATCAGCTGAACTATCCGACTTATGATAAGGAGTTGTATGCTTTGGTAAGAGCATTGGAAACTTGGCAACACTACTTGTGGCCGAAGGAGTTTGTCATCCACACAGATCATGAATCTCTAAAATACCTCAAGGGTCAAGGTAAGATGAGTATGAGGCATATCAAATGGGTGGAATTCATTGAATCATTTCCTTATGTGATCAAGTACAAGAAAGGTAAAGAAAACATTGTAGCTAATGCTTTATCTAGGAGGCATGCTTTAATTGCTACATTAGGATCTAAACTGCTTGGTTCTGAGTCTATTAAGGATATGTATGAAAATGATTCTGATTTTTCTTCTGTTTACCTAGATTGTGAACATGCTGCATTTGACGAATTTCATAGACATAAGGGTTAGTTGTTTCATGAAAATAAACTTTGCATTCCCAAATGTTCTATTTGAGAATTACTTGTTCGTGAAGCCCATGGGGGAAGGTTAATGGGACACTTTGGGCACAAAACTTTGGAAAAATTGCGTGATCATTTCTTTTGGCCAGGTATGCATGCTGATGTGGGGAGGATATGTGAAAGATGCATAACTTGTAAACAGGCTAAATCAAAATCACAGCCTCATGGATTCTATATACCACTACCTATTCCTAGTGAACCTTGGGTAGACATATCCATGGACTTTGTTTTGGGTTTACCTAGAACGAGTAGGGGAAAGGACTCTATGTTTGTGGTAGTTGATAGGTTTTAAAAAATGGCACATTTTATTCCTTATCATAAAAGTGATGATGCAACTCATATTGCTAATTTATTTTTTTGAGAAATTGTGCGCTTGCATGGAGTACCAAGAACTATTGTGAGTGATCCAGATGCAAAATTTTTGAGTTATTTTTGGCGTGTTTTGTGGAGTAAACTAGGAACCAAACTTCTATTTTCTACTACTTGTCATCCACAAACTTATGGACAAACTGAAGTAGTAAATAGAACTTTGTCTCAATTACTCAGAGTCTTGATTAAAAAGAACTTGAAGAATTGGGCGGATTGTTTGCCACTGCTGAGTTTGCATATTATAGGAGTACACATTCTGCTACTCAATATTCTCCTTTTGAGGTTGTGTATGGTTTCAACGCATTGAGTCCTCTTGATTTGATACCATTATCAATTGATGAACGTGATCTCGATGGTAAGGCGAAGGCAGAATTAGTTAAGAAGTTGCATGAAAAGGTGAAGCTCAACATTGAGAAGCAAACAGAGCAATATGTGAAACATGCTAACAAACGTCGAAAGCAAGTCAAATTCGAACCAGGTGATCAAGTGTGGCTACACTTGAGAAAAGAAAGGTTTCCGACAAAGCGTAAGTTTAAGTTGCAACCAAGAGGAAATGGGCCGTTTCAAGTGATTGCAAGAATCAATGATAATGCCTACAAACTTGACCTTCCAAGTGAGTATAATGTAAGTGCTACTTTTAATGCCACTGATCTATCTCCTTTTGATGTAGGTTCAGATTCGAGGACGAATCCATTCGAAGAGGGAGGGAATGACGGGAACCGTCCCAAGCTGCCTAATCAAAGAAATGAGAATTTGCTCGAAATTCAAGAAGGACCAATAACTAGAGTTCGAGCCAAACAAATTAAAGCGGACATGTTGAACCTTGTTGAAATACAAGAAAACATGCAAGAAAAGTGCTTAGAAGGTCCAATGGTGAATGTTGTTGGGTTAGGGCTCAATTTAAGTGATGGGCCGCTGCTAAACTAAGTTGGAAGATATTTTTTGAAGACCTTGTGCCACCAATTTCAGGTTACACCTCAAGCTCAAGAAAAGATCCATTAGATTGGATAAGTTATTAGTCAAATAAACCTTTTGTATGCCAATATAGTCAAGGGTCCTTATCTAGACTTCCTTGAATCATTTAATGTAGTCAAGTGGTCTTATTCAGTCCTTTAAAAGTCATTTAATGTAGTCAAGGGCTTTTGAGTGCTCCTAAGTACTATACATGCATGTAGGAAACTTTAGAGTCACTTTCTAGCCTATAAATTGGTTCTGCAAAGGTTGTAAAAATCACCATTGAATCAATTCCGAAAATCAGATTTTCTTTTCATATTTTGGATTTTCTCTTTGTGAGGTATTCAAATATTCAAGAACTTATCAAGGTCACTGAGCAAGATCTTGTGGCATTCAACCATACCGAGGTTCTTGGCTAATCATATAGCCAACGGGTCGAGGTTTATCAAGCTCTAATTAAGATCAAATCGGATTCTCGATCTGGGGAGGCCGCTGCTTATTTTATACGTTGGATTCTTAGATCATCATATCTAACGGGTCCAATATCTCTATCCATATCCGTATCATAAGTCATAAGATATCTATGTACTACTAACCTTCTGTTCTTTGTACGTAGATAATAGGAGCTTTAAATTTAATTTTGTAAAGTGAATTAAATAATTTTCATCATTCATGAAATTTCGTTTAACATATGCTCCATTTGTTTTTTGCTAATGTAACCTTTTTTTATTTTATTGAGTGGTAATGTAATCCAATTAATTTATGTTATTTTATTACTTTTTATTAAAATATTATATTTTAGAAAATAAAAAAATCATTAAGATACAAAATTCTAAAAGTAAACTTGAAAAATATTTATCTTGGATTCTCTCACATTCTTCTATATCGAATATCTAAAAAAAAAGCACAGTTTACCCTGACAAAAAGTTATTTAATGTTTTAAGTTTATTATTATGTGATGAGTAGTTCTCTTTTACTATAGATCCGTTACCACATGTAGTTTTTCACAAAAATGTATTAGCGTTTTATGCTAAAAGGTATTACTTATTTTGAAGAAGGGTATCATGCTGAAAAAGTATTAATGCTTGTAATTGTAAAAAATATTTCACCTTTTAATCAGATTATAGGGATTTAAGATGCGCGCACGTGATGTATATGATTTTATTTGAGTTAAATAAAAAATCATTAAATTGCTGGAATCTATCAGCACTCATTAAGAAAAAGAAACAAACAAAGCAACATAAAAAGATATGAAACAATTGAAACACAAAGTTACTAGATCTAAACCTATACAGATCTAAATTTAGTAAATCAAACAAATCATTATTACGCTGGACAAATCGCATACCAAAATACTCATCTCGATTTTGAATTTTCCACTGATCTTCTGGTGAAAGCCGTAAGAATTGAACAAATCAATGTTGAAAAGTTCAATGACGAATAAATCTTTAAAACGGACACAAAAGATAGCACAAAATATGAATAAGTGAGAGTATTAGTCTATGAAATAATAGCATAAAAACTAACCCTAGTATTTCACAAGTGTATGGATCTAAAACAGATAGTGGCAGACAAGGTCGATTTATAGAGACTGTTAATTACACAAGCCTAGTACCCTAATTAGAATATCTCTACTCTATCTAAACTCTCGATTTAAGGACGAATTTTGTGTTAACAAAATTAATAGCATAAAAATAATAAACTGACTAATGAAAATTCTTGGAAAGCAAGCAATGGAATATTAAGGAAAACTTAGATGGGTAAGATTGTATTCTAGGGTATAGATTTCAATCATGAACTCTTATGCAGGATTAATCTAAAATTCTAGACTTTTAAACTAACATGTGTTGTTTATTAGACAACATGTATATAAATCTAACCCTACTCCCGAAGCGTTAAACTGTTGATCAATTAGGACTACTCAATCTCCCGAGTCGGCCAATCCTAAAGACTCCTAAAAGCCCCTAAACCGATGCCTACCCAATTATCTCACTCCTTTCGAACAGTTTCGACAACTACGCTATGTGTTGTACGTCTATTAACAATCCACTCCTCTCGAAGCGAAATTGCTAAACGTGTAGATGTATTCAAGTGATCAATTTAAATAAATCATGTGAACAAAACAAACACATAGATAAACAAACATAAAATTGTAGTATAAAATTAAAGATAAAATCAAGACATAAATATTCACAATCTAATTTATAACCCTAGAACAAAAAACTTGTTTAGCTACTCATAATCAAAGTAATAATCCAAAAATATTCATAAATAAACATATTAGAAAATTTAACTAAATAAAAGACTAGAAAAATCCGTATCTCGAACGCCGAACTTCGTCCCGTTACGTCCTTGCTCTTCGATCTTGCTTCCGAAACTTCTCCGAATGTGTATTGTGTGATTTTTTTTAACCTAGAGACCTTTTATAATTGGGAACAAATTGGGGTGAAGATGAGCTTGAAATAGACAAAAACGCGTAAAATCCATAATTGACCACCATACAGAACTCGCCCGAGTTGGCCAACTTGGCTGGTTGGTTGGGCCTCGACCGAGTTGGACCATACTATCTTCTCCGTTGTTTTCCTTCAACTCGACCTCGATCGAGTTTCCAAATGGCCTTGGTCGAGTTGACTCGTTCTGCCTAAGCTCCGATTCTCCTTCGTTTCTTCTAACTTTCTTGCTCGTTTTTTATCCGGACTTCGCCCAAAAGGACTTTTTAGCCTTTTTATGCCCGATTATCACTACAACAATCACAAACACGTCATCTAGCTCAAGATAGTGAATTTAAGCATTATTTAATAGATACACATGCATATGTTATCGAATATATCCCTCAATCGACCTAAAATGCATGTATAACCGACGTGTATCAAACTCCCCCAAACTTAGACATTGTTCGTCCTGAACAATAAAACAAAACAAAACAACACAAGGAATATAAGCTTTTAGGCAATTAGATGATGAATCTAATCTCAGATATAGTTTCCATCAAACTGACAACATAAACTTTCGAGCATTAGTGACATGACAATTTTTCAACTACTTCCGAGACAAGAAACTTAATAACAAAGATCCTCACTAGTTACGTGTATCACTCATCTCTCAAGTGTATAATATGTGATAACACGTTATTTATGCATGTATTTAGGTCGATTTAGGATCATATTTTATATCATTTACGTGCATATTTGACCGGCATTTAGTTATATTAATAATATTTGGGTCATTTGACGTGTTTTGACTTGTTTTAAGGTATTTTGAGCATTTTCAGGCTACCGGATGAGGAAACAAGTTGGAAAAGAGTGAGAACCGTCGAAGAACCGGTCCAAACCGGTCCGAACCGGTCTGAACCGGTCCAGGAGCAAAACCGGGCAAGAACCGACACGGCCGCGTCACAAAGCAACACGGCCGTGTCAAAAGTGGTCCACAATGTGCTGTTGATTCTGGAACAGAACACGGCCGTGTCACAGATGCAACACGGCCGTGTCAAGTTGTTGCTGGAAAAGTGGATTTTTGCAAAGCAACACGGCCGTGTCACTTAAGCAACACGGCCGTGTCAGAAGGGTTTTTATGCGAAGATTTCCTATTTTTAATAGGATTTTGAGCCTATCTTCTCCAAGATTCGTCCCCAACTCTATAAAAAGGGCCCCAAGCTCTAGGGAAAAGATCAATCATCAAGAACATAAATTACATCACCTTGGAAGACAAGGAGGACGAAGATCATTGAGACGGAGTCATCCGGGTTTATTTATTCTTTCTTAGTTTTAATTCTTACAATGTTTTTCATAGAATTTTGTATTGGATTATTACTAGGCATGAGTAGCTAAGCTATTCGTGTCCTAGGGTTAGAAAGTAGGGATTTTTATAACAATGTTTTGATTTATGTTTTAATCTATTAATTCCATTATTTATGTGTTTTATCTCTATGTTTATGCTTAAACTGAATTTAGCTTGATCACCTAGATTTAGTAATTTAGTTTAACAATTCCGCTTCGAGAGGAGGGAATTGTTATCAGACTTAGAACATAGAGCGCAGTTGTCTATGACTGTGTAGGCCGTGGCTTAAGATCGTTTGGGAGTTATTAGGTTTAATTGACTCGAGAGGGTAATTAGCTTAATTAATCAACGGTTTAATCGCTTCGAGAGAAGGATTAGATTATTGTCGTGCCGCCTAATAAACACTAGAATTGGTAAATTAATAGGTTAATCATATTCAATATTGGAATAATATCCTGAAATCGAAGCCCTAGGATACTTTTTATCTTTGATTGTTAGTTTTCGTGTTTCCTAAGTTTGAAGTTATATTTAATTGAGTAGTTTAATTAGTAAAATCAATCTTTAAAACTTAGTATCTAGTTAGGACATTCCTAGAGTATTAGGGTATCAAACTACCTAAAACTATTCCTTGTGGGATCGACCTTGACAATAGTACTACACCTACATCCGTACACTTGCGGAACACTAGGTTAGAAACCGACGTGTCAAGTTTTTGGCGCCGTTGCCGGGGAATAGGATTTAGCGCTTAGTTTTTATCTTGAAAAATAGGAGGAAACTAGACTAGATTTTATTTTTTTCGTATTTTTAATTTTAATTTTCGTTTTTTATTTTTTGGGTTAATTTTTGTATTACGCGGTAGTTCTTGTTTTTGGTGTTTGCAGGCTTCGTATGCTCACCAGATCAAAAGGGAAAGAAACCCTTCTTCCTTTCGATCCGGAAATTGAAGCGACAGCTCGCAGACACCGAACTAGAAGAAACGCCGCATCTGAGATGGAGAACCCACCACAGCATTCGAATCAAGATGACGCACTTAGCAGAGTACTGACAGCTCTGGCACGGTTGGATGATCGAGTCACGAACATACAGCAGCAGCTACCTCCACAAGGGCCACAGCTACAACAGCAGTACGGCCCAATTCAGATAGACCCAACTGCAGGCGATGAAGATGACACGCCTATTAGCGACTGCTTGAAGCCCAGTCCAAATCAGCAGGCAGGAGCAATTTCGAGCTGAAGCCTGCACTAATCAATATAGTGCAGCAAAACCAGTATGGGGGAAGTGCGTTGGAGGATCCGAATGCGCATCTGATCAAGTTTCGCAGACTGGCCGACACAATCAAGATCAATCATGTGCCGCACGAGCAAGTCAAGATGAGATTGTTCCCTTTCTCACTGAAGGACAGAGCACTACAGTGGTTCAACTCACTAGAAGACATCAGAGATTGGGAAGACTTGAGTACTTCTTTCCTGTTGAAGTACTTTCCACCAAGCAAAATGCTCGACCTGCAGAACCAGATCAATCAGTTCAAGCAACTGGACCAAGAGCCATTCGGAGAGGCTTGGGAGCGATTCCGGGATCTTATCCGGAGTTGCCCTCAACATGGGTTCACCAAGAAGCAGCAAGTATGCAAGTTCTACAATGGTCTACCTGCTCCGACTAGAAACCAAGTGGATGCAGCTGCGGGTGGAAGTTTGATGGAGAAGTCAGTGAGGATGGCATTCTCAATCCTGGACGCGATGGCCAGAACAAGCTACCAATGGTCGAACGAGAGAAACATGCCAAGGAGGGTAGCAAGTGTCCAAAAAGTCGAGCCCGTCAATAATGAGCCAATTGAAAAGCTCACAGCACAAGTAACAGCATTGACGAGCCAGGTGAATTTGCTAACTAATCTAACGTTAGCACAACAGCCAGGGGGTCCGGAAGAAGTTGAAGAAGTAAAATTTGTGAATCAACGAAACTTCAACAACTTCCAAAACAATCAGCCTCGGTACAATCAGTACCCTCAGAATCATCAGAACTTTTCATATGGGAACGCGCAAAACACACTTAATCCGCCACCCGGATTTGCTGTTACAAATGGCATGATCCATGACGGTAAGAAGCCATCACAAGAAGAGATCGCGATGTCACAATTCGAAAAGTATGATGAAAAGTTAGCTCAGTTGGAGAAGAAAGTGGATGGAAAATTCATGGAGCTAAACAAGCATATCACTGGGCAAGGGGCAGACATCAAGAGGCTCGAGAACACGTTGGTGCAGACTCAAGCTAGCATTGGAGAGTTGACATCAAACATGAGTCAGCTGATAAAGATAGTAGGAGCTCAACACAAGCAAGGCCAATACCCGAGTGATACAGTGGTTAATCCGAAGGAGCACTGCAATATTGTGGAGCTAGATGAGCATGAAGAGAGCTTGAAGGACCAAGAAGCAAAGGAATCAAGCGAGGAAGTCAAAAACATTGAGAAGGAGGAGGTCAATACAATCATAGATAAGAAAACTTCATCTCCTATTCTTGATGAGTCTTTTGATTTTTGTTTTAAAAATTCGTTCTTTGCTAACCTTGATCCTTTAGAGCAATCTAGAGTTGTTGTTGTGAAACAGGAACCACTAAAGGAGAGAATCGAAGTTAAAGAGAAAACAAAGGAGTGGGAGGATGGAAAAGAGGCGACGAAGAAGAGACCGAGCAGGCCCAAGAAAAACGCAAACACAAGCATGAAACCAAGAAGAGCAACAAAAGCAAAAGATCCAGGGAGTTTTACTATTTCTTGCTCAATTGGTAGTCATGAATTTCATAATGTCATGTGTGACTTAGGGTCTAGCATAAACTTGATGTCTCTTAAGCAGTATAGACAATTAGGATTAAGGGAAATTAGACGGTCCTTTACTACTATCAAATTGGCGGATGGATCTTCATTAACGCCGTTGGGAGTAGCAGAGGATGTAGTGGTAAAAGTGCTAAATTTTGAATTCCCTAGTGATTTCTTAGTTGTTGACATGAAAGGGAGTGATGAATTCCCTTTTATCTTAGGAAGACCCTTCTTGGCGACTAGCCAAGCACTAATAGATGTACCTAAAGGGGAGTTGGTTTTTCGGGTTCAAAACGAAATAATCACACTCAACATACATAAATCAGGTCTAAGGGGTAGGCACAATTGTAGCATTATTTACACTACCCTAGCTGCTATAGAAAATCCTCGTGCCCCAAATAGCTCTTTAAGTGTTCAGAAAACTTCCAACTCGGGGTGGCTAGAAGAAGGTTGATAGGAAAAGGACGTCCGGCTGAAGACGTAAAACAAAGCGCTTGTCGGGAAGCAACCCGATGTTTATTGTTTTATGTTTATTTTCTATTGCAATAAGTTTATGTTTTACGTGTGTTTTAGTGTTTTTGTTTTAGGAATCAACATGGACGAGTGTTGCAAGAAACGGGGGTGGAAAAGACGGAAAAATCGCATGAAGATGGAAAACCAGAGTAACACGGCCGTGTCACGTTTCAACACGGCCGTGTCAAAACTGGCGTCAAACGTGTGGGATATTCTGGAAAGCAACACGGCCGTGTCGCCAAATCAACACGGCCGCGTCCAAAGCAGCTCAAACGCAACACGGCCGTGTCACGAAAACGACACGGCCGCGTCAGAATCAGGCTTAAAAACCAAATTTTGGTTCAAAAGCAACACGGCCGTGTCGGCCTTATAACACGGCCGTGTCAAAACCAAGCTCCAAACACGATTTCACACTGGAACGCAACACGGCCATGTCACACAATCAACACGGCCGTGTCAAAATCAGCCCAAAAACATCAATTTTGGCTCAAAAATAACACGGCTGTGTCACAACATTCAACACGGCCGTGTCAATACTTCAGCAGAAAAACATGAAAAATTCAGAGCGTGATGCGAAGACGGCCGAACCAAGATTCAGTAGGAGCAAAATGGCACGATTTCGGAGCTCATCGGGGTTTCAAAAAGCCGTCGTCGAAACGATTTGTAAGTTAGCACCAAGGCGTACCACGTTTTTCCTCCAAACATTGGCTTTCAGCCAAGTTTGGGAGAGGGGGTAGACCGTGGAACGTCTTGGCAGCTAGATTTCTAGTTTCTAGATTTCTAGTTTTGATTTATTTTTTTCGTTCGAGATTCTTGCTGTTAATTGCGGGTCCGTGTGCCCATTGTGCTGATTTTTATTGTTTCAATTGGTGTTATCGGGTCTGTGAGCCCAGTTATCTGATTTATCGGTGTTGTTGGGTCTGTGAGCCCGAGTTTGATTGCATATTGTTTCCATGTTGAGTCTTAGGAGTTTAGAGTTTAGAGTCTTAGTAGTGTGTCAGTTTTTAGAGTCAATAAGAATAATAAAACCCGGAAATAGGTAACAAGTGAGAAAAATAAAAAGAGAAAATTAGGGAAAGATGGATGATGAATAGTTGGTGATGAGATGATTTTGAGAAGTAGATGAAAAATGGCACATAATAGAGCATGAGAGGTGTTTTGAGACGAAATTGAGCTTGAACTGAGAATATTCAATCAAAATTTACCTTGTGAGAATTTGAGCCTAATTATACTCCAATTTTCGGAGTAAGATACTTTCTTTCGGTGTGAATTTGATTGAATATGTGTACTAGTCTCTAGAACTTGCCTTGAGTCTTTACTAAGAATGTGTCAAGTATATGTTGTGATTTAGGAAATGATCTTAGGCAACTTTTTGTTTAAGCCTATTTGTTCGAACCATGAAAATTGCCTTTGACCCATAATGAAAAAATTGTCCCTAGTTAGCCCAATTGAGCCTTATAGCCTTATTTATTCATAACCTAACAATGTCAGCCGAAACCTTTTGATTTAACTCTTTTGGCCATAATTGGATTAATCAAGTTAGAGGGAGGAGAATTGAAAGGAATTTTGGGTGAACAATTTGTGGGAAGGAATGCGAAGTAGGGATATTTTCAAAAGATGAAGGAAATAAGAGAAAAGTAATAGGTGAAAAGCGAAGAATAGCCTCTCCTAGAAAAAAAAAAAGAAAAAAAAAAAGAAAAAAAAAGAAAAAAAAAATGTTATTATTAGTATTATAGAGGAGAGGCTAGGAAATAAAGTGCTTAAATTGTGAATGTGATTAGAACAGTCGGGTAGTCCCAAAAATGTGGTACCCACAGAATTGAAAAGCACTTAAGTTGTATGGACTTGGGAAGGTGAAGAAGTCAACTTGCGGGGTGATTTGCTGAAATTTGAAGAGTGAGGTTGAGTGATTGTATTGAGGGGTAGTCGGGTTAGACGTAACTTGATTAGTCCAATGAATAGTCACTTATATCCAAATGTATCCCACCTTACATTAAGCCCACATTACAACCAAAATAAAGACCTTTTTGATCTTTTATCACACATATCAAGTACGAGGTCTAGTGTAGACGATTGGCAAGCATATGGTAGGCTTTGCATGTAATTCAATATGAGTGAAAATTATTTTAGCCTAAACACTTGAGAGATGAGTGAAACACTTACCCGGTGAGGGTTGAATAATTCGAAAGTTCAAAGTCTCGAGATTAGTTGATTTACGCGTTATCACATATGCTCAAGTGAATTGTGTTGCCTAGTTGTTGTAAGAAAAATCAGACTGAAACTGAATTCATCATCTAATCGCCCTAAACAAAATGCATAATCACTTGTTTTCTTTGTGTCTTTTTGTATGATGTTCGGGACGAACAACAGTTTAAGTTTGGGGGAGTTTGATAACACGTTATTTATGCATGTATTTAGGTCGATTTAGGATCATATTTTATATCATTTACGTGCATATTTGACCGGCATTTAGTTATATTAATAATATTTGGGTCATTTGACGTGTTTTGACTTGTTTTAAGGTATTTTGAGCATTTTCAGACTACCGGACGAGGAAACAAGTTGGAAAAGAGTGAGAACCGTCGAAGAACCGGTCCAAACCGGTCCGAACCGGTCTGAACCGGTCCAGGAGCAAAACCGGGCAAGAACCGACACGGCCGCGTCACAATGCAACACGGCCGTGTCAAAAGTGGTATACAATGTGCTGTTGATTCTGGAACAGAACACGGCCGTGTCACAGATGCAACACGGCCGTGTCACAGATGCAACACGGCCGTGTCAAGTTGTTGCTGGAAAAGTGGATTTTTGCAAAGCAACACGGCCGTGTCACTTAAGCAACACGGCCGTGTCAGAAGGGTTTTTATGCGAAGATTTCCTATTTTTAATAGGATTTTGAGCCTATCTTCTCCAAGATTCGTCCCCAACTCTATAAAAAGGACCCCAAGCTCTAGGGAAAAGATCAATCATCAAGAACATAAATTACATCACCTTGGAAGACAAGGAGGACGAAGATCATCGAGACGGAGTCATCCGGGTTTATTTATTCTTTCTTAGTTTTAATTCTTACAATGTTTTTCATAGAATTTTGTATTGGATTATTACTAGGCATGAGTAGCTAAGCTATTCGTGTCCTAGGGTTAGAAAGTAGGGATTTTTATAACAATGTTTTGATTTATGTTTTAATCTACTAGATGTTCCCCGTGCGATGCACGGGAAATATTGTACAATATTAATGTTTTATCTAATTGTAATATGAAATTTCATCGACATTGAATAAGTACATATAAGTAAAATTATATAATCTGATAACCCAAAAAATAATTTATCATGAAAAATAAGTCATTTTTATTCGAATAATATAAAATCCAAATACCTGAAAATAGCAAGATAGTATAAATAAATCATTAATCTATATTAACATGTAATCTTGGGTCCTTCTATATTAGTGGGTCTAACATTAAATAAAGGATACTTGTAGTTCCGCCATATTTGTGTATGGACCTAATACATAAAATAAAGAATCTTGGGCCTAATTATTTTTCTCTCATCTAGTGGGCCAATAATTAAATAAAGGGCACCTCTAGTTGGACCATATTTGTGTATAGACCTCATACACTAAACTAAAAATCTTTGGCCTAGTTACTTTTTTCTATATTTAGTGAGTCTAATATTAAATAAACAATACATCATCATATTTGTTTATGCACCTAATGCATTAAATTATAAATACACTATGATATTTTCTAAAATTAAAATAAATAAATGTATTTATGTTAACAACATATTACTTGTATTTTAATGTACGAAAATATTAGAATTTCGATCAATAGAATGATTGATAATGTGTTACTCCCTACCTATATAAAGTCATAGACATGTTTCAATATATATTAGTTTATTTAAAAGTTGATTATTTTCCTAAGAAAAAGTTAATTATTTTCTATCCAAATTTATTAAATTTAATTCTTACTCTCGTCATATATATACAGAGAAGCATCGAGTACATCTTTATCTCTCTACAATAAAAGTGATTTTCACCTTTTTTTTTTCCGATATTGGCCCGCAATATAATCAATATATGCGTATGTAAGTTATATATTTGTGGCGTAAGACAATAATTTGATCAATTGATATATTTCAGTTTTTTTTTTATAGGTAATCTCATTTCATTGATATCTAATTATACCGGCAGACACCCTACATCCTGAAGGAAAATTACATAAATATCGTTTGAGAGTTCTTCAATCCAAATACTACTATCATCAAGACCAAACTTACAATGTGTTGAAGCATGCACAACGAAATTAGCTTGTCGTTGTATAAAAGAGAAACTATTACATTGTATACTATCGGCAAGAGAATAAATATCGAGGCTCATGCCACAATAATCCAATCTCACTTTGCGTACTGTCAAGGTGTGCATTAGTCATTTGTTATCAACTTCTACAGTAATGTTCCAAATATCAGCCTGATTCGCTGTTATCAACGCAAATCGCATGCAAGCGCCCCTAGAAATATTGCCGGACCCGTGCACGTACTCGAGTCGATCTTGCTAGAAGGACCTCGACACTCGAAACCCGAATGACAAATCCCAGTCCCGCAGTACTGTCACCAAACACCGCAACATCGAAATCAACTTTTCGCATTTCACCTTAGGAGAGGGTCCACGTGCATGGCTACTGCATTCCAGATTTGTATATAATCATTTGATTTAACTGATACATGTACAATATGTCTAATTAATTTGTATATGTATTAGTAGATCATACTTTACGTATTCACTTTATAATATAAAATGATACTACAAATAGGAGTTAGAATAAATAATAGGAGTTAGATTAAATATATCTTCCTATTTTTCCTTAAAACCTATCAACTCAATGAAATATAAGTGGTTCGTCGTACATGAAGATATTATAATTTGTTATAAATATATTTTTCAAGGCTAATAGTAATTATTACTCCCTTCATTTTATAAAGAATGTCATTTTGGACACTCTGAAAAATTTCACAATAAGTGTCATTTTACCAAAAAAACTACAATTCTTCCAATATTATCTTAAACAACCTATTTAATTTAATTGATTATTTTCTTACTTCACAAAATATACCAATTAAAAGGGGAATAATCAAGAATTTAAATTTTTTGTAAGAAGAAAATACCAATAAAGTCCTCCGAAATTCTTTCACCAATTAATTACTAGTACAAAAGAAGTAAATCAAGAATTTCTCACCTTTAAGGGATTATTATAATCCGGTCTCCAGCCTTCAATATTCATCAGGTGCCGCCTCAAAATCATCAGAAAAAGCTAACACTGAACTTTCAAGCCTGAAACGTCCAAGAGAAAAAAAGAAAAAAACACTGTTTTTGGAGAAACACAAATCTAGGAATTAGAAGGGCAAGAAATAGACATGGGAGGAGAACCACTATTGAAAGCTTGGTGGAATATGTGCTTAGAGAATAATACCCAGAATATTGTCTTTAAATCCTGAACTGTGCTCTTGATCATTCGGGCTTATTTTAATGGCTCTTTATGCGCATTCGCTAAGTAGTTCGTGTAGGGTACATTGTCGCCATCCCAATTTCCAAATTTAGGAGCGTGTGATCGATTATTATGTGGTAAGCCATTGTGGGAGAACCCAACACTCATCAGAAGAAGGGAAAAAAGAAAATAAAATTAAAGAATTGTTCACATCCCTTCTATCTTTATATGATCTAAACCAATGCAGAATCAATTCTAGATTTGATAATAAGTAGTATATATTCCGTATAATGTAGATAAAACTACCCCAGAAAGTACTAAAACATATGAAGATTTCAATTGAACAGTAATTTTACCAATAAATGTATGACACAAACCTATTTTCATAATAGATTTTGTATCTCTCACACTTCTGTCACCCATGCCTACTTCGTCTGCTTCAACATCCTCTTCAATACTGAATCACGATTTTTTTTAATAGCTGAAACATAATATTAAAGATGAAGTAAATGTATATAAAAACGATAAAGAAATAAATATACAGGAATTCTTACTGAAAAATTAATTAGTGTAATCTAAACAAATATTTTTCACATACTTTTCTTATGGTGTAGCTGCAGCCACCTCTTCAAACATCCCTCACTATCCATATTTTAGGTGACCATAAAACGAACACTTACTGGACATACACTCTACCGTTAGAAGATCCAAACATGTCGGTAAATCACCTGCAATGACAGTCACGGTTATATACGTGCCACCGGCGAGCATGGTGATACCGCGATGCCAGCTATTAGCTTTGTGCCGATGAGCAATGCAGGGTTCTGCAGCACCCCATAGATGTTTGCTTGCTTTCTTAATCTCGTATTTAAAGATTAATGTGTAGGGTTCGAATTTGTTGATAATATCCCTATTTTCGTGGCAATAAAAATATTCTGATTTTCTTGTTTTCCTGAAATGATGATCAAGAGTTAGACAAATTGGAGATAATATTCAAATAGATTTGTTTTTCAAATGAGAGGTTGTTATTCATTCAAATCTGCAGAAATCACTTTATTTTCGGAAATCATATCATAATCCTGGATACATAGACCGTGTTACCATATAAGTCGGAAGTTTCTGTTTAACCAAAAAATCTCGCACTTTCTTTCTTAAAATGGTATGTGCAAATGGGCGGGAAAAACACCATTTTTCCAATTGTAGTATAAATCCATTTTGTTTTTATATATATATAGATTAATTCCATTCTTTATGTGTTTTATCTCTATGTTTATGCTTAAACTGAATTTAGCTTGATCACCTAGATTTAGTAATTTAGTTTAACAATTCCGCTTCGAGAGGAGGGAATTGTTATCAGACTTAGAACATAGAGCGCAGTTGTCTATGACTGTGTAGGCCGTGGCTTAAGATCGTTTGGGAGTTATTAGGTTTAATTGACTCGAGAGGGTAATTAGCTTAATTAATCAACGGTTTAATCGCTTCGAGAGAAGGATTAGATTATTGTCGTGCCGCCTAATAAACACTAGAATTGGTAAATTAATAGGTTAATCATATTCAATATTGGAATAATATCCTGAAATCGAAGCCCTAGGATACTTTTTATCTTTGATTGTTAGTTTTCGTGTTTCCTAAGTTTGAAGTTATATTTAATTGAGTAGTTTAATTAGTAAAATCAATCTTTAAAACTTAGTATCTAGTTAGGACATTCCTAGAGTATTAGGGTATCAAACTACCTAAAACTATTCCTTGTGGGATCGACCTTGACAATAGTACTACACCTACATCCGTACACTTGCGGAACACTAGGTTAGAAACCGACGTGTCAATATGAAAAGTGTTTACGCTCAAATTGGACCACATGCACCGTCTACCATATGCTTGCCTATTGTCTAAATTAAGCCTTGTACTTGACATGTGTGACAAAAAATCAATAAGGTCTTTATTTTGGTTGTAATGTTGGCTTAAGGTAAGGTGGGATAAATTTGGATACAAGTGACTAATTATTTGACTAATCAAGTTATTCCTAACCTGACTACCCCTCAACATTGTTCACTTAATCCTCACTCTTCAAATTTCAGAAAACCACTCAATATGGCTTCATCACCTTGCAAAAGCACCTCTTTTATCAAGCAAGAACTTCAATGCTTATTTTTAATCAAGTACCACATTGGGACTACACATCTTTCACGCAACTTAAGCATACTTAGGCACTTTCTCATTATTAACCCCTCCTAACAACAAAACACAATATGTATTTACAACTTTCTTTTTTTTTTTTTCTTTTTTTTCTTCTTTTTTTCAATGAAACAAAAAAAAAAAAACTATGAGGGGTCATCTATTTCATTTCTTTTGCCTAATTCACATATCTCTTCACCAAATCATCTCAGACATCCATTCCACTTGATACTTTTGTCCTATCTACCTTCTAATCCACCTCTCTCTTACTCAATTAGTCAAATTAATCGGATTAAAGGCTAAAAGAAAGGTATCAGCTTGTAGTGTTCGGCTTCGAAAATAAGGCTTAAAGCTCAAAGTGGCTAAATATGGATTTTTCAAGTTTTGGTAAAAAAGATTATTTTTAAGGCTCAAAACAAGTTCTTTAGCAAAGGAATGCCTAATATAATTTTTTAAGCCACAACATGCACTTGGCACATTCCTACAAAGACGCAAGACAAGTTCTAGAGACTAAATACAATGTGACCAATCAGTTTACACCGAAAGAATGACAAAATTACTTCAAAAATAGAAGTACATATAAAGCTCAACTTTCACAGGCAAATTTTGATCATTGTTCAAGTTTAAGCTCAATTTCGTCTCCAAATACCTATCATGCACTTATTATGTGTCAACATTTACTTTATTCAAAACTTAACTTGTCATGGACACATCATCATCTATCAACCCTTTTTATGTTTCTTAAGGCTGGGTTTTTGGCTCCAACTTAACAAACTGCAAACTAACTTAATAAAACAATAAATGCGCAAACTCAAATAAAACCTACTAACATGAATAGTCAAATCAGCAATTGGGCTCACAGGCCCGACAATTCTCATCACTCAATAGGGCTCACAGACACTTCATCAATGAACACAAGCAAGACATAGAATAACGAAACACAAGCAAGAACAACAATAAACTTAATAACAGTGAATGAAATAATGATAATAAACATAAAAGCGGTCAAGACGTGTCACTATCCACCCCTCCCATAAACTTGGTTGAAAACCAAGTTAATGGGGAAAAGAATGATATACCTTGGTGCTTACTCACAGTGCTATTGAGGTGGAGGTGGAGGTGGTGGAGGTAGGTTAAAACCTCATGGCTGCCAGAATTTAGCCATTGCATCCAACTGCTGCTGCTTATAAGCCTGTCTTTGGTCATGTTGGGTCCACCTCACATCTTGATGTTGTCACCACGTTATCTCAATATTCCATCTCTCCTCTTGTTGAACTCGCCACTCGGTCTCAATCTTCCATCTCTCATCCTGTTGAGTCCACATTTCCTCTTAATGTACTCTCCACTGTTTGTCTTCATCTATTCTTTGATGTTGATGTGCTATCAAATTTTTCAACGATGTGGTCAATGAAGAGAACCTAAGCCATGTTCTCGTGGCTTCCTTGCTCCGACTCACTAGGGATGTCAGCTTGACTGTCGATTCGATGCACAACTTGATAAAGTCGAAACTCATCTGGAGTAGGGTCGATTTCTTAAGCTTGATGAACTGGTGAGTTCATCTTGCTTTATCAATGTCCTCGAGGCCCTCAAATATACTAAGGTGGGAGTTGGAAAGCCAGAGAAATCTGCCTCTATTCTATAAAAGAAAATACGACTCCTCACGTCTACTCTTAAAAATCATCTTCAATCTACACACGTCTTCCACGCATATATGGGTGTCCTCGGGCACTATCTCAGCTGAGTCATCGTCAATGCAGTTTTGAAAGTGGTCAGCTATAGGGGTAATAAGACCCTCGATCGAAATGTCTCCCGCTTGGCGATCTAACTGCTCAATCAAAATTTATCTGAGATCAATTTGCCGTCCAGCTGCCACACACCATAAGAAAAATATCTCTTTCTGAGTCACAGTGCTCGTCTCAAGTCGAGCAAGCACGGTGTAGGCAATGAGGTGATGCAAATACTGAAATACGGGATTTTGAATCCAAGACACCTTGTTTCTCGATAGATCGCTCTTCATCCAAGGAACAAGCCCGAGGACTTCTACCATGTGATTCCAAAATGTGTGCTCATTGTAGTCGTCCGGCGTGGTGCAATCTCCAGTATGGGCTTGTAGATATCATTTAGTTCGGCCCGAGTGAGTGTGTATTTCTTATTACGAAACCGGAATGACATGTGGTCCGGCTTCTTGTCTTGAGCAGAGGTGGGATGTAAGACTAGAGTAGTGAGAAACTCTAGAGTATCATTTTGTATGTTACTCACTTTTTGCCCAACAGTGTCTCCCAACCTACGCTCTTGATTAACATCCATAGATTCAGAAAATCTTCCGTATTGGATTGGGTAAATTTAGTAACGATCTTTCTCTCTATGATTTTCGTCCAACTTCTCTCTTCTTCCGGTGTTTGCAATCGGATATTATAGAAGAGAGCATTATCCGGTGAAAATGTCGGTGGATTCGACGATGAACCTTCACCGACTACCTTCCTCTTTGTTCCTTTGTTTCCTTTAGGTGCCAATATATGCTACAAAACACCTTTCTCCCATTAGTACCATAGTACACAAGCAACACCTTATATACTAGTCTTAAGGATTTTAACTCACTCACATACTATGTTAACGATAAATTTGTATCAAATTAGCAAAACGAGATGTAAACATCAATATAACTATCAATATTAACTTCTCTATTACTTTTCATTAACATAGAAAACAATTGAGCCAAACTAAAATAACCTATACTCAAGAATTGTAATGCACATAACATGTTCGATACAATACCACAAAGACAAATTCATGTTAATTAAACTAATGTTGCTCTAAATTTAATCCCCACAACCTACACTACTCAACTATATCATCAATTCACAAAAGTAAACTCATAATATGTAGTCCCCAACCTATAATTGTTAGAAATTTGCACTGCAAGTGCATACTACAATGTCATGCTAAAAAATCAACAAATTCAACTAAAATTCTAACTAATTAACACAAGAATTATAATTGATAAACAAATAAGTTTAAGTTAATCATTCTTACTAGAAATCTTTAGTCGAAAGGCATTTTTCGGAATTGAGCCCTAGATGGAGAATGAAGTCCCAATTGGTCTCTTTTACAAGATTAAATTGGTAGACTTTGAGCAATATGAAGTGGGTGTGTGAATTTGTGTTTCTTTTCACAAGATTAGAGGTTGTAAAGAGGTAATGTAGGAGTGGAAAGTGAGTACTTTTGAGTTTGAGAGAAGGAGAAGAGGGAAGAAGTAGAAAAGAATGAAAAGAGAAGAGAACGGTCGAGTTTGAACCAACTTACTTGTGACTTGACCAAGTTGGAGAGGGCCTCGGTCGAGTTCGTGCATATTAGAAATGGGTTTATTTTACCCTAGGATGCGCCTCAACCGAGTTGCCTTTGGCCTCAGCCGAGTTGGTGCATACTAGACTCGTTCTTGTTTTTGCAGCTAAAATACGCCTAGGTCGAGTTGCCTAAGGCCTCGACCGAGTTGGGGCTTACTGGACCAAGCTGCTTTTAGCTCAAAACTTGCTTCGGCTGAGTTGTTCCTTGCTGGATATCCCCTATTTTTGGCTTTCTAGACTCCGTTTTACTCATTTTTCTTTTCACTTTTTTCATTGTCTCTTTGACTATATCATATTAACATATAACTTATGAACAAACAAATTAAAAACACTTCAAAATACTAAGAAAACAATATAAAATTAAAATGCAAAAAATTAAATAAAAATCGTAAACGTTAGGTTGCCTCCCGACAAGCACTAAATTTTACGTCTTCGGCCCGACAACCATTTCGGCTCTAATTCATCTCCTTCAACCGCACTTCATGTACGGTTTTGATTTGTCCCGGCTTTGTAGTATTTCTTAATTCTTTGTCCATTCACTAAAAACGAGCTTTCGTCTTCCTTTAATAACTCTACTACTCCGGATGGCCGAACACTCTTGATTGTGAATGACACCAACCACCTTGATTTCAACTTACCCGAAAATATTCGCACACGTGAATTAAACAATAAAACTTGGTCATCGGCTTCTAAACTTCGAGTCTTTATCATGCGATCATGGAATCTCTTCGTTCGCTCTTTGTATAAACTAGAGTTCTCAAATGCTTGACTTCGAAATTCATCCAATTCATTAAGCTTAAGAATGTGAGATAAACCTGCCGACTCAAAGTCAAACTTTAACTTCTTGACAGCCCAATATGCACGATGTTCTAACTCGACTGGTAAGTGACATGCTTTTCCAAAGACTAATTGATACAACGACATTCCCAAGGGAGTTTTATACCCCATCATATATGCCCATAGTGCATCATCCAACTTCATCGCCCAATATTTTCTATTTCCATTCACCGACTTCTCCAAGATTTGCTAAATTCACAATTCGTCAATTGTGCTTGACCATTAGCTTGCGAGTGATATGGTGTCGTCACTCAATGCTTTACTCCATATTTGGCTAAAAGAACTGTTAGCCACTTGTTACAAAAGTGTGAACCCCCATCGCTAAGTAATGCTCTTGGAGCCCCGTACCTCTTGATGATGTTCTTATGGAGGAACTTCAAAATCAACTTAGAATCATTGGTTTGGGTCGGAATGACTTCCACCCATCTTGAAACATAGTCCAGTGCTAATAAGATGTATTGGAGCCTCTTTGATGAAGGAAAGGGTCCCATGAAGTCAATGCCCCATACATCAAATAGTTCAACTTCAATAATACTCGTTAGAGGCATCTCATGCTTCTTTCATATTCCCCCTGTTCTTTAGCATCTATAGCATTTCATTATAAAATCATGACAAACCTTGTATATTGTTGGCCAATAGAACCCACTTTGTAGTACTTTTACAGCTGTTCTTGCCGAAGCAAAGTGGCCTCCACTTGGAGACGAGACACTGCTTAATTATGTTCCCCACTTCAAATCGAGGGACACACTACCGCATAATCGTATTTGACGATAGAGATACGGATCATCCCACACATAGAATTTAGCATCATGGAAAAATTTATTCTTTTGATGGGACGTTAGATGATATGGTAAAGCTCTGCACACCAAGAATTTGACTATGTCGTTGTGCCATGGAATGTCTTCCACTGTTAAGATGTACTCATCGAGAAAATTTTCCTTGATTTTTCCCTTTTGGCCTTCTTCATTGGCTTCATTTGTGATTCAAGATAAATGGTCCAAAACCACATTTTCACACCCCTTCCGGACTTTGACCTCGGCATTGAACTCTTGCAATAAAAGGATCCATCTGATGAGTCTTAGCTTTGAGTCATTCTTGTCGAACAAGTACCAAATAGCTGCATGCTCTATATACACTATCGTCTTCACACCAATCAGGTAGAATCGGAACTTATCAAATGCATAAACGACCGCTAGCATCTCTTTCTCCATAATGGTGTAATTAGCTTGAGCCGAATCAAGGGTCTTGTTGGCGTAGTAGATGACTCGGAAGATTTTATCTCTCTTTTGGCCCAAAGATGCCCTTACAGCCATATCACTCGCATCACACATCAATGCGAATGGCTGAGACCAATCCGGTGTGATCAATATTGGGGTAGACTCTAATGCTTTCTTCAAAGTCTCAAACACCTGCACACATGCATCATCAAAGAGAAAAGCAGTATCTTTTTCTAACAAACAAGATAAAGGTTTAGATATTTCAGAGAAATCACGGATAAACCTTCTATAGAACCCCACGAGGCCAAGAAAGCTTCTTACTGCTTTTTCATTTGCTGGAGGTGGTAATCGCTCGATTGCGACCACTTTTGCTCTATCGACTTCTAAACCTGCAGCAGAATTCTTATGTCCTAATACTATGCCATCTCTTACCATGAAGTGGCAGTTTTCCTAGTTCAAAACCAAGTTAGTGTCCTCTCATTGCTGCAACACTAGAACAAGGTTATCGAGACAATGGTCGAAAGATGACCCAAAAAGGGAAAAATCATCCATAAAAACATCCATAACTTTCTCTATGAGTCCACTAAAGATTTCCATCATATAGCGTTGAAAAGTAGCAGGTGCATTACAAAGCCCGAATGGCATTCCACGAAAAGCAAATATTCCATAAGGGCGCACAAAAGCGGTTTTCTCTTGGTCTTCTAGGGCAATCATAATATGATTGTACCTCGAATACCCATCTAAGAAACAATAAAACTCAAACCCCAATAACGTATCAAGCATTTGATCTAAAAAGGGGAGGGAAAGTGGTCCTTACGAGTGGCTGCATTTAGTTTTCTATAATCAATACACACACGCCAACCCGTAACTAACCTAGTGGCTATGATTTCATCATTGTCACTCTTTACTATGGTCACCCCCTCCCCCTTTCTTAGGAACCACTTGAGTTGGACTAACCCTCTTCCTATCAAAAATGAGAAAGATGTTACCCGCATCTAACCATTTAAGTACCTCTTTTCTAACCACTTCTTGCATCATTGGGTTTAGTCTACGCTGATTTTGGACACTTGGTTTATAAACATCTTCCATTAGGATTTTATGCATACACACAGTCGGGCTAATCCCTTTCAAATCATAGATAGTCCATCTTATCGCTGACTTATGTTTCCTAAGTACTCTTAACAGTTCCCCACATTCTCAATCTGTCAAATATGCAGAAACAATTACCGGTTGCTTTTTCTCATCATCAAGGAATTCATACCTTAAGTGTTCCGGTAATGGCTTCAATTCAGGCCCACTTGTACTCGTTTTTTGCTCTTCATTCATAGCTTCTTTACTTATGTCCTCTTTTATCGTGCTATCTTTGGGTGCTTCCTGCAAGGAGTTCAATGCACTAACACTTTCCACCAGATCAAGGTTAGTAGCATCAATATCATTTAAACATAGACTGAATTTGACAGACAGACTTCTAATGCATCTTCATCAATAGGGGCTAAAAGAATTCTATGTAATGTAGAATCTAAACACTGTTAGAACTACATGTCTCAATTTGATTAACTCTCTCCCTATCATGCAATTGCATAGCCTTATAAATAGAAAATTTCAGTTTTTCATCATTTATCCTTAGAGTTGATTCCCCCTTTTGTAATCTATTAATGCACTACCCGTTGCTAAAAATGGATGACCTAGAATTAAGGGAACCTCTTTATCTTCCATCATATCCAAGACTACGAATCTGCCGAAATTATAAACTTGCCAACTTGTAATAAAACATCCTCTACAATGCCCCTTAGATAAGTCAAGGATCAGTAAGCCATTTGAAGGCCGATTGTAGCAGATTTTATTGTGCCTATTCCTAATTTTTCAAAAATAGATAATAGCATAAGATCAATGCCAGCGCCTAGATCATATAATGCTTTTTCAAAAACTTCATTACCTATCTTACAAGTAATCGTAAAACTACTTGGATCTTTTCGCTTTAATGGTAGCTTTCTTTGAATCACCATGCTGCACTCCTCTGTCAAGTTAATAATCTCATAATCTTCAAGCTTTCGCTTCCTTGCTATCATCTCCTTAAAAAACTTTGTATAGTTTGGCATCTGTTGTAACACATTAACAAAAGGGAAGTTGATTTGTATCTTCTTGAATATATCCAAAAACTTTGCAAACTACTCGTCGACCTTCCTCCTTTGAAATGCTCGAGGGAAGGGGAGTGGAGGTACATATTTCGTGCTACTTCAATGATAAGTGACCTAGGCTTAGTAGCCTTGGTCAGAATTGGCTACGGCCCTTTCTCTTTCTCTTAAGGAGCACTCTCTTCTTCTAAGTGCTCTTTATTCACAGGTATCTTGGGTCCTTCATTTTCAGTACCACTCCTCAGACGATTGGTTTGGCATTGTTCCTTCAGATTAACAATCGTATCGCTGGGAAACTGCCCCTTCTGATGTTGATTACTGAAGGCTTGTGCTATTTGGCTCATATTTGCTTGGATTGATTTCATATCAGCTCCCATGTTAGTGTGCATTATCTTTATGTCTGCTCCCAAACTTGCTAAGTTCTTATTCACCTCAACATTATTACTTATCGCCTACTTCTCTAAACAGGTTAACCGTTTATCATACTTGGTAAATTCCACATGTACTAACTCTTCTTGAGTCGGATTTATGTCCTTCGTGAATCATTTCATTAGAGACCGTGAATCCCGATGGAGACTGGAGAGTATTATTTGGGTTGTCACAAGACAAATTATTTCGTGCACCATGTTTGTACTGATTATAGGTTTGCTGATTGCCTTGGAAGTTATTGAAGTTTCTTTGTTTGACATAATTCGCGTCTGCAACTAGTTCTTGAGTAGGTTGTTGACGTGTGTTCAGGTCAGTATGTTGTGCTAATGTCACACTTGTTAGCACATTTAGCTGATTAGCCAAGGTGGCCATTTGAGCTTCTAACTTGTTGACTACCGGCTCTACTGGTTCTATTTCTGCAACACTGTTAACTCTACGAGGCTGATTCCGTTCATTCGGCCACTGCCAACTAGTAGTAGCCATCTCATCTAGAATGGTGAAAGATGACCTCGTACTTCTCGCTAAAAGGGATCCTCCTGCTGATGCATCTACTAATACTCTTGCGGGCCCACATAGCCCTTTATAGAATTTGCAAATCTGTTGATCTTGAGAGAACTTATGTTGAGGATAATTCCGGAGGAAATCCCGGAATCGCTCACAAGCTTCCCCAAATGACTCTCCATCCAATTGTCTGAACTGAGTTATCTCGGACTGAAGTTCGAGCAACTTACTTGGAGGGAAGTATTTAAGCAGAAAATGAGTGCTGAGCTCATCCCATGTAGTCACGTCTTCCAAAGAGTTAAACCACTTCAAAGCCTTGTCCTTTAAAGAGAAAGGAAATATATGCAGCTTCACTTGTTCATACGGCACTTGATTAACCTTCAGAGTTTCTGATATCCTCTTGAACTTGCCTAGATGAACATTGGGGTCCTCTAATTGGCCCCTCCGAACTGATTCTGGTGCACGATTGATATGAGTGTTGGCTTTAGCTCAAAACTATTAGCCTGAATTGGTGGAGCTTCGACTCCCCATATCGTTGATTCGTTATGGGACATAGACAGCCCCTAACAGCTGTCTGATCCAAAGCTTCTTGCTCGACTGGCGCCAATACTGGCGGTTGATTATGTTGTGTTGTATCGTTCACGTCAACGCAAATAGTATTAATTGCTCCGAAAGTTGTCTGGCCATGTTTTCCAAAGACCCATTTTCCGAAGGTGGTGCTGCCATGTCTATGCTCTGGTCTTCTTTGCTCTACGACTACGAGCAGTCGCTTCAATTCCCGAGTCGAAAGGGATGAGTGTATATTCCCTTTAGAGCGGGTGTGCATGCGCTATCTGAGGTCACAAAAATAAGAAAACCTATGTAAAATCGAAAAAATAATTAAAACTAATAAATAAATATGCAAAAGAATAATGTATAGTCTAGTATTAAGATATTTATTAAAATATAAGCTTAACACAATTATCAGTCCCCGGCAACGGTGCCAAATATTTGATGCACTAAAAACTAACCCTAGTGTTCCGCAAGTGTACGGATCTAAAGTTGATAGTGGCAGACAAGGTCGATCCACAGAGACTGTTAATTACACAAGCTTAGTACCCTAATTTGAATATCTCTACTCTATCTAAACTCTCGAATTAAGGATGAATTTTGTGTTAACTAGACTAATAGCAAAAAAAAATAAAAAATAATAAAAATAAGAAATAAAAAAAAAAAAACTGACTAATGAGAATTCTTGGAAAGCAAGCAATCGAATATTAAGGAAAACTTAGATAGGTAAGATTGTATTCTAGGATATAGATTTCAATCATGAACTCTCATGCAGGATTAACCTAAAATTGTAGACTTTTAAACCAATTATGTTGTTTATTAGACGGCACATATATAAATCTAACCCTTCTCCCGAAGCGATTAAATTGTTGATCAATTAGGACTACTCGCACTCCCGAGTTGACCAATCATAAAGACTCCCAAAAGTCCCTAAACGATGCCTACGCAATTATCTCACTCCTTTCGGACAGTTCCGACAACTACGCTATGTGTTGTACGTCTATTAACAATCCCCTCCTCCCGAAGCAAATTTTCTAAACGTGTAGATGTATTTAGGTGATCAATTTAAATAAATCATGTGAAGAAAACAAATACATAGACAAACATACATAAAATTGGAATCTAAAATTAAAGATAAAATCAAGACATAATTATTCATAATCTAATTTCTAACCCTAAAACACCAAAATGTTTAGCTAATCATAATCAAAGTAATAATCCAACAATATTCGTAAATAAACATATTGGAAAATTTAATTAAAGAAAAGACTAGAAAAAACTGAATCTCGAACGGCGATCTTCGTCTCGTCATGTCCTTGCTCTTCGATCTAGCTTCTGAAACTTCTTCAAATGTGTATTATGTGTTATTTTCGGACCTAGAGACCTCCTTTTATAATTGAGAACAAATTGGGTAAAGATGGGCTTGAAACAGACAAAAATGCGTAAAAATCCATAATTGCACCGTCATACAAAACTCGTCCGAGTTGGGGAGTAACTCGCCCGAGTTGGTTGGGCCTCGACCGAGTTGGACCTTACTTTTCTCTCCATTGTTTTCCTTCAACTCGACCTTGACCAAGTTACCAAATGGCCTCGGTCGAGCCGACTCGTTCTGCCCAAGCTCCGATTCTCCTTCGTTTCTTCTAACTTTCTTGCTCGTTTTTCATCCGAACTTCGCCCAAATGGATTGTTTAGCCTTTTTTTATACCCGATTATCACTAAAACAAGCACAAACACGTCATCTAGCTCAAGATAGTGAATTTAACCATATTTTAACTAGATACACATGCAAATGTTATCAAATATGTCCCTCAATTGATCTGAAATGCATGTATAATCGACGTGTACCACCATTTATCTTGGAAACAAGTAAAAATGGAGATGATTGGAATGGTGCAATGTGAGTGGGTCGGACTCAATGATTTTACTTTCATTACCCATAGAAGCAGATTTCTTTCTCAGAATCTTTAATGTTCTGGTACCATGTAAAGAAATAGAAATATAGTGAAGAAAGAATTCAGGTTTATTCATGTATCCAGTTGTGGATCTACTCCGTGCATTGGGGGTACAAGTAATTAGGTACTAATGTCTATAGCAGATATCATTTTCAATTAAAGTAATGATAAACTAGTGGTTTAGAGTTTGAGTGTTTTTTTCTTAAATATTCAGGATCAAACCTGAGTATTGCATTGATCTTTTTAATAATTTGCTAATAGTTAAATTTATTATTACAAAATATTTATTTGCCTTCTTTCCTCTTTTTTCCGTTTGGTAATTTCCTATGTAAAATTATTGTTACAAAATGTTACAAACGGAGATTGAGTATGGAATTTAAACGAATCGGATGCTAACGATATACATTAATAGCTTAAATATTATTTTTTCATATTTACGTTATAATTGTATTGAAATATTTTATGTTAACCTGTATCCTTAAGTTCCAAACTAATAATATTTATGTGTTTGTTTAATCAATCTTAAATCTTGTTCGATGAATTATATTTTTTATCCCTATATCATTAACATTAACGAAAATTTATTTTTTCTACATATAAAAATCTTCTAAAATGACTAAATAATAGTTCTTCTTAGAATAAATTAAACCTTAAAAGATAAGAAAAGTAAAAAATATACTAGTACTTTTAATTTTTAAATTTGAGATGTGTATATATTTAAATTAGATATAAAATAGCACTCTATCTTAAGTCAAATTATGGCTTGATTTTCAATCTACTCGACCACAACGAGTGCTACAGCGATAAGTAATGTTTTTCGGCTCTTTTCTGAACTGCCTACAGACCTGATGATTTCTTCCTACGTTACCCAACATGTTCATGCTTTAGATGCTTTGTCTCATTTACCTATGTCCATTCCATTGAGTACGAATATCCAGATTCCACACCAGGATATGGCCTACTAATTCCTCATAGAACTCCGCAAGCCAATCCCATCATATGAATGTGCCCACAGGAGTATCTCCAGATGCGTCCCATGGGACGGCCACTCTTAATGATTGCACTTATTTTGTACATACCAAAATCCTTATTATCATCTTCACCTCTAATTTTGGAAACAAGTAGAAAATCAAGATGATCGAAATGGTGCAATGTGAGTGGGTCAGACTCAATGGTTTTGCTTTCCTCGCCCAAAGCAGCA
Source organism: Ajuga chamaepitys (assembly GCA_958295605.1). NCBI lineage: Eukaryota > Viridiplantae > Streptophyta > Magnoliopsida > Lamiales > Lamiaceae > Ajuga > Ajuga chamaepitys. Next base: position 8,984,661 of record OY282499.1, read on the forward strand.
TATTTTTTTCTCAGAATCTTTAATGTTCTGATGCCATGTAAAGAAATAGAAATATGGTGAAGAAAGAATTCAGGTTTATTAATGTATCTAGTGGTGGATCTACTCGATGCATTAGAATGCGAAGGGAGACGAAGAGAAAAACAAACGAAAATGGAATGTGAAGTCTTCCTCCATCCTCCCATAAGGAAGATGAGTGAAAGAGGTGGCGATTAGATTCAGAGTTGAAGGTAGATGTTTAAAGAGAGAATTGTTTGCATTGATATATGTCTTAAAGCAGACTGACGTAATTAGTTTTAATTATATACGCAATAAACAAGTGTAACTGGAGATCGTAAAATAAGAATTAATTTGATTCATCAATAATGAATTCATAATATTTTTTAGATTAAAAAGAAAAAAAAAATTAAGAGATTTTGATTGGGAATATAGGGTAGATAGGCAGTAAAATCCACTCCCTCGACCCACATCTATTATTATTATTATTATTATTATTATTATTATTATTATTATTATTATTATTATTATTATTATTATTATTATTATTATTATTATTTGTTCTTTTTTCTTAAATAGAAGTCAAGAGAACACATGTCAACATCACCAACATTGTTCTTCTTTCACATTAGGGATTTTCTTTTTTTCCTAGAATTTTTTATGTGGATAGTTCCTAGATTCTTATAGAATTATTTTATTCTTAGATTGATGATAATATATGGATAATATATGGGTAATTCTGTAATACACTCATTGTATCAATACACCTGTACTTCGTATATGTTGTAGCATGTAACTAACAAGTAATTTAATTTTTTATTTTATTTTAGCTAATTGTGCAAAATCGACACTTACCTAATTTCATCATATCTCTAATGGTGCCTAGGCGTGTTCTTGCCTCCGGTTAAATCTAAAAAATTGTTGCAATGTAAATTCTAGGGAAATTATTTTATGAATAGTAATTAATAACAAAATGCAACTTTCATCCTATAAAATAAATAAATAAATGCAATTTGTACAAGAAAATCTTGGATTGTATATATAGAGAGGTATTTCCTTTTATTAAGTTTTATTTATGGGTTGATTATGAGAAATCAAATGTTATGAGTAGTCAATTAACCACTTTGTTAGCTTTTCATAATATCTAGGGCTAGACCTGGCAATACTTGGGCCTCAATCGTGTTTGTAAAGTGAGCCTTTAGAATCATTTGTTCAATCAATGTGTGCATAAAGAAAAAAAACATATAAAATAGAAGTATGGCCGTACATAATTTAAAAATTGGAAGATAGTTGATTTTTTTCATTAAGGATCAATAAGAGGCACTGGAAATATCGTTTTATTAAAAAAGAACAAGAGAAGAATATAAAGAAAGTTAAAATGAAAATCAAGAAACGAAATGAAGAGAGAGAAAAAAAACAAGAAAGTAATTTAAAAAGCAAACACACAGTGAACCGAATACTCGCGGGATAGAGGATTTGAACCTTGCACCTCTAAGCAAGTGGTGAAAGCTCTTACCATTAGAAAACAACAAATTTTAGTAAGCATTTGACTCAAATTCTACACATATAATATATGTAGGTATATAAAAAAAATTGGGCTACTAAAATTTTGCAATTTTCTCGGGTTCGAGTCGACGGACACTCTGACTTTAAAAAAGGTCCGACCCTAATAATATCTCATTATTGAATTTAGTGACTAGTGTAGCAGTTCGGTCAACAATATGTATATGTATAACAACAAATTATTGTCTACAATGAAGAAATAACAAACAGAAATATATTGCACGTTTCCATTTTTTCAAGAAAACATGTTTTTGCCACAACCTTAATTCTATTGATTGGAATCAACTATATGTGTGATAAATCCCTATTTTCCCTCTGATTCTTCTCTTGGAGAACTTCACTTGATTTTTTTGAATTTGGAGTTGAATCTTTAATCTCCGGATTTTGATCTTGACTTTGATAACGCTAACTCGAGGGCTTAACGCATTAATTTCGAATCAAACGTTAATATTTGGAGATCTTGTGATGAACACCTTGAATCCTGCGGAATCACGAAGAACGTTGTTGAATTTATGACTTGATTAATGCCGATATGAGGGGCTTGGCACCTTAATCTCGGACCAAACTTCGTTTCTTGATGGATTTCTTGAAGAGCGCCTTAAAGAATGTCTTAGATTGCTCTGAAATTCTTCACTTGCTTCTTGCACTTGTGTTTTCATTTCTTGAGTTGTGTTTTGAATTATGAAGAGACCCATATTTATACTTGTACAATAGGAGTTCTTACACTTGAGGAATGACGCAATTTGATAGATCCTTCTTGATTTGGTGATCTTACCTTTGATAGGAGGATTTGATTCAATTTTTTTTATTACCGAAAAATTGGTAATTTCCTTCCTTGTATACAAGATTGCGTCTTTATTGTCAAGAAATATGATTTTGACTTCTGGAAATATTTGATTTGATGAAATATTAATATTACAATATCAATTATTTTATAAATGCACTTTAGGAATTAATTTGATGAATTCCCAAAATATAGGTATAACATTTAAATTGATATTTAATATATTATTTCCATGTGGCATCATTAACTGGGGACAAATTTGATGTGTCTACAATTTGATCCAAGTTAAGAATTAAATAAGTTAAATCTAGCGGTTCAGATTGCAAGCGTATTAATACATCAAGTGTATAAGAAGATCCTAAATAAACATATATAAGATGAAGTTGGATAGCTCAAGTGGCAGAGCATCTACTACCTAGGCATTTGGTCCTGGGTTCGAGTCACCATGGGGGGAGGGGAGGGTTTTTCTTTGTTCTTAGATTAGGAGAAAAAAAAAAATTAAATAAACATATATAACTTAATATATTGTATTGAAATAGTAAAACATGAAAAACAAAACATTATATCTTTAGTTTCATATTGTATTTTGTAAATAGGAATAGTACTATTTACCATCCCAATTTTGCTTGTTTATGCAATTCGGTGTATAAACATTTTTTCTTTTTTTGGCAATTTGTCACCTGAACTTACAAGTAGTTGCAAATTATCATCTCGAACAATCTCAACCATTATTGATGTACACGTGTCCAACTATTGATAGCTGAGTTTTCTCTCAGATGACAATTCGCAATAAATTATAAGTTCAGATGGTCCATTGCACACAAAAAAAGGTTTATATGGCAACATCCATAAACGTGAAAAGTTCGGACGATAATTTGTAATTTCCCCCTTAAAAATTTATAGCTGTTACACAAGATGCATGAGATCCTCTATTCTATATTTTATTCTAATGCATAATTATATTCTATAAATATCATGACAAAAATGAGAATGAAAACATTATGGAGCAAGGGAAAAGTTGACAAGTAGGAAATTTACAATTCCAACCCCAAATCTATAACTGCAATTACCATGCCTATTCTCCTCGGTAATCCAAACACGAGTTCAAGAATCTATATGTTTGTCTCAATCTCTTCCCAGAGTTCGTCAAGCGTATTAATCATAGTTTAGAAAGTTAGTAATGCATCCTAAGCTGAGAAATCATATTTCCCACCAAAATCACAAAATAATCGTCTTAAAGGTCCTAATATTCATCCTCCATATATGGAAGGGTCAGGCACAGTCAAGAAAAAGCTCATCACTTATTGGGTTGCTAATATATGTCGATGAGCTTGAGGTGTGTGAATAAATGTTCGGATGGTCATGACTCGAGTGCTTCGAAAACATCAATTTTTTGTGGTGGCATTAGCGTGACTTGGTGATGGAGCAACTGCGCAACGAACTCGGTAAACGTTAGAAGCCGCTGAGAAGTTGGGGTACCACCATTTGGTGTGCATGCAAGTGGATTGGTGGTTATGTAGGTGAATGCTAAGGGTTGCATGGCAGTTGGTTTCCCCCATACCGTGACTATTTGGGGAAATGGATTTTTATAAAATTTCAAAGAGTGTTGGAATTTATTAATAAGCGGTTGTGTGATTTACTTATAAGAAATGAAAATGAGCAAAAGGAAAGATTAGGGGTGATGCAGTGGTTTAAACAGAGGGATTTACACGCACTTGTGAACTACTCGATGTCTTAAGGTCCACCGATGGCGCCACTCACACGTAATTTTTACGACTTAGTTCATTTGTTAATATGACTTATTAATTTGTTTGTGAAATTAGAAGTTTGAAATTTTGCTATAAGACAACCTTGTGTAGGACCTACGAGCTAAGGGATAGTTTCAGGAAAATAATATTCTTACTATGGAATAAAAAAATATATATAACTCTTATTTCGGAGATAGGAAGAACATATAAATTATAGTATATATCAAGTATGGCTACCCAATGCACGCATATTTATGTAAATATATAAGTTCATGAGCATCATAGTTGCACTACATAAAGGGCAACCTTATTTACATAATGACATTCATGCTAAGTTCCATACAATAAGTTCTTAGAGAAAGGTGAACATTAACAAAGCACTAGGAACATGAAACCCAAGCTAGAAATTTCAATCCAAAAAGTGAGGGAACACAAGCTCATCTAGATCCATAATTTTAGAGTAGGAGGTCGAAGGAAACTCAGTTGAAACCTGAGTTGGCTGGCCATTAAAAGGACCCATAAATTTGCTACACGTTGGCACAACTGGCTCCAGACCGCAAATAGTTGCATGACCAGAAAATAGGGTAGGGTATTCAGGAAACAATTGATTCGCGGTAGTAGTCGAAACTTCATAAGAGTTTTCAGATAGAGATTGGTTCCCATCTTTAGTTGAAGATTTCTTCTGTTGTTTGGAATTACCAGTGGTGGTTGATTCTTCCTTGGGCAGGTAGCTGGTTATTTCCTTCTCTAAAGCTGAGAGGCTCTCGGGATTCACACTTCTTATATCATTGATGCTAGGTCTTTTGCCTTTGTTAGCTTCTATTCGTTTGAAGTACTTCTGGGCATGGCTGGCCACTTGGCTGTTTGATTTGGTTCGCACACTGTACCTTGAAATGCTCTTCCAATCGCCTCTCCCAAACCTCTGCAAGCCGTAAAGAAACCGCCTACGTAGATAACAACAATGTCATTTTGTAGTTAGGTTTTAAATTTCAAAACCTATATGAAAAAAAGTTGAGTTTTATTTTCAAATGATCATTCAACATTCTCAGGACCCGGTTTCTTCTTCCATTTTTATGTAAGGAGTAATATTTTTTGCTAATAACCCTAAAACCAATGTAAATTTCATTTTTACTGTTTAGAGTAACCTAAAAATGTTGAATTATTTGCATATATTCATAGCTTTGAGACCAAGTAAGTTAATTTTCGCAGGGCAGGGATGATTATGGGTTGACCTTTTTCTTTTTTTTTTTTTTTTGTGGTCAATATGGGCAAAAAGATACGTATTCAAGAAATGGGCCTAAAACATCTTATGTGCAAAAAAGATAAACTCTTAAGACTACCATTATATTTAGAGTTTTTCAAGCACTTTCAAACTTGTTTCTTGAATTTAATATGAGCTGCATGAAATACATTTTTCTTGTTAAAACGTGATAGAAATATCTCTCAATTTTATAACTAAAATAGAAAGAAAAAAAATGAGAAAAGGTTAAAATGGGGCCAAATGAAGCACTCTCTTGATTACCACAAGCATTTTCCAACAAACTTAGTAGAATTACCACCAATTCATTTATTGAGGAGGCGATTTAATGGCATCAAACTAAAAACATAACATACCAACAACACAAGAATCAAGGTTAGTAAAAGGTAAATATATGATAATTTAAATCGAATGTTAATCTTAACAATGTGAATGTGATAATTAAGCAACTATTTACCTATGTTCCTCTTCCGTCCAAGGCACGCCCCGTTGCACTCTAGCTCCCGATGATTTTTTCTTCTTTCTGCGAACGCTGACTTGACATGGATAATGTGGCAGCAACACCTCGCCGGACTCAATTGCCGCCACATCAACACATAGGGCTTGGTAGTGAACTTTTATGTCTTCAATAGTTTTCCCAGGGACAGCAGATGTAATCTTTTCCCATCGATCAGCGTCATTATAGTACATAGCAAGTGCATTCTCAAAAGCCTTGTCCTCCTCCTTACTCCAATTTGAAGCATTGCATGAATTCTGGAATGTGAGATCCTCCTCCCACAACCACGCTCGGCTGCTAAATGCCCAATCTGTATCCATTCTCAAGGCAACTACGAAAGCTTTGTTGAGAAAAAATGTTATGAGAAAAATAACCACACACGTTAATATAATTACATGAAAAATACGCATAAATAGAAAATATAGTTAGGGAGATTCGAAATGAATTTGGTGAGAAATACTAAAAAGATCTTCGTAAAGAAAGATGTAAGTTTCAGCATTCATATGGTAGTCCCGATTCCCTAAGTAACTATAGGATGATAAGAGTTGCTAAATTAAATAGCTAATTAGTATGTAGCGACATTTTCACAAGAAGATAGACAAGTTCGTATACAGATACAGTCTATCATTTCATCAAATCTTAGATAAAATAATGTGTTTTATCTCATAAAAGTGTATGTATACATTATATATCAAACTATATATTAGATTCCTTGTGGGACCTAACTTCATAAGAAATTACTCACACTCTGATACATAGTACTAGTAATCAGGCACCTATTGCCAGTAATTTTATGGAAGTTAGCCGGATTACCACGCAAGACTAACCACAATTAATTTGGGGGCATTATACAGCGTACAATGTGTTTTAATATCTATCATATACATTTTGTTATTAAAATGATTTTTACTATTTAAAAAATTGATTTTGATTGAATTAACCCATTCCCCTTCCCACAAGCTAATTAGGCTCTCTAGGCTCGTTGGCCAACTCCAACCTTGTTAGTTATCATAAGCATGCAAGGGATATCTACATGTCTTAGTAAATCATTTCTTACCCAAAAATTAGCCTATCCAACAATTCAAGTTAAAATAATCCAAAATCAAGTATAATGGTGATAGCTCTTACTGTATAAAACTGAATCCCCTTCAACACACTTTCATCACACACTTCTATGGGGCTATCTTTCTTCTTTATTTGTCTATTTTTCTCTACTCAAGCCCCAATTTAACCTTAGATTCACATAAAGTATCACATGCAACATCCATTTACCAGATCTCCAGCATGCAACTTTATTCTAAATTTCAAAATTTCATGATGTGCACAAATAGCATCAACAAATGAAGCGTATACAGCCATCAACTTAAATTCCAAGATGCTAGATGTACTCATTTATATGCAACTGCAAGATATATTTCAATATCTAATATATATTACCTAACACGGAAACTCTTTGTAGAGCTTGTTAAGGAAGGACCCGAGGTTATAGATCCTTAGCAAATATGCTTCTTCGCTTTGTGATTTTCCTACTGAAGATGTTCATTCTATCATTTTCTCAAGAAAAACCATACTCCATTAGTATCACTTTGTGTGTACTGTATTTATTATATAGATGATGCGCATGCAAGCTTGCGCGTGTCCGTTACAAAATAAAGTGATCCATGTCCTCTCTTTATTCTGCGCGGATTACTAGAAAATGACTTTTTCCCTGAATAAGCGCTCGTGAAAATTGCTAAGCAGCTACCTGGAAATCTTAATCTTTTTGCTTTCTCGTGATAATTCTATAAAATGATGCTTAATTTACAATATGTGTGTGTGTGCGCGAGGGGGAGGGGGGGTAAGTGCCATAAAGGCTTCGGCGCGTGCACCTATAGGCCAGCACGCGAGCTTTTCTCGCAAGCGTTACTAGTATAGGTAATTAATTCCCACTAGTCTTTGCCGGGTGCATGTATCATGGAGAACGAATATTTTTCTCTAAATAAGTTGACATGTGTTATTGCTCGACAGCCACCTGGTCGCCTTCATAATTTGTTTATTTATTCTTCTAAGCCTCAAATTGTCAGCTTATTTACTTAATAGAAGGATCTAATGTGAACTCATTGAATTGATACTCGTGATATCTTGTCATGTTTGCGTCATCCCATCGTGAATTTGTGATATTTATCAAACATATAAATTTAAGTATATTTCAGCTCATTAAATTGAAAAATCTTGTGTTCATATATGTCTTGAGGAAATAGTCTACAACTTGAATAAGTGTCGTAAAGCTTTGTCTTATCTCATCGAGTTATTTATATTTATAACTTTAATTTATTTTACAAGGCGTGTCATTTTCTTGTGTCAAAGATTCAACCCTAGTGTTTCACATGAAAAATAATAATTTATATTAAGTAATCTTAAAGATAAATAAGATAGCATGCTCCATGCTCATTTTAAATATGCTAAAACATTCAACATACAACAATAATAATTAAGTCTTTATCCCACCAGTAGCATCCCCAACTCGATATTCTTGAATTAGGCCCACTACTGATAATAAACTTTAACTTATTTCTTAAAAGTGAGATCACTAGATTTTTTTAAATTTGATCTATTATTACTATCATTTTTTATATATGTACATATTTTTATATTAGTTATATTTCAAAATTAATTATTAAAAGATACATATATATTGCAATTATAATCCTTTAAACAAAATAAACAGTATATATATATATATATATATATATATATATATAATTATGCAAAATATTAATAACGTATAACCTCAGATTAGGAGTAATGGTAAACACTGAAATATATTTAAATATTACATAACTATTATAATAAATATAGTTTTCGAGAAATAAAGTACTACTTCTTTATTTGGTATCATGTTTCTCATCCGGGAATATCCAATCTTTATCTGCTTGCATTTCACTACTTCCTAACCTGAAAAAGTATTGATATTGAAGGCACGAGTTTTTAGGCTCAATGGATAACCTTGTAAGTTGTTATATCATTTGGAAAATACACAATAATAATACTTAATCTTACATTATTTACTTGAACGTCAGGCTTAAGAGTTGAGTAATAACTCGTAAAGTATCAACTAATGAGTCCATATTCCATCCTAAACTCAATAATGCAGCCTCAAGTTTAGTAGGATAGGTACCGACTCAAATGTAAATGTAGGTTCACATATTCAACATAACAATCAAGAATAAATACATTAAAGTGCATGCCCTGCAATAATATAACATTAATTTACTTACAGATTTTGTTTACCTACCTATTATATTTGTTACACAGCTAAGGAAGAAAGATTATCCGCTTTTTCCGTGTTTCGCCGCATCCCTTTATAATACACCTCTTGTAGTAGTAGTAGTAGTAGTAGTAGTAGTAGTAGTAGTAGTAGTAGTAGTAGTAGTAGTAGTAGTAGTAGTAGTAGTAGTAGTAGTAGTAGTAGTAGTAGTAGTAGTAGTAGTAGTAGTAGTAGTAGTAGTAGTAGTAGTAATAATAATAATAATAATAATAATAATAATAATAATAATAATAATAATAATAATATATCCATATGTAAATAAGTTTTAGCTTAGGAGTACATAAGATGAAGAGTAGGAGAGTGAAAGTAAAGTAAATCACACTTTGCTTTGTTAGGGAAAGTCTCCAGGTGACTTCCCTATTTATAGAAAGAAATTGGCTACTGCAAGTTGCCACTTGCTCTGATACACAAACTCGCTCCCACACAAACTCACACATATAAGATTTCACACACCAAAGTTTTTCTTCATATTCTACTCTCTCCCTCTCACGTCCACTCAATCCTCATATTTCTGCATTTACAACTTTTTTCTTCTTCCTTTTTCACGTTGCATTTTCAAACTTTGTATATTACATATACTTTTTCTCTCCGTCTTTGTTTCTATTACTCCCCCCCTCCCCTCATATCTACATGCATATTTATCATCATCATCATCATCATCATCATCATCATCATCATCATCGTTGTTCTTATTATTATTATTATTATTATTATTATTATTATTATTATTATATAGGTGTGTCTACAAAGATGTGGTTTTCCAAAACCAAAATTTACTTCCCTAAATAGAAAAGGTTCAGGTTATGAGAAAATTTTAAGAGACAAGGTCTAATAATTTAGATCAAAGGTTTACATTAGGATAATGTATTTATAATAAAAGTGTTGACAAAGATATACCTAGCATTAAAAGAAAAATCTCTTAATTTTTAATTAAAATTTAGATAAAATTTTAAACTCTAAAACGAATAAAAAGTTTCTAAAACTAGTAGGGTTAGTAAATAGTTCACTAAAATATTCTTATCCTACTTGAAAAGCTTCAAATAATTTATTTATTAGATGATTATGAATTTATTCATTTGAGTGCAGTTGAGTTTTAGAATTGTGTGACCTCTTCTTTTCTGCAAATTAATTTACAAAATGGGAAAAGATTTAATGAATGAGTGTTAAATAAATTTTAAATGACAAAAAAGTAAATACTTATTAGGATATTTACAGTGTCACACACCATGTTGGTCGGCTATATTGATCTTATTTAGCCATTAAGTTCAATAAAAATATGTAATTTCAAATATATGTAAATACAACATGTCTTACCCTTAAAAAATACACGTCTTTTCAATATATTTTTTCAATTATTTTTTGTTCTTTCCTTTCAATATTACTTTATGTAATCTATTCTCTATTTTCTATATGTCTCGCTAGGGTATCTAAAGGTCACCTACGCAACATCTAAACCATTTTAAGTTTGCTTCCCATTTTGTCATCTATTAGGGTAGCACCACACTCTCTTCTAACTCATTGATTTTTTGTTAATACTTAAATCAATCTGTACTTTATAATTTTTTACACTTGAGTATCTAAACTTTATTTTTGACCGATTGCAAACTGAAGTCCATGAATTGTACAAGTTGCAGCGTTCGCCAAATTTTTCTGGCCGAATATCAAACACGCGATAATCACATGCCAAATTGGGAGGGATTTGACTATATACATGATTTGTTCGCGCATATTCACAGTTCAAGCATGTGACACTCACTTTGTTGGACTGCAAGTAAGCATAGGAGGTATTTCCACGACTTAAACATCGAGAGAGGAACTACAAAAGCATATCCATTGATGATGATCCGGAAATGCAATTGAATTTTGTGAAAAGTTGAAATTATTTTATCAAGTGACTGAAATGTTTTCTGGTACACTCTATCCCACATCTAACTTTTATGTTCTAAAGATTTGTAAGATCAATCTAAGATCATATAGTTGGTGAAGAGTAAGAATTTGGTGGTCCGAAGTATGGCTATGTGAATGTTAGAGAAGTACCAAAGTATTGGGAAGTTTGTCATATTGTAATGGTATTTGTGCTGTTTTAGATCCTAGGTACAAGATGAAACTTGTTAAGTTCTATTTTCTTTTAATTTGTGTTGAAGGATCAGAATTTAAAATAAGTGAAGTTTGAGATCATTATTATAGACTATGGGTCGAGCATCATTCAAGTTTTGGTTCTTCTAGTAATCTGGGAATGACATCCTCTTCTGCTACTCCTGTTTTGATTGAGGGTTTCAAATTCTTCTGCATCATCATGCATAACCTCGGATTAGATATGTACTTGAAGCAAGGTGTCTTGCCTATAAGTAAAAAACTATGAAAAACTTCATCCCATGATCTATAAACCCAACCCCAAATTAATGTTGCTGATAGATAATCAACCTATCCCACATCCATATTCCCTCGGCTCCGAAAGTGTCCCAACAAACTAGCTCTCACATCGCATTTCGTCAGCCAAAAATTGAACCTGTTAGCCCCCCTAAAGCAATAGACGGATAAAAATTCAGCATCGTAATGATAGTGTGGTACTGGTCCCGGATGTCGCCAGTACTATAGCTGGGGTCAAATTGAGGGAAGTGGTTGGAGATTCTCAGGAGCCATATATCTGCGCAAGTTGTGATGAGTGGCTCTTATATGTCTTGGCTACTCTCTGGCATGTATGGTTAACCTAAATAGTATCAACAATATCGTACTTAAAACTAACTTTGATGGATTGATTCGGGAAAGGCTATCCACTAGATTGATTTAGGCGACTTTAATGAAGACATGTGATCGAATGAGAAGAAAGGTGGTACTTGGCAGGCCATGTCGTTAATGCTAAAGTTCAGAGATGCTTTATACGACTGTGGGTTAGCTGATTTTGGCTTTGTTAGACATCGTTATACTTGGACGAATAGGCAGAGAGGAGTGGATAATTTCCAATGCCGGCTTGATTGTTGTGTAACGAAAAGTGCATGGGTTGTTATATTTCCACAGTACAAGGTAAGTCACCTTCTTCGCCTTCGATCTGACCATGCACCAATTATAGAAAACCTACAAGAAATAACAGAGAGAGGGCGGAAACAATCTAATGGTCAAAGAGCTCACTTATTCCAATTTGAACAAATGTGGCCGACGCATACAGGGTGCAAACAGACGGTTAAAGATGGTTGGGGCGAGTCTCATGGGAATCAGTTTGTTATGGAGAAATTGGAACAATGTAGAGCACATCTTAAGAGCTGGGACACTAGTATTTTCGGCAATGTGAATAAAAATCTTTAAAAATTAAGGAACAAGTTAGGAGAGCTCTAGAAACAAGCACAAACGGCTCAAATTGTGAATCTAATACATGGCCACCGAATACATAACCTTGTATCGCAAATTGAGAATTTGGAGAGCACGGAAAAAACAATGTGAAGCCAGGGTTTGCGCTCTTTGGCTTGAGTCGGGGGGGAGGGATAAGAGCACTGTAATTTTCATCAGAAAGCCTCTAATAAAAAAAGAAGGAATATTGTGGAAACAATTAAGAACAAGGATGGTCTTTGGCTTGAGGATGAACATGCTATTGAACGGACTTTGAGGGACTATTGTATGGATATCTTTTCATCTGAAGGGGTATCGGGCATGAATAGGGTGTTGGAGTCGGTGGAATCTCGAGTGACTCCTAACATGAATCAGATGTCGATGCGACTGTATACTTAACTTGACATTCAAACTGCATTGAAGCAAATGCATCCTATTAAGACACCAGGGACCATACAATATGCCTCTCTTATTCTACCAAATGTTCTGGCACATCCTTGGTAATGATGTTTCCACTGCATGCTTAAATCTTGAATAACGGTTTCACTCCTGAACTCAATAAAACATTTATTGTTTTTTTTCCTAAGATTAAGTGCCCTGAAACCCCAAAAGATTTTAGGTCTATTAGTTTATGTAATGTTATTATTTTATTATTATGAAGGTCATTCCTAATAGGCAAAGATCATTTCCCTACCTAGAGTGTGTTCGTTCCTAATCGACTAATAATTGATAACGCCATGGTTGCTTTTGAGATGTTTCAATTATATGCGGGTTAAGAGATCGGGTCGAAATGGGTTTTTTTTTCTTTTGAGCTTGATACAAGTAAAGCCTATGATAGGGTTGAATGAATTTTCCTCCATAATATTATGGTGGAAATAGGCTTTGCTGACATATGTGTTAATCTGACTATGTGTTGTGTCACTACTGTGTCTTATTCTGTTTTGGTAAATGTAACCCCGACTGAATCATTCTCCCCTAGGAGAGGGCTTAGGCAAGGGGGTCCCTTGTCTCCTTATCTGTTTCTATGTTGTGCAGAAAGGTATTCTTCATTATTAAGAAAAGCATAAAATGGACACATTCACGGCATACAGATTGCACAAAACACCCTCATGATTTCCTTTCTTTTCTTTGTTGAGAACAACACCCTCTTCTTTCAGGAAAATAGATGGAAATGCAAGAATGTTAAATCTATTATTGTTGCATACGAGAGAGTGCAGGACAACATATTAACTCAAAGAAATCTGATTTAGTGGCAAGCTCTAATGTGCGAAATGAGGAAAAAGCCTATTTGTTGGCTTTTTGAATGTCTGCCCTACTGATAAGTTTGAAGGTACTTGGGTCTCCCAACTTTTGTTGGAAAATCTAAAATGCAAGTTTTTAAGATCACTGTCAAATGCCTCTTAAGTCGTATCAAAGTTTATAAAGGAAGACGATGACAAAGGCAGGTAAGGAAGTGTGGATTACTAGAGTGCTCCAAGCAATTCAAAACTACGCTATGAGTTGTTTTATGTTTCCAATTACAATGTGCAAGGATATAGAAAGAGAAATTTCCCAATTTTATCGGGCCTCAACAGGTGAGGCAAGAAAACACCACTGGGTGAGCTGGGAACGTGTTATGAGGCAAAACAGATGGGCGAGCTCGGTCTTCATGAACCGCAATATTTTAATATTACAAGGGTCGCCAAGCAATATTGTCATATTCTTAGTAACCTAGTGTTAAGAATCAGCTCTTCTCACAAACAAACAACACTCAATCCAGAAAGGAAATGAAAACAACAAGAAATTCGGCCACCAGAAAACCGAACAACGAACAGGAATAAAAATGAAGAACACAGGGATTTTACGTGGTTCGATCAATGTGATCTACATCCACGGAGGTTCTATACACCTCAATTCACTCCACTTATTAATCAATTATAAGAATTAATCCAGAAAACTAGAAACCCCAATTCACAGACCGAATTGAGCTCAAGAACCCTAGTTATCAAATTCTATTGATTGAGTAATGTTTACAGAGGGAAAGTAACGTAAATCAACTCGTATCTTCAAGTGGTTTCAATGTATATAAAGGACGGAGCTCGAATCAGGAAGTAGAAGCAGTTGTAACCAATTTTGTTCTCAACTGCACAAAACTGTTTCAGCGGCTTTCAACAACGGTTTTACATGCAACGGTTCTAATCCGTTGCAAACGACAGTTATAACCACCTTGACTCCGGTTTCCTTTTTAACCTTTTCACTGATCCGGCTAAAAACCCGGTTTTCTAACCCGGTTCTTCACATACTAAACCCTGTTCTGAATTCCTCAACTCCTCTACTACAATCCATAATCACTTGATGATATTGAACTGATGTCTACAAATCTCCACCTCAATTAACTCAAGTGTATTTCATCACCTCATCCTGCCCTGTCTTCCAGGTTTAATCACACTGTTCAAGCCCTATCAGGCTTGAGCAATGAATCATCTTACTCCCAGGAACTTCCTTGGTTAGAAAATCAGCTGCATTGTCCATAGTATGAACCTTCTTCACCTCTACAGATCCTGCTTCAATCACATCCCTTGCAAAGTGAAGTCTAACATCAATATGCTTAGACCTCTCATGAAAATCTTGGTGTTTCACCAAGTGAAGTGCACTCTGGTTATCACATTGAATGGTGACACAACCTTGTCTGATTCCCAAGTCTTTGAGAATTCCCTTGAGCCACAAAGCTTCCTTGATTGCCTCAGTTAAGGCAATGTATTCTGCCTCAGTTGTTGACAAGGCAACCACAGGTTGTTGCACACTTCTCCAGCTTATAGCCATCCCATACAAGGTAAAAACATAGCCTGTAACAGATTTCCTTGTATCTAGGTTCCCGGAAAAATCTGCATCAGCATACCCAACAAGAGGTACAGCACTAGCTTCTTGCTTCTCAAACTTCAGGCCTATATTGGCTGAGCCTTTCAAATACCTCAAGACCTGTTTTAAGGCTTCCCAATGAGCCTCTCCTGGATTTGACATGTACCTGCTTACCAAAGAAACACTATAGGTCAGATCTGGTCGGCTGCATATCATTCCATACATCAGGCTGCCAACACCACTGGCATATGGAACATTCTTCATGTGAATTGCTTCTACTTCTGTCTTTGGACATTGTTCTTTGGATAGCATGGTTTGTTGGTTAACTGGAATACTTAATAGCATGTGAAATCTCTCCACAACCTTCTACAAATACTGCTTCTGTGAGAGCCAAAGTGTTCCAGACTTCCTTCTTCTAATGATATCCATCTCCAGAATCTTCCTTGCTTCTCCAAGATCCTTCATGTCAAATTCAGAGCTTAATCTTCCCTTTAACTGTTGTATTTTGTCCATGCTTTTACTGGCAATGAGCATGTCATCCACATACAATAACAGAAACACCTGTTCAAGCCTTGGACCTTTATTAAAGTATACACAGCTATCATACAAGCTTATTATGAAACCTGCATTGATCATGAACTCATTGAACTTCTTGTTCCACTGCCTTGGACTTTGCTTCAAACAATAAAGTGATTTCCTGAGAAAACAGACCTTCTCTTCATTTCCTGGAATCACAAAGCCTCAGGTTGCTTCATGTATATTCTCTCAATGAGATCACCATGCAGGAATGCTGTCTTAAAATCTAACTGGTGTAGCTCCATATCTTCTTGTGTAACTTTTGATAAAAGTAGCCTAATAGAGCAATGCTTCACAACAGGAGAGAATACCTCATTATAATCAATGCCTTCTCTTTATGTAAAGCCCCTTGCTACAAGCCTTGCCTTGTATCTGATTCTATCAGCCTTTCTAGCCTCCACTTTCTTCTTGTAGATCCACTTTGAGCTGACTAACTTCTGCCCCTTTGGTTTGTCTACAAGTTTCCAGGTTTGGTTTCTCTCCAAAGATTCCATTTCCTCCATCATAGCCCCTATCCAATGTTCACTTTCACTTCAATTGATTGCTTCCTTGAAACAGCTTGGCTCTTGACACTCCAGGTCTTCTGCTACACTTAATGCATAGTAAACATTCCCAGCTTGTCCATAGAAATCAGGCCTGTGGATTAACCTTCTTGTTCTGTCTCTACCAATACTATAAGTTCTGAGATTTGAAATCTCAGGTTGGTCTTCATCCTCTTCTGATGAACTGTCATTACCTGGTTGAGTTTGAACATTATTCTCTGATAATTTCTCTTCATCAGTAAGCTCCACCTGAATGGAAATTCTTTCAGACTCTATAGCACCATCAGCCTCTTCTTGACTTCCAGTAGAGTTGTATCCCATCACAGCCTCATTGAATCTCACATCTCTACTTATCAAGAGTTTCTGGTTTCCTTGTTCCAAGCACCATAACCTGTAGCCTTTGATGCCCTCAGGGTATCCTAGGAATACACACCTCTGTGCCCTTGCATCAAGTTTGTCTTGCCTGATGTGAGCATAAGCCAGACAACCAAACACTCTCAAGTCATCATAGTTTGGTATCTTTCCACTCCAAACCTCTTCTAGAGTCTTAAATCCTAGAGTTGATGATGGTGATCTATTTATCAAATAGCATGTTGTGTTCAGTGTTTCTCCCCAGAAAGATTTGGGTAATCCAGCATCAATCAGCATACATCTAACTCTCTCCAGCACAGTCCTGTTAAACCTTTCAGCAACACCATTTTGTTGAGGGTTCATTGGGACAGTTATGTGCCTTGTGATGCCCTTATCTTCACAAAACCTTGTGAACTCAGTAGCTAGATATTCCAAGCCATAATCAGTCCTAAGATGTTTCAACTTCTTCCCTCTTAGATTCTCCACCTGGCTCAACCATGTTTTAAACTTAAGGAATGCATCACTCTTGTTCCTTAAAACATATACCCATATTTTCCTACTGTAATCATCAATGATGGACATGAAATACCTTCCTCCTCCATGTGTCTCTGTCCTGGAAGGCCCCCATATATCAGAATGTACATAGTCAAGTGATTCTTGAGTAGAATGAACCCCTTTAGCATAAGGCAGCTTCTTGGCCTTTCCTAAAGAACATTTGTCACAAAACTCAAGTGTTTGATTCCCTATTTCACCAATTATACCCCTCTTGGACAGCTCCTTCAACCCTCTCTCTCCAATATGACCCAGTCTTTTATGCCACTTCATGAAATCCTCTCTACTTATCACAGATTCAACACAACCTATCACAGGAGAACCAATCAAGATAAACAGGTCATTGTGTTGCCTTCCCTTGATTACCAGCTTGTTGTGTTTAGTGATATGAAGATACGCATCTGTGGAGTTGAACTGACAGCCATTTGCCACAAGAGAACCAAGAGATAGGAGGTTTCTCTTAAGACCAGGAACATACCTCACTTTTGAAATGGTTCTAATGACTCCATCATACATCTTGATCTGAATTGATCCTGTGCCTTTAACTCTGCAGGAGTGGTCATTTCCCAGTAGTACACATCCACCATCTTCTTTCTTTAAGTCTTTGAACCAGGATCCATTTGGGCACATGTGGAATGAACAACCTGTATCAAGAACCCATTCCTTTTCCATCTTTGTATCTGTGATGTTTAAAACTTCAGGGGCATCATCTTGATGTTCAGTCACAGCCACTTCTGCCCTTTGATTTTCCTGCTTCTTCTTCTTTTGTGGGCAATCCTTCTTCAAATGTCCAGGTTACTTGCACTTGAAACACTTTCTATTTTCAACCCAGTCTCCATTCTTCTTTGAATTCTGAGTTCCAGCCTTGTTATCCTTGAATCCCTGGAACTTCTTCTTTTGATTATTCTTCTTGAACTTTATGTTCAAGCCTTCTCCAGCCTGAGTAGAGCCCTTATCTCCCTGAGTTTGAAAACACTTTGTCTTCAAAGCTGAGAGGATAGACTCATAACTAACCTTTCCATCCCTCCCAAACATCAATGCATCCTTGAAGCTTTCCATGGACTTTGGAAGAACATTCAACACCATCAAAGCCTTGTCATCATCCTCCAAGTTTACACCCAGGTCTTCTAGTTCTTCAATCATCTTGACAAATTCATCAAGTTGATCAGAAATGGCCTTATCATCAGTAATCTTGAAAGACACCAATTTCTGCTTCAGAAACAGTTTATTTGATATTGACTTGGATTGATAAAGTTCTTCCAATTTTCCCCATGTCTCTACTGCATTCTTGCACCTTGATACCTCCCTTAAAGGTTTGTCACCCAAACACAGAAATATCAGGCTCAGAGCCTTCTTATCCACTTCTGAAAACTTTGGTTTCTCAGCATCAGACCATTGATCAACATGAAGGAGTGCAGAGTCTAAACCATTTTGAACCAACACAGCATTCATCTTGATTTTCCAAAGTGAGAAGTTATTCTTACCTGAAAACTTCTCCACATCCATCTTAACTCCAGCCATTTTCCTTAATTCTTCGAGTGTGTGCGCAAGTTTCCCACAGACGGAGCCACTTGTTAAGAATCAGTTCTTCTCAACACAAACAACACTCAATCCAGAAAGGAAATGAAAACAACAAGAAATTCGGCCACCAGAAAACCGAACAACGAACAGGAATAAAAATGAAGAACACAGGGATTTTACGTGGTTCGATCAGTGTGATCTACATCCACGGAGGTTCTATATACCTCAATTCACTCCACTTATCAATCAATTACAAGAATTAATCCAGAAAACTAGAAACCCCAATTCACAGACCGAATTGAGCTCAAGAACCCTAGTTATCAAATTATATTGATTGAGTAATGATTACAGAGGGAAAGTAACGTGAATCAACTCGTATCTTCAAGTGGTTTCAATGTATATAAAGAACGGAGCTCGAATCAGGAAGTAGAAGCAGTTGTAACCAATTTTGTTCTCAACTGCACAAAACTGTTTCAGCGGGCTTTCAACAACGGTTTTACATGCAACGGTTCTAATCCATTGCAAACGACAGTTATAACCACCTTGACTCCGGTTTCCTTTTTTCACTGATCCAGCTAAAAACTCAGTTTTCTAACCCGGTTCTTCACATACTAAACCCGGTTCTGAACTCCTCAACTCCTCTACTACAATCCATGATCACTTGATGATATTGAACTGATGTCTACACCTAGATTCTATGCATGGTTGCTCAAGTTTTTAAATCAAAGTATTTCTAACACTACTCTTTGGCACAGGTTGGTCTTGATCCTAGTTACATTTGGCATAGCATATTGGGTACATGAGAAATTATTCATAAAGGATGTGCTTGGCGGGTGAGAAATGGCAGGCAGATCAAGTGGCTTTTGATATTGGAATGGCACGGAAAACCCGGTATCACCAACTGGAAATTTACAACGATCTAAATCTAATGCTGTTATATCCTATTTTATTGATGCAGGGGGCAAGGAGTGGGATGTTAATAAAATCAAAGCGGTTTTCACAAGGGGAGGGGGGAGGGGGCTCAACTTGTCACGAAAATCACTCTAAATTACTATGATTAGAATGACCTTCTCAAACTGCAAGCGTACAGGTTGTGACAGAGGTAGTAGAAAAGATTTTCGAAGCTCAGGAAGGATTATTCCGTGAGAATTGGTTGATGGGAACTGATTGATGGGAAGATATTGTTGAGGCTTGGTTTCACACAAGCAAGATGGGGTTGATATTTAAGACAATAATAAGACATTGTTTTGAGTTTTATGTTATTGAATTCCTTTACCAACTGACGTCCCAATTGGATGTGAATTCTAGAAAAGAAGTTAAGGTGACACTAATCCCCTAGAATGGTAAGCAACCGGAATTCAATGTAGAATACCTACACAAATTAGAATACTAAATAACCTCGGGCCTTGGGGGTCTCAATTACATAAGACTATAAGGAACTAGGTCAACTTCTCCCACGCTGAAGACCAGCATGGGGAAGTAAAGAACTACACGCGAAACTAATTCAATTTCATCCATCCTAATCAGAAGACCCTAGGTACTACTCCTCCTCTCGATAAAGCTTCTCCCCCGTGGGTCTCCTATTTACTGATTAAGTCCTAATTAATCTAATCATCTAAAATTAATCCTCACCTGCAAGGTCTAAGGCATGTTATTAATTGCTAAGCTCATTTAGGGTCTAATTCATTCAAGTGAGCCTCGAATGGTTAACAACTCTCAAGCACAGGGGTCAAACTATCCACTCCCCAAATGCACAACCAAAAAACAAATCGTCTTTAAGATACCGAAAGTTAAGCTACTGATCAAGCTTGAGAACTTAACTATGAGATTGTGTGGAAATCGGTACAAATTAATTAAACCCAAACCCTAGGTTACCACAACCCACAACAAATCCAACAATCAATCAACGATTCCTCAACCCCGAAGCTCGGGTTATTCCCGATCTTCAGGAAACAAGAGAATTACTCATAAATCATTAAAACATAAAACAAAAATCAACAACATCAAGCAAGAAAGCAATACAAATTGAAAATAAAGAGAAGGGATATGAAAATGTTCACTAGGTTGAAGAATCCTTATAGAACTTTGATAATCTTGAGGGGTGTCGCAAGCCCGTGAATATACTCCGAGTTTTCCTCCAAATATGGCTCAAGGAGGAAGAAAACTCTAACTATAAACTAAGAAACTTGAAAATTCTGAGAGCTAGAGAGAAAGAAAAGTGAAAGAGAAGTTTAATTATTGAGGCTTGTTCTAAAATGACAGAGTGAAGGGGTATTTATAGTACCCCAACCTTGCAAATGTAAAGACCTTAAAACTGCATAAAAACCCCTTTAGTAAGGGGATAAGAGTCATTTAACAAAGTAGAGTACTTGGCCCTTTAAAATGTTGAGTCGAACCTTTCAATTGCGCTTGATTCGTCCTTTCTCGGAAATTATGGGCAGTTTTCATCTAGAATCAGACTTCAACCCCAACTAAAAAGTTGTAGATACTTGTCTCGACTTCATGTGGTAGCTTGAATCACCTCAATCGGGCATCAAACATGGAAGATACGGTTGAAAAATGAATGTGTTATGGCCGACCGGGGTTCGACCGAACGACGACGAATACCAAACCCATAAGGGCCGGTATCAATACCGATAGGAACTCCCTAGTACCACTACCGGGGCCGGTACTGGAGCCGGCACCGGAGCCGGTAGACCCTCCATTTGCCTAGTGCTCGATCGCAGGGCGTGCTACGCTTCCCCGCCACGCGCCGTCTTTGTGCGTCCTCTTTTCAAAGCCTTTTCTCTCGTTTTTTCGAACTGACTCCTTCACGGATTTTGTTTCAAAAGGATTTTGTTTGGGGCTCTCGTTTGGGCCTTGATTTGCGGGCCAAAGTGAGGAAATGGGGTATAATTGTCATTCTTGGTTTCCCGGATTTTTTTATCCTTCAAAATATCACTAAAAAATACTCAAGAAATGATTTAAATCATATGAGAAGGAATTTAAACCCGAAAATATGATAAGAACATGTAATTTCACTTAAACATGATAGATACTCGCAATTCAGACTTAAAATTGAATGTAAAAAATACGAGAAAAACGAGTTTTTCATGTTCATTAAAGGCCTAGCTGATTATTGCAACACCTTTAAGCCCTCAATTAGATAAAGCAGGCAAATTTTGAGTTAGGACAGCCCAGTACTTGGTTGTTAGTTCGTACTCGAGCTAGGTTGGGTAACAATATTCCAAGTTCAAGTCTATTCATACATTGCCGAAAGTTGGTCATTTTGTATGGCGAGCCTGCAAGGACTCACACCCAAACTTAGTGAAACTGAAGAAGGGGGAAGAGAATGCATGTGCATTATGCAGGAATAGTACTGAATTAATTAGCTGAGCCTCCATTATGTGGATGTTCCTAAAGAGACAGGTATGGTTGGTCAATCCTTATGCGCTTGGGGTGGAAACAATGTCCAGCATTATGGGAAATGATCGATAGATAGAACACTTACCTGAGGCTGAGGATACTATTACATTATATTATATTATATTATATTATATTATATTATATTGATCTAGGATTTGTTATTAGAGACCATGATGGTGAAGCTCTTCTTGCAGTTGCAGGGGTTATAGTTTTAAAGCTTTACAATTTGGTTTTCAAACTACCATAGAGGCAAGCTATCGTTCTTGATCGAGTGTGATTGCTTCCAGTTGACATCAACGCTGCATAAAAGTGATTTGGATGTAACTTACAATGGTAGAAAGGCCTTAACTCACAACGCCACAGGTTTTATTTTGTTCCAAGGACACCAAATATCGTTGCACATACATAGGTAGTAAGAGTTGCACTACCAACATTGATAAAACAGAATAAGGGATACAAAGATCCATATATTTCACTCACCCATTATCCTCTCTTTATCATTATATATATGTAATACAAATTTTGTGTTATATAAATTGAAAATAAATTATCATCATTTCTTCACTAACTGAAATTAGCAAATCATACAAAATATATTGTATCTGAAGAATCATTTTTTCAACCTAACTATTGATTATGAGTAAAATAAGAAAATTTTCCAAATACGTACTCACCTTGACAAAAGCTTCTCCCCCTCTATATGATATGAACATATGAAAATAATTCTGTATAGAGAAATTGTATATATTGAGAACAAAATTGATGTGAAATAACTCTTCCGCAGGAGGAATGTAGAAGAAAATGTTAGTGAAATGTGCTAAATAATTCATATAGTGTGACATTTTCATACTGATATATACAATTTGCAATATATACGCGGTTCTTCAATACTCTGAAATTTTTGGAATTCCACAATTCACGTAGAGTGAGTCTTGTGTGTGAACGGTCACACGTGTGACGGAATGCACTTTTACAGAAAACATTGATACTTTTACAGGAAAAAGTGATACTTTTACAGAAAAAAATGATACTTTTACTACATTGATACTTTTACAGATAAAGGTGATACTTTTGCTACAAAAAGTGATACTTTTTTTTGTTCAAAAAAAGTGATACTTTTACAGATAAACGTGATACTTTTACCACAAAAAGTGATACTTTTTCCCGTCACACCGTGTGACGGCCGTGTGACGGGCACATACGAGTTTTTGCTATTCACGTAATACTCCGTATATTTTGCATGGAAATAGTTTTATTAACAGAATGTCTTCATATTAATCCATGAATTCACATTAATATTTACTATAAATTTGCATGTCACTGCAATAAAATAGGTCTTTTGTATAACACTTTTTGACACTATAATTGTGGTCACTAATAATAAGGTATTTGTGAACACTTGTTGTCACAAATCTCTCTATGGATTATTTGAGACCATTTTAAGACTACTCTTAGAGACAAATATTTGTTGCAAAAAATATTTGAGACACATTTGAGACCACTTTTGTGGTCACAAATATATTATCTGCGTCCGAGTTATTGAGACGACAATAAAGCTGTGACAAATACTCATTATTTGATACCACTTTTTGTGATCTCAAAAGGACCATTTTTCTTGTAGTGTGCAACCACGTTTAGCATAAGGTCTCCTTATATAAGTATACTTAATTCAAAAACCGATAATGAAGGAACAAATAAAATGCTAGCTAGTTTATATAAAGTAGGTTTTGGATAATAATGTTGGAAATTTGTTTAAAGAAGTGGGTCAGTACCCAACTTTAACTAATTGAGAAGTGGTAAAATATTCAACTCAGGTGGAATTGAGTTGTGTATAATCATTCCACATTCTAAGTAGATGAAGATAGTGCGTTGGATTTTTCAAAATCGAATTTCGGTGAGCGATAAATTAATGTATGAAGATGGCCACTTACTAAGACATGTGTATGAAATTGTGGGAGATAGTTAAGTATATCCCACAATGAAAAACCATAATGTTGAGTCTAGCTTATATGCTAGAGCACAATAGAGGTGTAGTGAATGACTAACCCCTGCAAGTGAGCAAGCGAGCACAAGACACGCTCATGAGCGCTCGACTCGGCCTCAACCAGGGCGTAGCCATAGGCCATCGGCCCGGGTCCATCTTTGGACTAGCTCAGCTAAATTAATATTTTGCTACCCAGAAGTTTATGTTCGAACTGTCAAGAAACATGACTTGTAAGTTGTAACCCGTGTCATTAATGGGACATTATGGTGGTGTAACACTTGAAGTAAATGGGGTGCAATACATGCATTAAGGTGGTGTGACATCTGGAGGTTACTGACCTCATTTGAAAGTCTTAAATGACACATTTGAATGTCTTAAAGACCCATTAAATGGTTTCATTAATCTCTCATTAAGTGATAATGTGCCTATATATGTAGGTCATCGTTTTTCTGCATGGAACACACACATAATAGAAGTAACAAGAAACTCTTCCAAAATTTGCATCTCATTGCATTTTTAAAAACCCTTACATTCCAAATTCATTTTGGCATATAGAATTTTGCCCAGTTTTGGTGCTTCTGTATTTGTGGTGCTACTATCTAGAAGACGGAAGTGATTTATCTTTGGGAACGTTACGAGCACTAGTCAGGATATATTTGTTTTACCATAAGAGGTCTAACCTCGACTTGACTTTTTCCGTGTTCTTTTGTTGTTCTAACACTCGTTCCAGAGATCTACAGTCGAGAATACTTGAAGTTGTTCCTGTGGTGTTTGAACGTTAACTATCCAAAATCCTTGGTGACTGTTCATGTGTTGTTCGAAAATCGGCCGCCAGAATCCTTGGTGACTGTTAATTTGTTATTCGAACCAGGGCGATCAAAATCTTTGTTGCACTACATACATCAGATATCTATATTTTTTACTAGGAAACTTTTGAGAGCTGTAATAGACTATTGAATCTTATAAGTGATTATCGGGTGAACCTATAAATCCAACAAATAAAAGATAAATAAATATACCTTAGATATTAGTTGGAAGAAGGATACTTTAAAAGTTTGTTAAAATTCTAAATTCACATTGGTTTCATATTTTTGTTCTTTTTTGTTTACATGGACATAGGTTTAAATTAAGGAAGGCCTCATGTATACTTTTCTTAAAGTAGAGGTGTTCAAATGGTTCTAAAAATTGGGATTGCACCAAACCAAACTACAGGTCAACGGTTCGAAAATCATTGAGTTTTAGTTACGAATCAGAATCAAAACCGTAATTTTTACGCTTCGATTTCGATTTCACGGTTCATGAAATCGCAACTGGGTGTTCGAACCAAAACCAGCAGTTTCGATTTGAACTGTAGATTTTTCACCATTTTTCTATTTAATTTTATATAAATACCTTCTTCGACAATATCTTTTCACACAATTTCTCATTCTCAAAACTTAAATTTATAGTATTAACTATACATATTACCAAAACAAAAACCTAAAAAAATTAAAAATAAATAGTAAAATACATAAATAAATCATCTGAATTGATGATATGGTGTGAACTGCCGGTTTGGTACCGTAACACAGACAATGTATAATACGATTTGGTTTTGATTTGCCTATACACGATTTTCTGAACCGTTGTTCGAACTAAAACTGACTATTCGAACAGTTTAGGCACCTCTACTTTAAAGCAAGATTTTAATCTTTAATTTGTTTTAAATAAAACTTATATTAATGGGTTATTGGATATGGTAGGTATTGAAATTAAAAAAATTAAAAAAAAAATTATACTAAGGAAATAAGTTAAAGAAATAATGGAGTTTGATTGAACAATAAATTATTAGTAGCCTAATTGAAAGACGTGCATTGATTTTATCTTCTCAAATACTCACTTAGTATCAAAATAAGTGTCATTTTACACTTTTTTGTAAAATCAAGGAGGGGAGTAAAGGACAAATATATCCCTATAGAATCCACTACTTCAAATATATTTTCCTTTTATGAGATATTTTCTTTCTTCTAATATTATTCCTTCTCTCCTATCATACCACAATGGTAATATTGGATTATCAAAATTATGAGATGTAAAGTAGGATTTGGTGGGATTTTTTTAGGGTAATGTTGGAAGAATTATGTGTTATTTTTCTAAAATGACATTTATTGTGAAATTTTTCAAAGTATCTAACACGACACTTATTTTGAAATGGAGGGAGTAGTATTTAGGGGATAGTAACATATATAAATGACATGTAGATAAATTTTATTGGATAATTAATTATGTCATCAATTGGACATTAAAGCTAAAATAAGTAGGATCACGAACTACAAACTTTGCTACATCTTCTATTATTGGTGTACTATTATTGTAGGAAATATAACAACGATATACTTGAAAATGACTCAATAGAACGGGACTAATTAAGTCGAGGCAAAAGTTTGACTCTTTATCTATAAGACGATATTGTCCCGTATACAAGTGTCCGCGGTCTTCGACGATCATTTTCAAGATACGACTTTGAACTTTTGGATCGCAACACAACAAACCAAAGTTGTTGGTGAACTACTTGATATTCAAGACTTTCTTTAGATTCAAATTGGAGGGCTACAAATGCTAAATAGGAGAATGTAGATTGTAGTGAAGTGAATTAAAATGCAGATTATGGGGTCAATTATAGATTTTGAAGAATTGTGATGCCTTTTCGAAAAGGCACCTTATGGCCCTTGGCGGCACTGGTTCGTTCAAGCCCGAACCGGTTCGGATTCATTCACACCTGCTCGTGGGGGAGCCGTGCATCTGGTCGTTGGTCTGTCTTGCTCAGATCTATTCGCCTGCTCGTAGAGAGTCATGCGGAGCCGTGCATCTGGTTGTTGACTCGTCTTGCTATAAGAGCCCGCAGATCGGTCTAACTCGAATCCGGGTTTCTAGTTTGCGCTGCGACCACCTACGCATGTGCCACCCACCTAACCAACCCACACCCACCTAACTGACCCATACCCACCTAACTGACCCACACCCATCTATCTAGACTAAACTGTCAAAACTTTAAGGCTCCTCACGACGATGCGAAGTGTGCCTTTAAAGCGTCGAACCGAACTGGGATCCGCACCATCCTCTGGTCAATTTAGTCGAAGGCTAAAACACTACTAGGATGCACTATAGGATAGTATTCTTGATTACTCCTTATTAAAGTGCTCCTCTTAATAAGGAAATCTAATTCTCCTCAATTTTCCTATGTGGGACAACTTTCCATATCCTGTTTCAACTCTTCTATTATTTTCATGTAGAAGTTGCTAACTCTAGGCATTAATTTATCATTCACCCGAAATTGATTTTGAGAACATGAACACATAAATTTCATCTACTCAGGACATAGATTGTGATTTCACAGCTTAATTCTTGTTACACAAGAATACTCCAACAAAACCACAGAACAACTCTAACAAACAATAGAACAAACACTTGTAATGCGAAAATGAAAGAACACTCAGAATTACGTGATTCGGCTGTTAACGAAGCCTACGTCCGCGGGAAAGACTCTCTGCTATATTATTCTGGATTTACATCAACAATGTACAGGAGAATTCTCACAGGAACACACCAAATCTCACAAGCTAACCAGCTAAACTGCTATGCTCCTTTTAGAACTGTTTTCTCTCTTCATGTGTATCAACTCTCATGAACACACACACCTCCTCTCTATATCTGTTACTGATTCTAAACAGAAGAAGAAAGATTACAGAATGGAAACTGCTAGAAGAATCCGTAACTAATTACAGAAGAAAACAGTATTTCTTCTAACTGCTTTGTTTAATGCTTAACCGTTTCTGCATGAGCTCATTTAATGAGCTGGGTTTCCATGCACACAAGTCACGTGCAGATCAACTTATCCAAAACCTATAAAAGCACTTCTCCAATAAGCTGATTCTGAATTAGAAAACTATATCTTCACAATTCTAATTTTACTCAATGGAACCCAAAGTTAGAATTACTCAAAGATTGGTCAACATCAATCTTTCAAAGTCAATTTCTAACAATTACATAACACGTATATAGTCATCAATACATCATTAATTTTAGAAAAAATATCACCATATATAGTAGAAATAAGTGAGAGCTAAAAGGGGTCTTAAAAATAAGTTTCCGTAAAATCTTCTCGCAAGATATAACAACAAAGTAATCAAAATAAATCCATGCTTAAGTAATTCATTGAAGTTAAGATGGAAATAATTAAATTAAATGTGGACAACTTGGCACAATTAAATCAGAGGTATAAATATCGTGTGATACTTTCCAATTTTTTTTATCGTCATTAATGACCGATACACTTACCATTGATGGCCTCCGGATATGTAGGTACATAAATAAACAACGTAGGAGTTTATCGTGCTAATTTATCGTCTCCAAATGCAATTTACAATGTCGAATAGTAGTCGCATCAATACAGTCAGTACAATTTACCTTTTTTAAGAATCGTCAGTGCAATTTACCCTATTCTAATGGATTGTATGGTTAATTATTACCAATAAAAAGCTTGCCACTGAATGCGACGGTTACTAAGGACGGAAAGAATGAAATCCTCTTTTTTCCATTTAGACCGACTTACAAACATGCATATGTGTGCTTCCATGATTAGAAGGCTATTAGGGGCGGGAAATTTCATTGTGGATGTTTTTGCTTTTGTATAAAAGATGTCCCATGATAAGCTCAACAAGTCTGGGTACTGCAATTTTTATTTTTGTTGATGAAATGTTAATTTAGACATTTCAAATTTAACATTCATTATAGTCATAATTATAATTTGAAAAATTAAGTAACTAGGCTTAAAATCAGCAAGTAACATAAAAAAAACATTAAATCACATTCCATAATTGAATGTTAAGAAAATGGTTTACACATTGCATGACATTGCATAATTAATCAAATGACATTATGATAATCTATATGAGGTGACAATTTGCGACACAACTCAACTACACAACGCTATTGTACCCTAATATGAGAGGTTAAAGTTGATCCCAGACGTGTTTGGATCAGAAGATTAATCCAAAAGGTGAAAAGGGTTGCGGTGGGTTGACTTATATTTTTATTATTAATCGTATAAAAAAAGTAGCTTGTACATTGTAAATTTACAAGTTTACAAGATTAGGTTTATAAAATAACATATTGATTTAATTATAAGATTTGTTGTTGCATGTTAATTTCAGATTTCCAGCTTATTTTATGATTTGTGTAGTTACATTGTGATTTTACACTTGTATTATTTTCTTATTTTAGAACAAGAATAAAATTATTTGTAGGATCGCAAAGTTGTTTAGAATTCTAGCTTCGAACATTTTTTTTGTAAATTAGTATAATTTTAGGCCTTTCAACTAAAACTTTAAGTTGTTATTTTTAGGGTCCAAAGTTGGTTGAGGGATCAATTCATAATACAAATAGTTCGGGGATAATTGGATTGGGATGTAGTGGCATGTACCACGTTCGATGGGGCACATTCATGGACGAGACATCCAAAAAGGTATTTTAGTTTAAGGGTATAGTAGGTTAGGATGTGCATTGGAAATTGTAAAATGTGTATTGGAATTTGTAAAAGGTGTGTTGGAATTTGTAAAAGGTGATGTAGATAATAGGGTGTAGATGTGGAGGGATGGACCACCCGATGTAAAATGAAATACGTTGAGGATGACACATGCCACATCCGGATGGGGACATCCCAGTCCAATTATCTCCTTGGTGCTTGAGTTGTAAAAAAATGAGATTAGAGTAGATCGAGTATGATCGACTCTCAACCCGACCAACTAAGCAGCAACCCCATCCGATTGACACCCTTACCTAGGAAAGCTCCAAAACAAATCTATTAAAATCCGTTAGCTGGATTATAAATTAATCCTACAAATAGTTATTTCAAGTATCCCCTAGAACGAAAGAAAAACTAAACAATCCTGTCAGATCTTGTAATACAAAATCGTCTATGAATGGGTTTGAACTTGTTAGAAAATTTCAACCAATGAAACAGTTGAATAAAGAGAGAGGGAAAGGAAAGTAACATAATTAGTGAAAGAGGCAGCTTAATACGGTGAGCAGAATGCAGAGAAGCGGACCTCAAATGCTATATTATATAGGAGAGAGAATTTTGTTTAGAAGTGGGTTAAGAGCCAAAACCCAACTGTCAAATAGCTCTTCATGGCCGTTATCTCTCTCAAGGTTTCCTTAATGGTTTTCTCTTTTCCGTCCATGGCAACAGCACGTGACCCAATGCCACGTGTCCGTTCCGTTAATCTCTATTGATGACAACTATGTCATGTCTATATATGCTTGCATGCATGAACACCATCCATGCATTAATTTATGTGTGTTGCCCACTTTTCTTTATTTTATTTTTAATATAAAGGGAATGTGTGTGGGCTTTGAGATATATGGTTAGGGTTTCCATCAAGTCCAGCCATACATTAATCAAACTAAAACTATTTATAAATGCAACAATGGATTCTCAGGTAGGGAATACTATACTATTGGTTTTGATTGTTCATACGACTTAGGAAATTAATAATCCTACTTTTTTGTTTAACATTTCATTTGACAATATAAGTAAAAAGATAATTAATTTTATATATTATATTTCAAAACCTAATGAGAAACAAATAAAGATTGGAAAAGATCAAAATTTACATTTTCTGTAACTTTTACTATAACTCTAAATACTTTGTTATTTTATATTAGTTTTAGTCTTTCTTAGTATAACTACAACCGTCTTTGATATATTTGATCTTTTTTCTATGACACGATTGTTGCAAATGCTACGACTTGTCACCAAATAATTTGTCACAAAATTATTTGCCAGTAAAATATTAATTTGTCACGATAATATAAATCATTTTGGCACGCGAACTGCTAAATTTGTCACATAAATATCATACCACGGAAATCAAATTTGCAAATTAAATATATGTTACCAAAAGAACTGTTTGATTTGGCACAATAACGGTTCAAATCAAGGAAATTGAATCCATTCAACATGATCTTCTTCTTGGGGGAGATGAGGGGGGTGGGGTGGGGCGGGGCGGGTTTAATGTTTATCCAGCATTTTGTTTCCAATGATACTCTATTGTGCAAGGATAATCATAAAATCATGAAGAAAACATAACTCACTCTGACGAGAGATTTGGCGGGCTCTGGAGAAAAAATAAAATATATGTAGAAAAAAGGATGAGGACAAAAATATCAAGGATAGTATTGAACAAAAAAGTGTTAAATTAATATGTATTTACAAAGTGAAAATTATAATATAAGTTACAAAAATTACGTACTATTTAAGACTCATTTCACAAAAAAAATATAAACTAACAACAAACTGAACGATCACATATCACTATTATTTTCTAGAGAAAATTGGCAACAAATAATGGTGGGAAACTAATTTTTGGCGGGAATTCAATATTTGTAGATAATTGTTTTATATTATTAATAAATATAAAGTTTATGGACGAAAATAGATAAATCTTGAACAATTAATAACCCACATGGAATATGGAGTAGTCAATTGTGCTAGTTAATTTAAGACGTATCAATTGTTTAAATGCTCGATTATGGTTCTATTGTACTTTTTCTCTATGCAAATGTGGAAATTTTACAAACCTATTTTCATGTTTCTTCCACATGATTATCTATATTAAGCACGTTTTACATTGAAAATTTCCCTATTTGAAAATGTACACTTTTTTATTTTTCTTTAAATTTTATAAAGGTGCAAATCTTCAAAAATCATATATATATATATATATATGCACTTATACAACTTATTTTATTTCTTGTTTGGCTTATTTAATCATGTCTAATTTATAATTAAAATTAAAAATTTAATTTTTACTTGATCTAGTAAAACGAGACATTAAATTTTAAAACATGACTCTTATTTTTAGATAATTTTCTTTGAGTAGAACCCTTTTTATGGGACGAAGTTAGTATTAAATATAGGATTAGTTTCAGAATGCAACCTGAATAATGCGGGTTTTTGTACTTTGCAACCTAAACATTTTATATTTTCTGATTGCAACCTGTATAATACGATTTGTTACACTTTGCAACTCCGACCATATTTTGATGGATATATGTATACATGGACAAAATGGCAATCTGGCGACCATAATATTCAAGAGCGATTGGACAAGGTAGTGGCTAATATATTGTGGATTGAGAAATTCCCGAGATACAAGGTTGAGCACTTAACTAGCCAAGAATCGGATCATTTTCCACTTCTATTTTCATGGCTGCCGAAGAGGAGTAATAATTTGTTTGGAGGGGACAGGAAGAAACGAGTGAAGCTATTTCGTTTTGAAACGATGTGGCTACAGGACAATCGATGCCAGGATGTTATCAGGAACACTTGGAATAACTCGATGTGCTCCTAAGTTGTTGAGTTAGCTGGCCGAAGTGAAGCGTGTGGATGGGGCACTCATGAAATGGGATGGCTAGTTTTGGCAGTGTGGCTAGGGAATTAAAGTGAACAACTGAGTAAATTACAAGAACACCTGGCCACCCAAAAAAATATTACAGTGCAACGCACTATTGAGGATAAATCACACCTCATGAAAAAAGAGGAAGCTTTATAACATGTACGATCAAGAGTGAACTGGATGAGGGACGACGATAGAAATACATCATTTTTTCCATAGGGTGGCCAGTGGAAGGAGAAAGTTGAATACGATAGAATACATAATCGATGATTTGGGAACGAAGTGGGAGAAGGATAAAGATATTGCTCGGAGTTTCCAAACCTATTTTGGCAATTTGTTCACTAAAGGAGAGTGTCGGGGGATTGATGAGGTGATTGATTCGATTTATCAGAAGGTGGACGTTGACATGTTGAGAAGTTTGACTGAACCTTTTACAAAGGAGGAAGTGGGGGCAGATTTGGCTCAGATGCACCCTTCAAAGGCCCCAGGCCCTAACAGTTATCTTTTACCAAAAATTCCAATGTACTGTTAATCCTAATGTTGTTTCTTGTATCCTTGATATTATTAATAACCAAGACGATCCTAGTTTTATTAATCACACCCACATTGTTCTTATACCAAAAAAAAAAAGAAAAATCTGAATTCACCAAGGACTTTAGACCTATTAGCCTTTGAAATGTTGTCTTTAAAACCA
This sequence comes from Ajuga chamaepitys, assembly GCA_958295605.1. Taxonomy (NCBI): domain Eukaryota; kingdom Viridiplantae; phylum Streptophyta; class Magnoliopsida; order Lamiales; family Lamiaceae; genus Ajuga; species Ajuga chamaepitys. The sequence continues at coordinate 9,018,036 of OY282499.1, forward strand.
TAACCAAAACTATTGCGAATAGGTTGAAGTGTTGCTTGTCTTACCTAATTGATTCTAGTCAGTCTGCTTTCGTCCGTAATAGGTTGATTACTAGTAATGCTTTACTTTCTCACGAAATCTTTCATTCAATGAAGCACAATAGTGCTAAGAAGAAGGGTACTTTTGCATTCAAATTAGACATAAGTAAATCATATGACCGGGTCGAGTGAGAATTTCTTGAAAAAATCATGCTCAAACTGGGGTTAGGGGACTCTTTTGTGACTTTGAGTATTAGGTGTATCGCTACAGTGTCTTACTCCATCCTTGTAAATGGCAACTCAGGTGAGAAATGTGTCTCGTATAGAGGTCTCCGTCAAGGAGACCCACTATTTCCTTATCTCTTTTTATTTTGTGCAGAGGCATTCTCATGCTTCATTCAAAGAAGAGACTTGTCGGGTCGAATTCATGGGGAGATGATTTGCAGAGGGGCGTCGAGGGTCTCTCATCTGTTTTTCAAAGATGACAACATTATCTTTGGCAAGGCTAATAGACAGGAGATAATGGAGGTGAAATCAATAATTGGGGAATATGAGCGGGCCTCGGGCCAACTCATCAGCAAAGACAAGTCGGAAATTGCATTTAGTAAGGCGGTGTCGGAGGAACTATCAATCCAATTAGCCACGACCATGGGGGTTCCAAAAGTGACTAATCATGAAAGCTATCTTGGTCTTCCGACAAATGTTGGGAGAAGCAAATCACAAATTTTTTGGTTTGTCTTGGGTCTAGTGGGGAAGAAACTAAAAGATTGCAAGAGTAAGACCTTGTCGCAGGCGCGATAGAGGGTTCTGATCAAGTCTATTGCTCAAGCAATCCCGACTTATGTGATGAGATGTTTCATGATGCCTCAAAAGGTATCTAAAGCTCTCAATCCTATGATTTAGCGCTTTAGGTAGGGACAAAAGGATGAGGAGAAACGATTTATTGAAAAAATGGAGTGACTTGTGTAAGCCAAAAATGGAGGGGGGGTTCTTGGATTTAGAGATATTGAGAGTTTTAATTTGGCTCTACTAGCTAAACAGGGGTGGCGTTTACTACAAGATGGGGACACTTAAATTTTCAAGTGTCTGAAAGCTAGATACTTCCCTAACAAAATCTTTCTTGAATCGAAGGTAGTGTGTAATGCTTAGTTATAGTTGGAGGAGTATGTTATCGGGTCATAGTGTGCTAAAGAGGGGGCTGTTGTGGAGCGTGGGGAATGGACATAACATTAGGGTGTGGCAGGATCCATGGGTGCCAAATTGTAGATCTTTTAGGATTAAGCCACCGAAAGACCTCTTTCAAATGATTGAGGGTGATGGACTTGATTAAGACATAATTTGATGGGTGGGATGAGGATTTAGTGCGTAGCATTTGCAGCTCGGAAGATGCTAATAATGTACTTGCCATCCCTATTTAGTTGCATACTGGGCCAGATCGGATATCATGGTATCATACGAAGGATGGTGCATATTCCACTAGGACAGGTTATCATGAGGCGAGTTTGATGTTGGGCAAGGGTGATGGTGGAGCATCAGCATCGATGAATGCTTGGGAATTTAGAAGTGCATATGGGGGTTAGATGTACCAACTAAAATCCAAGTTTTCCTTTGGAAATGTGTACATAATGTACTCCCGATCAATCACAACCTCATTCGAAAGAAAATTGATATTGATCCTATATGCAGAAGGTGTGGGGAAGGAGAGGAGACGATGATTCACGTTTTACGTGATTGCCCATGGTCTTCATTCTTTTGGAAGCAAAGTGTATGATGTGAGGGCCTTAAAAGACCAAGGAGATATTGTTGATTGGTTTACTCATATTAGTTAATCACACGATACTTTATTCCATGAAATGTTTGTCATCCTTGCTTGGTTTATTTAGTTATCAAGGAATCAATTTATTTTGGAGGCAAAGTGTATTACAGTATGATGTGAGTGCCTTAAAAGACCAAGGAGATGTTGTTGATTGGTTTATTCATATCAGTAACTCACATGATACTTTGTTCCACGAAATGTTTGTCATCCTTGCTTGGTTTATTTGATTTTCGAGGGATCAATTTATTTTCAGGAGAAGGTAATTGATCAAAATCGAACGAGTTCACTAGGCGTACAACATTATCATGATTTCAAGCAGTCAAAAGTGTCACGACTTATCCTCCCACAACAGACGGTCATAACTTCATGGAAGAGACCTACGTCTGATTTCTATAAAATCAACACGGACGTATCGGTGGTGAAGGGTGAAGGGACGGGTTATCGTGTGGTTATTCAGACAATTCCGATGTGGCCATACAGTCAAGATACAACTGATAGGCAGTTGAGCAGGAGATACTTATTGGTGAAGCAATGTCATGTCGCGATGGAGTTCTATTGGCTAAGGAGATGCAAATGCGCAAGGTTGAAGTTGAAATGGACTCATGGCTACTATCTTCAACAGTGAAGAAGAAGAAAGTTGACTTATCTTATGTGGGGTCCATTGTTGAGGATATTTTAATTCTCTATAAATAATTTGATGTTTTCACTTTTAGTTGGGTTAAACGATCTGCGAATCAGTTGCCCATAATCTTTTCCATTTTTGTTTTAAAGATAATCTTTTAGGTACTTTCGTTGCGATCGATATAGCATCGATAAATATATTTTTCAGCTTAACTACTTTTTTTTTCTCTCTTGTATATATTGTGTCTTTACGCTCGAGATTACAATAGATGGTTTGCTAAGAGTATATGTGGGGGTATTTATAGAGGTTGAGGTGCTCTTGCATGATCGACACGTGGCAGCCTAGTGGCAGACCCAATTGACATGTGTTCGCCACCTGGCTTGGCCCAACTGAGGTGGATTCCACGTGCCTCCCTCGTGTCTAGCTCGTGAGGGTAATCGTTTGGCGAGGTGCGGTCGTGATTATGTTGGCGATCGCAACTCTGACGGCCCTTAACTGTCTGCAGTCTGTACATGTGAAATGCGGTCTAAGGGTGTGCGGTCCTTCTTGTAGACAACCTTCCTGTAAATGGGTCCGATCCTTATTTCTTGTGGGGCGGTCTCAGATCATAGGGACTTTGGGTCTTAACCCTAATCCAGGGGTTATGATTAAGCTTGGTTTTGTTTTCGAGGGTTTGGCGATCGGTATCCACAACTATAATTTTATGTTGCGTTTGGATGGAAGGATTTGGAAATCAAAGTATTTAATTTCTAATTCTTTGTACTTGGATCCACTCATTTCAAATCCCTTGTTTCCATGTTTAAATTTAAATGAGTGGATTTGAATTGTTTGAACTTTTCCCTTTTTTAAGTTTTTTCCTAACATTGTTTAAAGGATGTTGATAATAAAAGTGTGTGTAATATGTGTATTATGTGTGTGTGTAGTGTGTGAAGTGCATGTGAGGTGTGTAATATATGTGTGAAGTGTGTGTGTGCGTGTATGAGAATTGTGTGTGTCATGTGTGTGTAGAGTGTGTGCGTGTAGTTTTTGTGTGTAGCGTGTAGTTTTTTGTGTGTATGAAATGTGTGTTATGTGTAAAGTGTGTGTGTGCACGCACGTGTGGCATGTGATGTGTGTGTAGTGTGTGAAATGTGCGTGATAATGTGACTATACATCGAGGTGGCAAAATAGACCCGACTTGATGGGCCGGCCCGGGTTGGCACATATAAATCTTGGCCCGAAGTACTATTTGGCCGACATGCCCGACCCGATGGACCAAAAATTCGACGAGCCGCGGGCCGACCTGATAATCTTAGCATATTATAAGGGATAGGCTGGGCTGCACCGACTAATTTTAGGCCCGACTAAATTTTGGTCCGACCAAAATTATAACGTTAGCCAGATGTGCTAGGCCCGACCGGCCGAATCACGCAAATTGCCACCTTTAGATATACATATATGAGAGAGATTGAATGAATTTATAAATACCTAGGTTATAAAATGAGTTTCAAATCCATCCAAAATAAACTAGAAATTTAGGAGGAATTTTGGATGCATTTAAAATTTCTTGATTTGATTTTTTCGCCAAACAAATTAGGTGAATTTTTTGATAGTGGATCTCCATCTAAGTGCAACCTTAATTTACTTATATTTGTACAAGTATACATCATTTATTTAGACACCTAAAAAAATACATAATTTATTTAGAATTAATTAAGATCAAAATATTTAAAAAGAGTTGATCAGTCTTATTAAAAAATAATTTAATCGAAAGTGTTTGACTATTTTTTAGTTGCAACCAAAGCCAATGCAAAGAGTTCAATCTACGATAAATACACAATTATATCCATACAAACAACAGTACATCGTTTGAAAATATGCATCATTGGTGTCAACAAAAATCGCAAAAAAAGGATTAACTTGGTATAAAATACCTTAAAAACAAAAAAAATTGAAATTGTTATTTGTGTTTTAAAAATGATAAAAGTTTCAAAAGAGATAAATACTGAATCAATTGAAGCTAACAACAAATTAGTGTTTATGAAAATAAAATTACGTGGGGAAACTTTACACTTTTATACTGTTATGACTTTTATATTTGACTGGGAAAAATTCATTTGTAATCCTATATATTGTTCAAAAGAAATTCCGCGCATTTTAAAATTTCAATTTTAGTTCATTATATTTTGAAAAACGTTCAATTTAAGAATTTCAGATGCCACTGCCTACATTGTGTCGGAACATGCGCACATATTCTAATAAATTGAGATTTTCAGGTAAAAATCTAACGTGGTTGTTATGAATCCAAATGTACATGCCAAGTAATTAAATGAACCCACCAATCAAAAAATACAAAATCTAAATCTACATCAGAGTTAGATTTACTGGAGGAAAATGACTCGTCATTTTGAGTTTATTTAATTGATTACAACTACACCAGGATTCATAATTGCTACATAAGCTATTTGATCGAAAATTCCCAATTTATTGGGTCATATGCAGCACAATTAGCGGTTGCCGGCGTCTGGTGTCCTTAAATTGGACATTTTTCGAAACATAATGAAGTAAAATTGAAATTTTAAAACATACAGATTTTTTTCTCTGAGCAAGTCATAATATACATGACTAAAAATAGATTTTTCCCACTCACTATTATTACTCTTACGATGCAAGAAAGTTTATTTGTTAAACTAATATTAAAATTCTGCCATCGTGCGATGCACGAATTGTTAATGTACTACGAATATATAATATAAATGATAAATTTATATAGTTATAGTGTAATAAAATAAAAAAATGTAAATTTATATATTTATAACAAATTGAAAGAGCTTAAAAAAATTAAAAAAAAATACATAAGTATGAATAAGTTATGAGATAGTTATATTCACTGGTTTAAGGTGTGAATATCTTTGTTATCTTTTCATAAATATCGTTCTAATATTCCTTTATGGTTCACAATTTATTGAGCATTATTCAAATTATTCTTTTAGAATAACTTCACATTTTTTTTTGTATAAAATATTTTAAATATCAATATATATCAAAATACCAAATAAAAAATTACATTAAAAATTTGTTATACCTACTTCTATTTTTCAAATTAATGTACATATATATATTTAAAACAAATATTAACATTATTTTGTCAAACTAAATCGGTTCACAAATTACTTTGGTTGATACACCGAATTCTTTTTCATTTGTTATTAATGTAAACACAACAAATTTATGCCATGTAAAACAAAATAATTTTTAGAGCCCAAAATTATTTTATAAATAAACTGAAAAGTAAAAGAAAAATAAATAATCATATCTAAATATAAAAGAAAATTCTATTTCTTCTAAAAAAAATTAGTTTTCACAAATAACCTCGAATTTCAGCTAATATATTAATATTAATACTTGGAATACGGAATCTTCGGCTACTTTTTTATATTTAGAAAATATGCTTCCAGCATATATCGACGAAATTTAAAATTCTGCTAATCATAAATTTTGGCTAATTTGTTGATATTTCGAAAATATTATCCCAATATATATAGTTGGAATTTTGGGTAAGATTTTGTGAATCACAAATTTCGGCTAATCAGTTGAATATATCAATATTTAGAATACAAAATCTTTTGCTAATTGAAATTCAAAATTTTATGGTAAAATTCTGCAAACCACGGATCTCGGCGGATTTTCTTGTAATTGTAGTATAATCTTACCATAAAATTTGTGATTATAATCTTACCATAAAATTATTATTTCTATATTAAGTAAGAGTGTTTAAATGGAAAAATACTAAAATTACTATTTATAAAGGGTTTTATTTTATTACTCCCTCCGTTTCATAAAGAATGTCATTTTAGCGATTTAAGTTAATATTGGAAGAATTGTAGTTTTTATGGTAAAGTGACATTTATTGTGAAATTTTTCAAAGTGTCTACAATGACATTCTTTATGAAATGGAGGGAGTACATAATAAGATAAGATATCAGTTAAACCTGACCACTATATGACTTAATTATTTCAAAATATGACCAATGTATATTTCCTGAGATAAATAATTGAACATTTTGAATTATACATAAAGAAAATTATAAGTTATGTGAACATCAAATTTTCATGTGTGGTGTTTGGTGTTATGAATAAATGAATTTGCTAGAATAGCATTTAGATAAAATATTAAATATATTTAATAAAAATAGTATATTTTTCAAAATCTATCGTTCTTATTTGAAATACAAACACAACCTTGGTTTACGTTTCATTCTTAACTTATGTGAAAAATCAGAAATAGTTTAATCAATTTACGACTATTTAACCCAATACAAATATATAAATAACATACAACTCATAAAAAATGAGATAAAATAAATTAAATCATCTCATAAGAGAATAGTTTTTTCATATTGAAATAATCGCATCTTTTATTTGAAAATTTAGATAACTAATTGCTTAATTGTATATAATGTATCACATATCTACTCATATAAAAAAAGTTAAATAATATTATAAAATAAAGTAAAGTAAATTTATCGATTGTAAAATAAAATTATTTAGAATAAATCATTTAACTAATTATGTTTGAAACTCAAACTCAATATAAGTAATTAATCCAAATATATTTTCCTTATTCTTAAAAGGAAGATCGTTGAATTTTCTTTTGGATCAAAATGCATGAGTATTTGTTTAACTTTCTAGCGGGAAAAAAGAATAAGAAAAGAAAAATAAATTGTTGTGATGTACCTCCCTCCTACAATTGAGGAGAGTGGGCCAATCAATTTTTTTCTTTTTTGCTTTTTATTTTTTATTTTTTCCTCAATATTTGAAAGTCGTATAACTTTTTCGTCTCAACTTCGTTTTTAATGAAAAATACATTAAATTAATCTTCTTTGCACAATCTTCAATTTGACATCCATTAAGCATATATTAAATATTAATTTTTAAGTGAGTTTATTTTTTATGATTATTATAATATATTTTGAATTTAAATTTTTTTATATATAAAATAAAAAATACCATATATTATTAAAAATGATAATTTCTTTTTATTTGAAAAAATTATCTACTCTTTTTTTAGAAAAATTAATTTCTTTTACTTTTTATTAAATAAAAATTAATTTCTTTTTACTTTAGTTTTGTCTTATTATAATAATTTTGGATTGACTAAATTATAGTGTTTTTAAAGAAATTTGATATAAAAAAAATGAGCCGATTTGTTAGAGTTACAATTTACAATAGAAAGTTTAGATATAATAATTGAAATGATTTATTGATTGAACTAGTGTCTTTTTTCTTTAAATAGAAAAATTATGTTAACTAATAGATACAATTAGTTGATTATTTTTTACATTTAAATATGTCCAATAATATACCTTAGCACCCCTAACTTAATGAACTAATATCATTGCGAGATTTCATGCTAATATTACTAAATCCAAAATATGATATATGTCACTTTTGATATTGTTTCGTCTTATACGAATATGTAGTTGTATTAATATATTATTCAAATGTTACAAATATATAATTATCTCCTCGACCAGTGTTATGCTATATATATTTTATATCAAATTTTTACCTATTACAGTAGAACATTTTATACAAAATTCTTCATAATATATCTTATTCATTACTTATTTCAATTTTCATTATTATACATATTTACTTTTATATTTAAATAATAATTAATAAGAGAAATTCTACCTCGTGCATCACGCGGGTGAAAAACTAGTTAATAATAAAAAAAAAATCAAATCTAAGCCAAACTCAATATCGTAAGAAAGTTTATTAATCTTACATATTAAACATAAAAAATGAATTCAAATAACTGTTGTTTGTATAGAATGGTGACAATAGAACAATTTGTCCTTATGACGAAGTATACGGATATGATTCAAATAACCTGTTTATGTTTATAATTGAACAGGAAAAAAAAATCAGTATTTTACAGTCTTACCTTCCATTTTACTTAGTATAAATGGATATAGACTAATTCATAGAACAAAATTAAAATAAAAAAATCCAATAAACTAAATTGATTATCATATTATTTTAGAAAAGTTTTAACTATTTTTTATTTGCAGTTTAAATATAGTACAAATACTCCATCACAATGAGTATTCATTTCTAAATGCAAATAAAAATCGGTAAATAACGTCTTGAATATATAATATTACTTTTTCAAGATACAAAATGTAAAGGGCAGCAACTATTCGCAGCTCACAAAATTTCTTAATGCAACCCACCTCTCAATACAATCCACTTTTATTTATTATATTTTATAAAATTCTTAATCCAGCTCTCTCAATATAAGTTGTACGCTTTCTTTATTTAATTAACTTATTTAATTTAATGTATTATAAATAGAACATTAAAACATTTGAAAAAAAAAGAAAGAAAACGAAGAACTTCAACCAGATCCATAGAACAATCTTATTGCCATCGAGTAAATCTAAATCATCAAACAACACAAAATTAACTACGCTGGTCAATCACATCCAGACCATATTGAATCAAATATATAAAACTTTACAAAATATAATAAAAATAAAGTAAGAATACAATAAACATACTCAATAATCAATGATAAATAAAAAAGATCAGGCATTAGAACTGGTGGTGATGCAAGGTTCGCCATTTGAATCTAATATTTGGGATAAAGATACACTTGCAGCAGGAAAGATCAAGCTTAATTTGTTTCTGGGTTAGGAACACGCAGGTTGATTCCATAACTTGAGCACTTTTGTCGAATTGTTTGGAATTTTTTCGAATCAAGAAGCTCTCCCTCTTTGAGTGCACAGAGAATCCATGGTATTAGATCAAACCATCAATCATGGAGCACTATCGTTCCCTATTAGCATAGTTGTTGGTGCACAATAGAATCAACAATAAAATTACCGGATAGTTTTTGGGTTGAGTCGCGTACTAGGTCGCTCTCTTTAAGACGATTCGCGGCTCTGCCCAAATTGTGCAAGCAGTGTTCAGCCCCATCGTCCCCAAGGATAAAACAGCCCAGAAAACTCTCTGTCTCGGAACCCTTCTGCATCGGAAAGGCACCGGAATACTTACTCTGTCTCGGAACCCTTCTGCACGGAAAGACACCGGAATACTTACTCCCTCTACTACTTGGTATACTGATAAAATATAAAAAAGAATTTTGATTCTCTGTGTATTTTCTTTAATGGAGGAGACAGATTTTTAACGTTACTTAGTGGGAGAAGAATAAGGGAAGAACGGGTCAATCAGACTGACTAGGTCTTTAATAATTTAAAAGGTATTTTTAAAATTAAACTAAAATATTTTTTTTAATAAAAATTCATAAATCTAACAATAGTCAAACGTAACAGATTTTTAGCGATATTGATACTAATTGATTTTTTCATTGTTATTGTCCTCTATTGATGAATCTTGAAGAAAGTAGGATTTACGGATCTCTAAAAGAAAAAGAAAAAAACTCTAATTGATGATGACACGTGAAAGAAAATTACAATTTTTATGTTTCTTATTCTTTTTTGAATTTGTTTTTAATGGTTTTTATTAATTTTTCGTTAGGGGCGTTGTAGTTTTACTGATAGTATTTTTATATACTCTTTCCGTCCCGAATGAACTTGCATACTTCCCTAATCAGAGAGTTCCATCCCTTTTGCACACTTTCCATTTCAGGAAATAAAACTTTACATCTCTACCCATATTAATCACATAATTACAAATTTGCCATTACATAAAGGTAAAAACAGATTTGACTAAGACACCATTTATCAAAAAAACAACTTTTCTTAATATGTGTGGCAGGGGTAAGAATCCTCTATCCCACAATTACCCTATCTCAACCCTGTTCCACTCCAAAATTGAGCCATACAACATAAATCGTGAATCCCGAACACATGAATCATGAACCCTAAACCATGATCTATTGAATTATAAACACTAAACTATTAAATCATGAACCATGAACCGTGAATCATGACATCGTAACTTTACAATAGAAAATATACCCTAATCCAAGAAAGTCGAACTCTAGACTTTAAACGTGAAATCTAAACATGAATCCTGAACCTAAATAATGAACTTAAATTCATAAATTGCAAAAAAAATTATTATAATTGACTCAATTTTGGAGTGGGACACGAATGAGATAGGATAAAAGTGGACTAGAGGATCCTAAGTGGTGTGGCGGAGGGCTAGTGCAAGTTCATTCAAGATGGAGGGAGTATAAAATTAGTGAGTTAAAGTTGAAAAATTTTGTGGATTATAAATAGTGTCTGCCAATGCAAAGTATGATTAATTCGATTTGTCATATACGAAAAAAGGGTTACATACAAAAAAAAAGTGTTATTTATTTATATCTTAAAAAAGTGGGAAAATGTAGAGTAAATGGAAAAGGAAAAGAAACAAACCAATCAAATGCTACCACATGCGATTTACAATTTAACCCTTATATAACTTATATATATGTGTGTGTATATATGTACACTAAATTATTATTATAAATATCATCAATTTAAATATAATGTGCATGATAGATTAATATAGTACCAACTGTTAATATTGTATAACTCTTATCCATATATTTGAAAGATGGAAACGAGATATTTGAACATCTTAAGGAAGAAAAAAAAATATATATCTTAAGGAAGCAAAGTTCTCAAACTAACACTTTTCCGAACAAAAACTATTTTGAAATGTAAATTCAATTTAAGTGTATATTGTATTTCTTGTAAAAATATATATGTTTGTGTTCTTATATATTCACTTACTTTTCTTAAAGAGGATATCGCTATAAATTTTATTTATTTACATTGTGTTAATTGAACCTCGTCTATTGACACAATAAATTTATTTTAACGCAAACAAAAATATAGAAACTCAATATTAATGGTACAAAGCTCGCTACAATCAAAAGGAGCATAAATTAATATTAACATATACTCCCCACCTTTAAATATTATACTTTCTCTGTTTCTAATAGTAGGATTTGTTTTAGAAAAATATCTGATTCACTATTACTTAAATAAAAAATTAGATTATTATGGTATGAGATAAGAGACGGATAAAGCAAAATTAGAGGGAAAAGAAGATTTTTGGAAAGAAAGAGATTTAGAAGGATAAATATAGATCGCATAGGATTATTAATTTAATTTTAATGATATTTTTAAAATTGGGAAAAATAGATTGATGAAAACTTGTTCCTAGACAGTCACGCCCGTAGGTTCTAATATAGGCTTCAACTCCATCCAACAAAAAATCTAGTGGTACTAAGGTAATTAAACCCGATCTCAGTGACAAAATCGGAACCACACAAACTGTGAGCTGTGCAGTGCAGCTAATCATGATGGATTGATGACCCATAATTGTCACACATACATACATACATACATAAATCAACGGATTTCATGTAAACATGTTCTTCTCTTACATACATACATGCGCCCGGAAGAAGATTTGACTTCATTTAGAGAGAGAATGAAATTGAGAAGAAAAAATTCAATCCGATCAAATAGATTTTTGACGTCCGCAATAAAAACCCTCAACACTCAGCTCACTTTTTCTCTCTCCCCTTTCTGTTCATCTTTCTCTCTCTAGAAAGTGAGCTCGATAATACTGTTTTTCTCTCTCTAGTTTTGCTGAAGATCATGAGAAGACTTTTGCGGTAGCAATCTATACATTCGCTGCGAAGTACATGTATCAAAAGTCTTGAGTTCTCGACGGGAAGTGAATTCATTTTGATTGTTGACGCTTAAAAGAGTAGTGAATAAATTGAAGTGTGTATGCATAACTTGAACTTCAATTACGAGGATTTAACGGATTGCGGAGTGGAAATATTGCTTTGTAAGTATTTCTCTGCGTTTCTGTACATGGTTTTTTCCTTTACATTTTTATTTTCATTCAGTTTTTATCTTTTACACGCACTTGTGTGTGTGGTTTCGTGCTTTCTTTTGTGCGTGTGAAGTGTGTGCTGTTTGAACCCTAGAGAATAGGGCCTTTGGATCGACTTGTTTTTTTAGAAGATTAGGGTTCGATCGAGCAAAAACTTTATGTTTGTTCTTTAATGTTACTAACCATAATAATTTCTAGGTTTTCTCATTGTGTAGTTTTATTGTAGCTTTAACTATTCATTTTACTTGTAATTTATTTTCTGATGCATTTACTTATCCTTTCTTGAATTATAAATTATATTAATTAATTTTTTTGTAAAATGTTTAATTGTAACTTTGTTAATGTTTTGAATTCTTTTTTATCTTCTTCTTCTGATTTCTTATTTGTTACCACACGTTTTTGCAGATTTTTACTTCGGAGATAATTTGATATGACTGTTTTATGCAGGTATTTATAGGATATCGGATGAAAGACTGCAACTTGAATAGAACGCAACCGCAAGTTAAGATTCTCACGAAAAAAGCTAGCTTCTTTGATTTCCAAGACTTTCATCTGCAAAGTGGATTCTCACGAACACACACACATATCCTTAGGCTCGAGGCCTATCCTTTCGTTGTTATTCATGATAAACATTTCAGACCTTCTAAATTGGTTGGTTGTAAATTCTACTGTTAGCGGAATTGTGTAATTTTCCTTTTAGGCTTTAGTCTTGGTGGCATCTATGGAAGCAATTTTTTAGATAATGATAGTTAGAGGGTAACCAGCAGAGTATTTGGTTGGTCATAAACTACACTGCGCTGATTTGAGAATAACATGGTGCCGCAAGGGCCACCTAATCCACTTGGTGGAGCCCAGCAAGTTCCGGCTTCACTATTAAGATCAAATTCTGGGTTGTTGGGTGGGCAAGGAGGTGGGATGCCTTCGCAGAACGCGTTTCCATCTCTAGTGTCACCCCGCAATCAGTTCACCAACTTGAATATGCTTGGCAATGTTCCAAATGTTTCCACTCTGTTGCACCAATCATTTGGAAACGGGGGTTCAAGTTCCGGTCTATACGGTCCAGGGAGCTCTCAACGCACACTTATTGATGGTGGGGCCGAGTCTGGGCCACTTTCTAGTGTTGGAAATGGGATGGGATTTAATACTCCTTCCTCTCCTTATATCTCTTCGTCTGTCGCAGCCAATCCAAACACATCAGGTCATGTTCAAGGGCAACAACAATTCTCGAGCCCCTCAGGCAACCAGATATTGACAGATCAGCAGCAAGCTCAACAACTTGATCCACAGAATTTTCAACATAATCAGCAGTTTTCCGTCCCGAATTCTCAACAACTGCAGCAATCGCAGCAACAGCAACAGCAAATGCAGGCTATGCGGCCTGGTTTAGGAGGCGTGGGGCCTGTTAAGCTCGAGCAGCAAACGTCTAATGAGCAGGCACCACAACAACTGCATGCTTTAAGGACTCTGGGCTCTGTGAAAATGGAACCTCAGCAATTACAAAATATGAGAACCTTGGGCCCTGTTAAAATGGAGCCCCAGCAATCTGATGCGTCTTTATTTTTGCACCATCAACAACAACAGCAGCAGCAACAGCAGCAGCAGCATCTTCTCCTTTCCCGGCAGTCCTCTCATGCTGCTGCAGCTGCACAGATGTTGCATCAGCAGAGGCTGATGCAAATTCAACACCAGCAGCAGCAGCTTATGAAATCTATGCCTCAACAAAGGTCCCCTCTACAACCACAATTTCAACAGCAGAACATGCCCGCAAGGTCTCCTGTAAAACCTGTTTATGAGCCTGGAATGTGTGCCAGAAGGCTAACACATTACATGTATCAGCAACAACATAGACCCAACGTAAGATGTTGCTACAACTTTGTTGGTGAAGTCTTTTTTATGCATTCTGTGAGACTCTGAGTTATAAATTAATGCATATCACAATTTTTTGTAGGATAACAACATTGAGTTTTGGAGGAAATTTGTAGCTGAATATTTTGCGCCCAATGCCAAGAAGAAATGGTGTGTTTCTATGTATGGAAGTGGTCGCCAAACTACTGGAGTTTTTCCCCAGGTCTGTCGTTTTCTGTCTCATAATGAGTTAACCTGTGCAGTGTCTTTCTGAGTCCACTTTATGTCATTATCGGTTCTTAGCCATTATCACACATTTCTTGTTTAAATGCACCTTTTGTTGACTTGGAGTCGTAGCTAGTCTCTTCTAGGACTGAGTAAATACTTCACGGGATCTTCGTAACCTATATAATCATCGTTCACCTGTTAATGTTTTGAGTCTGATGTATGCGCACTACGACAATTTTTATGTGATAGTTTTAATATATATGCAGGATGTTTGGCACTGTGAAATCTGCAATCGCAAGCCTGGCCGTGGATTTGGTGCGTATTTCTAGATTCTGCTATATTATCTATGGATATTTCACCTCTTTGAGATGACTTGGTCTGCCTTACATCTTTTTTCAGTTGTTTTTAAGAACTGTTTGAATTTTTTTTGCTCTCGTATATTTTGGCGACAGTGAACTAATAATGTCGGTTTTAACACCTGCCCATGCCCCTAAACACCATAGAACATAACTTTGGAACAGAAGAAAGATTGAACAAAATAGACAGAACAAAAATTTGTAACGCATATAATTTTTGGTTTCTATCAGAGGCAACTGTTGAGGTCCTACCGAGACTCTTTAAAATAAAATATGAAAGTGGAACTCTAGAAGAATTGCTCTATGTCGATATGCCGCGAGAGTATCAGAATTCCTCTGGACAAATTGTTCTGGACTATGCAAAAGCAATTCAAGAGAGTGTGTTTGAGCAACTTCGTGTTGTTCGTGATGGCCAGCTTCGAATTGTATTCTCTCCTGATCTCAAGGTCACATTAAAGCTTTCAGTTATGCTTTGAGATCTGGTCTTGTGGAATTATTATTTACTATCTCTGTTTTATCTATGATTCTCAGATATGCTCCTGGGAGTTTTGTGCTCGACGTCACGAAGAGCTTATTCCAAGAAGGTTGCTGATTCCTCAGGTCACAATCTTGAAACTAGAACCTTTGTATCACATACAACGTTTTCTTCTGCATGTAGCTTGATTATTGTTTGGTTGGCTGAAACGGCAACTATGTTCTACCAACGATATGGTTTAAGAACATATCTCAATTTGTTGGTCTGGACTGCAGGTTAGCCAACTCGGCACTGCTGCCCAAAAGTACCAGGCTGCTACTCAGAATGCATCTCCTACTGCTTCTGTTTCTGAGTTACAAAACAACTGCAATATGTGAGTTTCGGTTACTGCCTTCGCCATGGATCTTGCTTTGCTCTTATGAGATTCAATTCCTTTCAGTTGTATCTTTCTGTATATTTGGCCAAAAGAGAATTCATTCCTCATTCATTAATTTTATTGGCCTGTGTGGATGATTTTTAAAGCATTGTCCTAAGTTCAAATAGAATATTAATCAAGTGAGGCTTAATCTTCCTGGCACTTCAGAACTGCCTTAGCAACTGTAGTCTAGATCATTGCTGGGGTCAACTGGTTTTTTTCTTGACTGCACCAATCATGGACTCTCCGGATTTTCTAGATAAATCATTCATTTGAACTTTTCTCTTGTTGAACTTCTATGCAAAGCCTTCGAAGTGGTAGAGCAGATTGCAGTATGTGCTTATGTGGGGAGGGGTTAGTTATAGAAGGCCAGAATAACATGGAGTGCTATTTCAAGGTTGTGGAGCTGTGATTACCTAGCAAGCAAAACATCTTAGTTTTATTTACTGTAAATTGAGTTGCTTTAATTTCAAAATTTGGTATTTTTCATCAACATTTAAGAAGCCATATAGAAATGCAGTGGAAATGTTTAAGGATACTTTGTCATAGGATGGATATTCAACCTTCTCCTTTCCTCAAATATGCTTGTTTTGGGTAAATATTACCTGCCTATGTTTGGGTTCACAGCAGCTATGTTTCTTTCCAGTTAGAAAATACTCTTTGGTCCCCACCAATCACCTTGGAGCTTCAAAAGTGTGATAGTGGAGTGAATTGTTCTGAATGGCACGGAATAAGGTCTTAGATGATTAGTTTGAGGCTGGTGAATTGTCACTATCTTCTTTTTTTTTAATACTTGTATGTCATACTAGTTTCTAGATAAAGTTTTTTTCTAAGCCTATTGTAGTTCTTGTTAGCATTTTTTTGGAGCACAAAGAAAGATTACTGGTAATTATGAATGGTATACGGTTCAGGGATTCCAATTCACTTGTTCTTCCTTCCTCTAATCTAATATTACTTGTAGTCAAAAGCTCCTTATTACGGCAAAAACTTCACAAGATTTGACAAATTCTGACTTTCTGCCTCTGTATAGCATGTAATTTCACTTGCTTCCTCTACGTGCTATATAAGTGCTCCTGTTGGTTACCAACTGCATTTTTTCCTTTTTCTAGGTTTGTTGCCTCAGCTCGTCAACTGGCCAAAGCCTTGGAAGTTCCGTTGGTAAATGATTTGGGATATACAAAGAGATATGTGCGATGCTTGCAGGTACATGCTTCTCCCCAACTGGTGATTTTGTGGTTCAGTAACTGAATACCATGGTTGAGTGCAGCAACCAGCCATCTGTTACCATTTGGTAGAATCGCCATCTGTGTGAATGTTAGATATAATATGTAGCTCAGGTTTGTTAGTTTGGACCAGAATAAGATTATTTGGTGATAAAAAACTCTAAAAATATGATGAGCCATCTCCTGTACTTTTGGCTTTTTTTATACTTCTCTTGACCATATCCCTTTCAAGTTTCAACTTACTTATTCTGGAGACTTTTCTTGCTTCATAAGATCATGTCTAGAGGGGCATATTTAGTTTTTCCATTGGTATGTAGGTTAAAGTTAGTTGATCTAATAATCTTTCACATGTATTGTAATATGGGCTCTGTTATCTGTAGCTAAGAAATGGTATTTGACATTATCTTCATGAAGTTGAATTTGTTGCTTTTCGTGTAGAAATGGCCTTGAGCTTAATGCATGAACTGCCTGGTAATTGCTGAGTTACTAGTGAATTGCAGGAACTTCAATTTTTTTGTTGAGCAATATCTGCTTTAATTTGTTCTTCACATGGAGATTATACCTATTTGATGTTTCCTGCTGGTGTGATGTGTACAAGTTTTAAAAGATCTTGTCATTATATGTGTCCTATTATTTTTGGCTGTCATCTAATAGCACTATGCTAATGCAGATATCAGAAGTGGTTAATAGCATGAAAGATCTTATTGACTATAGTCGTGAGACCGGTGCGGGTCCTATGGGTAAGCTCGACCCCTCCCCCCCAACAACACCACAATTCTTTTATTTTGTACTGTTATCATAAGGGAATGCCAGAAGTGAACCATAGGATTTAAGCTCAATCGACGAACTAGTGGCTGCATGAGTTTTCAATAGTTCTGAGTGGCAAGATGTAAAACTCAAGGAATCCATATATTATGTTTGGGCATTTTCAACTCATCTCCATAAAACGAAGAATGATTATAAAACTTTTATATGAAGCCAAGGGTGTTGAACTTCTCGTCTACTGAGGAGATTCTCTACATATAATTCCTTAAATTGTATTTCTGGATAATTTGAATACCATTTCATCAGGAATATTGTCTTGTTTTTGTAAGCATCTCATCATTAATATCATGAGAAAATATATTATATATTAGATTTTTCTTTTAACATTCGCCATTGGAGGTATTCACAAAGTGTCAAAACATATATAGCTATTCTTTGCTCGAGCAACTTGGATATTGATGGTATCGCACTACACATGCAAGATGGTTTTACATGTTGACTCTTTGACTCGTTATTTTTTCTCTCCAGAGAGTTTGGCGAAGTTCCCTCGAAGAACAAATCCATCACCAGCATTTCAAGGCCAATCTCAACAACCTGAGGGCCAGCAACAGCAGCAACAAACTGCGGCCCAAACAACCAATGACAGTTCGGTTCAGGCTGCTGCTATGCAACTCGCCTCCACCACTGGCGCACCTAGTGTTAACAATAATGTGAATGGGCCCACTAGTTCGTCGACAAATACAATTGTCGGGCTTCTTCATCAAAACTCAATGAATTCCCGACAACAAAACCCAATCGCCAGCATGAACACCTCTTATGGAGGCAACCCTGTTCAGATGCCGTCTCCTGGTTCGTCAAACAACATGCCACAGACTCAGCCACCTCCTTCCCCTTTCCAGTCCTCCACTCCATCATCCTCCAATCCTCAGCCAACTTCACACAATAGTTTATCGGGAGCCCATGTGAGTTCGCCAAATATTTCAATGCAGCAACCCGCCCTTTCTGGAGATGCAGACGTGAACGATTCACAGAGCTCTGTCCAGAAAATTATACACGACATGATGATGTCATCACAGCTAGCTGGGGGTGGTATGGTGGGCATGGGATCAATGGGTAATGATGTAAAAAATGTTAATGGGATGTTGTCGACGAGCAGTAATACTGGTATGAGCGGGGGTAATATTCTTGTAGGAACGGGAGTGGCCAATGGGAACCCAGGAATGGGTGTTTCCGGATTCGGGAGTATGGGAAATGGGCTTGGCCAATCTGCCATGGTGAATGGGATACGATCAGCGCTTGGTAACAACTCTCTGTCCATGAATGGGAGAGTAGCCATGACAATGGCCCGAGAGCAGGGCATGAATTCGCAGCAGCAGGATATGGGTAATCAACTACTTAACGGCGGTCTTGGGGCAGTTAACGGTTTCAATAACCTTCAATTCGGCGATTGGAAAACATCTCCCTGACTGGTTTTCATATCATTCAAGTGGTGGACTTTAGGTAATAGCTGTTTGTGCAGCATAGTAAATTCAGGAGTTTCCTCTGGTTGGGAAGTTAGAAAAGGTACATAATGAGGACCTGTTGTACTAATTTCAAAGAAAGAAATATGATAAAGCATAACTTAAACGAGCCCTGCACATCTGGAAGAAGTGTTTTCAGGGGAACAACAGGAGAGGCGTGGCTATCGGGATTCATCTTGAATACTTTCAACATTGCACTTCCAAGGTGTCTGTAAATTTGAACCAGGCCTTCTGAGTTCCTCCATACGGCTCTCCGGCCCTTCTTCAGCTTCCCCAATATGTGAGTGTACCTAGTTTGGATTGCCTTTGAAGCCAAGTTTATTGTAGAATTGTTTTCTACCATCTGATCAGGATTTGTTTACAATAGTTTGATTCCTATAATCATGCTTATTAGTTAGAGGAAATCGATTCTACAGCTCTCTCTCTCTCTCTGACCCCGACCCGACCCCCCAACCTCGTAAAGAAAATGGAGATGAAAGGAATCATCGACTATGACCTCTTTTGTCTCAAAGAATGAGGATGAGTAAAGTCAATCCAATTAGGTTTCCTCATTGCCATTTTGTATGTTGAGTATTTTGGAATTATGCATATTTGGGTTGTTGTGCTATTAGGTTTTCTTTTAATTTAATTTGATGAAATTAAACCCCTAACATTTTTGGCTAAGATTAAGTATCAGTTTTCAGAAATGATTAAGGAACTTCCCTTACAAATATTTGTATTAGTATTAATGGGCAATGAGCAGATATGCAAGAGTTACGTTCTTGTATGTTAAAAATTATCGTTGAGATAATATCCACAGGTTAAGATACGATAATTAACCTTGTTATAACTTCTATGATTTCTACACGTGGTGAATTACTGGCACATGTCCACAGTGGGAGGTGATTACTTTGCATTTTGGTTTCTGTACCTTGGTAAAATATCTTAGGAATTAATTGCAGCTTTCTTATGATGGTACTACTACTATTAGGATGTCCCTGCGTTTCTGCTTTTTGTTTAAAAATAAAATAATCAGGGCTCGCTTGGTTGTAAATCACTAATAACAATGGTAATAAGTATGAATGAGTTATCAATCATACTATGAAATAATATGAGAGGAATTGTTAATAAAATGGGGTATTAATTAACTTATGTATTATGTATTTGACACTATAAATGAAAATGAGTCATTATTCACCATCCCTAAACCTATCAATCAAGCGGGCTCTAAATCATGTCCGACAAAAAAAGTAATGAAAACAAGAGAGCATAGAAGTGTGTGTCCGCACGTAATGACATAATTTGTACTCTATACAGAACATACCGTGCGTATTTACTTGGATGAGTCCTTGCTGTCGTTTGGGATACAACAGGGTTAAACATATTCGGTTGAGTTGAACAATACAAAGTGATGTGCTTGGATGGAGTGGTGTAGGGCATGTACAATAAATGTAAATTCGTAAATATGATGGTGATGAGTAATGAATTAAGGGGCGCTTGGTTCAAGATCAGGAATGATAATGGTAATGAGTATGATTGATGAATCAATCACACTATTGAATGATATAGGAGAGTTGGGATAATTTACTTTGATTCTCATTTATAACAATCATAGAAATATGAATTGCTCATCTTTTACTTTCATTACCCACCTCCAATCCCCCTTCTACTACGCTTGGGGTGGGCAAACTGAGTCCAAATATTCCGTGACAATTTGAGACTGAATTCCATTATGAAATGTAGTAGGGGAAAGGAGATGCTACCCTACAAGCCCCTAAAGTGAGCACATATATAATTGGGCCTTGCCTCCTCCCACCTGCACTTTGGCTAAACTCGGCCTTGCCTCTTCCCAACTACACCTAGTACACCATGCATGTATCAATAATTTTTACCATATATTTGGTTTTACATATAAGCGAACATATTTATATAGGGATAAATCTATTGTTGAAATATCCGATGTAGGGTGGAAAAAATAAAGGCGGTAGTTGATGGGGCAAGGACGGAGCTAAGGCCGGCAGTCCCCCTCAGTGTAATTATAGTTAAACAACGATTTTTCATCTTTAAATTAAAAAAATGTAATAAATATTTTAAAAATATTATTTCGCCCCTCTCATTATGAAATCCTAGCTCTGTTGGGAGTTGGAGTGTGTGTAGGGGGAGGGGATGAAGCCTCCAAAACTTTTTTGGTGCTTGTAATTAGAGGTGCCCATCCGGTTCCTGGAACCGGGGCGATTCAAACCGGTGGTCAACGGTTCCTGATTCCAAATCGGAACTGGAACCGATTGGCACGAATCAAATAAGATTCTACCTATAAGCTAACGGGGAACCGGCGGTTCTAAATCGTCAGTTCCCGGTTATTATTATTATTATTATTATTATTATTATTATTATTATTATTATTATTATTATTATTATTATTATTATTATTATTATTATTATTTTTTATTTATTTATTTATTTATTTATTTTTACATTTAAAATCAATGGCCTAGATTAATTGGCCGTTGGATGATCCAACGATCCAAATTAAATGTCCGTTGGGAGAGGCTCCGATTAGGAGCCGGAACCGACGGTTCCAACGTTTTTTTTTTTTTGAATTTCGACGGTCGAGATCAAATGGTCGTTTAAAATCAACGGTCACGATCTCAAGATCGTTGGATTCAAAAAGTGGCGGCTATTTTAGCCTTTTTTTTTTTTGAGGTTTTTATTTTTTTAAAATTTTTATTTTTATTTTTTTACCCCCAAAATCACCTATAAATACTCCTTTTCCTTCCACATTTTTCCTACACCTCTCAATCTCGTCTATCTCTCTATAATCTCTATTCTTGCCTCATTCTCTTGCAAAATTGCAATTTTAGTTTGATTGTTCAATTCAATCATATTTGTATTTCTATTCAAGTTCAACAAACGTGGGCTATCATCTTCTTCATGCCCACCACCACCACCTTAACTTCTCCACAACCTTGATGAGGAGGATCCCATCGATTTGGAGGACATTCGAATTGATCTCGACATTGACGATACTCTAGGTAAATGTTTATCTCCATTTAATTTTTTTTTTCATTTTTTTCGTTTTTTTTTATTTCCGCTTTTTTTCTTTATTTTTTTCCATTATTAAGAATTATCTTTTGGAAAAGATTACTTACAATTTAATTTTTTTAATTTGAAGGAGATAACACCGCCACCCACTTTGCTGCTTTTGAAGAAGAATTTTCGAACATTCCTACTCAAGAAAGTGGGGGACCGTACACAAATCCAAGTGGACGTGGAGCTCCGAAATAAACAAATGAGACTAAGGAGTCGAAGAGTGCACTTTTCCGCTATCATATGACTAGGACCGAACTTCTCAAAGAAGAGGGAATGCCCCAATTGTACTTGGTGCGATGCAACTATTGCCCAAAAGAGTGCATCATGAAGAAAGGTGGAGGATACAATTCATACACCAAGTATATCAAAGGTCACCATCCCGAAAAACTCGGCATTGATCCGGCACAAACTCAAATTCGAACTACAATCGGTAGCTCGCAAGGTACGGATTCTCCTCCCCTCTTTCGTTATAGTGAAGCAAACGCCCGGCGCCACTTGGCAAAATATGTTTGTGCAACACACCAACTCTTCAACTTTGCCGATAATGAATTTTATGAGGATAATTAGCTTTTAACCCGACGACTAGAAAAGTTGCACGAAGCACAATTACACGTGATATTGCAAAAGTTGTTAGAGAGTATAAACTTGTTTTAATAAACAAGTTTGCTTCACTACAACAAAAAAATTCAATATGTGCGGGCATTTGGACCAATAACTACCAAACCAATTCTTATATGAGTATTACTTCACATTGGATCGATGATACGTGGATAATGCAAAAACGTTTGATTGCATATAGGGATTTCCCACCACCAAATTCCGCACAAGGCATTGCATTTAAAATTATGACGATTCTTCAAGATTATAATTTGCAACAATTTTTTTTCTCAATTTCATTTGATAATGCTAGTGCCAATACGGCATCCTTGCTCACTTTGATCAACTATTATCAACCAACTTGTGGAGGAATTTTTTTTCATGTTCGGTGCCTATGTCATTGTCTAAATCTTTGTGTTCAAGATGATTTAGAATGTTTTAGTGATCACATCAACCCTATTCGGATGGGCATAAAAATGATTATGAAGCACCAAGTTTTGATAAAAAAATGGTCCAAATTTTGAAAAAACCGAGGAATGCATCCGAAAATTTTTGTTTGGGATGTCCCCCACCGTTGGAACTCTACTTACAAAATGTTGAGTGATTCTTATGAATACAAAGAGACTTTATGTGATTTTTTGTGCAAAACCCAATGAACGAGATTCATTTGTTTCCACAAGCTTGGGATACTTGTTCAAACTTGATTACACTTTTAAAAAAATTCGAAGAGGCAACAAAATAACTTTCTGGTTGCTATTACCCCACTTCGCCTCTTGTAGTTGATCATTGTGTCGCAATTGCGCTAGCATTGTTTGATTACAAAAATGACCCAATTTTAAGTGAACCTATTTCTAAAATGAGAAGAAAATGAATCAAATATTTTATGAAAATCCCGGACGTATTTTTAATTGCTAAAATGTTAGATCCTAAAATTAAAAAGGATGGTTTAATTGAACTTTTAAAAATGTATTATGAAGCAGTGTTCTCGGATCATGAAGATCCTCCAAGTGCCACACATGTTGTCGCGAAGGTGAAAGATATTTTTTATATAACATTTCGAGAGTATAGAATTCAATACGGTGGCGATAACTCTAGTGAGTAGTGATTTTGTTCCAACTGCTTCTTCCCAAAGTGTTTGTGTTAACCCTAGCCAGGAAAGATTACGACGTTTGTACGCGGAGCGGTCCTTAAAAGAGGCACGTGGGTCTTCGGCAAGCAACCCATTTGATGAGATTGATCGATATTTCCACACCACCTTCGAAGAAATGGATTTCTGTAACACCAACTCTCTTTTGAAGTGGTGGCATAGAAAATCCAAAGCGTTTCCGGTCCTTTCCCTCATTGCAAAGGAGATTCTTGTCACACCGGCATCAACCGTCTCCGTCGAGTGGGGCTTTAGTACCGGAGACAACATTTTAGACGATCGAAGAAGAAGATTGACGGTTGAAAATGTTGAAAATTAATATTTGCTTGAAGATTGGACAAAGGCCAAAAAAAGACAACAAGCGGAAGACTTCGACTTTGACGAAGAGGGAGATTACGTCCCGTGGAAAACTTCAACCGATTTATCCGAGGAAGAAGGCAATGCTTGAGCTTCAACCGACCAGGACCAAGATCATATTCAAAAGGTAAGCAAGATAAGAAGAACTACGTGGACTTTGATTCATCACTAAATGTCGGACGGCGAATGATACGTAGACAATTTTATTTTAAGTTAAAAATGAATTACTAATTTTTTACTTAAAATAAAACTCAAGCCCAATTTTTTTTTTCTCCTTTTCCTTTTCCAATATTCCTTGTAATTTGTAAGATTTAGAATTTTAGCTTGTAATACAAAAAAATTAATTTGAAACATTGAATGTGATTTTATTTTATTACCGAATCTGAATTTGTATTGTTTAAATTTATTAATAATAAAAATTTCTTGTCTATTGTTCAATATTTTTAAAGTTTGTCCGTTTTATTTTTTAAAAATTGGAGAAATAAATTTATGCATATATATATATATATTTTAAAAAAGATAGTTAGAACCGGGAACCGGAATCGGACCGAAATCGAGGAACTAAGAAATCGGAACCGTGTAGCCTCACGGTTCGAATACGGTTCCCGTAGCCCATGGTTTCGGAACCACCGGTTCCGAACTGGGAACCCGAACAGGATGGGCACCTCTACTTGTAATAATAGACTAATACCTAAACATATGGTGCCCAAAGTACCAAAATTAATAGCGACTAAAGTAGTTTTAGTGGCTATTAATCCCTTTAATGCCAGAGTTGAAAGTTTTTATTTTTATTTTTGCCAGCTAGGATTTTGGATCTCAAACTTAAAAATGTCCATTAGTTTCCGGCATAAAAATGACAAACTAATCATCTACACATTCAATATCAGTTTATTATTAATATTTTTTCCTTAACATAATATTACAACTTATTTTTCTTTTAAAAAATATGGGGTAATTCTACTGTGCAACAATTGTATAGGTGCAACCAAGGGGTATATAAGTCTTTTTATTTAATATAGTGGGATCCCTTTTATTTTTAAATCTTAGGTCAATAATTACAATTTTATTCTATTTCTTTTTTAAATTTTAATAATCATTCTTCCCCTACCATTAATTTTAATCAAGTTCTACAGGGAAAAGAGAGAGACAATACGAAGGTGGATAAGTGACGCTCAATGAGTATAGACGATTAACATTTCTTTGTTCTTCCTTTATCAAAGGGGCAAATAATCGGACAAGGATGCTCTCCATTTACACAGTGGTACATTTCGTCCATTTTGAGGAATCTTAGCCGTTGATTACATCTATAAACTGCCATGGCATTATTTGCTTAGTTAAATCTCATTTTACAGTCCTGCGATGAGAATCGAGATATATCCGATAACTTCCCCTTCCTCATTGGAAACAAGATCCATCCATTCCATCCTTCTTTTTTCTTCCAAGAATTAAGATCCCCTTTCCCTATACATACTTCATGATCAACACACTTTGGCCGAGCTCAAAAGAAGAAAAAAGTTCTATCTAATGACTCAAATTTTCCAACCAATTATTGTTGTAATTTCTGAAATGAAATCTTGGCTCATTCTTGCTGTAAAGTTACTAAAGATATTGATCCAAAGATAATATATATATCAAGAATAGATGTACAAATACATAAGAGAAAGCCTAATACAAGAGCTAAGTTTACAATGTGGGATACAAGAGCAGTTTCCATACGATACACATACAACATTATTCCTAATACGCCCCCTCAAGATGGCGGGCGATTGACGACGCCAATCTTGGACATGAGAAGTAGTAACCGCTGCCGAGAAAGTGGTTTGGTTAAGGCATCAGCTAGTTGATCAGCAGAGGAGACATGCGCAACACGAAGAAGTCCAGTTTTGACTAGATCACGAACAAAATGATAATCAATGGCGATGTGCTTCATACGGGAATGAAACACGGAATTAGAGCAAAGATATGTGGCGCCAATGTTATCACAGTACAAAGTAGGAGGAGAGGAAGAAATGGATACAACCAACTCCGACAGTATAGAGCGAACCCATTGCATGTCAGCAGCAGCCGCTACAATAGCTCGGTATTCAGCTTCAGTGGAAGAGCGAGCAACAGTTTTCTGCTTGCGAGAGCTCCAGGAAATCAGATTGGATCCAAGAAAGATAATGAATGCCCCTGTGAAAGTACTGTCATCAGAGTTCCCCGCCCAGTCAGCATCACTGTAGCTGTGCAGAGAAAGAGAACTGGTGCTGCGAAGATGAAGAGCATAATGATGAGTACCAGCAAGATATCGAAGCAAGCGTTTGACAGCGCTCCAGTGTGTCTCAGTTGGAGCATGCATAAACTGGGATATTTTATTGACAGTGTATGCAATATCAGGCCGGGTAAGCAGGAGATACTGAAGACTGCCAAGGACTTGACGGTAGGTCCGAGCATCACATGCACTACTGCCATCACATAGAGAGAGTTTCGCACCGGAGGCCAGCGGTGTTTGAATAGGTTTAGCAGTAAGCATGTTGTGTCGAGCCAATAGGTCGGTGACATATTTATGCTGGGGTAGAAAACAGGAGGAAGGCGTGCGCAGTACCTCAATACCAAGGAAATAGGAAAGTTCTCCAAGATCCTTCACAGAAAATTGAGCAGCCAGATTGTGAACAATACTAGAAAGAAACTGATTGTCACTGCCTGTAAGGATAAGATCATCCACATACACCAAGAAATAGGCAGTAATACCATCGCGATTATAAACAAACAAAGATTCATCTGATTTGGTACACAGAAAACCCACAGAAAGCAAGAAAGTTCGGAGAGCATTGTACTAAGTGCGAGGAGCTTGTTTAAGACCGTAGATGGACTTACGAAGCTGACAAACATACTTGGGATGGTTTGGATCAGAGAAGCCCGGAGGTTGGGCCATGTAAACTTCATCAGAGATTGAGCCATGGAGAAAGACATTGTTCACATCAAACTGTCGAAGTGGCCAATTACGAGAGACAGCAAGACTGAGAACAATGCGAACAGTAGTGGGTTTCACATCAGGACTGAATGTCTCAGAGCAGTCAATGCCAGGACGCTGATGAAAGCCTTTAGCAACCAGGCGGGCTTTGAATTTGTCAATGGAACCATCGGGCTTTAGTTTGATGCGACAAAATCCATTTACAACCAACGACATTTTGAGAGTCAGTAGGAGGAACCAAGTCCCATGTGCCATTATTTAACAAGGCATTGAACTCAAGAGACATGGCCTGACGCCAACGAGGATCTGAAAGTGCCTGCATAACACTGGTAAGTTCAACATCAGGGGCTAAAGATGTAGTGAGACCATACCGTGGATTGGGTTTAGTGATGTTGTTACGAGAGCGTGTGACCATAGGATGAGAAGGCGCTTGTGCTACCGAAGGCACTGGTGAAGGAGGCCGATCGGGGGGTAAAGATGGCACCGAACTTGCAGAGGGAAGTGAAGGAACCGGTATAGGGGGTGGTGAAGGAATAGGCGAGTCATCTGATGGGATGGCTGGGGGAGGAGGGAGAGCAGGAGTGGAAAAAGGAAAGATATGTTCCACGAATATTACATGACGAGAGGTATATATTTTGTTGGACAGTCTATCAAGGCAGAGATATGCACTTTGGGTAGGGGAATAGCCAACAAACACACATGATTTGGAGCGGTTTTCAAGTTTATGAGATGTGTAGGGTCGAAGCCAGGGAAAACATTGACAGCCGAACACACGTAGTTTTGTGAAATTCGGTGGGTGATGAAAAAGTTTCTCAAAGGAAGATATCATATTGAGATCGACCTTGGGGAGACGATTGATAAGATATGTGGCTGTGGAGATGGCATAGGGCCAGTATGTGAGTGGCATAGAGGCTTGATGTAGTAAGGCTAGACCCGTGTCAACAATATGCCGGTGGCGCCGTTCAGAGGCGCCATTATGCTGTGGGGTATGGCGGGGGGGGGGGGGGGGGGAGGGAAGTGAGATGTGTGATTCCATGAGTGGTTAAAAATGGGCGTAATGCAAGATATTCACCACCATTATCAGAGTAAAATGTAATAATTTTGGTTTGAAGATAATTTTCCACTAAGACTTTATAGGTAATGAAAGTGGGCAGAACATCAAATTTCCGTTTAAGCGGATACATCCAGATATATTTCGTAAAATGATCCACAAAAATAACATAGTATTTGAAACCATCATACGACAATACTGGAGAAGTCCAAACATCAGAAAAAACCAACTCAAGGGGCATGGTAGATGTTAAAGACAAATCATAAAAAGGAAGTCTATGCCTTTGAATACATTTTCATAAAACACAACTAAAACTAGGAGTCTTAGACATAGGAAAATTATTGCTAGACAAGGCAAATTGTAAAATTTTTAGTGAGGGATGACCCTATCGAGCATGCCAAACGGAAGTAGAACACTTGACAGCAGAATGAAGCGAAGGAGTCTGAGCAGGAGGACTAGAGTGCGGCCACACATAAAGCCCATTAACACGCGGGCCCCGAACAATCGTACCCCCTGTGTGGCAATCCTTCACCTGAAAATCAGAAGCAGAAAAGACAACTGAAACATTATTCTGCTGGCACAATTGAGAGACAGAAAGCAATTTTTTCGACATGGACGGAACAAGTAAAGTCTCAGAAAAACGAAGAGAGTGTAAATCAGAGAACATTAAACTTCCAGTGTGCGAAATATTTAATTTGTTACCATGACCAAAAACCACACCATCTGAGCCATCATACGGGGTGTGAAGAGACAAATTAGCCAAATCAGTCGTTATGTGATGGGAGACGCCCGAATCAAGAATCCAACCGGGCGAAGAAGGGGCCGAGGTGGCAGCATGAGCCGAGGGAGACGTGTAGACTACCGGACCAGGTGGACGATGGGATTGAGAGGCAGTGGTGAGAGCCTGGATATCTGAACAACGACGAGCGGAATGACCATGGGTTCCACAATATTGGCACCGACCCTGGTAGCCTGGGCGAGCCACCGCCGAAGAGGGATGGGGCTGTGAGGGACGAGGCACGACTAAGGTGGAGGACGGGCCGCGAAACTGGCCCGATTTGGGCGGAGCAGACGAACGACGCTGTTGAGAGCCAGCCGCGTAGGCAGTCGCCGGCAGGGCTGGAGAAGCAGCAACTTTGGATGCGAGCTGTGATTCTGTGGTAAGGAGCTTCTCATGAAGCTCATCGAACGAAATTGACGTTTCTCGGGCTTGAATTGCATTACCAAGCTCTTTAAAGGAGGCATCAAGGCCATTCAAAATTTTGAGAACAAGATCCTCATTATCAGTGGAGACGCCCAGAAGCGACAGTTCGTCGACGACACCCTTGATCTCAAGCATAAAATTGGTAATGTTACGGGTTCCTTTCTGAGGATTAAGAAGTTTATTTTTTAGAGCCAATATCTTGTCACGAGAAGACTTGCCATAGATAGATATCAAGGAGGTCCAGACGCCTTGCGCGGTTTTGGCAGACGCAATAAACGGAATCAACGTAGGGTTGATTGAGCCAATGATGGTGCTGAGGATCAATTGATCCTGGCGAACCCAATAGAGATGCAGTGGGTTCGGCTGAGAACGTCCGTCAGTGGTGACAGTGGACGCAGGGCACGGAAAGGTGCCGTCAAGAAATTTGATGAGATCGTAACCGGCGAGAAGTGTGCGAATCTGGAAACTCTAGGCCACAAAATTGACCGACGTGAGTTTCAGCGGGGCTTGTGACGTAGTGTTGAACGCCACAAGGGATGGCGGTGAGGTGGCGAGAGCAGCGGAAAGGGACGATTTCGATCCGGTAGCGATGGAGGACGATAGTGGTGGAGTGGTCATGTTTTTGCAGAGGCAGAAGGCCGTGGACTGCGATATAAGGTGCGTGAGGCGGGATGAGAGAAAAGAAAAGGGTTTCCAATAAATTGGAGAGAATCGGGAGAAATAATATAGGAAAAAAAAAAAGGCGTTAGCCAATTAGGCTCTGGTTACCATAAAGATATTGATCCAAAGATAATATATATATCAAGAATAGATGTACAAATACATAAGAGAAAGCCTAATATAAGAGCTAAGTTTACAATGTGGGATACAAGAGCAGTTTCCATATGATACACATACAACATTATTCCTAATAGTTACGACATGAATCAAGATCTATAAATTCAAAATAGACATAAACTAGTAATTATGTTTGTTCATAGTCAAAATAGATGAGATAAAAAAATTTCAATAACCAACATCAATGGCGAATCGGATATGGTGGTGTTCTAAAAGGCTGTATTAATTTCGATAGAGAGAGAGAGAGTGATAAATATGTTTTGAAAAAGATGTATTGGAACTTGTGGTGCTTTATTGGAAAGAGTAGTGAGTGAAATAACAATTCTACCCTTTTCTTTTTTTTAATACTTCTAGATGAATGAATGGTCAGAATTGTATTTTATAAGATCCAACGATTAAAACCTGATGATTGCATCGGTGCAACCGTTACATGGAAGTTGATGTTAAAAATATGACTGTGTTTAGAAGAAATAATATGCTAGTACGA
This sequence comes from Ajuga chamaepitys, assembly GCA_958295605.1. Lineage (NCBI taxonomy): Eukaryota > Viridiplantae > Streptophyta > Magnoliopsida > Lamiales > Lamiaceae > Ajuga > Ajuga chamaepitys. The sequence goes on from OY282499.1 coordinate 9,048,866, forward strand.
CGATATTATCAAACTTGGACAAGAGCATCGTGAATTATCATCTAGTCTTACATCCGGCCTCACAATTGAATAAAAAATGTCTATCGCAAAGTCAACGATGAATAAAGTAAGGCTTTTAGTTTATGGTTTGTTTGCAATTCGGATTTCTATTACACTTAATTCATTACGTGATATTAATTTGTGACATTATATCATACACGTGTCGATTAATACACGTAGCGATTAATGAATGTAATGAAACACAAAATGTAACACCAAAGTAGAACATATAATCTCATGAGGCTTGGAGGAACGGAAAACATACATCTCAAAAATATAATCGGCAACATTATGATCGAAAAATGAATAAATGAATATTAGTGTATCTATTATTGTTGGTATGTTGTTGCTTTTCTTATTTCTGAATAGTTTTCCTAAAATATAAATTTATTAGTAATATAATTTCGTGGATTTTTCACAAGTTGTTACTAATATCCTGTGGAACAGAACTCTAGGAGGGAGTACTATTTTCAAATTTCAATATCAATACCTGCACTAAGAATATGAGTGAGTTGTGTGTGATGGTCTCACGTGTTAGGAATACATTTTTACAGGAAAAATTGATACTTTTACAAGTAAAAGTGATACTTTTGCTACAATGATACTTTTACAAATAAAAATGATACTTTTACTAAAAAATGTGTGTGTTTTTTTTTTTTTTTTTTTTTTTTTTTAAGTGATACTTTTACAAACAAAATGCGATACTTTTACTACAAAAAATGATACTTTTTTCCTGTCACATCGTGTGACGATCGTATCACGGTCTCATATAAATTTTCGCCTAAGAATATATACATCAACGAGGAAGGAATCCAAGTCAATACCCATAAAATCAATACTTGCTACCGGCTTTCAATTGCATAGGCTCGTGACATACCTATAAATCTTAACCGTTTTAATCTAACTCTAAAATTTTATAATCTTTTGGTGACCTTTTTTAAATAATGTAATTTTATGCGTAGAAGACGGTTATGATATTATAATTGGAATAATAGACACGTAATCAGAAATGACATTTGGACGGGTACTCTTAAAATTAAGGATATCCGAACTCTAACCATTTAAAATTTATTTTTCTCTTACCCATCACAAACCCATTAAAAAATAAACTTACAATACCCAAATCAACCCAAACCTATTTACTAATATTCATCGGGTATTCTAGCCCACCCATTTTTAAATTTTAAAAAAAAATTATATTTTATAGGTATCTGAATGGGTATTGAACCGGTACAATAACCTGATTACCATCAATAATATGTTGACATGTATCTTAACTATCAATATTATCATGTATATTAATAAGTAGTATATTTATTAAGTTAAGTGATTGACCTAGAGACAATATTTTTGTCTTAAAGAACGGAAGGTGCAGAGACAACTCTTACTTATAAATGCATATAAATATAATTTTTATTGATTTTTTGTAACGTATAAACAAGTTTGGGTAACGCGAGTACCTAAAATCCGAACTCTAATCAAATATTAATGGCATTTTATCCCCCCCCCCCCACCCCAAACAAGCTCTCCCCAAACTCATTTAGACTTACCCAAACCCTCCCCAATAGGGTTTGGGTGGGTGGATACTCATTAAAATTCGCTCGACTGTCATCCCTATCCGAGGACGAATCTACATTCTCCCTTATGGGGGCACGTGCCCCTACAACAAATCTTTAATTCTTTTGTGAAAGATTAATACATTAATTAGGTTAAAAATAATATTGTGCCCTCATACCCATTTATCTTTAATATAATGTATATTATATATTGATTGTGCTCCCTTATGAAAATTTTCTAGATCCTTCCTACCTATTTACTATCATCTTCAACTATCGGTTGTCTCCCGTCTTACTTCAGTAGTTTTCCTCTTTTGATATAAAAGAGGTTTTGTACTGAAAGACAGTGGTAGTTATCCTCATTTTCTTCTCTTTGACGTGCTTGGTCTGTTCCAAGCTGACCAATCTCTTCACAAACATCCTTGAGGATTTCCAGGATCTTCTTCTGGTGATTAAGGAGGATCTCTTCACAACTCTGAATGGTCTTCTAGACTTCTCTAAGATTAGAGATCTCAGATTTTCTCCACTGATTGCTTCCTAAGATGGTCCCATCATACATTTTCCTAGAAATGCGAACGAGGTTTCTGAATTTTTGATGGGGACTGGTTGGGACGTCTTCTCCAGATCTCCTTCGAAGAAAAATCTTCCATGGATGCCGGTGAAGTAGATGAAATCAACTAAATTGTCTTCTACAAGTATCTCATGTATAATGGTCTTTTGTCGGATTTATTCTCTTCTTTCATCCAAACTCGGCATTGAAAGGCTAGGATAACACATAATGTAATAAATACTTTGTGATTTCCTACATAAACCTAAGGCTCTGATACCATTTTCAATCTTTAATAATTTCAGGTTCTCTTAAAAAGACCTAAAAAGTATTCAACACAAATATTAGACATGAGAACAGTTGGCACAAAATACAAAAGCACAAGAACAATTGACATGAAAACTTTTGATACGAAACAGTTTCACGAAAATATTTTGACACAGTTGCACAAAATAGTTGGTTGCACGAAACTCTTGGTGGAATAAAATAGTTAGCCGACTGTATTAGCAGTACTTTTTAGTTCGATCAGAGGGGTATTTTTGTTCAAAAACCAACCAAAGTGCTAGTTTTAATAATTTTTAACAAATTTAAAAAATGTTATATAAAAGTGTAATAACAAATTTCGTGTATAAAATGTATTAACACGAAAAAGGTGTACAAAATTCAATATTCGAATCAAATGAGTAAATTTACAATTTTGTGGATCCTATCTCTAGTTCTCCTCCGATTCTTCTCTTCAATTGATTGATGTCGGAGTTAACCTTGATTTTCCCCGGTTTTGGACTTTGACTTGAGTAACGTTAATTCAAAGGCTTCTGAGCTTGATTTTGAATTAAACGATACTTTTGATTCAATATGCGAAGAACGTCTTTGAAAATCTTGACGAACGACGAAGAACACCTTCGAAGTTTTGACTTGAAACGCCGATCGGAGGGGCTTAACACCTTGATCTCGGATCAAACGTTGAAAATCTTGAGATTGACTTTGTAACGCCTTGAAAAAAATCTTAAGATTGGCTTCGTAATGCCGGATTGTAATACCGGATTGGCTTTGTAATGCCTTAAGCTCAAGATTGGTTTTGTACCACCTTTCTTGAGCTTGTCTTGTTGTGATTTTTTGGTGGAGAATGAGGCTCTATTTATAGTGGTAGGATGGAAAAAACCCTAATGGGCTTGAGTCTGAATGAAGCGATATGATTGGTCCTTCATAATATCATTATCCATAAGATAATTATTAAATTAATTGTATTTAATTTAATAATTACTGCAACAACTTGACACATGGACCATTCTGATTGGTCCAGCATGACTTGATGTTTATCCTCATCTTCTTGGATAATTACTAAATTAATTTAATTTAATTTAGTAATATCTGCATCATCTTGACATGTGGCGGCTTTCAATTGACCAATAAAATATATAGTAAATCACCAATTAAATTGATTATTTAACTTAGGAATTCTATTTAATTGATTCCTAATATTAAAAATAATCAATATAAAATTGATATTCAACATATATTTTATGGCGTGGCGTATTTTAATTGGATATGAAATTTGCGTATCAACAAATGCCCCCTCGAGACTTGTTCACGGACAATGTATCTTGGAGTGGATAAGTCTCGAACTGACATTCGAAATTCCTCTAAACATATTGACATTTTTATATTCGCATCAAAGAGTTCTTGGATTTGGACTTGGATTTGTAGATAGTTTATACTCGTATCAAGGAGTTCTTCCTTTGGACTTTGGATTTGGATTTGTAGATAATTTATACTCGTATCAAGGAGTTCTTCACTTGGATTTTGATTTGGATTTGTAGATGGTTTATATTCATATCAAGGAGTTCTTGAATTTGGACTTGAATTTGATTTGAAAACCTTTTAAACTCGTGTTTAGGAGCCTTGAAATTGAACTCGCCTTTGAAATTTATTGGTAGTTTATACTCATACCAATGAGTTCTTGAATTTGGAAGTTGAATCTTCAACATAGTGGGTTTGGACGAATTTGACATATTTGACTTCGAAAGGCAAATTCATCTGAAACTGTGGTTAACGACCCAATTTGACGAAATCAAATAACTTGACAGACTTATAGCTTGGATCTCTAAATTTGGAGCAACTTCGGAGAGGGAAATACAATTTAGACTGAACTTAGAATATTTCTAAGCTGCCTACGTACCCCGGTGAGAGGGATCAAGTCATAACGTAGTTCAAATTTTCACTTTATATTTTGTTTTTTGGGGGGTGCCGTGCACAGTTTATACTCATGCGGGCCAGGAGTAACTATTCTTTAACCACTTTAGCCAAAGTGGGGGTAAGTTAGCATTTTAACCACATACTTTACCTTTGGTGGTCGCCGTGCACAATTTATCCTCATGCGGGTCAGGAGATCTCTCTCTTTTTTTTTTTTTTTGGTTTTTTTTTTTTTGGTTTTTTTGTTTTTGTTTTTGTTTTTTTTTTTGTTTTTTGTTTTTTTTGTTTTTACTTTTTGTTTTTTTTTGTTTTTTTGGCAGTAGGCTCAAGTAAATTTCAAGAACTCCCCGTTTATTGGACTGACTCGTACGCCATGTTTAAGTTCAAGTAGGGCCTTTTCATCATCTTCCTCTTCCACATGTCTATCTTCCTCTTCTACATGTCTATCTTCGTGTTTGCTTTCTTGTTTGTCCGTCATGTAGCATGGGGAGTCACCAAAGCCATTATCTTCCAAGATAGTTGTAAGATTTGTTGTTGCATTGCCTTCATCTAACACTATTTTTCCTTGCTGAGCTAGCTGCATGATCTTGTCTTTGAATACAAAGCAGTCTTCTATTGAATGCCCCACCAACCGATGATACTTGCAATACTTTGGGTCATCAGTCTACCTAGCTCCTTCGGGTCGCTTCATTTCACGTAATTCAATGAGATTTGCTTCCATCAAGTCATCGAATATCCCGGAGACATCAGAGTCCAAGAATGAGTATTGTTTTAATTGCATCTCCTTCAGAGTGAACTTTCTTTGCCCCTGGTCTTGAGGGATGTCTTTTCCTTTGCCAGTCTTATTGTCTTCTTTTCGGCCAAACTTGATAGGCATCGCAGCTACCATCATAGACTCTTGGTTTGCAGTTGTGGTAAAGGGTTTTCCCCCTCTATTCCAATCTTGTCTATTGCTGAACTTGTGGGGCTCTTGAATTAGTGGCCCTTCTGCTCCACTTGCAATCATGCTTAGCTCCATGTCGTGGGCTCGAGTAGCTAATTCTTCGAATGTGTGCGGTCGATTCCTTGGAGAATATAACAAAGACCCCACTTCATCCCTTTTATGCACATCTCAATTGCGGAAGCTTCAGATAAACAATCTTTGCAATTGAGGCTCAGATTCCTCCATCGGTTAATGTAGTCAACTACGGCCTCCTCTTTCCATTGGCGCGTGTTGGTCAGTTCAATCATACTAACTGTCCTCCGAGTGCTGTAGAAGCGATTGAGGAACTCTTGCTCTAGTTGATCCCAACTATCAATTGAGCTAGCATCCAGATCAGTGTACCAATCGAACGCGTTGCCTTTGAGTGATCTAACAAACTGCTTCACTAAGTGGTCACCATAAGTTCCAGCATCGTTGCACGTCTCAATGAAGTGTACCACATGTTGTTTGGGATTGCCCTTGCCATCAAATTGTTGGAACTTAAGTGACTGGTAACCCATTAGCATCTTCAAACTGTCAATTCGTTGCGTATATGGCTTTGTATAGGTGAAAGAGGACTTCGAGTTTCCATCTAACTTCTCCTTGATTGTTCCCCTAATGAGCTCCTTCAGTTGGTCAATGGGGATCAAACCTTCAGCAGACACTTGGATCTCTTTTAAAGACTTTTCTTTGTGAATAGAATCCTGCCTTTAAGATGTTTCGACTTCACCTTCATCTTCAGTTGATTCTTTCTCAGGAGCACGACTTGTATCAGCATAGTCAATTTTGCTCATCAACTTTTCAATCTTAGAATCTTGTTTTTGGACATGTCTTGTAAGTTCTCCAATGGCCTTAGTCAAACTTGCAAGTTGTTCTTCGAGATTTGAAGCGTTTGTTGTCATGACTTGAGCTACTTCTGAACTTGATGAGGAACGAGGAGTAGAGCACGCAGGGTCGTCTTCCTCATTTTTGCGGTGTTAGTGGCAAGCTGCTTCGGATCCTTTTCGACAGCTTCAAGAGATGACGATTGTGATTATAATACCTTGGACATGCTTCTTGTGATGACCCCAACAATGGTACTTGGAGCACTTGAAGACTTAGAGGAATTTATCTTGACCGTCAGAGCCTTTTGAGTGGCCATTGCAAAGCTTCGAGGGTCTTTGTGAAAGAGAGAGATGAGAGGTAGAGATTGTCCCACTAGGCGTGCCAAATTTGTAATACGTGTATAAAATGTATAAACACGAAAAAGATGTATAAAATTCAATATTCGGATCAAATGAGTAAATTTATAATTTTGTGGATCCTATCTATAGTTCTCCTCCGATTCTTCTCTTCGATTGATTGATGTCGGAGTTAACCTTGATTTTCCCCGGTTTTGGACTTTGACTTGGGTAATGTTAATTCAAAGGCTTGTGAGCTTGATTTTGAATTAAACGATACTTTTGATTCAATATTCGAAGAATGTCTTCGAAGATCTTGACGAACGACGAAGAACACCTTCGAAGTTTTGACTTGAAACGCCGATCGGAGGGGCTTAGCACCTTGATCTCGGATCAAACGTTGAAAATCTTGAGATTGACTTTGTAACGCCTTGAAAAAAATCTTAAGATTGGCTTCGTAATGCCGGATTGTAATACCGGATTGGCTTTGTAATGCCTTAAGCTCAAGATTGGTTTTGTACCACCTTTCTTGAGCTTGTCTTGTTGTGATTTTTTGGTGGAGAATGAGGCTCTATTTATTGTGGTAGGATGGAGAAAACCCTAATGGGCTTGAGTCTGAATGGAGCGATATGATTGGTCCTTCATAATATCATTATCCATAAGATAGTTATTAAATTAATTGTATTTAATTTAATAATTACTGCAACAACTTGACACATGGACCATTCTGATTGGTCCAGCATGACTTGATGTTTATCCTCATCTTCTTGGATAATTACTAAATTAATTTAATTTAATTTAGTAATATCTGCATCATCTTGACATGTGGCGGCTTTCAATTGACCAATAAAATATATAGTAAATCACCAATTAAATTGATTATTTAACTTAGGAATTCTATTTAATTGATTCCTAATATTAAAAATAATCAATATCTATATGATTGATATTCAACATATATTTTATAACGTAGCGTATTTTAATTGGATACGAAATTTGCGTATCAACAAAAAGTTACAAGAAATGCTATATTTAACCCTTTCGTAATATGAACGAGCAGCAATGTACATGGAAATGAGTATCTTGAACATTTTAAAATAGAAAATAAAAAATGAAAAGTCCAAGAATGCCACAGCCTACGAGTACACATGAGCACTTCAAAAGATGGGGCTATCTAACAAAAACTATGGCCAATCACTTAACCATGTTTTTCTTTGGTTCCATTATCCTTCTTTCGTCTTATTTTTATTTTAAACCCACATATTTGATTTTAACAAAGGCTTAGGATATGTTTTCTTTATGGATGGAGTGCACGAGACTAACCTAAATGTGAAAATTGTGGTTGTATGATTCTAAATCTAATGTTTGTTTCTCGGTGGAATATTTTAAAATTTATAAGATTTGTCAAATCCCTAATTCCCTATCCCTATCCCTATTCATATCCACATTCATATCCATATCCATACTTAATATTAAAGTAGGATAGTATGTTGATGTGTAGGTTATATAAAACTAGGATCACATTTTCTTTTTAGATTGGATGTCATTTCTATAGACAACCGGATAATTGCAATTGTTAGCAAATTATTCAGAGTCGCGAGTTCTTTTACACCATATATTCTCATACATTAATTTTTTATATATTTCTACAACATAGTATATGAAAAACTAAACACTAGGCATTATATATTACCACATCCCATCCGAAACTACTTTTAATTCTCAATGAATCAACACCAATAATTTTCTCTTACTATTTCGCATGCTATGACAGTCAGGATGGTTACCATGGTATATTCACCCCTTCTCATATTTTAGTTACAAATAATTATATGTTGTTTTTTCAAAAGTCACGTAGTGATATTGTTTGAATTCTCATATATGACGAAGAGGAAGAACATAAAATGAAATGTTAATGTTATGTAAATAGAAGTATTTCAAGACATGTAGTTCGTGGTTTATTAGAGATTCTTAGGTCGTTATATTTCCATAGGCACTTCGTTTGTGCCATTATCTTTTGGTTTATTATATTATTACTGTTGTAGCAGAACAGAAAAGTAAATAAGACCGAGAAGACAAAGGAAGGCACATTCAATTAGGGTTCTTTTATTCATCAAATATCCTCTGTTATAAGGTATCAAATATATATAGGGTTTCATAAATACAAGAAAGATTATAAATACATATATTACCCCTCGTCAGTTACTTTTGACAAAAATACATTAATTGTGTGTTTTCTTCAACTTTCTCCCTTGTGCAAAGTCAAAGGGTGAAATGATGCATAACTTGTTGTCTCAATAAAACTCTTGCTAGCTAACAAAATCCAGTGGAAAAAAAAAAAAAAAAAAAAACCTTGGTTGAAGGAAAAAGAGCACAAAACATCTTTGTTGAGATTTCTCCTGGAGTCTACACTTCTCCCTTGATACATAAATCTATGAAGAGAGCTTCGAAAATCTCTGCATCCTCAATTACATATACCATGAGGATAATATGTGGTTGCTGATTATAGAACAACGTTGATGGTACATGCTTCGTCTTGTCACCTTTGACGTGTAGCATAATTCATCTGTTTGTTATAAATAACTTAATCTTCATAACTTTGGTAGACTCTCAGTGATATTACTCAAGTCATTAATACTTTGACCGTAAATGCTCATGAACTTCTTGAGATAATAATCTCTAAGCTCTTTAATGAGGTAGCTAGAGGAGTGAGCTTGGTTGATCTTCGAAATTTTATCATGTTCTCCATGGTAACTTCATTGTTAGTTAGATATTTTCTTTGTGTGGAGAGGTAACTAACATCGTCAAAACCAACTAAAATAATATTTGGTGTTTAGGAGTAGGGGTTGCTTCAAGTTTTTTTTAGGAGTTACATATTCTATTGTAATCATGTTATCTCTATATGAGAGCTTTTGACATTTTCTTTAGAGGTTAAAAGTTTATTCGTAGTCTCTCTTATCTATAATCTGAGAAAAACAAATTCGTGCCAATGTTTCTATGATCAAAATACTTTTTGATGTCATTCTATTATACTGCGATGTCTTGAGTAAGATATATCTAACAAGTTGTCTGACAAAGTAATATCTTGATGATTGCATTGAGCTTACTACAATAATGAACACATTTCGCCTAAGTAGGGAATTTCAACTTCCAATAGTTCTGTCATTTTCTTTAGACGCAAATGTAACACTTCAACTAATCATAGGAGTGCTAACAAATTGCACTTTATCCATGTAAAAAATCACCTTATAATTTTTAGGATTATGCAAACTCAAGAATTAGTATTCCACAAACTTGGTCTTCAAATTCAAGAGATAATATCGAATTTTTCCATGATTCCTTATCTCAAGTTTGGATATCAAATACCTCACAATTTCTCTTATTTCATTAAGAGTGCCTATTATGACCCTATCACTAACCTATACAATTATACTTACGAATTCGAAACTCATGTTCTTTATAAATGCACATGAGAAAAAATAATTGTTCTTATCCCTTCCCAGTCATGTAATCACTCAGACGGATATACCATTTCCATCTGGATTGTTTCAATCGAAGTAAGCATTTCAATCTAAAATTGTAAATGCAATATGTGGTCTAGAGTCACTTCAATTGGGTAATGCAAGTCCATTAAACACTTTCACATATCTCTGAAATAAGATCCTCATAGAGATATATTATAATCACATTACTATGCTACATTTCCAATCATTTGAAACTTATCAATAAGGCACTATTACATCCATTGCAGGAGAGTATGCCTCAGTGTAGTCAATTTTGGGACGTTGTGAGAAACCTTTTGTATCAAGGTAAGTTTTGTTCTCAGGACTTTATTCATCTCACTAGGCGTATTGGCAAATCTATTATATATCTTATAGGCTTTACATTTGGTGAGACTAGCATCGTTAAACCAAATACCTATTGTTTTGTCATAGAATCAAGTTCTACCTGGATTGATTCTTTCATTAAGGTTAATATGCTTTATGTTGATACCTTACAACAGAGCGTAGTTCGATATCATAGTGTTATACGATTCCTTGGGCAACAATAGATACATCATAAGTGCGCGTGAAAGATATTTCCAAAAAACTCACATGCACTCTCATTATCTCTGGAATCATATAACAGAGCATCCTTTAGTAATGATTCATGGACGTAATAAATCAAAGATAATTTCACGAGAGTAATTATTTCCATTGAGGATTAAAATACGTTGTGTCATACCTGCCATCTTTTTTCTTGGGCAGATGTTTATCTAACCAGGTGGCGTCCCCCATTTCCTTTTGGGGGCCACAACCTCGACCACGGCTCCATTATGTGTGATTGCAACACCTTTATCTACGTTGTTGTGCTTCTTATTGAGGACTTTGAATCTTACATGCTTATATATATGATCTTGTCACTTTAGCGATTTTGAAAATGCATCAGCAATAAAATCTTTAATATTTCGAAGATCGATTATGTATCTTACTTCACCTTTACATTATGAAGTATGGAGATCCTAATGAGACAGGATCGGAAACATTTTTTATTGTTCCCTTAGGAAATTCTTTTTCTTATCTCCCCTAACAAAAGGAAGACCGTCTCATTTTAGTAACAATCCGAAATCTGGCAGTAAACATACATCGTCTGTCAAAGGTTTCAAATAGTAGGTAATAGTTGAAAATAAATATCCAACAAATATATTTAATTATGTTGAGAGATCCATTTTGGTATGTTGTGGGGACGACAATCACCCATGAAATTATTGATACTTGTGTGGAGGTCAGCAGTGGTTGTTATGATCAACTACATTTTTTTATGATGAGAAGTCCAATGAAGAATACGTCCATCGAGTGTTGGATGCGTTTGTCTTCAAAGCTAAATCAGATTCGATTACTTCCATGCATGGTTGTGGCTACTGCATTTGTTTTACAGATTTTTGCTGACTTGGTCCATACATTTATGAATTCTATGGTTGATCCATGGGTGCATGAGTATAAAGATGTCTCGGCCCGTCTTTGCACATACACGGCCTACACGATTCGAGGACGAATCATTTTTAGGGAGAAGAGAATGATGGAGAATATCAGAAGATTTGATTAGATCTATTATTTATTAGCTTATATTAGATTTGATATAGTTTATCTTTTAGAATATTTGTTTTGATTTCTTACCTTTTAATTATTATGGTAGTAATTTATCGTTCTAGGGTTCAATTATTAGTATAAATAGGAGTCCAGTATTATATTAAATGGTTGGTTTGATATTTTTATAATAGAAAACGAGTTTTGTTCCCAGTTTATGTCTTTTTCGGGGTATTCTTAGAATCAACAGATTTAGACTCACGTATCATTGTTCTTCTCACACTTCTTCATGTATCAGATTGTGAACTTAAAGAATAAGTATGACAATAAATTCTAAAGTACATTAGAAGCTACAATTTAGAGAGAGGAAGACATGGTCAAATAAATATAAAAAGTATAACATAATTATGAAATTTAAGAAATTATATAATTAATAGAGAAAACATGTATTAACACTTCAATATATATAAATATTAATAACGTAAATAAACATGTAAAATAATAGTAGAGGGATTATTTGAAAAAGAGTCTAATTTCCCATAAAATCAATTTAGTTTTATGGCCAGATCTAGATAAAATTTATATTCTTTATAAGAAACATATATTTGTAAACGTTACAATAAGAGAATAATATTTCATATATGATTTTTAGCGCTTGGTTTTGATCCTATATATACATAACTTCAATGTGATATATTTAATCAAATCTTAAAAATCTTCAAGAACTATCCTGAAATGTAACATTTTCAATGCATAATATATTTGAATACACTAAATAAAAATAAATGTTAAGTAATAATTTGAAAAGAGGTATCAAAATTACAAGATTTATGATCATTAGACTTAAGACTAACGTACAAAATTTTATTAGAGAAACCAGTGCAGGATAATACGTGCAGAAAGTTCACAACTATATAGGTTTAAGTATAACAATAGGACATACTAATATTTTCTAAAAAAAGAAAAGAAAATAAGATGTCATAAGATTAGTGGTGCCCGTAAACAACAAACATATAGAAGGAAAAAAATGAACAAGAAGCAACTAACTAAGATGTAGTTGACAAGATAAATTAACGTGGAGAATTTTAAGTATAATTGAAAATTATTTAACAAATGGAGAAAAGAAATGTATCGACACCTTCATATAAAAAATGTGTGCAAAATATAGAGGGTTAAATTATGATTCACACTACAAAATTAGCGGAAAACAAAATCTTTCGTAACTAGGCATACATTTAGATTTTCTATTTAAATTTAAATTAAGCCAGCAATATATTTTTTTACATGACAAATTTCTTTATATGAGCATTAATAAGTAAACAGAAATAAAATTATTATGCTTGTAGGAAATGATACTATTATATGCTACATTTTTTATTTTTGTTGTATTAATAATAGAAGTAATAAAAGGTTAAACATGTCAAAATGAACATGAATAATTCCACCTAATTATGTTTTCTAAATATTTAAATCTATCATTAAAGAAATTATTAAATTAATAAAAATATTATATGTATATATATGAATCATATTTAACAATTGGAGAAATGTATTTACTTTGCTATATAAAATTATAAGGTATAATAAAGGGAAAAACAAGAACTGCAAAAAACTAATTTGTACTATATGAATGGCTAAAAAAATTGTACTATGTGAACTAGTATCACATAACTAAATTAAAACATGCAGAAAAATGAAGATAGCAAAATGTGAACCAGTATCACATAACTAAATTAAAACATGCAGAAAAATGAAGATAGCAAAATGTGAATGTTAATATTAGCTAATTAGGATATGTTAGATAAAATAAATTATAATTACATTGAAATACAGTGCGGTATAGTCCAAATAAAAATAAAATGGGAGATCAAAACTAGAATGGTCTAAACATGTATATATAAAAAAATTAAATGAATGTGCTATGTGCGGAAAAGTGGGAATATTTCACTAATACTAAAAAATGAAGAGATAAAAATAGTTCAATTTTGAAAAAAAATACTCCCTCCGTCCCGGCCTAATTGTCCAACTTGTCATATTTGTTTGTCCCAAGCTAATTGTCCAAGCCCATAAATTGCAACTTATCTCACAATCTTCACCCTCAAAATCTCTACTTTTAATCTTCACCTTTGAAAAAATCAAAGATTCCACAAAATCTGTTTTTACTTAATCTCTGTGCCCGGCCAAGGTTGGACAATTAGGCTGGGACGGAGGGAGTATATTATATTTACATAGAGCATGTGTCTCAATTGAAGATTATGAGATACTGTGTGTATAGTCATCCCTCCCTAAAAAGAAATATTATTTATTTTATAATATAAAAAGAAATATAATTTATTTTAAAATTATATTATAGTAGGATTTTTATATTAAACCACACATAATTTTAAAATGTCGACGTTAGAGTTGAAGAAATAATTAAGAGTAATTGAAATAAACAATATTAAATTAATAAGTAAATTATACTAAAATGGATTATGATTACTATAATATTTAAAAAAAAATATGTTTTCATAACATAAGTTGGATGTTGGATCATGACACAAGTTGCAGGAAGTTTACATTAAAATATGCAAGAAGTTTTATGTAAATATGTATGTTCAGTGGAGTTATTAATTAGAGATATTAAGAGAAAGTGCGTTAGGCTTAATATTTTTGCGTGTATTCAAAAAATAATGAATTTATGGATGTCGGTACTTGATGTAGTGAGATAAATGGCTTTTCACCTTTTGTTCATTGTCAGTGATTTAGTGACAAAATATGAAAATTTATACCTTTACTATTCCTCCCTCTGTTTTAAATAAGGGTCGTTTTATACTCTTTTTTTTTTTTTTTTGTAAAAATTAAGGAGGGGCGCGGGTGGGGAAGGGGGGGGAGGAGGGGGTTGGTGTAAAAGACAGATATGTCCCTATAGAATCCACTACTTCAAATATATTTTTCTTTTTATGAGATATTTCTTTTTTCTAATTTTATTCTCTCTCTCCTGTCATATCATAATGATGGTATTGGATTACCAAAATTATGAGATATAAAGTAGGATTTAGTGGATTTGTTTAGGAGTAGTGTAGGAAGAAATATGAGTAGTTTTGCTAAAGTTACTCTTACTGTGAAATTTTTCAAAGTGTCTAAAACAACACTTATTTTAAAATGGAGGGAGTACATAGTTTTTCAATCATTGTATCACTCTATTCCTGATATATTAATGATGTTGGATTCTATGCACATTGACGGTAAACAATAATTAGAAACATTTAGCTTTATATGTACAGTAGAAAATTTTGTAAGACTAAATATTTTTTGATTATATATATCATGGTATACCGATTTTATGAATTTTTATAACTTGTTTTGTTAAGACTTAGATTATTTAACTATTGTCTTCTCTCTTTTGTGATTATTTTTAGCTTTTGTTTGATTGATTTTGAATTGTGTTTGTTCAATTAACCAAATCAATTCATTTTTCTAGCACTGGATAATCTAAGAAAATGTGTCTATATATTTCAATGATAAATAGTCACATTAAGTTTTATTAGAACGATCGAATAATACCACTACAAAAAGTACAATTATTTTAAGTTTAAATTAATTTTTATGGTTAGATAATTGTTGAAAAAATAATCACCACGTGCAACGCACGTGTATATTGCTAATAATAGTTAATTGTATACAATTAAATTGATATTATACATGAATATATTTAATTAGTTACAAAGAATTGGTTGATGCATGAATATAATCAATGAAACATATATAAATTCATTTATTTTCAATATATATGTACTAAATTTGCTGAATTTAAAAAGTCTCTCTTTTAATTAATAAATATTAATTTATCGATATATTAATATCTCTCTAAATTAATAAAATTTCATGGTCCCAAAGTTATTAATTTATAGAAATTTTACTCTATAATGAAAGATCGAAGTTTTAATTATGTGATTACTTCTGCATTCACTTTATACCGATATTAATGTAAAAATATAAAGCCGAAGATGTCGATTCATTTTTCACCTCCACTATGAGAATTTATACAAATGAAGCAAAAAAAAAGTTAAAAATTCTGTTGTGTACAACAAATACATAGATGCTATATTAATCAGATAAGAAAAATCAGTGTAAAAACGCTATTATACGGTAACTGGAGTAGGTGTAGCAGCCACTCTATTTTCAACAGGGATTTCGACGAACTCTGAAAGAATAGCGCGGAACTCATCTCCTGTGATCGTCTCCTTCTCAAGGAGGACTTCAACGATCTTGTCCATTGCTTCACGGTTGCTCCGTATCTGGCTCAACGCAATTTCATAGGCCTCGTCTGAAATCCTCTTGATTGCTTCGTCAATATCTTCAGCAAGCTTTTCGGACATTGAATTCCTCGCCATCATTCTCATAATAACGTCACCATTTTGAGACGATGTGTCCATGAGTGACCACGGGCCGATGTCAGACATGCCGAAGGTAACAACCATCTGCAGTACCGAGTATCAATGGCCAAAAACATCAGAGTTGTAAGAAACAAGGCCATGAGAGAGAGAGAGAGATCTCCCCACAATGGACACATGATAAAATTTCGACATCAAGCATATCGACTATATATTAGAACATGAGAGATTTACCTGCTTGGCCAAACCAGTGATCTGTTGTAAATCACCAGCAGCACCAGTTGTGACCTCAGGCTCACCAAATATAACCTCCTCTGCAGCTCTTCCACCGAGCCCACCGACAATTCTGGCAAAGAGTTGCTGTTTGGATATCAAGGTCGGATCATCTGCAGGGATGAACCAGGTCAAACCACGTGCTTGACCACGTGGTACTAAGGTGACCTTTTGGACGGCATCATGCCCTGGGGTTAGAGTTCTGCATAAAAAAGCAATCCCGCGATTTTAGTGGGCCCCAATATATTAGGCTGTGTGATGAACAAAGAATACCAGTACACAAATTGCTACAGCCAAAGATCAGTCAAAGCCAAGAATCATGATTAATCCACCTAGTAATTCTCTAGGAGAACACACGGTCAAAGGAGGGGGAAAGGAGATATTATTGCATCAACATTAAAATTATTCCTTAAGGCTTGCTCGTGAACATCTTCAATTTGGCCAATAAATTCATTACATAGAAAAAAAACCCCAATTTCAGGTGAAAATCATGATGAGAGAAGACTGCATAGGGGGCTGCAATTAACATAAACCAAAATCAGATTCCACCTCAAAACACTAAAGAAGAGATCTGTACTTACCCACAGATGGCATGACCTACTTCATGGTATGCCACAAGACTTTTGCTCTTGCCATCAGTCATGACTGTTCCTTCCATTCCAGCAACTATCCTATCAATCGAATCATCAATTTCTTTGGATGAAATAGCCGTCTTGGCTCGCCGACCAGCCAGAATAGCCGCCTCATTTAACAGATTAGCAAGATCTGCTCCGCTGAAACCAGGTGTCCTCATGGCTATCACTTCAAGTGATACATCTGAAGCAAACTTCTTATTGCCAGCATGAACCTTTAGAATCTCCGTTCTTCCACGAATATCAGGGACATCGACCATTACCTACATAAAGATTCCAATTACAAATATTCTTTCTCAAATTTATATTCAAGAAACAAGAGATACAACGTAATTTACCTGTCTATCAAACCTTCCTGGCCTCAACAAGGCTGAGTCAAGAATATCCGCACGGTTAGTTGCCGCAACTACAATGATGCCCGTATTCCCTTCGAAACCATCCATTTCAGTCAACAGCTGGTTCAGGGTCTGCTCCCTTTCATCATTTCCACCACCAATACCTGTTCCTCGTTGACGCCCAACAGCATCAATTTCATCAACAAACACAATACAGGGAGCGTTTTCCTTTGCCTTCTTGAAAAGATCACGGACCCGGGAAGCACCAACACCAACAAACATCTCAACAAACTCAGAACCTGAAATAGAGAAAAAAGGAACACCTGCTTCACCAGCAATAGCCTTGGCTAGCAAGGTCTTTCCAGTACCTGGTGGACCAACAAGAAGAACTCCCTTAGGAATACGAGCACCCACAGCCGTAAACCTCTCGGGCTTCTTCAAGAACTCCACGACCTCCACAAAATCTTGTTTTGCTTCATCTACCCCGGCAACATCATCAAAAGTCACCCCCGTGTTTGGTTCCATTTGGAACTTCGCTTTTGATTGACCAAAGCCTAGAGGGAAACCCGGCCCACCAGGCCCACCCATGCCACCAGAGGATCGTCGCGATAGAAGGAAAAGGCCACCGATTAAAAGTGCAGGGAAGGCCAGGTTTCCAATCAAGTTAAACAAAACTGAACCAGAGTCCTCTTGAGCATTGTGGGCAGCAAAGTCAATGTTCTTCTCCCTGAACTTCTGAAGAAGCTCCTGGCTGAGCCCTGGGAGTTGTACTCGCACCCTCTGCAATCGATTACCCAACTCTGGAGAGACAGCCTCAACAATGGCAATGGTGCCATTTTCATATAAATCAACTTTTGTCACTCTATCCTTATCTAAATACTCCAAGAATCTAGAATAAGACATCCTTGAGTTAGAAACACCCTGTTCATCAGCTAGGGCATTTCCATTGCTCAGCACTGCAGGAACTGCAACTGCAGCATTGCCCAGCAACAATTTCAGAAAGCTTCTTCTTCCTTCATTTGTCCCTTGATCGAGAGATGCTTTTACGCTAACCAACTTGGATGCTTTATTCAATGATGGAAGGCTTGAGGACTGGATAAACTGCCTGCCTAAGATCTCCTTGCTCAAACCGGTTCTAGTATTACCTGCAGGTAAACCATTTCCTACCACACACGCTGAAGATGCCGCCATTTTTATCCTCTGCAGTTTAGCAAACTTAGATTTTGTATGAACTTGGCAAAAGGACAATAAATTTAGTTCACCCATTCAATAACTATAGTATTTTGGGAATTTTGATCATTGATCGAAAACAACAAATAATCTAATTTATCAAGCAGTTGTTTATGTCAAAACATGGAAAATGAAAACAAATTTAAACAGCATAATAACATAAATTATCATTCAGCAGCCCAGCATCTTGGTTTGAAATATAAGATTCTAATTTTCTTATAAAAAGTGATGATAACTGGCGAATTATTCGAGGTATGTATCACACATCAAACACCTGGGGCTCAAACTAATAGTGAAGAATGAAATCAACTTAAGTAATTATTGAAAAAAGAAAGCTACAATAGATTAACCTAAGCATCAAGACAAATTCAAATCTCTTAACATAAAAAATAAAACGAAGAATCCATGAACAGATAATTTCATACATAGCAAAACTCTTCGATCAATCTACCCAAAACACGCCGTGAAAATGTGAGATTAAACACAGACAGCTCCACAATTGAGCAACAGAACTCAATTAACAAAATGGCAGAAATCAATGGGCCAAAAGAGATAAAAACTCAGGGGATACTCAACAAAGGTTTATGCTTTCTTTGCAATAAGAAAAAAGGAAGCGTACCTATATGCGTTAAAATTGGCGAACGATGGAAGAATGAGAGTCTGTGAAATGGAGGGAAGGAAGTGAGAGTATTTAGAAGAATGGATGTGGTCTGCGAACACTGTACGTGGCCATTTTTGGATAATTGATTGGTCTACCTTTTCGTTTTACTATTTTCCTAGATTTTTTCTCTTCAAGATTTTGGCATTTTGTGTCAGATTTTTGGAACAATTTGGGGATTTAGGGTTTTGTCGACCGTGTAATTTCCTCGACCAAAATTATTTCATTTAATTTTACATGCATATAAAATTCAATACAAATAATCTGACGTACAATGAATACTGAAATTTAAGCTCATTAGTCAACGGATAAATAGTTATTTATCTTAGATATAATATTTTATTTTAATATATTCAATAGGGGTATTAAAAAATAAAAGACTATCGTATATAGACTGCGAAGACAGGATCAATTGAATCATAAACACGAACTATACGCCAAAAAATTAGGTTTAATAGCGTAAAAAACACGACTTTTTGGATAATTAAAAATATAACACGTCCTTTTACTTTTAACATATAAATCTACTACCTTTTAATCTTTTTCAATTTAATACACATGGTCTAATTTTGGGCTCCAGTTGCTGAGATGGAGCCCGAAACTAAAATTTTGGGCCATATTTTTGTGACGTGAATTTTTACTTTTGTTTATAAGAGGAAATTGTCGATATTTTTTACTTTGAAGATGAAGATCTAATTGAATGGATTTCTCTTATCAGAATCTCGCCCACTACGTTTTGAGATTCAATTAATCGATATTCCGCTGAAGCTGGCGGAAATCCATGGAGAAAGGGAACTCAGAAATGACGCCACACAGAAAGGCGAAGAAGGTAGTTGAGAAACGGTGCAAAATGGTGTTCTAGCAGAGGCTAGTGAGGAACTGAAAATGCATTTTATTCGCAATACCATGGGTTCAGACCATGGCTCGTTGGAACAAAGAATAAGAGGGCATCCGACGTACAAGAAATTTTTTTGAGAAGAAGGAAGATTCTGCCTATGAGGAGAAGAATTCAAATCCAAACTCTCTTATTAATTTGTTTGCGACATCTCAGTAAAATTTGGTTTTAAATTTAAGTCATAAAATATGGCCTATAATTTTTTTTTTTCAGGCCAGCAAATGTAGCCCAAATTTAGCCCATGTATTAAATTGAAAAAAAATTAAAAGGTGGTGTATTTATATGTTAAAATTCAAATGTCATGTTATATTTGATAATTGATCAAAAGGTCCTTTATTTTTACGTTATTAAGCCAAAAAAATTATTTGTGTTATTTCTTTTTAATTTTTTTATTTAGTTGTAAAATGAAATTCAATTACTCGGAAGCTGAAGCCTTTGGGACATCAACAGAGGTAACACAAGAATGCGAAAAAGAATAAGCAAATTGTGCAAGATGATGCGCTAAACAGTTCACTACTCAACGAACATAAGAAAAAGAGATAGAATAGAAAGCCGACGCAAAGACTAATATATCTTGAACAATGAAGCCCACTTTAGAGAAGCCCACTTTCATGGAACATGTTGAGATAATTAGCTATGCTTTGCAGTATCACCAAGTCTACTAAGACTTCTTTTGTAACTAATCTATATTATCAGCTTTAACATTGCTCTTTTGATGATAGAACTCTTTTAGCTTAAGCTGCATGGACACATGCAAAAGCTGGCAGCTTGTGTTTAGCCATTTTTGGCAAGTCTTTATGTGGTTTGTCTTGTTTTGACATCTTCTAGGGCAAACACTCTAAGTCATATATATAGTATGTATTAGGGATTGTAAGTTAAGTTTTTCTCCTTATCTGCGCAGTCATAAGCTGTAAAACTGAGTTCATGAAATAGTTATAAAGTTTTTGCAGATTTCTCTTATGTCTTTAAAATGATGAATGTATTTGTGTTCATCTGTTACATGTTTACTTAAAGAATTCTTCATGGTACCAGAGCCATAGTTCCAAACTATGACTTCAAGCACGAATCCATTGAGAAATACAGTAGCAAAGTGGTCAAGGCTTGGATCTGGAGCAGCAACTCCGACTTTCATGGCTACTGAAACAGCTTCTTCCACAAATTTTTCAGAAAATGATCCCCTCAACCTACATGGATCCGATCACCCAGGTATGAGCATGGTTTCTTCTAAGTTAACTGGGAATAATTATTTGCCATGGAGCAGATCTATTCAAATTGCTCTTCTAGCTAAAAATAAACTGGGGTTCATAACTGGTAACATAGAGATACCTGCTGATGCTAAGTTAAAAGAACAATGGGAAAGGGTGGATGGCATGGTACGAGCATGGATTATTAACTCTCTTGCTAAAGACATTTCTGAAACCTTCTTGGATGCCGAATCTGCCAAAAGTTTGTGGGAAACTCTGGCAAGTAGATTTGGTGATAGTAATGCCCCTCAACTGTTTCAAATACAAAGAGACATTTGCAATCTTTCTCAAGGGAATCAATCAATGGCAGTTTACTACAACCACCTGCACAGGCTTTGGAATGAAATCTCCCTCTTGAAGCCTATACCAATCTGCACATGTAATGCTGCAAAGCAGTGGGAAGAGTTTGAGATGTCAGGAAAACTGATTCAATTCCTCATGGGATTGAATGACTCATATGATCAGGTGAGAAGCCAAATTCTAATGATGGACCCATTGCCAAGTATAGATAAAGCATATTCAATGGTATTGAGAATTGAGAAGCAAAGAAATATCCATGTTGGACCAACTTAGAATGTTGATCACAGTGCCATGGCTGTAAAATATACAAACAGTGGAAGAGCTTTTTCAGGAAGAGGTGCTTCCCATGGTTCAAACACAAGGGGGGCACTTAGCAGGCAGAGGAAGAGGTAGTCCAAGACTCAGTAAAGAGGAAAAGGCAACACTCTAGTGTGATCACTGTGGTATCCATTGGCATGTGATAGCAGACTGTTTTAAGTTGAAGGGCTACCCTGATTGGTATTATATACCCAAATAACAGAGAAATTATGCAAATGCAGCAGGTGATGGTTTGGGAAGTGAGAATCAAGGTAAGAGCATCACACAATCTGCAGGAAGCCCTAGTGACATCTCTGCTCTTATACAGAAAGAAGTGGCAAAAATTCTTGCCTCTCACTCAATTTCTAGAGGAAATTCAGAAGGTCCCAAAGGCAAATCACAAGACCACTCTTGTATTGGAAGCTCTCATTTTGCTTTTACTTTGATTGAAGGGATTGATGATGATGCTTGGATCATTGACACAGGTGCAAGTAGGCACATGTGCAATGATCAAACTCTAATGACAAATCTAACACCTCTCAACCAAACTGCCATGATCACTTTGCCAGATGGAGCTGAAAAACAAGTTACACATTATGGAGATGTGATTTTGTCAGATAAACTGACTTTGAAGGAAGTATTTCTAGTGCCTAGTTTTACTTGTAACTTGCTGTCCATCTCACAGCTTACTCTGAACAGTGGAGCTCAAGCTACTTTTGATCAAGATTCATGCATTGTGAAGCTGGGAAATAATGGAGATGTACTGCTCACTGGTCATTTAGTTGGAAAACTTTATGTAGCTAAGCCAAGACACTCCAAAGAAGCAGCTGCTGCCTATGCCATCAGTGCTCCTCACTACATCAAAAATTTTCACAACTGGCACAGGAGACTTGGTCATGCATCCCCAAGCACCTTACAGCATCTATACTTCCTCAAACATATGTGTACTCCTCCAGTCATTGAAGAGCACAAAAGCTGTGAAATATGCCACACAACTAAACAGACTAGACCTAGTTTTCCAGTCAGCTCTAGTCATAGTTCAAGAGTGCTGAAATTACTTCATGTGGACATCTGGAGTCCATATTCTCAACCTAGTATCACTGAGACATCCTATTTTCTGACAGTGGTTAATGATTTTAGCAGAATGACATGGGTAAACCTGATGGCAAGCAAGAAGCAAGCTCTGTCATCTCTTCAACAGTTTGTGAATATGATTACCAGACAATTGGAGATGGAAGTGAAGGCAATAAGGACAGATAATGGAGCAGAGTTCATGAGCAGGGATTGCCAAGATTTCTTTTCCAGCAAAGGCATTATTCATCAGAGAACCTGTGTTTACACTCCACAAGAGAATGGAGTAGTGGAGAGAAAACACAGGCATCTCCTTGAGATGGCTAGAGCTCTCATGAAGGAGTCTTCAGCACCACACTATTTGTGGCCATATTCAATTCTCACAACTGCACATATAATAAACAGATTGCCCACCAGAGTCTTAAACTGGCAGGTCCCTTATGAAATCATGTTTACCAAAGTGGCATCTTATGGGAACATGAAGCCATTTGGATGTTTAGCTTATGCTACTGACACAGAGCCACACAAGACCAAATTTGAGGAAAGAGGAGTAAAGTGTATATTCATAGGATATGTTCCTCATCAGAAGGGATATAGGTTATACGACATTGGAAAACAGAAAGTGATTACTTCTAGAGATGTTATTTTCCTTGAATCAGTGTATCCCTTTGCCAATGCTAATAGCAAAACATCCACTGCTGAACCTACTCTACCATTTCCTTTCTTTCAGCATGATGAACCAGAACCAAATCACAATTCAGTTTCTGATAACACTTCATCTGAAGATATCTTGCCATCTGCACCAGAATCCTTGAATCAGCCTATACAAACTGATAATGTTCCACTCACTCCTCAACCTCCTGTTAGGAGAAGTGGAAGAGATGTTCATCAACCAGCTCATCTGAAAGATTATGTTCAAGCTTCATCCTTATCTGATCCACTCACATACTTCCATGCCCCACCAACACATGCTGCTTTTCACACTTGCCATCTTACTATACCTGAACCCAGCAGCTTCAAGGAAGCAAACAGATACCCAAAGTGGGTTGATGCCATGCAGCAAGAGCTGAAGGCTCTGGAGCAGAATAACACCTGGGAATTTACCTCATTGCCAGCTGGAAAAAGAGCCATTGGCAGCAAATGGGTCTACAAGGTGAAACTAAATGCAGATGGATCTGTTGAGAGATATAAAGCCAGATTAGTGGCAAAGGGATATAACTAGATCCTTGGGGAAGACTATGATGACAGCTTCTCCCCTGTAACCAAGCCTGTGATAGTAAGATTCTTAATTGCCTTGGCCACCATCAAAAGTTGGGAATTGCATCATGTTGATGTCAATAATGCATTTTTGCATGGTTATCTAGACAAGGAGGTTTATCTTAAACCACCTGATGGTTACACCGGGGCTGGGCCTGATCAAGTATGCAAACTTCAGAAAAGTCTGTATGGCTTGAAACAAACCTCTAGACAATGGAATACAGAATTTTGAGCTACACTTATCACCTTTGGTTTTGAGCAGTCTTCATATGATCATTGTCTATTTACTATGACAAAACATGAGGATTTTATGATTGTTTTAGTTTATGTAGATGATGTCCTCATTACTGGGAATAATGGAGTTCTCATTGATAATCTTAAGCAGTTTCTGGACAGAGCCTTCACCATCAAGGATCTAGGAATGGCCAGCTACTTTCTAGGAATGGAGCTGATCAAGAATGATGATGGCACCTTCCTGTCTCAGAGGAAATATATCCTTGATATCCTCACTGATGCAGGTTTGGATAACTGCAAACCAGTCTCTACTCCTTTACCATAAAATCAGAAATTGAGTAACTCAGAAGAATCTCTTCTTTTAGATCCTGAAGCCTATAGACGTTTGATTGGAAGACTCCTGTACCTAAATTTAACCAGACCAGACTTAACTTTTGCTACACAGCAACTCAGTCAATTTGTCAGTTCACCAAATCTCTCCCATTGGAATGCTGCAATGCATCTCCTTAAATACCTAAAAGATACTGCCAACCTTGGCCTTTTCTATTCCACTTCTAGTGACCTCCTCATTCGAGCCTTTTGTGATTCGGACTGGGGGTCTTTTTTACACCAGGAAATCAATCACCGGGTACTGCGTGTTCTTAGGAGACTGCCTCATCTCATGGAAAGCAAAGAAACAAACCACAGTCTCTAGAAGCTCTGCTGAGGCAGAGTACAGAGCCATGGCCTCTGCCACTTGTGAACTTGTTTGGATTGATTATATTTCTGCTGACTTACACACCAATATTCCCAAACCAATTACTCTTTCTTGTGACCATCGTGCAGCCATACACATTGCTGAGAATCCAATGTTCCATGAACGAACTAAGCATCTGGATATTGACTGTCATGTGTTGCGAAACAAGTTCAAAGAAGGATTCCTAAATCTTCATCCCGTCTCCTCCAAAGGTCAACTTGCAGATATTCTAACAAAACAGCTCTCTCCTGGCGCGTTTCACTCACTCTTGTCCAAGCTGGGATTGCAATTCAGTACAACTCCAGCTTGAGGAGGGGATGTTGAGATAATTAGCTTTGCTTTGCAGTATCACCAAGTCTACTAAGACTTCTTTTGTAACTAATCTATATTATCAGCTTTAACATTGCTCTTTTGATGATAGAACTCTTTTAGCTTAAGCTGCATGGACACATGCAAAAGCTGGCAGCTTGTGTTTAGCCATTTTTGGCAAGTCTTTATGTGGTTTGTCTTGTTTTGACATCTTCTAGGGCAAACACTCTAAGTCATATATATAATATGTATTAGGGATTGTAAGTTAAGTTTTTCTCCTTATCTGCGCAGCCATAAGCTGTAAAACTGAGTTCATGAAATAGTTATAAAGTTTTTGCAGATTTCTCTTATGTCTTTAAAATGATGAATGTATTTGTGTTCATCTGTTACATGTTTACTTAAAGAATTCTTCAGAACATAGGCGCTAAAAAAAATCTGCGTATAACCCATTTCAGTCACTAGGTGCCTCACCCCTAATTCGACAACCATTTGAACTCCCTCCCTACATGCCAAAGCTTCTGATCTGGCTCGTAATATCCTTCACAAACAATCCTGTACACTGCCTTTAATCCTGTCCCCACACCGGTAACAATAGAAGCATTAGTATTGAGTTTAACTACCGCCACGTCCGGGCAGATCCACGTGGCTGGCATCATCACTCGCCTCTGTCGTGCTGTTGTACTCATCTTCAAACTCTGATATTCTCCTAAAATTTGCGGAGATCTAGATGTATATTTATCTTGTGTCTCACATGTGCCCTTGAAAACCAACTCACTTCGAGCACGCCATGTTGCATAGAGAGTCGAGCAGAAAGAAGCATGGATGTCCTTATCAAACCCGCAAGCAGCTTATTTAGCCAATCTCCAATCATTACTCTTTCATCCCCTACTGATATACTAAGGCGACGAAGAGACGTGACTCCCACAACTGTATGGACCAAGGGCAGTCTTTAAAAACATTTCCATTGTTTCTCTCGCATTACAGCATCGAGGGAAAATATCATCAACCCTCACCCCTTTATGTATTAGTGCACTTCTCATTGATATTGCGTCATTCATGCACTGCCATATAAACAGCCTTAGGTGGAATAATCAGCCCCCACAGCCATTCTAGAATTTCCACCCACTCCTTGACGAAGATGCGGCATCCCTCAAATCATCTGAAACCATTAGCCTACACTTATAATTCGAGCAAATTGAATACCCACCTTATTTAGTATAGTGCTACCTTAACTTGTCTTTAAGTTGATTCCGCGCTAATGGAATGGAGAGAATATGATGAGCCTCATCTGGTCTGAACATATCTTCGACTTTCTCGCGATCCTCGTCCCCAACAACCTTGAACAAGTAGTGAGCATGCTTGTTCGCTGACAATTTCCTCTGTAAGAACATACTGGAAACATTGGCCCCTCTGATAGCCATGCATCATTCCACACAGTGATGTCTCTACCATCCCTCATACTCCAACATAGTCCCTTCAATAATACTTCTCTCCTTGCCATAATGCTACGCCACAAATAGCTGGGATTGTAGCCCATAATTGCTTCTAGAAAATATGACCGAGGAAAATCTAGCTTTCAATATTCGTTCTAGAAGGAAATTATTATCATAAAAAATATGCCAACCCTGTTTTGCCAGCATGGCCTTGTTAAAAGTTGCAAAGCCGCGGAAACCCAGTTCATTTGTGTTATTGGATATAGGGAAAATGTTTAAAAAACGAAAAGAAAGAATACACACTAATAGAAAAATGCAGTACATATCCAGATTTTGTTGAACCATACGCAAGCTTAAGATACACATACATCGTGTTCACCCATTAAATTACTTTTGGTTGATAAAATTACGGGATTTTAAATATTTTCTTTAGAGCTAGAAATTGATAAATTATGGGATTTTACTGATCATAGGTTATGTTTTATCATATAGTAAATATAAAATTTATTATAGAATGTAATTAAAATGGATAATATATTTTAAGACGTAGAAGAATAAATTATTTATTGTATACAAAAAAGTACTTCTTATCATTATTTTAATATGTCGTTATGTAATAGTTTAAGGGAAAAATTCTAAATTGGTCCTGTATGTTAGGTCGTGTCCAAAACTAGTCCTATATATTATATAATTTCAATTTTGGTCCTGCATCTTCTTCGCAATGTCCAATTTAAGGACAAATTCAATCGCCGATCACTTAAGTCGCCGGAAATGCTCACGAGCTGCTCACGTGAGGTCCAAAATTGGAGGAATTGCGACACGTGTATTACTATGCTGACTAGGCTAAACATGTCATTAAAATAGAATTTCGAAAAAAAAATTAAAAACTTTCATTTTCCAACCTGGCCTTCTTCCCCATCAAAATTGCAGAAAGGGTGAAAGTTAGGGTTTGGGTTTTCTTTATTTTCATTAATAGCGAGCAACTCCAACCGATCCACCGCCGTAAAATAGTCGTGCCCTGGTGCCGAAATTGTGGTCTCCATCATCGTCTTTGTTTCTTTCTCGTCGGCCATTAATGGTTTAGAATTATAGTGCTGAACCAAGATTGGGTTCTACAAGTTAGGAAAGGCTGAAATTTCTGGGAATGGGCCTTTCAATTTCTTGCTTGAACCAAGTTAATGTGTTTGGGAATCTGTTGTCAATTTCTTGCTTGAATGATCTTGACGAAGCAGAGATATCAAGCCATTGGCCGGAATGCGACGCTTGTTTGTGCGGAAGCTGGATTCATTTTTGTTGAAGAGATCGTTAGGGAATAGGCTGGAGAAATGAGAGCGACTGAAGCTTCTCACCATTTGCAGAAAATGAAAACCTTAATTTTTGCAGATGGAGCTGCTCACCATTTGTAGAAAATGCCCCTTTCTCCTGCTATTTGGTTGAGGAAGACAACTGATGTGGAAAATGGGAAAGTTCATGACTAGCCTAGTCAGCATAGTAATACACGTGTCGCAACTCCCCCAATTTTGGACCTCACGTGAGCAGCTCGTGCGCATTTCCGGCGACTTAAGTGATCGACTATTGAATTTGTCCTTAAATTGGACATTGCAAAGAAGATGCAGGACCAAAATTAAAATTATATAATATACAGGACTAGTTTTGGACACGGCCTAACATACAGGACCAATTTCAAATTTTTCCTAATAGTTTAATAATTACATCCGGAACATAATACAAATAGTTCCAACAATAATCACAAAAAATAATTTTAATCTATATAAAAAAAATCTAGATGTTTTGTCCCAAGGTTGTAGGGTTTTCGTATCCTGTGCTCAGTCAGTGTTGATCAATGACTTTAGTATATGTTCTACTACATGTGATACAGGTTTGCTGTTTTGATCTTCTTCCATCTTATCCTTTCAATGCCATAGGTTTGGTTTTATTTTGAATCGATCTGGGAATTTTATTTTGGGTGTGTATTGTTCAGATTCTATTATCTTGATAATATGATAAAATATTGGATGTTAGCTTTCTTTCTACTATATGTTTCTCTTCATGTTTGTGCAGTTTCATGGCTTATCAATACGATGACAACGTATTTGAATAACCATGGGGGGAGAGGGTAATGAGGACATCCAATTAGGGTTGTTGAGATGAGAGAAGGGTCTGGTCATTATGTTTGGTTGGGAAAGGATGGACTGAAAAACCTTTCAATTCGTATGGATTACTATAACAAATGTGCAAAGCATGGAGCCGTCGAAAGGGATGACAACTATGGGGATTGAATCAAACCTATTTTTGTTTCAGTTCAATCACTAGCGGGATGTTGATGAGGTGTTGTCGTTTGACCAAGACACAACCATCATCAGTAAATTTCAGGAAAACTTCATTTTTACTTCGAGTGTATGATATGCCGGTTCATGCACGAACATGAGCAACACTCAAGGCAATAGGTGATCGTCTAGGGGATTTTTATTTAGGTGGATAGAGCTTTATTGGAATGGTCAGTCGAAGCATTCACATCAAAGTTTACTTGGACCTTACAAAACCACTGAGAAAATGAACATCATTGGCACTGAAAAGTTATGAAGTATGGGTACATTTTTAATATGAGAGACTATTGATCTTTTGTTATATTTGTGGATACTTGGGACTTATTAAAGAGGAATGTGATGTGTTAGAGGATAATGAAGATTATGTATCTATTCGTGAAGAAAGTCTGCCATTTGGTGATGAAATAAAAGTGTCTCCGGCAAAGCAAGCAAAACTGGTGGGTACAACAAGAGCAAAAATTGAATACGGTGATCTCTAGGAGAAAACCCTTTCATATATTTCTGGCGAATATAGCCAAGGAGAGGGATAAAGATAGAAAGAATAATCCAACAAATTATCCAGACCCAACTGTGGACGAGCTCGCCAATTCACTGGACCGGCTATAATATCAGAAACACAATGGTCAGTATGTTGTGAAGGATATGGATAATAAAGTGAACCAGTAAAGGAAGCCAAGCGGAAGAAAAAACATCTGGTACAGCTAATATGAATGCATGCATGTAAACCAATGTTCATGCAGAATTTCAAAGGTTCCCATGAATATCAGCTGAGATTCTGTTGAATAATGATGATAAGGGGAAAATGAAAATATCAAACACTGATCCAAAACTAAACACCACTTTGAACCATAGCCAAAATCGATACTCAGACCCAATCCAAAAACCCAAAACAGATGTCCGAAAATCCACAAAGAACCAGACCCAAATACCCTTTACAATACATCCAAAAAAGAAAGTAAACATAAACCCCATACCCATATTACCACCAAAATAAAAATACCCACCAAATTAGCTGACTCAAAGGTAGCCCACCATAACCTGACGGATACCATCCCAACCCTAATTCCAACTCACGTCTTTGTGAAAGGGTATCAACTAACCTGCCGTTATCAAACAGTAATCAACTTGCACTCATACCTATACCGAAACTAAAGAAAGTTAAAATTGAACACCAAGATGGAGTGAGTGATAACAAAACCCTTGGAAATATTTACGGAGGAGGCAAGTTGCACCGCGTTATCAATGATCGTCCTTAGCTGGCACTTGGAAACCGGGCGATAGTTCGAGCGTTGAAGAAGTTTCTAAATGATGAAAACCTAGATATCTTGTTCTTAATGGAAACGAAATATGTTACTGAGCTATATGGATAGATTTAGGGCTGGGCATTAATTTCTGAAACCGCCCGAACCGCCCGAGTCCGCACTACACTGCAATTTTTGGAGAAAGCCACACTGCATATGCGGTGCGGTTTAATTTCACTTAACACCCACACCGCCCACACCGCATAATTATATATACATATATTTATAATTCTATGATATGGGTACTATACAACTAATTTCATAAATTAAGGCTCAACTTATAAGTTACATAAATTTATATTAAGTAATTAGGCCCATGGGGTCATGGGCCACAATTCTACAACCAATTAAAAAATTAAACATTATGAGTAACAACTAACAAGAGGCAACAACACTGTAAGACAAAACCCTACACCCCTTTTCATTTTCACTCTCACCCCAAACATATGTATCCTATTTCCACTGCGCCACAAATATAAAGATCAGCCGTTCATAGCTTTGCTTGCATTTTCGGAGTCCTTCCTCACAGGCCTGGTTCGTGGCTGCCTATCTTATGGATACAAATACTGAAATTGTAAGTCTTTGTTATTCTTTAAATTATAAGTGTGGAGGATTCTTTAATTAAATTAGTGGTGAGGAATTCATGAATTTTCATTATCAACCTCATTATGTGTTCTAAAATCAAGAAATAAAGATTCCAACATTAGCACTTGTTTGTGATTTATACTGCTAGAAAGCTATAGAGTAGTAGTACATGACATTTTTTAGGTAGAAGACTAAGTAGTACTTTTCATTTTTCACACAATTAATTTATAATTGATTAGTTGAAACTTTATTTCTTATGTATATTTTGATACTCAGCAGGATGATATTGGAGCTTCCAAGGAAGCTTCTGATACTGGGGTTACATTGGAAGTGGATCCTGCTGTGGCAGCAGAAGAACACCCCAAGGTTGAACAAGGTGATGGTGCTTTTACCCTTGAACAAATCATTTCTAATAACTCAAAGGGTTAATTACAGAATACAGCCTATACTTTCAATGATTTTTCACTTTGCAACCTAAAGTAGTTATTTTTTTCCATCACAACCTGTATAATGCGGGATTTTACTTTTGCAACCTCCGGCTATATATTCCGGCATGTATAGGCCACGTGCTCAGCACATGCCGAAAAGGCCCAATAAGAATGCGACACGTGGCCATCTTAATTAAAAAAAATTAAAATATTTTATTAAATAATATAAAAAGATTAAATTCTAAATAATTTTATATAAAATATAAGAAATATAAAAAATTCAGAAAATAAATATAAAATTCATAATTTTTTCGTAAATTTTAAAAAATTCATTCAAAATTTCATAAAATTTAAAAAGTTATTTCTAAAAATTATTTTGAAAACTTTTAAATTCATTTAAAATTCAGAAAATTTAAAAAAAATCAGAAAATTATTTTAAAAATTGGGAAAACCTTCAGAAAATAAATATAAATTAAAAAAATTAAAATTTTATTTCTGAAATTTTTTTAATATTTTTAAAATTATTTAAAAACTTCAGAAAATTAAAAAAAATGTTTAGAAAATTCTAATATTCATTTAAAATTAAAGAAACTAAAAAAATAATTTTCGAAAATTATTTAAAAAAATATAAATCTCATTTAACGTTCAGAAAATTAAAAAGTTTATTTCATAAAATTATTTTCGAAACGCAATATATTTCTAAAAAATTTAATATTAAACTAAAAAAATATATCACGGTGAGTGTTGCTGCCGATTTTTCAAGCGATTGGGAGGAGGGTAGTTCTGTCATGCGGCAGAGGGACTAGGTTTGGCAATGGCACAACGGCGGATCTGGCGGAGAGGGAGTTGTATTTGCGGAGTTTTCCGTGGTCGGAGTCTAGTTTGGGTCAGCTAGTGTTTCATCCATAGATTGTTCAGCAGTTTGTCGATTTTGTGAACTTTTATTTTCAAAAGAAATTTGTTGAATTTATGCACTTTTTGCGTGAGAAAATTGAGAAATTTGGTTGAAAAGGGGAAGAATCATGATGAGTTTGGAGGTAGGAGATCTTATTATTTTTTTGAGAAAATATATTTTTATTTTATAATTAAAGTTTCTGGAAATATATTTTACTTTGAAAATAATTTTATGAAATAAACTTTTTAATTTTCTGAATTTTACATGAAATCTAGAATTTTTTTAAAAATAATTTTAGAAAAACTATACTTTTAGTTTTTTTAATTTTAAATGAATATAAGAATTTTCAAAATAATTTTTTATTTTCTAAAATTTTTAAATAATGTTCAGAAATAAAATTTTAATTTTAATTTATATTTATTTATAGAAGTTTTTTTGAATTTTTAAAATAATTTTCAGATTTTTTTTTTAATTTTTCGATTTTTAAATGAAAATAATTTTAGAAATAATTTTTTAAATTTTCTAAATTTTATATTTATTTTATGAATTTTTTAATATTTTATATAAAATTATTTAGAATTTAAATCTTTTTTTTATCTTATTTAATAAAATATTTTAATTTTTTTAATTAAGATGGCCACGTGTCGCATTCTTATTGGGCCTTCTTGGCATGTGCTCAGCACATGGCCTATACATGCCGGAATATATAGCGGAGGTTGCAAAAGTAAAATATCACATTATACAGGTTGTGATCGAAAAAAATAATTACTTTAGGTTGCAAAGTGAAAAATCATCGAAAGTACAGGCTGCATTCTGTAATTAACCCTAACTCAAATGATGTGAAAAATGTGGACCAAAACTCTACGATGAAACCACCGGAAAAAAAAAGAGAAACAATAAAGCCCGTTAATATAATTAACACAAGGGTTGATTCAGAGGTATGGGATCACTTTACTAGGCTGGTAGGTTCTAATCCACCTAGAGCAGCATGCAATTACTGTGGCGCAACTTACGCTGCCCATCCTAGAAATAATGGAACTAGTAGTTTGTGGACGCATTTAGAGACAATATGTAAGAAGTATCCATTTAGATGGGAAAGAAAACAAAAGACATTGCATGATTTTGAAAATTTGAGTGAAAGTTTGAAAGAAAAGGCTAAAAGTTTTGAAGAAATCAGAAAATTACTTGCTGAAATGATTATTGAGGATGGGTTGCCTTTTATGTTTGTGGAGGGAGGTAGATTTAGAATTTTTTTTAGAGGTTTTGATCCTAAATTTAAGGTTCCATCTAGGCATTCTGTTGCTAGAGACTGCATGAAAGTTTTTGGTGAAGAGAAAAGAAAATTGATAAAAAAAAATTGAAGAACCAAAGAGTATGTCTCACTACTGATACTTGAACCTCAATTCAGAACTTGAACTACATGTGTCTTACTGCACACTAGATTTCTAGTGACTGGAAAGTGGAAAAGCAAATCATAAACTTTTTCATAGTTGAGAATCATAAAGGGGAAACAATAGCGAAACAAGTAGAAGAATGTTTGATGGGGTAGGGTATTGAAAAAATTTGCACTATTACAGTTGACAACGCGAGCTCTAATGATAGAGCAATCAATCATTTGAAAAAAAAAAAATGCAAGTGGAAAGATGCCATATTGAATAATGATTACATGCATGTAAGGTGTTCTGCTCATATAGTTAATTTGATTGTCAAAGAAGGGTTGGAAGAGCAAAATGATGTCGTAATGCGGGTTAGAAATGTGGTTAAGTATGTGAGGTCTTCTCCAGCTATGCTTAAGACATTTAAAACTTGTGTAGCAAAAGAAACAATCACTTCCAAAAGCCTTGTTTGTTTAGATGTTGAAACAAGATGGAATTCAACTTATATAATGCTAGAAGCTGCTGAGAAGTTTGAAAAAGCTTTTGAGAGATTGGGGGGATGAAGATAAAAAAATCACAGATGACTTTGATTGTTATGAAGTTAATCAAGATAAAGAATGTGAGGGGAAAAGAGGGAAAGTGAAAGGGAATAAGATGATTTGTCCTCCTAACGATGATGATTGGATTCAAGCAAGGAACTTTGTAAAGTTCTTGAACATTTTCTATAATGTGACTTTGAAGTTCTCGGGCTATTATATGTGACTTAAAATATTTTCTTTCATGAACTTGTCTCTGTACGCATGGGATTGTCTACCATGATTAGTAATGGAGATTATCAAATGGCTTCCATGTCTTTTCGGATGAAAGAGAAGTTTCAATAAATATTGGGGCAATATTGATAACATCAATTTTTTGTTGTTTGTTTCCATTGTTTTGGATCCAAGATACAAGTTAAAGTATGTCAGCTTTTACTTCTCATCAATGTATAAGGGTAATGCTACTTTGATTAGAAGAATGATTAACAACGTGGAAGAAGTTTTTAATCTATTGTACAAACAATATTGTGATTCTGATATTGGGAATATTGGTAAGGATGAACATGCAACTCAAGTGCCTAATCACATGTTAATAGATGGAGAGGATGACTTGGGTAAGCTGCTAGAATCTCAATTTTATAGGCATTTAGAACAATGTTGAGAGTAAATCGGAAATAAC
The DNA here is from genome assembly GCA_958295605.1 of Ajuga chamaepitys. NCBI lineage: Eukaryota > Viridiplantae > Streptophyta > Magnoliopsida > Lamiales > Lamiaceae > Ajuga > Ajuga chamaepitys. The sequence continues at coordinate 9,083,795 of OY282499.1, forward strand.
AAGTTACTTACTTGACAAGTCTGAGAAAAGAGAATCAAATTTTGATATCTTACATTGGTGGAAAGTTAACACATCAAAGTATCGTATTCTTTCAAAGGTTGCAAGAGATGTGTTGGCTATTCCAGTTTCTGCAATTGCTTTTGAGTCGGCATTTAGTTAAGTGGTCGGGTAATTGATCTATTTAGAAGTTCATTATCACCTAAAATGGTTGAAGCACTTATTTGTGCACACGATTGGTTGATGGATTCATCTTCTCCAATTGATCTTCATTCAACAATAGAGGATATTGAGCAATTTGAGGAGATAGAAAAAGGTACAAATTTAAGACTTATATTCTTTCCGCGATTAATTCTGAAATTTATATTCATTAATGGATTTTTTTAATTTTTTTTTTTTCAGAATTGGAGGGATCAAGTTGCTCAACAACCACAAATGATTAATTTGATTGGGGATTTTCATCAGGTTTACATATCTACACACTTGTTTACATTATTTGTTACCATTTCTTACTTTTTTCTTTTTATTCATGATAGATGCACTTGATTATGTCAGGTTGTATAAACTGACTAACTTTATTCTGACTAATTAATCTCAAAATTGGTGAGGTATTGGAACCTTATTTTTTCCAATTAATTAAACTCACATTTGAAAATATGCACTGCTATCAAATATAACATATTCCCTTTCAATTGCTCATTTGCAATACAAAGCCTTAATTTGTCATCATTTTGTTTATGCTTCCATTAAGAAGTCAAGTTTGACCACTCAAACATAATTTATTCCATGGTTCTAATAATTATAAATTTGTTCTCCTTTTATTCTACGCGCATAATTTTACATATTCATAGAATGAATATATTCTAATTGTTGTCATTTCTTATTTACAGAGTTATCTTGCAGAATGTTGGAGGTTAAGGAATTGCTGAATCAAATCGTGAAGACTTAGGATGTTATTTATACATTTAAATATTTAGGTTGATGTTTTTCTTATTCACCTTTTGGACATGTTAAGAATTAAGAATTATTTCCTGAATATTCACTATTTTGTTATGTTATTTGTTACCTTTCTTATATCCTAATCCTAGACAATAAGCATTGATGCCACTGTTTTGTTGAATTGCAGCAGGTAGTTTAATACTCCCTCCGTCCCGTCTTAATTTGCACACTTTCCTTTTTCGACCGTCCCATCCTATTTTGCACACCTCCAAAATGGAAAGGAATCTTACAATCTTCATCCTTAAAATCTCCACTCTCAATCTCCACCTTTGAAAAAGACAACTAAAAAGCAAAAAATAACTTTTTCTTAATATATGCGCCGGAGCAGGTGTGCAAATTAAGCCGGGACGGAGGGACATTGGTATCATTAGTTTGTTGACTGTCTATTTGAGATAAGAAATTGGCAGCAATTTTTTTTTTCTTCTTTTTTCTTAGAAATGTGGTATGTATTATAGGTTGTTTGATCTTCTTCTCAACTTCACATTCACTTGTTAGATTGTTACTAAATGATTTACTTTTATACTTGATTGAAATCGTGAGACCCTCATAAACCGACCGTAATCGCACACATAGTAAATTTTTCATATAAACAATGGTTTAATTTTAAATAAGAAACAAAACTGCATATTGTGGTGCAGTTTAAACTTAGTGAAAAAAATCGCAAAACCGCATCGTGAGCTCCCCTAGATAGATTAAATGGAAGAGTTTAAGGTTTTGAAGGGTGTTTTATTAATGATTGTACGGGCCAGAGGAGAGCCTGTACTGGCGGCCTCTGTGTCTTGTGGAAGGATGTGGCGAATACGATACTAATGTTGTTTTCCTAGAATTAGATTACTTTTAATGTTAGAACACTGGGAAGCGATAGAAATTGGACTCTATCTTGTATACATGGATGGGCGGAGGTGAGTCAGAAGGTAAAAACTTGGCGTATGATTCGATCATTAATCTAGAGGTTAATCAACCATGGCTATGCATTGGGAATTACAATGGAATACTATGGGCGGTAGAATACCGTGAAGTTTTGTTCAGAAATGGGGGCTTGGTGTCATAATTTCGAGCAATGATGGAGGATTGAGACCTATATGATTTGGGATTCCACTGTGGCCACAAGTTTACATGGACGAATGGACAATCTGGGATACACAATATCCAGGAATGTTTAGATCGTGGTATGGGATATTCAGTATAGCGGACTCTATTTCCGTATTTTGAGGTGCACATTTAAACCGGGTTAAATTAAACCATCATCCCATCATTATCAAATCTGATTCAAAGCCATTGACGAGACATAAATTGAGAAGTAAAAGGCAAAAGCTCTTTCGATTCGAGAATTTTTTGCTTCAGCATGATGTGTAAGGATGTCATTGAGAACAGTTGGGAAGTATCCAGTGGTAACTAAAATCTAGCGGATAAAATCAAGAAGTGTGGGGAGAGTTTGACAAGTTGGGATAAGAATACTTCTAGAAACGTACGTACGCTCTCTTATTCCACTTCTTGAAGCCACATTAGAGAAGCTATATCAAGCAACCCACTCTGAAGAGGTTGTTCGGGAATGTAGACAGGTTGAAAATGAGTTGGATAAGTTAATGATAATCGAAGAGAGATTATGGTTGCAGAGATCACGGGCTTTATGGATTCGAAAAGGGGGTCAGAGTACATCTTTTTACACCAATGTTAACTAACAGACTCTAATTTTAACCTGAAAATACCGCAAGTGTACGGGTGTAGATGTATATAGGGAAAGTCAAGGTCGATTCATAGAGAATAGGTTAATGTAGTTTGATACCCTAATGATCTAGAACTATCCTAACTAGGCACTGGAAAATTGTGAAAATTGATTAAGTAATAACTGAATTGCATATAAACTATTAAACCAAATTAATTAATAAAAGTTGAGTTCCAATCAAAGAGAATGTATCCTAGGATTTCGATTTCAAGAATTACGCTAATGGAAATTAAATCTCTAACTTATAAACTTTTAAACTAATTTAGTTATCTATTAGGCGACACTTAATTAACCTAACCCTTCTCTCGAAGTGACTAAGTTGTAGATTGATTAAGATAATTACTCTCTCGAGTCAACTGATCCTAACAACTACTAACAACCCCTTACCTTTGCATATTCGATCATAGACAATTGGGCTATATATATCCTACTATCTAATCCTAGGACACGAATGATTTAGCTACTCATGCCTACTACCAAATCAAAACAATAATTCAAAGAATACATAGTCAAGAAATTGAAAGTAAACAAAGAATAATTAAACCCGATTGTCCGGCCCTTCGGTCTTCATCTTGCTCGATCTCCCACCTTCTACTCCAAGGTAAAAGTATGAGAAATTCTGATGTGATGTTTATTCTCTGATCTCTGATGTTTTTTTTAAATTGAGTCTCTATGTCTTTTTATAGTCTACAAGACAAGTCTTGGAATCTCTAGGCTTCGATTCCCACTTTGAACAGGAAACCCTCTCAAAATTAGCTTTTTGTCGCGACCGCACAGAATAACTCTCGCGGTCGCGATGCTTTGTGCTCAAAACTGGTTAAAAATAGAGCATTTTGTCATGACCACGATGCATGTGTGTTGCGGTCGCTTTGCTCTCACAGTGTCACTTCACTTTCTAGCCACTTTCCATCGCGGCCGCGTGCCTTCTTGTGTCGCGGTCGCGTCGGTTCAACTCCGCATTGGTTCGGGCTAGTTCAAGCCGGTTTTTTCTTTTCTTTGACTTGTTCTTTTATTCAATAGTCGTAAAATACGACTTTTGACCCTGAAATACTCAAAATACCTTTAAAACAAGTCAAACACGTTAAATGGTCTCAATATAACAAATCTACGCAACTTTCGACCAAATATGCATGTAAAGGCTATCAAATGAAACCCTAAATCGACTTAAATACATGCATAATTAACGTGCATCATTAGCAAGGATATGGAGACCAAAGTAGGCCATGATATGGATGCAAGGCTCATAACCCCTTTTAATTAGGAAGAGGTATATACAACACTCATGCAAATGCCAACAAAGTCCCAGGGCCAGATGGTATTCTTTTTCTTTTAAAAGTTTTGGCATATTGTTCATGTTAATGTTACTAATTGTGTCCTTGATGTTCTTAATAATGGGGATGATCTGACTTTCATTAATAACAGCTTCGTGGTTTTAATTCCAAAGGTCAAGTTAGTCTTTGCAATGTGGGTTTCATAGACATCACTAAAACCATCTCTAATAGGTTAAAACATGTCATTTCTAGTGTTATCCAAGTCATAAAGTGCTTTCTTTCCGCGACATTTAATAACTGACAATACAATTGTAGTTTTTGAAACTTTCCATACTACGAAAAAAATGGAATAATGGTCACCTTGATCTCAAGCTATACACGAGCAAAGCGTAAGATCGAGTTTAAAAAGATTTTTTGGATGCCATTCTAATAAAGCTTGGTTTCGGTAGGAACTTTGTTAGTTACTTGTGAGTGTGTGAAAACAATGTCATATTCTATTTTGGTGATTGGTAAGCCATCTGCAATGTTTATACCGGAAATAGGTCTCCGTCAAGGAGACCTTCTATCACCATATCTCTTTTTATGTCGTGCAGAGGGATTTTCGGCTCCGTTATATGGATTACGTGTGGCTAGATCAGCATTGGCAATTAATCATTTGTTGCTTGCATATGATAGTTTCTTATTTTTTAAGGTGAACAAACGAGAGGTTGATGAAGTAGCAGTTATCTTACGGTTGTATGAAGATCCATCCATCCAGACAAAAAATCAATCTCGAAAAGTCAGAGATGATGACGGAAGGTGAAGTGAATAAGAAGAGAATTGAGTTATGTGATAGATTAGGGGTGCAACATGTCGAGAAACATGGTAAATATCTCGGATTGTCGGCAATGGTATGAAGGAGAAAGAAGGAGGTGTTTGGAGTCATAATAGATAGGGTGATAAGTAGGTTAAATTGTTTGAAGGAGAAAACACTATCACAAGAGGGGAAATAAGTGTTGCTAAAAGTTATTATTCAAGCGATTCCAACTTATTCCATGTGTTGCTTCTTACTACCCACGCCTTTAGGTCAAGCAATTAAAAGACGATGAGGTTTTGAAGGGGGATGATGTGAGCAAAAGTTTAGAATATGTGTGAGTACTTACTATTCCAATTGTGAAAAGAATTACATGGATAATGACATGGATGATGACATAACATAAAGTCAATGTAAATATGTGTGGGAAAGATTTATAATATGAGGGCAACAATTACATGTGTGAGTAATAATCTAGCTACAATATCATATATACAAGCTGGAATAACTTTAAAATACTACTAAAGCAAATTATGTACAACATAATAAAAATTGAAAAATATATTTTAGTTTACTGCAAATCAAGTACAATCAACTAAATCTCTAAAAATATTATCCAAATACAAAAAACTAAAACTCTAAATTACAATCCAAAGAGCAACTCTGAAGAAAAAGTTCATCTCCATGATGATAACCGGTAATTTCCTATCCTAATCTTTGTAGGCCTGGAATGATCTTGACCAGGCTGAAGTCCAAGTCTTCTATGGAGAAGACAAATCCGAGATCTATAGAACCTTTCACCTCTTCAAACTTGAGCTCCGAAAAACTTTTGTTGAACCTATTTTTCTTCTTCTCAATCTGAGGTTTTGGAATTTCTAAAGAGATTTCTCTGTCGGATATTGTAGATTAGAGGTGGTGCGATTTGAGGTCAGAATCTAGAGAAGGAGATAGAACTAATGTATTATAACCTTCTGACCTTGAGTGAATCGACAATTGGCTTGAAATGTTTGATGTATTTACTTGGATCTGAGGATCAGGGTTTAAAGGTGGTGATGTTGATTATTTATCAAACATATTGAAGGAGACCTCAAACGAATCGAAGAGGTGTAGAACAATCTCTGACTCCATGAATGGCGGCTAGAATAGACTGAAATTATTGGCATAATTCATTTTGTTGTACTGAGAAACTATTTTTTGTTTTATGCTGAGAAAAAATAAACTAAGAGAAACATAATGATTTTGTTGTATTGAGAAATTATTCTAATTTTTAAAGTGGAGAAAAAAACAAACTAAGAGAAACAGAAGGATTTTGAATTTAGGTTTTCAAATTAATCAATTAAAAGTAGTTGAAAATCTTTGTCAACATATATCATATGTGGGCGGTGAAAAAAATCAAGATTTAATTTACCCATACATATTATATTTTTGTGTGGCTAAATATTCACCCATTATTATGTGTAGCAAAATAATGTATGGGTAAATATTACAATCCCACTCTTAGTGCAATTGAAGTGTTGGTTATATACACAAGTTGACATCCATGTCTGGCATGATGTATATAACTCCTAGCAGTGTCTAAAAACTACCCATAATTATTCTCAGCTCTGCGCCTTATTGAATACTTTGTGTTGTGTGTTTTTTGGCAATTAACTATCATCATCTCCCGAATCATGGACAATTAATTCTTGATGGCTAAATTAAGCGATCATCAATTTAATTAGCAAAAAGACAATACGCAATCTCACAAATAATAATGTGTGAAAAAATCAATTTATTTAATCAATCCATCATTTACATCATAACTGAAAACCTACTTTGTAAACCCTAGAATAATAGCATACAACTCCATAAATCAAGTAAATATAGAAATAAAGCAATCAATAAACATTGTTCTAGAAGTAAATTAATATACCGAAGATTTGTGGCATGGCCATATGCTCCTTCTGGATGCTACTATTCTTCTCCCAATCATTTGAACTCCCGAAGCTCTTTTCTAATAATATTAGGTAATGTCTAACTTGTCTCCTGATGCATCAGAGGCTTGTGGTAACACTGGGTGAGAAAATAGGACTCAAAATCAGATGGACCACAAAAATACTTCAAAATACATCGCTAGCCGTCTATGTAGTGTGTTGTACCCAAAATCAAATGAGTCAAATCATCACTCGGCTGGGTGGTGGTTCTAGAATGTTTAGTTTTCATCCTTTTCATGGGTCGGTGATACACGTTGTGTATGCATGCATTTAAGGCAATTTAAGTATGCATTTTGTAACATTTGCATGTATAATTGGTCGAGAATCGTTCATATTTGATATATTGGATCATTTGACGTGTATTGGCTTGTTTTGTAGTGTTTTCATGATTTTCAGGCTAAAATGAAGTCTTTAGGAGGTAACACGAAGAAACGGGTCACAGAAAGGACAAGATGAGCTATAAAGTGGGCCAAAAGCGAGGCCCAACATGCTGAAGAAGTGACGCCACTGCACCAGGCTTGGACGCAGCCGCGTCAAAATGTGGCTCAAAGAGGATTCCAGGAGGTTTGATGCGACCGCGCCAATAGGCAACGCGGCCGCGCCAAAATATGATGGGTTCAAGACGTTGACAACAGTAAGCTGGGAGAGGTCGCGCCGGAGCTTGGCACGGTCGTGCCAAAAGGTCTCCCTAAATCAATTCGGGTTTTTGATAGGATTCTTCTCCTAATCGCTTAGGATTTCAACCCCAACTTATAAATAGAGGCCAAAGTCGAGTTTTCAAGAGATCATCACTCACAATACGATCTCTTACTTTTACATTGAAGTAGAAGACTTGAGAGCGGAAGACGAAGATCGACGAGTCAAACAAACGGGTTTATTTACTTCATGTTTAGTTTTCTTTTCTTTATAATGTATTCATTGGATTATTGTATGGAATTGATACTAGGCATATAAACTACTCATGTCCTAGGGTTAGAGAGTAAGGTTTTATGACAATTTTGATTTAAGCTTTTGATTTATAGGCTCCAATTTTGGTTATCTATCTATGTGTTTGTTTTTATCTTGTAACTGAGCATAAGTTGATCACTTAGGCTTAGTTTACCCGTTTAACAATTCCGCTTCGAGAGAAGGGAGTTGCTAATAGACGTACAACATATAGCGTAGTTGTCTATGACTGCATAGGCAAAGGTTAAGGGTCTTTTAGGAGTTATTAAGATTAATTGACTCAAGAGAATGATTATTCTAATCAATCCACGACTTAGTCGCTTGGAGACGGGTTAAGTTATTTAAGTGTCGTCTAATAGATAGAGAAATTGGCTTAAAAGTCTATAAGTTAGAACATAATCATTGTTAGATTAATTCCTGAAATCGATGTCCTGTGATACATTCTCGTTGATTGGAAATTCTTGTGTGATTAATTCAATTATTAGTTCATGCAGTTTAGTTTAATAAAATCATTCACCAATTTTAGTGGCTAGTTAGGGTAATCCTAGATAATTAGGATATCAAACTACATTAACCTGTTCTCTGTAGATTGACCTTGACTTCTGCTATTTACATCTACACATGTATACTTGCGGTATTTTAGGGTTAGAATAAAAAGCCTGTCAGTCGGTCCATGTACTTCATGGGTCTGTCCAAGTCACTTAGGGACTCAATTGCTCTATTACTCCTAGTTTTGCCTTCATCTGCATTTGTTTCTTCACTGGAACTTCACAATTACTCCATTTTGTTCTCAAAATAATATAAAAATCACTCTAAATAAGCCCCTCCTCATTTCTTTTCATTAACTTCTAAAATTCTCAAGTCCTTACAGATTATCAAAAGCAATTCATTTCTGCATTGTAGTGTCCGAAAATTCCAAATATCCGAGTACGTTCGCCGATAACTTTCGACTCGTAGTGTAGCGGGTTTGAAGTTTTAAAGTCGTTGTATCTTGGAGGCATTCTGCTTTTATACGTATTGCACCCGTGTACGTGGCAATTTCGTCTTACGGGATATAGAGTCAAACTCTAGCCTCGACTTTGTCTGCATTAAATACATTTTCGTCTATACACCTTCTACATACCGTAGACTAACAATTATCAACTTGATCATGTTTACTTATTTTCCACGTCATCAATTTTGTTTACCTTACCTCTTAGTAAGATATTCTTTCAATGAAATAAATATAGTTTTTATAAAATAAAATATATTTTTAAATAAAAAAGTTGACACTCCATTTTCACATATTTTTGTTTACGTACAAATAAAATATATGTTTTTAAAAAAATATATAATAGATTGGAATAAATTTTAGAATTGTAGATAATGTAATGTCATATTAAAAATTAAAGTAAATCCCTTAAATACAGTATATACTCAAAGTATGTCTAAATATAGGCAAAAACATGGGTGCATAAGATGCACCATAGTGTTATTGTACACATTGTGGGCCCTACTGGTTCAGCCCAAATAAACCGCGCTGTTCAGACCGGTCTCAGTTTAGTTTAGTTTAGTTTAGTTTAGTTCAGACCGGCCAATTATTATTATATTATTATTTTTTGTGCGCGCGTTATATATATTTAATGACCTGTTTGTTGAACACTAAAAGCAAGTGGTCTAGTGGTATTTGATGCAGTCTTAAATATCTGAACCTTGAGGTCAATGGTTCAATTTCGTTTGCATCTTTTTTCCTTCTTCCTTCATTTTTTTTACCTTTTCCTTCTTCTTTTTTTCTTTTTTTTTTTTTGTCTTTTAATTTTTTTATCTATTAGCCTGTGAGTCTGGAAAAAATTATAAATTGTATTATTAATTTTTTTTATAATGCAACAATAATTGTATTGTAAGTTCGAAACATAAATATTGTACAATATACAAGAAAAATTAATCTAACTAAACCTATATTGTCATACATCATAATATACACTGTATCAAAATATTAAATATACTGTGAGTATTGTAAGTTGGAAAAAATAAATATTTCGCAGTATGAAACAAAAATTAACTAAAACAACATATATTGTCAGGCATCACAACGTATACTGTATCGAAATATTAAATATACTGTGAGTATTGTAAGTTGGAAAAAAAAAAATTCGCAGTATAAAACAAAAATTAACTAAAACAACGTATACTGTTAGGCATCATAACGTATACTGTATCGAAATATTAAATATATTGTGAGTATTGTAAGTTGGAAAAAATAAATATTTCACAGTATAAAACAAAACTTAACTTAAACAACATATACTGTCATGCAACATAACGTATACTACACCGAAATATTAAATATACTGTTAGGCATCATAACATATACTCTGCTCGAAATTTGAATATACTGCTGGTGAAAAATAAAAAGGAACAACGTATACTGTCATGCAACATAACGTATACTACATCGAAATATTAAATATATTGTTAGACATCATAACATATACTATGCTCGAAATTTGAATATACTGCTGGTGAAAAATAAAAAGGAACAACGTATATTGTCATGCAACATAACGTATACTACATCGAAATATTAAATATACTGTTAGACATCATAACATATACTATGCTCGAAATTTGAATATACTGCTGGTGAAAAATAAAAAGGTGATGTTCATATACTATGCTCGGAAATTGAATATACTGTTGTGAAAATCATAAATAAAGGTAGTTTTTTTTTAGACAACAATATTAACCACTAAATCAAATAAAAAATCGACAAATTCCTAAAAAGCTAATAAAATTCTATAACTAATGTTTAATTATATTAAATTGTTTAATAAAAACATCTACAAACTCAAAATGATTTTTTGAAAGAAAACATATAATACAAAGTAGGGAAAAAAAAAAAAGAAAAGTGATTGCTCATCCACTTCCAATGTCACCGTGGTCAAGAGAGATTGGGGAAACAGTACAATCAAATGGGTCAGCTGAGTCAACTAGCGATACAACAATTCTGATATGTCAAGGGGCCAATAATTAGCGCTCGGTTTCACATTAATTTTAATAAATTTTAGAATTAGAATTTTTTCTCCTCCGAACAAAATTAAATTTCAAAAATGAAAGAGCTGAGATAGAGGCTGCGATGGAGAGTGGCCAGGTGGCTGATGGTGGCGGCGGCGGCCGCAAACCGATGAAGAAGAAGAGGGGAGGGTGAGTGCTGCCGTACATATCTTTGGTTTATATTAATGCACTTTTTTTATTTTCTTTTTTCTTTATAGTTTAATGAATATGTCCAATACATCTTTACGGGGAAAAAATCATAAATCGTTCCATAATTATAGTGACTTTCACTAAATATCTTGTATCTATCTGCTTTTTTAATTTCGTCCCATATCTTTTTAGATTATCCAATTTTAATCCTAAAATTCAAATTTTCGCCGGAAAATGCACGTGACGGACACGTGCCGGGCAAAATTTGGGGTTTTCTGCCACGTGGCATCGGGAAAAAATCATATATCCACTAAATATCCCACAACTTTATGCTTTTCTAATTTCGTCTCATATGTCCTGAGATTATCCAATTTTCGTCCCAAAATTCAAATTTAAGCCGAAAAATGCACGTGTCGGACACATGCTGGCCAAAATTTGGAGATTTTTTGCCACGTGGCATCGGAATTTTGAGCTGGATTTGAATTTACCTTTTTCTTTTTCTTTTTCTTACCACATTTCTCTAAAATTTTACCCCCTTCCGATTTATATTTTTCTTGTACAACTAGGGTTGAGATACCCTATGGAGCTCGCGGCGGCGCTAACAGTAGCGGTCGACATGCCGACGATGGAAGGAGGATGCGAGCCGTCTCAGAAGCAGGGGTCAAAATAGAGGAAAGATGGGGTGATGAAGATGAAGAGTATGGATGGCAAGTCATAGTGCTCGACAACGATGAAGTGGCAAAGGATATAGGGGTCTGGGCCGCTGCCGTAAGAGGGGGCGAGGGAGATTTCCGGCACCGTGAGGGTGGCGGGTAGAGGTCGGGTTGAGACTAGTTTATCCTTCATCGGAATTTGCAGAAGAGAATCGCCTACGCCGAAATGGAGCGGCATGAGGAGGACAGTTCTGTCGGCACAGAATGAACACCGGCAGAGGGTGGGGGTTGTTGGCGGTGTCTGTTGGGGAAGAGCAGCGGTGGACGAAGCTGCAGGAGAAGAACAACTATAGGAAAAAGAAAAGAAAAACGTGGCAAAGAAAAATGTAAATTCAAATCTAGCTCAGGATTCCGACGCCACATGGCAAAAAATCCCCAAATTTTGGTAGGCACGTGCATTTTCCGGCTTAAATTTGAATTTGGGACGAAAATTGGATAATCTCAGGACATATGGAACGAAATTAGAAAAGCAGAAAGTTGTGGGATATTTAGTGGACATATGATTTTTTCACGTGACAAAAAATCCCCCAAATTTATGCCGGCACGTGCATTTTCCGACGAAATTTTGAATTTCAGGACGAAAATTGGATAATCTAAAAAGATGTGGGACGAAATTAAAAAAACAGATAGATACGAGATATTTAGTGGAAGTCACTATAGTTATGGGACAGTTTATGATTTTTTCCCTGTCTTCACGTGGACAGTATTGTTGAAATAAGCTCTAGTTTATTTTGGATATCCAAGTGCACGACACGGCTGACTTCCAACAATTAGTGACATTCGGTCATCTTTCTTCTTAAACTGACTATTTCTCCATAACTAAAATTAAAATCATGTAACATAGAGAATTTTATACGCCCGAGATTTAACTCACAGATTTTTTTTTTTTTTTTTTCAATATACATATGACGTGAGTTGATATACTCGAACACAAAATAGAATTAGGTAGAAGCAATTAATGATATCTATTTTGAGCAATTGGTAGCTATATTTATTCCATTATTATGTGTCAACTTTTTTCGAAGAATATGAAATTCGAACCGAAATAAGCAAAGCCCACAGAAGAAGCAAAAGTAGTGACATCCAAAAACAGAATTTGATCAGTCCTACAAAGTTAGGCAATGAGGTGACATTTAACCTCCTTTATTAATTAAGGAGAAGGTGGTCTCCTCAGTCCTCACCTCTACTTTCTACTCACAAATTAAAGCATCATGAAATAACAATAACAATAATTATCAGCAAAGCAAACAATTTTTTTGGGGGGAAGGAGTCTGTCGCTTCCTTATTGTATGTGTGACCATGTAATTACTTTTTCAGGCTTTCTCCTCACATTAGTGTCCTACATCCATCCCTACTTCTAATCTTCAACCATTTATGATCCAACATATCTACACTCGGAAAAATGTTCTTTTTACTCCTTTATATTGGGCATATTATATTTTTTGGATTCTCTATTTGTCTTTTAATAATTTCAGTCTTTAACAATAAATTTTGGGTGATTCTATGATACCACAGTGGTATGTTATCACTATGAAAAAAGAATACATATTATATAATTTAGTGGGTCCTTCATATTTAAATATAGTACCACAGTGGTATCAAAGTTGGACTCATAAATTTTAATGTGATTTCAGGACTTGTCAACTGAATTTGTTGGTTTCGCCTGGAAATGAGGCCTACGAACTTAGACGGTTAAAGTCAATAGGAGTCCTGAAATTGCATTAAATTCTATTGTTAAAATCATATTTACTGATTACGTTTCATTCCGACCGAAATGGCCGAAACATTCCGTTCTGGTCATGAAAACGGAACAATTTGGCAGTCATTTCGTTTGGATCCGGAACAGCCCGCTAAAATGGACAAAACTCCCGAGATGGCCAAGATAACCGAAATGGTGTGAGAAAAATTTGAGTTATTTTTTTCATAATTTGTTTCTATATTGTATGTGTGTATTTAAATTAAGGCAAAAATTTGGGTGCATAAGATGCACCATAGTGTTATTGTACACCTTGTGGGGCCCACCAGTTCAACCTAAAAAAATCGCGCGGTTCAGACCGGTCTGAACCGACCAATTATTATTATATTAATTTTTATGCGCGCGCGTGTTTATATATTTAATGGCCTGTTTGTTGAACACTAAAAGCAAGTGGTCTGGTGGTATTTAATGTAGTCTTAAATATCTCAACCTTAAGGTCAAGGGTTCAATTCTGTTTGCATCTTTTTTCATTCTTCCTTCATTTTTTTTGCCTTTTCCTTTTCTGTTTGCATCTTTTTTCCTTCTTCCTTCATTTTTTTTGCCTTATATTGTATAATATATAAGAAAAATTAATCTAACCAAACCTATACTGTCATACATCATAATATACACCGTATCGAAATATTAAATATACTGTGAGTATATCGAAATATTAAATATACTGTGAGTATTGTAAGTTGGAAAAAACAAATATATCGCAGTATGAAACAAAAATTAACTAAAACAACATATACTGTCAGACATCACAACGTATACTGTATCGAAATATTAAATATATTGTGAGTATTGTAAGTTGGAAAAAAAAAATCGCAGTATAAAACAAAAATTAACTAAAACAACGTATACTGTCAGGCATCATAACGTATGCTGTATCGAAATATTAAATATCTGTGAGTATTGTAAGTTGGAAAAAAAAAATCGCAGTATAAAACAAAAATCAACTAAAACAACGTATACTGTCAGGCATCATAACGTATACTGTATCGAAATATTAAATATACTGTGAGTATTGTAAGTTGGAAAAAATAAATATTTCGCAGTATAAAATAAAACTTAACTAAAACAACGTATACTGTCATGCAACATAACGTATACTACATCGAAATATTAAATATACTGTCAGGCTTTATAACATATACTATGCTCGAAATTTGAATATACTGTTGGTGAAAAATAAAAAGGTGGTGTTCATATACTCTCAGGCTTTATAACATATACTATGCTCAGAATTTGAATATATTGTTGGTGAAAATAACATATACTATGCTCGGAATTTGAATATACTGTTGGTGAAACTATGCTCGGAATTTGAATAGATTGTTGGTGAAAATAACATATACTATGCTAGGCTTTATAACATATACTATGCTCGAAATTTGAATATACTGTTGGTGAAAAATAAAAAGGTGGTGTTCATATACTCTCAGGCTTTATAACATATACTATGCTCAGAATTTGAATATACTGTTGGTGAAAATAACATATACTTTGCTCGGAATTTGAATATACTGTTGGTGAATCTATGCTCGGAATTTGAATATATTGTTGGTGAAAAATAAAAAGGCGCTGTTAAGATTTGAACCCGCGCACTGAAGGGTACAATGTCGCGCCTTTACCAACTAAGCCAGCGCCTGTTTTGTGATTCCAAACACACCTTAATATATATATATCGCGCGCGCAAATATCTTAAGTGGGCCCCACAAGATGTACAATAACACTAATGTCCATCTTATGCACATGAGTGTCACTCTTAAATTAAAGATTGAAGTATTATAATGAACTAGATTTAATTGATCTTTTGGGTGATTTATCTGATTTTCTTTCTTTCGAGTTTAGTTTAGTTTTAAATTTAGAAAGTAAAATTGTCAATGGTAATTGAACAAATCTTACAAATTAACATATGATTTGAAGAAAATTATATAATATTTAATAAATATATTAAATTATAGCAATATGTTAAAATATATTTAGACATATGATCATATAAATATATGTATATATATACATGCATAGATATGTGTATATATATATATATATATATATTGTCTGAAATGAATCGTCAAAATGTTATAATATCAAAATATGTCGTTCCAATCACAAATTTAAAACGATTATCCAAATAGTATTCATAACTTTAGTTAAAAGATTGAAATTGCAAAACAACAAAAGAATAGCTCAAAAAATACAACTGGGGCAAACAAAGGACTAAAAACATATTTTCCTTATCTGCATTTATTCAGGCTTAACACGTTTTGAGGGGAGTTGCATTGGACCTTTTCTGAACCAACCAAAATTATTTCATTGGTTCAGAGGAACACTACACTACAAAATTGTGAAAAAGCAGCTTTTTCCCATTGAAAGCAGAAAAGAGAGAGAGAGGGGGAAAACAAAGGAGCAAATCCACCATGGATATGGCGCAAGAAGAAATTCAATTTCTAGGGTTCTTTGGGATCTTTAAAGAAACCTGCAAACTGATATCCACATGGAGGAGAATCTTCACCCAAATCACCCTCTCTCTCATCCTCCCTCTCACCTTCATCTTCTTAGCACACGCCCCAATTTCAGAAAAGCTCTATGTCAGCTTATGGAAAGATGAATTCATACTCAGCGATTACGAACACGGCACTCCGCAGTACCAAAAGCTCTCCAACCTCGTACACTCCGACCTCACCGAGTACCATCTCTTCACCGCTCTCTACTTCACCTTCGTCCTCGCTTTCTCTCTCCTCTCCACCTCCGCCGTCGTCTACACCGTCGCCTCCGTCTACACTTCCCGCCAAATCACCTTCAAGAACGTCATCAGCGTCGTCCCTAGGGTTTGGAAGCGCCTCATCGTCACTTTCGTCTGCGCTTTCTTGGCATTCTCTGTCTACCATATCGTCCTTCGAGTAGTCCTCTACATAAGGAAGAAAACCATGGGTAATGATACGACTGCTGGGGATGTCGTTTTGGTGATTATAATGGTGATTTACGCATTAGGGTTTGTGTATCTGGCTCTTGTTTGGCAGCTGGCCAGCGTTGTTTCTGTTATGGAGGAGAGTTATGGGATGAAGGCGATGGTGAAGAGTGTAGGATTGATCAAAGGGAAAATGGGGGTTATTGTTGCTATATCTGTTAATCTTGGCATTTGTTTCTTCATATTTTATTGTGGTTTTTGGTTTTCATGTTTTGAGTTGTGGCATTTTAAGGGAGTTGTTGGGGCTGTAGGGTTTACGATGCTGTTTATGATTATGGCTCTGTTTGGATTGGTGGTACAGACTGTAATCTACTTCGTGTGCAAGTCGTATCATCAAGAACACATCGATAAACCGGCGCTTTCGGAGCATTTGGAGGCTTATTTGGGAGATTATGTTGCCTTGAAGGATGTTCAGATGCAGGACTTTGATCTTTGAAATACCATGTTTACACATTTTCTGTTGCTATCAACAAAAAATATTAGATGTTTTCAGGAATGAAAATGATGTATGCGTTTTTATTATTTGATTAACAGTTTTATCTCGTGTTTTCACTTTTATTGTATTCGTTTTAATTAGTATTGGCAAATCGTTTTACAATGGTAAACAGAACCGTTGTCAAAGCTTCACTTAACCGTTAACCCCATTTGTAACTGTAAAACCGTGTGTATATATATATATATAGCCGTAAATGATTAGAGTTTTCGTTAAACAGTTGGTGAACAAGTTCATTTATTTGAATAAACGAACAATAACTTTCTGAACTCGTTCTATAAACAAACAAAACTTGAACATTGATTGGCTCATTCATTAATAGTTCGTTTGAGTCCGACTTAGTAATAATAGTAATATCATATTAATAATAGTTAGTAGAAAAACGAAGTTTTTCATACTACATATAATCTATATTCTTATATTATCTGTTATGATGTAAGTATTTAGTTAAATTCGTTTATTTGTATGGATATATAAGAGAATGTGTGTTTATTTGATATCGTAAGCTGAGTAATCAATTATTCACAAGCACAAATGTTTGCGAACATGATCAAAGACGTTCGCGAACACGTTCATGAACAAAATTAAACACTCTCAAACACCAATCGACTCGAATCGAGTTCGATTAAAAATAAATGAATCAAACATGAACACATATAGACTCAACTCCACCCAGCTCGTATACAGTCCTATATAATAAGTAGAGTTCAGTTTCGGTTGCGATTTCACCTCCATTATGAGAAAATGATCTTTATTACAACAAAAATGTCTTAAATAATAAGTACTACTTCCATCCCGACTTAACTTGCCTAGTTGAGCGGATACGGAGGTTAAGAAAAAATAAATTTTGTGAAATCCTTGACTTTTTCAAATGTGGAGATTGATGGTGGAGATTGTGTGATAAATTTAACATTTATGGGCTGATAAGTTAAGTTGGGACAAACCGAAATAACAAGTAAGTAAATTAAACTGGAACGAAGGAAGTCATAGCCACAACTACATCATTAGGAACAACATATCGTCAATAATTAATTATCTCAATAACCTATTTACAAATAATATTATTATTAGAATAATAATGGTCGTTTAAAGAAAAGCCCGATTTATGTACCCTAATGTTATTGGTACACTTGTAAATTTACGACCATCAGATTTTAAAGATATTCAATCTCGATTGTCCCATGAATTTTACATAACAAAATATTTTAAAGGACATAATTGTCATATTAATTATATGATACATTTTCCAAAAAGAACTTTTTCAGCAGATTATTAAATGCACCCTTAATTGCAAATTTTTCTCTCCTTTTCTCAACATTATTAACCCCCAACTAATTTGTCATTAATTCTTAATTTTGTTATTGTTCCAACAATCTAAGAGGGAAGCTTGAATTAGGATTTGAAACCCTACTATACATTGCCGACCTCCAAATTTCTATTATAACATGGATAATTTTATTTTAGATTTCATGTACTACATTCGTTTTTTTAGTTGTCATTCTAGATTTCACAGTAAACTTGGTTCTTTAATTTATAGATGAGATGTATATATGGAAATTAAAAATGAAAGCGAACGCGCGAGGTACCAGGGATCAACGATCAGTTTATGCAGAAAATCTGTTATCTAGTTTTTTTAACTTAGTTTCATCACTTCATCTATAGAAAATTAATTATGTTTTCATTTCGTTAACTTATACTTTTTTTTAAAATTTCGTTAACTTATACTTACATATAGTGTAAATTTTACTTGGAATCATATTTTATTGGTAATTTAAAGCTTACTAATACTTAACTACAATTATAACTTTTATGTCTCAGTAATTAGCAGGATATAACTTTTTAACATTACGGAAATTGGACTGTAACAATCCAGAAACAAATAAATGTATTCATGCAATTTAAAATCTAAGTTATTTGGATATTGGACTTCATTAAAGCACTATAAAAAATATTTTTTGAAAAAAAAAAATTGATATCAAATAATGAGTATTTGTTGTGAGTATTTATCACAATTTTATTATTAAAGACAACATGTCGTCACTAATTTATCGTCTCAATAACTCAGAAGTAAATAATATATTTGTGACGACAAAAGTGGTCTCAAATGCGTCTAAAATATTTTTTACAACAACTAATTGTCTCCAAAAGTAGTCTTAAAATGGTCGCAAGTAATTTAAAGAGAGATTTGTGACAACAAATAGTCACAAATAACTTATTGTTAGTGACTACAATTGTTACCTAAAAAAATATTATACAAAATATCTATTTTGTTGTAGTGAAATTAATTTGAACAAATAATTCATCAATAATAAATAGTATGTTCCACCATAATTAGTATATGTGTCCCAATGATAACATACAATGACCTAGGCATGTCCAAACTAATTCGTCCCGCCCCCGAGACCTTTGGGGCTAAGGCAAAACCCGACCTGTTCAAGAACGGGACAGGGCAGCCTCGCTCCATTCACGAATCAGGTCGGCCGGGTCTCATAAGTCGCCCTGCCCCGCCTCGCCCCTTACAATATATATAATAATTTTTTAAAAATGTATGTTATATAATATTATATATATATATAAAGAAATATAAAAATATATATTATTATACATAGTATTTTATATATAATATGTATATATATATATAGGCATATTAACTTATTGTTATTGTTAAATGATTTGGATTTGGGAGGAAAATTTAGGGGTGTGCATTCGGGGAAAAATGAATCGAACCGAATCGAAATTTCGGTAAAATCGAATCGAATTTTTTATATTTTGTAAAACCGAATATCGAACCGAAACATATTATTTCGGTTCGGTAAAAAATGTAATATTTCGATTTTACCAAATGATTTTAAGTTTAAAACCGAATTTAAAAAAAAAAAAAAAAACTCTTTTGCATATTTTGGCAGATTTATCCCATTTTGGCTTTTTTTTTCCTCATTTTTCGACACCCTATTTTGCACTCAGAATCTAAAAATTGCAGAAAACCTAACAAAACAACCAAAATGGATGACCAAAATAACTAGAAACCTATAATTACAATCCACACACAATCAAGCCTATTATCCAAATGTCCATCATAAGTCCATTAAGTGTCAAATACCAAGGACAAGTAGTTTTAAAGTTCCACAACAAGATTAAATTAAATCCTACACAAGTACACACTACAAACAAAGCATCGAATTGTCCAAAACAAACTTAAAGTCCCAACTTCAAAGTTTCAATCTTCAAACTTCAATCTCCTTCTCAAACATTGTTCCAGCTTCCAAATCATTAAACCTTCATCTCCCACCCTATATACTACAAGAAATTGCTTAGTACAAACAAATACACACAAAAAAAAAAAAAAAAAAATACTTGATATAAAAAATTTACCTTCAAAGAATCACATGCCAAGAACGGTCCAGAATTTATCACAAGTTCTGCAAAAACAAAAAAATATTTATAAGGATATTTTAAATGACAATTTAATTAAAGACTTCTTTTAAATTGACCTTTTTCAAGTTTTTGGAGGAACTCCTCATCCTCTGCCATAAAACTAGGTGGATTTTGTCGAAGCCAATCTTGGCCACAAATCAAGACTTCAGCCATTCTTGCAGTAAGTGAAGCTCTAAAATCATCGATGACTCGACCACCAGTGCTAAAGGCACTTTCAGAAGCAACGGTAGATATGGGCATACCTAGCACATCACGAATCAATCATGATAAAACAGAGAACCTATAGCTATTCGTTTTTCACCAATCAAGGATGTTGAACTTTGGAAGATCTTTGGTGATCGGTTCTTGGAGATACAAGTCTAACTCCAATTGAGCCCCAACTCCATCTTCAGATAACATTTGCATGTACCTTTTTTTGCTAAGTCTTATACGTGCCCGTTCATCCTCTCCATCGCTTCCCACATTAGAACTTCGTCAATCCCTCTAGAACTAGAAGAAGTTGCACTAGTTCCACACATTACCCCATACATAATCTTGTATTCCTCAAAGACATCGACCAAAACACTTTTTATCTTGAATGTCATGTCAAGTGCTTGTTCAAACCTGTATATGTTCTTAAGGACATATCCATGTAGCTTATCTTGTGACGAGGATCAAGTATATCAACAATGTACAGAAACATATTTATTTTCTCTATGTTACCCAATACTTATCGAATTTAGCTTTCATATGTCTAGCCATAGACACCAAAGCACTATCCGAACTCCCTAGCCATATATTCACTCAAAAGTGCATCAACATCACTAATTTCATCAAGGAATGTGTTCAAGCGCAATCCGCTAACCCAAGGAATTCGAAGTAAAATACGATTCACAATGCTACCAAACGCTAGAAAAGTAAAGAACACAAGATATACGTGGTTCGATCCGGAGATCTACGTCCACGGGCGGAGACAATCACCTGCCAAGGTGTTTTTTCACTATCTTGCTTTCAATCTTACACGTTATAGTTTTAGAGTGCAAAGTGCCAACCCTCAATTTGAGTACAATTCTACTATTTATACTATACAATTCAAAACCCTAACTAAATCCCTACAATTGCGCCTATCAAATCTGCATGGAAGTTAGGAGGAGATCATGGGGATCGCCCATCAAATCTGCATGGAAGTTAGGAGGAGATCATGGGGATCTCAATTCCCAAATATGCCGCGATTGGGCTCTGTGTTGGGCTCGCGCTCCTGGGCCCAGACTCGAAGTTGCTGGGCCATACCTATCAGATGCCCCCCACCAGCCGGAGTGAGGTAGGAGCTTCGGTTAATAGGAAGGCATGGCGGAACGGGCGACGATGTAGAATGATGTAAAAACGGAGTACCCCCAGGATGAGGTTGTCGACTGAGACCGAGTTGAGTAGTCCCCGGGGTGAAGAACTTGATAAGGACCGAACTGGACCAATTTGAAGTACCCCCGGGGTCATGAGGTCGACCGGAGCCGAGTTGATGCATCCCCGGGGTGGAGAACTTCACGGGGACCGAACCGAAGTAACCCCGAGATAATGGGGTCTGGTGAGGCCGAGCTGAAATACGCCCGAGGTGAAGGGGTCACCGGAGTGAGTCCCAAAACTTCCTGGGGAAGGGTGAGTTGATGTGATTGGCGGTGCCATCATTAGGAGA
Organism: Ajuga chamaepitys; assembly: GCA_958295605.1. Classification (NCBI taxonomy): domain Eukaryota; kingdom Viridiplantae; phylum Streptophyta; class Magnoliopsida; order Lamiales; family Lamiaceae; genus Ajuga; species Ajuga chamaepitys. Next base: position 9,105,704 of record OY282499.1, read on the forward strand.
AGGGATGTGAAGTGACCCGTTTGAGATTTCTAAGAAGCGTGTCTCCCACGCGCCTTGGTAACTGTAACGCGCGTGACGTCCACGCGCGAATCTGAGACACAAAATTTGAAAAAGGCCAGATCTGAGCCGTTGATGCATGAGTATATATAGAGAAGGCTTGCACAGTAAACTTCATTATTCTCATTCACAACTTGCAAGATACAGAGAGCGGGAAAAAAGAGATTCATCTGTGCCATTTGTGAACCATCTCAAATCGAAACCAAGTAAGTATGTCTCCCTCATCGTTTTCATCTTCAATTAGAGAGGTAGGGACCGATAAAACCCCGTTAGATGTACCACCCCTGCGCTTTATCATTCCAGAAAGAAGAGTGATTAGGATGGTATATAGGGCAGACGGCATGGAATCCGGCACATGGGCAGTAGGGTTTAGTAAGTGTTTGGAGGAGGATTTCGAGGTGGCCGTGGAGGCGCTGCGGATGACGCGGGTGCAAATAGAAGCCCTGATTCCAACCTTTTACTTCCCTTTTAACTTAGAATACATAGTGCCGGAGCCTAGTGACCGAGCTTGCTGGCCGCCGAGGGGCTCCATAAGTGTGTACATAGACCATCTGAGAATAGGAATTAGATTCCCCCTTGGGACTTCGTAGTGCAGTTGCTGAGGTATTACAACATCGCCCTGAGTCAATTAGCACCCAATGCCGTGAGGCAAGTTGTCGGATTTACAGTGGTATGTAAGAATGCCGGGGTGGAACCAAACGTAGATTTGTTTAGATTTTTCTTCCAACTGAAAGCCTTCGGGAAATCGAAGGGATGGTACTCCTTTAGCCCCCGCGCCTGAGGTGGGTTTAAGGTGCAAAACTCGAGTAAGGTGGAGGGTTGGAAGGAGAAATTTATTTATGTGAAGACTGGCGTGGTCCTCCCGAGGTGGCGAAGGGAGGAGGTAGTAGATAATGCCCCGGTGGCAAAGCCGGAGCCGGAGGTTGTAAGACAATTCCGTACTGTAGGTACGTTCAAGACCCTCTGCACCGAGGAGGAGGTGGAGGAGGCGGGGTTAAGCCCGTATTACTCGGGCGGAGCAGAGGAGGATCCCACCCTGGGGCAGGAGTCGGCGGCCGAGGCAGCCGAGGAGGGTAGGGACTTTAAAATTGTGTAACTAACTGTATCTTGCACAGAATTAACTACGAATTTCTTTTGCAGTGGGACGCTTTGGAAAGGAGACTTCGGAAAGCCCTGCGGTGCCCGCGGCGTCAAAGAAGAAGGGAACTGCAGCCGAAGTAGCACTTAGAATTAGGGTGTCGCCGAGTCCGAGGCCGTCAGCAGGGACGGAGGAAGATGTGGTCTCGGGGGCGACCCCGAGATCGAAGAGGAGGTCGGAGCCGTCTGTGACTCCCCCGGGAGCGGCCAAAAGACTGCGTACGGAGTCGATCCCCGAGGTAAAGCATGTACAACCATTGTCGGGGTGAAAAACTGCTTTTGTAGCTTTTTTATGATGTTTGTTTTTGGTTTTGTGCTTCAAGGGGCAAGGGCACACAAGTGTGCTGGGCCTGGAGGGGCCCGATGCCGAGGAGCTTCTACGGCTGGCTCAGGGGATCATGGACCTTGGCCGAAGGAGCGAGAGAGAGGCCAAGGAAGAGCTAGCCGAAGCGGTGAGGGAGCTGCATTCTCGTAATGATAGGTTAACTCATGACCTATCCGAGGCGCGCAAGAGAGCTTCCTTGGTGGAGAAGGAGGTGGCGCGGTTGCACGAGGTTGAAGCCGAGGCCGGGGTGCTCCGCGGCGAAACGGCGGAACTGCGGGCAGAGCTGAAAGCCAAGGAGGCGGCCATAGTGGAGGGCCAGGGGGCCGTGCTGAAGGCATTTGCAGAGAAACTGTTGCAAACCAGCACATTTCTCGACTACCAAACAGGCTTCGTCGCGGTCGGGGACACGGCAACATGGTCAGTGCTGCTGGAGAAAGTCAAGGAAATCTATCCGGACGTGGATGTCTATCGTCCAGAGTTCGGATACGATTTCAACACCGTGGGTTCCGTGGAGGAGGCGTATTACAACGCACTGGCTCGTGTCCCAAAGTGGCCCTTGGTGAAGGCTCTGGCGGAGAAGAAGAAGATTCTGAGCGCCGAGGAGATCGCTGCCTGCGATGTGGATCAAGACGAAGAGTTCTTGGCCTTTCGTCGGGGAGAGCTCATCACAGAGCCAAGAGCCAAGGATCCACCCCCGCGCATGGAAATCACCGCGGAGGCAACGGGAGGTGACGCGGGGGTGATCCAAGAACTGCCGGAGGAAGAGCACGAGGTTGAGGTGGAGGTGCCGGAGGCAGCTGAAGGAGTCGAACAGGGGGAGGTCAGTCGTTCCCCATAATTTTGATGAATTGTACATATAATAGATGATAGGAACAACTTGTATTTCTGATGTAATGACCGCAGACGATGTATACTCTTGTTTGTTTTTTGAATATGAAGTCGGTTGTTGTCAATATTGTTGAGTTATTGCTTTGCCGTTGATTTGAGTATATTCTGTTAGTACTGATTTTGTGCTACAAACAGGAGAATACCGAGGAGCTTCACAATGTAATAAAGAAGCTCATATAGTCTTTGGACTGGTTCCGCGAGGAAAAAGATAATCTGCAAAAATAAGTGGTTCCTCGATTGGAGAGGAGAGTGGCTGTAGCGGAGAGAAGGGCAAAGGAAGCCGAGGAGACAAGGGCCAAAGCTGTGGAAAAGGCGAGAGATCAGCAGCTGAAATATTTGTCTACGGTTGCGGAACTAGATCGAGTCATCATCCACCAAAAGGAGTATGAGCACGGAATACGGTCTGCTAACCTTTGAGGAGGTAGAGGAGCGGATAACCGAGACTCAAGGTGAAATTACCACATTGATGGCGACCGGTCACACAGACTCCTCCGAGCTTGTTAGAAAGCGAGAAGTACTGGAAATACTCCTTAACATGTACGAGGGTCTGAGAGGCCGCGGCAGGTGGCGCCGTACTGCAGAAGAATATATTGCAAGCTCCAGCCGGGGCCAAGATTTCTCGAAAGCTCCGCGGAGGAATAAAAAGGGAACGTCGGGAAAAGGCAAAGGGATCATAATCCAAGAGCCGACCCCGGTGGCCGTTGGGGAGGAGACCCTGGTAGCTGTTGCGGAGGAGGAGGTTGAGAAGTTAGCCGAGGAGAATGAAGTAATGGACCCCTTGGAATGGGATCCCGCGGAATGGGCTAACACTCCGAGACCAGCGCCTCAACCTAGTCCTCGGGGCCGAGGGAGGAGCGACGTTCCAAGGCCAGTGCCGAGAGTGAGTCCTCGACGTAGAGGAGGTCAAAGCCGGGGAAGAACCGGAGTCCCAAGCCGAGGAACCTCCAGATCCCGGAGGACGCGAAGAAGCTCCCGGGACGGACCCCAACGCCGGACCGCGGAGTATTGGCTCGGAGGCCAAAGATAATGCGTGGCTGTTATAATAACGCATGTGTATATGTAAAGAACACTTTTTGGAAAGCAGAAGTGCGAAAATATTTTGATATGTTTGACAAGTATGTTAAATAAAAGTGATTAATGTTTGATCATGGCAACTACTTTAAATTATTTTGACATGTCATTATGAAAATAATGAGGTAATTAGTACTCGGGAGTACAATACGTAATAAGGCCTTGTAGAGAAACAACGCAGAAAATCTCCCAGGACGGATCAGACCGGAGTTAATGATCTCTCCGGACTGGTCAGGCGAGAGTGAATGACCTCTCCGGTTAAACTGGCGAGAGGGAATATATGTCCCGGGACAAAATGTTGATCTCTCCGGACGGATCAGGCGAGAGATCAGTGTGTCCGGAGACAGATAATAATGAGTCTAGGCTAGGGCGTCCCCGCAGCGTAGAAGAAAGTACAGTAATATACATAAAGTTAAAACTTTATTCAAAGTAATTGTCGGAACAATTGAAGAATACAAAGAGACTCATAAAAGAAAATGTTATAGCACGAAAACAAAATAGCGTACAAAGAACGTAAAGGTAGAAAAGGTACTTGACGATCGGGAATCATAGATAAAAACGCCGTAGATTAGTAACATGCCATGTTCGGGGTATCGGCGTACCATCTAGATGTGCTAACTGATAGCTCCCGGAGGCATGCGCGGCAATGAAGCGGTAAGGCCCTTCCCAGGCGGCATGCAGTTTGCCCTCGGGGGCAGCTTTGCTAGCAGAGTTTAACCGGAGTACTAGGTCTCCGACTTTAAATTGAGTACCCCTAACTCGGAGGTTGTAATACTGAGTTGCTCGTTGCTTACATTTAGCTTGTTGAATGAAGAATTGATCACGGCGGTGCTCGAGCTCATCCAAGTTAGTACGGAGAGCATCATTGTTAGTCTCGGGATCGAGGGTAACGAGCCGGGGACTGAGTACCCCCACCTCAGTATGGATGACAGCCTCAGAGCCATAAGTGAGGCTGTATGGGGTTTCTCCGGTTGACGTGTGCGGCGTGGTACGATAGGCCCAGAGAACCTGCGGAAGATTCTCGGCCCAGAGACCTTTAGCTTGATCTAAGCACTTCTTTAAACCAGTAAGCAGGGTGCGGTTGGTGACTTCGACGTGACCATTGGCTTGAGGATGAGCGACCGAGGTGAAAATTTGTTTGATATGCAACTCCTCGCACAAGGACCGGAAGGGGTCATTGGCGAACTGTTTGCCATTGCCTGAGATAATGGCGCTCGGGATGGCGAAGCGGCATATGATGTTATGCCAAACAAACTTCAAGATGTTTTGACCGGTGATAGCAGTGAGGGGCTCGGCTTCAACCCATTTGGTGAAGTAATCCACTGCAACCACAAGAAATTTTAAGCCTCCCGAAGCGACTGGAAACGGGCCCACAATGTCGATTCCCCACTGGATAAATGGCCAGGCACTTTGTATGCCAGTGAGCTCGGTTTGTGGTAAATGCTTCACTCGGGAGTGTCACTGACACTTGTCACACTTTGGCACTAAATTATGGGCATCATTAAATAACGTGGGCCAGTAGTATCCCCACCGGAGGACTTTCTTGGCCAATGTCCGCGAGCCAATATGGCTGGCACAGGCCCCCTCGTGAAATTCGCGAAGAATATAGTCAGCCTGGACTAGATCAAGGCAGCGAAGACTCGGCTGTAAGTATGACTGACGGTACAGGATTCCGTCGTGGAGTGCATACTTCGGTGCCTTAAGAATTATCCGTCAAGCGAGTAATTTATCATCCGGCAGTGTACCATCTCGGAGATAATGGATGATTGGGGTCATCCAATTGGGACTGTTCTCAGTTAATACAGAAATCGTCGCCTCATGAATGGAAGGGTGGATATCACCTTCGACGATTATGTCCGGAGACATGTTGGTAGGGACCGCGGAGGCCATTTTGGTAAGAGCATCAGCATGAACATTTTCTTTGCGAGGCACCTGCTGGATATCAACCGAAGCAAAAGTTGCCAAAAGCTTAAGTGTCAAAGCGAGGAACCTTTTCAACATATCATCCTTGGCTACATAGGTGCCTTTAATTTGACTAGAGACCACCTCGGAGTCCGTGAAAAGCTGGATATGCGAAGCTGCAAAGGATCGAGCCGGAGCCCAGCAAGAACTGCCTCATATTCCGCTTCGTTGTTGGTCACCTTGAACTTAAATCGCAAGACATACTTGATTTCGACACCATCGAGGCCAATAAGAAGGACCCCGGCGCCACTGCCTCGGGTCGCAGAGGCACCATCCACGTATAAGTGCCACTTGCGGGCTTCAGTTTCGAGATCGGAGTGAGTAGGAGGAGTGGCATATGCAGTCGAATCGGAGTCAGTAAATGGTGCTTCTACCAAAAAATCCGCAAGGGCTTGGCCTTTGATGACCCGACGCGGTAAAAATTGAATATCATATTCCCCGAGTTCGATGGCCCACTTAGCCAGACGCCCTGACACATCGGGCTTAACAAGAATTTGGCGAATGGGGTGATTAGTGAGAACCCTGATGTCACGTCCTTGGAAATAAGGCTGCAGGCGGCGGGCCGCCATGACGAGAGCCAATACTGTTTTTTCTACCACAGAACCCGGGTCTCAGCCCCTTGAAGTGCTCGGCTCACGAAATACACGGGTTGCTGACTCCCATGATCCTCGCGGACGAGGGCCGCGCTAATTGCTTCCTCGGCAGATGCCAAATATACATAAAGGGGCTCTCCGGGGACAGGCGCGGACATAGTTGGCAACTGCTTAATGTGTTGCTTTAAAGCCTCAAAGGCCTCGGTGCACTGCGGAGTCCACTCAAATTTCTTTGCCTGACGCAAAATTTCTCTGCCGGAGCAGTCATCCGTGGGCACGGTCGCAGATCATTCTTGTGAACAGAAAGAATTTCTGTCCTTGATTTTGTAAGCGGAGTGAGCTGAGGGATATCTCCGCGAGGTTCCAAATTTCCTCTGCTTAGGCGAGTGAAGGCACTAGGCCGGGTACTGGTCCCGGCTTGTGTTTTATCCGATTGCCGTTTGATGGCATGTTTCTCGCGCTTGCGGCGGGTTTGCTCCTCAGCCTTGGCGAACCTGCATACAATGCTGAAAGATCCCGGGTCGTAGTAAGAGGGTTTCGTACAAGCTCGGTGTAAAGCGGCCCAGGGCGAAGGCCATTCATAAAGGCATTGATGATAACATCATCAGACCGGCTGCCAACTTTAAGGCTTTCTGCGGTAAAGCGATCGAGAAATTGGGTAACAGTCTCCCCATCTCGCTGTTCCAGATTCATGAGATCGGCCAAAGTGGCCATGGGTTTTTCTCGCGTATGAAAACGTGCCCAAAACTGCTCGGCGAGATCCCGAAAAGAGGTAACACTGCCCCGGGATAAAGAATCGAACCAAAGTCTGGCTTCGTCTTGAAGATACTCGGGGGAACACTTTACACAAGTGGTGAGGTATACAGTTGCAATTGAACATAGCGTACTTGAAGGCGTTTAGAAAATTACTGGGATCTCCGGTGCCTTTGTAGAAGGACACAGAGGGAAGCCTGAACCCCTCGGGGAGCGGGGGAGCGAGAATCTCCTCAGAGAACGGGGTGATGATCTCCCCGTCGGCATCGAGGCCCAACACCTTGTCAAGCTCCGCAGCAAACTGAGCTTGTTCTTGTTCCAGAGGATCCAGTACACGGGATTTGTCTAAACGAGTGTGCTTTGGTGCATCTACAGGTCTACGACGATCCACGTCTTCGTGGGCGTAACGGGGTCTCGACCCGTTAGAGCTGCGGTTGTTCGCTGGAGAGGCTGATCGCTGTCGACGGCGATCATGTCTTGCTCGTTGAGGTGGTTCTACATCCAATTCACGTGATAGATCGCGGGGCGGATTTCTCACACCCTGGTCGACGCCATTGTTGGCGCGCTCACCGAAGTGGGTGCGCCGATTATTCCATTCTTGGAATAGAGCGGCATGCTCCCAGAGAAAGGCTTGTTGCACTTGTGACAATTAAGGGGCAGGTTGAGGATTAACTTGCGCCGGGTCATTGGCAGCGGGGAGATTCTGCATGTTAACGTGCTCCGCAGGCGGATCTTGATTCTGTTGACGGGGTGGGGGATTTTGATCCACAGGAGGATTGCGACGGGACCGGGTAGGATTAGCAGATCGGCGAGTATTCACCATAGAGGTCGCGATGACGCTGAAGTATACTAGGGGTTTTCTTTCAAACCGTTCTCACAGACGACGCCAATTGTTAAAGCGTAATCCGCTAACCCAAGGAATTCGAAGTAAAATACGATTCACAATGCTACCAAACGCTAGAAAAGTAAAGAACACAAGATATACGTGGTTCGATCCGGAGATCTACGTCCACGGGCGGAGGCAATCACCTGCCCAGGTGTTTTTTCACTATCTTGCTTTCAATCTTACACGTTATAGTTTTAGAGTGCAAAGTGTCAACCCTCAATCTGAGTACAATTCTACTATTTATACTATACAATTCAAACCCCTAACTAAATCCCTACAATTGCGCCTATCAAATCTGCATGGAAGTTAGGAGGAGATCATGGGGATCTCAATTCCCAAATATGCCGCGATTGGGCTCTGTGTTGGGCTCGCGCTCCTGGGCCCAGACCCGGAATTGCTGGGCCATACCTATCAGAATGTTTAGATGTAACAAAGAAAGAACCAGAAACCCGAATAGTGAATTATTAGAAATAACGCAACACTTTCACAAACCTTTCCACAACAATCCAATCATCTTTTGTAGGCAACCCTATATTTGCATAATGGTACACATGATTATGCATGCATAATAGGTCGAATTAAGTGTTCATTTCGTGATATTTGCTGCGTAATTGATTGTGTATTATCCGTATATGCATTAATGGACAATTTGATGTTTGTGACTTGTTTTGAAGTTATTTGGGTGAATTTAGACCAAAAAGTCGAACTCGACTAAAGATGGATGTTGAAAACAAGTTGCACAAGTAAAAAAAATCGAGAAAAATTGAGCCAAAGCTTCAGGAGACTGAGCTCGGCCGAGGCAGAAGGTCAGGGAAACCAGGATTTTGGCTGTAGAAGAGTCTCGATCGAGAAAGCTGATTCTCGGCTGAGAATATGGTCACGAGGCTCAGCCAAGACAAGCCATTCTCGGCCGAGATGCGAGGCGGCCCAATGAAGATTTGCTCGCAGATACTCCCTTTCCAGCCCAAATTGAACCTAATTCATCCCCATCTATAAAAGGAAGATCCCATGTCCAAAAATACAAGTTTTACGTTGATTTTGGAGCGTGGAATTTGGGAATTCGGAAGGGCACGAAGAATCAAGATTCGGCATCTCGGGTTTTCTAGTTTTATGTCTTTCTTTATTAGTTTGTTCTTAGCGATCGCTATGATCAGCTAAGCCATTATTTTCTGTCTTTGACTAAGTTGAACCCTAAAACGTTGTTTTTGTAACTATTCCGGTAATTGTTTGATTTAACTATGTTCTGAGATCATTTATATTATTTTCTTCATATCTTTTATATGTTTGTTATTTGAACTGAGCACAAGGGTATTAGGCATATAACTGTTGCTAGGCCATAAATTCATAGTCCGTAATTGTTATGCGTTTGTGTCTAAAAGTAGCAAATAGTGAATTCTTTACTAGGATAACATAAGTCGCGGTCACTTGTACCGAGTTTGTGAGTACAACACCGCACCTACTCGCTGCCTTAGTTCTCTATGCATTTGATTAATGGTGTTCTAGCAATCGTATCCTAGGACTATTTAATTAGATAGGATTAATTACTAAGCGAACCTGAGATTAATTATACGTAAGGGGTAACAAGAATTAGCTAAGCGTACTTGTTAATTCTTGGAGTAGGGGTTTCAGAACTTGTTTGTCAAGCAGTTGCAATAGTTACAAGAATAATTCGGACTAGGGATACTGGGTTAAAGGCGGGAGTACTTTTATCATAAGTAAATTCATCTTTAGTTTGCTAGTTTAATTGTTAATTGCTTAGTTAATTTACTGAAAACAACTCCCCGCACTTTATATTATATTTTAGTATTATAATTGGCTATATAGATTGGTTTAATACGATAATCCGATTATTTTTTCTGTTATCTGTGGGATCGACCCTGACTTACTCTTCTTACTATTAGGAAAGAAAGTTAGGAAATAAATAACTAATTTGACGTGCCTCGGCAGCGCGGTCACATAAGGTCCACCATGCCTAAAATCAGCTCGGAAATCAGAATCCGACACCTCGTATCTATCAAACACATTCTTAAAAATCACAAAAGTCTCCAGCATTGTATAAACAGAGTTCCACCTTGTGGGAACATCATGACACAATGATTTTTTGCTCTCAACCTTCTCCTCAACAACAAATTCATTGAATTTTCTCAACCTAGAAGGGGATTGTCTCACATACCTCACCACAGTCCGGACACGCTCAATTGACACATTCAAATCTTTTAAACCATCTTTCACAACAAGGTTAATTATGTGAGCCACATATCTCATATGCATGTATTTCCTTCCTAATATTCCAGTACCCCAATTAACAACCCTTCTTTTCAAATAAGCAACAGTAGTGCCATTCGAAGATGCATTATCAACGATCATGGTAAAAATCTTTTCTAATCCCCAATCAAGTAGACACTTTTCAATCAAAAGACCAACCACTTCTCCTTTAAAAGATGCATATGGAATGAAATTGAGAATTACCTTACGCATTTTCCAACTATCATCACAAAATATGCAGTCAACACTAAGTATGTAAGCCTTTGATTAGATGTCCAAGTGTCAGTGGTTAATGAAACTCTTTGTCCTGATGTTTTAAAATAACTCTTCAACTTATTTTCATCTAAGAACAAACTAAACTAATCTCTTGCAATCATTCTTCTTGATGACACATGAAATTGTGGACATATAGCAGTCATAAAATCTAAGAATCCTTCAATTTCAACAAACTTAAAAGGCAATTCATCCTTAATCAACATTACCACTAAGGCCTTCCTAATAGTATCATAGTCATACTTCCACAAAGTACTCTTAATTTCCCCATTTCGATCAAATCCAATTACAGTTTGACTCTTATCTTCAGAAACACGATTAACATTATCAGAATTTTTTGTACAGGTTAACATATGCTTATTCAGTATAGTAGTATCATTTTTTGTGGGATTGGCAGCATATGTCTTGCTACAATATTTGCATTTTGCCCTTCGTTTACCATTTGGGTCTGTGAAAGGAGTGAACACTTTCCAAGTCCTAGATCGCTTATCCATTTCTTTCCTCGTCATTGCTTCTTGGCTGTCTGTATCCATCGGTTCAGATTCCATAGCCGTTGTGGCAGTGGCATCATCATTTTGCACTTCTACTTCATCGTAATGACCCGATCAGTTGTGGAATTGAGTTGTGTTTGAAGCATGGTATGTGAGACTTTTTTCTACGTATGCACATGGGTTAAATGATGTTATATATTAATCCTGATAGATATGCAATAATTATCAAATTCTTTTGATGGAACTCTCTAGCATTAACAAGTCTTATAGACTTTATGAAGTGAGGGTGGTGAACCTTTATATAATATTTTTTATGAGTTTTATAAATGCAATATTTCTTGTGGACAATAATGTGATGATCAGTTAGTGTGTCAAAACATTTACTAGAACTATAAATACTTTAATAGCCCGCTGTCTGGTTTGATAGGTCCACATATTTTATATTGTATTCTTATGTAAGAATGAAATGTCTTACTTATATATCAGGCATAGGAAGGTCTTGATCCTCCTTATTGCTAAATAGTAGGTTTGGTAGAATGAGTGATGTGCCATAAAATAGTTTATGAGGCAGAGTGGAATGTTGGTCGTGCTTTTAGTACTTTAGAAAGCATTGACTGTGATATAAGAAAATTAACAGTGACGATGCACATCGTATCATATTTTCATCCTTTTTATTTCACGCGAAAGAAAGACTATCCATATAATTTCTTAAATATGGATCATCATGTCATAACTTGAATGTTTAAAGCCCTTGTACCAAAGCCTACTCGAGTCAGCGTCCCAAAATCCATTATTGGTAACAACATATGAGTCTGCACCTCAAAGTATATTGTGGGTGGCAACATATTAGTCTGTGTCCCAAAGTCCATTTTGGGTAACAACATATAAGTATGTGTCCCAAAGTCCATTGTGGGTAATAATATATAATTTTATGTCCCAAAGTCCATTTTGGGTGACAATATTTGATCCAACGATCATCATAGTAGTGGAGTACATGCCAATAGATTGGCTCATTAATTTCTCTATACTGTGCTTCCTTTCACATTCATTAGAAGTATGACAATATATTCAATTTCATTCTCACAAGTAGTTTTTAAATGATAAACTTTGATAAAAGTATCTTTACTTAACAGTATTAGTAGCTCTTAGTGCATACAGAGCATTTGTTACTATAATTACTGTACTCTTAGGCATATAGAATAGGGCAGTTTATGGCCCTTTTAGTACTTGTTATGCAATGATGTTCTGATGTATGGTCATTATGCAATGATGTCTGAGTCTCTATTCTTTGGACTCCATGTATCTCCTATTTAGTAGTTTGTTATACAAATAACATTTGCACACTTATATTAAAGTGCATTACTAACTCATTCACTTTTGTTAATAAGGTTTTAAGGTGTCCTTTGCATCTTGGTCATGAACACCATATCCATTTGGGGTAGACACATTGGAAGACCTCTATGACTCCTACGTCATTTACTTTGTGGTGTATCATTATTACAGTTGTAGGGATTAACACATTTGTTCCCTTTACTTTGGGGTTATTTTCACCATTTAGTTTACCACAATTATGCTAGGACGTTTTCTTTATCCCAACATATTTAATTATAAACACAAAGTGAATGGGTGTTCTAGGTTCAATCTAGCAGTGTTTAAATGTTGAATGTGAAGATGATGGGGACAGTCATATCAGACCCCATATGTTCTCTTCTACTAATTAGTCTAACTATCATATTGATTTGATTGTTACCATATGCATCCTACGATATTTCATTACATCTCCATCCTATTCCATATTCCTTTCTTGACGGGAGAATCCTCCGAATTTCAACATTCGAATAGATTACGGCCACTTACATTATAGAACAAACATACCCTAATAATTAATTGTCAACATTTCATAAGTAGTGAAAGACTTACTTAAAAATGACTAAAGTAATTATAAAATATTTTCTCAATAAATTGATAAATGGTTTTTTACAAAGGTTGTTCCCAAAAGTTTGGTTAAAAAATTATCATTGTAAAAGTAAAACGGGAAGAATAAAGAGAACAAAAAGAAAAAACAGAAATAGATGGAAAACGGCGTATATTATTTCACAAAAGATGTCTCTTATATAAGTATACACTGTAGGGTTTTATGTATACAGAATATCATGAAACGCCTAAGTTGTCCCTCAATCAATTACTTTTGATGAAGGCACATTAATGTGTTTTTCCTTCAGCGCTCCCCCCTTGTGCCAAATCAAAAGGGTGAATGGTGCATGAATATTGCCTCGTTAAAAACCTTGCCAAGTAACAAAACCCAGTGGGAAAAATAAACCTTGGTCGAAGGGAAAAAGAGTGCAACGCACCTTTGTTGAGACTTCCCCTGAAGTCTACATCTCTCCCTTGATACGTACATCTATCAAAGAGTTTCGAAAATCTCTTCATCCTCAATTTTACATAAGTCATGAGGATATTATGTGGTTGCTGGTTATAGTAAAGCGTTGTCGGTACATGCTTGGTCTCATCACCTTTGATGTGTAGCATAATCCATTTGTTTGTTGCAAATAACTTCATCTTCATAACTTCGGGTAGGTTCTTCAGTGGTATAGCTCAAGTCACTAATACTTTAACCATATAGGTTAATGAACTTCGTGAGATATTATCCATGAGTGATGTGATGAGGTAGCTTGAGTAGTTGTGGTAGGTTGATCTTCAAGTTTTCGTCATGTTCCTCATGGTAATACATAACCGGTTTGGTCATGACCTTTACATTGGCCACTAAGATAACCAACATCTAAACCAACCAAAGTAGTATTTAGTATTTCATAGTAGTGGGTAGCTTCAACATTTACTTAGAGGTTACATATTCTTTTGAAATCCTTTGATCTCTTTATATGAGAGTATTTGACATTTCCTTTAGAGTTTACAATTTCATTTGTAATCTCTCTTGTCTCTAATATGGGAAGAACAATTATGAGTCAACGGTTTCTTTTAGATATCAAAATACTGTTTGATATCATTCCACTAATATTGCATTGGCCTTACTAAAATATAATCAACATGTTCTTTGAGAAAGTAATACATGGTTGAGTGCATTGAGCTTTTTGTACAATAATGCGCACATTTCAATTAAGTAGGGAATTTCATCTCCCAATAGCTCTTTTCTCATTTCCTTTGGACTCAAATGGATCTTTCCTTCTGTCTACACTTCAACCAATCATAGGAGTGCTAACAGATTGCACTTATCCATGTTAAATCGCCTGATAATCTTTTGGATATATGCAAACTTAGGAATTAATATTCCACAAACTCGGTCTTTTTTTTCACAAGGCATAGACAATTTCGAGTTTTTCCAGGATCCTTTATCTCAATTCTGATTTCAAACACATCACGGTTTCTCTTGTTTCGTTAAGAGTACTTATTATATCCTTAACATCGCCATAATCTGCTATAGTTGCAAATATAGAACTTGTTTTCTTTATAAATGCATAGGGGCAATGTTACTTGTTCTTTCCCTTCCCACTCGAGTAGTCACTCAGACGGGTATACCATTTCCGTCCAGATTTATTTCAATCAAAGTGAGAATTTCAATCTAATATTGTAAATGCACTCTATGGTTTAGAGTCACTTGAGTTGGGCAATGGAAGTCCATCTGACACTTCCACATATCTCAATAACAAGATCCCCAAAAAGATATGTTGTAACCATATTAATATGCTGCATTTCCAATCCTTTGGAAACTTATCAATAAGATGTTATGACGTCCGTTGTGGGAGAATATGTCTCATCGTAGTCAATTCCAGGGCTTTGTGAGAAAACCTTGTTTTTTAAGGTAAGTTTTGTATCTCAGGACTTTATTCTTCTCACTGCGCTTACTGACAAAACATATTTTATGTCCTGCAAACTTTACACTTGGTGAGGCTAGCACTATCAAACCAAATACCTGTCGTTTTGTCATAGAATCAAGTTCTACCTGGATTGATTCCATATAGGCCAATATGCTCTTTGTTGATATTTTACAATAGAGCGTGGTTCGATATTATTGTGCTCTATAATTGATTGAGCAACAATACATCATCAACACACGTGAAAGATTATAACTCACATGCACTCTCATTATCTCTAGAATCATATTAAACTTCGGAGCGTTCTCCAGTGATGATTCATGGACATAATTAATCGGAGATAATTTGAGAGTAATTCTTTTTGTTGATGATTCAAATTGTGCCATACCTGCCACCTTCCTTGGGCAGGTGTTTATCGAACCATGTGGCATCTCCCATTTCATTTTGGAAGCCACAGCCTCAACCACACCTCCACAAAGTATGGTTGCAACACCTTTATCTGCGGTGTTGTGCCCCTTACTGGGGACTTCTATCCTTACAGGCACATTTGTTGGTATATATATGATTTTGTCACTTTAACAATTTTAGCAAATGCATCAGCAGTCAAATCTTTCATACTTTGAAGATCGATAATTCATTTTACTTCACTTTACATTATGAAGTGTGGGGATCCTAATGAGACATACTGGAAAACACTTCATGTCGTTCCCTTAGAATTATTTTTTTCTTATCTCCCCCTAACGACGGGAAGACTGTCTCATTAAAGTGACAATTCATCAATCTCGCGGTGAAAAGATCTCGCCTGTTAAAGGTCCCAAATAGCGGGTAATAGTTGGGAATTCATATCCAACAAAAATACTTAATCATCTTTAAAGACCTGTCTTGATGCGCTGTGGGGGTGCATTAGGCACATATACTGTGTAACCAAATATGCGTAAAATATAAAATATCAGGCTAATACCAGTTACCAACTGGTACACATCAATTGTTGATTACCAGTGGGTCTAAGACAAATAAAGTAAAGTTGCAGTTATATTGCATAAGCCCATGGCAGATAGGTATTTAAGTGCACATTTCGTATGACCTAATCCTCCATCTATATTCTTTTGATGGTGGCTTAAGTGAGACCATTATTGTGTATGCACATGGGTTAAAGGATGCTCTACATTGATCCTGATAGATATGTAATAATCATCAAATTCTTTTGATGGAAACTCTCTAGCGTGAATAAGTCTTGTAGACTTTATGAAGTGAGGATGGTGAGCCCTAATATAATATTTTCTCGGTTTTTCAAATGCAACATTTGTTGTCGACAATATAGTAATCAGTTAATGTGTCAAAGCATTTACCAGAATCATAGATACTTTAATGGCCCGTTTTCTGCTTTGATAGGTCCACATATATCATATTGTGTTCTTTTGTAAGAATTAAATGTCTTGCTTATATATTTGGCACAGGAAGGTCTTGATCCTACTTATTGCTAAATAGTAAGCCTGGTAGAATGAGTGATGTGCCCTAAAACAGTTAATGAGGTAAAATGGGATGTTGGTCGTGCTTTTAGTACTTTAGAAAGCATTGACTGTGTTGTAATATAATTAGCACTGACACTGTATATCGTATCAGATTTTCATCCCTCTTTTAATGTCCATATAATTTCTTAATATGGATCATAATGCCATGACTTGAATATCTAAAACTCTTGTACCAAAGCCTACACTTGGTAACAACATATGAGTTCGCATCCCAAATTGACTCATTAATTTCTTAACATATGAGCATACCAACGATCATCATAGTAGTGGAGTACATACCACTAAATTGACTCATTAATTTCTCTAAGATGTGTTTTCTTTCACATTCATTAGAAGTATTATAATATATTCAATTTTATTCTCACAGGTAGTTTCTAAATGATAATCTTTTACACGAGTATTTTTACTTAACAATGATTTAGTAGCTCTTGGTGCATATAGAGCGCTGTGTGACTATAATTGTTATGTCATTAGGCATCTAGAGAATTCGACGATTCTTCGCCATTTTAGTACTTGTGATTCAATGATGATCATTATGAAGTGATGTAGTGAGTCTCTGTTCTTTGGACTTCCTATATCTCTTATAGTTAACTGCTCTAACAGTGTTTATACAAAAATATAATATTTCCACACTTATTTAAAAGTTCATCATCAACTTTATCCCTTTTGTTTAGAGGGTTCCGATGTGTCTTTTGCACACTGTTTCCATAACCACCATGTCCATTTAAGGTAGGCACATCGGAAGGCCTCCAGGACTTCTATGTCCCTTACTTTGTGGTGTATCATTATCACAACTGTAGAGATAGACACAGACACATTCGTTCCCTTTACTATGACGTTATTTTCATTATTTAGTTCATCATAGTTAGACTATGGAATTTTCTTTATCCCAGCATGTTTGGTGTTGTTTTTTTCGAAGAAACTGACCATGCCTCTCAACTACTTGCACTGGTTGATTAGCTAATTGAATATTGTAATTCTTTTATTTCATACTCTAGCCTATACGGGTTCGATAGTATAAGCATTGGAGTAGGAAAGTAAATAGATTTTCTGTATCATATCATCTTCTGTGATTTGTTTACACATAAAGAGAGTTTTGTTTTCAGACAAAATATTTCGTTATTAAATTCATTGACCCTTTTGTAGTTTGGTAAGTGGATTTCTTGCCACAAAATAATTAATTTTGAAAGTAGAGAGTTATCTATTATTCCAAAATTTCTTTTATGGCAACTCACAGTTCATCAAGGTATCCTTTAACTAAAGAATACTTTCAAAGTAAGTTAGGATAAACTTTGACTTTGCTGGACGATTCTTTGTCCTTAGGGTCGGTGAATGGCATGATTTGTGGAAATATTTTTTTTCAAATGTGGTACTCAATTTCTTATGAGTCCAATAATTCAAATTGAGTACGAGTTGATTTAGTCATTTTCTTATAAATTAGATTTCGGGACCATATATCACAAGTTTTTCAATACTTTGTAAAATTACTTTATCACGTAGTTGATTTATCCACGAATTTCCTTTATCATGGACATGCATAATTAATCATTAAGAAAAATGCATGGACAAAATAATGATCAAGTTCATAATCTATCTGACAAATAAGCTAATTTGTGATTTCTAATCATAAAACTCGCAATAGGCAAAAATAACTGAATGCGCAACTTTAAATTACATGAGAATGTAGAAGCATATCAAACACAAGTGGACTTTGTAAATATTATTCAAACAGATAAAATTCCATTATTGCCAAAATTGTACAATATTGCTTTAGATGCACACATAAATTTAATCTCAATTTGCCAAAAACTATAGTAGTATCTAATCTGGGAAACATATATTTATGCAATTTCTCATGCTTAAATTTCAATAAGTATTTAATTCATCAAGTATAAAAGAAGATCGCCAAAGACAACACATCTTGTCATTGTAACAATTATTTATTTCACAAAATAAGGTACTCGAGTTACCTTGCAGGAAAGACACAATTCTTTCCTATGGTACTTCTCAAATTATGCAATGAGGTTAGGATCGTGAATTGTGTGCCACCTTCTTCTTAGTCATTCTCCACACCAATATGGATACACTAATGCTCAAACACACCAATCAAATATATATTAAAAAGCAATTTGTAAATAACAATAATAGCTTCCAATATAAGAATCAGTACAGTGCAATTATTCCCAAATCTCAATTGAATCCATAATTATATCTTGCAATTTTATGAGCATCAACACAATCTATAAACGAGTCGTAATATATTTGTTGTGACAAATAAAGACTTATGTTTATATATTCATAATTGAATAGAAATAGTGACACATGATTTAAATGCAAACAGTAGATATATGATATAATTGTAATGGCAGTAATTAAATAGTGATTTGTGCCTATTGGTTTCTTATTGTGATTCTGGCACTTTATCTATCGTCCCTGTTCTAATATAGAAATCATCAAAATACACTAAACAAACGTGAGAGAAAAAGAGTTCCTGACCATAATTGAACTTTGGTGAGTTTGACTACATATATAGTTCCGTTCCGCAGATTGTGTCTTCCGACCCCTCTCTTAATTCAAGTGCTAAAAAAGAGAGATTCATATCTCATGAAACGATCACTCAAGGAGGAAAAAATATTAAGAAGAAAGCGTTTGTTCCTCCATCATCTCTGAGTCTGTGAGTTTGTTCGTCAATTCGTTGGCTGGTTTATATTTTGTTTTGGTAGGGCGTCGTGCTGATAACGTGTAAAAGTAAAACGAGAAGAATAAATAGAACAGAAAGAAAAAACAGAAATAGATGGAAAGCGAAAAAACAGAAATAGATGGAAAGAGGTGTATATTATTTCACAAGAAATGTCTCTTATATAAGTATACACTGTAGGGGATAATTGGACTACAATGTCCCCATCCGGATGTGGCATGAGACATCCTCAACGTATTTCATTTTATACTGGATGGCCCATCCCTCCATATCCGCACTCTATTACCTACCTTACCTTTTACAATTTCCAGCACACCTTTTACAATTTCTAATACATTTTACAATTTCCAATACACATGCTACCTTACTATGTCCTTAAACTAAAATACCTTTTTGAATGTTCCGTCCTACGTATCACTACATCCAAATTCAATTATCCCCGTAGGATTTTATGTATACAGAATATCATGAAACGCCTAAATTGCCCCTCAATCAATTACTTTTGATGAACACACTAATGTATTTTTCCTTCGACAATCATTCATATTTCCCGACACTATTCGTTTATTTTTTCTCTACAAAAATAAAATTTAAATCACCTTTTTGACGGTACAATCACCTTTTGGTCTTTGCCACCGCCAATCAATCGACCTCTGCTGCTTTTCCCTTTTGCTTTCTTCAGACTCAACCAGTATTTACATTCGTATGTATTCAAATCCTATATATAAACCTGAAATTAATCAATATACATATATACTGACGTTTGTATCAGATCTACGCCATACTTTATCTGCAGCAGTTCCAATTTAGGTCATCTATCGATCTTCCTTCGTATCAATTATTGATGGGTTTAATATAACTCGATTGATCGTTTTTTGTGGATATTAGGTTCCTTGAAGGAAAAACTGAAATTTCGACGACAATATGGAATCATCATCAAGCGCAGCTACAGAATTTGATTATTTGTTCAAGCTGTTAATGATAGGAGATTCTGGGGTTGGAAAGAGTAGTCTTTTGCTGAGTTTCACGTCTGATGCTTTTGAAGATCTCTCGCCTACCATAGGTACTTCAATAATCCTCACATATAGTTTGATCACATTATGTTTGATTTCAGTTTACCGTTTGATGTTCTTTTAATGGTCATGATGATTACATTGAGCAATTGTTGGTTTTGCATATACTAATTGACAAAGCTAATGCCTGGGTTCTTTTTTGGGTAAATCGGATGTAGTTGTAATCTTATGTTTGTTGCCATTGTACGTTCTATTATATACTGTCTGGAGAATAAGGTTTTGACAGTTTTGTAGACTTCTAAATCATGTGTGTCTATAGTTGAAGATTTTGGATGTTAAAGAAAAATCCTCCTTCTGAAACTGTTGGTGGATGCTTGCTCAGTTCCTTGCACAAAGTAAGAGAAACAGCCAAAACTTATACGATTCATGTTTCTTGTCACCAAGCGAAGCAAATGAAAGCACTTAGTCTAATCAACCCTGGTTTTTTGCGGGTGGGGGTTTGGGGGTTGGGGTGTTTGTTGAGTTCCTTGCCATTACTTTCCACCATTTAGTGCCAAAGATTGAGTGGATAATAATTGTGTTCACTGTGGAGGGAATTGAACTTTGTGTTTTTGTCGTGCAGCTTGATTGTGGTTATTGTTGAATGTTTGTTATATACTCAAGTCCTTCAACATTGGTTCTCACATTTCAATTTTAAAAAGGAGTTTTGTCTATAAATTCTCATGTTTTGCAGAAATATAATAAAAAAGAAAGAAAAAAAAAAAGATGAAAACCATGTTATCTAGCCAAGCATCCAGAACTTAAAGTCCATGTATGATGTTGGATGATTATGTCGATAACAATTTCTTTTCCAGTGTGGAGATTATTCTTCCTAATAAACTTATGGTATTTAGCATTTTAATGTCCTGTGTCTATCTACAGGAGTTGATTTTAAGGTGAAGCATGTCACCATGGGAGGGAAGAAATTGAAGCTTGCAATATGGGACACTGGTAAGTGATAGGAATGGTGCCACGTCATGCTTTTGCAAAGCGACGGAGAGAAACGAAGTGAAAAAGTTTTATAACTGTCTAGTTCTTTTCTGTCCTTCAACATCTGTCCTGAAGCCCTATTCGTTTTCGGTTCATATTTTTTATATCTATTGTAATGATGCAGGCCTCAGTTCTCTCCCCCCCCCCCCTTCTTTGGGTTGATAGCTTCTCTTAGCGTGCTTTTTGCTAGTTTATATAAAGCGGTATATTTTTTATGAGTGATAAATTGATCTAACTTCTGCTTTTGCAGCCGGACAGGAAAGATTTAGGACTCTGACTAGTTCATACTATAGAGGAGCTCAAGGAATCATCATGGGTATGCTGAGATTTTCGTTATGATGGCTTGTTTGCTCTTGTACTTTGTTCTTATGCCTGATAATCAGCCTGTATTTGGATGCTGTAGGTTAACTTGAGATACATTATTATCTGTTGCTATAGCATCTTAATTATGAATATGAAAAGAAACGTGAATGTTAGAGATAGACACGCAGGTTAGGCAGTTAACAATAGATGCACCAGAAAGAAACTGAGGGTAGGGATGAGAAGATTAGAGGAACGTGCGTTGGGAGGTTTGGACATGTAAAGAGTCTTTAGGCGTCCTAGTATGGTGTATAGAAAGCAGAGAACCATGAACTCAAATTCAAAAGGGGAACGGTAAGACCCAAAATGACAAGAAATTCTATACCTTAATATAAATTAGAACATGTGTTTTTACCAAACATGATGGCAGTGTATGATTCTTATAGCCGAATCCACATAGGTTGTTTGCAAATACTTGAAATAAGTACTTTTGAGATTTTGGTTTCAAATAATCTTGTATGGGTGTTTTAGGTGACAGCTTATGCTTAAATTTAAGCTGATTAGGGGCCAAAAGCTGAAAGCTTGGAATTGTTGTTTCTTACAGTAACTCGTTTTAATCACTTCCTCAAAAGCAGAAGCAACCTCAAACACCCCCGTAGTGAGACAAATGCTTAGATTCTTGTTGATACTAACTGCTGATGTTATGTGAGGGCCCTCATCGTAAAGATCAGATAAAATAATTTTCAGTTTTTTGCATCAGAGTGATTCTTTACTAGCACTCGGCTCTTTTACTTGCTCACCCCAATATCCATTTGTTTGTGAGACAGTTTATGATGTCACCCGGCGAGACACCTTTACAAATCTATCTGATATTTGGGCCAAGGAAATTGACCTCTACTCGACGAATCAAGATTGTATCAAGATGCTGGTGGGCAACAAAGTTGACAAGGTATTTCCTCTTGTAAGCAGTATAAGCAGTTTATAAGGTATCATTGGAGTATTGTTAACCATGATAAATATAATGGAAATTTCACATGTGAGGTGTCCCAAATTGAAGTAATGAAGGAAGAGAGACCTATTTATAAGCCTAGGGGTAGTTAGTTTCTCCTACACATATTGGGTATGCTTCATGTCACCATGTGTTGGGCTGTATCAAGTCCTCCAAACTTAACAAACCTGATCTTCATCTTCTAAAAGATTGGTTAGATCACATCCTTTTTTTCCTTTTTCTTTTCCCTTCATTTAAGTTTTAGATTTGCTTGACAGTCTTTCTTTTTGTGATTCTTCACATTGTTGCCTGCATAAACCTACACTGTTGTTGTATTGTGCTTTCGTTAATCATGTATCATTGACATCTTTTGCAGGAAAGTGAAAGGGTTGTGAGCAAAAAAGAAGGAATCGACTTCGCAAGGGAGTATGGGTGCCTCTTCATTGAATGTAGTGCCAAAACTCGTATCAACGTGGAGCAGTGTTTCGAGGAACTCGTCTTGAAGGTTAATAATTTTGGATATTTACATCGTTCGCTTTTGACTCTGTTTTGTTATATTTAAGGATAATTACAAAAAGCACTCGAGTTTTAGCCTAATTACGGAAAAGAAGAACAACAAAGAAAACAAGCTTTCTTTCTATCTTTTAACACCACTTTGACATTTATTTGTCCTTTTCCCTACTGTGCACCTGTTAAAGAGCCATTGCAAGAAAAACACAAACCACAATGCAAGGGGGGTATTTGTAATATGTAAACCATAATACGGTTATTATGTAAATGAGATAATTACCTATATTAATGCTCTCGTTATCGTCTTATGTCTACAGATCTTGGAGACTCCTAGCCTCTTGGCTGAGGGATCAGCTGGTGTGAAAAGGAACATCTTCAAACAGAAAGCTCCCGATTCTGATGCATCCGCTAGTAGTTGCTGCTGAATTTCTTTATCGCCCTTTGGCTCTCAGTTTCCTTTTCTGTATTTAAGCTGCCTTTTTCGCCCGTTTGATCCACAAAGCGTGTGCAATCGTTCTGTGGCATAAATATCATATATCAGTTCATTTGTTTGTCTAACAGGACTACGTTGCTTGATTTCACCTTATTTACCATAGATCCAAGATTTTCAAACCTTGTGTAATTGCATCTATCTATGTAGTGTCTGTTTTGTCATTAAATTCCTGTTGCAGTTGTTGCAGTTCTACTTTCCGTCAGAATGATTGGTTATAAAAGTCATCTGCTTTAATTGATAGAACTAATCATCTAACCTCAGATAAGAAACCACACACGCTGACACTCTCTGTGTGGATGTAACCGATCCTCTTAAACTTTTGGTGTGTTCGCTGTTGTGCTAGACGAAATACAATGGCCTTTACGTTGTGTTTCAGACGCAGAAAGAGGAGGAAAAAGGAAGGGAGTGATGAAATGGCACAGGAAGAATGTGATGTTTCCTGATATTAGGTGGTTTTGAAAAGATTGTTCGAACTCAGTTCGGCAAAAATCATCAAATAATACTTAGTTTACTAATATTTGACAAGATATAGCGTTCGGCCTAAGTTCAAATTTGACAAGTAAGAGTGAGCATAAAAAGGTTAAACTACCTGGTTTGGCTCACTTGATTTGATTATAGCATCAAGATTCAAATATTTATATGCCACAAGTTCTATTCACAGCCTTTTAGCGCTCAAAGAATTTCGCGTAATAATGTTTTCAATATGCCTTGGTTTGTTTACTGTCCTTATCGTCAACGGCAACTTAAAAATATGTTTTCAAGTGAACTTAAGAAATACTACCTCCTTTTTTCTTTAAGTTTTGTGAGATGTTTATAAATAGCTGTCTTTTTTTTTTTTTTTTTCATATTTCTTTCAATATTACCCATTACTAATTAGAAAGTGATGTTATATAAAGGAAAGATTGGTATAATTTTAGAAATTTGAGTAAATAAAGGAGAATTAATTGAAGATTTGATTGTCAATTTTACTCACTTCATAATTTTATAAACCCTAAACTAAAAGACCAATTAAAAGGAGTCAAAGGTAGTAATTTATTAATTGACTCAAGAGCGGAGAAAAAAATAATGCATTTAAATCCGTGGATGTTCGCTAGAAAATGCAAGGTCAAGCACGTAATTGGAGCATGCTCCGTGTGAAAATTTCAATTATACCCGCATTAAAATAGTGTAATATTTCTTTATGAAAAGCTCAAAAATCTTTTCTACCGACTATTAAGAGAGAGACTATAATACCCTTTGAATCTGTTTTCGTCTCGTCCAATCCTGAGTAGAAAAGCATATGTTTCCTATCCAAATTGTGGAAGCAAGAAAGGTTTTTCCCATCTTTGTTTTCTCATTCCCTCCATCATGAAACCCCCATGTCTCATCTCTCTATCTTTTTTCTCCTCCCCCCTCTCTCCAGTCTCTATCGTGTAACATTTTCACAATCGATTGCGTTTTTTTTGCTTTGTTCTATCTTGATTGCTTTCACGATTGACCTGTTATTCTTTCTTCCCTTTTCACGACTACGTCAAATAAAACATACTTACACGATTGGTCAGCTGAGCCACATTAGTAAGGATAGTTTAAGTGCGAGTAAAAAACGAGTGATATAATAGCAGGCTGAAAAGAGTTTCCCTATTTCTAACTGGTTACAGTAGATTTTCCCCTAGTTATATGTGGGCACAAGATTACATGGCTATAAAAAGCAGCTGCATCTAAAATCTGCAGATATAATGACAACACATCAATAATATAGACATATTAATATGAATACACGGTGTATTAGCAAGGGTAGAAAAAACAATCTTTATTCCAACCAAAATTTTCAACTTATCTAGGATACAAGAAAATCAGGGGGAGGAAACAAATTAAATCAAACCTGTGCTCATACTAGGTAACTGTTTTCCCAGTAAAAGATTGAAAATTCTATAAACTCCTCCAGATTTAGAGTATCAGTTTACTCTGTCACACATATCGAGTCCGCAACAAAAGCAAACTCCTTTTGAGACAGCAAAAAGAAAATCTGTAACAGAAAGTGAATAATGTGATCTTGTCTGTTCATGGACATGTAGCCTCGAATCGAACAACTATACAGGTTATATTGTCTGAGCTCCCCTTCCCATAAGCTTCCTCTACCAGCTTTCTTGACGCTGCTTCAGCATCTGCTATATCTTTCACGATATTCACAGCATCCTGGTTCAAAAACGAGAATTACAACGTCTCAGCACAGGAAATATTGTGTGAAAATGATGTGCGTGCAGACAGTCTAGATTGCTTATCCAGATCAATGACAAGTAGAGGTGGCAAATCAGGCAAATAAAGTATCAGGGCTGCCAGAAAATTGGCCACATAGTTACATCAGACCAGGCCACACAGGCCCAGATTATATGGGCGTATCTCAATCCTATTACTGGGCTGCCTCAACTTGCCACCTCCAACTGTAAATTATGCAACAAAGGGGGAACCTTTGGAAACTTCAGTAACGTAGTAAATGGAAACTTACAAGCATATAATAGTATTTGCAAATTGCATAGGTCAGACTTGAGATGACTATGATATAATTCAATCGAGTAATTTTAAAATTTTGGACACCTACAGAAACTATCTTGTTGCAGATAACAAAGGGTGTTGGGGCTAACCTTGTTTGATAGCACGTTCCACAGTCCATCGCTTGCAATTATAAGGAACTCTATACCATCGATTTCTTCTTCCTAACAAACAATGGCTAAAATGTGACTCGATTTCTCCCAAAAAGATAAATAAATGTTAGACAGATAAGTAAAACTTAAGAAAAACTAAATCCAATCAACCTAAAGGAGTCAAAGTAGCACCTACTTCACATAAATTTCAGACCAATTTTCATAAAATGCTCTCTTTCGAGGACATTGATCAAGAAAACATATTAACATGGAAATAGAAATTACTTGACTGGTAGTGATAACTAAACTGAAATCATATATTTTGGTTCTTAGCATCATATTCTTGAAATAGTGGACAAATAATGGAATAAATATAGCTGAGATTGCTGGAAAAGAAAGCATATTACTAATAACAAAGAAAATTTCACAGAGAAAACAATACCTTGATTTCAGGCTCAGCCACTACAAATGGTCTTAGTAATTTATCTCCAAACGCACGAGAAACCGCAAGAACACCACCAACCCGCCATGTTCCTGATGAAGAGAAGATAATAAGTTTCCATAGACTACATTTGAACTCAGGAATTCAAATATTGCAGCGCAACTTAACTAAATTGGCACTATGAAATTTAATGTGAAAAAAATCTAACAGAAATGACAATATTAAGTACCTGCCCAAACAATGAAACCACCAGCCTTTTCAATTCGTTCACGCTCATCAGACCTATCAGGCTTGTGGTCAATCGATAACGGAATAGCTACAGAAACAGAAAAACGTAAAAAAAGTGAAAGAAGCGATGTATAGAACAAATATATAGAATTAAAAAAATGTGGTTAAGGCAAAGGGCAAAGAGACCACTAATATGTCAGCAATACATAACTATCGCAGCAAATCAGAACACAAGCTGGATCACAAATCAGCATGAAACATAGTTCATCATCAATAAAAAGATTTCGTGTATTAGGATTGATTTATAGAAATGCATAAAATAACAATATCATAGTACTAATTCATTAAAAGGTATGTGTTCTTACCATAGAATTCAGAAGTGCATACATTAGAAAAAAAAAAAAAAAAAAAAAAAAAACCAAAAAACAAATAAAAAAAAAAAAAAAAACTGATAGATCCCAATAAAAAGTATGCTAAAATATGTTGAACCAACTAAACTTTGTTCCAACTTAGTCGATCCAACTTTGTGAAATTCTGACGAAATTACTTGGTGATTCAGAAGATACGTTGCTATTGCTTGGAATATTAAATAAAATTGGTCTCCCCATTTTACCATCCAGATCATGTATCCGACTGACATTTGGGTTGAAGATTTGGGTAGCAAATCAGGGGGTTGACCAAATTAGGTAAGTATGAACTCATGCAAGTGTTTTGAGTAATTGAAAGTGAACCTAAATCAACGATGGAAGTTTCGATTACTAAAATTTATTGTGTGAGGCATATTTCTCAAATTTCCTTTCTGATAGGTTTTCAAATAAAGAAAAACCGGAGATAGAATAAACAATGAAGTATTGATTTCACAATATATTGGTTCATACGTCATAGCTTTTATCGGAGATGTTAAATGCAAAAGCATGCTGCCTATTTGTAGAACCAGCGGAAATTCAAGCGAATTATTACATCAGCAATCCTATAACGTGTTGATTCTAGAAACAACCTATCAACTGATGACACCTGTACATAAACAACAGATTGGATAAGTAGGCCGTGAATAGTGGACAACATTCGTGTATGCGAGATGCAGAGTCCATATGACGTAGCTCAATATACTCAAAAAACATTAAAAGATAAAATAAAGATTACATCATTTAGGGAAAGCTGGAAAAAGTCTAGCTGCAAGAATGGATCAAACCTGAACCAGCTCTAGAAGCAACAATTCTAGAATCACCCACATTCGCCGCAAATATTTTATCTCGTACAAGGACAGCAGTTGATGCAGTCGAACCTGCGTCTTTCTGCTGGCCTTTTTCTGCGTTAAGGTACTCAGTATCTGTTTGTTTGAAAGCTTCAACTGCAATCAAGAACTTGTCCTATTACACGATATACCATTTCAATTATTTTCAATATCATAATTATGCATAGTCATTGAATCTTGAATTTCATACCAATAGCTGACTTCGTATCTTTTATAAAATCGGGATGGCATCTTAGATTATTGAAGAGATTATTCTTAAGGTATTCTGCAGTTCTGAACCCACCATGCCCTGATATTGAATATGAAAACCATAAGAAATAAGAAATCTGGAAATCAGGTTACAAAATAAATGTATTTCTACTTTCTTTATAAAGACATCATATGTTTAGAAACAAAAATAAATTGAAAATGTTTTTTGTTCGATCAGATTGAGGAAGAATAAGATATCAGATGTTGTGCAGCGTTACGTACCATCATAAACACCGAAAAGGGCAACCATCTGACCTTCAACTTCTGATATTCGTATCTCGAAATAATCTTCCATTGATGCACGTTTACCCTTGAAACTGGAATATCCATAACTAATCCTTGCATTTCTATCTCCGGTGAGACAGCTGCAATTTAACAGTATTTATTACATATCAAAAAAGAGATTATTTCCTTTTTTAAAAACACAATCTGCTGCTAGATTTCTCACTCAATGCATTGATCTATTATAGACAATTTTTTTTTTATCAAAGTTACAACTTTTCAAATTTTGATTTTCAAAATCAGCAAAAAAATTACCCAACCACATATCAATTATCGGCACCCCGTACCATAATATATATAAATAACTAATCTCCATTATACAATAATGAATGCAAATTGGGGTAATTAATAAGGTCGAAAATGCACCTGATTCCACCACCGCTGTTGAGGCCATCGGGGCTTTTAGATGAAGCAACCTTTAAGATGGGCGGTGATTCTTCTCGAGGCTCCGGCGCGGGGTCGGCGGTAGGGGGAGAGGATTGTGGCGGCGGTGGTTGGTGGTTTGGTTGATCAGTTTTCATGGTACAGTCAGACATATTTAGTTAAATAAATATAAATATTAGTTGATTGAGGCTGAGAAGAAGATCTTCAATCATTCATTTATATGTCGTCACTCACTCACTCTCTCTCTCTCTCTTCCTCGATTGTAGTTTTGCCTTTTTGGATGGGAAACAACGTTCGACCTGAACTGGCTCATCCTTAAATCAGTTACGACTACACGATAATGCAAATTTTTATTTCTTTTCTTTCAACACTTTATAAATTACTCACTTTCTTTTTATTTCTGTGTTAAATTTTCATTATATAGGAGTATATATTACTTCATTCGCCCTTTAAAAAAGAGCATCGATTTTAGAAAATTTCTTATATATATATATATATCTCGTTTTCTTAATTTAACTAAAAAAATTATATTTTTATTTTACAAATTATTAATATATGATTGCATTTATCAAATTAAAAGAAAAAAGGTTCTATAGAGAATTGATAATTTTTGTACATTTATTAAATTAATTAAAAATAAAAAGTTACATCTTTTTTAACATGACTATTTTTATAGGACGAATAGGGTATATATCATCATCAAGGAAACAGGAGAAAGAGAGTTGAAAAACTTTTAGCGAACATATTTACATTTGCTCAAGAACTCATTTTTTAGTACGAATTTTTTTTTTCTTTCTATGCTAATAGAATAATATATTTATACTATTGAAGTATATTTTATCCCTCATTTATGTTGGTGAATTTTTTTGTTAACTTGTTCTCGAGTATTTCAAAGTTCAAACTTTCAGTTTCAAGGCTGTTATGATTTCCGACAATAACTCCTATGAACTTCTTTAATGTGTTGAATTTTGATCTTGACTTTAAAACATATAGAAGAAGTCACACCACCCATTTAGTTTTTTATTCCTTCGTTTTCTACTAGTACGTACCCGTGCATTGCACGGAAAGATCTTTTCGAAATGACATTATAATTTTAGTCCAAAATATTATTGATCATAATTAACTACATACAATTAAAATATAATATGATCACTGCAAAAATATAAATATATTTACTCATGAAATATATACTACGATGATTCGATGACTTAATAACATAACATGAATACACCAAATATCTACCATGGCATGAATTTGAAATAAAACGTAAACATAACTACTACAAATTCTGAAATACTTCCTCATAGACAACGTTTGTGGTAGTCTCTTTTTCCGGATCCTCGTCATCACATATTAAAATTTTCATGCTCTTTCAATTCGTGACGCGAGAGACAACAACATACAACTAGCCATGACAGAACACGAGTTTCTTCAAGAATAAACCAATATGACTAAGTGATTGGCCCTCACTTTTGCTTATCGACATCACAAAAGAAACGATAAAAGGAACTTGTTTCCTCTGAAATCAAAAAGACATTCTTTTATCAGAATGAGTCACATAAAGCTGAGGGATGAGAACTTTCACACCAGTATTATCCCCTGATTTAACATTTGCCTCGACCACGTGATTACCAAGTTTTGTAATCACCAGTCGAGTACCATTGCACAAACTAAGTGAATGGTCTATGTTTCGCAACAACATAACCGGTGTACCAATTTTGAGTTTTAATCGTGATTAGGCAGCCCTGGACATTTAATTGAACTAAAAAATTCAGGGGTGTGAAGATCACGCAGAAGATCCAAATTTGCATACCGTATCTGAACTTAACAACGTCCTACCTTGGGAAGTGTTTTTTTAAGTCATATATTATTAATGGACTCCACAACATTAAGCGTTGGTGCCAATAAAGCTCTACCATGTCGATATGCAGTATCGTCACCTACTGTACCAAAATCAAGATACGTGCTCTCAACAATCGTCGCAATAGGATTTTCACCACTATGTAGCATTAACTTCCAGGATGTCAATCTCCACTTCTCCATTATTTGGACCACCAATAATGCCATCCTCTATACTTTCTATCCATTCCGAAAATGCTCATAGCTCATGTCCTTCGACATCATTAAGAAGGTTCTGCTACCTTATGTTCTTCATTAATCAGCATCGGAAGGGGCTTTCGAGTGTCTGAGGAGTGACACTGAATATGAAGGACCCAAGATGCCTGTGGATAAAGAACAAGTGATTGAGAAAGAGCACTTAGAAGAAGAGAGTGCTTCTCAAGAGAAAGAGAAAGAGCCAGAGTCAATTCCAACCAAGGCTACTAATCCTAGGTCACTTATCATTGAAGATGGCCCAAAATATGTATCTCCACTTCCCTTCTCTCAAGCATTTCGAAGGAGGAAGGTCGACGAGCAGTTTGTAAATTAAGTTTTTTTATATATTCAAGAAGATACAAATCAACATCCATTTTGTTGATGCATTGCAACAGATGCCAAACTATGCAATGTTTCTCAAGGAAGTGATAGCAAGGAAGCGAAAGCTTGAGGATTATGAAACTATTAACTTGACAGAGGAGTGCTGCATCGCGATTCAAAGAAAGCTACCATTGAAGCGAAAAGATCCATGTAGTTTTACAATTACTTGTAAGGTAGGTAATGAAGTTTTTGAAAAAAACATTATGTGATCTAGGCGCTAGCATTAATCTTATGCCATTATCTATTTTTGAAAAATTAGGAATAGGCACAATAAAACTCACTACAATCGTCCTTTAAATGGTTGATCGATCTTTGACTAGGGGTGGATCGGTACGGTATACCGTACCGAAACACCGATACCGAATACCATACCGAAATTTTCGGTATAGCATAATTCATACCGAAACCGTACCGAAACTTTCGGAATACCGAATTCGGTATACCGAAAGTTTCGGTATAGAATTTGGTGATACCGTACCGTACCGAAAATTCGGTATGCCGAAATGGATATACGGTAACGGTATTACCATTTTCATACCGATTTGTTTAATACCGAAAATACCGAACTTTATTTATACCGAAATTGCCGAAAAAATACCGAAAATTTACTAAAATATTACATCAAATTAGTGTCAATACAACAAAAGATTAAAACAAAAGTAGTCTGATAAGTGAACCATAAAGTCCAAAAAATATTCCATCAAATAGAAATCACAATAAAAGAACAACCAAAACAACTTGGGGTCACTACAACAAAGCGCACAAACAAATTAAGTCAAGGATTGAAATCCTTATTTAAAATCCACTTCGAAGCTATCTTCACTTCAAATCCTTGGAAATGAACTACCTGCATTTAATAAAATTCATATAAACTTACTAGAAAAAACTCAAATGGCAAATCTATATTAATCAATGATTATC
Organism: Ajuga chamaepitys; assembly: GCA_958295605.1. NCBI lineage: Eukaryota > Viridiplantae > Streptophyta > Magnoliopsida > Lamiales > Lamiaceae > Ajuga > Ajuga chamaepitys. The sequence goes on from OY282499.1 coordinate 9,137,655, forward strand.
AATCCAACACAAGTCAACTTAAGCGAGTTATTCTGACGAATGCCACACAAAATTCATATTAATCAATATCAATCAAACAGAAGTCAACTTAACCTTGACAATGGTATAATACCACATAAAGAAACTTAATTGTTCTAGAGTATGTTGAATATAGTGAGAATCTCAATAAGTGATGTAATGCCACTACACAACAATCATAAATCAACTTCTCATATGCAATTACACTTTTAAACTACTCCAGCTAAGCCTGTTTTCATACTTAAAAAAATATATTACCTTAAAATGCTCCACATCCAGCAGATTAAGATGTGGTAAACAAACTCAAACACAAGTCCCTAAACCGTAGTTAGGGGTAATTAGTCCAAACTCATTCAATTATTGTTGATGCCACTTTTTAATAAGAAGTGTTAAAGGAGTCCTAATTAGTACAAAGATCAACGGAATAGACCAGCATAAGGCTTGTACACAATGGCAAACAAAACCACAGCCTCATAGCTTCCATTTGAATATTGAGTCAAGAAGAACTTCTATGTAGTACAGTGTGAGCTAAATGGACACCATTGTTGCAGGTAAGGCAAAATCGCAAAGCAAACAAAGGAACTTTTGTCTGAGTTCTAGAGCTATAGCTTCGAGGAACATATTTCTATATGACAACAAATTTTTCTTTGAATAAGCTATTTATGGCTAAGTCATTTCACAAGATTGTGGATCAGACATTCCCCCAGGGATCCAATATGCAAGGCCAAGCATGATGATTGGTCAGGCTTTGCATTTCCTAGCTGACACCCTGACAAGCAAATGGACTAATGGATTTAAACATTCCCTTATCATATAAACCTCGAGCAAGTCGGGCCTATTGAGTTTCAAGACAGACCAAGACAGATAACTAGCAAGAGTTTGCAATCAAGACATCAATGCAAAACGATATATAGATGTAATTTGTAATCACAAAGAAAGTAATTACCAATTAAACCTAATATTTATAACCTCAATCCTGAAGAAGGAACATTATTATAGAACTATATGGACAACTTGATTACACTGAATAGTTCACCTTGTTTCTTTCAGTTTTTTTCTTCTCCAATATGAATAAAGCTTACATACAGAAAACTGAAGCAAGAAATTGGTTATGCAGAATCTTACAGTGCGAGGAAGATGATGTCGAAGAGCTGGCGGCGGAGCAAGCGGCGGAGCGAGTGACGCGAGCGGCGGAGCGAGTGGCACGAGCAGCAGAGCGATTGGCGCGAGCAGCGGAGCAATTCGACGGAGCGAGCAGCGGAGCAAGCGGCGGAGCGAGCGGCGGAGCTAGTGGCGGAGACGGTGGAGAGGAGCGCGGGCTGCGCGGCTAGGGTTTTAAATTTTTAATGTTGTGAGTGAGACTTCAGAGAACTGAGAATCAGAATCAGAAATGAGTGAAATTAAACGTAACTACTAACTCTCACTAATACTATTCGGTATATACCGATTTTTACGGTATATACCGGAATACCGTTAATACCGATGAGTTCGGTATATACCGAAATACCGTACCGATTTGCTTCGGTATTCGGTATATACCGAAATACCGAAAATTTGACATTCCTATACCGATACCGTACCGAAAATCTTCGGTACGGTACCATACCGTACCGAAAATATCGGTATACCGAAAATTTCGGTATTTTCGGTATTTTTCGGTATGGTACGGTCGGTATACCGAAAATTCGGTATTTTTCCCCACCCCTATCTTTGACTTATCCAAGGGGCATTGTAGAGGATGTTTTATTATAAGTTGGCAAACTTATAATTCCAGCAGATTTTGTAGTCTTAGATATGATGGAAGATAAAGAGGTTCCTTTAATTCTAGGTTGTTCATTTTTAGCAACGGGTAGCGCGTTAATAGATGTAGAAAATGGGGGATTAACTTTGAGGATAAATGTAAAACCCCAACCCCGCAAGTAGGTGAATGGTTGCTACTAAAATATACTTCTATTTTATAATATTTATCAGCAGAATACCTTTATAAAAAAAATACGAGTTAGAAATTTTTATGTATAATTAATTAAACTATTCTTGACATAAAAGCCAACTCGTATAAACCTAAAATCATCATATACCTTCATCATATCATTAGAGATATAAATTTCAATTTAAAAATTCTCAAAAGCTTAAATATTTATAACTTTAGCTTAACTGAAATAATTTAAGTACTTTCTCTACTTCAATATTTAAACTTAAAATTACTTTTACTTAACTTTAATTATTCTTCTTATTGGGAACTTGCTCGCGCCAGCTAGATTCCCTACCATCCATAGGACCTGAAAATGTTTAAAGTATAGCATCATGAGTTATGCGACCCAGTGGGAAAACTATGTAAGCAGTTACACTAAATGAAGATGCACTATAATAAATACATTTTTGACTTAGGAGCCCATCTTATGACTCAAAAGCCATATTACGTGAGTAAGGAGCCAATCTTACAACTCCAAAGTCTGAATAGGAGTCCTTCTTACGACTCGAAGTCATATTGTTAAGATCACTTAAGAGCCAATCTTACGACTCTAAAGCGTTTGAATTATAAGCAAAGCTTACGACTCAAAAGCCTTACTCAAAAGCTCATCTTACGACTCGAGAGCAATCATATGCCCGAAGGCGAACATATAACCACAATACAAATTCAATAGTATAAATGCTACATAGTTACCCATTTTTCATGAAGACTTTCTTGGACTGATGTAGATGTTCTTTGATTGAATTACTTTTAGAAAGCTCCAAGGTTGTCCGATCCAACTCGTAATGCACTCGCCGATTTGAGACCTTTAATCTTATAAGTTCCTTTATTATTATTATTATTATTATTATTATTATTATTATTATTATTATTATTATTATTATTATTATTATTATTATTATTATTATTATTATTATTATTATTATTATTATTATTATTATTATTATTATTATTATTATTATTATTCTCTTTGTCCTAACTTATTATATCTATTATAATTTTAGCACGTACATATAATTATTGCACATGTATATTTATACATTTAATCACATTTATAATATATTAACATAACAACATAATATGTATAGTAACATGCGTGTAACTTTACTAATTTATTAATATATTTATGTTCACATAATTCTTATAATTATGAACATTTACATATCTATACATCATATAATATAATTTAATATACTAAGATAGATCATTAAATCCATGTTTGTATAAAAATCTTCTATTATAGTTAAAAATAGCTAGTTTTAGGTTTCTGACTAGCCTGTCTTGTAAAATTCATTATAAATCATATATTTCATAAAAACCTCTCAAATTTTATATAAAATTCTAACTTTATATAATATGAAATAGTAAATCAGTTGTTTAAAAGGTGTAGGGAATAATTTATAAAATTCATTTTCTAGGAGCGAATTTTACTATTTTGTATATAAAATCAGCTTATTTTGTAAAATTCATTGAAAATCATTAACTTAACGAAATGCCTTAAAATTTTAACCACATATTTAGAATTTGGGACAACCACACTCCTTGTTTAAAGTTGAATTGTAGATTGTATAAAACTGGAAATGATAAACAGAGATGAGATAATTCAAACTCGGACAAAAATGAAGCCTGGTCAATTTTATCTTCAATCACAGCGGAATGAGTTTTATGCAATGCCTTTGAAGATCCTAAATTTGATCATACAAGAAACGGTCAAATTTACACTCAAACTAAATCTACATACTAAGCAACCCTCTTTTGAGAGAGGGATCACACAAAGTCTCACAACAAAGAATGTGAGAAGTATGAAGAAGTTAGCCTTCAACTTTTGGTGTGAAAATGTTTTGAAGAAATCCTAATCTTTAAACTCGGTCTCTTTCTTCTATTTTCCACACACGATCTTCTCTTGTCAGCAATATAAATATCCACCAGGAATGGCAGTTATCACCTGCAAGATAAGATCAAAGAACAATAATTGCCAATCTTCTAAAGGAAGACTTTTAGTTTGGATAAGTTTCCTATGCAGTTACATATGAAAAACTAAACTTATCCGAATACACACACATACTAAACATATAGAGTAAACGTACAAGGACAGCAAGGTAAAATTAGAAGAAAGATTAGAACGTGTTTCCCAGGGTGTTTCAACACAAGGTGAAACACTTAACAGAACACTGAAGGGGACAAATGTTCTAACAATCTCCCCTTTTTACCTTGCTGGCCAAAAATAAACAAATCAACACAACTATAACAAACATTGACAGAACTGCATTATCACACATAAAACATAGGACCACATAGCAAAACATCCAACTTAATGGGAGAGGTGAGAGGTCACAAACAGCTCCACTTTCTCCCCCTAAATATATCACCACAAAGCCATCATAAGGAAGAGTAGATATACCCCCCCTTAATCAGATTAGACCTGCACCAACCACAAAATACCAAATATACAAACATACATGTAAGATGTCCAACATCAAGAAACCACCATCACTACAAATTAATCAACCTTGGTACCACTGGTACCAACAATGTTTGTTGTGTCCACATTTCCATCATCATTGTCATTCCCAGCTTCATCCTCCTCCATATAATCACCACCAGTCAATCCTTCATCCCTTTCTCCCCCTTTTTGGCCTGCAAGCATGCTTCTTAAATCTCTCTCAACACTCCCCCAACAGGCTGCATCAATCTCAGCATTCCTCTTTCTTGATTTAGCCATCTGTATCCAGTTCAAGAGTTGCACGACTAGGACAGAGAATGTTTTTGCGTGTGTTACACCACCTGTAGCAGCACCTCCACTAATCACCTCTTCTTCAACTTGCTCCACAAGCTGTACATCCCTTATATGATGAGGGTTGAGAAGTTTTTGATCAATTGTGATGTCGTGGAGATCATGGGAGTGTTGAGCATTGGCTGAAACTTTGATCCTCTAATTTCGAAGCATCTTCCAAATAAGGCAGGGGAATGGAAGATTTTGTTTTTGTGTCTGTCTCTCTCAAAGTTAGTAATGGTATCGAAGACAAACTGGCAAAAATTGAATTTGACACCATTTATAATTCGGTACAAAAATTTCATCTGAGTCTTAGTGGAAACATTGTGATTGGTGGTGGGAACCCAATTAAAGCATCCAACCTTGTGAAGGATGACATACTTTAAGGTTAGAAGGGAGGCTGGAATTTTCTGGTTAATGAGCCAAGTATTCTTATGACCACCCGTGGCTTAGGCAATCACATGGTCTAGATCATGGAGTTCTTCATCTATATTATTTGGAGGGAAATGGAGAAAGTCATTGATGAGGGCAGGAGTAAACAACACAATTTTTCTCCTAAGATACACTTGTCCAAATCGATGATCATTTGGAGTTCTCATGCCTTTAGTCAAATTGCAATAAAATTCTCTAACAAGATCATCAGCAAACTGACGATTCAACTCTAGCGTCTTTCCTAGGTGTGCAGCTTCAATGATGAAAATGAGATCATATTTTTCAAAATGAGGGGTGTCAAGTTTTCATTCAGATATTACCTCTCTATTTTGAAAATAGTCCCTGTGTTTGAGTGCCTTCTCTGTATAGAAGTAGTTGTTGTACCCTCTACTAGCATTGAGTGTTGCAACACCTCTAGCAACACGTCTAGGCCTTATTGGTGGTAAGGCCTCCTCCTCACTGGAACTATCATCTCCTTGTGCACCTTCCTGCATGACCACATCCTCATCACTAGAATCATCGAATTCTGACTCAGTCTCCTATGAATCCTCATATTCTTTTTCTTCCTCTCCTTCTTCTCCAAAATCAGCATTTTCTTCAGACCCTTCTCCTTCGTCAGAATCCTCTTCTTCATCTTCCTCTGACTCAACATCTAATGTAGCATCAATTTCAGTGGTAAATTTTGTGATTTCATCATCAGGTGTTTCAGCAGGTGCTGGAACACTGGATCATTCTCCAACTTTCTCAGGGACTTTGCTCTTCTTTTTCACAGCTCGCATCCAGTCAGCCAGTGTCTGCTCCTTATCATAGCCTCATACCTGTTCTTCTATAGGGGTTTCTGGTTGTGGAACTCCTCTAGAGGATGATCCCTGGGGTATTGAATCACCTATAACACCATGTTCAGGACCCTTGCTTGAACTTTCGTTGGGAATATTCCCTTTCTTTCTGGCCTCTTCAGTGAACAACCTCTGGGCACTTTTAGTACGAACTAGAACCTCATAATCTGGATCCTCCTTATCATCATCCTTAAGATCAGAGGGCAATCTATAAGCTGGTGGAGGTTGTACCTTGGGAGGCCCTTTCTTCGTGGCTGGAGGCTTGTTCTCCCCCATTGTTGGTGAATGGCCCATTTGTCTCTTAGAAACCCTTTTTATTGGCATGGAAGTGGCTTGAAGGGCGTCTTGAATTAAGTCAAAAGTTGGTACACCATCTACATCAACTGGATTTTCATGATCCCCTGGCAACTGTGTGTTTAAATATGCTTCAAGAGGCACAAATTCCTCGATTGCCATATTAGGGTTTTCTTCAGAAATTCCAGACGGATCATGAACAGAGGGTGCTGTAGCACTGGAAGGAACATCGTTTCTTTGGGCTGCAGCATATTTAGATCTAATATCATGTGGATTTTGAGTAAAATGCCATTGATCAAGGGTGAGAAGTTTCTGCAGAGGTGGAAGAGGTAGCATGAGTTTGAGAAGAGAGTAGGGGAAAAATAGGGGATGTTTGCTTTTCTAAACTATCTTTGAAAGAAGTAATAATCCGGGCTATATCCTCCTCTAAATCCGACATTTTGATATCAATAAATCAGATTAAAAATAATGAACAAGCCCAGAATAATTAAGCACACGCAAACATTTATAAAAAATCTCGAAAAATAACTCCTCCTAACGTGTTCCACCACTCTAATTAACCTCCCCCAACTTCCATGAAAATAGGGATTAGGATAAGATCAAGTGATATACCATTTAATTAACAACTGCAGATATTTTTATTAAATATTTTTTAACAATAATAAAAATAGAGAATACGAAAATAAACTAAAATTAAAAAAAAAATTGAAATTATTTTTGTTATAAAATATTTTATTTTGTTTTTGTAACAACATCATTACAGAATTTGTAAATGGAAGTAAGATATAAGATGATTTATAAAAGTCAACCAGAAATGGTGTTTTATACAGTGATCCAACACTTGAAGCAACACCTTAGTGCAAGTGTTTTTCCTCCAAAGATAGAGAGAACTTGTCATTTAATTGCAAGTTACCTATAGACCATCATCACCAGAATCTAAACGTCATGAAAATCAGAAATGGATGATGATTTGGGTAAAAAGAAAAATGAACAAGGGAGTGTATAGATTACCCATTGAGATCAAGCTTCAACAGAATCATCTTTATTAGAATCTATCCTTCCAAATACAATTCTGTAAGGTAACAAGAAAGCACAAAAATAAAAGGAACACATATGTACACTAGAGTGTTAGAACACCCTATGAAACACTATATAATTAGATTATGTACAAACCAAGAGATTTCCTTAGGAAGGAGAATCACTCAAAGTCTAAAGCTTTAGTAAAAATATCTGCAAGTTGTCTTTCAGTAAGTATATGTTCTATGTTCACAACCTTCTTGTCAACCAATGTTCTTATGAAATGATGACAGATGTCAATGTGTTTTGTACGAGAGTGTTGTACTAGATTTTTGGTGATATCAATAGCACTGGCATTATCATAATACACCAAAAGACCATCACTATTAAGACCATAATCATCTAGCATTTGTTGCATCCATAATAGTTGAGCACAACAACTCACTAAGGCTATATATTCTGACTCGGTAGTGGACAAGGAAACACTATGACGCTAAGTTGTTTCCTAGGTAAAAAAATCCTCCTGAGGTACTCTTTCTATCATCTACATCTCCAGCCCAATCAACATCATAAAAGCCAACCAAATTAGTGTTGGAGTCCTTTGAATACCAAATTCCTAAGTCTGTGGTTCCACTTACATATTTTATTATTCATTTTACAGCATTTAAGTGGGTCACTTTAGGATCAGCTTGATATCTAGCACACACAGAAACATTATAACATAAATCTGGATGACTAACAGTCAAATAAACACACTCCCAATCATACTCCTATACAAGGTATTCTCAACACCTTGTGAAACATTGTCTTGCAAATTTTCGTTCAAGAACTCAAAGGAGTTTTCATTGATTTAGAGTTCACCAAATTAAACTTGTTGACCAGGTTCTTGGCATATTTTGATTGGCTAAAAAATGTTCCATTTTCATGTTGTTTAATTTGCAACCCAAGGAAAAAACTTAACACACCTACAAAACTCATTTCAAAAGATGTGGACATTTGATTAGTGAAATCTTTCAAATCCTTTTCACAAGTTGATCCAAAACAATGTCATCCACATATATTTGAGCAATAGTGATATGAGATGACCACTTCTTCATAAATAAAGTTTTATCAACATTGCCCCTTTGAAAACCAAGTGAAATGAGAAATTCAGTCAACCTATCATACCAAGCCCTAGGTGCTTGTTTTAATCCATATAAAGCCTTTTTAAGCTTAAACACATTATCAATTTTATATGGATCAACAAACCCCTTTGGTTGCTCTGCATAAGCTTCTTCATTCATTTAAAATACCATTCAAGAATTCACTTTTAACATCCATTTTGATAAAGCTTGATGTTGAGAAAACATGAAATAGCAATAAAAAATCGGATGGATTCTAATCTAGCAACAGGAGCAAAAGTCTCATCATAATCAAGGCCTTCAACTTGTGTGTACCCTTGTGCCACAAGTCGAGCCTTGTTACGAATCACTTTTCCTTGCTCATCCATTTTTTTCTTGAATATCCATTTAGTACCAATTACATTCACACCATGAGGTCTAGGAACTAAATCCCAAACATCAGTCCTTGTGAATTGATGAAGCTCTTCATGCATAATATTTATCCTATTTTCATCCTGTATAGCTTCATCTATATTCTTTGGTTCCACATTGGACACAAAGCAAGTTTCATGTATTTGTATGTAAGCAGAAGATAGGCAAGCAAGTTTTACAATTTTTGAGCGAGTAGTCAATTCTTTCCTTATGACGATTACGAACACGATCATTAACATTACCTATGATTTGAGAGTCTGGATGCATCTTACGAACTCTACCAGGTGGATCCCTTCTTACCATGACTTCATTTTCTACATCTTGGTTTTAGGTTCAGTTTTCCTTTCATCATCATGAGAGAGAGTGTTTGGATTTGTGGGATTCTGAACATTGTCAGCAGGAGGTGTTCCAACACTTGTTGGAACACCTTCAGAGCTTTGAGATTTTTTTTCTAACAAGATCCAATACATCATCTTCAACTCTATTCCCTGCAATGTCAGCTAGATCATCAAACACAATGTTAACACTTTCTTGGAAGGTTCTTGTACGTAGGTTAAAAACACGATATGCATGACTATTACTTGAGTAACCTACAAACAATCGTTTGTCACTTCTGGAATCAAACTTGCTCAATTGATCACGATCATTCAGAATGTAACAAACACATTCAAACACATGAAAATATTTAAGATTAGGCTTCCTACCCTTGAGTATTTCATAAGGTGTCATAGTACTACCTGATCTTAAGTACACACGATTAGAAATGTAACATGCAGTGTTGACGGCCTCAACCCAAAATCTCTTTGACATGTTTTTAGCACACAACATAACCTTAGCCATTTCTTGTAAAAAGTCTATTTTTCCTCTCGTCTATGCCATTTTGTTGTGGTGTTTTAGGAGCTGAAAACTCTTGCATTATGCCCTTCTTTTGACAAAATTCAGTAAAAGATGCATTTGCAAACTCCCTACCATGGTCAGTTCTAATTCTACCTATCCATATTACATATGAATTGTGAATTTGAATAGCATGAACTTTAAACACATCAAACATTTCAGATTTTTCTTTAAGAAAGAAAACTCATGTAAAACTGGAAAAATCATCCACACAAACTAACACATATCTTTTTCCACATTAGACTATCCACCTCTACAGGACCCATTAAGTCCATATGAACAAGTTCAAAACAGTGTGTTGTACCATGGTGTTGCAATACCTTATGAGACACTTTAGTTTGTTTACCTTTTGCACATGAACTGCAAACTTTATCAATCTTACCACAAAATTTTGGCAAACCTTTCACAGCCTCTATTGAAGCAAGCCTTTGAAGTTGATGATAGTTTACATGGCCAAGCTTCTGGTGCCATAACTCAACTTCATCAATTTGTGCCTTATGACATGCTATTCATTCTTCAATAGAATAACAATTATTGGAGGCTCTCGTTCTTGTCATAATATACTCATTTCCCCCATCAAAGACACTGCATAAGTCTTTTTCAAATTTGACATAAAGATTTTCGTCACAAAGCTGACTTATGCTAATAAAGTTTGCCATAAGGCCTTCCACATGCAAAACATTTTTCAAGTTGGGTAAACCTTTAACATCTAAAACACCCTTACCAACAATTCTACCTTTGGCTCACCCACCAAAGGTAACACTGTCACCATCAAAGTCTCATATTCCTTTAAAAACTTCTTGGCTCCTGTCATATGCCTAGAGCATCCACTATCAAAGTATCATATCCCCCTAACATCAGCAATTAAAGAAGTGTAAATCATATTACAACAACTATCAGAAGATTGCTCAGGAGGAGAAATGGTTTTAGGCTTAGTGCAGTGTGAGATCGAGTGTTGCAACACAGACTGTGACACTCTAGAAAGGTTTTTACGAAGTAACTTTCTTTTTCTCCTGAAACAATAAGGTCTTTTGTGGCCAGGAATTGTAGAATAGTCATAAACAACTTCTCTATTCCCATCATTAGACCTAGACCTTTTTTATTTTGAAGTGACACGCTCTTCATAATCTTGAAAATTTATAGACAAATTTCCAGTTTGCTCAGTTAAGTTAGCAATGTCATAATCAAATTTTATCAAATTTGGAGGAGTATCTTCTAAAGATAAGTTTTGGAATTCGTTCATTTCTCTAATAAACACAAGAGTTTTGTAATCATCAATGGATGATTGTAAAGAACTTTGAAATGAATTGTCATAACCTATACCAAAAGAGCCATGTTTTTTAGCTGAAAGAATTTCATTCAACTTTGAAGTGCCAGAATTAAAACGACTCAAACAATCAGAGTTTCTTTTAAGATCCCTAGTCACAACTTCTAGATCTTTATCTTTGAGGATAATGATCTTTCCAAGTGAATTTTGTGTTTGAGAAAATCATTTTCTGATCTAGTTTCATTTAACTATCTAACAGAAACCACAAGCTTGATGCATTTCTCTAAAAGCCATAAGAAGGAGTTCATACTTAGAAGGTTCTGAGTTAGTGTCACAAACATCAGGTGTTTCAAGAAGTGTTTCAACATTCTGGTCAACACTTAGTTCATCCAGTGTTACCATGAATACTGCAACATCCTGTGAAGCACTAATTCCTTCTTCTTCATCATCAGACTCATTGTCACTCAGAGTGACAAAAATATTTGTTCCACGTTTCATTAGATTGTTAGCACATTGATTAACATAATGACCATAAACAAAACAAGCACGACATTGAATGGTCCTAGCATCTTTGGGAGAATATCCACTCTGATTTTGAAAGTTAAAACCAGGAGTTCAGGAGAACCATTTTTACTATAGGACTTTTCATAAGATTCTTTTCCAGAATTTCTATTTTCAAATCCTTTAGTGACAGGATTGAAAACACCTTTTGAAACATTCTTCTTTTGTTTTTAGATAAAAAATCGTTGATACTTTTTAGTCAAATAAGCAATGGGGTCATCAAGATTTTCATCCAACAAAATGCTATCACCTTTTGTATTTGAACTAGACTCACCCGAATGAGAAGGAAAGGCAATTGTCTTGTTAACTCCTTTCATTTGGTGTTGTTGATTTAAGTTTAGTTCAAATGTTTGAAGGATGCCAATTAACTCATCCAAAGGGATGTGTCTCTTGAATTCTCTAAGGGATAGACTTTGATGTTAAAACGTCCGGGAAGAGTACGTAGTACCTTGTTAACCAACCTTTCATTGCTAATGGGATCTCCAAGGGCATGAGACTCATTAGCAAGTTCACACAATCTGGAATTGTATGAAGAGATAGTTTATGACTCTTCCATTCTGACTGTTTCAAAGCATGTTGCTATCATCCTTAGCTTCGACTTCCTTACACTCTCCAAGCCTTCACATTGCCTTTGCAAAATCTCCCATGCATCTTTAGCAGTTACACAATTTTGGATCATTCGAAACAAGGCAATATCTACCGATCCAAAAATGGCGTTAATTGCTTTGGAATTATAGCACGAGAGAATGAACTCATCATTCGTCCACTTAGCCTCCGACTTGCGAAGCATATAACCATCTTCATCTTCTTTATAAGGAGGAGTCCATCCAACCACTATTGATCTCTACGCTCGTTCATCCAACGACTTGATGTAAGCCCTCATTTTGATCTTCAACATGGAATAATTTGTACCATCTAAAATGGAAAGCCACATCAATGTTGTTCCAGGAACGTCCATGATTCCTTTTCGCCGTAGAATCTCACTTAGTAGCATCAAGCGATTGCTCTGGTACCAATTGAAGGAATTTATGCACTGGTCATGAGAGTGTTACTGAGAGTGTTGTAACACTGGGACGAACACACTCCCTGTTTAAAGTTGAATTGTAGATTGTATAAAATTGGAAATGATAAACAGAGATGAGATAACTCAAACTCAGACAAAAACAAAAACAAAGCCTGAGCAATTTTATCTTCAATCACAACGGAATGAGTTTTATACAATGCCTTTGAAGATCCTAAATTTGATCATATAAGAAACGATCAAATTTACACTCAAACTAAATCTACATACTAAGCAATCCTCTTTTGAGAGAGGGATCACACAAAGTCTCACAACAAAGAATGTGAGAAGTATGAAGAATTTAACCTTCAACTTTTGGTGTGAAAATGTTGTGGAAAGTGAGTGTCAAATATGTTGCATATGTTTGAGCTTAAAAGCTGTTGAACAAAGCTGAGAAGAGAGAGAAGTCATAAGCTGGAAAAGCAGTTGAAACAGCTTGAAGAAAGCAAGGAAGAAAAATAGTTTTCTGTTCAGGATAAAAGACAACGGTTTTAACAGAATAACTGCCAGTAAAACCGTTATCGTTTTATCAATTCCAGGCAGTTTTGCAGTTTGAGCTTCTTGATCTATTTTTCTATTTCAGCAGCGGTATTCATCACGTTTTTCACTCTGTTGGTTTATATATATATTAGGAGAAAGACTACACTCCTTGTAACACAACATAGAAGAGATTAAGAGAGAGGAATTGGAGAGCTTGAGAGGAAAGAATAAGTTCAAGATTGTGAACTTTATTCCTTGAGTGATTCCTTGTATTCTTTTATTCAAAGTAGTGAATGATCTTCTGGTTTTGCCCGTGGATGTAGGCATTTATGCTAAACCACGTAAACTTTGTGTGTTCTTGATTCATTTCTTCTTTAAAGTTCATAAACTTAGGATTGCTTGTTGAGTATTTGATAGTTGGTTTGAGTGGTGTTTAGGTTGAGTTTTAAATCTGGTTTTGCAACAATGGCGCCGTCTGTGGGAACTACAAAGAAGTGCAGGATTTAAAACTCAATTAACATGTCAATCTCTAAGTTTAAAGCAGAGAAATTCAATGGGAAGAATGACTATGGCCTTTGGAAACTGAAGTTAAAAGCCCTGTTGATCCAACAAGGGCTGGGAGCTGCACTCAAAGAGGAAAAGGATTTTCCTGCATCCATTACACCAGAGCAGAAACTGGAGATTCAGGAGAAAGCTCATAGTTTGGTAATCCTCTGCCTCTCTGACAAAGTATTGCGTGAAGTTTCAAAAGAAACCAATGTAGAAGGGGTGATTGACAGACTTGATCAAATTTACCTCATCAAGTCCATGGCAAATAGATTATACTTGAAACAGAAGCTATTTTCTTTCAAGTTTATGGCAGAAAAAGGTGTGGAGGACCAATTGGATGAGTTTAACAAAACTCTGGATGATCTTGAAGCCATAGAAGTAAAGATGGAGGATGAAGACAAGGCTGTGTTACTCCTAAACTCCTTACCTCAGTCATTTGATCATCTTAGGGATGCTATGCTCTATGGGTGAGATTCAAAAATTACTCTGGCAGAACTTCAGCACCGAAAGAAAAAAAAAAAAAAAATTCAGAGCTTGATGTGGAGACGGTCGAAACAGATTCAGTAGGAGCAAAATGGCACGATTTCGGAGCTAGTAGGGGTTTCAAAACGCCGACGTCGTCGCAACGATTTGTAAGTTAGTACCAAGGCGTACCACGTTTTTCCTCCAAACATTGACTTTCAGTCAAGTTTGGGGGAGGGGATGGACCGTGGGACGTCTTGGCAGCTATCTTTATAGTTTTGATTTACCTTTTAGTTGATCTTTCGAGTTTCTTGCTGTTAATTGTGGGTCCGTGTGCCCATTGTGCTGATTTTTATTGTTTCGATTGGTGTTATCGAGTCTGTGAGCCCATTTATTTGATTTATTGGTGTTGTTGGGCCTGTGAGCCCAAATTTGATTACATTTCGTTTCCATGTTGAGTCTTAGGAGTTTAGAGTTTAGAGTCTTATTAGTGTTTTAGTTTTTAGAGTCAGTAAGAATGAGATAAACCCGAGAAGTTAAAAGGTAACAAGTGAAAAAAAAAAAAAAAAGAACAATAGGGAAAGATGGATGATGAATAGTTAATGATGAGATGATTTTGAGAAGTAGATGAAAAAATGGCACATAATAGAGCATGAGAGGTGTTTTGAGACGAAATTGAGCTTGAACTTAGAATATTCAATCAAAATTAACCTTGTGAGAATTTGAGCCTGATTATACTCCAATTTTCGAAGTAATATACTTTCTTTCGGTGTGAATTTGATTGAATATGTGTACTAGTCTCTAGAACTTGCCTTGAGTCTTTACTAAGAATGTGTCAAGTATATGTTGTGATTTAGGAAATGATCTTAGGCAACTTTTTGTTTAAGCCTATTTATTTGAACCATGAAAATTGCCTTTGAACCATAATGGAAAAAAATTGTCCTTAGTTAGCCCAATTGAGCCTTATAGCCGTATTTATTCATAACCTAACAATGTCAGCCGAAACCTTTTGATTTAACTTTTTTTGGCCCTAATTGGATTAATCAAGTTAGAGAGAGGAGAATTGGAAGGAATTTTGGGTGAACAAATTGTGGGAAGGAATGGGAAGTAGGGATATTTTCAAAAGATGAAGGAAATAAGAGAAAAGTGATAGGTGAAATTCCAAGAAAAATAGCCTCTCCTAGTGTGAAAGTAAAAAGAAAAAAAAAAGAGAAAAAGAAAAAAAAAAAAAAAAGCTTGTTGTTGTTAATATTCTAGAGGAGAGGCTAGGAAATAAAGTGCTTAAATTGTGAATTTGATTAGAACCGTCGGGTAGTCCCAAAGATGTGGTACCCGCAGAATTGAAAAGCACTTAAGTTGTACGGACTTTTGAAGGTGAAGAAGTCACTTTGAGGTGTGATTTGCTGAAATTTGAAGAGTGAGGCTGAGTGATTATATTGAGAGGTAGTCGGGTTAGACGTAACTTGATTAGTCCAATGAATAGTCACTTATATCCAAATGTATCACACCTTACCTTAAGCCCACATTACAACCAAAAGAAAGACCTTTTTGATCCTTTGTCACACACATCAAGTACGAGGTCTAGTTTAGACGATTGGGAAGCATATGGTAGACTTTGCATATAATTCAATATGAGTGGAAATTATTTTAGCCTAAACACTTGAGAGATGAGTGAAACACTTACCCGGTGAGGGTTGAATAATTCAAAAGTTCAAAGTCTCGAGATTAGTTGATTTTCGCGTTATCGCATATGCTCAAGAGAATTGTGTTGCCTAGTTGTTTTAAGAAAAATCAGACTGAAACTAAATCCATCGTCTAATCGCCCTAATCAAATGTATAATCACTTGTATTCTTTGTGTCTTTTGTTATGTTGTTCGGGACGAACAACAGTTTATGTTTGGGGGATTTTGATAACACGTTACTTATGCATGTATTTAGGTCGATTTAGGATCATATTTTATATCATTTACGTGCATATTTGACCGGCATTTATTTATATTAATAATATTTGGGTCATTTGACGTGTTTCGACTTGTTTTGAAGTTAATTAGGTATTTTTATTCCATTTGGATGAAGTTCGAAGAGGAAACAAGTCAAATAGGGTTAAAACGGATGAAAAGGGAGTTAAAGGAGTCAAAGGGCCAACACGGCCGCGTCAAATATGGACACGGCCGTGTCAAAAGTGGCCTAGAACATGTAAAAATGCACTGCCAACCAACACGGCCGCGTCAGAATGTGTCCCAAAAGTGAAGTTTCCTGTCAGCTTGACACACCTCTAGTATTTTGGCTATATCTTGAGATTTGCAACTCCGATTGAGGTGCAATCGGTGGCGTTAGAAAGCTGATTCAAAGGGCTACAACTTTGTCTGAAATAGATAAATCCCAAAAACGACCGGAAGACCCTGAAAAATGGCTTGGAAGTTAGACCTAAAAATCTGCCCGGAAAAGCGGACGCGGCCGCGTCGCAAGGCCAACACGGCCGTGTCAGAAGGGTTTTTCTGCGAGGATTTCCTAATTTTAATAGGATTTTGATCCTATCTTCCCCAAGATTCGTCCCCAACTCTATAAAAAGGACCCCAAGCTCTAGAAAACAGGGAGGAAGAACATCAATTACATTATTCTACCTAGAAGAAATCTTGGAGGACAAAGAAGACGAAGATCATCGAGACGGAGTCATCCGGGTTTAATTATTCTTTTCTAGTTTAATTCTTTACAATGTTTTTATTAGAATTTTGTATTGGATTATTGCTAGGCATGAGTAGCTAAGCTATTCGTGTCCTAGGGTTAGAAAGTAGGGATTATTATGACAATGTTTTGATTTATGGTTTAATTTATTGATTCCATTCTTTACGTGTTTTATCTCTATGTTTGTGCTTAAAACTGAATTTAGCTTGATCACCTAGATTTAGTAATTTAGTTTGGCAATTCCGCTTCGAGAGGAGGGAATCGTTATCAGACTTAGAACATAGAGCGCAGTTGTCTATGACTGTGTAGGCCGTGGCTTAGGATCGTTTGGGAGTTATTAGGTTAAATTGACTCAAGAGGGTAATTAGCTTAATCAATCAACGGTTTAATCGCTTCGAGAGAAGGGTTAGATTATTGTCGTGCCGCCTAATAAACACTAGAATTGGTAAATCTATAGGTTAATCATATTCAACATTGAAATAATATCCTGAAATCGAAGCCCTAGGATACCCTTTCTCATTGATTGTTAGTTCTTTTTGTTTGCCAATTATTTGTTAAATTCCTCAGTTTTTGTTAAAATCAATCTTTTACAACCTAGTATCTAGTTAGGACATTCCTAGATAATGAGGTATTGAACTACCTAAAACTATTCCTTGTGGGATCGACCTTGATAATCGTTACTACATCTACATCCGTACACTTGCGGAACACTAGGTTAGAAACCGACGTGTCACAGCTCATAAGTTTTAAAGATGAAAATCAGAAAAGATTCTGTGAAGATTGTGTTCTCAGCAAAAGTAAGAAACTACCATATCCTGAAGGCAAAAAATGTTCAAATGCTCCCCTTGAATATATACATGCTGATCTCGGGGGCCCCTCAAGAACACAAACCTTGGGAGGAGGAAGATATTTCCTAAGTATCATGGATGATTTCTCCAGAAAATTGTGGGAATATGTCTTAAAAACAAAATCAGAAGCTCTGGACATATTTAAAATCTGGTGCAAGCAGGTGGAAAATGAAAGAAATTCAACAGTCAAATGCTTGAGGACAGATAATGGTCTTGAATTTGTGTCTGAGGAATTCAATGTTTTCTGTAACAGTGAAGGAATTAAGAGACACAGAACAGTGCCATCCAATCCCCAACAGAATGGTATCATTGAAAGGATGAACATAACCATATTGGAAAGAGTTAGAAGTATGTTATCCAGTTCAGGGTTAGACAGAAGATTCTGGGGAGAAGCAGCATCTACTGCTGCATACTTGATTAACAGATGTCCATCTGCTGCTATTGAAAACATTACTCCTGAGGAAAAATGGTCAGGAAAGTCTCCAAACTACAGTAATTTAAGGATTTTTGGATGCAGGGCCTATGCACATTTGAAACAAGACAAATTGGAAGCTAGAGTTGTAAAGTGCTTAATGCTTGGATATCCTGATGGAATAAAATGGTACAGACTCTGGAATACTGAGCCTGGGGCTGGTAAAATCATCATAAGCAGAGATGTAGTGTTCTCAGAAGAAGACATGCCCTTGAAAGAAAACCAGAAGTTTAAACTTCAGACTGATGATACAAATAAGAGATCATCAGTTAAGGTGGAGTCAGTAACTGAAGAAGATGATGATCTTGAAGGAAATTATGATTCAGAATATAATGATCAGCAGGACTTACAAGACTACCAACTTGTAAGAGACAGAGAAAGAAGAATTCCAAAACCTTCCACAAGATATGCTGATGAGTATGTTACAGCATATGCATTAGTCACTACAGAAGATATTGAGAGTTTTGAACCTAGAACTTATAAAGAAGCCATTGAAAGTGATGAGAGGGTTCAATGGATGCTTGCAATGAGGGAAGATCTTGACTCTTTGGAGAAGAATCAAACATGGATTCTGGTGGAAAGACCAAGAAATCAAAGGTTGGTCAGTTGCAAGTGGATTTTCAAGAAGAAACTTGAAGTAGCTCAAACAAAAACTGTAAGGTTCAAAGCTAGGTTGGTTGCAAGGGGTTTTACCCAGAAAGAAGGGATTGATTTCAATGAGATTTTTTCTCCTGTGGTTAAACATTCCTCAATAAGGATTCTATTAGCCATTGTCACTCAATATGATCTGGAATTGGAACAGCTAGATGTGAAGACAACCTTTCTGCATGGTGATTTAAATGAAAAGATTTATATGGCACAACCAGAAGGTTTCACTGTTCCAGGGACTGAAAACAAAGTATGTCTTTTACAGAAGTCTTTATATGGTCTTAAACAGAGTCCTAGGCAGTGGTACTTAAAGTTCAATAGTCACATGAAGAATATTGGTTTTGAAAGATCAAAATATGACAGTTTTGTGTACCTTAAGTTCAAAGGCAAGGAGGTTATGGTGTTTCTGCTACTGTATGTGGATGATATGCTAGTAACTAGCAGAAGTAAAGAAGAAATCAAGAGTCTCAAGAGAGAGCTTCAAGCTGTATTTGACATGAAGGTGCTGGGGAATGCAAGAAGGATATTGGGAATGGACATTATGAGAAACAGAGTTGCTGGAGTATTATGGTTAAATCAACAGAGTTATATCCAAAAGGTGTTATCCAGATTCAATATGCAAGACTCAAAACCTGTGTCAGTACCACTAGGGCAACATTTCAAGCTGAGTGAAATGCAGAAACCACAGACAAAAGAAGAGATAACTGAGATGAAGAAGATTCCATATGCAAATGCAGTAGGAAGTGTTATGTATACTATGATATGTACAAGGCCTGATGTAGCTCATGCTATATCAGTAGTAAGTAGATACATGGCTGATCCAGGTGGAGCACACTGGAATGCTTTGAAATGGTTACTCAGATACTTGAAGGGAACCAGTGGTTTTGGAATACTATTAAGAAGAAATGACAGACGTGATGATGATATGCTATGTGGATATTGTGATTCTGATTTTGCTGCTAACTTGGATTCCAGGAAGTCTCAGTCAGGATACATTTTCAATTTGTTTGGTGCTGCTGTGAGATGGAAATCTATGTTACAACCAGTGGTTGCTTTGTCAACCACAAAAGCTGAATTTATGGCCATCACAGAAGCAATCAAGGAAGCTTGTTGGTTGAGGGGGATTCCTGGAGAATTTGGTTTAAGTCAGAGATCTGTGAAAGTGTTTAGTGATTCACAAAGTGCATTGCACCTATCTAAACATCATATGTTTCATGATCGCAGTAAACACATAGATGTGAAGTTTCATTTTGTTAGAGACATCACTGAAAGGGGAATGGTGGTATTAGTAAAGATAAAGTCTGAGGAAAATCCATCAGACATGCTTACAAAGGCTTTAACTACAAAGAAATTCTATTTGTGTCTGCAGTTGGTACAGGTGACTAAAATGAAGTGATTTGGCTCCGAGGTAGGAGCAGATTGGTGAAAAATAGAAGCAATCATTACATTGGATTGAGGTATTAATTTTGTTTCTATAACATCTTTGACAAGGTGGAGAATGTGGAAAGTGAGTGTCAAACATGTTGCATATGTTTGAGCTTAAAAGCTGTTGAACAAAGCTGAGAAGAGAGAGAAGTCATAAGCTGGAAAAGCAGTTGAAACAACTTGAAGAAAAGCAAGGAAGAAAAGCAGTTTTCTGTTCAGGATAAAAGACAACGGGTTTAACAGAATAACTGCCATTAAAACCGTTGTCGTTTTATCAATTACAGGCAGTTTTGCAGTTTGAGCTTCTTGATCTGTTTTTCTGTTTCAGCAGCGGTTTTCATCACGTTTTTCACTCTGTTGGTTTATATATATATTAGGAGAAAGACTACACTCCTTGTAACACAACATAGAAGAGATTAAGAGAGAGGAATTGGAGAGCTTGAGAGGAAAGAATAAGTTCAAGATTGTGAACTTTATTCCTTGAGTGATTCCTTGTATTCTTTGATTCAAAGTAGTGAATGATCTTCTGGTTTTGCCCGTGGATGTAGACATTTATGCTGAACCACGTAAACTTTGTGTGTTCTTGATTCATTTCTTGTTTAAAGTTCATAAACTTAGGATTGCTTGTTGAGTATTTGATAGTTGGTTTGAGTGGTGTTTAGGTTGAGTTTTGAATCTGGTTTTGCAACAAATGTCTTGAAGAAATTCTGATCTTTATACTCTGTCTCTTTCTTCTATTTTCCACACACGATCTTCTCTTGTCAGCAATATAAATATCCACCAGGAATGGCAGTTATCACCTGCAAGATAAGATCAAAGAACAATAACCGCCAATCTTCCAAAGGAAGACTTTTGGTTTGGATAAGTTTCCCATGCAGTTATATATGAAAAACTAAACTTATCCGAATACACACACATACTAAACATATAGAGTAAACGTACAAGGACAGCAAGGTAAAACTAGAAGGAAGAGTAGAACGTGTTTCCCAGGGTGTTTCAACACAAGGTGAAACACTTAACAGAACACTGAAGGAAACACATGTTCTAACAATAAATGAATAATTTTATATAATATTCCTAAGTTGCGTGAATAACATGAACTTCTACTAATAAAGTATTCAAAGAAATTTCACACATTTAGATAATATAATCTCTACTTATAAATATATAAATAACATAAATGATCAATATATTAAATATTACAAAACACATATACTTGACATATGTATGCCCATTTTGCACCATGTAGCAAAATCTGTAAACTGGCAGTCAACCATATAAGACTCCTAAGTCATGTACACTTACTAATATGCATTATATATAACATCTACTTAACATGAATTAATAAAATAACTAAATTTATAAAATCAATAAAAATTGCAAAAATTATTAAAGAAAACATAACTTAAAATGAATACACTAAAACAACAACTCCTAAAAATATTGAACCTCCAAACATCATTGGATACACCGAATCTTCGAACGTCGCTTTAAAAATAAACTGCTAACAGTCTCCTAATTAAAGGAATCCCCTTGTAAACACATACAAATTTCAATACGTATCTCGTTTCTTCTGTACATAAGAGCATTATAGGTATAGATATGATTGTGAACTAAGGAAGATGCTAATACTGAGTATTATAGAGATGCATGTGTGTATGCAGGTGTTACGTGGATGGAAAATATGTAGTGTTAGTGTCATCTTTTAATGTTCATCCAACAACTACTTCTAATAATTTTTTAATTAAAGGATGACATGTAATTGTGCATGGCTTAAGAGGTGGGTGGCCCAATGAGAGTGAAAGTGGCGACATGTTGAGTGTGGTGTCCAAGTATTTATATTACTTAAGTATACTTATTAATCTGACTTACATATCTAGTTATGTATATATTATATGCATAGCAAGTTCTATTATTAATATTATAATATAACTAGGTAAAATTCAAGTTAATATGTCAAAATAGAATAGTAATTAGTTAATGTAATTTAGTTCTTCATAAGTTTCAAAAATTATACTAAAATTAGGGTAATTTTTTTTTTGAAAATATTTTGATTACATTATAAATAATGTAGACTCATATAAATAATTGACTGTAATTTGTATCGAAATTCTACCTATAATTACTAAAGTAAATTGTAGTTGTATATTAAACGAAGTTAAAATACTTTAATGATTCTTATCTTTTGTATCTTTCTTTCTTATATCGGATGGGTGTACGAGTGAGTTCGGTCCCTTTGATAGCTCCTCCTGTAAAGTAAGTAAAATACTTTGTCTCTTGAAAATTCATTAGCCTCAATGTATGAACAAATAATTTGACTTAAAAATATATAAAATAAAATAAACTTTAAATAATTCTTTATATAAAATCAATGAAAATGCCAACAAGAATGTCATCTACTTTTGATTTTGGGGTGTTACAATAAACGATGAAAACTTGACATTTTCTATCTATAAGGCTATGCAACTGCATGATAGGGAAGGAGTTAATCAAATTGAGACACGTTGTTCAATACAGTGTTTAGATTCTACATTACATAGAGATCATTTAGCCCCTATTGATGAAGATGCATTAAATGTCTATCTGTCGAATTTAGTCTTTGTTTTAAATGATATTGATGCCACTAACCTTGATCTTGTGAAAAGTATTAGTGCATTGAACTCATTGTAGGAAGCACCAAAAGATAGCTCGACGAAAGAGGACGTGAGTAAAGAAGCTGTGAAAGAAGAGATAAAAGAGAGTGCAAGTGGGCCCGAATTGAAGCCATTATAAGAACACTTAGGTATGAATTCCTTGATGATGAGAAAAAGCAACCGGTAATTATTTCTTCATATTTGACTGATTCAGAATGTGGGAAACTATTAAGAGTACTTAGGAAACATAAGTCGGCAATAGGATGGACTGTCTATGATTTGAAAGGGATTAGCCCGACTGTGTGTATGCATAAAATCCTAATGGAAGATGCATGTTTATAAATCGAGTGTCCATAACCAGCATAGACTAAACCCAATGATGCAAGAAGTGGTTAGAAAAGAGGTACTTAAATGGTTAGATGCGGGTATCGCCTTTTCAATTTCTGATAGTAAGTCGGTTAGTCCAACTCAAGTGCTTCCTAAGAAAGGGGGGATGACCATAGTAAAGAGTGACAATGATGAAGTCATAGCCACTAGGTTAGTCACAGGTTGGCGGGTGTGTATTGATTATTGAAAACTGTGTTTGTGTGCCCTTATGGTTTCTTTTCGTATGATGCCATTCGAGCTGTATAATGCACCTACTACTTTTCAAAGATGTATGATGGCTATCTTTAGTGGACTTATAGAGAATGTTATGGAGGTTTTTATGGATGTTTTTTTCCCTTTTTGGGTCGTCTTTTGACCATTATCTCGATAACCTTTCTCTAGTATTGCAGCGATATGAGGACACTAACTTGGTTTTAAATTGGGAAAAATGCCACTTCATGGTAAGAGATGGCATAGTATTAGGACATAAGATTTCTACTGCAGGATTAGAAGTTGATAGCGCAAAAGTAGTTGCAATCGAGCGATTACCACCTCTAGCAAATGAAAAAGCAGTAAGAAGCTTTCTTGGCAACGCGGGGTTCTATCGAAGGTTTATTCGTGATTTCTCTAAAATCTCTAAACCTTTATCTCGTTTATTAGAAAGAGATACTGCTTTTCTCTTTGATGATACATGTGTGCAGGTGTTTGAGACTCTAAAGAAGGCATTAGTATCTGCTCCAATATTGATCACACCGGATTGATCCCAATCGTTCGAACTGATGTGTGACGCAAGTGATATGTCTGTTAGGGCAGCTTTAGGCTAAAAGAGAGATAAAATCTTCCGAGTCAGCTATTACGCCAGTAAGATCCTTGATTTGGCTTAAGCTAATTACACCACTACGAAGAGAGAGATGCTAGCGGTCGTTTATGCATTTGATAAGTTCCGTCCTACCTGATTGGAGCGAAGACAATAGTGTATAAAGACCATGCAGATATTCGATACTTGTTCGACAAGAAGGACTCGAAGCCAAGAGTCATCAGATGGATCCTTTTATTGCAAGAGTTTGATGCCGAGATCAAAGACTGAATGGGGTGTGAATATATGGTTGCGGACCATTTGTCTCGAATCACAAATGAAGCCGAGATCAAGGAAACCTTTCCTGATGAGTACATCTAGGTAGAAGACATTCTATGGTACAATGACATCTTCAACTTCTTGGCGTACGGAGCTTTACCATATGATCTGACGTCCCATCAAAAAATGAAATTTTTCCTTGATGCTAAGTTCTATGTGTGGGATGATCCTTATCTCTATCGGAGATGTGCGGATATGATTATGCAGAGGTGTGTCCCTCGATCTGAAGCGGGGAACATACTTAAGCAGTGTCACTAGGCCGCTTTGCTTTGGCAAGAACAGCTGCAAAAGTACTACAAAGTGGGTTTTATTGGCCGACAATATACAAGGATTGTCATGATCTCATAATGCAATGCGATAGATGCCAAAAATAGGGGAATATCAAGGAAGCACAAGATGCCTCTAACGATTATTATTAAAGTTGAATTATTTGACGTATGGGGCATTGACTTCATGGGACCCTTTCCTTCATCAAAGGGGTTCCATTACATCTTATTAGCAGTGGACTATGTTTCAAGATGGGTGGAAGCCATTCCGACCCAAACCAACGATTCTAAGGTGGTTTTGAAGTTCCTCCATAAGAACATCATCACGTGGTACGGGGCTCCGAGAGCATTGCTTAGCAATGGGGGTTTACACTTTTGTAATAAGTGGCTAGCAGCTCTTTTAGCCAAATATAAAGTAAAGCATCGAGTGACGACACCATATCACCCGCAAGCTAATGGTCAAGTAGAATTGGCGAATGGTGAAATTAAGCAAATCTTGGAGAAGTCGGTGAATGAAAATAGAAAAGACTGGGCGATGAAGTTAGACGATGCACTATGGGCGTATATGACGACTTATAACCATATCAACTAGACTTTGGAAAAGCATGTCACTTACCAGTAGAGTTAGAGCATCGGGCATATTGGGCCGTCAAGAAGTTAAATTTTAACTTCGAATCGGCCGGTTTATCACGCATTCTTAAGCTCAACGAATTGGACGAATTTTGAAGCCAAGCATTCGAGAACTCTAGTTTATACAAAGAGCGGATGAAAAGGTTCCATGATCACATGATAAAGACTCAAAGGTTCGAAACCGGAGACCAAGTTTTATTGTTTAATTCGAGTCTGCAAATATTTCTGGGTAAATTGAAGTCAAGGTGGTCGGGACCATTCATAATCAAGAGTGTTCAGCCATCCGGAACAGTGGAGTTATTAAAGGAAGATGGAAGCTTATTTTTAGTAAATGGGCAAAGAATAAAAAAATACTACAAGTCAGAACAAATCAAAATCGTACATGAAGTGCGGTTGAAGGAGCTGAATGACGTAAAATTTAGCGCTTGACAAGAGGCAACTCGACGTTTACAGATTTTATTTAATTTTTTCCATTTTAATTTTGTGTTAATTTTTTTTTAATATTTTGAAGTGTTTTAATTTATTTGTTCGTGAGCTATAGGTTAACATGACATAGTCGAAGAGGCAATGAAAAAAGTGAAAAGATGAGAGAAAAGAGAGTAAAAATGAAGTCTAGAAGGCCATAAACAGGGTATATCCAGCGAGGAACAACTCGGCCGAGGCGAGTTTTGAGCTAAAACGGCTTGGTCCAATAAGCACCAACTCGGTCGAGGCCTTGGGCAACTCGACCGAGGCGTATTTCAGTTGTTAACGTGATCGTGTCCCGTCAGCGCAAACTCAGCCGACGCCAAAGGCAACTCGGCTGAGGCGCAGCCAGGGCAAAATAAGCCCGTTTCCAGAATGCACGGATTCGACCGAGACCTTCTCCAACTCGGTCGAGTCACAAGAAAGTTGGTTCAAACTCGGTTGTTTTCTTCTCCTTTCATTGTTTTCACTTCTTCCCTCTTAAAAACCTCTAATCTTGTGAAAAGAAATACAAATTCACACACCTACTTCATATTACTCAAAGTCTACCAATTTAATCTTGTAAAAGAGGCCAATTAGGACTTCATTCTCCACCTAGGGCTCAATTCCGAAAAGTGCCTTTCGATTAAAGATTTCCGGTAAAAATGCTTAATTTGAACTTATTTGTTTATCAACTATAGTTCTTGTGTTAATTAGTTAGAATTTTAGTTGAATTTGTTAATTTTTGAGCATGACATTGTAGTAAGCACTTGTAGTGCAAATTTTTAGCAATATAGGGTTGGGAATACTTATTATGAGTTTACTTTTGTGAATTGATGATATAGTTGAGTAGTATATGTTGTGGGGATTTAATTTAGAGCAATATTAGTTCAACTAGTTGTCTACCCGTGCTATACACGAGTAAGAAGGTTATTTAAGCTTAACATATACTACCTCCGTACCGAATAAACTTGCACTGCTAAGGATTCACGCATCTTAAGAATTTTTTATTTTTTTATTTTTCAATTGACTTTTCAAATGTGGATTAAAAGTGGAGATTGAAGGTAGAGATTTTGAGGGTGGAGATTGTGAGATAAGTTTCCTTTTTTAGGGTGTGCAAGTTGTTTTCGGACGGACAGAAAAGGAAAGTGTGCAAGTTCATTCGAGAGGGAGTGAGTAATAAATAAATACTCAGGGAGTAATAAATAAATACTCCCTCCGTCGTGGCTTACTTTGCACACCTGCTCTGGCGTGTATACTAAGAAAAAATTATTTTTTACTTTTTAGTATACTTTTTCAAAGGTGGAGATTGAGGGTGGAGATTGTAAGATTTCTTTCCAATTTGGGGGTGTGCAAAATCGGGTGGAACGATCGAAAAAAAAAGTGTGCAAATTAGGGCGGAACAAAGAGAGTAGTTGATTTGACATATGACAATAAATCCATTACAATTTATTCAGTGAGTAAATTAAATATAAAAAAAAATAAGAATAATGAAGATACAATATATGATTTAAAACTGACGAATTCAAAATAATTACACATTCCGAAAAATATATCTATATACATTATTGGTAGTTATATTTATATGTTCAACAAAATAACAAAAAATATGTAAAAGAATATACTTTTGTACTCTCTGTGTTTTTAAAAAAATATGTCGCTTTAGTCATTTTTGAAAAAATTAAGGCTGAGGAAAAATGACAAAAATATATATACACAATCAATTTAATTGGGACAATTTTGTTGCATAAGGAAATATAATCAATTAAATTAAATAAGTTGTTTAGGGTAAGGTTGGAAGAAATGTGATTTTTTCGCTAAAAGACGGTTTTTTTTTTAAAAAAAAAAAAAAATCTCTAAAGCGGCATTTTTTTTAACATTAGGCTTTTATTTGTTTTTTTTAAAAAAAAAAATTATAATGACCTATCTGTTAGCAAATAAACTAATTGGATGTGACCCATTTAAGTAATATAAAGTGTACTATTTAAAAAAAAAAAAATATATATATATATATATGTTATGATTCACAATATAAATTAATGTGTTAATATATTTTGAAAGCTAAAAATATATAATCTAATTAATTAATTTTTTAGTGTTGTTTTTACAATTTCCCTTCATTAAAAAAAACATATCTTTATATTCTATTTAAATTCATGCGAACTAATTTTTAATAAATTAATAATAATGAATAATTTATGTGTAGCACGAGTTGTTTTGTTGAAGCGAATTTTTAATTTACTTCATATGTTACAAATGATGTAATTGCGTGGTTCTTGGTGATTCACATAAATGTTATCAGTGTCGTTAAATTATTGAAGGATAATCAATATAGAACATTGTAAATAATAATTTTAGGGGCATAATGAGGTGGTAAATGAATTTTATACATATTTTTTTGTATACGTGTGTTTCCAACAATTTTGATTTTTATATTGTTTAATATTGGAACGATTAATACATAACGTAATTATTTGGCTTGAATTTTGGTTTATTTACTTGCCTTAAATAATTTTATGGGCCAAATGATAAGTATTAGATAAAAAACAATTGTAAATTTATTATATTTAATGTAGCATGGATATCCCACATGTTTTAGTTTATTATTATTACTTCTTTTTTTTGTCTATATTAGTTTATATTTAATGTTTCTATTTTTGAGTGAACTATATCTGATTCTTACTTATTCAATTTTCATATTGGAGTTTATTTGTTGTATATTTAAATTTTAAGCATTTATGGAAGCTAAAAATATAACTTTTGTTTATTTAGTATTTAATGTGTGAACTTATTTTCCGCATCTGTGTTAAAATTATCTATCTATTAGTATTTATTTTTTTCGGAAAATTGTACCGAAGGTACTACAAATACTATTGGTTCTTCTTCCAGAACTGTGAAACGATGTACTTTTGGTTATAACGTGGATTTGAGCAATGTGTCATATCCCTTTTTCCAGGACTCCCTTTGGCGATGTCATTAATAGTAACTTATAATGTTTTTTATTCAACTAATTTCATATTTTGTTTTTAAAACAATAAATGATTCCGAATATTTTATTTTTTCTTTAGTAATAATGAAGATTTTTTATTTTTTTAGTCTCAATAAATGTTACTTTGAATTTACAAAAAAAGAAAAAAAATAGTGGTACGGGCAACTATTTTGGTGACATCAGTGTCAGAGTGCTACAAATCCATCTATTGGTGAACCTATTGACATAAGAGGAAAGAATGATGAACCAGCAACAGAACCCCATGATACTCAATTGTTAGAGAGAAATTTAATTACATGTATGTTGTAAATGTTATTCGATTTTATTGTTTAATATTTATTTGCAACATTAATTATAGTCGGATTGGTTAATTACGTTTTATGTTTTAAACTTCATTAAAATGTGATCACGTTTGTACTAAGTAATAAAAGCTCAATAAATGCACCAATTGTTATCGATTTGACTGTTGATGAACGCACTCTTCCACCAAATGTTCATAACAAGCAATCGAAGCCTAAGAGGGTTCCAAAAAAGTGTAAGTTAATTTATTTTATTATTTTGTATGATATTGCTGTTGAACATCTGAAGTAAAAATAATTATTAGTTTAATTTTCAAAACCAGATGCTCATAACCAGCAATCTAAGCCTAAGAGGGTTTAAAAAAAGTGTAAGTTAATTTATTTTATTATTTTGTATGATATTGCTTTTGAACATCTGAAGTAAAAATATTTATTAGTTTAATTTTCTAACACACGATTTTATTTTATTTTCATTTTTTTTGTTTTGATGAATTTAGTAAGTGCTAATAGGGCGCATAACAACAACCCTTTTCCAGTAGGTATGAACAAAATCCCTTTAATAAAGGTTTCCTGTTTATTTATGTAAGTTCATAAAATGATATTGACAATTTATCACTTTATTAGATTATTTGGATTTTGGTGACATCACTTACGTCTGCAAACATTGTGATGCTATGTTTTGGTATGAGGAGAGGTTGACTTCCTATCCAAAGAGTGTTTACCCAATATACAGTCTATGTTGCATGAAATGGAAGATTCAACTACCCCTCTTGACACCATCTTCTCAACTACTTCAGGAATTGTTAGGAGGTCGAACTGCAAGAAGCAAACATTACTTAGAGAATATAAGATCATATAATAATATGTTCTCTTTAACATCTATGGGCGGGAAGATAGATTCTAGTCATTGGTCAAAACTATTATCTTATTGGAAGTTTATTTCATGTTGATGGGCCAGCGCCCAAATTTGCGCAGTTGGATATATACGACACAAATAACGAAGTCTCTAATATAATTGATGTTGTGAGGTAGCAATCTTAGATTTAATTTTGTTTTTGTTTTTTTATATTAGATATTTATTAGAAAATATTGTTTTGTTTGTGCTAAAATGCAATTTCTAATGCTTGTGTGTAGAAACAACAGGGATAGAGATACCATTCATTCTGAATTGATCAGTGATTTAAAGACCATGCTAGATGAGCATAATGTTTTAACATTTAGAATGGCTGCATAAAAAATAACACAAGAAGGGCGAACTGAGGTCAGAATAAAGTTGGTGAGTGAGAAGACAACTGATTGTAAAAGGTATAATTTACCGGTTGTGTCAGAAGTTGCAGCATCGGTTGTTGGTGATCTTGATCAGACGCTCGAAGATCGAGATATTACTGTTGAAACCTAGAGCAAAACATTGAAATGAATAAATGGATTGCATTCTTCGTACTTAGGTCTTTAATATCCCTTGTTGTTTCCTTACGATGAGGATGGATACTACAAAAATATTCCCTTTGCTAGCAGTAGGGAGTCAGTAGCCGGTGGTAGGAAGAAGGTGAGCATGCGAGAGTTTGCTGCATTTCGATTACAAGAAATGACATCAAAGAGATCAACCGTTTTGAATAGCAGGAGGCTTACTTAGCTAGTTATCGTTGATCTTTATACGATTATTGAGTCAATCAGACTATTGTTTATTAGATTGAATTAGAAGGTCTTGCATGTAGAGCTATACAGTGGTCTTGCGGATGCTCTTCTGCGAGGCGAAACATATATTAGCTTTATGGGGTTGAGGATTGTATTACCTTCGTCGTATACTAGTGGACCACATTACATGATTCAAAGCTTTCATGATGCGATTGCTATTTGTAAATGGGCGAGTTACCCTGATCTGTTTATTACAGTTACTTGCAATCTGAAATGGCCAGAGATCGTACGGTTTTTAGAACCAAGGAACTTGAAGACAGAAGATCGATCTGATGTCATTGTTAGAGTGTTCAAGATTAAGTTGGACACACTTATTAATGAGATTCATTGCAAGAAAAATTTAGGCACTATTATAGCAGGTAATCAAATTTACTTTTATCAACTTAACTAAAATACAAGTATATATATATGTGTATATATATATATTTATTTTGTTTCAGCAATTATTTTACCTATGTTTGAATAATATGCAGTGGTGTACACTATTGAATTTCAAAAACGGGGGCTGCCACATGCGCATATACTACTTTTCCTTTCAAATGATGATAAGTTTCTCACACCTCCCAATATTGATCGAATTATGTCTACTGAAATTCCTGATGAATCCTCTGATCCCAAATACTACTCGGTGGTGCAACAATTCATGATTCACAGTGCTTCTGAATTCCCCGTGCATGGATGATGATGGAAGGTTTACGAAGCACTTTTCGAAAAGATTTGTTGATTGTACTTCTATAGATGATGAAGGCTATCTAGTATATAAACGTAGAGATGATGGAAGGACAGTCATGAAAAGCGACGTTCCAATAAGCAATGCTTATGTAGTACCACACAAGTGTGGAGCGCACATAAATGTTAAGTGGTGTAATCAGTCTTGGTTTATAAAGTATTTACTTAAGCACATAAACAAGGGCCATGATCGTGTTACGGCCGAATTCTACAAAGCAAGTGCTGACAATGCGGCTGGGAATACAGTATATGAGATAAGTATGTACTATGATTGTAGGTAAATAGTTTTTGGCGCCGTTGCCGGGGAATAGGATTTAGCGCTTAGTTTTTATCTTGAAAAATAGGAGGAAACTAGACCAGATTTTATTTTTCGTAATCTTAATTTAATTTTCGTTTCTATTTTTGTTTAATTTTTTAGTTACGTGGCAGTTCTTGTTTTTGGTGTTTTCAGGCTTCGCATGCACACCAGATCAAAAGGGTTCCTTTCAATCCAAAAATTGAAGCGACAGCTCGAAGACACCAAACTAGAAGGAATTTCACGTTTGAGATGGAGAACCCACCACAGCATCCAAATCCAGATGACACTCTTAACAGAGTACTGATAGCTTTGGCACGCTTGGATGATCGAGTCACTAATATACAACAACAGCTACCTCCACAACGGCCACAGCTGCAACAGCAGCATGGCCCAATTCAGATAGAACCAGCTGCAGGAGATGAAGATGATACTCCCATCAGTGACTGCCTGAAGCCTAATCCAAATTAGCAGGCAGGAGGAGTACGACCTCCACCACTTAATGCTAACAGTTTCGAGCTGAAGCCTGCACTAATCAACATAGTGCAGTAAAACCAGTATGGGGGAAGTGCTTCCGAATGTTCACCTGATAAAGTTTCGAAGACTGGCAGATACCATCAAGATAAACCATGTGCCACACGAGTAGTTTAAACTGAGATTGTTTCCCTTTTCATTGAAAGATAGAGCTCTCCAATGGTTCAATTCATTGGAAGATATCACAAGCTGGGAAGACTTGAGTACTTCGTTTCTGTTGAATTATTTTCCACCGAGCAAGATGCTCGACCTACAGAATCAGATTGACCAGTTCAAGCAATTGGATCAGGAGCCATTCGGAGAGGCTTGGGAGCGATTCTGAGATCTTATCCGGAGTTTCCCTCAACATGGTTTTACAAAGAAGCAGCAGGTATGTAAGTTTTATAATGGTCTACTTGCTCCAACTAGAAATCAGGTAGATGCAGCTGCAGGTGGTAGTTTGATGGAGAAGTCAGTGAGGATGACATTCTCAATCCTGGACGCTATGGCCAGAACAAGCTACCAATGGTCGAATGAGAGAAACATGCCAAGGAAAGTGGCGAATATAATGAAAGTCGAGCCAGTCAATAATGAGCCAATTGAAAAGCTCACATCACAGTTAACAACTTTGACGAGTCAAGTAAATTTGCTAACTAGTCTGACATTAGCACAACAACTAGGGGGTCAGGAAGAAGTTGAAGACGTGTGAATCAACGAAACTTCAACAATTTCCAGAACAACCAGCCTAGGTACAATCAGTACCCTCAGAATCAGAACTATCAGAACTTCTCGTATGGTAACTCGCAGAATACACTTAACCCGCCACCCGGATTTACTGTTACGCGTGGGATGATTCATGATGGCACGAAGCCCACCCAAGAGGAGATTATGCAGTCCCAGCTTGCTAAATACGACGAGAAACTAGCTCAGTTGGAAAATAAAGTAGATGGAAAGTTTATTGAGCTAACCAAGCACATAACTGGACAGGGGGCTGACATCAAAAGACTCGAGAACACATTGGTTCAGACTCAAGTAAGCATTGGTGAATTGTCATCAAACATGAGCCAATTGATAAAGATTGTAGGGGCTCAACAAACAGGGCCAATATCCGAGTGACACAGTGGTTAATCCGAGGGAGCATTGTAATGTTGTGAAACTAGAGGAGCAAAAAGATGCTGAGAACTCAAGTGAGGTTCAAGAAACCGAAGCAGACGAACCAGCATATGTGCCTCCACCGGCATATGTACCTCCTCCCCCATTTCCTCAAGCACTGAATAGAAGGAAGATAGCTTCTAGTGGCGATAATGGTACTATGAGCACGAAGGACCATGAAGCGAAGAAATCAAGCGAGAAAGTAAAAAACATTGAGAAGAAGGAGGAAGTCAATACCATCATAGATAAGAAAATTTCATCTCCTATTCTTGATGAATCTTCTGATTTTTGTTTTAAAAATTCATTCTTTGCTAACCTGGATCCCTTAGAGCGATCTAGCACTATTGTTGTGAAACAGGAACCATTACAGGAGAGAGTCCAAGATAGGGGGGTAACAAAGAAGGAAGAGCTGCAACCCACCCAAGAGGAAACCAAGACGAGGAAGGATGGAAAAGAGACAACGAAAAAGAAACCAAGCAGTCCCAAAAAGAGCGCAAACACAAGCATGAAAGCAAAAAGAGCAACAAAAGCAAAAGATACAGGGAGTTTTACTATTTCTTGCTCAATTGGTAGTCATGAGTTTCACAATGTCATGTGCAATTTGGGGTCTAGCATAAATCTGATGTCTCTTAAGTAGTATAGATAATTAGGATTAAGGGAGATTAAACGATCCTTTACTACTATCCAGTTGGTTGATGGATCTTCATTAACGACGTTGGGAGTAGCGAAGGATGTAGTGGTGAGAGTGCTGAACTTTGAATTCCCAAGTGATTTCTTAGTTGTCGACATGAAAGGGAATGACGAATTTCCATTTATCTTAGGAAGACCTTTCTTGGCGACTAGCCAAGCACTTATAGATGTGCCTAAAGGGGAGTTGATTTTTCGTGTTCAAAACGAAACCATCATCCTCCCAATACATAAGTCGGGTCTAAGGGGTAGGCATAATTGTAGCATTGTTTATACTACCCAAGCTGCTGTGTAGGAAATCCACATGCCCCAAATAACTCTTTAATTGTTCATAAAACATCCGACTCAGGGTGGCTAGAAAATGATTGATAAGAGGAGGACGTCCGGCTGATGACGTAAAACAAAGCGCTTGTCGGGAGGCAACCCGATGTTTACCATTTTATTTTGATTTTATTTCAATTATTTCTTTAAGTTTTATGTTTTTACTTGTGTTTCAGTGTTTTATGGTTTTAGGAATCAACATGGACAAGTGTTGCAAGAAATAGGGGTCGAAGAGACGAAAAAACTCAAGCTAAAGGAGAAGGAAGCAACACGGCCGTGTCGCACTATGGATGTTGATGCGGCCGCGTCAAGTTCTCTCCACAAACGCATTTTAGCACTGGACGGGTAACACGGCCGCGTCAAATATGAGCACGGTCGCGTCAAAATCGCGACCAAAATCAGGATTTTCTGTTCTAATTGAACGCGGGCGCGTCAAATCTTCAACACGGCCGCGTCAGTACCTCAGCAGCATAAAAATGTGAAACTCAGGGCTTGATGCGGAGACAGCAGAAACAGATTCAGTAGGAGGCGATGGCACGATTTCGGAGCCAGAAGGGGCTTCAAAACTCCGCCACCGCCACAATGATTTGTAAGTTAGCACCAAGGCGTACCACGTTTTTCCTCCAAACATAGGCTTTCAGCCAAGTTTGGGGGAGGGGGCGTACCGTGGGACATCTTGGCAGCTATATTTATAGTTTTGCTGCTATTTCCCCTTTTAGTTGATCGGTCAGTTGATTTGCTTGTTGTTTGATAATAGTGGTTAATTGTGGGTCCGTGAGCCCATTGTGCTGATTTTTATCGGGTTTGTGAGCCCATTTATCTGCTTTATTGGTGTTGTTGGGTTTGTGAACTCAAGTGTGATTACATTTCGTTTCCATGTTGGTTTTAGGAGTCTAGATTTTAGAGTCTTATTATTACTTTAGATTTTAGAGTTAGTAAGAATAAGATAAACCCGAGAAGTTAATAGGTAACAAGTGAAAAGAAAAAGAAAAAGAGAACAATAGGGAAAGATAGATGATGAATGGTTAATGATGAGATGATTTTGAGAAGTAGATGAAAAAATGGCACATAATAGAGCATGAGAGGTGATTTGAGATAAAATTGAGCTTGAACTTAGAATATTCTATCAAAATTAACCTTGTGAGAATTTGAGCCTAATTATACTCCTATTTTCGGAGTAATATACTTTCTTTCGGTGTGAATTTGATTGAATATATGTACTAGTCTCTAGAACTTGCCTTGAGTCTTTACTAAGAATGTGTCAAGTAAGGGTGTGATTGAGGAAATGATCTTAGGCAAATTTTTGTTTAAGCCTATTTATTTGAACCATGAAAATTGCCTTTGAACCATAATGTCAAAAAAAAAAAAAAAAAAAAAAAAAAAAAAAAAAAAAAAAAAATTTGTCCCTAGTTAGCCCACTTGAGTCTTATTGCCTTATTTATTCATAACCTAACAATGTCAGCCAAAACCTTTTGATTTAACTCTTTTGGCCCTAATTGGATTAATCAAGTTAGAGGGAGGAGAATTGGAAGGAATTTTGGGTGAACAATTTGTGGGAAGGAATGGGAAGTAGGAATATTTTCAAAAGATGAAGGGAAGAGCAAAACGATAGATGAAAATCCAAGAAAAATAGCCTCTCCTAGTGCGAAAGTCTATAAAAAAAAAAAGAAAAAAAAAAGTTTGTTGTTGTTAGTATTCTTGAGGAAAGGCTAGGACATAAATATTTAATTGTGAATTTGAATAGAAAAATCGGGTACTCCCCACACAAATGAAAAGCACTTAAGTTGCATGGACTTTTGAAGGTGAAGAAGTCACTTTACGAGGTAATTTGCTGAGATTTGAAGAGTGAGGCTGAGTGATTATATTGAGGGGTAGTCGGGTTAGACATAACTTGATTAGTCCAATGAATAGTCACTTATATCCAAATGTATCCCACCTTATCTTAAGCCCACATTACAACCAAAAGAAAGATCTTTTTTATCCTTTTTCACAGCCATCAAGTACGAGGTCTAGTTTAGATGATTGGCAAGCATATGGTAGGCTTTGCATGTAATTCAATATGAGTGGAAATTATTTTAGCCTAAACACTTGAGAGATGAGTAAAACACTTACCCGGTGAGGGTTGAATAATTCGAAAGTTCAAAGTCTCGAGATTAGTTGATTTTCGCGTTATCACATATGCTCAAGTGAATTATGTTGCCTAGTTGTTTTAAGAAAAATAAGTTTGAAACTGAATTCATCATCTAATCGCCCTAAACAAATGCATAATCGCTTGTATTCTTTGTGTCTTTTATTATGTTGTTCGGGACGAACAACAGTTTAAGTTTGGGGGGTTTTGATACACGTTAATTATGCATGTAATTAGGTCAATTTATGATAGTATTTTTATAGGAATTATGTGCATAATTGGTTAAGAATTGGATAAAGTGCTATAAATTGGACCATTTAACGTATTTGACTTGTTTTAAGGTATTTTTGAGTATTTTCAGGAGGTAAAAGTCGTGATTTGTGACTAAGGGACGAAAGAACAAGTCTAAGGGGCATTCAAACCGGTCCAAACCGGCCAAAACCCGGCCTAGACCGGTCCAGACCGGCCTAGACCAGTCAAGAGGACAAACTAGAACAGATATGACACGGCCGTGTCATATATACAACACGGCCGCGTCAAAAGTGTCCTAGAATATGGAAATCAATGCTGGAATACAACACGGCCGCGTCAAAAAGTGTCCCGAAAGTGAAGTTTTCTGTCAATTTGACACACCTCTAGTATTTTGGCCATATCTTGAGATCTAAAACTCCGATTGAGATGCAAATTGGTGGCTTTAGAAATCTGATTCAAAGGGCTACAACTTTGTCCGAAAGGGACAAATCCCAAAAATGACTGGACAAGCCTCAAAAATGGCTTGGAAGTCAGACCTGAAAACTCGCCTGAGCAAAACAGACGCGGCCACGTCAAAAGGCCAACACGGCCGTGTCAGAAGTCATTTTCTACGAAAATTTCCTAATTTTAGTATGATTTTGATATCTTCCCAAAGATTCGTCCCCAACTCTATAAAAAGGATCCCAAGCTCGAGAATTAAATGGAGGGACATTCCATATTCTCAACTAAACTTAGAAGACGAGTTAGAAGACTTGGAAGACGAAGAAGACAAAGATCATCGAGACGGATTCATCCGGGTTTAGTCGTTCTTTTCTAATTTAATCTTTTACAATGTTTTCCATAGAATTTTGTATTGGATTATTGCTAGGCATGAATAGCTAATCTATTCGTGTCCTTGTGTTAGAGAGTAGGGATTATTATGACAATGTTTTGATTTATGTTTTGATTTATTGATTCCGTTCTTTACGTGTTTATCTCTATGTTTGTGCTTATAACTGAATTTAGCTTGATCACCTAGATTTAGTAATTTAGTTTAACAATTCCGCTTTGAGAGGAGGGAATCGTTATCAGACTTATAACATAGAGCGCAGTTGTCTATGACTGTGTAGGCCGTGGCTTAGGATCGTTTGGGAGTTATTAGGTTTAATTGACTCGAGAGGATAATTAGCTTAATTAATCAACGATTTAATCGCTTCGAGAGAAGGGTTAGATTATTGTCGTGCCGCCTAATAAACACTAGAATTGGTAAATCTATAGGTTAATCATATTCAACATTGAAGTAATATCCTGAAATCGAAGCCCTAGGATACCCTTTCTCATTGATTGATAGTTCTTTGTGTTTGCTAAGTTTGAAATCATAAGTTAATTGAGTTTATTAGTTAAACTTTGTTAGTTTTAGTAAAATCAATATTTTGCAATTTAGTATCTAGTTAGGACATTCCTAGAGTATTGAGATATCGAACTACCTAAAATTATTCCTTGTGTGATCGACCTTGATTATCGCTACTACAGCTACATCCGTACACTTGCGGAACACTAGGTTAGAAACCGACGTGTCAACTGTCCAAAGCTGCTTGGAAGATTTTGGTTTTGAAATCCAGTATTGTTATCCTCTTGTTGAGCATCTAAGTTTTCATCTTGAGAATCAACAATCCGTAGTCTTTTCGGAAAATGAGCCTTTGGAGGATATTATTGGAAGACAAAGTGTAAGCCAAAGTATGTTCTTGGGATGTTTTGAGGCGAATAAGAAATACCCTGAGGTGGAAGAGTTAACGTATGCTCAGTTTCCTCAAAAAATTGTTTGGAAGCAGAAGACAAGAAAATAGGTGATGAGGGAAAAGGCTAAAGCAATAGGTAGGCTTCATTATGTGCCACCTGGTTGTGGTGATCCATACTACGCCATGTGTCTTTTGAATGTTGTTAAAGGTTGCAAATGCCATACAAATATTAGAAATGTGGGAGTTGTACAATACAAAACGTATCATGATATTTGCTTTGCTAGGGGGTTACTCGAAGATGACAAAGAGTATATTGACGGCATTGAAGAGGCAAGTGATTGGGCATCTGCTCAACACTTGAGAGGGTTATTTGTCGAGCTCTTATTCTCTAATTCTATTGAACATCTTGAACATGTATGGGATGTTGAAAGTATTTATCTAATGACATTCTTTATAGACAATGTATTCAACGGAAGAATCAAGGTATGACATTACTTTATTTATATTTGTACATATTAAGTTTGTTATGCATACGTGAATTTTTTGGAAGTTAACTGCTAACAAATGGTGTAATGATTGTGTAGATTTGACTTTGACTGAGGAAGAAGTAAAAAATCTAACTCTTGTAGAGATCGAGAAAAGGTCGCGGAGTCAAGGCAAAAGTCTGTCTGATTATAATCCTATGCCAATTGCAGAATTCTATAGTGATGCGAGTTCTGGAAATTGTTTTGTTACTGATGAACTAAACTATGATCAAGAATCTCTAGCTATTGAGTACGATATGTTAGTTGCAAATCTGACCGATGAGCAAAAAGTTGTCTATTCCACTGTTATGAATTCACTAGATACTAGTGATGGAGGGGCATTCTTTGTATACCATTATGTTGGAACTGGAAAGACCTTTATTTGGAGGACACTATCGGCTGCTCTACGATCCAAGGTGAGATTGTTTTGAATGTTGCCTCGAGTGGTATAGCGTCACTTTTATTGTCGGGAGGAAGGATTACACATTCACGTTTCAAGATCCCATTGAATGTGCATGAAGATTTGTCGTCCAGTATAACTTTAGGTAGTCCTCTGGCTGAGATGATTGGGAAATCAAAACTTATTATTTGGGATGAAGCCCCCATGATGCACAAAAACTGTTTTGAGACTCTGGATAGATTACTCCAAGACATAACGAAGAAAATTTTGTTTGGTGGCTAGAGTGTTGTGCTCGGTGGAGATTTCAGACAAATTCTAACAGTAGTGCAGAAGAGCACACGTCAGGATATAGTTCACGCGACCATCAATTCACCTTATCTGTGGCCACATTTCAAAGTGTTACGATTAACAAAGAATATGAGACTTCAGAACCTTCCTAACGATGTTGAAGGTAGTGATCTAAGAACATTTACGGAATGGATTGCAAGTATAGGTGATGGGGTAACTGGTGGTCCGAATGATGGAGAAGTGGAGATTGACATCCCGGAAGATATAATGCTACAAAATGGTGAGAATCTAATTGCGACTATTGTTGAGAGTACGTATTCAGTTTTTGGTACAGTGGGGGATGATACAACTATTCTACATGGTAGAGCTATATTGGCACCGCCACTGAATGTTGTGGAGTCTATTAATGAATATATGACTTCAAAGAACACTTCTCAAGGTAGGACATACTTAACTTCGGATACACTATGTAAATCCAATGCGAATGTAATCTTTTGAATGATCTTCACAGCCCGAATTTTTTAATTCAATCAAGTGTTCAAGGTTGCCCAACCATGAGCTAAATCTAAAGATTGGCACACCGGTTATGTTGTTGCGAAACATAGATCATTCTCTTGGTTTGTGCAATGGTGCCCGACTGGTGCTTACAAAGCATGGTGATCACGTGGTGGAGGCAAAAGTTATACCAGGGGATAATGCTGGTGTGGAAGTTCTCATTCCTTGGTTTTCTGTGACGCCTTCTGATAAGAGAATGTCTTTCCAATTCAGAGAAGACAATTTCCTTTTAGCATTTCTTATACAATGACGATAAACAAAAGTCAGGGTCAGCCACTTAGCCATGTTGGTTTATTCTTGAAGAAACCAGTGTTCTGTCATGGACTGTTATATGTTGTTGTCTCTCGCGTCACTAATCGAAGGGGCTTGAAAATTTTGATATGTGATGACGAAGATCCGGAAAGAAAGACTACGACAAACATTGTGTATAAGAAAGTGTTCCAGAATTTATAATAGTTATGTTAATGTTTTCTTCAAACAAATTGTTTACTTTATAAATTGAAATTGTCCATTTAGTATCGCTACTCCTTTAGTCATCGTAGTAAATATTACATGTGCGAAAATAACATTTTTTACATTAAAATATACATTTTATTATGTCTTAATATTTTTTGATTGATAATACTTGGGATTGCAATTACTAATATGTTAATGTTTGAAAGATCTTTCTGTGCATCGCACGACCAACTACTAGTGATTTCATAATGAAATAATCTCACCTTATATGGACTGTATTTCTTGATTCATATGGTAAATCCTGGAGCAAAACACCATCTTGGAATATTGATTTCTTGTTGGTAGATCAGTTACGATACTGAAACTGAAAAAACAAAAGCAAAATAAGTGACAACATATATGATTTTTTGTTTCTT
Organism: Ajuga chamaepitys; assembly: GCA_958295605.1. Taxonomy (NCBI): domain Eukaryota; kingdom Viridiplantae; phylum Streptophyta; class Magnoliopsida; order Lamiales; family Lamiaceae; genus Ajuga; species Ajuga chamaepitys. The sequence goes on from OY282499.1 coordinate 9,178,771, forward strand.
TGTTGTAGATTAAATTATTTAAAAGGCAGAAAAAACCACAAAGAAATAGTGAAATTGATCAGCAGTAAAAAAATGAAAAATATATGGTTTGTTTTTTGTGATCATTGAAAAAATAACATCACCTTTTAAAGGTTGCTCCTGATGATTTCTCAATTTTGCTCATGATGAAATCTCAATTTTTCTACTGGAAAAGAAAAAAGGCTTATAAAAAACATAATTTTTTTTTGAATATATGTCACTTAAAGGTAACATAGGCTACTAAAGCAGTATTATTAGTGTTAAAGTTGTTAAAACCCTTACGATTTCATCGCAAGATGATCTCAAGTAATTGCCTCTTGATATTTGGAATTCTTCTATGGAAAAGGAAAAAAAGTCGTATAAGCAAAATATTAGTCTGAAAACAAAATAAACAACATTTTGACCAAATTATTATTACAATGATCGATTAAATTTTGATCCAACGAGTGAGACTGTTGATTAAAAAAACTCATTCATATGTTTCGGCATTTTTATTCTATCAGTGCTTAAAAAATTGAGAACATGTTTAACTTACTTAGATTATTTCTATGTTTTGGGCAGTTGGCTTCAATTTTTGCCAAAATCGCCGAGGTCAATGTTATCAGATCTAATTGGGCCCTAAAGCTAAAATTGGTTAGGGGTTATAACATCCCTATATTCAGATATCCCGATTAGAGTCAAAGTTTTGAATGTGTTTTTAGAGATGTTGATGTAAGTTATATTATATTGTTTCATTTTTTTTTATTTTTTTTTTACATCATGGGTTATTTTTAGACAATATGTGTTTTTTGCAGAAAATCATACTCAAATTTCATGTTAATCAATTTCTCTTAATATGACTAATATTTAATCACATGTATATTCACATTATCAAACTTTCAATTGCATGATATTATATGTTATAACATCCATATGCAAATAACCCAATATAATGTGAGCAGACGCTAAATACATAAAGTCTTATCTAAGAGTTTCCCATTTCTCTTTTCAGAGATATAATGTCATTTATAGCAAGCAAAATCAGTTCATTGCATTTTGAAAGCAGTCAAAATGTCATTCGATACCATGTTACCAAATGCTAGATGCTTAAAAACCCTCACGATTTCATGATTTTTCCGTATGAGTATATTATATCATTTTAAGCCTATAAATTTATAATTTGTTTAGCGTGGAGGCAGTTTAGACCATTCAGTTTCATTTGATGTTTACTGTTGTAAATATAAAATATTTTGATGAAATGTCACATGCTTACTGGTGTCACATCTACACTTATACCAAGGATATTTGAATATAAGTAAAAAACTATATCGAAAGATTGACATTTTAACAAGTTACCTTGTAACATTTTCAGGCTTCAACAATCCGAGGTCCTGCAAGATCTCCGCATATTGAAAACGTGCGTTCAAAGCTCCCTGAAGGCAACCTATACATCATAAATAGTTGGTGTCAAAGGATGAGCTACGCTATAAGATTGCAACACATACTCACAAATTTTCATTTTATGGGAAGACTATTATAAGGCATATATGTGCCCCAATTTTTCCTAATAATAGGTTTATCTTCAAGTCTTTTGATCAGGTGGCTACGTTGAAAGAAACAAATGAGAAACTACTATTTGGTAAATTTCTAATTATGCCCAAATTTTAATATTCTAATTCTATATCTCATTTCCTTGTTTTTGGTCAAAATGAAGATGTGATTGGAAGATTAGTAGAAATGCACCCTCGTAGAAACATGCCTGCAAGAGAGGGCAACTAACTGCTTATAGAGATAGAAATTGAAGACATGAGGTATACTCAATACTTTCTCTGTGGTTTTGAGTAAGACAAGATAATGATGCTTGTGTGGTATGTGCATCTTTTAATTTCATAGTAAGCTCACAAAATATTGTTTACTATAAAGTGGTCGTTGGTTAACTATAACTTTATGGAAAGAATTCGTGGATAAGGTGATGCCTTGCTATAATCAACCTACTATTGAACTAGTTGTGATAGTGATGCAGTTTTGCAGACCTAAAGTGTTCAATGGTATGGTTATACTTAATTTTTCAATTAAAAACAATATATAAACAAAATGTAACAAGGCAACAATTTTCTGACATAAACATACTAGTTCAATTATGTTGTTTCATTGTCTATTTTGATGCAGATAATGTGAAGGTTTCGAATACGTATAACTGCATGCAAATGCTTGTTAGCGATAATGTGTGAGAGATTATCGAATTCAAGAAACTGTAAGTCATCTTATACGTTTTTTAAGTATTGCGTCATATAATAACCTGAAAACCCAATAAGCTCATCTTTTTCCAGAATTGTTGCGTCGTCATCTATGCTGAGGTCGGTCACTGTTACTTAATCATCGGGCTCTGGAGCATCACCTAAAAGTGAGTTTAATTCTGGAAGAACTGTTGTTAGGAACCAGCAAGAATTATGTGAAGGGGAAGTAATGAAAAAACATTTTATTTTAAGTAACCTATATTTGTATTGAAACTACAATACAAATGAAGCACAACAACAACACGATGTTTAAAATTTATAAAATGATGCCTCAAATTTTTTTATGCAAACAAACATGATGGCTCATTTTGGGTTTACTGCAACATTGCGGATATAGAAAACCCGAAAGATGTTTGGTATATAGCATGTGTTACGTGCCAAAGAAAATTGACTCATGTTGATAATAAATAGAAATGTAAAGAGAGTGGCGATGTCGAAGCGAGTACCAATTTCAGGCAAGGATATTTCATACTATAATTATTTTAGTGTACCATTTAGTAAGCCAATTCATGTAAGATTTATTAAAAATCTAACATCCTAGCATTTATACGGGTTCAAGATTGAGGTTCGAGTTATTCATGAAACATATAATGCATTGTTTATTGTATGGGATACTGAAGGTCGGGTTATATATGGCAAGATTGCGTATAAGTTAAAACTGAGGATGTAAGTTGTCTCTTATTATATTTCTGCGATGTCTATCTCATAATTAATTTACTTTCTAATGCATTCATTTTTAAACAAGCCTAACTAATATGAAATTCACTGTGTTGTAGGATGCTGAATCAGGTGTTCTTAACTACTTCGTCAGTAGATTGGTTGACCGCACAGTCCTATTTAAAGTTTCGCGGAAGATTGACCACATGAGAGGGGTAAGGGTTACTTATTCTATTACCAAAGTTACTGATGATCTTGAGTTGTTAGCGAGATTTTGTGGGTTGTATGTCCAGAGTTAGGTACAAATATATAAATCAGATTTTTTACTGGATTGAAAAATTTATAAGAAATGACTAAACATGTTGTGAAATCCTTTTTCAACAGGAATCTAATCTAATTTCTAACATTGGACAGAAGACAAAAGAAGCTAAGGACGATTTATCCGAGGATGAGGTGACTACACCAGGAAAAAAAAAAACTACAAGGAACTGTTGTTGATGAAGAATCTAATGGGAAATAACTGGTTGCTGATTCGAATGCTGAAGAGCTTGAAAATGATCCAGAATCGAAGTTCAAATGCAAGCTCATAAACGAGTTTGATAAGAATTCGACTAAACGGAAGGCAATAAAGCGGGAGAAAAATTGAGATGCTAAATGAATTCTAAGTAGTTTCAACTTTTTTTAGTGCTTTGGATACTTTGTTTCTATGCTTTGTTTTGATGCAATTTGGATCCCCTACATTTTAAAATCAATGTAGTATTTTCATATGTTACTTTACTGAAAAAATTTATGGATGATTCCTAACATAGTACATGTAGTTTACTATTTATAAATTACCATGGTCATCACTTATGATAAAACAGTTAAAAGAACTGTACGAAGATGGTTCACGTAGTATATGAGTAAACATAATTTTGATTTGCATAACTTCATAAACGACAAGTATATGATGCAATTACAAAACGACAACTATATTTTGTTTCCTAATGAGAATATGTAGTTGAATTTTTCTACGTGAATAACTTCTAATGGAATGTTATATAATTGGGTAATGAGATGATGCATCATAATAATACTTATATTGTTAGGATGGTCATAATACATGACATAATGATACATTGTAGGAATTTTTTATTTTTTATTTTTTTTTTTGAAAATTGTTTACTCTTGAAAAGTTGTGTAAAAAATACAATATTGTATGGTGACAAACTAAAATGTGACACATGTTTGTTTTCTATCTGTTTCATCTACATCGCATAATATTGATTACATGTTAGCATAGTGTGTATATGTAGATTAATGATCTCATGCATATCGTAATCAACCGATAAAACCTACTGTGTGAATAGAGGAAAGTTTAGGTCATAACAAATATCTCTCTATATATTATAATATCTTTAATGTCCTCATCATCAATTAGTAACAAATTGATGTTAAATTATCCAAGGTTTAAAAAATAAAAACATTCATATAGATATAACAAGCTAAGTACATTATTTTTAGTAAGTGAATTTTTTTTTTCCGCCAAAATTTATAATTACTAAAAATAGAATTATTTTGGAAGTTCGAAATTTTGAACATTCTAAATTCCTAATATGTAGGCACCTGGTGTGGGATTCAATAGATTTACGAAGATTTTTATTTTTTTTGGTTATTATTTATTTAGCAAAACTTATGTAATTATTATCCATTAAAATCAATTCAAACCTATACAATATGTATATATATTACATAGATGTAGATATAATTTTAGTTATAAATTATAATAATACATATATATATATATGAACATATACGAACGATACTATTTTCCCTAATTCAAAAGAAAAGATATTGATTTTTATCAGATTATGATTCTTTTTTCTTTATCCAATTCAAAAACACTAAACATTGTGCTTCTTTTATTCACAAAATTCAGAATTAATTAAAGTTATACTTTTATAAGAATATTTATTTATGTGATGTAAGGGTAGGGATGCAAGTCAAATCAAATTATATTGATTCAATTCGTGATTCGAATTCGTTTAGGATGATTCGATTCGGTAAAATTCGAATTCGAATTTGAATTCAAATCATATTTTATATTCGTTTATATTTCGAATCGAATTCGAATATATATATATATAAATATATATATATATTCGATTCGTCAAATTCGACGATTCGATATATATATATAATATTAAATATATAATATAATTATAATAAATAAAAATATATTTAATAGTAAATATATACAAATTCCCTTAGTAAAACATATGGTTTCTAATTTTCGAATCTAGACAAATTTGACTTCGAATCGAATTCGAATCGAATATTTTCTAAATAACAATATTTTTTTGTTGAAAATTTTAAATTTACATCACGAATCGAATTAAATATATTCGGAAAAAGAATTCGAATCGAATTCGAATCAGATTTAAAATTCGATCGACGAACCGAATCGAATTCGAATCGAAACCAAATTTCACGAATTTGAATCGAATCTCTTAATATTCACTTCGATCCGGTTCGTTTGCATCCCTATGTAAGGGTATAAACACAAATCTTTTTATAGGATCATGTGAACCACATATATGCAAGGGAATTTGTGGCGATGATTTAAATTTTTACTATTTTGAATCCCTATTTAATTTATTCCTTTTTTAAGTTAAGTAGTTTGCTAAATTTACGGATAATTAAATATGCTATATAACAAAATAACAATATATATATGTAAAAATAAAGGGATCTCCCTATTTGTTTTGAAATCCAAATTTGTTTAATTTAATTCAATATCCCGTCCAAATAAAACCTATAAAATGTGATGTGAATCATGCATTCACTCCACAAAAAATATTTGATATTTGTATATGTAGCTCGGGTGTAGTATTTTCTTCTTTTTCTATTTAACTTATTTAACCCAATCTTCATAATTTTATTTTGTGCATGACAACTAACAAATTTATTGGTTTTTTCTTTCCCTCTTTAATTTAGATCTTTGAATTGTTTTGTTTTTATTACTCACCTAACTAATGTTGTTTGTTGATCTATACATACAGTGAACAATTTCTAGAGTGATGTTGTTACAAAACTGTGTTTGGTGATTCAAGTTGATCATGGATTGAAATGATATAAAAGAGCAAGGGAGATTCTTAAATTGCATGTAATAGCATAGATAAATTTTTCTTGCATGTTTACTAATTTGATTTGTTTATATTCATCTTGATCAACTGAGTCTATTGTTAAGAGAGTAATTAGTTATGTGTATACAATTTTTCTTTCTCAATCTTTTTATACTCATCCATTCAATCAGTTTATAAAAATGAATGAAGTGTCAACGAAGTGCTCATACAGCGAACATTTTAAAAAAGTTTTAAAGATGCCATAAATTTTTAATGCAACACTTTTAATAAAATTATTTTCGTATTTTCGTTGTATTTTTTAATATATGACATCAACTTACTTTCGAGGGTATGATGAATCACCAAGGTATGGGTGATGCCCACTTTGGACGCAACAAAATTAGCCTATGCAAAATGGGCAATATAGTTTTTTTTTTTTTTGAGGAGAGAAAAATGGGCAATATAGTACGACAGACATGTTGCAGAAAACAGGGTCGGTTGCGCTTAAACCCTAAAACACCTCCCCGTCCCTAATTTCCATTCCGACACATAGATTAGGCGGCGCCGAGGATTGAACCGCCGCTACCGCCATGGGGAAGATTCTTGCTGCCTCCAAAACGGAGATGAAGATAAAGCAGAAGCAATCAAAGAAATCCAAGTCTGGCGGCTTCGAGTCGCTCGGATTGAGCCTCAATGTCTACAATGGTGTCAAGAAGAAGGGTTACAGAGTGCCCACGCCGATCCAGCGGAAGACCATGCCCTTAATTCTATCAGGATACGACGTCGTTGCCATGGCTCGTACTGGCTCCGGCAAAACGGCGGCGTTCCTCATTCCTATGCTGCAGAAGCTCCAGCAACATGTGCCGCAGGCAGGAGTTAGGGCACTTATACTTTCCCCAACACGTGACTTGGCGCTTCAGACTTTCAAGTTTGCCAGAGAACTCGGTCGCTTTACAGGTTGAGTATGTTTATCAATGCGTGTGTTTGTATATATTTATTTGTGTATTTCTATTTGTTTCAGTGATGCTCTGGGTTTTAGATGTAAAAGTTAATCATTTTTATCATGTATATTTTTCTTGACGTGGGTGATCTATATGATTTTCATGGTTTACTTTTGTTTCTAGTTTTGGGACTATGATTTGATTGGCTTTGAATCATAAATAGGTGCAACACACAGTTACTCATGGAAAGCTTTGGGTTAGTTTTTGCTCTGAATATTTGATATGCTTTTTTGCAATGTCTTTTTAGGAGTGTTAAAACTTAAAAAGTAAAATGTACTTGAGATGTTTAAAATTAGCAGGAGAAATAAGAACATAATTTGAAACTGAACACCTATTTCAATGTTCTTCAGGGGTTTGCAAGTTACCATTGTTGATTCCAGTGTTATGGAAAGTGTGCTATTTCGGTCTTATCGCTTTAAACGAAATTTTTTCTGCTATTGCATAAGTCAAGATGGCTGACTAATTGATCTTGTTTATCAGTATTGGTGAATTTTTGTATCAAGTGAGGCCTATTAGAATGAGAATATAGAAATTACCCCATTCTGGAGTGGCAATGTATACCGATTCATTTCGATATAGTATAGTGGAGGTGTACAAATATTTTCCTATCTGCTCAAAACAATTAATTCAGGACATATTTTTAGGGACATTTAAAGCGAGGAATTCTCCCCTACCTCAAACTTGATGATGTACTCAATTTTCTGCATTATGTTTATTAGCTACTCCTTGATTCTTTGTAGATCTTCGTGCTAGCTTACTGGTTGGTGGTGATAGTATGGAAAGCCAATTTGAGGAATTGGCACAGAATCCTGACTGCATAATTGCTACCCCTGGTAGGCTTATGCACCATTTGCAAGAGGTTGATGACATGTCTTTGCGTACTGTGGAATATGTTGTTTTTGATGAAGCCGACTGCCTGTTTAGCATGGGATTTGCGGAACAGTTGCACAAAATCCTTGGACAGCTTGGTGAAAATCGTCAGACTTTGCTTTTTAGTGCAACTTTACCAAGTGCCCTTGCTGAGTTTGCGAAGGCTGGTCTTCGAGACCCTCAACTAGTGAGGCTTGATTTGGAGACAAGAATTAGCCCAGACTTGAAGCTTGCATTTTTCACTTTAAGGCATGAAGAAAAGTATGCTGCATTGCTCTATTTGATAAGGGAACAGATAAGTTCTGATCAGCAGACTCTGATATTTGTTTCCACCAAATATCATGTTGAATTTCTAAACACCATGTTTAAAGAGGATGGTATTGTGGCTTCTGTTTGTTATGGAGATATGGATCATGATGCCCGTAATATCCATGTATCGAAATTCAGGGCTAGAAAGACCATGCTGCTAATTGTGACGGATGTGGCTGCTAGGGGAATTGACATCCCTTTACTTGACAATGTAATCAATTTTGACTTTCCCCCAAAACCTAAGCTTTTTGTCCATCGTGTCGGGCGAGCAGCTAGGGCTGGACGTACGGGTACAGCATTTTCTTTTGTTACATCAGAAGACATGGCTTACGTACTAGACCTTCATCTCTTTCTCTCAAAACCAATTAAGCCTGCTCCAACAGAGGAAGAGGTCCTAAGCAATATGAAGGGTGTAATGACTAAATTAGATGAAGCTGTTGCAAACGGAGAAACTGTTTTTGGTCGTTTTCCCCAGACAGTTATAGATCTACTTGCAGATAGAGTTCGAGAAATAATTGATTCATCCACAGAATTGAGTGCTTTGGTGAGACCTTTATCAAAAGCATTTGGCTTGTACACCAAGACAAAAGCAAAGCCATCTAAGGAGTCAATTAAAAGAGTAAAAGGCTTGCCTCGTGAAGGTTTACATCCAATGTTCAAGAATATCCTTGGTGGTGATGAATTAACAGCTTTGGCCTTCTCCGAGCGCCTGAAATCATTTAGGTATATCCTAAATTAACCTTCTTGTTGGAGTTTTAAAACAGTACAAACTTTTTTTTATTTCCCTAATTCTTACCGTTATATGACTTTTCTAATAGACCCCAGCAAACCATTCTGGAAGCTGAAGGTGAGGCTGCAAAATCAAAAAAACGGAAGGTAATATTAGCTGATCCATCTTCTTACCATCTGGACTGTATTCTTATTAACAACTTCAGCGTCTCCTATCATATAATTTGTTTCGGCCAAATTTGATGATTAGATGAGATTTCAGGGATCTGCTAGTCAATGGGTTGATGTGATGAAGATGAAAAGATCTGTTCATGAGGAGGTGATCAAGAAAGTTCATCAGCAGAAGTCCCAAAAAAATGATCATGTTGAGGTGATATTCTTTAACAAAGTATTTGTATGGTGACATCAATCATATTAACAGTTATTTCAACCTGTCCATACCGTAAAAATAATAAATACGCACCTGATCAACAGGCGTTATGTTATGCCCTCTTTCTTTTCCGTTTTCTATTTTCTTCATTTCATGCTTATATCCTATATGTCTCCCTTAAATTTAACTATTTGTTTATTTATTTTTCTGAAGTCTCTTGGTTCTTGTAGGAAATGGAATCGGATCACAGTCCTCAGAAGAACAAGCAGAAACAAGGTGCTTGTTGTGTCATGTTTATTTGCCTTAATATTCTGTCTTTGGCATATGTCCAGTGTCTTACTTTTCTTGGCGTCTATTTTCCCATATATGAATACTCACCGGTGAGAGTAAATGTAGCCTTTTTCAGTGTTACACTTGAGAGGTTCGCAATTCGGGCATTTTTAGTGTAGTTAAGATGAATATTCGGTGTGTGGCAAATTGTACAGGAGCCGGTATCAGATGGAAGTGCTGGAATGAAGTACGTTTCAGCTGTAGCGGTGTTTATGTGTATGAGTAGCCAATTGATAAGATCCAATTCCTGAATACTTAATGTCACTAAATTCTGTTCCTGCGTTGGTTGGTCACAAGATTGTGTTACGGGGTCTAATGTGGGGCAATTATGGAGGTTTGTGTAAATCACCAGGGCTTGGGTGAGTCATTACAGTAATATATTCAGATATAGGGATGGTATTCATTACAACTACCAACAACTAGAGATGCCAATTGAATCCGTTTTACTGTGGTTAAACTAGTATATTGTCTAAAGTCACGAGTCCAACAGATAGCGAAACAATAACTCAACAAGATTGGAAGGGGTCTTTGCTGTTTTTGTGTTGGAATTCCACCATCTGAAGGGCTTCTCCTTTTTTTTTTTCTAAATCATATTTTTTCAGATAGTTTGGATAAAGGGCTGTTTAATAAAGGTGCTGCGGAAAAATGTAGTCACATCCAAAGAAATTATTGGTGACTATTCTTGATGAAACTGATGAATGAGAGACAACAATAACACTTTTGTGTGCTGGGCACAAAGTTAGTAACAGTCTTTCTTTGCTAATTTCTTTAAGATGAAGAAACAGTTTATTTTAATTTTTGTGTTTACTGATTTTGGCAGATAAATAGTAGCATGATGGATTAACATTTTAGAGAGAAACATAGTATGGTCTTTCGACTATTTCTCTTATTCTCCAATTAATCTTGGCAGTTTCTGGAACCAAAAGGAAAGCAAAGAGCTTCAAAGATGATGAGTACTTTATAAGTTCAGTGCCCGTCAATCAGGTAAATAAATAACTGAATCTCCTTCATTTATTTATTTATTTGTTTATTTATTTTATATGCCTTACGCTATAGACATTTGCTAGTTTGTTTGTCTGTTTGTTTTTGTTATATACATGTTTTTACGATGCAGTTTTTACATTTTGTTTACTTTCACTAGTTTGTATTCACTTTCTTTGTGAGACCATATATTATAGAGCAGTTTTTATATTCACTTTCTTTGTGGTATGTGCTAACCTGAAATAACATTCTGGTAACTGTCAATTTCAGCATTTTGAAGCAGGGCTTTCTGTGAGAGGAAACCAAGGCTTTGAATCAAATAGGTGAGTTTCATAATATATATTTCTCTATATATACCTTATACAATCTACCAGTTGTCACTCATTTCACACTCAATATTGTCTTAAATCATATTCTTGGACCTATAAGTAGATGACTTCATTCGTCACGTAGGGATGCTGTTTCACTCTCCAGTCACGGAGTAGCTTCTTTGGAGCATGAATATCACTTTATTATCATTTTCTGCGCAGTCTAAGTACTTATTAGTAGATTTCTACTTTAGATACCAAGAATGAAAAATTCATGATTCTTAATGTGCTCAATAGGAGCATAAATTCTGGTGATGTTGCAGTCCTCTACGACTGTAGTCTGGCCTGTATGTGGTATATTTTGCAGTCGAATATCAATGTGACACATTCAAGGATTAAAATATATCTGATATTCACCGATATCTCTCCGATATCTCTTTTTTTTGGCGATACCGAAACGAAATTCGGATGTAATAAATTTATGTCAGAATATCTCCGATATATCTCCAAAATCTCTGAAATTTCTCCGAAATCTCCGAAAATTTTGATTTGGGTTATCTCTAGGTATAATTTGTGGAAATTTTGTGGAAATTTTACCAAAATTTCGGTGAATTTCGATAAAATTCGATTAATTTCGGTGAGATTTCGATTAATATCGGTGAAATTTCGTTTATTATTGGTGAGATTTCGATTAATATTGGTAAAGTTTTGGTTAATATCGGTGAATTTCGGTAAAATTCGATTAATTTCGGTGAGATTTTGATTAATATTGAAATTTCGGTGAAATTTTCTTAATGCAGCCTTCGGTTAATATCGGTGAAATTTCATGATCCTTAGTTGTAAAATTTCTAAATTATTCGCATTCCACTAAATTTTCTTAATGATCCTTAGTTGTAAAATTTCTAAATTATTCGCAATCCACTAAATTTTCTTAATGCAGCCCAAAGATTTAATAAATTAGAATATTATTGTAACATCCTTAATGATAATAAGAGTTCATAATGTATCTTGTGTGGCCTGATAATGTTTCTATTGTTTATTATTTGTCAACTAGTTGTAAATATGTGAATTTCACTCAATATTTAGATTAAATATTTGAATTTAAGTAGGTTTATAACAATCTATAAAATATCGTGATAAATTATCCGTTTAAATACATTTTCCGACATTTTTAAAAAAGTTGCACCGACATTTCGATATTAAAATACCGATATCTCCGTAATCACCGATATTTTCGTCAAGTGGGACAACAAGAATCCCATCCATCTGATCACTTTTTCGAGAAATATGGGACATCTAATTTGTATAAAAAGAGATTACTCATTAATGAGGATAATAATTTGATGGGATAAGATTGAAGATTAAATAGAATCCTGGATCTTGAACAGTGACTCGATTGATGATGAAGAAAGAGATCTGTGCTTGCTTCTCTATTTTTTAACAATAAAAAAAGGATTGAAAGAGAATTCTCGTTTCAGTTCTCTATTTTAACAATAGAAGAGGAAATAAATTAAATCAAATTCACCGAGTCCGACCAATAGTGATCATTTATCAAAGAATGACTCTAATCCTAATGAACAGGTTGGATGCTGCAGTTCTTGATCTAAATGCTGATGATGGTGGAGGATTACAGAAGCAGAAATATTCTTATCACTGGGATAAGGTACTACTAGCTTCTATTCCAACACCCCTCTCCCACTAAAAGAAGGGGTAATAGAATGGGAGGCACACACAGTAACACCTGCATTTCAAATTTGGTATGCTCTAATATGTTGGTTTGTGACAGAGGAGCAAGAAGTATGTCAAGCTAAACAGTGGGGATCGTGTTATGGCCAGTGGGAAGGTATTTTTGCACAGATTAGTTGCCTAATTTCCAATCTTCTGGATGTTTAATTTGCATGTTAAGTTCAGTACTAAGGAAACATCCTTCTATATAGATCTATTTACAGATGTACCATTATTTGATACTACTCAGCATATTTTCATCTTGTCCTGTGGCTTTCATAAATACTTTTCACTGTCTAGAGTTATGGTTTCCCAATTCTCCTGATTTCAACCGGGGTTGCAGTTTGCTTGTGCTCGTGGAACACTGGATAACAGATTCTTATTAGCGTCTTGTATCTATCTCAAGCATTTGCATAAGATGTCTTTTTTTTTTAGGCTGTGCGTTTAGCTCCCCATGCATTGAATTGTTTGTTTGTTAATTCTGGCTTGCAGATAAAAACAGAAAGTGGTTCAAAATTGAAAGCCAACAAAACCGGGATATACAAGAAGTGGAAAGAACGGTCACACAAGAAGGTGTCACTTGGGAGAGGCAATGACAACACTGGCGAAGCCAGTAGTTCAGCAGGTATATCTTAATACATGAGCTACTATATTATGATTATCTTCTATAAATATCACACCTCCAATATAATTATGATGATATTCTTGTACTTTAGTATGTATAGGTTTTTGGAAGAAATAGCGATTTTCTGTCTAGCTTCTCGACTATCTGTTCTTCAGTTTGATCATTATAGAAAGGATGCGAAGAACTTTGCCCGTCAAAAGTTTGGTCAATTATATAGTTTTGCCGTAATAGGACTTTCTAAAACCTAAATTTTACTTTAAATCAATCATTCGTGACTGACTTAACGGCTGGTATGGCAAAAGGTAATTTTCATAATATAGTTATTAGGATTACAAACTAATAATTTCTACTAGGGCAAGCTTATTTAGCAAAAATTCGACTGGACCATTAGACTAGACTAAACATTTGGAGTACCTGTAACCGTTTATGTGGCAATTCAAGTACTTTAGGGGTAGATTATTCATATCCTCCCCATTACATATTCTCCATCAAACAAAACAGGTAGAATTAAGGGTGAGAGTGAAGGTGTTCTCTTTTCATCTTCATCTCACTCATGCTGCTACAAAATAATGCTAATTATTGGACAGGTGCTCCTGGTTTGCGAGGGGATTACCGGAAGTTCAAGGGAGGAAAACAACGTCATAGATCAACGGTGCCTAACGCGCATGTTCGTTCTGAAATAAAAAATGTGGATCAAGTTCGAAAGGAAAGAGAAAAGAAAGCAGATCGGCAGTCATATCTTAAGACCCAAAAGAAGAAAAAGGGGAAGTTTGGCGGCAAAAATGGCAAGAGAGGAAAGCCTAGGTCGAGAGGGTAGGTTCACTTATCGCCTTCATTTATCTTCATCTGGAAGTCGTATGATGTTTTATGGAATGAAATCAATGTGTATATTCTGGCAAAGTTTGATTAAGCAGCATTGAGATTTTGACATTATATCTTTTTGCAATTTTTATCGTTCATTTTTATACCTTCAGCCATGCAATTGTGGATAATTTATCATTACATTACTTGTCAGGTTGTTTGAAGGTGTATCTGCGTGTTTATTTATTTATAGATGAGGAAACGAAAAACACTGCACTTCTATTTATTTATATTATAGTTATCGACTTTGCCACCTATTCTCTGCTTTTTCTTTCTTCTCTTTGTTTCTTTTCCTTTTTTGGGACCACGCCTCCATTTTCCTTTTGATTTTGCTCAATGTTCTAGTAAAATGACCAATTACCAAAAAATCGCCCTGTACTATAAAGTTAGTCGAGTTTTTTTTAAAGGTACAAGTCTGTAAAAAAACCTTAATTAATTAGTCACCAATTCCAAGCATTCTAAAATGAGGTTATAAAAGATAATTTCTGGTGAAAAGTGAAATTTGACTATTTTTGTGTGAGGGAATAAAATACTACCTCCGTCCCAACTTAATCTGTCTACTTGTCATTTTAGTTTGCTCCACCTTAACCTGCCTACCCCACAAATAGCAAATTTCTCTCACAATCTCCACTCTCAAAATCTTCATTCTCAATCTTCACCTTTAAAAAAGTCAAAGATTCCACAAAATCTGTTTTTTCTTAATTCTCGTGCCCGGTCAACCTAGACAGGTATAAGGTATAAAGTAAAAAAATTAATAAGTAAAATTATGCACTTTTCCTGAACAGAGTAGTCAAAGAAGTTTGAAATAATAATAATAGGTAAATTCTAACTTTTTCGAGATTTTGTTTGGCCAGTTCTCTTGAAATTAATAAACAGGTGGGATTTGAATCCTCTTAAATATTTTATGGTGCATTTGAAAAAAATGATACATTTGTTATGTGAAAAAAAAATAAAAATACAGAAACTGAATAAAATGTGCTACCTTTTCCACAATGCACGAGTAAGTACTTCAAAATTCAAATCCCAAATTGAGTAAAAGTTCCTAAATAATTTATAATTGGTTATGTATGCAATAACTTTGAGATAAAAAATTGGAAATTCAATTAAATTAAGCCTTATATCGGCTTTAAAATGGAAAAGACATCTTTGAGTCCCAGCATGGGCTTCGTCCACTTGAAACTGTTTGGAGTGGGCTTTCAAGAAAATTCACTTATCAGTGGGCCCACATCCGAATCCATCAAATGAGGGGAAATGTAACTCCAAAAGAGGGAATATGTCGCAATACAGTTTTATTCAAATTATTATCTTATATAAACGAATAAATCAAGCACAGTAATAACAATAACTGCTTCCACTCTCAATTAACGGTAATAATATGACGGATTGTGAAATTAATTCAAGAAAAATGAAGGTCTTGTCCCCAAGTACTTAACGACCGTGATGACGACATAATCAAATATTAGAAAATATAATCGATGTTATAATTGAGAAAAAATAATTGGTGGTCAACATTTATAAATTCTAAAAGTTATACTTCACCATTCCCGAATAAACTTGCACACTTTCATTTTCGATACGTCCTAATTAAATTTGGACACCCCTTAAAAATGAAATTAATCTAGCAATTTCCACCCCACAATACACCTTTATTTACCCAATTATCATTACTAAATCAACATTAATTTGATAACCTATTTAACTAAACCTAATTACCTAAACTAATTAATAGCCCACTAATTAACACTCCAACTAAGCTAATGACCTAACCCACTTCCCATTTACTGATTTGTTATCATCTTCGATCCATTTCCCTCAGCCCCCAAATCCTACTTCGTCTCACTTTCTAGATCCTTCTCATCCCCCAAACCCTCGTCGCTTAACAAATTCCTCTCACTTCCTCGATCTTACATCGTCGATCTCACTCCTCTGTCGAAGATCCATCATCCCTCTCATTCTCCCATTGTTTCGTGATCTCAGATCTACATTTTCATGGAAGATTCAGTTCTTCCGAGGATATATTTTTCAGATTCAGAGGATTCTTTCGTACTCGAAACCCCTAATTCGAAGGATCATCATCTTCTTTTTTAGAAGAAAGAACCAGGTTCGGATCTGAATCTGTGCTCCGTCTCACAAACTTATGGAGATTTTGTCCCTGTTGCGGAGGATCTAGATGCTCCTGTTCCTGTGACAACAACTGGTTTAATACGAAGGAGAAGCGGATACACTTCATGCAATCACTGACTCTTTGGTTTTCGGTGTTTTTGAAGATTAATATTCTGCAACTTTTTTAGGGTTTCGGGATCTATTACTTTATATGCTGGTTATCTTCGACATGTGCATATTTTGATGGTTTTTGGATCTATTGCTTTATTTGCTGGTTCGGTACAGTTATTATGGTTTAAAATCAATATGAATTGCCACCAATGTGTTCTTACGATTTAGGGGTAAGCTGTAAGGATGCATTCTAGAGGCTTTCTGTGTTTGATTCAGTTTGCCCTAATTCTGGTTCTGTTTATAAGCTGGTTTGTGGGATCTGTGAATTAATTGGATCTGTCCATGTGTCTGGGAAAGAGGTTGGTTTACTTTGTTGGCTTGAGTTGGATTGTTTAAACTAGGTGATGGTTAATGTGCTGATAGTTTAAACTAACCCCTGAATGATTTAAGCTGATGGCTTTTGTGATGAGTACTCAATCTAGTTCTGTTGGCTTGAGTTGAATTGTATAAACTAGATGATGTTGTTGACTTGTGCTGATAGTTTAAACATTTGCCCCTGTACTAAATGGTTTAATCTGATGGCTTCTAAGCTGGATATTCAATCTTGTCCCAGTTGACTTGAGTTGAATTGTTTAAACTAGTTATGTTTCTGCGTTGAATGTGCTAATTGCTTAAGATGATGTCTTGTGTATTCACAGTAAGTTAATGAACACGATGATGAATTTTTTTTTAAGGTTGGGACGAAATGAAAGACAATGTCTTAAGCGAATGTTCACATACATGAAGTACATAATTGAAATCTTAGCATTTACAGCCTAAGCAAAATGTACACATATATTGTGTTTATGCTGTAAACACAATCTCAAAATGAAAATGCAGTCTCACTTGCCTCTAAACATAACCTAAGTCTGTCATTAGCCCACATATGTCATATGTGCCTCCAGCCTGTTCATGAGCAATCAAGGGCTCGATCCTTTCTCTCACCACCTCCTCAACCACTTCTAAAATTGTTGGCACATTTCCTTTCTTAATTAAGGCAGCTTTGCCCATGTGTGGCCATTTGTAGCCGTTGTGTCCCTTTAGCTTCATAACTTCAATCATGCAAGTCTGTAAACTTAAGAACACATTGTTAAGTTTACTTACTTCTAGGTCTTCAAAAGATTTCAGTACATTGTTCACTAATTGATCAACAGTATATGAAGGAGTGTCCACTTGCAATGACTGTATTGCTCTAAAATACCCCTAGTCTAGCACATTTGCGTCTGGTGAGTTTGGAGGCTGACAAATGAGTTGAATCTAAAACCTTTGTGATTATGCAGTCAATCTGAAATCTTGATCATAATTGCTGATATGTAGCTTTGCATTGTCTTGCTGGATTATGATGTTTTTACTTGCATTTACTAGCTATTTAACTTTAATTGCTGGTATAATCTGCTTACATTAATGTAATGTGATAGTAATGTCACCAGTGTGTTCTAATTGCAACATAAGTTGTTAGAATCCATTTAGGAGGCTTACTATATAAATGAGCTGAATGATGACTTCTATTTTGATAACTTAAAAACATACCTGATGCAAAATGCAATTCTTGATCACTTGTTTGGTTATTGATCCTATGGGCTTTGTAATCAATGTTCCCCTAGTTCTGTTTCTGCTATTTCATTGAGCTGGTGCTTGTGTTGTGAAGGGAAAGATACCAATCTTTCCATCAAACAATAGTTCACATTGGCTTGAGTACTATGGTCTTGCAACTGCACACATAAACATTACCTTTGGAATGTAGCTCTTGCTTTTACATGACCTATATGGATCATCTTCATCTGCCACTTTGTATGCCCTCTCGGTGCACCTTTGCATGTAAAATCATTTCTCATCAATATGAATAACATTGTGCATGGATTCATACCTGATTTTACTTGTTTGCCTGTCCAAGTGCAAAGAAGTAAGGCGTATTCTTTGCAACATATTTGCCTCTGTTAGAGCAGGTTTTATGTCAGTGGTGTGAGTATTGATCACACCAGATTTTACCCACCTGCCAACCTTGCTTTTGCTCCCATTTAATTCCTTGGCTAGTCTTCTTATGGTGCCCCTATTTGCAAATGGTATGCTCTTCATCATTTCAACATTAAGTTCAGTCTCTTACCACTTCAACACCTTCTTTTCGGCCTTGAATGTAACAGGAACACCTTCTAACATTTATTGTCCAGCAGCCTCCCAAACGTATTGAATGGTCCGATGACTAACTCCAAATGATGTAGCCGCTTCCTTGATCTTGCCGTGATGCACAACTTACTGTATGCTGTTAGCAATTAAAAACTAGGCAATCAAGCATCAGTCGGATGGAGCAAGATTTTTTCCTTTTTTGGTGCACCCATTTGTATGTTGTGTGTTTGATTTTCTGTTAGAACATATTTCAGGTATTGAATGTGGTGTTCACATTAAATTCTGTATTTATAGGGATTTAGGAGCTGCTGAAATTTTAGGAGGGAAAGTTAAATTTGTAATTTTGGATTTTGACTTGTAAAACAAATTATGCTAATGGTATGTCATGGAGGGAAATTTCCCCAGATTTGAGTTCTGCAGAATTTTCGAATTTTTCAATTCTAAAAGTTTAAGCTTTTACTGTTGTTTGAACTGCATTTAGGTGTTAGGCAGAAATTTGGGGCTGGAAATGGTAGGAAAAAAATAACACACTAATCTCTCCTTCAATTTTCAGCTAATAAAGCAAAAAACAAGGTTTGAAAAGTAAACAAGAAAGCAAAAAACAACTTTTCTTAATATGTGTGCACCTTTAGGGGTACAAGTTCTTTCGGGACGAAGAGAATATTACAATAAAAAAATTGGACGAAAGATCATGATTTTTTTTTTTTAATTAAACCCTATAATTTTTGTTGATATCATTATTTCCAATCACATTTAAAGAGTGAAAAGGGGTCATTACATTTGAAAATTTGATTTTCAAAAGAGGCTAGTGATAATTCCCAAATCTCAGGGTCTGCTAAGTAATTAATCAACCTTGAGGATCATAAACGAAGTCCACCTATATATTGTGACACTTAATCTCGAGTACAGTATCAAGTTGGCGAACAAAAATGGAACATACAAAAAAAAGAAAAAAAATAGTAGAATAGGAAAAGTGAGTGTAATAGACAACGCATAGAAAATGATGAGCGCCACAAAGTGAGCGTTAAAGTAGTGTTTCCTCCCGCGAAAAAGCACTTCTTTATTCAATTTTCAGAACTGGAAAGGAACTCCCCCATCTCCATCATTCTCTCTCAACATTCCCTCACACATACTTTCTTTACCTTCTCTTTCCTCCAAGATCACTCTTTCTTGAAACCCCCTTTTCTGGGCATCAACTGCAGAGTTGCTAGCAACAAAAAATGGTTAAAGAAACCGAATTTTACGACATTCTTGGAGTTGCTCCTTCTGCAACTGAGGAGGAAATACGCAAGGCTTACTATCTTAAGGTTTATATTTTCATTCACACCCTTTTCATGTTATGTGTTCTTTCTTGATCATTTCATTGTTTTCTGCAAATGTGTTAGTTATTGATCATGGATGAACAATTTTCTTGAATGCTTATCTGTATAAGTTGTGTTTCGCATCAATGATCACTTTCAACTAATCTTGGAGGGATTTCCATGGTTTTAAATTTTTCTCTAACTTGGCTGGATTCAAAAGCTGTTGATTTTTTAAATCTGTACATTTCAAATCCGCAACCTAAAAGAATCTCTATTTCAAACTGCATTAGCTTTCTTTCATTTTCCTTTATATTTGATGATTTTTCGCGATCATCTCTGCACAGGCGAGACAAGTTCACCCGGATAAGAATCCAAACGATCCTCAGGCAGCCGAAAGATTTCAGGTAATTCGATTTTCTTACCAGCTCTTACATATTAATCACCAACATATTCTAATGACAATCAATCTAATTCTTGAATTGAAGTAATTTTCTCCACTAAATCATTTATTGTTCGTGATGAATCGAATCTGTATAATCAGGTATTAGGTGAAGCGTACCAAGTTTTGAGTGATCCACTGCAAAGGGATACATATGATCGCAATGGCAAAAACTGTATATCTAAGTAAGTCATTGTAAATCAGGATCTTATTAATGTAGCTGCATAGTTTTTTACTAAGAATAACTTATTAATCTCATCTTCGCTCTAGGGAGGCGATGCTTGATCCGACGGCTGTGTTTGCTCTTCTGTTTGGAAGCGAACTTTTTGAAGATTATATCGGCCATTTAGCTGTAGCATCAATGGCTTCTAACGAATTATCTGGTGAAAGTGACAATCCTGATAAAGTCCATGAAAGACTCAAGGTAGTAAAATTACAAAGTTGATATATATTTATCTTAAACACTTTCTGCTAAATTTTGTTAAGTTTTTCTTTTTTCAAATAAAAACTTAGGCTGTTCAAAGAGAGAGAGAAGAGAAGCTTGCTAGAAAACTACGGGATTTTCTTCGCCAGTATGTTCGTGGTGATAAAGATGGTTTCGTAAAACAAGCTGAATCTGAAGCAGAGAGGCTTTCACAAGCATGTAATTAGCTGCTTTTTTATCCAAAATGCTATAGATTATCAAGGAAATATTGTAATTAATATCTAATTTACAGCTTTTGGAGCTGAAATTTTGAATACAATTGGATACATATACACAAGACAAGCTGCACTGCAGCTTGGCAAGAAAGCGATATATCTAGGGGTGCCGTTCGTGGCTGAGTGGGTTCGGAACAAGGGGCATTTCTGGAAATCACAATTTACTGCAGCAAAAGGTACTATCTCTTGAATAATGTTTGTCTATTATACCTTCTTGCAGTTTCATATTTCTGTGTTTTTTCAGGGGCTTTTCAGTTGCTGCAAATTCAGGATGATATTCGACGACAAATCAATGCCGCAGAAAGCGACGTGGAATCACATCTAAGACTAAATAAAGACACGCTTATGAACTCATTATGGAAACTCAATGTGGTGGATATTGAAATAACACTAGTCCATGTGTGTCAAATGGTGAGTTCAGTTCTCACATGTAACGGGGAGATTTTCGTCTTTCCAATCGTGTTTGAACCTTGTGTGTTCGATTTCTATGTGTTTTTTAGGTGCTACAGGACAGCAATGTTAGGAAGGAGGAACTCAAGATGCGCGCGATGGCTCTGAAAATCCTGGGAAAAGCTTTTCAGGTAGTTACTAAGTTTAGACTCTATAGAGTTTCTAAATGAGGATTTCTGACAAAAAACGGAACTGATGTACAGAGCCCGAAGTATATGCAAAACGGTGGAACGTCGAAAAAGAAGATTGGTTCAGCAGATGAAGATGACAGCAGTTCTGATAGTAGTGATGATGAGGACACAATGAGACCACTTAATTACAGGACCCCTTTAGTTACACAGGTTTATCTCTCTTCCTTCTTCTCTCTCTCTCATGATCGCGTATCTTGATGTGGTTCGTTTTGTGATGTTACAGGGCATTGGGAGACTGTTCAGGTGTCTGTGCAACCCTGCGTTCGACGTAGATGATGATGAAATTGTATACAGGGGAAGATGAGTGTGATCCATTTGAGAAACTGAGGCATTTTAATTACAGTTTGATAAGCTTATGTTATTCTTTGGAGCACAATGGCTCAATCCATGTTTTGTGTAATTGTATCACGAATCTGAACAAATATCTGTGTTCTTTATTTCATAATTTTGTTTTGTTTAGATCCAAGTTCTCCATAAACTCCTACTCTGAACCAATCAATGTAGGGCTTAAGGGGGTCCTAGACAGGAAACAAGGGCGATTGATAGAGCAAAGTGCCTAGGTTGGGCTGACACGAAGAGAAGCAGCATCAGAGCCTAATACTTAGATCGAGTGAATAATGAGCTAAAAAAATTACCAATCCTCGTTAGGAGAGTTGGTACCTGACTTTCTCTTTTAGAGAATTTCACAGGGTTCAGTCCCTCCCTTTCCCAATTTGACAAATGGGTTGAATTTATTTTTTTCAAAATAGGGAAAAGTAAAAAGATCAAGAAATTTTGCACACAGCAGCATCTATGCAAACCCAGGTAGACTGTTGTATATCCACCGGCATGCTACTGGTTTCAGGCTATAATATTACTACGCCAAAAACGGAAAAAAAAAAAAAAAAAAGAAGCCACATATATATACAAAAGGATGAGATTGAATGTGCACTACTGGTGTCATCAGAGGAGTTGGTACGTATTCTGTTATCTATTATAATGCGGTATAAATTGCTCCGTCAAGTGGTGGAAATGATCGTTCTCTCCCTCAAGAAGAGACAAGGCCTGCAACCATAGGGAGCATGTCATAAAGAATCGAGCTAAATAGATTGCAAGAATTTGTGGAGAAATTGAATAACATGTTCGAGATGAGGTACTCTCTGTAGCAGTTTGGCAGCGTGCATTAAATGAAATTACAGGGTCTCAAATCCATTAAGCTTTATTAGGCACGCTTTCATTACGTCAAGCGTAGAATGTGGATTGACAGTTGCATAATATTACTAAAAGAGTAATAATTTACCTCTGCCATTGATGGGCGCATTTCAGGTTTAGTTTTAATACATAAATAAGCTGTTCTAGCCATGTGGTACAATTCACATGTATTATATGATTCTCCAAGACGAGGATCAGCAAGTTCACGTAATGAAAGTGTCTCGATTAGAGGTAATGCCTGAAACAAAATGAGAGATGTTTCAGTAAAAACAGGCTATTGTAGCAATATCTGTATGGTAGTTATCTATGTAGAATATAATAACTAGTTTCAACTTCAAGTTACCAGATACATAACGTAATAGGATAGTTAAAAGAACCACCCTGGAGGTTTAGCATAATTACAAAAACACAAAAAATATGTTACTAAGTTTTCCGTACAAGTTACAAAGACATAAACAACCAAATACTCTTAGGGGCTGTTTACTACCAGTTATTAGGTTGGATTGGATAAAGATAACTAACCAAGTCAATTGTTTACTTGAAAAGATTCTCTGACACATTTAATCTTAAGGCCCGGTTTTATTTTCGAAAATTTGCACCTGTTCATGGGATATTAACCCCTTGCCTTGAGGTCTGATTCTTGTATCCCCCATTTTGTGATAATTTAAAATGTATCCTGTGGGAGTTATCCATTCAAGTAAACAGCCTGATAAATGACTTATCACCTGGACAGCCCATTAGCTATCACTTGGATAGCCCATTTGGGTTATCACCCATCCTAGTAGTAAACAGCCCCTTAAGGTTGTGTTTGCTCGCTACAATGGGATACAGCATTAATATTTCCATTCGAGCTTAAATGCCTATACATTCAATTGGATTAAGTTGTTGCTTGCCATGACAACACAAAAAGATATCACACATAACTTGTTTGGTTTGGTGGATAGTCGTGCATGAAATGCTATGGAATTACAATAAGAACCTCATCCGTTTTACTTCTTTCTATCCCTACCCTTCAAGACATAAATACATTTAATGTTCATTTTGTTTGTGCTGATGGCCAGAGAGATTCATATCTTGAACAAGCGCATTTGGAAGCTGACGTTCGCAGACCTTTTTCGAACCAATCAACTCAAATGCATTGGTGAAGTTTATAATCCCACCAATTAAGGGCAAGCAAACAATGCTTAAATGAAATTTGTAAAAGAGAAGCGAAAGAAAACCCCTCTTAGGCTCTTTTTTCTTTTAAAATATAATTATTTAAGTATGTCTTACATAAATTTTGAAAAAGATAACGCTAGACGACATACCCACTGCCTAAGAGGGAGTTGTTGGCCATCTCTAGTAAAATCGACCGCCAACCGTCCAGATATCAGTTGTATTAGGACAATGCCAAAGGCATACACATCTGTTTGTACAGAAACAATGCCCTTCTGTGCATATTCTGGTGCAAGAAATCTGCAGAGCAACAAACCTCAACTTTAGATCATTTCAAAAAAAAAAAATCATTCATAATATGTTAATGTAAATCATCAATGTTGTATACATGATAAACTCACCCATTGGAGCCGTGGATTGTTGTCTGTATATCATCCTCATTCGTCTTCCACTTTGCAAGCCCAAAGTCTCTGAGCTGCATATTGATAAAATTCATTGATTCAAGGACTCAGAAACACGTTTTAACTTAATAATTGTGCTGAAAATGATATTCCAGCACAGTCAAAAAAATTACCATTGGAACAAAGTCATGCGTCAGCAATATATTTCCTGGTCGAACATCCCGATGAATTATAGGACTACCCCTGCATTCTTCATGCAGAAAGCGCAACCCTTTTGCGATTCCGATGGCAATAGTATATCTTCGGTGCCATTCAAGAACGTTTTCTGCATTATCTGTTAATATCCACAGAAAAATGATGATAGCTGTGAAGGGAACCGAAATGCTTAATACTAGAGAGAGCAAATGCATGTTATTTTGACAATAAACTAATGAAGGCAAAAATTTGGCTAAAAAAGTTCTAGTGAGCACTAAAATACTTACCAGATAAATGAGATTCGAGTGATTTATTGCAGATATATTCATAAACTAAGATGTTAATGTTTTCACTGCAACAATAACCTCGAAGCATCACAATGTTCTTATGCCGTGCAAATCTTAGGACAGAAATTTCAGAGCGGAAGTCCTTGAACTCATTTATACTTGCGTCTTTTTGTAACTTAACGGCTATAAGCTGCCCATCTTTAAGCATTCCTTTATATACATTACCATATCCACTTTCTTCTAATAAATTGTCAGACGAAAAATAGTTTGTTGCAACTTGTAACTCAGAATAACTGTATCTCATTGAATCCAGATCTGTGTTAACTCCACAAGCAATACACAGGACGGGCGCATTAGAGGACTTCTGCCGTTGTTTTGGTATCATTTGAGGAGAAGAATGAAGTTTAAGATCCCGATTATAAGATTTACCTGTTGAAATGATTCATTACAATTACAAAACGTCAGATAGAGACATAGATGTGCAGCCCTCTACGCTAATTTGACAAGGAAATCTCGTAATGGAAGACTTATTTCTCTTTCAGGGGTGCAGATTTTGATTAAAAAAAAAAAAAAATAACTGAATCTTTAGAACAAGAAAATCCAAATTTCAGATTGTAATTTTTCTTAGCAAACATGAATGTATTACTTGGCCTTTTTTCTTTACCATGTGATGAGGCCTAAATAGAACAGGACACACTTGGTTATAAACAAAAAGAGAACCCAATTAGGATCACTGTGGTACTATTGTTCAAAAAAGAAAAGGACCATGAATTTATATATTTATCAATATGTTATGGAGTATATGTTATAAAAAGAATACACACGCACACACAAACCTATATATATAAAGCCTTTTTCTACCTGATTTGTCATGCTCAGGACTCCACCCAAGTCCATGTCGCGAGGATGTTTTGTGCTCCTTGGAGTGAGATGTGAATGACGATACAAGGTTCTTGGCCATATCAGAGCTTTCCTGAGAACTCATAGATGCATGATAGCTAACAGAAATGACAGACTGTTCATCATTCCCTATATCTTGAACAGGTGGGAGTGGTACAGGCTTGGAGAGAGAGTAAAAGACTGTATCCTCAGTATATTTGATTTCCTTATTTGAACTATAAGGTCTCAAAACTTCCAAAGACGAGTTACCAAGAACCAGAGCAACCTTGCAAGCTATGTTTCTAAGGTAAAACCTCAAATCCCTTCTTTGGTGCCTGTTATTGTACATATTAATCAGATATAATGAATATAAAAGATAGCAACTACCAGGCATTAGGACTTTAGTTTGAAAGAAAGTTTAGGATTTTGCATATATTCCATTATGATGTGCATAAAGTAGGGGATGAATAATAATCAATTTAATTATGTTATTTTCAAGAAAATCAGTTGACAGGAAAAAGGTGTTTTCCAAAGTTATATTTCTAGCCAATCTTTTTTCCTTTTCTTTTCACGTCATCATCGGAAGCGAGATATAAGAAAGATAAAACTCTACCTATCTAGTATAACCCATGTTGGATTAGAAATTGCAACTTCTTGAATGACGACCTTCCTCATTGGAGTTCCAGCAGTAACCTTAACTTCTATATTGATCTGCACGTGGAGAATCCTCATCACGATGAAAGAACCATCATACAAGTCTAATTTCTGGAAAGAAACCGTGCAACCCGTACCAAAATGTATGAATAATCTGGAAGACTAAAACTGATTTGCAAACAAAATATGGCATTACATTGTTATATAGTTGATTCAAACAATTAAGCTCCAGAAGACTTCATCTTAGGCCAAACTTTAATGTTGATTATGGAGTCATCTCATAACCCTATCAAACAAGGTGCCATGCAGTGTTTGTAACTTCATATATTTTAGTACTGGGTATTGATAAGTGGTGCTCTAAAAAACATATTTGTTACAAACTCATGACCTTGGAGATACAGCCATTTTCATCGATATAGGTTCTAGATGACTTACTCATCAACATTTTCCACAATATAGCGAAAATATAATAAGTAATCAGATAAATTTGTGGTATCTCATTATGATGCCGAAAATCACTTGGCCATGTCACGAAACTAGTTTCTTTCAAATGTAGAACACACACACACTTAATATCATTTTCAATATACTATTTGCTATTTTGGTTAGATGTCCATTAGCAACATAATAAGGTCTAGAAGAGAATAAGTTACCCCTTCCACTTCACATTCTTCCACGCATTTCTGGAGCATGCGCACATACAAATCAACCTTCTTCGAGACTTCTTCTTCCACAACACGGGTATGAGTTGTCCCGAGGAAATTCTCCGGAAATACCCCTATGTGATAACCCACTACAACAGCAAAGTAATTAAAAAAAAGTAAAGTTAACAGAATACACAAAAAACAAATACAGTCATGAATTAGGATAACCCCTCTGTTTTCCAAGAACCCTAATGCCCAAATGACATGCATAATATCATGTCTATCTATGTATTAAAATCTTTCATTTTACTCAAATGCCATAAAAGATAAGAAAATAATCATATCTTCTCCTCTCATACTGCCACTTTCTTTTAGATAATTCGAAGTGCAGCTAAACTGAAATCACTTACTAGGATGTAAGACTGTATGCAACACGCCAAGAACCACAATTGTATCTCCTGAATTGACGATACGGCCTTGCATTCGTATATTATGTATAATACGCATAAATTCGTAATTAATGTGATTTTTAGTGGCATCACACACAATTAAAATCCTTGAAGGCATGAGATTATAATCCCTACAACTCCTAGTCCTGCTTCCCATATCTGATGGCAGGAAAATCAAAATTAAAGCTGAAATCCGTGAATGCAAGAGCACTCACTAAACTGGTTAAACGCAGAAGCAGATATATATATATTAGGGCAAAAAATGCAAGTGCGATTGAGAGCGAGAGTTTAGCCAATCAAATTCTGTTGCAGGAATTTGAACATTGAATTATTTTACCTCAAATGGGAAGAACATTTGGAGTATATTCTGAGAGATATGCTGGGGATATTCGAACTGCTGCGCGCGGGGATTAATTCTAAGAATTTGAAGATTGAAGAGTCCATTTTTTGGAGTGTTTCTGAATCTTCAACAGCCAAAGTGTTTCTTGGTTTCTCCGAAGATGATCATATGAGAATTTGGCTGGATGTCCATACGAGTCAGTGTTGAAATATGGCGCCCCTATTAACGTCGAACTAGTAAATCACCGTGCATGGCAATTGGCACGAGAAATATGAGGGTGAGTTGTGCAACTCCTTAATATTTTAAACAGATAATATGATATTTATTTATTGACATAAATAAAAGAAAGTGATTCAACGTTAGATAAAATATATAAATATAAAGGTTGTTTTGTATAATAAACACTATATAATTATGTAAAAAGAAAATTATTCAAACAAATGTAAAACATTTACAAATTCTCTCAAATAAAATGTACCATTGCTGATATTATTAAGCGAAATTGATTGTACGGGTGAATTACTGAAACATAATCGATTAAAACTCTCAATACTCATTATATATTGTTATTGGTGAGACACAACATATCAACATTAAGTAATAAAGGGAGTGGGTGATCATGTAGATTATGGTCCAAATTAAAAAATGGGGCAACACAAACCAATGCTAATTTAATAATCCAAATGAAAAATCAGGGAATCAATGTTTACAAATAATAATATATATGTATATATATGTGTGTACATACGTTAACTGTAATAATATATAAAATTTTTGCTCACTAAATGCTCATCACACTGAAGTTTTGGTTCGGACTAGCAAAAAACAAACATATAAAATTTTCTTCGATTGGATGAACATTACATAGGTATGGTTAAATTCTTTGTCAACATAATCTATTATACATACAATAATATTTTAAATAGAATTAAATATATCATTAGACACAAAGACAAATAAATATTAAATATTTTAATGTATTATTCTTTTTCATAATAATATCAAGATTTAATTTTATGATTCGGATCTGACTCACGTGATATTTTCTATAAATTATTTTTATATACACATACATAGTATTTTTTTTGGGAATAAAAACTGGCACTACAAGAAAAAAGTCTTTTAAGACCACAAAGAATGGTTTCAAATAATGAGTATTTGTCACAACTTAAGTGAAGTGGTCTCAACTAATGAGTATTTGTCACAACTTATAAGTATTTGTCACAACTTTATTGTCGTCTCAATAACTCGGACGCAAATAATATACTTGTGACCATAAAAGTAGTCTCAAATGCGTCTCAAATATTTTTTGCAACAACTAGTTGTCTCTAAAAGTAGTCTTAAAATGTTCTCAAATAATTTGTAGAGAGATTTGTGACTAACTTATTATTAGTGGCCACAATTGTGGTGTCAAAAAGTGTTATACAAAAAGACCTCTTTTATGTAGTGTGGTGTTTTAAAATAAAATCATTAGTTTATTATTAGATTCCTAAAGTCATCATTTTTCCAATTATTCGAAACGCTACACACATATCAACTCCTTGAATCCAACAAACATATCACCATCTATCGCACACTACACATCTAACAGGTGACTTTTGAGGTAATTTTCAGATTCAGGCGAGTAAACACAAACCCTCTGTTTACATCCAAAAAAAGTGGCTGTCGCTAAATCTTCCGCCGGCCACAACGCCAAAACCAATGGTCGACGCCTAACTCATATCCACCTCCCTGAGTGTAGGAAACTAACAACGACTTTGTTTCGTCATCAACGCCGGCGTGTAGCGCTGGACACTGAGAACAGAATGCTTCGCCGTCGGATCCACACCATCAACTGCTGATTCAACCTCATCTACCGGCCTTTAGATGAATCTACCACCTCAATTGAAGAATAGACGAAGGTAAATTTGACTGATTATTTCAAATCCAAAAATTGCACCGATTCTTTTTTCGAATCGTAAATTGACTTACTGTACTGATGAGACTACTCTTCGAAATCGTGATTTGCATTTGCAGCCGATGCATTAACTCGCCAGTCGCCGCCAACTATCTTTTTAAAAATGCATGCTCCCAAGATGTGCATTTTTATGGTATGATGATATACTTGTTTCTATATTATTAGATGCAACAATTAACTTTAGTGATAAAGATGATATATATTTTCAACCAACCATGCCTTAGATTTACTTGATTCATAATCGATACAGATCCTGTGTATATAAATTTTACAATAGATATGGTTGTCTGATCTACATTATCTTTTATTATAGGGGAATTAGAGGGTATTTGCAAATCCAATATGAACATTAAAACTTCTTTTAGAAAGCACTATTAATTCTATTAATTTAAATGGGGTGTTTGAAATCTCCTATTTAGTCACTCTAATTACTTTGCAAAAGTGCTTTTGAGAATCCCAAAACCCTATATTTTGGCTGCTTTTTTTTTTTTTTTTCAAATAAATAGAACTTTTTTATTTATTATGTTTTATTTGTTCAGAATCTCTCTTTTCCAAACACCACAAAATTCTAATTTTACAACAAAATCAATTTAAATCACTTTTCTAGAAGCACAATTGATTGCGAACACCCCCAAACAAAGGTGATTGTGGGAAAGTGATTTAAATTGATTGTTCTAAAATCATAATTTGGTAGTATTTGGGAAAAAAACTGATTTTATACCAATTATAAGTGCTTTTTTGGTGTGAGTGTTTACAAAACAAATCACTTTTATCATATCAGAATTACCCAATAATTACAAAAGTGCCATTAGAATCCCAAAAGCTGACCCAACCTGGATTCTGAAAAGCTAATTTTAAGCCCAGTAGAAAATGGCTTAACTGCCCCAAAACATGGTTTGCAAACACCACAGTTTGTGAAAAGTGATTATCAAAATTGATTTAAGACCTTGATTGAGTTCGAAAACATTGTTAGTGTCATACATTTTTTCCGTAAGTAGTAAAGCTACTGAGGTAGTGAAGTTTGAACCACGAACAAACGGATAAAACTATTATTACTATAAAACTGTTTCTTCACCTGTGCAAAATGCATGGATGGTGAGTTTAGTTATTATTATTTTTAAACATAATATTGAAATTTTTAATCATATCTATTGTAGTCATAATAAAAAGAAATTGCATATTTATTTATTGAACAATAAAAAATATTTACAAAATAGAAAAAATTCACAAATTTCGAAATATTTCTTGGTACACAACGTTCTGGTTGAATTTTGATCAACATTGCCTTCATCGGAGCACACCAATATTTTCAGACATTCACGGTTTGTTACTCTCGATATTGCTATGTACAGTTGCCCATGACTGAATACAAGTTTTTTTTTTCAGAAAGAGTCCAACATGTGACAATGACTGACCCTGGCTTTTGTTAATTGACATTGCGTAAGACACAATGATTGAGAACTGTCATTGTTGGAACTTGAATGGCAACCTCAGGTCGAACGAGGTCAATGATAGTCTGGAATTAATATTAAATCACAGGAATTAATTAGTTCCAGTTAAAACTTTTCCTTCAAGAACATGTTTCCTCAGCCTAGTTGATAGCAACATTGTATAATATTGCACAAACCCTTGGAATGATCAATGTTTTGAAGCAAAATTACCGAGTTCCAACTTTCAGCTTCAACTCATGATTAGGGATTCCAGAGCACTTCAAAGGATTTAGGAATTCAGGAGTGTGAACATCAACCAACACATCAACAACCGGAACAGACTTGCAAGCAATATCAGAATTTAAATATGTCTTCAATTTGTTTGCATTGATATCAATCAAGTGTTCATTTATTGAATCAACAACATCGAGGTTTGGAGCAAGAATTGCTCTATTGTTCAAAAAGGATGAATCATTCATGATGTTTTTAAAGTTAGGATATGTGCTTTCAACAATTGTTTAATTTGATCTTCACCTCTTTGCAAAATTATATCATCAGGAATCTGTATTTGAGCACCCCAATCATTTACTTAACCAAGTGTCCCATCACCAATAGCCTCCAACCACTTAGAGAATTCTTCCTTCTAATTCTACATGGTGTGAAAACTTTTGACACATTTTGTATCCTCGTATTCTCCAATGAGTTGCAATACTTTGCAATCATCCTACAAATAAGACAAATTTATAGTAACATGGATCACATCCTGTCTTGAACCCTTCGGTTCAACGTGAAGAATCTGCCTAAAATCTCTTCCGAGAACAACTGTCTTGCCTCCAAAAGGTAGATCGGAATTATGTGATCCACTTAATTGCATGACATCTTTCAGGGGTCTATCCAAAACTTCAGTGCAATGTCTATGAATTATGAGAGCTTCATCCTAAATAATCATTTGAGACTTCTCAGATTATTATAAAAAATTACAAGAATCAAGTGTATAGAAAATCATAATTTAGCAAATTGAACAATTTCCTTGATTTATTCAAAACGATAAGTATAATTATTAATTTCAAACGTTAAGTGTAGTAATTTTTTTTAAAAAAAAGGCAAATATGTATGTCACTTTAAGTTTAAATACAAGATATATTCGAATGTAGAAAAAAATATATTAATCGGATATCAATGTTGAAAAAAATGATTGAATTTAGAGTACAATAAGATACTAAATCATTTGCGAAAAAAATTGGAACTGGTGATAGATTAGTGAAGCGAAACTAATCAAGTATTATTGAAAAATTATAAAATTTCAAACACGTTCAAATAGTCCATTATAAGAAATATATTCCTATGGAATGAAAAATTCGACTTCCATAAGAAACACAAAAATCGAAAAGTTTTTCTTCATCTATGACTCTGAAAGTGCAAGTAGCCATAGCCGTGAGCCCATATTGTTGACTTAAATCTTCTAATCCATTGTTCAACGGGGTTTTTTTTTTTTTTTTAATTATTATTATTTAAACAAACTTCCCAATTTGGATCAACTAAACAAAGGCCCCACCCTCACCCCAACCCATCGTAGTTTTCCACTGTGGCAAAGGTAAGCATACATTTGTCTCATCGAGGTCCACTAGCCGAGATCGCTTGTTCTACAGCTGTCCCGACTCGACATCCGGTGGTTGTGAATATTTTATTTGGCAAGATGAGCTAGAAAATGCACCACAAGCACCTAGGGTGAGAGATACTGCCCGCCGTGTTGTGGAAATGATTGAAGGCCTAGTTGAGCTAGAGCATATTCCGACCCAGAGGGAGAGGAAAGCAAGTCATGTGGTGGAAAATGCAGAAAGCGTGGTTGGGGAAATGAGTGAAAAAATGAGAAGGATGGTTGCTGAGGTTGCTGCACTGAAAAAGCTGTGGAAGATGACCATATTTGTTATTTTATTTGTATCTATGGTTTATGCTGCTAGAATGAAAATGTGAGAAAAAAAAACTAGTACCCTAATTTTATACTATTATGTTGTCAAATGTAGTTTCTAAGAATTATGTATCTTAATCTAATGAATATATAATTATTTTCCTATGTGAATTAAAAATGCAGAATGCTTCCCTTTCGTGATGTGTGATATTTGCATTTTATTTTCTACTAGCAACAACTCAAAATGAATAAATAAATGTGATGATGTAAAAGAAAAATCCTCAACAGCCACTAATAACTCATAAAAAAGTGCTACAAAATGAACAATTCACATACGTAAAATGGGAATATATATAACAACTATCCAGTTTGTATGCCACAAATCAAAGCCACAAAACACAAAAAACCTCACAAAAAGATGAACCTGACACTTCATCCAATCTGAAATGGTAATGATGATAAATGTCCATTTGGCTGTAATCAAAATATCCTAGATCAAAATCGTATTACCAACCTAACAACTAAAGTTACTTTAACACTTGCCCTTGTTCTTCGAAGCTTTATCAACACCAGAATGAAGACTTGAAAGGGTCACAAATCTCTTACGTCCCTAATTTATGACCTTCATGTTATCCTGTCCCTTCTCACTCACCATTGCTAGATACGACTTTCCAACAAAAGAATTTGGTTGGAATGACATTGGTGGTGGAGCTCTGATATTCACACCCTTTTGTGCTGGTGGTGGGGCATGTGCTGAGGTAGCCACTAAGTATGGCACCTTTTTGCTGGAACTGATTACTCCCACTTCTACCCAACTTAGCCCTTTTCCTGGCCTAAAGTTAGTTATGAGTATAGTAGAAACCAGAAATGATAAAAAACACCATTTAGGAGGAAATACTAAGATACTTACAAATATTTTCCTCCCTGCCCTTGTTGTTGGTTTCACCATGTTTGCCTCTGCCTCTATTGCCTATATTTAATGTAAATTAATAGTTACAAACTTGCAAGGACTTTCTTAGTAAGACTATCAGTCGTGTGAGAGGAGAATGCTTACCCTTTCAATCTCCATCACCAGATTCTCTTCTTATTGTGTGAGGGGTGGGTACTCTACTTGGATATCCATCTCCTCTTGACCAACAACCCAATCTTGTGCATCCTCATCATTTTCCTATGTAGGAACATTAACAAAACCAGATAAGCACAATACAATAATCTAAACAAGATCAAGGCTAATAATTAAAAAATAAAACAGATGAAATCTCAAGAACGCTTACAGCCTGTACTTGCTCTTCAAGATTTGATGCAGAGGCACTAGTAGAACCTCGATAACCACATCCACAAGCTACCTTTTGTAACTTTCTCAAGGCACATCCAAATTTATTGTGCCCAACTTCTCGACAATGTTTACATGTCATCTAACAAGCACGTGCATTGCACATGACTTACGACGTTAGGGCCTAACAGTTTGGGATCACTTTTGCAAAAAACATTGAGACTAGTTTTGCAAAAAAAAAAAAATAACATTTGGGACTGAAGTTGCTACTTTTCAGTCTAATGGGGTCAAAAGTGCGAGTATTGGGACCAAATCGCAACAAACGCGTGTCCAGCGGGACAAAAAAGTGCAAAATTCTCGGAATACCTAAATCTAATTGATGTAAAGGCCAAGAATACATAATGGAAAGAGACAAGATAATACGAACATTAGAGGCTTTGACGACCATACTGAAAGTGTGATCGTAGTCAAAATCAGGAAGTTGAGAAAACCCTTGAGCAACTAATCGAGCCTTATGGCAGTAAATAGAGCCGTCGGACAAGAACTTAGTACGAAAAACCCATTTGGAGCCAATGATATTCTCATTCGAAGGATGAGGACTAAGCCCCATGTATGGTTATTGTGAAGAACTCGAAGTTCTTCATCCTTGGAGGCGACCCAATATGGAGATTTAGCAGTAGTTTTAGATCCCTTGGGTTCTTTGACAACATGTAAGAAGGAGGTAAGAGCATTATGGGCTAAAAAAGATGTGGAAGGAGGATACCTAGGCTTAAATATCCCATTCTTGGCTCGTGTTTGTGAGGTGTGCCTGCAGCCCGACAGGCGGCAGGGGAACCGACACTGGTGACGAGGTTGGTGCATGTGGCTGGACCTCAGGTTGGGACCCAAAGAAACTGGCGGAGTTTGCATGCGAGTTGGTGGCAAAGGCTAAAGATTCAGTGCCGGAGGCTGATGTTGGGCAAGAGCTACGGGCAACGGACAAATGGGACACGGGCCGAGGTGAGGTTCTCGGTGTTGGTCGATGGTGGTGGTGCAGTAGTGAAGGGAAACAAATTCGACGGTACTGGATCAAGCAAAGCTAAAAAATTAAGTTGTCGATCGGAGGTGGGTTGTGAATTTCCATCATACAGAAAAAAGACTTCGTCGAACTTAAATTTTGCTTCTGATATTCTGGTCCTGATAGAGTTGTCGTTGGAGACAGTACAAGAGTTGGAGGTGTCAGCCATGGAGAAAGCGTGGATAAGAGCGGAGTTTTTTCAACCGTGATTAGGTTGATACCATGCGTGAGTAATATTTTACCTCAATTGAGGATTTGTTTAGTTATATTCCGTATAAATAGAGTACACAACTACAATGATTTAGGTTCTTTGGCCAAACTGTGGAAAGGTGTCCCGCTTTTCCACATTTAAAACAAGATCGGTACTCCGCAAAACACTCTCCACTATGCAAACTTCCGCACGTAGGACAACTAGGTTGTGTAGCTGGTGGTTTTCCTTGTTCAACTCTTTGGTGCTTGATTTGATCCCATGATTGTTGTCCTGGTCTTGGTTGGAAATCTGGTCTTGGGCCTCACACTGGTAATGGCCTCTTCTTTCCATCTCCTACAAAATGAGGTCCTTGTCTGTGTACAAGGTGGCGTCGAACCTCCTGAGCATGCCTAATTTTCATTTCATCTTGTTCGGCAATTAATGCTCGTTCCGTAACTTGTGAATAAGTTACTCCATGTATACCAGCCATACACACATCCTTGTAAAGCTCTGGCCTCAGTCCTTCCAAAAATCTCTCTACTTTCAATTTATCGGTACTAATCATGTGCTCCGCAAACCTAGAGAGTTGTTCGAACTTAGAAATGTTGTCCGTGACAGCCATCGCTCCTTGCCTCAACTGTATAAACTTGTTCATTTTCATTACTCGAATTGGGGCCGTGAAGTACTTGTTTCTAAAAAGTTCTTTAAACATTTCCCACCTTATTGTTGCCACATCCTAAATAGTCTTCATTGTGTCCCACCAATGCCCTGCACTTCCACGTAACATAAACGATGCACACAGTATCTTTTCCACCTCAGGGACCTTGCTATACAAAAACATGTTCTCTATAATTCTTAGCCAATCCTCTGCATCTGTGGGATCCGTTGCATTCTCAAATGTTGGTGGGTTAAGCTTTCTAAATCTTTCTATGATCGCCGCTAAGTGTTCAGCTCTAGGTTGTGGCTGATTCACATCATTTCTTGCTTGTCCACCAACATCCCTTTGTTGGATAAGTTGTTGGATCTGTTGCGACTGTTGTTCTACTAATCCTCTTAATCGAGCCACGGTCGCTTCCAAACCAGCACCTGCTGCCGGTGCATTTTGTTCCTGGTCGTTATTTCCTTCAACACCTTCCTCTCTAATGTTCTCCATGGATATATTTCTATCTTTTTATTGTTTCTCTCTGTCACAGGACAATCTGATTTATGAAATAATGAATACAAAACTACAAAAGGTAAAACTTACTGGCATGTCTGCACTTCAAAAATTTTGAGCTCATGTACATGAACAGTCTACAGGGCACAAACTGGGCTCTGATACCACTCTGTCATATCCACCCTAAAAAACTTATTTTATACTAATTTTAGCCTTACAAAACCTATATATTTTTTTTGAAATCAACAATCTAAAACACTTCTTCAACACCAAAATCTCACCTACATATATTCACATATATCAAGAATAAGTCCAAAAAGATGTTAATGCTCATGATAAATATGGTGTAGAATGCTATTCTAAATGCTTTCATGTACACATGTAACTTTTTACAGATGTTAATGCTCATGATTAATATGCTCATCAATTTACTTTTAACAGCGGAATAAATCACTTAATACAGAGATATACAGGCGCACGTATCATAATCAGTTATGGCAAATAATAAACACGCATATTATGTTCAAACATTGTAGTTGCAGATGGATTTCCACTTACCTTTCCTCCGAAGTAATTATTTTAAAACTTTCTATCTCCATCGTGGAAATTAATCTATGACAACGAATCATTATATCAATTGTCACATTACCAAACTATAATCTTCATTCTTTATACTTACACATTATACATGTATTGGTATTTATATATATTTACATAATACAATCAAATTCATGTTCCCCTAAAATAAATACATAAGCAATAAAATTGATATAAACTTGAATGGATAGAATATCAAATTCTAGATTGTTATGTACTTCCAATCCAATAATGTTCCAACTTTATTGCATTTCGCTAATGAGGTTCTAACTTTTCCTACAAAATTAATTTTTATATGTTTCAAATTGGGTTGTAAAACTAACACATTAGACTACAACTTTCATGTTTTGCACTTTTCCAAATTTAGACTGCACAAGTGTCGGAATCATCTAAAAAGTGGATGGTCATTCTAGAAATCTGGACAGCTTCAAATTCCACTTTCTTCCCATATTTCTCAGTTTTTCTTAAGTTCAAACTATATAAACAACATGAGCTAATCCATTTATTCTTCCATTATCCTAGGTAGCAGCCTATTTAATACATCTTCATGGTGTAAAGCAACCACAACAAGTCCAATTATGTTAAAGATTTATTTTTAGCTTCAGTGAACTATCCTAATATCAATCATTGCAAGAATTTATATTGTAAATTAGAAGATTAACTAAAAGCTTAAAAGGGAAAATATGTTTGCTTACCAGATTTTGGTTTCTCTCCAACCTCACAAAGTCGGAGAAGCCACCCCTCTTCCCCCATTTTTTCTTTTTTTTTTTTTAAAAAAAAATTGTGATGAAGATAAATATGTTGTCCACCGCCTATCTCAAGATTTGATATGGTCAAATCCTTTTTATATATTTATTTGTCTTTCCTATGATACAATAATTATTATTATTATTATTATTATTGTTGTTGTTGTTGTTGTTGTTGTTGTTGTTGTTGCTGCTGTTGTTGTTATTATCATCATCATCATCATCTTATGAATGACATCATTTATACTTCTAACACTTCCACACATTATTTAGTGGGTTCCATATTTTAAACTTACCATATGTAGTCTTACATTATTTAGACTACGTTTTAGGTTAAGGGGCTCTCGACCACCAAGGTAAACATTTCGAAATTAATAGTAAAATATAAAATGAAATAATAAATAAAGTAAATTGCAGTAAATTAAAGCACAAATAGCACATAAAACTATGAAATGCATGAGATATAAGAATTATATTGGCTAGTGAGTTGTGAGAGGTTCGCATATTACAAAATATATCCATGCAAAATCTATTTATTTGACATATGTTTTATGGAATAATGAATAGTCGAAGTAACTTGTTTAGGGTAAGATTGAAAAATTATGAATTTTTTACTAAAGCGACACTTTTTTGAAAAAAAAATTCATCTTGTTCAAGGCGACATTCGATTTTTTAAACGAGGGGAGTATATTTTAAGCAATTTGGTTGAAGATTCATAGTTATTTCAAAATCAATAATTTATAATTCATGGGTTCAAATTTATAGTTCAAGTTAATATTTACTTGAGCCGAAATATGTATTTGAGCCGAAGTCCAAAGTTGGATTTATTAGCCAAAATCCAATTTAAAAGATCTCCATGATAATTAATTATTAAAATCATATCCATTTATTCTTTCAAGTGGATGTGAGATTGAGAACTTATTAAATTATATTAATTTAATAATTATCTCAAAGATATTTGATATATACTCTCTCCGTTTCGATTTAATTGGTCAACTTGTCATATTTATTTGTCTCAACTTAATTATCCTAGTCCATAAATGACAAATTCTCTTACAATCTCCACCCTCAAAATCTCCACTCTTAATCTATACCTTTGAAAAAGTCAAAGATTCCACAAAATCTGCTATTCCTCCGTGTCCGGCCAAGGTTGGCCAATTAGATTAGGACGGAGGGAGTATAATATTGTGGAGAACAAATTAAATTGTTCAATTTGGACCTTATGCCAATTCTACCTGAGACTATAAACAGGGCCTTATTTTTCCACCAAAGATATCAACATCAACAACACAAGTTCAAGAATTAAGTGGAAGATTCAGAGCTATTCTAAAAACATTACAAAGCCAAAGCCAAAGATGTTCTCGAGATTTCAACCACCAATCTCTAGATTTTTAACGTTTGATCCAAAATCAAGATGTTGAACTTTTGATCCGAAATCAAGGTACTTTTAAGTTAGGACTTCGAAGTCTTCGTCGTTCGTCAAGATACTCAAAGTTGTTATTCAAGTATTCATCCAAGCACATCGTTTAATCCAATATCAAGCTCACAAACTTTTAGATTAACATTACTCTAGTCAGTGTCCAGAACAAGAGAATATCAAAATTAACCCCGAGTTTGAAAGCATTATACAATTGAAGAGAAGAATAAAAGGAACTCTAGAGATTGTACCCCTCGTATTAAATAAATAAAATTTTATTTGTACAATTCGTTTTTATTTGTTTTACTTTTGTTGCAGACAAGAAATTTATCGCTACAAGGACGGAGGGAGTATATCTTTTCCAAACTTGTAATTTAATATATAAAATTTTGAATGTTTGCACTTTGATCGGATTATAATTTTTTTATGAGATCTTGATAATTTAACGTAAAAAACTTGACACCGCTTCCTCGGTAAATATCAAGTCATTTAGCTAGGAGAAAACTCAATTCACCGCTTCACTAGGAATATATGTATATATGGAAATGTATAGTTTTTTGTGGAAAATAACCCCACCCCCAAAAAGAAATTGACAATTTTTTTATACTATGCATGTATATGTATAAATATATCACAAAATTCTGAATAAAATTATTGTGAAAATGTGTTTTCTAAAAAAATATTATTACATTTACTTTTATTGGTATGATATTTTTCGAAAGCAAGATTCATGCGTGCCACTAATAAACTGTAAATTCATATATAGGTGAGTAGGTGGATATTCCTTCCTAAAATATATTTTTCATTTTATCTAGAAATTCCAACAAAGCATCAATAACTTGAGTAATTTCAACTTTTTTATACAAGTAATTTCGGGGTGTAAAATGCACTCTAAATTAAGTAAATTTGAAATTCATTGAACTTCAAATCCTTGCATGTTAAACGACTCACTTCAAATACTAAGTGAAAATTTAGCGACTAGTTCGGACCAAATCCTAGTGTAGAGTAATCTGAAGAATTCTTGAATTTGTTTTTTAGAAAAACATTGTAAGAATGGAATTGGATAAATTGGGGAATATCTCTTCCAATGTATAGAAACTTGAATATTGAATTAGAGAGAACATCATCTATACAAATCTGATCTGCGTCAGTGGTAACACTAAAAATACACAGGTATCATACAACAGTTACTAAATAAAATGTTACTTTTTCAAGAATTAACCTTTTTTTTTTTGCATCTTGAAAGGAAAAATGTGATACATGAAGCCAGTTTTAACATAACTCAAATAGAATCATGAACTCTAGAGTTCTTATAACATTGATCATGCCATCAACCATTATACTATTACATTACACGTATCCATAAAGAAGTGTGTGTTGTGCATGCGAGAAATGATCGTAAAATGTTTAACTTCATATATTTCATCGAATGTACCACACTTGTCTACATTCCACAAACAAGAAATATAAGCGCGAACAGCAATGGCGCGACAAAGTTGCAAGCTCTCTCTACGTCTGAGTCCTTGTTGACAGTACCTAACAATGAAAAGAATATGTTGAATTAGGCTGTGATTGGTGAACATAACAACAGACCATTCAATTATTTGTTGCATTACAAAATACTGCATTTTGCGCATCATTCGTAGAAACAAACACCATTGATGCAGGGTGATATCCACTGATAAAATATAATTTCGTAATAAAGGATCCAAAAGGATACGAGATTTCACCTCAACTATCTGAACTTATTATCATGGGGTATAAGTTGCTCTTTACATGGCGAAGATAATCATTCTTCCCCTCAAGAAGGCACAATACCTGCAACAACCTCAGTGTTAGATTGATTATATGTCGATAAATGTATAAGCCAACGATGCAGCTGAGAGAGAGAGGCATCACCTCTGCCATTGTTGGGCGTAATGCAGGCTTATTTTGAACACACAAATGTGCTGCTCTAGCCATGTTGTATAGGTCATATGTGCAATATGCATCCCCGATACGAGGATCAACAAGATCATGTAATGCAAGTGTCTGAATGAGTGGCAAAGCCTGAATACAACGAGACAAATGTAGTATTTCACCATATTAAGAAAAGAAAATAGCACCACCACCACCAACAGTCACCCGTATAACTTTATAGTTATTGATACTAATTTACATGAGAGAGAGAGAGAGAGAGGTTCCCAGGCCAGATAACATACCCATTGTCTGATTGACAATTGATGATTCTCTCCTGTTGATTCCACTGTCTTGCGTCCTGATATCAGCTGTATTAGAAGAATGCCAAAGGCATAGACATCGGTTTTTACTGAACAAATTCCGTTTTCTGCACACTCTGGCGCGCGATTTCTGTACGCGACGAAAAATCTCAAGTTCACAGCATCACAAACAGAAACTGTGTATCTACAGTATCAAACAAATACTCACGCATGATTGCCAAGACTTTTTCTCTGTTTATCAGATTTATACGTTTTCCACTTGGCAAGGCCACAGTCTCCTAGCTGTTATGAAATGAAATCAATATAGCACAAGACTATTTAATCTAAAATCGTATTAAAGAAATGAAAATACTGGATGGCCTTAAAGATTTACCAAGGGAACAAAGTCATGAGTTAAAAATACATTGCTCGGCCTAATGTCCCGATGAACAATAGGGCCTCCTCGACACTCTTCATGTAGAAACCTCAACCCTTTAGCAGTTCCAATAGCAATGTCACAT
Organism: Ajuga chamaepitys; assembly: GCA_958295605.1. NCBI lineage: Eukaryota > Viridiplantae > Streptophyta > Magnoliopsida > Lamiales > Lamiaceae > Ajuga > Ajuga chamaepitys. The sequence continues at coordinate 9,221,038 of OY282499.1, forward strand.
CTTTGTCTCCATTCAAGAACGTGTGCGGTATTATCTATCACACATGACATGATCACATCACGTAAATGATCAAAATAAATCGATATGAATAATCGCCTATCATTATACTAAATTTGCTTACCAAAAAGATGCCAGTCCAATGATTCATAGCTATTATGTTCATAGATCAAGATATTAAGATCTTCCTTGCAACAAAATCCGAGTAGATTCACAATGTTCGTATGACGAGCAAAGCTGAGGGCAGAAACCTCAGACTGAAATTCTGCATAACTCTGTCTATTTGCTTCTGTCTGCACCTTTACAGCTATGAGTTGCCCATTGTTGAGCTTACCTTTATATACGACTCCATATCCATCTTCCCTGAGAAAATTCTCACACGAAAAATTATCTGTTGCAGCCTGAATTTTTGAATAACTACACCCTAGTGAATTCAGGTCTATGTTAATCTTATTATCAGCAGAAACAAGAACAGGTGCATCAGAACATATCTTATCATGCTTCTTTTCCACTTTAGCATCAATACCTGAAAAAATTCAGCCATAACAGTTATAAACATGTAACAGAGAGGATTCAGGTGCTTCTCAACAAGTACATACCCACCTTCGGGTGAAGTATCAGATGAATATTCACCTGGCTCCATCTGAATCTCCGAATAACCTGGCCCCACTGCATCCTCCCCTTTTTCCATCGTGTCAGCACTACAAACAACAGTGACCTGTAGATCATTCTGCTGATCTCTCTCTTTTTGCATCACTTGAGGAGAGCCATCCCGTCTATCTACCTCTTCATTTGGGGTGCCAGCTGAAATCATTCATTGCACCAATCTAAGTCTTTATTAGTATATGGATCGTATCGGTCTGTTCTAATTCATATTAAGCACAAGAAAAGAAACATAGGTGAGTATGCATAGAGAAGTTGTTCAAACCAAAATTTGAATCAAATAAATCAGAAAAAATCAGATACAGGATTCTCATCAAGGAACTATAAGTTCATATATTTTTATAAACTATAATAATATTCAAACCTGACATTTCTTGCTGAGATTTTGTGCCAGATTCACCGTTCAACAACACATTGTGGTCTTCGGGGTGTGATGTAGAATATGTAATCCCACTTCTAACTGGAATATCAAAGCCTCTCGAGGGAGTAACAAGTTGGGAATGCTTATCACTCTCATCATCCTGAGAAGGTGGCAGTGGAACGGGCTCGGATAACGAGTAAAGCAGCTTATGCTTCATAGTATCAATACTCATGTCTATGTAATAATGTCTCAGAATTTCCAACGACAAGTTATCACGGACGTGGGCGACCTTGCAAGGTATGTGCTTAAGGTAAAACCTCAGTTCCTTTTTTAGTTGTCTGTTGTCATGGTAAATTATTAGAATATTCAGTTGAATGAAGTCTTTCAGAATTTCTCATACCCAAAAAAGAAAAGAAAAAAAAAAGGAATAAAAGTTGGACATTAGGCAGGCTATGAAATATAATCTACTCAATGATACCTATCAAGTATAGCCCATGTTGCCTGCAAGGATAAAATTTGTTCCACAATAGTGTTCTTCATTGGAGATCCAACTGCAATCTTGACTATGATCTCAATCTGTCAAGAGGATTATCGGTATGAAACATAATATACGTGTTCTAAAAAAACAGCAGTAATACTCTGACAACAAAAGTGCGTTCTAGAGGATTACTGTTGAGTAAAATATTTCTGTAAAGCGCAAGAAGTACCTTTTAGCATATAATTTCTGCTAAAGAGAGGATCACAACCCATTTGGTAATAAACTACTTAAGATCAAATTGATGTAGTCATGCAAATATTACAAGTACCAGAAGGACATATATAATTACCCCTTTGTCTTCACATTCTTCAGCGCTACGTTGGAGCACCTTCACAAGGGTGTCAACCTTTCTCGAGACTTCTTCCTTGACTGCACGAACATGCGCTCCGACGAAAGACTTGGGGCCTATTTGAATTTGGAAGCCCACTGCAGATATAATAGTGAACAATGAAAACAAAGATCATGTTGTGCTTCTCACTAAATATAATCTTTCAGCGCATTATGTATTATCCCTTTATTCTGGTTGAATTTTCTAACACAGGATTAAGCTAAAGCTCTGTTTTTTTTTAAGAGCTAAAGCTTGTTACGAATACCTTTTATGCATTTATTGTTTCATTTGACAAGTAGTTATCTCGATGTTATATCTACTCTATTGCACAATTTAAAAGAAAAATCAATCTGTTGCAAGAAAAGAAAAAAAAAGAAATAAATAAGTGAATTTAAATGTAAGATCTGTCATCAGTTTTGTTAGTCATAGTATTTCACTGATCATGATATAAAGTTTCTAACAGACTCTACATATTATTCAGTCAGCATACAAAACCTCTCTCGACACTTCTCACCATCTTTTTGGCAATGACTCAACATCTCCTTTCATGAAAAATAAGCACGCCAAGGTTATCATTCAATATGAAACATACTGTCAGAGTGTATTTTAGCAGATCTTTAATCAAGAATCAATACTATTTCACTTACTATAAGATTAAGGGGATGAACTGAGCATTCACGTCACCATCCCAAGTGGCAATAACACATACTTGACAAATGCCTCATCAAAGTTAAAATAAACAATCCGATGTCATATGCAGAATTTAGGCCAACTCGATCACGGGAATTCTAATGTTAGCTTGATTAAAGTAGAGTGTTCATTAAGGAACAAATAATAAACGTATACAGAACTTACAGGGGTGAAGTACTTTGTCTAACACACCAAGCAACGTAATCGTGTTAACTTCTTGAATCATCTCTTCCCGCTTCAGAACATGAGTAATAATATCCTTAAACTCCTCAAAACTGTGATTTTTCATCGCATCATAAGCAATCACAACACCCCCTTTCATGAGAGGAGTACCCCTCCTACTACTGCAGCTCCTCCCAATGACTGATGCCATGTTGATTGGAATCAAGAGAGTAACAAGTTCTCTTGAATATCATAAATGATATCAAATTATTCAAGTTAGACTGTATACTGGCAACAAAAGAAATGGGCAAAATGCCATTTCCTTACAAGAATTCTTGGACATAGAAGTCTTTACTTTGCAATATATATTTCAAGTATTCTTTAATGTAAAATATCTCGCCTTTCTATAGCTCCTGTTGAACGTAAAAGAAAACATCTGCAATATATATTTTGGCAAAATCTGAAATATCTCATTTGCTGAACAGAAACAAAGTCTGCAAAAAGGACAACTATAGATGGTTCCAAAGCAGTTGTAGATGAATACTATGAACACATTTTTTATGTTTTCTAATTCAGGCTATATAAAAGTTCCTAGGTCTCTTCAAAAGACAAGATAAGATGTTTTCTTGTTCCTAGCATGCATGAAAGTTGTACATATTTGGATTCTTGCACCGTCAAATATTCAAGTCTGTCTTGTTTGTTACCTGTCTTATTGAACTGTTATGCCTTATCTGCTTTTTCTTTCTATAATTGGCTTTTATGTTATTGTTCTTGTTAGAATCCAAGAAAGAAGACTTAGCATTGCACCGATTAAATCTCAATATCTAATAAATATCTTTGACTCATCTTGACGCACTATTCAATACCAAACGATATGAAATGCAGTATGATTAACATTTTAAATGTATACTTTATACAACAAACAAAGATTATGTATTAAAAGTATGGGAGCTTTATTGTAAAAGTTATACCAAGCAAATATTAATCGTACATAAATTCTCAGATAAATACATATTAAAAAATGGAAAAGGAAATAACTAATATGAGAATGAAATATACTGGAATATTTGATAGGCAAGTTCCGGGGGCATGTTAGACTTTCCAAATCATCATCTTATCAATAAACCATACAAGTGAGCTGTGCAAATCCTCTAAAAATACTAATGAAGTTAGCATAGTTCAGATTCTTTGTTTAATATGATTCTTATTCCACTTAGAAACATATCAAAAGTAAAAGCAGAAAAGTGAAAGAAGAGAGGACTTGGAATGTGCCGACAATGAAATGCTTATTACAAGGAATGATCAAATTTCAGCATAACTCGATGTCTGCAACTGTTGTCTTGTACCATCCTTTAGTTGGCAATAACTAGGTCCAACAAAGAGCATAGTACAAGAGCTAAATTAATTCAATGAAGAATAGAGAAGTAATTTTCTTGTTTGAAAATAGTATTCTCCTCATCCTAGTACATTCATCTCTGAGTCTACACCGAGAAAGTGCCTAAACAGGCACAAAAGAAAATTCCTCCATCTCTTGAGTGTTATCCATTGCTAATGAAGATTTGCATTCTGATGGCCACGGGCATAAGATGCTTTCTCTGTATCTCGAACTGTGCACCATATCTACACCAGATCACCGAATTTTAGAGAGTTAACCAGATGCAAGTCCTAGATAGAAATGGAAACAAGGGCACGAACATGCAATTAGTCACAAGGCCCAACCTGCTTGTTAATGCTTAGGCTGAGCACAGTTTATTGGTGGTCACTGCACCAACCTGTTCCTTGGACTCAATTCATGATCAGGCCAGCAGGCTACAAATTATACGGGGTTGTAAGCAATTTTGTCCAGCGGCCAATATTTGTTGGAGTTATCAGGAACACTGACAAACAGGGTCCGTAGACAGGGAACATGGTTAACCCACAGGAAATATTCATTCATCAATTCTATGTCCATAAAGATGCTAGGAGACATCAAAGTCAAACGATCAAGATTTTGCATGGAGAAATTGAATATTACCAACTATCCAGAATTAGATACCTCTTGTTTAAAAGAGGGAATCAAAATCCTGAACACAGTCAACCAGACCTAGACATACCAGCCTGCAGGATCCATAAGTTCAGTTGTTTGAACAGCTTTCCGATTTTTTTTTTTTTTTTTTTTCGGTTAAGAAATAATGGCTTTCTTTCACAATACAAGCAAGTTTAGAAGATCCTTAGTTATGTATTAATGTAGGATTAAATAACTAAAGAGTTATTATCTCACATTGAAACTTGAGCTCCTTAATTTCAACTATAAATGTAAGAGCACATCTTTAAAGACATATAAAGTATGCTTGTGAGGGAGTCCAATTGGAAGCCCACACGCGCTCACTCGCTCGGCGCGGCCACTTCTCGCCTTGGGCTCGGGCCTTAGTTCTTGGTCCTTGGGAAGGCCTCGACCACGGTCCATAGGCTTTAGGCCTTGGACTGCTATTCATGTTTTGGAAGCCCAAAATAATTTGGCTTGCCGGATGAGCTCAGAAGCCTAGACGTACGAACATTCTTAGTTCGTCGGTGCTTTTTCTGATAGTGGTGCTACTTCAGAAAAGGAGAAAATTGCTTTATCTTTGGGGTCAAATACTTCAGTCCGTGAGCACTAGCCGGGAAGTATTTTGTCCTAAGGACAGTGGGTTTCCACGACTCGATTTGAATTCCAGTTCCAGCTTCATCTTCTTCCTTCACTCTTTATTTTCCAGAATTACCATACCATTGTAACAACAATCTTAGGACGAAATATCTTAACTGCATTTCTGGAAAATGGCGAATCTGCTTCCCAATATTATTTCAGAGAATGAAGTCCATCGAGATCTTTTCATGTGTGAAATAAAAACATCCAATTTAATCATCCTGGCATACTGCAAACAGAAACAACTATGGTTTCACTTATATAAAGTTTTAGGTCATGCATGCATATTCCAGCCAGCAACTCGTACAAACTCACCATTATGGGCAAGTTCACACTCCCCAAGATCCAATTTTTGCTTAACAGATTCAATCTGGAATCTCCAGACCATGCTTATTTTTCGGCACCATGAAGCATTTTGTCGATGATATCACCCTTCCTCATCTCTGAGTCAGTTGGTCATCACCGTTATTGACCTTGTATGCACATAGAGCTGTTAAATTTCTTCCCATCACAAGTAGCCCTTATCCTTCACAATGCAATATATGTATACCGTGGTCCACATGAGGCTGTTCAAATTCTCCCATCACAAGTAAAACTTATTCTTCACAATGCAATTTAGTATACAGTGATTGCAGTTGGAATGTGCCGACGCTCATACAGGAATTGCAAAGAGTTTCAACTAAACCATCTTTATAGAAGATACCAAACAAGAATATCCATGACCAAAATAGCCGATTATGATCTCTGCTTCTAGCCACATTCTCCACTTAGCCTGATTGGACTTTGTGCATTATCAGTCGAACTCAACATCGAAATCATCCCACATATCTTGCATTAATAATCCCAAAATGGAGTGCATGTTCTTCCCACTATAATGAATCTTTTGGTTTGTTTCAAAAGAAAATACACAACCTTTTATACCAATCCAACTACAGTCAGCTATTCTCTCTCCCCCCACCATATTCATCTTCCTCTTCACTCGAACAAGGCTTTCCCATCTACCCCTCTGTTCGAAAGTCTTAGCCAAATAGATCCAGTAAGGAAGAGATGAGTGTGGTTCCAACTCCATTAATCTCTCTGCAACTGCTTCAATAAGTTCTAGATTATCAAAATTCCCACAGGCACAAAGTAGGGATTCCCATATACGAGCATGAGGTTCACATTGCAACGTGTTCAACAAACTAATTGCTTCATCACTTCTGCCAGTGTGAATCATCATATCTATGACAGAGGTATAATGCTCATTCACTGGAGCTACTCCATGTTGCTTCTCCATGGAAGAAAAGATAGCCATACCATCCTCAAGCATGTTACCATAGCTGCAAGCTGAAAGAACACCAGAAAATGTTATCTTATCAGGACGTAAACCACTTTCAAGTAGTAATTTAAAATGGTGAATGGCTTCGACTAGTTTTCCATTGTCGGTCAACGCCAGTATAATGGTATTCCAGGCGATCAAATCTCTAAAATTCATAGTTGCAAAGACCTTTAAGGCAAACTCAACGAACCCATATTTACCGTACATATGTACAAGTGAACTGGCCACAACTGTTTCCATTTCAAACCCTGTTCTGATCACCAAAGAGTGAAGTTGACTACCCTGCTCCAGTGGAATAAATACAGCAGCAGAGTAGAGAATAGAGCTAAGTGTGAATTCTGTCGGTCTAATGCTTTTCCTGAAAGAAGAAACAAAAAGTTCCAGTGCATTCTCCTCTAAATTGTGGCTCGCATAGCACGCAATCATAGAATTGCAAATGGCTGAATCAAGTACATACGATTCCTCAAAAATACATATTGCACTGTCCAATCTGTTGCATTTCGAGAACAGATCAATAGCCGCACTAGAAACAACTGTGTTCCAAAGAAACCCCATCTTTATAGAAAGACAAAAGATCTGCTCACCTCTTCCCAAGTTTCGGATGTTAGAACAAGCAGTAAGCACTGAAGACAGTGTATACTCATCTACTCCGAAACCACTGCTTCTCATCAAACAGAATTTATGTACAGCCAATTGTTCATAACCATATTTACAGCAAGCAGAAATCATAGAATTCCAAGAAATTACATCCACTTTTTCCATGCTAAAAAACACAGCCAGAGAATAATCCACAAAGCCAAGCTTTCCATACACATCAATCAGGGAATTCCCAACAACCGAATTGGAAGAATATCCACCATTTCTCATAATGCAACCATGCATTTCCTTTGCGTGGTTACCACACTTTACACAACATGACAACATTGAAAATGTAAACTCACTCGGCCTAACGCCATGAACTCTCATTTCCAAAAACACTTCCCATGCACTATCAAGAAACCCGGCTGCAATATACCCAGAAATGATAGTGTTCCAACTAACAACGTCTCTTTTGGGCATTTCGTCGAACACCCCACGTGCTGTCTCCAAATCAAAACATTTAACAAAAGCCCTCAAGTACAAGTTCCAAGAGACGACATTTTTATTGGGCATCTCATAAAATGCCTTCAAAGCATCGTTTGAAGATCCGAACTTCATATAAAGGTCGATACATCGGTTACTCAGAAATATATTGGAATTTAACCCGAGCTTTACCAACTGGGCGTGAATTAATTTCAAAGAAATTGTGGGGTTTGTTAATGAAAAACACTGATCGATGAGGCCAGAAAAAAATGAAACTGTGGAAAGCGATCTATTGGCCTTTTGAAGAACGCCCAACATGCAAACTAAGACAATGATCATGGAGTTGACAAGTAGTAAAATTCACAAGTTAGAGGTCCCTTCACAAAAAAATAATACTATAATACACATAAAAATAATAGAAAAATAAAGAGAGTTCGTAGGTCAATACGGAAGTGTCCTCAAAGACAATTCTCGCAAAGTAATCCACGTGACTCATGGCTTCAAAAAAAAAAAAAAAAAACACACAATTATCCTAACATGTGTCACATTTTAAATATCAATTTTTTATTTTTACTTGTTTAAGTAAAAAAAATATTTTTTTTTTATTTTCACAAATTTTTTATATATGATTGAATAAATTAAATTAAAAAATAAAATTGATATGAAGATAATTTGTTCCCTAGTTATTAGGCTATTCAAGTTTTAAATTTTCGTAACAAAAGCATAGAATTCTTTAGGTGTGTTTGTTTAAAGTTGGAGAGTGCTAAATTAAACTTGACTGATGAAGTTATTAGTGTGCTTTATTGGGATTCAATCATCTAAATCTACCGAGGCCAACATAAAACAAACACATCCTTTATTAAGAGTGATTCTCGCACGTTTAATTTGGTGGAGTATACCTTGTTAGGAGTGATTCTCCCATGTCTATTTTGATTATATCTTGTATTTACAAATAGATTTTATTAGTCTAGTTGAATTTATTTTACAAGCCCGTTGTATACACTACAAGAAAATCAACTTTCAGTCACAAAAAATTAGTGAGGGTTTCAAAATACTCTCACTAAATGTGAGATATTCATAACTTTAGTGAGAGTAAAATTGTACTCTCATTAAAAACTCATGTATTGGTGAGGAACCATTTAAAAAAAAAAAAAATTATACCGTCACCAATTGTTGTGAAAAAATGGCGAAACATTTGCCACCAAAATTCACCAAAAGTAAAAGCATATAATTAGGATAATTATTCTGTTAAATCTTTGTAATTTGTACATATCTCTTTGATTTGATTCTTTCCATGTATATCCTGTTGTATCTTATTATTTATAGTGAAAATATACATCACACCAATTAAGGTGGATAATATCTTCTTATACATGGTATCAGCAGGCTCCTGGAATCCTGAATATTTCTCTTCTCATCTCTGCCGCGTCTCTATCTTCTTCCTCCCTCTCGTTCTTCTCCTCTTTTATCAGTCATGGCAACCGACTCAGTCCCTCTTGCTACTCTTCTTCATATGATGACCATAAAATTATCGTCAAGCAATTATCTGTTATGGAAAAATCAGATAACTCCTGCCCTTCATCTTGACAACTTACTTTCAATTGTTGATGGCTCCGAAACCGCCCCGCCTGCTACAGTTACCACAGATGACTCTGAACAACCCAATCCCGCTCACACCCTGTGGCAGAAGCGTCACGATCGCGCTCTCAGTCTGCTGCTTACATCTCTAACTGAGGAATCCATGTCCGAAATCCTTGGACTTCAATCTGCTGCCGCCGTCTGGAAAGCTCTCGAAAATGCCTTTTGTCCGTCTTCTCAATCACGAACTCATCAACTTCGTGACGAGTTACAGTTTCTCAAGTGCGGCTCTTCCTCTGTTGCAGATTTTTCCCGTAAATTTAGCAGCCTTGTTCACCAATTATCTGCCATTGGTGCTGCCGTCTCTGAAGACGATAAAGTTCGCTGGTTCTTGTGGGGCCTTGGTCCTTAATATCGCACTTTTGCAGACGTCCATCTTTGACACGTCGGTTTCTAGCCTAGTGTTCCGCAAGTGTACGGATGTAGGTGTAGTACTATTGTCAAGGTCGATCCCACAAGGAATAGTTTTAGGTAGTTTGGTACCTTAATACTCTAGGAATGTCCTAACTAGATACTAAGTTTTAAAGATTGATTTTACTAATTAAAATACTCAATTAAATATAACTTCAAACTTAGGAAACACGAAAACTAACAATCAAAGAGAAAAGGTATCCTAGGGCTTCGATTTCAGGATATTAATTCAATGTTGAATATGATTAACCTATTAATTTACCAATTCTAATGTTTATTAGGCGGCACGACAATAATCTAATCCTTCTCTCGAAGCGATTAAACCGTTGATTAATTAAGCTAATTACCCTCTCGAGTCAATTAAACCTAATAACTCCCAAACGATCCTAAGCCACGGCCTACACAGTCATAGACAACTGCGCTCTATGTTCTAAGTCTGATAACAATTCCCTCCTCTCGAAGCGGAATTGTTAAACTAAATTACTAAATCTAGGTGATCAAGCTAAATTCAGTTTAAGCATAAACATAGAGATAAAACACATAAAGAATGGAATTAATATATTAAAACATAAATCAAAACATTGTTATAAAAATCCTTACTTTCTAACCCTAGGACACGAATAGCTTAGCTACTCATGCCTAGCAATAATCCAATACAAAATCTTAATAAAAACATTGTAACGAATTAAACTAGAAAAGAATAAATAAACCCGGATGACTCCGTCTCGATGTTCTTCGTCTTCTTTGTCCTCCAAGATGATGTAATTTATGTTCTTGATGATTGCTCCCTTTTTCCTAGAGCTTGGGGTCCTTTTTATAGAGTTGGGGCCGAATCTTCGGGAAGATAGAGTCAAAATCCTATTAAAATTAGGTAATTATCGCAGGAAAACACTTCTGACACGGCCGTGTTGCTTAAGTGACACGGCCGTGTTGCTTTGCAAAAATCCACTTTTCCAGCAACAATTTGACACGGCCGTGTTGCAGCTGTGACACGGCCGTGTTACATTCCAGAACCCACAATGCGTTGCAAGACACTTTTGACACGACCGTGTTGCTTTGTGACGCGGCCGTGTCGGTTCTTGCCCGGTTTTGCTCCTGGACCGGTTCAGGCCGGTTCGGACCGGTTTGGACCGGTTCTTGGACGATTTTCACTCCTTTGGGCCGGTTTTCACTCTATTTGACTTGTTTCTCCTTCGTACTTCATCCAAATGGCATAAAAATACCTAATTATCTTCAAAACAAGTCGAAACACGTCAAATGGCCCAAATATTATAAATATCAATAAGTGCTGGTCAAATATACACGTATATGCCATAAAATATGATCCTAAATCGACCTAAATACATGCATAAATAACGTGTTATCAAACTCCCCCAAATTTAAACTGTTGTTCGTCCCGAACATCATGCAAAATGACACAAAGAGGACAAGTGATTATGCATTTTGTTTAGGGCGACTAGTTGATGAATTCAGTTTCAATTTGATTTTTCTTAAAACAACTAGGCAACATAATTCACTTGAGCATATGTGATAACGCGTAAATCAACTAATTTCGAGACTTTGAACTTTCGAATTATTCAACCCTCACCGGGTAAGTGTTTCACTCATCTCTCAAGTGTTTAAGCTAGAATAATTTCCACTCATATTGAATTACATGCAAAGTCTACCATATGCTTGCCAATCGTCTAAACTAGACCTCGTACTTGATATGTGTGACAAAGGATCAAAAAGGTCTTTATTTTGGTTGTAATGTGAGCTTAAGGTAAGGTGGGATACATTTGGATTTAAGTGACTATTCATTGGACTAATCAAGTTACGTCTAACCCGACTACCCCTCAATACAATCACTCAATCTCACTCTTCAAATTTCAGCAAATCACCTCGCAAAGTGACTTCTTCACCTTTAAAAGTCCGTACAACTTAAGTGTTTTTCAATTCTGCGAGTACCACATTTTTGGGACTACCCGACTGTTCTAATCACATTCACAATTTAAGCACTTTATTTCCTAGCCTCTCCTCTATAATACTAATAATAACAATTTTTTTCTCTTTTTTTTTTTTCTCTTTTTTCTTTTTAGGAGAGGCTATTCTTCGCTTTTCACCTATCACTTTTCTCTTATTTCCTTCATCTTTTGAAAATATCCCTATTTCCCATTCCTTCCCACAATTTATCCACCCAAAATTCCTTCCAATTTTCCTCCCTCTAACTTGATTAATCCAATTAGGGCCAAAAGAATTAAATCAAAAAGGTTTCGGCTGACATTGTTAGGTTATGAATAAATAAGGCTATAAGGCTCAATTGGGCTAACTAGGGACAATTTTTTTCAATATGGGTCAAAGGCAATTTTTCATGGTTCGAACAAATAGGCTTAAACAAAAATTTGCCTAAGATCATTTCCTACATCACAACATATACTTGACACATTCTTAGTAAAGACTCAAGGCAAGTTCTAGAGACTAGTGCACATATTCAATCAAATTCACACCGAAAGAAAGTATATTACTCCGAAAATTGGAGTATAATTAGGCTCAAATTCTCACAAGGTAAATTTTGATTGAATATTCTCAGTTCAAGCTCAATTTCGTCTCAAAACACCTCTCATGCTCTATTATGTGCCATTTTTTTCATCTAAATCATCTCATCATTAACTATTCATCATCCATCTTTCCCTATTATTCTCTTTTTTATTTTGTTCACTTGTGACCTATTTCCGGGTTTATTATTCTTATGACTAAAAAAAACTAAAACACTAATAAAACTCTAAACTCCTAAAACTCAACATAGAAACGATATGCAATCAACTTGGGTTCACAGACCCATCAGCACCAATAAAACAGATAAATAGGCTCACAGACCTGATAACACCAATCGAAACAGTAAAACTCAGCACAATGGACACACGGACCCACAATCAACAGCAAGACTCGCGAACGAAAAAAATTAATCTAGTAAATAAATCAAAACTAGGAATCTAGCTGCCAAGACGTCCCACGGTCTACCCCCTCCCCCAAACTTGGCTGAAAGCCAATGTTTGGAGGAAAAACGTGGTACGCCTTGGTGCTAACTTACAAATCGTTCGACGATGGCGTTTTTAAACCCCTACGAGCTCCGAAATCGTGCCATTTTGCTCCTACTGAATCTTGGTTCGGCCGTCTCCGCATCACGCTCTGAATTTTCCATTTTTTTCTGTTGACGTACTGACACGGCCGTGTTGAATGTTGTGACACGGCCGTGTTACATTTGAGCGAAACTTGATGTTTTTGGGCTGATTTTGACACGGCCGTGTCGGTTGTGTGACACGGCCGTGTTGCGTTTGAACCAAAATTGGTTTTTAGGACTGATTTTGACGCGGCCGTGTCGTTTTGTGACACGGCCGTGTTGCATTCCAGTGCTGAAAACACTTTCTAAGTGCTTTTTGACGCGGCCGTGTCCATAGTGTGACACGGTCGTGTTGCATCTTCTGCTCCTTTTAACGCGATTTTTCCGTCTTTTCGACCCCGTTTCTTGCAACACTCTTCCATATTGATTCCTAAAAACATAAAACACTAAAACACACGTAAAACATAAAATTAACGCAATAATAAAAAAAAAAAAATAAACATAAAACATTAAACATCGGGTTGCCTCCCGACAAGCGCTTTGTTTTACGTCTTCAGCCGGACGTCCTTTTTCTATCAACCTTCTTCTAGCCACCCCGAGTTGGAAGTTTTCTGAACACTTAAAGAGCTATTTGGGGCGCGAGGATTTTCTACAGCCGCTAGGGTAGTGTAAATAATGCTACAATTGTGCCTACCCCTTAGACCCGATTTATGTATGTTGAGTGTGATTATTTCGTTTTGAACCCGAAAAACCAACTCCCCTTTAGGTACATCTATTAGTGCTTGGCTGGTCGCCAAGAAGGGTCTTCCTAAGATAAAAGGGAATTCATCACTCCCTTTCATGTCAACAACTAAGAAATCACTAGGGAATTCAAAATTTAGCACTTTTACCACTACATCCTCTGCTACTCCCAACGGCGTTAATGAAGATCCATCCGCCAATTTGATAGTAGTAAAGGACCGTTTAATTTTCCTTAATCCTAATTGTCTATACTGCTTAAGAGACATCAAATTTATGCTAGACCCTAAGTCACACATTACATTATGAAATTCATGACTACCAATTGAGCAAGAAATAGTAAAACTCCCTGGATCTTTTGCTTTTGTTGCTCTTCTTGGTTTCATGCTTGTGTTTGCGTTCTTCTTGAGCCTGCTTGGTCTCTTCTTCGTCGTCTCTTTTCCATCCTCCCACTCCTTTATTTTCTCTTTAGCTTGGACTCTCTCCTTTAGTGGTTCCTGTTTCACAACAACAACTCTAGATTGCTCTAAAGGATCAAGGTTAGCAAAGAATGAATTTTTAAAACAAAAGTCAAAAGACTCATCAAGAGTAGGAGATGAAGTTTTCTTATCTATGATTGTATTGACCTCCTCCTTCTCAATGTTTATGACTTCCTTGCTTGATTCCTTCGCTTCTTGGTCCTTCATGCTTTCTTCATGCTCATCTAGCTCCACAATATTGCAGTGCTCCTTCGGGTTAACCACTGTATCACTCGGGTATTGGCCTTGCTTGTGTTGAGCTCCTACTATCTTTATCAGCTGACTCATGTTTGATGTCAACTCTCCAATGCTAGCTTGAGTCTGCACCAACATGTTCTCGAGCCTCTTGATGTCTGCCCCTTGCCCAGTGATATGCTTGTTTAGCTCCATGAATTTTCCATCCACTTTCTTCTCCAACTGAGCTAACTTTTCATCATACTTTTCGAATTGTGACATCGCGATCTCTTCTTGTGATGGCTTCTTTCCGTCATGGATCATGCCATTTGTAACAGCAAATCCGGGTGGCGGATTGAGTGTATTTTGCGCGTTCCCATATGAAAAGTTCTGATGGTTCAGATTCTGAGGGTACTGATTGTACCGAAGCTGATTGTTCTGGAAATTGTTGAAGTTCCGTTGATTCACAAATTTTACTTCTTCAACTTCTTCCGGACCCCCTGGCTGTTGTGCTAACGTCAGATTAGTTAGCAGATTTACCTGGCTCGTCAATGCTGTTACTTGTGCTGTGAGCTTTTCAATTGGCTCATTATTGACGGGCTCGACTTTTTGGACACTTGCTACCCTCCTTGGCATGTTTCTCTCGTTCGACCATTGGTAGCTTGTTCTGGCCATCGCGTCCAGGATTGAGAATGCCATTCTCACTGACTTCTCCATCAAACTTCCACCCGCAGCTGCATCCACTTGGTTTCTATTTGGAGCAAGTAGACCATTGTAGAACTTGCATACTTGCTGCTTCTTGGTGAACCCATGTTGAGGGCAACTCCGGATAAGATCCCGGAATCGCTCCCGAGCCTCTCCGAATGGCTCTTGGTCCAGCTGTTTGAACTGATTAATTTGATTCTGCAAGTCGAGCATCTTGCTCGGTGGAAAGTACTGGTACACGCGTTTATTTATGCACTTTAAGTCTGTTAGAGTGATGAATTGTGATGTTTGCGTGTAGAATGGAGAGTATTTGGGTTGTTTTTAAGTGCCTTTGGACTATTTGACGTTTGTGTTTTCATTTTGAGTTAAATAGGTGATTTAAGGCTAAGTATTCGTACTCGGCCGGATGCACAACGAGGAAATGAAGCCCGGATGTCAAAAGGATGGAAAAATCGCCGGAAAATGAAGAACAGAGTACCGCGACCGCGGCAAAATGGCGCGGCCGCGGTCCAAGTGAAGGAATAAGCAGGAAATCTCTGGACAAGTACCGCGGCCGAGGCAGACTTGCGCGGCCGCGGCGTGGTGCTGGATCAGGAGCGGGCGCGGGCGCGGCCCATGAGCGCGGTCGCGGCCCGTTAAGGCGGTTAATTAATCCTTGGGCCACAAGAGTTCCGTTTTAAAGCCCAGAATCGACCCAAATTGACTTTCTCTATAAAAAGGGATCCTTATGCTCGGAAATAGGGGACTAGAACATTACGAGAGAGCAAGATTGAGAGATTCCGAAGGAGACGAGCAATCAAGATCGGCAATACTCGGGTTTTCTAGTCCTTAAGTCTTTACAATTATGTATTTTCAGTTTAATTTGTCTTTTGTCACCGCCATGAGCGGCTAGTAGGTTATTTCAGTCCTTAGTCGAGTCGAACCCTAGTTGTTATTATTTTGTGATAATTACGGTGATTATTAATCGGTTGATTTCTTAAAACGTTGTTATACTATTTACTTATCTTTCAATGCTTGTGTGTTTATATGCTAGATTGATCACCTAGGATTATAATTGCATAAGTAACGCTAGGTTATAATCGTAATCCGTAATTGTTACGAACCTATAGCCACTTAGTAGCGAATAGCGAGTGATATCGCTAGGGTAGTATATAGCTCGGTCTGAATGGGTCCGAGCTTACGATGTCCACACCGTGTCTATCCCGTTATCCTAGTTCTCTAGGCGTCCGGTTAATGAGATCCAGAGAGCTTATTCTGAGGTCACTCAACTGGATAGACTAACCAAAGAGCTTGTTTTGGTTAGTTAAACATAAGGGATAACGAGGTTAGCAGAGCTTGTTGCTAACCTCGGGGTAGGAGTTTTAAGGATAAAATTGGTTAATAATTGCATCTATCACAGGGTAGTAATAACTAGGGGGAGATAAGATTAAGGGCTGGGATTCGTTATTTTGATAAGTAGAACAAGTCATAGTTAATTTGCTTAATTTCTATTTTAGGTCCTTAGTTAATATACATCAATTCACAAACCCCATTATTTATATATTTATATATATGTTGCTAGTATTAGGTTTTACTTAAACACTAAGATTCTTCCTGCTCCCTGTGGGATCGACCCTACTTACCACTTCTACAAGCTAGAAGGGTAGCTAGGTTTAATTAATTTTACCGCATCGCGACAGTGCGGTCAAGTACTTCAATAAGAACGAAGTGCTCAACTCTTCCCAACTGATGATATCTTCCAAGGAATTGAACCATTGGAGGGCTCTATCCTTCAACGAAAAGGGAAACAATCGCAGCTTAACCTGCTCGTGTGGCACATGGTTTATTTTGATTGTGTCCGCCAATCTTCGGAACTTTATCAGGTGAGCGTTCGGATCCTCCATTGCACTTCCTCCATACTGGTTCTGCTGCACTATGTTGATCAGTGTAGGCTTCAGCTCGAAACTATTTGCATTCAGAGGCGGGAGTTGTACTCCTCCTGACTGTTGATTAGGATTCGGCCTTAAACAGTCACTAAAAGGTGTATTGTCTTCTTCTCCCGCATCTGGCTCTATTGGAATCTGTTCGTGCTGTTGTGGCAACTGTTGCTGCTGTACAGGTATCTGCTGCTGTATAGTAGTGACGCGATCGTCCAATCGTGCTAAGGCTGTTAGCACTCTATTTAATGCTTCATCATTCGGTTGCTGTGGTGGGTTCTCCATCTCAGCTGTGAAGTTTCTTCTCGTTCGGTGTCTGCGAGCTGTCGCTTCAATTTCTGGATCGAAAGGAAGAAGGGTTTCTTTCCCTTTTGATCTGGTGTGCATACGAAGCCTGAAAACACCAAAAACAAGAACTACCGCGTAACACTAAAATTAACCCAAAAAAATAAAAACGAAAATTAAAATTAAAATTAAAATTACGAAAAAATAAAATCTAGTCTAGTTTCCTCCTATTTTTCAAGATAAAAACTAAGCGCTAAATCCTATTCCCCGGCAACGGCGCCAAAAACTTGACACGTCGGTTTCTAGCCTAGTGTTCCGCAAGTGTACGGATGTAGGTGTAGTACTATTGTCAAGGTCGATCCCACAAGGAATAGTTTTAGGTAGTTTGGTACCTTAATACTCTAGGAATGTCCTAACTAGATACTAAGTTTTAAAGATTGATTTTACTAATTAAAATACTCAATTAAATATAACTTCAAACTTAGGAAACACGAAAACTAACAATCAAAGAGAAAAGGTATCCTAGGGCTTCGATTTCAGGATATTAATTCAATGTTGAATATGATTAACCTATTAATTTACCAATTCTAATGTTTATTAGGCGGCACGACAATAATCTAATCCTTCTCTCGAAGCGATTAAACCGTTGATTAATTAAGCTAATTACCCTCTCGAGTCAATTAAACCTAATCACTCCCAAACGATCCTAAGCCACGGCCTACACAGTCATAGACAACTGCGCTCTATGTTCTAAGTCTGATAACAATTCCCTCCTCTCGAAGCGGAATTGTTAAACTAAATTACTAAATCTAGGTGATCAAGCTAAATTCAGTTTAAGCATAAACATAGAGATAAAACACATAAAGAATGGAATTAATATATTAAAACATAAATCAAAACATTGTTATAAAAATCCTTACTTTCTAACCCTAGGACACGAATAGCTTAGCTACTCATGCCTAGCAATAATCCAATACAAAATCTTAATAAAAACATTGTAACGAATTAAACTAGAAAAGAATAAATAAACCCGGATGACTCCGTCTCGATGTTCTTCGTCTTCTTTGTCCTCCAAGATGATGTAATTTATGTTCTTGATGATTGCTCCCTTTTTCCTAGAGCTTGGGGTCCTTTTTATAGAGTTGGGGCCGAATCTTCGGGAAGATATAGTCAAAATCCTATTAAAATTAGGTAATTATCGCAGGAAAACACTTCTGACACGGCCGTGTTGCTTAAGTGACACGGCCGTGTTGCTTTGCAAAAATCCACTTTTCCAGCAACAATTTGACACGGCCGTGTTGCAGCTGTGACACGGCCGTGTTACATTCCAGAACCCACAATGCGTTGCAAGACACTTTTGACACGGCCGTGTTGCTTTGTGACGCGGCCGTGTCGGTTCTTGCCCGGTTTTGCTCCTGGACCGGTTCAGGCCGGTTCGGACCGGTTTGGACCGGTTCTTGGACGGTTTTCACTCCTTTGGGCCGGTTTTCACTCTATTTGACTTGTTTCTCCTTCGTACTTCATCCAAATGGCATAAAAATACCTAATTATCTTCAAAACAAGTCGAAACACGTCAAATGGCCCAAATATTATAAATATCAATAAGTGCTGGTCAAATATACACGTATATGCCATAAAATATGATCCTAAATCGACCTAAATACATGCATAAATAACGTGTTATCAATCTTGCTCTTCCATCAACTCCGAATCTTGCGACTTAATTTCTAGTGCTCGCGACCATGAGCTTCGTCACAAACTGTTTGAAACTGACTCCGCTCCTTCATCTGTTGCTTTCGTCGCTGGCCGCGGTCGTGGTACCCGTGGCAATTCTCGCAATTACAGCACCAATTCTGCCCCTGGTTGTGGTTCCTCACGCGGCCGTCCACCCTCGTCCAGCACTCCCAACAGAACTCAACAGAAACCAACAGAAACTGGCGGTCCCTCTGATTCCTCTCGGTGAAATTTCACCGCTCGGTGTCAAATCTGTCGCGGCCCTCACTATGCGACCTTCTGTCCGGATCGATATAAGGAATCGTCTACCAATACCGCGCATCTCGCCCAAGCTTTCGACGCACAATGCGTTGTGTCTCCAAATTCGTCGTCTGATTGGTATGTTGATAGTGGTGCGTCTGCCCATATGACATCCTCCACTGCCTCTCTGGATGATTTCGTCTCGTACAACGGTAATAATACTGTCACCGTCGGTAACGGTGACAATCTATCCATCTCTCACTACGGTTCTCGATTGTTAAATAATAAGCTTCCTCTTCTTGATGTTCTTGTCGTTCCGCACATAACAAAAAATTTACTATCCATTAGCAAGCTCACTCGTGATTTACCTGTTACTGTTACTTTTGCTAATGATTTTTTTTGTGGTTCAGAATCAGTTGACAAAAGAGACAATCGCAAAGGGTAGATGTTCCGACGGTCTTTACATATTGGAGCAAGGAACCCCTGCACTACTTTCCGCTTTAAACACTAAGCATTCTACTTCTTCTTTTGAATTATGGCACTCACGCCTTGGACCTGTTAATTTTTCGATTATTCAGCTTTTAAATAAACTTGGACTGTTATCTCTTACTTCTGTTTTGCCGAAACCTCTTATATGTTCATCTTGTCAACTTGCTAAGAGTAAGAAATTACCTTTTACTTTGAATGATAAACGAGCCCTGCATGTCTTAGATATAGTGCATTGTGATCTTTGGGGCCCTGCGCCCGTTGCTTCTAGTGATGGATATCATTATTATGCTTTATTTATTGATGATTTTTCTCGTTTCTCCTGGTTATACCCTTTGTCTGCTAAATCTGAATTTTTTGACGTTCTTAAAAAATTTTATGCTTTGGTATCCAATCAATTTGGTATGTCTATTAAAATTTTCCAATGCGATGGTGGAACTGAATTTACCAACTCCCTTGTTAAAAACTTCTTTGCTACTCGAGGTGTTTTACAACGTTTTTCCTGTCCTTACACACCTCAGCAAAATGGTCGCGCTGAGCGAAAGCATAGGCACTTAACTGAGACTGGTCTCTCCCTTCTTTTTCATGCCAATGTTCCTGTGGAGTTTTGGTTTGATGCTTTTTCTACGGCCGCTTATATTATTAATAGGCTTCCTACACCCGTTCTTAACAATAAATCTCCTTTTGAAATTCTCTTTCACTCTTCCCCTAACTATGCTAATTTTAAGGTTTTTGGTTGTCGTGTTTATCCTTACATTCGCCCTTATACTTCCCACAAGCTCGCGCCTCGTAGCTTGCCATGTGTTTTTCTTGGTTATAGTAGTATTCATAAAGGTTTTCGCTGTCTTGATTATTCTACTCGTCGTTTATATATAACTCGTCATGCCCAATTTGACGAGTCCACACTTCCCTTTTCCAATATTAATCGTACTCCTATTAATCCATTATACTTGCAATTTTTGGATTTTGCAGATTCTCATGCCATTCCTAACCTTACCACTTCCTCTTTCGATCCTACATCGCATGACCATACTCCTCATGCTCATTCATTCGACCATAATCCTTGTTCTCTTTGCATCCCACAACCCAACCATGTTGTCGTCCCACAAACTCCTCCCGCAGCACCCCAACCGCCATCTCCTAATCCTCCTCATTCACCACCTGCGCTTAATAATGATCCACCACCTCTGCTCCCTTCTCATCCTATGCAAACCCGAGCAAAATCAGGCATCTTTAAACCTAAACATTTCGTTGATCTTGCCTCAACTGCGCTCCTAACTTCTCTTTCCGTTTCTACTGAACCAAAGGGCTTTAAAACTGCTCTCAAGTCACCTCATTGGTTGCAAGCCATGAAAGACGAAATAGAAGCTCTTCACTCTAACAACACCTGGGAACTTGTTCCGAAGCCCAATGATGAGAATATTGTAGGGTCAAAATGGGTTTTCAGAACAAAATATCACTCTGATGGAACCATTGAGCGGTATAAGGCCCGTCTCGTCGCTCCAGGATTCACCCAACTCCCAGGATTCGATTTTTCTCATACCTTCAGTCCGGTTGTCCGTGCTGCTACAGTTCGCGTAATTCTTGCTCTCGCTGTTCATCGCCGTTGGCCACTACATCAACTGGATGTTAAAAATGCCTTTCTTCATGGCATCCTTAATAAACCAGTATTCATGGCTCAACTACCAGGTTTTGTTGACCCTCGATTTCCTCATCACGTCTGCAAGCTCAAGAAAGCCCTTTATGGGCTTCGCCAAGCTCTACGTGCATGGTTTGATCGTTTTAGTTCGTTCTTACTCTCCCTTGGTTTTTCTCGTAGTCACTCAGACACCTCTTTATTTTTTCTCCATCAGTCTAACCACTCTATTTTTTTGTTGCTTTATGTTGATGACATCATTGTTACAGGGAGCAATTCTTCCATCTTGCAGAAGTTTATTTCTCAAGTTCACGCTGAGTTCGCTGTTAAGGATTTGGGTTCTCTCAACTATTTTCTCGGTCTTGAAATATCTCACACTACTTCCGGTCTTTTTGTTGGACAGGCCAAGTACGCTCACGAAATTCTTCAACGGGCAGATTTGGTAGATTCGAAACCTGTTTCCACACCGTTATCCGCCGGAGAGTGTCTGACAAGTTCCGGGGAACCTTTTCAAAATCCCACATTATATCGTTCCTTGGTAGGTGCCTTACAATATCTAACTATCACCAGGCCTGACCTTTCCTACACTGTCAACCACGTTAGCCAATCCTACATCAACCAACCGATGATCATTTTTTGGCTGTAAACCGTATCCTTCGCTACGTCAAAGGAACTCTTCACTATGGACTCTCCTTCACGCGCTCCTCTGATCTCGACGTAGTGTCTTATTCAGATGCCGATTGGGCTCGCTGTTTGGATACACGCCGCTCCACATATGGCTATTCCATTTTTCTAGGTGGTAACCTTGTCTCTTGGTCTGCTAAGAAGCAACCAACTGTGGCTCGCTCGAGTTGTGAATCTGAGTATCGAGCCCTTGCGAATACTGCTCAAGAAGTTATCTGGCTTTCTCAATTACTAGCTGAGCTTCGTGTGTCGCCCTCCACACGCCCGGTTATTTTATGTGACAACAAAAGTGCACTCTTTCTGAGCCAAAATCCCATTGCCCACAAAAGAGCTAAGCATATTGACATTGACTGTCATTTCGTCAGAGAGCTTGTGTCTGCACGCCGTTTGGACACTCAGTTTGTTCCGTCTCATCTTCAAATAGCGGACATCTTTACGAAGAGTTTACCCCGACCAATGTTTGAACTTTTGAGATCCAAGCTATGTGTTACACAAAATTCCACACTTTGCTTGAGGGGGGGGGGGGGGGGTAAAAGCATATAATTAGGATAATTATTCTGTTAAATCTTTGTAATTTGTACATATCTCTTTGATTTGATTCTTTCCATGTATATCCTGTTGTATCTTATTATTTATAGTGAAAATATACATCACACCAATTAAGGTGGATAATATCTTCTTTTACAAAAAGTTAATTAAATTATTGCAAATTATTTTTCTAAGATACCAAATAAGAAATAACAATTCAAGTTTTTCATAGGCCAAAACATGTGTGCCCTTTCTTCGTCGATCTCCCCCACTTTTCTCCTTGGAAATTCTGCAGCTACTCTCCAGTGTCCCCCTCTTTATCAGCCGTCTGTGCGTCTTACCGAGCCATCGATCGTCCAGTAAATCTTATCCGCTGCCAATCGTTCAATAAACAGAAAACTGCAAATATATTCTTCCTATTTATTAATTCTCTAAACAAACCCTAGATTTGGTTTCTGATTGAAATGTTTTATGCCTTTTGTCCTCATTTTTTTAACACTTTCAAGTTTAGTGTGTTCAGATTCTCTATGGGAATCTATCTGGGTAGATCGGCTTCCTCCGCCACCAACAAGCGGTGGCGCAGAAATGGCGAAAAGAAAAACTTCTCAGTTTCTGCTTTTAACATGACTAACGGGTAAATTTAAAAAAAAGGAGAGAGAGGGAGGGTTTTCACCTTCTCCACATTATTTTTCAGGCTTTTTTTTCTTTTTATCTCCAGTCTCAATTTCTAATCGAATTTTTCTGATAGTGCCATTTTCTTTACCCAGGAAAGCGTATCCTGGCAGTGAAGCATGGAGAACCGGAAAAATCAAGGAGAAGAACGGTCAAGAAAAAGGCAACTAAAATCGATGACATGAAGCCGAAGAAACCTTGCACAACGTTCTTCTATTTCCTGTATGTATTATGCTTTCTAATTAATTTTTGTGTTGAGTGATGCATTTTGTTTGGACTCAATTATTAGTTCACTACTTCATTTAATTTGCTAATTAAAATATATGTAGATGGAACAATATGTTACTGTACTTAACCATGTCTAGATTTTCTTTACGGTATGTTTCTGTGAACATCTAGGAAATGAATAATTGGTGGAAATGTATGTGCAATTTATAAAATTCGATGGGCGTTGCTAGTTGAACAACATATTAGGGCATAACGCATAGTTGGGGCTTTGGTAGGGTTAAGCAGGCCTAGGCGGGGTGAAGGAGGAGGAAAAAAGCGGAGACGCGCTAGTGGAAGCTTGGGGGACCGATTGTACGTGCAATAGGCTTGATTTATTTCGATTATCATTGGGTGCAATCATTAGGATGGCTTGCTATTTTTAGGAAAAAAACATTGAAAAATATATGTGGTGTTTGAACATATTTTGGGAATAAGAATATATAGATAACGTAACCTAGCATTTCTTATCTTTAAACATTGTTTCTCTACAAACTGAAAGAACATTAGCTGCTAGGAAATTTCTCGAAGAATTTTTGTTTCAAGTTACATTCCAGAAACAATGCAATTTTTGGCCGTATTGTTGTAGTCGTTATGTTGGTAAACTCAACGGTATATATGGGTGAGGGTGAGGGTGAGGCATCATGATGCTCAATTGTAGCTGGCCGTCATCCATTACTAAGTACTTATTATTTTTAGTTAGAATTTGATGCTTCTTTTGTGAAGAACTTCTTAACGATTGAGGACTTCCTTGCAAAATTACTGTCTTTTCCAGATAGCATTTTCAGAGGGAATATCAAGAGAAAACTCCAGGTGTCAAATCAATGCGTGATGTATGTACAATGAAACCCTAATAAGAATGAGCCCTCTTTTTTACTTCCAAGGATTAGTCTTGAATTCAGAATAACTGTCTTTTCGTGCAGGTTGGCAAAGCATGTGGAGAGAAATAAGGTTTGCAATCTAACATTTTCATTTCACTTATTCATTTTTCAAATAAATCTTACTAAAGTTCTCTTTAGTATTTGTTCCGCCTTGGCGATCATTACCTTTAGATGTATTACTCAAACAAAAATTATGTAGAAAGCTATAGAAGTAATTGCATTGTAATTGTTAAAGATAGTACAGTGATAACTGTGTCTACTTGGCAACATGAACTCTTTTGGAAACTAAATTTCATGGGTGTGAAAAGTATGAATAGTTTTTATGCTTTGTTTATATGGTTGATTAGGCAAAAATAGAGTTTTTATGGTTGAAATGTGATGCAGGGGCTGTTGAAGCAGTCTTAGTCAATGCGAATGAGGTCATAGATTTCCATGGCTTTGAATGTCCCACTATTTTCTTACTTAATTTTTTGGGTACTTTTTGTTGCTTGATTAATCCCCACACCTTGATGTGATCTCCGTGTTACAAGAAACTAGAACATATGCTTTAGATATTATGGATGGGCTTGAAAGTTAATGCAACGAAACTGCATTTGGAAGCTCTGCGATCATGTTCTTCTATTTTTTTATTCTCTTATGTACTTCTACTTCCTTCCTCTATTTCTCTTTTGCCCGTCCTGCTGGCAATACTAATATAATATTACTTTACTCTTGCAACATTAGACTTAGATGCTAGTATTTTTGGGCTTTGATTGAAATAGACTAAGAGTTCATTTCCTTAATAATTAGGCCATATGCATGGGACAGTTTCAAGCATTTTCGGCCTTAATGCTAAAACACAGCCTTGTACGCTTGGGATTCTATTCACGTGAAGTCATTTATCCATAAAATTGTAAATAAGAACTACAAGTTGCATGGTTTTGTAAACTCTTGAGATTCATCCCTTCTTCTGGATGATTCATTTATTTTAGTTTTACCCGAGTTTGCAGATATTATGTATATTTAGCCCTATCTGAAAATTATGCCAGAATTCCATTTCTAAGTTTTTGGTTTATTTTTTCTTTTTGTTCTACAAATGGTTTATTGATCTTGAAGCAACCAAGAAATCAGAGGTTTCCTTAGTTCTCTAATCAGTTCATGAATCCCTTGGTGACTATGATTTTTTATCCCATTCACTTGCTCTTTTCTTTCTCAAGATAGAAAACAAATATCACCACTATGTGATAACAATAACGGAGCAAATATAGACACGTGATACCATACTCAAGTCATCACTCCCTGGAATATCGGTGAGTTTCTTGCTCCAAGTGTTCTAGAATATGT
The DNA here is from genome assembly GCA_958295605.1 of Ajuga chamaepitys. Lineage (NCBI taxonomy): Eukaryota > Viridiplantae > Streptophyta > Magnoliopsida > Lamiales > Lamiaceae > Ajuga > Ajuga chamaepitys. The sequence continues at coordinate 9,246,752 of OY282499.1, forward strand.
GGTAATTACAAGACTTGGGACATTCTTCATCAGGAGAGAATGTTTTAACTTCGAATGTGCATGAGTAACAAATATCACTTCTCTTGTCCTAAGTTACATAGTACTTACCAACTATTATCATAATTGTTCAGATCAAATTAAAAAAAGTAATAACATGCACTTGCATGTATTAGGCTCTTTTTCAATAAAATGAACCTCCATCTTGCTTTGTGGATATAAATATAGAGGACATAACAGCCATTAGCTTATCCCTAACTCTAAAGCTCTCTTGGAATGACATGTGGGTTTAGCAAGCCCATTTAAATCAATTGAGGTATTGTGAAATGAAATCTACAAATTAGTGACACGAATATTGGGATAATGCTAATGCAAATCTATGTTGGTTTGATAGAATAACATAGCTATTTTAGTTCATCTCATCGGAATCTACTCTATCTAGACCTAGGCATTTTTGGAAATGATGTAATGCACCACTAAAACATCTTAGGAGCTTTTGATGATAGTCATCACTCTGAAATTATATTTCATCACAGCTGCACTGGAATTAATTTTCTTTTTTATTGTATTATTTACACTGAAAATGTAAGTTTTGCGTAGGGGTTTCACAAAGCGAAAACTCATAGATTAACTTACTTCAGAAAGCAAATTTCCACCTTATTATGGCAGCTTTTGGTTGTATTAGTTTGATCGGAAATGTCCATTTTGTACATGAATTTTAGATCAAATTCTTATATATTATTTTGTATTTAAATTTTATTAGTGATGATGCCTTTAGTGACGGGTTAGTTATTTACTATATTATTCTATAATGAGAGTCTATTAGTGTCATTAGTGACGGGAATTGACAATCACTATATAAACTCTATAGTGACGGTATATTACTATGACTAGTGTTATTAGTGACGGGTTACTTAGTTATTAAGTTAGTTTATAATTAAGATATTAGTGATGGGGATTAGTGCAATTAGTGACGGGAATTGACTGTCATTATACATCTTTTTAGTGACAGACCACTGTCCCGTAAACTATTTGCCTTTAGTGGCGAAAGCTGTAGCCAGAGGCGATGACAGTATATTTTCCGTCACTAAATGTCTTTTGTGACGGTTTTTTGACTTTTAACGACGGGCTTTCCTCTGGCTAAAAGCAGCTTTTCTTGTAGTGATATACTAAGCCCGCAGAAGTTCATAATGTACTCTATAAATATCCCATTTTTGTGAAAGAACGACAAATTCTCATTTCTTTGAGAGACTTATATTCTTTTTTTTTTATTAAAGTCACCTATATTTTTTAGCTAAGTAATTCAAGTGTTCTCTACATCAAAAATAAATCGTGTAAGTAAGAATTAATATTTTTTAAAGAGTTTGTACCTTCATTAAACTAACCGAAAATAAAAAGTTGTAACGTTTTAATCCAAACTATTTTCGGCCGCTTCAATACAAGGTATAATTAAAGAAATGTACCTAAAACTAAGTACAAATCAATTGTGTAGATTAGGTACAACTAGGAGAGAGAAAATTTGCAATCGAAGTTCCTTTTTCCTTTTGCCAACAAAAAAATATTTAAAGAATTCGGTTTCGGTATTCAAGTCCTAGGGTTTCTCTCTCTATGAGCCCTCAACGCCGTTGTCCTATTCTAGTGTCGTCCCGCCACTAGGATTTGTTTTTCCGCCTTTGACTCCATCTCCTTCTCCCCCCCCCCCCCCTCCATTTAGTCTTCTTCTTTTGTATTTCTATTTTATTTTTTTCTGTTTCTCTCCCAGGTACATTGGATGCTCGAGGACAGCTTCAGGACGGTTTTCCATGTGATCGGTTCTTCAAACCTTGCTGGACTCCCACATTTATCCCATGACCCTATGGCTGACCCGCTGGAAAAACAGTATGCAAACCTTTCCCTGAATGAAGATGAAGGTGTACCCTTGCTCATTTCGAAGAACCTAGTTTCCTCCTTTGCAGGAACCTTCTGCTTGGTAGGCAAGCTGCTCGCCCCGTATCCAATCCCCTCTGCGGACATCGAAGCTCTCTTCAGAAATCTCTGGGCACCAAAAAAACCCTTTTTTCTATAAATCCTTAGAAGATACCATTTTGTTCTCGTTCGATTCCGAAGCTGATATGCGTCGAGTCCTCGGTGGCGCACCTTGGTGTTTCGATCGCTATCTTCTAGCACTCATGAATGTCAATCTGAAGTCCATCCTAAAGAAAATTGAGCCAAGGTTCTGCCCCTTCTAGACCCAAATTCACAGGCTCCCCATTGGCCTCATGAACTGGGAATTTGCCAGTGTTGTTAGCAATTGAATCGGCTCCTTTCTTGAAGTTGACAGAGAGGCTGATGGAGGCCCCATTGGTCACTTCCTCAAGATCTGAGTGAACATGGGTATCTCTAAGCCCCAACAACATGTCCTAAAAGTCCAACACTCAAGAGTCAACATATTCTTCCCACTCAAATACGAGAGACTCCCTCTATTTTGCTTCTATTGTGGCCATATCGATCATGTCGATAAGGATTGTCACTCAAGATTCATGACTTAGCTTCCACCCCTACGACCTTCCCCTTTGGAATCTGGATTCTTTGTTTTCCCTTCTCCAACCCTTTCTCTCAGAAGCAATCCTCCTCAAATTCCACCAATAACTCGCATCCTCACTCAAACATGCCTTCAACCTCATCAAGCAATCACCCGACCAACTTCTCACCCAAAGACCCCTCCTAATCTCATCCTTCTCACCCTCATCATCAATGTCTATGTCCCCTGATAAATCTATTTACTCCCCTGTAAAATGTCGAGCCTCGAAATCCTCTCGCACCCACATATCCCTTTTCAAACTCGACCTTAAGCTGCTTCTGCCCTCATCCAAGAAAAGACCCAACAATCATCCCCAAACCCACCAACCTCTGTTTCCCCCCAGCTCCATCTCCTATCCATTATGATCTCCTCTCACCAACACACAAATCTTTCCCCCCCTACAATGCAATCGTCCTCATATCGATACCATTGATCCCCCACCCCCACAAACTGCCACTTTCGACAGTGCATTCCTCCTTGCTATCCCCGTTAAAAATGACCGCCCTGCTGGGAAGGGAACCCAAAAATTTGTTCGCACTAGAGATAAAGTCCTCCGATAGGCAAAACAAAAAATAAATAACTCCAAGTAGCCTACGAGAAAACTGTGTATTGATGACCCCGACCTCATGGAAGAGAACATCCTGCCCAAAAAGATAAAGACTGAATGATCTACCTCATGCGTCCTTATTGTGCTTGAAACTACCTCTCCACTACTAGTGGCGGCAACTAGCGAGGCCCAGCCCCGTCGATCACAATGAGTATCATCAGCTGAAATTATCGAGGGCTTGGGAACCCTTGCACAATTCAGGAACTAGATGACCTCATCCATCAAAAGTCTCCCCTAATTATTTTTCAGAGTGAAATGAAATGTGGTGTTCACCGTTATAGATGGACTCAAGAGAAAGTTAGGTTTATATGGTGTTGTTGCCCCTCCGTTGGTAGGTTCGACGGGCTTGCGATGTTATGGTGAAAAGACATCACGGTCTCACTTCGTGGTTTCTCACCTAGACTTATTGATGTTGAATCTCTAATTCATGGCATATCCTTTCGCATTACCAGTTTATATGGAAATTGGACGTGTCGCTTTGACAGGCTGCCTGGAGCCAATTCCAATCACTGGCTTCACCCCCTCCTCTCCCTTGGCTCTGCACTGGGACTTCAATGAAGTCCTTTCTCAGTCAGAGTGTGAAAGTAGAAATCTTCAAGCAAACTGGTAAATTTATGTGTTCCAAGATGCTCGCATCCTGCAGTCTTGGCAGCCTAGGTTTTCAAGCTGCAAATTCACATGGGAAAGGCTCTTTGTCCACCCCTACACACAAAGAGCAAGATTGGACCATTTCGTCACAAATTCCCTCTGGTTCAACCTAGCTCTTACCTTGGAAAAAAGTCTCAAACATCCCTACCTTGTTCTTTGATCATGCATGTATCCACATCAGATTTGCAACACTAATCCGCACAGCCTTAAAATAGTTTCTCACCAACCTGCACCAAAAACTGAACTTTTACCTCGAGTAGGAAAATGTGCTTTGGAAAAAGAGAGCTAAACATCATTGGCACACTGAGGGCGACAGGAATACCGCTTTCTTTCACTCCTCTGCGTCCAAAAGGCACGAAGTGAACCACATGTCTGTGCTCACTGATAGCCACGGTGTTCTCAGACACCATATGGAAGAGCTTGAGAACATCATCCTTGACCATTTCAAAAGCATCTTCACCTCCTCTCAGCCGACCTATTCTGAGATCCAGCAAGCCCTCCGAAGAATCAAGTACAAGCTCAACCTGAGTAAAAATGCATTCCTCCTTCAGTCATTTATATGGCACGAGGTCAGAAAAGCTCAGAAATCCATGAGCCTGGTATTTTTTAAAATAATTGGTACATTGTTGGTCTAAATGTTATTTCTTATGTGCTTAGTTTTCTGAACTCAGGTACCTTTGATTTATGTATTAACTGCACCATCATTGTGATAATCCCTAAAATAAATAAAAAATTAAAAAAAAAAAAACCCAACATCAGTCTCCTAATTTAGACCTATAAGCCTATGTAATATTGTGTATAAACTTGCATCTAAGTGTATTGCTAATAGGATCAAGAATGTTCTCCCTTGTGTGATATCGGAGTCCCAATTTGCATTTGCGCCCGGTAGGCTAATCACAGATAATATACTCATAGTCCATGAGATTCACCATTACTTAAAAAAAAAAAGAACGTAAATATGGCCCCATTGCTCTCATGTCAATAGAACTTGACATGAGCAAAGTATTCGGCCGAATTGAATGGAACTTTCTTGATGATGTGTTAGGTGCTTGAACTTCACGGACTTTTTTATTGATCTTATCACTACTTGTATCTCTACGACCAGTTTTTCTTTCATGCTTAATGGATGTTCTTTCGGCTCTCTGACCCTACAATGGGGTTTGAGGCAGGGAGACCCTCTCCCACCACATCTTTTTATCATTTGCTCTGATGTGTTCTCATACATTTTACAGGCTCCTGTGCTGTCAAAGGATCCATGTAATCAAAATTGGCTGCTCCGCCACATGCATCTCCCACCTTTTTTTCGCCGACGACACCCTTCTCTTGGGACATGCTACGATAGAGGAATCAAGGAATTTTAAGTTTGCATCAACTTATTCGAAAAAGTCTCAAGGTAATGGGTCAATTTCGACAAATCGGGCGTCATTTTCAGTCCAAACACTGATGTCGACCTCGCCGCTCTATCTCATGTCTACTGGGCATCCAGCAGGTCATCTCTCGCTGCAAGTATTTTTGGTGACATATAATTATCTCTTAAAGAAGTTAAAAAATAATTACAAATAATTTTTTTAGTATTTTGTGGTGATAAGTTGCCACGTATGGGGGCGACCACCACCACCCATGGGAGGGCCCTGGCCCCACGACCCTACCCCCACTCCATTAATTTTGTACCTAAAATATGTATAACATGTACATTGTGTACTTATTTGAACAATATGTGTGTTTTGACCCCCTTAAAATTATGAAATATATATTTTTACTTTGTTTGGAGCAGCAACAAGTTGGAGATCAATGTTGCAATCTGTGGTTGCTTTGTCAACCACAGAAGCTGAATATATTGTTGTTGCATAGGCAGTAAAAGAGGCAGTCTGGTTAAGAGGCATCCTGGAAGAGTTTGGAGTTGTTCAGAAATCAGTGAGAGTGTTTTGTGATTCCCAGAGTGCATTACATCTGGCGAAAAATGAGGTATTCCATGAAAAAAGTAAGCACATAGATGTTAGACTTCATTTTGTGAGAGATATAGCAGAAAAAGGGATTGTTATATTAGTGAAAATTGGAACTGAAGATAATGCTTCAAACATGTTGACTAAAACATTAGCTGCAAACAAGTTTAGATATTGTATGCAGCTAGTTCAAATATCACAGATGAATTAAGGTGTGAGGTTCAGGAGGAGGGTTGCTATGAACATGGTTTGAGTTGCTGTTTCTTTTTTTCTTTTTTCTTTTTTTTTTCTTTTTTTTTTTTTTTTTTTTTTGTGGCTAAATGTTTAGCCAAGGTGGAGAATGTTGATATATGGTGGATGTCTAAACATTAAGCATCAAATCTATCACAGTAGAGATTTAAAGCTGGAAGAAAAATGCTTAAAGCAAGCAGGTGAAGAAAAGCAGATCAGAATTACAGATTCTGTGAAAGGAGAAAGACAATGGTTTGTAACAGTATTAACTGCCAGAAACCGTTGTCGTTTATGAAGTTTCTGTTGTTATTTTGAAGCAATTTTCTGCAGCATTTAGCTGGTGGCAGTTTTAGGATTTTAGCTTGTTTTCTGCTCCAATTCTAATTCCAACTGGATTATTAATTGAGGAACTTAGTTTGTTACATCTCATTCCATTCAATTGTCATTCTAGAGAGAGAAAGAAGAGAGATCAAGAGAGGGAGAAGAGCCATAGGTATTTTGAGCTCAAACTCTTGGTTGTAACTCATATTTGTGATTTAGTGGCCCGTGGATATAAGCAGTTGCCGAACCACGTTATTCTCTTGTTTTGTTTGTTTTTCTGTTTTAATTCTTGACTTTGATTAGAGAGAGTTCACCACTTGTTTGATAAAGTGTGTGGGTGAATTTGTTGTGTGTTCTTGAGTGACCAATTGCTAACAGTTTTCTCTACTTCATCATCTGGTCGGAAACACCGTAGAGGTGTCACGTTATAGACCGTTGAATCGGAGATTGTTGACGGAGCAATATTTGAATCATTATCAACATCGACAACAGACAATGTACCAACACTGCAAAATTCAGCATCCTTTTGATCTTGATTATTTAGTTGGCCAGCAACTTGACCAACAACGATGCTTACTCCGACTAACCTCAAAATAACGGAATTATTGGCCATGATCACTACTTCTGATATCTCAACAGTGAACTTTATATATGAAATTAGGATGCAAATATGTATGTATATATAAGATTTGATCTTATGAATGTATAACATAACGAATAAGGGTCAGAGAGAGTATAAGTTTTGCTTGTGGTCGAGTTATGTGAGGAATTAATTTCTTTTTTCTTTTAGGGAGTGACTTTTTCAAATGGTAAATCCTATTTAGAGTAGGATTATATTTCCAAACTAATACAAATTAATATAGTATTAGAAGATTATTTTATCTACTTTTCATCAAGAGAAAAACCTAAATATTGCTAGAATAGGGGTAAAAATAGGGTTAATTAATATTTAGAAACAAAATATATATATGTATATTCTTACAGATATATAAGAATGCCATTTGTACATGCATGCATGGAATAATACTAAATATAATTTACTAATTATTTTTATAAATAAATCAATCCCATATTAACAAAATATATATTCCAACTTTTTTGAAACCGTGTATCTATAATTAGTAACTTAATTTGTTGTAGTATCAGAAAGATTATTTTGTTTAAAATAGGAGTACTGAAATGTAGGGGAAAAAAAATCATAATACGTCCCACAACTTTCTGCTTTAACAAAATCAGTCCCTAAGGTTTAGCCTTTTTCAATTGGTCCCGTAACTCTAGTAATTGTCTAATTTAAGGACAAATTTGGACGAAAAATACTTGATTTGCCGAAAATTGACACGCAGATTTCACGTGCCTCTCTAACTTGGGGGTTTCCGGCAATTTTTTTGACGTGGCGAATTCTAGAATATGTAAGGTTTTCTTTTCCATTTAGATTTAATTCTTGTTTTACACATAAGCATTTTTAAAAAAAGGAAAAAATTAATTAACATAAATAATACTCACAACAACACGCGTTTCAGACCGCAAAACAAGTGTTTGAAGAACTCTAATTTCTCACCCCCAAAATCTAAATCTCGATGTCTTCGTCTAGTGAGAGTTCGCAACTGGAGTTGGAGTGCCATTGTCGTTTGAGCTCGTCAGTGGTGGCGTCGTGGAAAGAAGAAAGTAGTTTCCTTCATGTCCCCATCTTCCCCAACCCTCAATATGCACAAAATCGGAATTATAACCCCCCAACTATTTGCTATACGAAGGTCAAAATCCGTAAAAGATGAAAAAAAGTTACCGTATTTGGGATTATCCCATTCTGACGCCCCTTTTTTCGATAAAAACCATCGCAATCCCTTCACCTTCTGCTCCAAAAATACGCCTTCGAGCACTGTTGATTCTTGTAAAAATGTAGGAATGTTAGTGCAATGTGGTTTAGTGAGGGACAAGCTGCTATCTATGGCTGATTTGGGCATTTACGGGACAAGATGCTCATTTGGGGGTATGATGTCCACATCAAAAATAAAATGGACACGTAAATTCCCTCGCCTGTTTTCCCTAAAATTAACCAGCGCGTGATTGTCACGGGCAATTTTCGGCCAAATTTGTCCTTAAATTGGGCAACTACTATAGTTACGGGACCAAATTACAAAAAGGCTAAACTTGTGAGACTGATTTCGTTAAAGCAAAAAGTTGTGGGACGTGTTATGATTTTTTCCCGAAATGTAGGGGTTAAAATAGGAGTTAATGAGATTTTTAGATTTAGTGAATCTTTCAGACCTTTATTCCTAAAAATGCAATTTGTGAAATAAATATTCCTAATCGCAATGTTTTTAAACCCGGACCGGACTGGCCGGTCGGACCGGTTTAACCGAGAACCGGCTACGGTGCCGGTCTGGTTCTTAACATGTGCCGGGCTACAACTAACCCAGTCTGACCGGTGGTAAAATCGGTGACCCGTTGAACCGATTAACCCAGTTCCGTAATTACCTTTATATATTTAAAAAGAAAAAGAAAAAAAAAAGAAGAAGAAGATGAAGGATCATGTACCTGGACACAAGACGGAGGGAGACTTAATTCAAGTCATCTAAAATTCAACAAAAAATCAGTAAAACAAATCCTAAAATACACTAACTATTAATTTATTATTAAATTTTTTTTTTTCTCTTATTCTTATTATTATATTCAACCTATTTAAAAATCTTAATACCAATAATACCAATGATCCAGTATATTGTTTAAACTTTAAAGGCCTTCAGCTTTTTAGTTTTTGTTGGGCGGCGCACATTGCACAACGGCACTACTGCAAATCACTCCGGTAAGTTTTTTTTTTTTTTTTTTTTTGAAATATAGTTATATAAATTTGATTATTTATTTGTTATTTTGGTATATTTTGTGTTTATGATTTGATTCAAGTATTAGTTAGTGTGTTACGTATAAGTTCGAGCATCAAGTACTTTATTATGTTTTTATGTATTGATGTATATATTTTCGTCGTGCCGTCGTTTGTCTTGTTTAACGACGATTGATTTTTCATTTTGAATTGCATTGAACTTCAATAGATTTTGCTTAAAGCCTTAACTAATTAATTCATAAGTTTATACATAACTTTCATTAAATTTGATAGTTAATTTTTGTAAATTGTAGATTAAAATAGAAGCAACTAGTGGTTTAGTAGAAGAATTGTAATGTATGCTAATATTTTTTTTTTGTGTCTTTGTTCACTTTTGTAGTAATGGATCCACAACTTGAATCTCAAACCAAAGAAAATCAGGGACACTTACCCAATAATAATCCAAGGCAAAAGAGAGACATAGCGTGGGAATATGTGACAGAAGCAATAGATGCCAATGGAAAGAAGACATTAACTTGTGATTTTGTCATACTTCATTAAGAGGTGGGGGCATCAACCGCATGAAGCAGCATCTTGTTGGAGCAAAAGGAAATGTAATCTCTTGCAAGAAAGTTCCAGCTGATGTTCGATTTACGATTCAAGGATCTCTGAAAGAAAACGTTGAGAGAGCAAAAGAAAGAAAAGGAGTTATTGATGCAGATGAATTTGAGGCATATGATAATGACAATGAAAATATGCATCCACCAACACAAAGAATATCAATTAGAGAAGGCGCTCAAAAGGACGAACAATCCTCTTCCTTAAAAAAAAGAAAAGCAACATCTCCATTGGATAATTTTTTGAAAAGTGGTACTCCTGATCCTTCTCAACCTTCTATAAAAGCTTGTTTACAAAGTAAAGAAAAGTGGCATGATACTGATCTAGCAATTGCAATGTGGTTTTATGATTCTTGTATACCACTAAATGCTGTTAATTCTCAATATTTTCCAATTGCATGAGTAAGATTGCAACTATGGGTCATGGGTACACTGGACCTAGTTATCATGCTTTGCGAGTTTCTTTATTGCAAGATGCCAAGAAACAAGTAGAATTGATTGTTGATTCTTTTAGGAGTACGTGGATAGAAACTGGTTGTACCATAATGGGTGATGGGTGGAAGATTCTAAACAAAGACCATTGATTAATTTCTTGGTTTATTGTCCTACTGGAATATCGTTCATTAAATCTGTTGATGCATCTGGAATTGAGACAAAGGCTGAAAATCTTTGCAATTTTTTTCTGAAATTGTAGAAATGGTTGGTCCTAATAATGTGATTCATTTTTGGTCCTAATAATGTGATTCATTTAGTTACTGATAATGCAAGTAACTACAAGGCTCCTGGTCACTTGTTGTCTGATAGATACCCATCGATTCTGTGGTCACCTTGCGCGGCTTATTGCATTAATTTGATCATGAAAGATATTGGTGAATTACCTCATGTTAAGGCTGGCTATTTTGGCGTCTAAGGTCACATGTTTTGTTTATAATAATAAGTGGCCTCTGAATTGGCTAAGAAAAAGAGAAGGTTGGAGGGAAATTCTTCACCCAGGTGATACTCGCTTTGCAACTACCTTTATTGCATTGAAAAGTCTAGATGACCATAAGGATGATTTGCAAGTTATGGTGACATCTCAAGATTTTAAAAAATACTTAAAGAAGGATATTGCAAAAGCAGTCAGACAAATTGTTTTGGATGAAAGGTTTTGGAACAATTGTAGCATTACTGTAAAGATTGGTGCTCCACTTCTACGTATTTGTGATTCTGATGAGAAGCCAGCCATGGGTTATGTGTATGAAGGCATGCACAGAGTGAGGAAAGGTATCATAGAGTTATTTAGAAATAAAGAAATTTGTATCAACCATACGTTGATATCATTGATCGAAGATGGGATAGGATGTTGCGAAAAAGTCTGCATGCAGTAGCATATTATTTGAATCCAGCCTTCCAATATGATAAAGAATCTTTCTGTGACAATCCTGAAATCATGAATAGGTTGTTGGATATCATTGATAAAAAAGTTGGGGGTGCGAATTCAAAAATATATGACGAGATATCTCTTTTTCGAGATAGACTTAAGAGTTTTTCAAGGCCAGCTGCTCTGGCGACTGCTAGATCAACTCGACCAGGTAGATTTATTTAACTCACTTGTTTTTTTTTCTTTGGGAAAATCTTAAGTGCGTATTAATTTTATTTTATTCAATTTGCATAAACTATTTTATTTTTCTCCAAATTAATCATGGTTTTTCTTGCCATAGATGATTGGTGGAAACTATTTGGTACCGATGCTCCAAACTTAAAGAAGTTAGCTATAAAAATACTAAGTCAAACAACTTCTTCTTCTGGATGTGAGCGCAATTGGAGTGTTTTTTAGCATATTCACACTTTAAAGAGGAATAGGTTGGAACACCCAAGATTGAATGATTTAGTTTATATACACTATAACTTGCGCTTACAGAACAGGTATGTCTGATTAAGTTTTTTTTTTTTTTTTTTTTTTTTTTTTTGACTTTAATGTTATCAATATCATATATTTTCACTTTTCTTTGGACATCATAGGGTTAAGTATAGCAAGCGACCATATGATCCAGTTGATTATGAGTGCATTGACAAGATGGAATTCTGGATTATGGAAGAAACAATTGATGGTGAGCTTGATTACGATGAGTTGGAAAATATGCTTGAGGAAGAAATGCCGAGAAATGTTGATGAATCAAGCTTTGAGCCAGGTACATGTTGTATTAGATTACTATTTTTATGTGGCAGTATTGTTCTTAAAATTATTTGATACCCATTATTTCTTGATTTTTCTTTTCAGGTAAAGAAAATGATGTTGAGGCAATTACCGATGGTGATCTTGAAAATTTTGGTCGTCAATATGATGTTGGAGGAGGTAGTGGTTCAAATGTTCATGGACCTAATCATGTGGAGTGTAGTAATTCTAATAATATGATGGAAGAAGATGAGTATGGTTGGAATTGATTGATATTCGTAATTGCTAGGAGCATTTTTAATTGTAATAGCTTTATTTCAGATTTTACTTTTATGGACAATTCGATTGGAGTTGATAGTCAAAACAAGATGTGGCATAACTACGGTATAATATGAATCTTATCTAGTTACTTTTAGATTTTTATGTTTGGTGTTACGTTTAAAACAAAAAAGGAATATGCATTAGATTTTATAGTTTTATGCATTTTTTGTCATAATATCGGATTTTGTGATGTGGGTGTGTGTACATATATAAAAATCGATATCCGAGTCATCTAGTTTTTTTACAACGGTCCAACCGGTCAAACCAGTGACCCAGTGACCCACTTCATTGTCCGATTTGATTGTCGGTCCGGGTTTAAAAACATTGCCTAATCGCATACGAACAGATGTATATATGGAAATAACTTGTTTTTTTCTTTTTTTTCTTTTTTAAGCTTTATGGTGACTTCTTTCTTGATACACAACTATTTCAAAATGGGAGGACTGAATAAATATTATTGAAAGTAAACGAATATCTTTCAATCATATTGAGTGGTTTCCAAAATCATAATTTTAAGGGTAAAGATTGTGAGAGAACTTTCCTTTTTAAGGGTGTGTAAATTGTTATGAGACGTACCGAAAAGGAAAGTGTGCAAATCCGGATAGGACGGAGGGAGTATAAATATCTCTAGCATCCTTCCATGAAAGTCATCTTGATCCTCTTGTATAAAGGATGAATGTATATATGTATATTGATAATTTTATGATAAACGTTTATATTATCCAAGGTATCTAATTTTTTTTTTCCAGATATAATATTCAAGAAATTTTTAAAAGCTTTTAGTAAGTACCAATAACCCTACATTTAAATATTATTAATTTTTATTTGTCGCATAAACACACTAATCATTAACCTACATAATCAACCAACAAACAATTATTTGTCTTTAATCTAACATTTTATTTTAATATACATACAATATGTTGTCAACCTATAGATCGATAATAGTTGACTAATTTAATTTATTATATATAAAAATCACATTAGAATTGAAGAAAAGTTTTATTTTTTAAAAAATTAGATTATTTTTTGAAAAGAAACAGAAATAAATTGTTGAATTTATAAACTAAAATTATAAAATATTTACTAAATAATTCAATTTTTTTATATGTTTAAAAAAATTAATAAGTGAAATAATTCATAAACGAATGAAACAAATTGAAATTAATATTAAATATTAAAAAAAGACCATTAGGGAGTACTAAATATATTTTTTATGTTTTGATTTTTTTCTTTAATTTCCCCCCCTTCTAGGTATAAATATACTTGAAAATAATTTTTTATACACATAATTGATACTACACAAATTAAAGGACACATCAAGTGAAAATAAATTTAAATAGAAGAATAATGGGTATAGTCGACATAATACATAAGATTTTAGAAAAAAAAAAACAAAATAAATTAGTAATTTTCCTTCTACCGACAAACTTTCTCTCACCCTACTCCCTACCCCACATTTTTGCTCCCTCCCCCCATTTTAGATTCTAGAGAATTATGTTGATCTCTCTCCCACAATCTTGGTCTCAGTCTCTCTCTCTCTCTCTCACAAGGTCTCTCTCTGTGTTATTCTGGTGGATGGTGACGTCGTCTCCTTCTCGCTCAGTTACTTTGGATCTCTTAATCTTCAGAACAAATAAAATTATTTAAAGAATAATTAAATTTGGAAGTCGACACAAAATTTTGTTGAATCAGCGGCTTAACTAATATCGATTTCAATTAAAAAATAAATTAATTGTGTGGAATATATTTTGTGAGATATGGGTTCGGATATTTTTTGAAAGGTTACGTAAGTGTCTCTTTTTATAGACTTGAACAAATTAAGTTGGTTGCAAGGGACTTACTATTAATTTGAGATAATTGTGCCTAAATATATTTTAAGCAAATATATGTTAATTTATCTCCAAATAGAATATTTTATACAAAAAATAATACTTTCTAGAAATAGTAAAGATATTTAGACGAAAAAATTCTTAAATTACTATTTTATGAGGGTTTTGCTATTATATATATATATATATATATATATTGGAATATATAGAAACGATGTGGCACTGAAATTAATTTTGTCTGGTTAGTAGAAATTCTGAGTTCTAATTTTGCGTAATGCGGCACTTTTGGTTGCTAAAATTAGTATACGAAACGACTTTTTCTCTTACAATTTTAATTGAAAAGGAGTTTAGTGGACTTTGATCCCTAATCTACAACATGTTTTATAAAGATTTTATTCAATTAAGTTTTACCATTTTTCATTTAACGATATTATCTTTGATTATTTTAATTTTAGTTCTTTAACTTTTAAAATTTAACAAATTTGATAAATTGGACATTATCTACAGTAAATGGTACATAATTAATTTGTCGAATTTTGAAAATTAAAGGATAAATTTCTTGAATTTGGAAAGTTAAAGAACCGAAATCGAAATAATCAAAGATAAAGTCCTTAAAAAAAAAATGATGAAACTTATTAATTGACTAAAAAAACATCTTTTGGAAAAAGCAACGACTAGCTCCAATTAATTTTTCAATTCGTCCCTATCTAATTATGTCTATACTTCGATCAACTCCTCCTAAATCCCGACAAATTGTTAGACCCCACTCCACCGAGGTCTAACTATCGTCTAACGACTTCTACGACTTAAAAAAAAAAAAATACTTACCTTTTATGGTAACTTAAAGAATAATAAAGCAACAATGTACAATGCTCAATATAAAATCTTATTCTAGAAGCCAACTGAAAAATGCAGAACTAATCACAAAATGTGACGAAACATGACGGTACTATACCAAAATCACCATCGAAAGAGGAGTCAGAAGATAATATTGCGAGGCTATGTGCAATAACATTATTTGTCAGACGTTTGACCCAACTAAAAGGAACGAACTAGGAATGCATACAAATTGAGTTGAATCGAATATTTAAGAATTTAAATTTGATTCATTAGCTATTGAGTCGAACTCGAACCTAATTTATCAAATATATGAACGGCTCACATGCTTACTTGAGCCTCTCGCGAGAGGAATTCAATATATATAAATTTCAAATATGTTACTAATCATTATTTAATTAAAACTAAACTAAAATATCTTAAAATAATAATCTATCTACTAAGATTAATTGATTACATATATACAAATGCATGATTTTAATTATATAATTCTATATTTTTTTATAAGTATGACTATAAAATTAGGAATAATTATCAGAACATTAACTTAATTTTTACGAGGGAAATTCGGTTTTGGTCCTGTAACTTAGGGTCCGTCTAGAAAAAGTCATGTATGCTTCGAATTATTAATTTTAGTCGTGTATGTTAGGATCGAGTCCAATTTTAGTCATGTATGTTAGGATTAGGTTCAATTTTAGGACAATTCTTGCCGGAAATTGTAAAATTGGTCGAAATTTGTCACGTGCACTGCACGTGTTTACAAATTCTGGAGTTT
Organism: Ajuga chamaepitys; assembly: GCA_958295605.1. Classification (NCBI taxonomy): domain Eukaryota; kingdom Viridiplantae; phylum Streptophyta; class Magnoliopsida; order Lamiales; family Lamiaceae; genus Ajuga; species Ajuga chamaepitys. The sequence goes on from OY282499.1 coordinate 9,262,414, forward strand.
TCCGATCAATTGCTGCTGACTTATCCAAAATTATTGATGTAGCACCACATCATTTACAAAAAAAAATTAAAAAAAAAAGTATGAGCCACCCGCATTCGCCTCCGTCTCTATCTGCAAGGCATTCTTCACATTCGAGTCAATCCGCAAATGTGATCACCACATTCAGATTATGGATCTTGATTAGCCACATAACTTCTTCACATGGACAAAATGTGCCGCCCGAGACTACATTGCACACCTTTCTGCCGAATGTTGCTCGAAAATTTATCTAGAAGTGGGTTGAGGGCTTGGACTTCGGATATAGAGTGGGTGTAGAAGAGTGCATCGACTTTTTGGGGATGCATTACAAGCCCATTGAGTAATGTAGCTCAAAATTTATGAACACGTGCAGTGCAAGTGATAAATTTCGGCTAATTTTAAAATTTTCGACAAAATTTGATCTCAAATTGGACTCGGTCCTAACATACAGGATTAAAATCGATAATTCAAAACATACAGAACTTTTCTGGATCAGCCCTAAGTCACAAGATCAAAAACAAAATTTGGACTAGCTCTCGTGTCGACAAACGAATTTACTCGCGAGCTAACGAACCGAATATCATCAATCTTGAGTTTGGTTCATTTATTTTAACAAGCCACATTAGACGAGCTCGATCGAGCTTTTCACGAGCCGAGATCCGAACAGATCACGAGCGGCTTAGTTCGTGTACATCCCTAAACGGAACAAAAGAAAGTGCAAAAATAAAAAAATGTGGGCTAGGATGGACTGACCTGATTTTACAACATCTAATGATAATCATATCCAACTGGATTTCAATACATAAATTATAGATATTTTTCTAGACATATTTTTCGTTATATCATACCTGATATATTAGGTAACACGACTATTTAACTGTTTCAAAATCCCTCTATGGGACGTCAAATAACTAGTATGGAGCTGCCATTGGACTTAAAGTAATTGATTCATATAACAAAAGCAGAACTTATCTATATTTACAAAGTCATAATTTATGATTGAGGGGAGCAAAATATTTTTTTGGAATATTATAAAAATATTTAAAATTTGAGAATGAAAAAATTTATTCTTTAACTATAATTAAATTATATAAACATATATATAGTGGTTTCACCGTAAAAACTTAGGAGTTCCGTTTCATGTTAAAGTAATTCGGTTTGTAAGACATCTAAGTGGAGACTATAGAACTTAGTAGGTGCTCATATAAACATAATAGTTATGACTACAAATTTTAGTTAATGGAAACCATACAAAAAAAAGTGTAAAAAAGTAACCAACACCTCTAATGGAAGAACTGTATAATAACAAACTGACCCTGCAAAAAGACTAAGCTACAAAATATAGGAAATCTACAATCCTCGTAATCATTCTTTAAAAAATATGGAGTAAACATGTACTAAACTTGTAGGAGATGTTCTGCCAATCTTAACATTTACCACTAACTACAACATTGCCTCTGTAAGGAGACAATATACCCATTTTAAGATCATCAACTGATTTTGCAGGGAAGAGAACTCATTCCTGATGATCTCTTAGACTTTTCGAATGACAACCTCGGTCATCTCTTCCCCTGAAAATTTTGCCTCACCTTTTTCTGGTGATAAAGGTAGATTGTTCGCATGAGACATTAACTCAGTGTTTGAAATCATTGGGAACACATAGTCTTGAGTCTAACTTGGTGCGTCGCCTACTGCAGCTGCTCTACAGGAGCTAACGGGTAAAAGTCTGCTAATTAAAGTAATGTATCCATGTCTAAACATATGCAAATTATAACAACGAAATTGCAAAAGTATAATATTTTAAACTCTATGCAATATATAACTCCTGGAATACTAAAACACAAATGTAAAATTGAGAAATCCCAAGCACTAACAGTTACATATCCTACAATACTTATCACATAAATTTAAGGAATCGAATTTGAAACTCTATCAAAGTAACTGCCTGATTAGTCAAATTCATTTGTCAGTTCCATACTCTTCATTCCATATGTTTCTATTATCAACAAAAACCGAACGTCTACCCAGGATAAAAAAAAATTGCTTATGCCTATACAAAATGCTTTAAGGACTTATAAGCAGAAAAACTGTTACCAAATAGTACACTACAACCCCAAGAAAACTATGTAGAAACACTACGGACCAAAACCAAAATAAATTTGTTTTATACTCAAAATATCAAATATATCTCAAGTTATTTTTAAAAAAATATGTTCATAATGTATCTTTCTCCTTGTTTATAGTTTCCGCAAGTTAAACATTCAACCATTTGTTTTATGCATTTGTTCATCCTACGGAGCGGTGGTGCTCTATCTGTACCAAAAGAACATGTTTCAATGATGATTTGACTTTGACCTATCATCAAATTGTACTACCAAATCCATTCTTTACAATATGAAACAACATTACGCAACTGAAAAACGAAAAAATAAAAAGGAGAAAAAGAAAGATCAAATGTTCTGTTTACCATTCAAATCCGTGCATTGTTGGGCGGATATAATCTTACACGACTGTTGAAGATTTTGCTAAATTCTTCAAATCGTAGAGCCTCTTTCTCTGAGAATTTTATGATTCGCCTAAAAATCTAAAAAACTGTTATCTATAAATCCATTGTTGATGATTTTGCTAAATTCTTCAAATAATAGAGCTTTTTCTGTAAGATTTTTTCGTTTCGCCTAAATCCTAGAAAACCGTTGTAATTTGTAAACAATTATGATTGCAAAAGGAGAGAAATGAGAAGAAAAAAATGGTTGCCATAGAATGAGGAACTGCTTTTCGCCGAAGAATCGATAAGAAGGCGATACATCTTTTTTTAGCGAAATAGACTCAGAGGCCGACACGTCATTTTTAGCAAAATTGGCTAAGAGGCCGACACGTCAGAGAAAAAAACCCGAACGGTCTTCCTTTAGTATTAAAGGGGGATGTACAAATAGACAAGCAATTAAGCATGCATGTACTTACTAAACACATAATGAATAAAACACTTCTCAAGCATGTTAAGCTACTAGAACTAATCAACTAATCAAAATCGTTAAGATACTACAAAGAGAACACTTGACACCAACACGTACATTTTAACAACAAACAAGTAAAACAAAAAAAAACTAAAAAAACTAAAAAAAAACAAAAAAAAAAAACTATCAATGCTCTCCGTTGTTGCTGTTAATGCCACCAAAGAAGAATTATCAGGATTATTAGACTTCAAAAAGTGGATGGCCAAACAAGGTTTTGCTCCTCCCCGACCTGAAAATTCCAAACTTGAACCCAATCTTCCTTTTGGCTCCATTTTTCTCACCAATTTTCTCCATTCCTTCTTTACAACCAGGCTACTCCATATACCCAACGTTAGTTCATACGAAAATCCTCCTCCGTCAACACCTTCCACCTCCATCCCTTTTAACCTGCATTTGTTAGTTCATAAATATTTAAGAGATTTAGCATACCTTGAGATTTGTCTGATCGCTTCGATTAATGGGATGTTTATCTCGACTCTTCTAAATACCTCCAAGATCTTCTTTTCCTTATTAGCCTTCACTATCTTCGCAAGTCGACTAGGAAACGAAAGTGGTTGAATAGGGATAGGTGGCGAAAGAGACTGCTTCCTCTAGCAGGATGGCTCGGCCGAGAGAGGTGGTTCTCGGTCGAGATGAATTGGCAGAGGGGTTTTTTCTCGGTCGAGATGGACTGCTCCACCCCCCTGCAATCTTCTCGATTCTTCCATCAATTTCCTCCTCCGAACTTCGCCCGGGCTGTTTAGGCTCTCCAAGCTCAGTTCTACTCCTAAGTGTGATAGCACTCACGTTTCTCGAGTTAATCTCAGGCTGAGCTAGTAATTTACCACTATTCGTATTCTCCAAACGACTCACGACAGTAGCTAGTTGACTCACTTGAGTCTCAAGGGTCTTAATGCTTGACTGTGTGTCCTTTTGGAACTGAACAGTGATCGTTGCCAAGTTTCTAACAATGTCTTCTAAAGATGGGCTGGGGGCTTGCTCACTCGGTTACCTCTGTTGGTGCATTCCCCTTGGGAGGCGATTTTGGTCTTCCGACTGCTGCAGTTGATTTTTATACCTTAAGTTGGGATGATCCCTCCACCCTGGATTGTAGGATTGGGAGTAGAGGTCATACCTTCTCTGCCGAAAATTATCCATGCCAACTGCATTAGCATGGGCGTCCATCTCATCTCCTATAATTCGGCACTCATCTGTCGTATGCTCCATCGTCTCACAAATACGGCATGACTTGATAATTTTCTTGCCCTCTAAAGCGACCTTCTTAACCAAATTATTTAATGCCTCAATCTTGTCTACAATAGACGAGTCGGTTACTTCTCTCACTGACTTGATCGGTGCATCCCTACACTCAAATTGTTGTGAATTAGTTGTCATCTTCGATATCAGTTCTTTGGCTATAGTTGGGGTTTTATCCTCTAACACTCCCCCACTAGCTGAATCTATCATGTTCCAGTCTGCCAATGATAATCCCTCATAGAAGTATTGGATTAGCAGTTGATCTGTTATCTGATGTTGTGGACAGTTTGCCACCAGTTTCTTGAACCGCTCCCAATACTCATACAAATTTTTATTGTGCATTTGTCGAGCTCCACTTATCTCTTTTCTGAGGTTTTTTGCTGTAGATGCGGGAAAATATTTTTCCAAAAATTATCTCTCCATCTCCCCCCATGTAGTGATGGAAGCTGGGGGGAAGATAGTGGAGCCAATCCTTGGCCAAATCCTTCAAGGAGAAGGGGAAAGCCCTTAATTTGATTGCTTCTTCACTAACAGTAGTGGGCTTCATGCTCGAGTAGACAGTATGGAACTCCTTCAGATGTTTATGGGGATCCTCGCCTGAGAGACCATGGGATGAGGGCAATAGATGGATTAGCTTGGATTTCAGTTCAAACGTGGTGTTCTTTCCCAAGTTAGGGAAAGTGATGCATAAGGGCTGGTGAGTGGCACCAGTGTTGGCTAGTTCCTTCATAGACTTTTCTTGTGTCATATCTTCTGGTTCAGGTTCTGACTCAAACAGATTTTTAGTAATGAACGGTATGGGTTCGAACTGCTCTCGAATCTCTCTCGCTTGCTTCCTCAGAACTCGATCTCTTCGAGTTATCTCAGGGTCGAATTGCATATCTTTGTTACCGTGTGAACGAGTGATCATTCACAGCTGTAATAGGATGCAAAAGAACAAGTGAATGCCAAGAATATAAAGAAAAATATTAATAAAAATAAAACTAATACTGGCTAATACGAAAACGCAATCAATTTCAACCGTTCCCCGGCAACGGCGCCAAAATTTGGTCGCACTGTCGGGTGCAGTCAAATTAGTTATTTATTTTCCCAGCATTTTGATACACGTTAATTATGCATGTACTTAGGTCGATTTAGGATCATATTTAATATCATTTACGTGCATATTTGACCGACACTTATTTATATTTATAATATTTGGGTCATTTGACGTGTTTCGACTTGTTTTGAAGTTAATTAGGTATTTTTATTCCATTTGGATGAAGTTCGAAGAAGAAACAAGTCAAAGAGGGTTAAAACGGATGAAAAGGGAGTTAAAGGAGTCAAATGGCCAACACGGCCGCGTCTAATATGGACACGGTCGTGTCAAAAGTGGCCTAGAACATGTAAAAACGCACTGCCAACCAACTCGGCCGCGTCAATAACCAACACGGCCGCGTCAGAAGTGAGCCAAAACTGAAGTTTTCTGTCAGCTTAACACACCTCTAGTATTTTGGCCATATCTTGAGATCTACAACTCCGATTGAGATGAAATTGGTGGCGTTAGGAAGCTGATTCAAAGGGCTACAACTTTTCCTTAAATAGACAGATCCCAAAAATGACCGGAAGACCCTAAAAAATGGCTTGGAAGTCAGACTTGAAAATCTGCCTGAGCGAAACCGACGCGGCCGCGTCACAAGGCCAACACGGCCGTGTCAGAAAGGCTTTCCTACGAGAATTTCCTAATTTTAATAGGATTTTGATCCTATCTTCCCAAGGATTCATCCCCAACTCTATAAAAAGGACCCCAAGCTCTAGAAAGTAGAGGAATCAAATAGAAAACATCAATTACATCATCATTCTACCTAGAAGAAGTCTTGGAGGACAAAGAAGACGAAGATCATCGAGACGGATTCATCCGGGTTTAGTCGTTCTTTCCTAGTTTAATCTTTTACAATGTTTTTCATAGAATTTTATATTGGATTATTGCTAGGCATGAGTAGCTAAGATATTCGTGTCTTAGGGTTAGAGAGTAGGGATTATTATGACAATATTTTGATTTATGGTTTGATTTATTGATTCCGTTATTTACGTGTTTATCTCTATGTTTATGCTTATAACTCGATTTAGCTTGATCACCTAGATTTAGTAATTTCGTTTAGCAATTCCACTTCGAGAGGAGGGAATCGTTATCAGACTTAGAACATAGAGCGCAGTTGTCTATGACTGTGTAGGCCGTGGCTTAGGATCGTTTGGGAGTTATTAGGTTTAATTGACTCGAGAGGGTAATTAGCTTAATTAATCAACGGTTTAATCACTTCGAGAGAAGGGTTAGATTATTGTCGTGCCGCCTAATAAATACTAGAATTGGTAAATCTATAGGTTAATCATATTCAACATTGAAGTAATATCCTGAAATCGAAGCCCTCGAATACCTTTTCTCATTGATTGTTAATCCTCTTTGTTTGTCAAGTCATAAGTTACATAGTTATTTGTTAAATTCCTCAATTTTGTTTAAATCAACCTTTCACAACTTAGTATCTAGTTAGGACATTCCTAGAGTATTGAGGTATCAAACTACCTAAACTATTCCTTGTGGGATCGACCTTGATTATCGTTACTACACCTACATCCGTACACTTGTGGAACACTAGGTTAGAAACCGACATGTCAAGTTTTTGGCGCCGTTGTCGGGGAATAGGATTTAGCGCTTAGTTTTTATCTTGAAAAATAGGAGGAAACTAGACTAGATTTTTTTTTTTTTTTTGCGTAGTTATTATTTAATTTTCGTTTTTATTTTTTATTTAATTTTAGTGTTACGCGGTAGTTCTTGTTTTTGGTGTTTTCAGGCTTCGTACGCGCACCAGATCAAAAGGAAAAGAAACTCTTCTTCCTTTCGATCCAGAAATTGAAGCGACAGCTCGTAGACACAGAACTAGTAGGAATTTCGCGTCTGAGATGGAGAACCCCCCACAACATCCGAATCTGGATAACGCTCTTAACGGAGTACTGACAGCTCTAGCACGCTTGGATGATCGAGTCACTAATATACAGCAGCAGCTACCTCCACAAGGGCCACAGCTGCAACAGCAGCACGGCCAAATTCAGATAGAACCAGCTGCAGGCGATGAAGATGACACTCCTATTTGTGACTGCTTGAAGCCCAGTCCAAATCAGCAGGCAGGAGGAGTACAACCTCCACCACTCAATGCCAACAGTTTCGAGCTGAAGCCTGCACTAATCAACATAGTGCAGCAAAACCAGTACGGGGGAAGTGCTTTGGAGGTATCCGAATGTGCAGCTGATCAAGTTTCGCAGACTGGCTGACACAATTAAGATAAATCATGTGCCGCACGAGCAGGTCAAGATGAGACTGATCCCTTTTTCCCTGAAAGATAGAGCCCTGCAATGGTTCAATTCGTTGGAGGATATTACAAGCTGGGAGGACTTGAGTACTTCTTTTCTGTTGAAGTATTTTCCACCGAGCAAGATGCTCGACCTGCAGAATCAGATCAACCAGTTCAAGCAATTGGACCAAGAGCCATTCGGAGAAGCTTGGGAGCGATTCCGGGATCTTATCCGGGGTTGCCCTCAACATGGGTTTACCAAGAAGCAGCAAGTGTGCAAGTTCTACAATGGTCTACTTGCTCCAACTAGATATCAGGTAGATGCAGCTGCAGGTGGTAGTTTGATGGAGAAGTCAGTGAGGATGGCATTCTCAATCCTGGACGCTATGGCCAGAACAAGCTACCAATGGTCGAATGAGAGAAATATGCCAAGGAAAGTGGCAAATGTAATGAAAGTCGAGCCAGTCAATAATGAGCCAATTGAAAAGCTCACATCACAGTTAACAGCCTTGACGAGTCAGGTAAATTTTCTAGCTAGTCTAACGTTAGCACAACAGCCAGGGGGTCAGGAAGAAGTTAAAGACGTAAACTTTGTGAATCAACGAAACTTCAATAATTTCCAGAACAATCAGCCTAGGTACAATCAGTACCCTCAGAATCAGAACCATCAAAACTTCGCGTATGGTAACTCGCAGTCCCAGTTCGCTACATATGACGAGAAACTAGCTCAGTTGGAGAAGAAAGTAGATGGAAAATTTATCGAGCTAAACAAGCATATTACTGGGCAAGGGGCAGACATCAAGAGGCTCGAGAACACATTGGTTCAGACTCGAGCTAGCATTGGTGAATTGTCATCAAACATGAGCCAATTGAAAAAGATTGTAGGGGCTCAACATAAACAGGGCCAATATCCGAGTGACACAGTGGTTAATGCGAGGGAGCACTGTAATATTGTGTAGCTAGAGGAGCAAAAAGATGCTGAGAACTCAAGTAAGGTTCAAGAAACCGAAGCAGACGAACCAGCATACGTGCCTCCACCGGCATATGTACCTCCTCCTCCATTTCCTCAAGCACTGAATAGAAGGAAGATGGCATCTAGTGGCGACAATGGTACTATGAGCACGAAGGACCATGAAGCGAAGAAATCAAGCGAGAAAGTAAAAAACATTGAGAAGGAGGAAGTCAATACCATCATAGATAAGAAAATTTCATCTCCTATTCTTGATGAGTCTTTTGATTTTTGTTTTAAAAATTCATTCTTTGCTAACCTTGATCCTTTAGAGCAATCTAGCACTGTTGTTGTGAAACAGGAACTATTACAAGAGGAAACTAAGAAGAGGAAGGATGGAAAAGAGACAACGAAAAAGAAACTGAGCAGTGCCAAAAAGAGCGCAAACACAAGCATGGAACCAAAAAGAGCAACAAAAGCAAAAGATCCAGGGAGTTTTACTATTTCTTGCTCAATTGGTAGTCATGAGTTTCAAAATGTCATGTGTGATTTGGGGTCTAGCATAAATTTGATGTCTCTTAAGCAGTATAGACAATTAGGATTAAGGGAGATTAAACGATCCTTTACTACTATCCAATTGGCGGATGGATCTTCATTAACGCCGTTGGGAGTAGCAGAGGATGTAGTGGTGAGAGTGTTAAATTTTGAATTACCTAGTGATTTCTTAGTTGTCGACATGAAAAGGAATGATGAATTTCCTTTTATCTTAGGACGACCTTTCTTGGCAACTAGCCAAGCACTTATAGATGTGCCTAAAGGGGAGTTGATTTTTCGTGTTCAAAATGAAACCATCACCCTCCCAATACATAGGTCGGGTCTAAAGGGTAGGCATAATTGTAGCATTGTTTACACTACCCAAGCTGCTGTAGGAAATCCACATGTCCCAAATAGCTCTTTAATCGTTCAGAAAACATCCGACTCGGGGCGGCTAGAAAATGGTTGATAAGAGGAGGACGTCTGGCTGACGACGTAAAACAAAGTGCTTGTCGTGAGGCAACCTGATGTTTACCGTTTTTTATTTTTATTTTATTTCTTTAATTTTTATGTTTTTACTTGTGTTTTAGTGTTTTATGTTTTTAGGAATCAACATGGACGAGTGTTGCAAGTAACGGGGGTCGAAGAGATGAAAAACTCGAGCTACAGGAGGAGGAAGTAACACGGCCGTGTAGCACTATGGACACGGCCGCGTCAAAAAGTGCCTAAACAGTGTTCTTAGAACTGGGAAGTAACACGGCCGTGTCAAAAGACGGACGCGGCCGCGTCAAAGTGGCTCAAACGCAACACGGCCGCGTCACACAAATGACACGGCCGTGTCAAAAGTGTTCTCTAGACGCGAATCAGCACTGTAAAGCAACACGGCCGCGTCACATGCTGGACGCGGCCGCATCAAAATCGGCCCAGAAACTCAACTTTGGAATCAAAACACGGCCGTGTCAAACCTTCAACACGGCCGCGTCAGTACCCCAGCAACTTTAAAATGCGAAACTCAGGGCTTGATGCGGAGACGGTAGAAACAGATTCAGTAGGAGGCGATGGCAAAATTTTGGAGTCAGTATGAGTTTCAAACTCCGCCGCCGCCACAATGATTTGTAAGTTAGCACCAAGGCGTACCACGTTTTTCCTCCAAACATTGGTTTTCAGCCAAGTTTGGGAGAAGGGGGTGTACCGTGGGACGTCTTGGCAGCTATATTTATAGTTTTGTTGTGATTTCTCCTTTTAGTTGATCGGTCGAGTTTCTTGCTGTTAATTGTGGGTCTGTGAGCCATTGTGCTAATTTTTATCGGGTCTGTGAGCCAATTTATCTGCTTTATTGGTGTTGTTGGGTCCGTGAGCCCAAGTTTGATTACATTACGTTTCCATGTTGAGTCTTAGGAGTTTAGAGTTTAGAGTCTTATTAGTGTTTTAGTTTTTAGAGTCATAAGAAGGATAAAACCCGGAAAAAGGTAACAAGTGAAAAGAAAAATAAAAGGAGAACAATAGGGAAAGATGGATGATGAATAGTTAATGATGAGATGATTTTGAGAAGTAGATGAAAAACTGGCACATAATAGAGCATGAGAGGTGTTTTGAGACGAAATTGAGCTTGAACTTAGAATATTCAATCAAAATTAACCTTGTGAGAATTTGAGCCTAATTATACTCCTATTTTCGGAGTAATATACTTTCTTTCGGTGTGAATTTGATTGAATATGTGTACTAGCCTCTAGAACTTGCCTTGAGTCATTACTGTGAATGTGTCAAGTATATGTTGTGATTTAGGAAATGATCTTAGGCATTGTTGTTTAAACCTAGTTTGAGCCGTAAAAATTACCCTTTGTACCAAAAGTTCACGTTTTGTCCCTAGTTAGCCCACTTGAGCTTTATAGCCTTATTTATTCATAACCTAACAATGTCAACCGAAACCTTTTGATTTATCTCTTTTGGCCCTAATTAGATTAATCAAGTTAGACGGAGGAGAATTGGAAGGAATTTTGGGTGAACAATTTATGGGAAGAAATGAGAAAACTAGTGGATATTCCAAAGATGAAGGGAACAAAAAAAAAAGGGATAGGTGAAAAATAAGGAAGAATAGCCTCTTCTAATCAAAAAAAAAAAAAAAGAAAAAAGAAAAGAAAAAAAAAAGAGAAAAATGTGGAAAAAGAAAAGAAAAAGTTTGTGTTTGTTTAGTACTTTTGAGAAGAGGCTATAAAATAAAGTGCTTAAATTGTGAATTTGATTAGAACAGTCGGGTAGTCCCAAAGATGTGGTACCCACAGAAATGAAAAGCACTTAAGTTGTACGGACTTTTGAAGGTGAAGAAGTCACTTTGCGGGGTGATTTGCTGAGATTTGAAGAGTGAGGCTGAGTGATTATATTGAGGGGTAGTCGTTTTAGACGTAACTTGATTAGTCCAATGAATAGTCACTTATATCCAAATGTATCCCACCTTACCTTAAGCCACATTACAACCAAAAGAAAGACCTTTTTTATCCTTTTTCACACACATCAAGTACGAGGTCTAGTTTAGACGATTGGCAAGCATATGGTAGACTTTGCATATAATTCAATATGAGTGGAAATTATTTTAGCCTAAACACTTGAGAGATGAGTGAAACACTTACCCGGTGAGGGTTGAATAATTTGAAAGTTCAAAGTCTTGAGATTAGTTGATTTTCGCGTTATCACATATGCTCAAGTGAATTGTGTTGCCTAGTTGTTTCAAGAAAAATCAGATTGAAACTGAATTCATCATCTAATCGCCCTAAACAAATGCACAATCACTTGTATTCTTTGTGTCTTTTGTTATGTTGTTCGGGACGAACAACAGTTTAAGTTTGGGGGATTTTGATACACGTTAATTATGCATGTACTTAGGTCGATTTAGGATCATATTTTATATCATTTACGTGCATATTTGACCGGCACTTATTTATATTTATAATATTTGGGTCATTTGACGAGTTTCGACTTGTTTTGAAGTTAATTAGGTATTTTTATTCCATTTGGATGAAGTTCGAAGAAGAAACAAGTCAAAGAGGGTTAAAACGGATGAAAAGGGAGTTAAAGGAGTCAAAGTTGACGCGCCCGTGTCAAAAGTGGCCTAGAACATGTAAAAACGCACTGCCAACCAACACGGCCGCGTCAATAACCAACACGGCCCCGTCAGAAGTGAGGAAAAACTGAAGTTTTCTGTCAGCTTGACACACCTCTAGTATTTTGGCCATATCTTGAGATCTACAACTATGATTGACGTGAAATTTATGGCGTTAGGAAGCTGATTCAAAGGGCTACAACTTTGTCTGAAATAGACAAATCCCAAAAATGATTGGAAGACCCTAAAAAATGGCTTGGAAGTCAGACTTGAAAATCTGCCTATGCGAAACCGACGCGGCCGCGTCACAAGGCCAACACGGCCGTGTCAGAAAGGCTTTCCTACGAGAATTTCCTAATTTTAATAGGATTTTGATCCTATCTTCCCAAGGATTTGTCCCCAACTCTATAAAAAGGACTCCAAGCTCTAGAAAGTAGAGGAATCAAATAGAAAACATCAATTACATCATCATTCTACCTAGAAGAAGTCTTGGAGGACAAAGAAGACGAAGATCATCGATACGGATTCATCCGGGTTTAGTCGTTCTTTCCTAGTTTAATCTTTTACAATGTTTTTCGTAGAATTTTGTATTTGATTATTGCTAGGCATGAGTAGCTAAGATATTCGTGTCCTAGGGTTAGAGAGTAGGGATTATTATGACAATATTTTGATTTATGGTTTGATTTATTGATTCCGTTATTTACGTGTTTATCTCTATGTTTGTGCTTATAACTAGATTTAGCTTGATCACCTAGATTTAGTAATTTCGTTTAGCAATTCCACTTCGAGAGGAGGGAATCGTTATCAGACTTAGAACATAGAGCGCAGTTGTCTATGACTGTGTAGGCCGTGGCTTAGGATCGTTTGGGAGTTATTAGGTTTAATTGACTCGAGAGGGTAATTAGCTTAATTAATCAACGGTTTAATCACTTCGAGAGAAGGGTTAGATTATTGTCGTGCCGCCTAATAAACACTAGAATTGGTAAATCTATAGGTTAATCATATTCAACATTGAAGTAATATCCTAAAATTGAAGCCCTCGAATACCTTTTCTCATTGATTGTTAATCCTCTTTGTTTGTCAAGTCATAAGTTACATAGTTATTTGTTAAATTCCTCAGTTTTGTTTAAATCAACCTTTCACGACTTAGTATCTAGTTAGGACATTCCTAGAGTATTGAGGTATCAAACTACCTAAACTATTCCTTGTGGGATCGACCTTGATTATCGTTACTACACCTACATCCGTACACTTGCGGAGCACTAGGTTAAAAATCGACGTGTCACATTCCTTTTCTAAATAGTAGAAAGGGTAAGTCAGGGTCGATCCCACGGGGAACGGGAAAATTAACTATGTTTATGTATTTAACCTAATTATGCAGATAATAATATGATATAATATATATAGTAAAGTATGTGAGGAATTTGATTAGACAAAAGTAACTAAAGCAGATAACAAATAAACTAAAAACCTAAAGACGAATTCAAATATGAGAAAGTATTCCCGCCTTTAACCTAGTATCCCCTAGTCTGGATTATCATCGTAATTAATGCAACTGTTTGACAAATTAGTTCTGAAATCCTTATCGCAAGGATTAGCAAGTACGCTCTGCTAACCCTTGTTACCTCTTAGGTTTAATTAATCACAAGTACGCTTAGCAATTAATCATATCTGATTAAGTGGTCCTAGGATATGATCGCTAGAACACCATTAATCAGATGCATAAAGAACTAAGGCAACGGAATAGGCACGGTGTTGTACTCACGAGCTCGGTACAAGTGACCGCAATTTATGTTATCCTAGCGAATAAATTCACTATTTGCTACTCTTAGACATAAGTTCATAATAATTATGGATTATGATTTATGGCCTAGCAACAATTATATGATTACTACCTAAGTGATCAATCCAAATAACAAAGCATATAAAAGATATGAAGAAATCGAATAACATAAATAATCTCATAACACAATTCAATCAAATAGTTACTGTAAAAACTACGAAAACATCTTCCTAGGGTTCAACATAGTTAAAGACGGAAAACAAAGACTTAGCCGATATGAAAAAAAACATAAAACTAGAAACCCAAGATGACGACTCTTGATTCTTCGTGCTCTCCGGAATTCCCAAGTCCGTGCTCCCAAAATCAAAGTGTAAGTCCTATTTTCGAACTTGGGATCCTCCTTTTATAGATGGGGATGAATTAATTAGGCCTAATTTGGACTTGAAAAGACAATTTTCGAGTAAATCCTGTTTTGACCAGATTTATGTCTCGGCCGAGAATGATTGTCTCGGCCGAGAGCCATGTATATAATTCTCGGCTGAGAATCATTGTCTCGGCCGAGAATCATTGTCTCGGCCGAGCCAGTTCTCCAGCTGAAAAGTTGGTGTTTCACTCTCCTTCCGTCTCGGCCAAGCCTGATTATCTCGGTCGAGCTCAATTTTCTTAGGCTTGGCTCGATTTTGCTTCGTTTTTGGACTTGCGAGACTTGTTTTTTATGTCCTTCCTTAGTTGAGTTCGACTTTCTGGTCTAGATTTATCCAAATAACTTCAAACAAGTCACATAACATCAAATTGTCCAATAATACAAATATGAACAATACGCGGTCAATTACGCATGCAGATGTCATTGAATGAACACTTAGATAGATCTACTACGCATGCATAAACACGTGTACCAACCAACAATAATAAATTACAAGTTGTGAAATTGCTTACGTGCTCATTAGTGGACGCTGATTTATATATCAACCATTTATGTGCAGCACATAAATAGAGAAGACCACCTCCATTTAATATTTTTTTTCTTTTATTTCCATTCTTGTAGCACATAATCGTTTTTCATTAATTTCACCAATTTTTTTAATTTTTTAATTTTTTTTACCAGTTCCAATTAAATAAAATCACTTAAATGATGATGGCGTTCCCTTTCTACTATGACAGGTTGCATAAGTATAAGCCTATAAATTGATGGCTCCATATGATCAATTCGGATGTTTTTTGAGAATAATTTATGCTATTTGTCGGAGATAGCCGATCGAGTGATCTAGCTATACATTTAAAAATTAAATACAAATCAAATAAAAATTAAACATTAATTTATTTTACTTTTAAGAGAATAATTAGATCATCTAATAGGGGGTGCTATCCGATTGGATAGCATAAATTAATCGGAGTTTTGACGTTCATTTGGTACAATTGAAGATTGACGTAGATGTTACGGAAGAGAGATTCAACTAAACACAATTATATAATTACGTACTTGCGTACATTCTAGATGAAATATTCGAATTTTGTATTGTGTGTTTATTTGTCGTGTTTTTATTTTATATTACCATTTGGTGCAGATTTATGTATAGTAACTACCCCGCACGTGTGGGTGTAGATGCAAGCTAGCAAATCATTTGGGTTGATTTTTTGTGATTCGATGGCGATGCCAAGACACCGACGTGAATCTTATTATTCCTGATCAAATATAGGAGGAAATCGTGCTAGTTTCCATTACAAAACAAATTCTCTATTTTAGGAAAAGTGTGAATTTATTATATACTACCTCCGTTTTTTTTAGATGTCTTTTTAGTTTTTATACTTTGTTTATAAATAGTTGTTCTTTTAGATTTTTTTTTTACATTTTTTCTAATAGTACCTCTATAATTATTCCTAAAAAAACTCTAAATTATCTAACCTACCATATCTATATAATTTAATAAGGACTTATTTGTCTATTTTTTATATTTCTTAATTTCCTTATCCAAACATAAAAGGACATCTAAAAAAAACGGAGGTAGTATTATTCAGCCAGGTACTATCTGATTTCAATTCGTAATTAAATAATACATTTAACTAATTCTGATCACTCAATTAAATAGTACCATAAAATTTTTGAACGGTAGATCGAGATAAAATATATGATGAATCTTTCTCCTTCTTTTGAACTATTATCAATATTTGGAGATGTTCATTTCAAATTGTGTTTCATAATATTCCAAAATAACGAGTGCCTATCAATTTCTCTATTTCAAATTGTGTATCATATAGGATTCTATTAATAAGATGCCATCTAGTATTTCAAATTATATTCCATTTAATATTTCGAAATAATTACCATCGCATGTGTTAATTAATAACATCATCGAACACATATGGCCTGTGAATGTAAATTGGAATATAAAATCTTGCATAATAGTAAGAGGCAAGTCTATACTAGTGTAATTTATAAACTGGAGACATAATCTCAGAGAATCTTGTATCGGGATGAAAAGATACAAATTTATTCTTGAATTTATATACATATTCAAATTAAGTCATGAACTATTTTTTCGTTCAAATAAACACTTAAGCTTTTTGAATAGGATAAATACACTATTGACCTATTAAAGTCAAAACAAATAAGACCATCTAAAATATTAAAGCAACTAAATAAATTTTAAAAATAGAAAAAATAACAAACTAAATAAAAATATATTTTATAAATCAAGAAATTAAGAACCTAAAATATAGAAAATACTTAATAACTTAAAAAAATTCCTAGAATGCTATTAAATAAAATTTAAATAATAGAATTCTGTTAAATCATCTTTTTAATATTTTTTCTTAATTTTCATAAATCTTTTTCATTTAATTTATTAAAGATTTTTCAAAAGTATTTAATTATTTGACTACTTAGGAAGATTCTATTTGTCTCGAATTTAAAAGTTCGGGCGCTTATTTAAATTACTCCCTCCATCCCACTTAATTTTGCGGGGCTATCCGAACACAGATGTTAAGAAAAGGTTGTTTTTGCTTTTAAGTTGACTTTATCAAAGGTGTAGATTGAGGGTGGAGATTGTGAGAAAAAAAAAAAAAAAAACCTTTTTAAGGGTGTGCAAAGTTAAGTAGAACGGACGAAAAAGACAAGTGTGCAAATTTAAGTGGGATAGAGGTAGTATTTAAAAGGTTCAAGTGCCTATTTGTACAAGAAAATAGTTTAGAGTCTAATTTAAACCTGAGGTATAATTTTTTTTGAAATCGAGAATCTCATTAATCAATCTCAAGTAAAGACTATCAACCCAATCAGGACATTCAGGAACCATCCATACAATCGAATCAGCTGAAGAAAAGAAAAAATGCACAAGTCTATGTGCAACTACATTAAATAATCCGTTGATAGGGATGGCCCGATCACTTCGGGTCGGGTTCATACTTTGGCCCACCGACTGGTCCAGGAGCACGCGTCGGCCCAGAAGCATGCGTCGGCCCAACTTGTGGTTTGTTCCGTAATTCAAGGCCCACGATTCGTTCCCAACCGCCACGCAACGGAAAATAGGCGTGATAATAGGGAATTAGTTAGGGTTTGTTAGGGTTTAGTATAAATTGAAGAAAAGAACTCTGAATTAGGGTTCGCATTCTGTATTCTGAATTATTACGTGTAAACTCAAAGTTCGAGTAAAAGAAACACCTCGGCAGGTGCAATTTTGTGCCCGTGGACGTAGATCTCCGGATCGAACCACGTAAATCTTGTGTTTTTTCATATTGCTTACATAGGTTTCCGTTAAGTTTCTTGGATATCAGATTGCGCTTTATCAATTGGCGCCGTCTGTGGGAAACGTAAAGTAATTTCTGACGTTAACAGCGCATTCAAATACCATGGTGATGACTCGACTGAATCAATCTCGCCACGGTGATCAATCCAATCAAGATTCACCCGTGGATCAAGTTTTGCCGCCGAGGCAATCGCCAATAAGAGGTACGTCTCATCATCAGGGCAACCAAGGCCCGGGTATAAATCCGGACAACCAGTTCTTACCTCCACCCCCACAAGACATGCAAAACCCTAATCCCGTTGCTGCCCAGCCACCGGTTAACATTCAAATCACTCCAGAATTGCTCCAGGCTTTCCTACAAGAGCATGCCCATGTTCTTCAAGACTGGGCGGCCAACCACCTAAATCATGAGGGACCTGCCGGACAGGATGCTAATCCCGCGGTGCCTCCACATCGTCAGCACTCGCGTGATCGACAGGACCCGGGGTATCGCGGGCGTCAGGATCGGCGACGGGAACGACCTGGTTCTCCCGAGGACCATGGGAGTTCTAACGAATCACGACAGCGCAACGATGAACCTACCGATGTCGATCGCCGCCGTCCACTCAACGCGGCTAAAAGAGTTCGTTATGTCAATCCTCATACTCTAGATCTTCAAGAGTATGAGCGAGTCCAACGCAATGTCGAACTGGACAGAATCCTGGGCCTTGATGCCAATGGAGATATCATCACACCGTTCTCCCAAGAAATCATGGCCACCTCCCTTCCCGAAGGGTTCAAACGGCCGGCCATACCACCTTACGACGGCACCGGAGATCCAGCCAATTTTCTTGGAGCTTTCAGGCACAACATGCTTAGCCACGATCATACTACGTCCCTCCATTACTGTAAGATTTTCCCTGAGTACCTTCAGGATGAAGCTCGGGTTTGGTTTGATTCTCTCCCACGCAACAGCGTATCTTCTTTTAGAGAACTCGCGGAACACTTTTGGGCGCGTTTCGAAGCACGTGCGAAGCCCATGGCCACCCTGGACGACCTCATGAATATGGAACAGCGAGACGGTGAAACCGTTACTCAATTTCTTGACCGCTTCTTAAGGTGGGAAATTGCTCAGATGACGTAGTCATCAACGCATTCATGAATGGACTCCGTCCCGGACCACTTTACACCGAGTTGGTTCGAAATCCACCGGTCACAACCCGAGCACTGTTCAAAACGGTGTGCAGATATGCTAAGGCCGAGGAGCAGACTAGCCGGAAACGTGAGAAACATGCTAGCAAGCGGCAGTCCGACAGGGCACAAGCTGGGCCTAGCACGCGACCTAGTGCCTTTTCTCGTCTGAACCCGGGGCGTTCAGAATCCCAAGGTGATATTCCACAATTTACTCCGTTGACAAAGTCACGAGCTGAAATTCTTTCTGTTCACAAGAACGATTTACGACCTTGTCCGCGGATGACTGCTCCGCCTGAAAAAAGGAACCGTGGAAAGTGGTGTGCGTACCACCGAGATCATGGGCACGAGACAGAGGAGTGTCGAGAGCTCAGCAAGGAAATTGAGGAGTGTCTAAGGAAAGGTCTCTTGCGACAATACATTGCGCGGACCGATGACAAACCTCGGACAAGCCAGAATGGGGGTTCGTCTCATAACGGCGGAGGTTATCATGACGGGGGCACACAACAAAATCGGCCGCCGTGGCAGAATAATCGGCCGGGACCTAGCAATAATGCACGGCAAGACTCTGGCAATCGCCAACAACCTCGTTTTCTGCCACCACCTCCTCCTCCGGGAGGACCCGGAGACAATGCACCCACTCACGTAATAAACGTGATATATGGGGCCCTCCCCACCGGGGCCTCACGAAATGCCTTGAAGGCAGAGGCTCGCCATCCTCCTCCCGAGGAGCCACGTCATAAGCGCCTCCATCAATCCGAGATTGTTAGTTTCACAGATAGGGACCCGGTTCCAGAGATAACACCTCATACTGATGCTATTGTCATCGACATGACTGTGGCCAATATTACAATAAAGCGGGTCTTCGTGGACAATGGAGCCGCAGTAAGTGTTATATTCACCGACTGTTTCCAAAAGATGGGAATTCCTCGGGAACAACTTCGGCCGGCCCACGGGCCATTGCAGACTTTCACTCAGGGTGAAGTCCAACCAGAAGGTGTCATCACTCTCCCGGCGTCTCTGGGGACCTATCCGGCGATAAAAACCATTTTCGTGGATTTTTATGTGGTGAACTCCCCATCACCGTACAACATGATCTTGGGTCGGGACTGGCTTACTCCCGCCAAAGCCATATGCTCCACATACCACCTCGCTCTAAAATTCCTCACCTCGCATGGCGAAGTGGCTATCCGCGGTAGTCAGCGGATTTCAAAGGAGTGTATGTACGTGGCACTCAAAAAGACTGCCAAAGTTCCTCCCAAACAGGTAGCATCATCGGCTCTTGAACCTCGGGTATGTACCTCATTGGGAGATACCACCGTCCAGGTACCGCTTGATCCGTCCAAGCCAGAACAGACTGTAACTGTCGGTACCGTGGATGTGCCATGGTTGCACCAGGCCATCATTCAGACCTTGCGAGAGCATTCCGATGTCTTTGCATGGTCCCCTTTGGATATGCCAGGGGTCTCTCCCGATATAATAACCCACAAGCTGAACATCGATCCCAGCGTAAAGCCTATACAGCAAAAGCAAAGAAAGTTCGCTCTGGAGCGAAATGCAGCAATTCGAATCGAGGTGCAACAACTCTTGGATGCGGACATCTTGTTCGAAGTGTATTACCCCTCTTGGCTATCCAATCCGGTGATGGTGATAAAGTCCAGCGGGGCATGGCGGATGTGTGTCGACTTCTCCGACCTCAATAAACATTGTCCGAAGGATTGTTATCCCCTACCTTCCATTGACCAAAAGGCCGAAGCCATTACTGGGTACGTGGCACTTTGTTTCTTAGATCTGTATAAGGGATACCACCAGATCTTTATGGATCCACAGGATGCCCTCAAGACAGCATTCATCACTGCTTTCGGGTGTTTTGCTTTTAAGAAAATGCCCTTCGGGCTCAAGAACGCTGGAGCCACATGTCAACGTCTCATGGACCGTGTTTTCCACGACCAGATTGGCCGCAACGTCGAGGTTTACGTTGATGATCTTGTTATAAAGAGTACCTCTCATTCTTCATGTGTGCAAGACATAGCTGAAACGTTGCGTACTCTGCGGCGTTACAATTTGCGACTTAATCCGGCAAAATGCACTTTCGGCGTTGGCTCCGGCAAGTTTCTCGGTTATATGGTTTCACAACATGGTCTTCAGGCCAATCCAGCCAAACTTCGGGACATTTTAGATCTGCAACCACCGAAGACGTTCAGAGACGTTCAACGCCTCACGGGTGGTTTGGCGGCCTTAAACCGCTTTTTATCTAAAGCAGCAGAGCGCCAACTCCCCTTCTTCAAGATTTTGAGACAAGCGAAGTCATTCAAGTGGACACCGGAGTGTACTGCAGCTTTCGAGGCTTTGAAGCATCATATTCAGCAGTTACCCACTTTGTCAGTTCCTCTCTCCGGAGAGCCTCTTTATGTGTATTTAGCCTCCGCCGAGGAAGCTATTAGCGCCGCACTTGTGCGCGAAGTCAATGGGGTTCAACATCCCGTGTATTTCGCAAGTCGTGTACTCCACGGGGCGGAGACACGATACTCCATGCTGGAAAAAACTGTGCTGGCTCTTGTCATGGCAGCTCGGCGTCTGCGGCCATATTTCCAAGGACGCGAAATACGAGTTCTGACCAATCATCCTATCCGTCAGATTCTTGTCAAGCCCGAGGTGTCCGGGCGCCTCGCCAAGTGGGCTGTCGAATTAGGCGAATACGATATTCAATTTCTTCCCCGCCGAGCTATCAAGGGTCAAGCACTTGCCGACTTTTTGGCTGAAACCCCGGGAGATAATCATGAGTCTTCGACAGACAGTGTTACCCATCATCCCGCTACCCTCGTATCCTCACCTCGCAAGTGGCAATTATATGTGGATGGTGCATCCACGACCCGAGGAAGTGGTGCCGGGGTGCTCCTCATTGACCCCGAGGGAGTTGAAGTTAAATACGTCATCCGATTCAAATTTAAGGTGACTAATAATGAAGCAGAATACGAGGCAGTCATCGCCGGGCTCCGGCTCGCAAAATCCTTAGCCATTCGCCATCTTGAGCTCTTCACGGACTCCGAGGTCGTGTCCAAGCAAATCCAGGGGACTTATGTCGCCAAGGATGAAACAATGATCAGGTATCGTGCTTTAACACTTAAGCTTATGTCAACTCTTGATACAGTTGTTATCCAGAAAATACCACGTACTCAGAATGCAAGAGCAGATGCGCTCAGCAAATTGGCCTCCGCGGTCCGAACTAATATATCCCCGGATATCACGGTCGAAGACTTGTCTCATCCAGCAATTCATGAGGCAACGGTTTCGGTACTGACCGATAGTGATCCGAGTTGGATGACCCCTATCATTCAATATCTCCGAGATGGAATTCTGCCCATTGATAAGCTGCGAGCTCGGCAAGTAGTTCTCAAAGCCCCCAAATACTCCTTTCATGATGGAGTCTTGTATCGACGGTCGTACCTACAACCGAGTCTCCGGTGCCACGCTCCTACCGAGGCTAACCAAGTTCTACGGGAGGTTCACGAAGGGGCTTGTGCCAGTCATATCGGCTCCCGGACATTGGCCAAGAAAGTTCTCCGCTGGGGATATTATTGGCCAACTTTGTTTAACGATGCCCACGACTTAGTGACAAAATGCAGCAAGTGTCAGCTACATTCTCGTGTGAAACACCTGCCTCAAACCGAACTCACTGGAATCCAAAGTGCATGGCCATTTATTCAGTGGGGAATTGATATTGTCGGCCCGTTTCCGGTCGCTCCGGGTGGGTTGAAGTTTCTGGTGGTCGCTGTGGATTACTTCACCAAATGGGTAGAAGCAGAACCTCTTACTGCAATCACTGGTCAGAATATCTTGAAGTTCGTCTGGCGAAATATTGTATGTCGCTTCGGCATACCGAGCACCATTATCTCGGACAATGGCAAGCAATTTGCCAACGATCCCTTCCGGTCATGGTGCGAGGAGCTTCATATCAAACAAGTTTTCACCTCGGTAGCTCACCCTCAAGCCAACGGTCAGGTTGAAGTCACTAACCGAACCCTGCTCACGGGTATAAAGGAACGCCTGGATAATGCCAAGGGCCTTTGGGCCGAAAACCTTCCACAAGTACTATGGGCTTATCGCACGACACCGCATACCTCTACCGGGGAGACTCCTTACAGCCTTACTTATGGTTCCGAAGCCGTTATTCCTGCGGAAATCAGTGTACCAAGCCCCCGCCTCATCACATTGGTTCCAGAGGATAATGACGAAGCTCTCCGAGCAAATTTGGATGAGCTTGAAAATCGTCGTGATCAATCATTCATTCAACATGCCAGGTGTAAACAACGTGCAGCCCAGTATCATCACCTCCGGGTCCGGGGCACTCAGTTCAATGTCGGGGACCTAGTGCTTCGGCTCAATTCAGCCAGCAAAGCTGCCCCCGAGGGGAAATTACATGCTTCTTAGGAGGGTCCCTACCGCGTCGTTGCCGCGCACGATTCCGGATCCTATCAGTTAGAGCATCTCAATGGAACCTCGATTCCCCGAAGCTGGCACGTTACCAACTTGAGGCGCTTCTATCTGTAAATTCCAAATCACAAGTACCATCTTATCTTTATGCTCATTGTACGTTTCTTTTATGATTGTTATCTCTCTTTGTATTCTTTAATTTGCTCCGGCACTCATCATTGAATAAAAATTCTTTGTTTATGCATCTTGTTGTGTTCTCTTTTACGTTACGGGGACGCCCTAATGCATTCATAAAATTATTATTCGTCTCCGGACAATTAACTCTCTCTCTCGATCCATCCGAGGAGATTCACATTCCGTCCCCGGACTCATATCACTTTCTCGCCTGTTTAACTGGAGAAGTGGTTACTCCCGCCTGACCTGTCCGGGGAGATTTTACTCCCGCCCGATCCGTCCGGGGAGATTTGCATTGGATTTATCCATACTATGTTCCCGAACACCCAATTAAAACAGTTATTACTTTTGGTTCATAACTTGTTGTTTTCCTTAACATATTTATGCACACCAAAACGATTTTATTATCTTCCGAATAATACTACGACAAAAAGTTCTTTACATAAAACTAAAAAAAAAAAAAAAATCATCTACGGCCCCCGAGCCAGTATTCAGCGCTCCGGCGTTGAGGCCTACTCCTAGATCTGTGCTGTGTCCTCCGGGATCTTGTAGATCCTCGACCTCGGGCTCCGGCTCTTTCCCCTCCGCGGGCTCCCCGACGCCGTGGACTTGTCCTTGGCGCTTGTCGGGGAATTTCGTCCCTTGTATGAGCGCGGCTACTTGGCTGCGGAGCAGACCTCGGGGTCTGGGCCCACTGCACAGGGTCCCACTCCTCCGGAGCCATCACTTCAATTTCTCTGGCCAGCTCCTCGACTACTTCTTCGGCGACCACAGCGGGCTCTTCTTCGATCATAGTCACTGGTGTTGGCTCTCGGATCACAATGCCTTTGCTCTTTCCCGCGGGTTTCTTTTTACCCTTCCGAGGAGCCTTTGAAGTGTCCTGGCTCCGGCTTGTACTGGCAATAAATTCCTCGGCAGAGGGCCGCCACCTGCCACGGCCCTTCAGTCCTTTATACATATTAAGGAGCAACTCCAACACCTCTCGCTTCCGTATGAGCTCCGAGGACTCAGCCGGGCTCCTCGCCATAAGCGCTGAAATCTCTTCCTGAATCTCCACAACCCGCGCCTCGACTTCCTCAAATGTCAGTAGACCGAACTCGATCAATATTCGGTCATACTCCCTCTGATGGATGAGGACTCGGTCCAGTTCAGCAACTTTGGCCAGATACTTCAGCTCTTGATCAAAGGCTTTCTCCTCGGCTTCCTTCACCTTCCTCTCTGCCGAGGCCACCCGCTTTTCTAGCTTTGGCACTACGTGCATTTGCAGGTTGTTCTTTTCTTCGCGGAACCACTCAAGTGATCGCATGAGTTTCTTTATTGTTTCGTGCAATTCCGCGGTATTCTAAACAGAAAGAAGAGTCAACCAGATCGATCAATCTCAAGTATGTAAAGAGTTGGAGTTCAGTTCGAAAACAAAAATTATATTCAACAAAACGGAAGTACATTATCCATGATTCAGTACAATGTTTGCATATGCTCCTATTATCTACAACTTTAAATTTGAGGGGAACGACTGACCTCCCACTCGGTCCCCTCAATATCCTCGGGCAACACCTCTCGCCGGCCCTCCGACACTTCGGCTTCTTCCTCCTCATTCGCTGCGACAGCTTCGTCCGCAACTATGGCATCGACCTCCATCCGAGGGGGGGGTTTCTTTGTTTCGGGGCTCGGAGACCAGCTAACCCCGGCGGAACGCCAGAAACTCTTGGTCCTGGTCCACCTCGCAGTTGGCGATCTCCGCGGCCGTCAGAAGTTGTTTCTTCTCCCCTAGAGCCTTCAACAGGGGCCACTCCGGCAGATTCGCTAATGCTGCGTAGTAGGCCTTTTCCACCCCGGCCACTGCCTCAAAGTCGTACCCGAATTCTGGACGATATACATCCACATTCGGGTAGACCTCCTTAACCTGCTCCAGCAGCACAGATCGCGTGGCCTGGTCCCCTATTGCCACAAAATCCGTCTGGAAGTCAAGGAACGTGCTGGTTTGGAACAGTTTTTCGGCGAATGCCTGCAGCATCGCTCCTTGACCTTCGACCATGGCAGCTTCCCGAGCCTCCATCTCTGCCCGCAGCTGCAGTACTTCACCTCGGAGGACATTGGTCTCTGCCTCCACTCCGCGTAGACGCGCAACCTCATTTTCGACCAAGGCAGCCCTCTTGTGTGCCTCGGTCAGGTCTTGGGTTAACCGGTCGTTGCGCGCCCGAACCTCCCTAGCCACTTTGGCCAGCTCCTCCTTGCCTTCCTTCTCGCTCTTACGACCGAGGTCCAGGATTCCTCGCGCCAAGCGCAGAAGTTCTTCGGCATCGGCCCCCTCCAACCCCAACAGACTTGAGGGCCCCTGCTCCTTCAACTGCCACAAATAATAGCACACAATGATCAGCACAAAAAAACATACAATGCATTTGCACTAAAAGTAGCTGACATCACGTCTGGAACTTACCTCCATACCCCCCTCCGTGCGGAGTCTTTTTGCTGCTGTTGGAGGAGTCCCGGATGGCTCCGGCCTCTTCTTGGACATAGGGGTAGGCTTCACTACCCCTACCTGCTCCTCAGACCCAGCACTGGGCCTCGCATCAGATGACATCTTTCCCCGGGGAGATGCCTCAGCAGTTTTCCCTTTCTTTTTGGCCGCCGCCGCCACCGCGGGGTTTCCAGCCGGCTCTTTCCCGAAGCGTCCCACTGCACACAGAAGTTAAAGTTAGTTATATACAAAGTAATAGTTTGTAAAAAGCAAGACAGAAGAACTCCTACCCTCTTCGGCAACCGCATCGCCCGAATAATACGGGTTCAGTCCTGCCCCCTCCAGTTCTTCCTCAGTACAGAGGGTTTTGAAAGTCCCCACTGACCGGAATACATGTATGACTTCGGCCTCCGGGTTCTCCACCGGAGCGGTATCAAGTACCTCATCCCTCCTCCACTTCGGGAGAGCTACTTTGTTTTTCACAAATATAAACCTCTCCTTCCATCCCTCCACCTTACTCGGATTTTGAACCTTGAACCCATCTCGGGCTCGGGGACTGAAGGAGTACCACCCCTTGGATTTCCCGAAGGCTTTTAATCGATAAAAAAACCTAAAAAGCTCTACGGTCGGTTCTATCCCGGCATTCTTGCATACTACGGTGAATCCCACTACTTGTCTAACCGCGTTCGGCGCTAGTTGGCTTAAGGCAATGCCGTAGTATTTCAGTAACTGGACCACAATGTCCCACAGGGGCAGTCTCAAGCCTATTCTAAGGGGATCTATATACACACTAATAAAACCCTGCGGCGGACAGCAGGCCCTATCATCGGGGTTCGGTACTATATATTCTAAGTTAAATGGGAAGTAAAAGGAGGGGATTTCTCTCTCAATCTGCACCCGCGTCATCCGTAACGCTACAGTGGCCACTTCAAAATCCTCCTCCGCGTATTCATAGAAACCGACCATCATAACGTTGCTTTCCAGGCCGTCGGCCCTGTCTATCGTCCTAATCTCATTCCTTTCCGGAATAATATATCGAGGGGGGCACATCTAACGGGGCACTCGTAGTCCCTACTTCTTGAACAAAGGAAGAAGATGAAGAAGAAGGCATACTTACTTGGGTTGAGTTTGAGAAGTTTTGATTTGAGATGAATAATCACAAGCACAGAATTCCCCTTTTTTCCCGCTTTCTAAACTGGCAAATCGCAATGAAGAAGATGAAGAGTTACTGTGCAGTTATTCCAAATATATACGCAAAAAACCAACGGCTCTGATACAGCCTATTCAAATTCAGTGATGGAGATTTAGATGTGCTATTCACGCGCTTTACGGTTCCCAAGGCGCGTGGGGAACAGGTTTATTGGAAATCGCAGAGCGTGTCACTTCACATCCCTCTCTCTCATGATGGCGCCGCCAATCACATCAACCTCACTCTTCGCCAGGAAGATTTAAACTACACTCCGGTGATCCTTTCACCTCGGCCATACTACCACACTCTGGTGCTTCCTTCATTGTGGCCAGACTACTACACTCCGGTGATCCCTTTACCTTGCTTTTGGGAAACTCGGTATCTCGCTATCTGCCCCGTGCACTTCGGCCTAGTTCGGTTCCGCTTCCGTAGACTGCGCCGCGGGGTCCCTTAGACGTGGATAGACTTAGTCATCCACAAACACTTCGGCGCGCCCGCGACCACGGCCCATCTTGCTTATGGTTCCACCCCGGTGACAACCGAAGCTCCTTCCTCGCTTCGGCTGAGGGGAGGGGGGGGGGGGCATCTGATAGGGATGGCCCGATCACTTCGGGTCGGGTTCATACTTTGGCCCACCGACTGGTCCAGGAGCACGCGTCGGCCCAGAAGCATGCGTCGGCCCAACTTGTGGTTTGTTCCGCAATTCAAGGCCCACGATTCGTTCCCAACCGCCACGCAACGGAAAATAGGCGTGATAATAGGGAATTAGTTAGGGTTTGTTAGGGTTTAGTATAAATTGAAGAAAAGAACTCTGAATTAGGGTTCGCATTCTGTATTCTGAATTATTACGTGTAAACTCAAAGTTCGAGTAAAAGAAACACCTCGGCAGGTGCAATTTTGTGCCCGTGGACGTAGATCTCCGGATCGAACCACGTAAATCTTGTGTTTTTTCATATTGCTTACATAGGTATCCGTTAAGTTTCTTGGATATCAGATTGCGCTTTATCATCCGTCAAAAGCATATGCTAAATATCATCCGCAAGAAGCTCAATAGCAGTAAGACCTAACTCTTGTCTCGTGACTGCATGCACAAAAAGCGATGAATCGAAAAAAGTACGAACATCTACATTCGACTCTGAATCATGATCGTCAATCTCCATCAAACTTCGTCTCGGACGCTTGTCAATCACAACAACATTCAAACTCGAAAGATCCATAAGAGGCGAGAGATCGAATGCGCACAAGGCATGGAAAGATGCATAAAAGCGTGGAGAAATCTCATAAAGACAAGCTTGAGGAAAGGAAGAAACAAACAAAAAAAAAAAGACGAAATAAAATAAAATCAAAATAGATAACCAATAACATATTAGAAGTATTCTCCATCCTCCTATAATTGGAGGAAAAAGGATAAGAAGATCTGAACTTTCAAGAGATTGAAATGATGGAGGAAGAAGGAGGCTATGATTGTTCTAAAAAGTACCGTACCAACCGAGGTACAAATTGAAGGACAAATTTATATACTTCCCTAGATGTTACCCAAAGCAACAATTTCTATAATAGATCCTCTATAAATAAATAAAAAAAAAAAAGATTAATTATAATCAAGTCAATATTTATTTTATAATTATTCTCCTTTTTTTACTGAGATTCATATTTTCGACGAAGATAATATGACTTCATAATAATAATAATAATAATATTAAATTGTAGGAAAAATAACAAAGCAAAATTTTAAGAAAATCTCGAAGCCCTTTCCCTCTCTCTCCATCCCTTTAACAAAAACTTTAAAATCTGTTCCTCTTTCTTCCCTTCCACAAAAGGAGACAAAGAATAGATTTTATCCACTATTTGAAGTTTATAGTATATTTAGTTTTTTTTTATTACTTTGTTTGATTTTGCTTTTTTTCTGCTACTTATATTTGCCTACGTAAAACTCCGTTACTTTATTATATCCAATTTTTGTCCGACCTTCATGTTCTCTATGCCTTCATGTCTTTTACATTCTCCGGTCAATTTATGTTTCTTGGTCGATCCTTCCCATTTTTTGTTCGAATCTTCCTAATTTCTTTTAGGGTTAATTACAGAATGCAGTCTGTACTTTCAACGATATTTCACTTTGCAACCTAAAGTAATTATTTTTTCCGATAACAACCTGTATAATGCGGGATTTTACTTTTTCAACCTCCGGCTATATATTCCAGCATATATAGGTCATGTGCTCAGCACATGCCAAAAATACCCAATCAGAATACGATGTTGTAGCGTCTATTATTGTTTATTATGGAGCACACAACGTTGTGGTGCTTGCCTAACAGAAAATCCAAACCCATTCTCACATTCTACTACTTTTGTGCAAGTGAAAGCTAGTGTAAATAGTATAGTTAAAAATATGTTAAGTTATAGTAGAAGTTAAGAAATGAGCAATGTGTGCAATAGTACTCCTGCCCATATTCTAACTAATCTCATTAATGGATTGCCTAATTTTTAATTCACCAAATGGAACAGGAAAATTAATCAATACCACATAGCCACGTACTCATAATTTTTGTAAATTTGAGCACGGCACACCAAACCTCTTCTACTAGTCATTAATGTTTGCAATCTCATCGCATATTTTTATTACCAACTAATGTGTAACAAAATCAAATATATTTTTTTCCTATTATTGCGCAAAAACTGGGTGAATCAAAAGTGTTTGTTCCAATAAAACATTTAGTTGCCAAGTTCCAATAGGATCTTTTTTATCCACATAATAAAAAATAGAACAACAGAGTTTAATACTACAAGAGACAAAGGCCAGGAAAAATGGGATAAAGGCAGGCCATAATCTTTGTCCCACCCATCTAGAAACCCTTGACTTTTTTAACCAAATATTTAAAAAATAATCCACGCCAATTATACACTTTGTTGTCGTTTAAAGGAAAGTGTCTATGGACCTACACATTGATGACTATCCCACTCCACCCACCTCCATTTCTGCCCTAATTTCCCCCAATTTTCCACACAAATCAAAATCCCTCACCATGAACCATCCAAAACCTCAATTTCCCCACACATCTGATCAAAATTTCAACAATCCGTTCGCCTATAATCAGTCTAGATTGTCGCAAACTAATGGAATTTGCAGCAACAGTAATAGTGATCATGAATTTCTGCAGTTTCGGCCAAATCCCCACCACCAAGACAGCGATGATTCCGGTGTTTGTTCGCCGCCTCTCTGGAAGAGCAGCCCTAGTCCACCGCGGAGCCCGTCGCAGCCACTCCTCCGCGGACACCGGAATCTGTCGCCAGATTCTAGACTACGAGCGATTACAAGAGGGCAGAGAGAGCTCATGGAGATGGTTAAAACTATGCCGGAATCTTCGTATGAATTGTCGTTGAAAGATCTCGTTGAGCATCACAAGATCGAGACGCAAATCGCACAATCGAACGATCAGAATTTGCAGCAGAGAGGGGCGGTGAAGGTTAAGAGACAAGAGAGCAAGAAAAATGAGAAGAATTTGGTGAGAATTGAGAGTTTTGAGAGTAAAGGGCTGTTTTTGAATATGGTGTTTCCATTTTCGTTTAAATCGAAGAAAAAGAAGAACTTTGCGACTAGTCCTAGCGGCAAAGTTTCTCCGGCGGTGAAGGTCGGCGGTGAAAGGGATTGGTGGAAGAAGAAATTTACCGGTTCTAGCGATAGTGATAGTAGCAGAACGAGTATTAATAGCGGTAGCACCATCAGCGGCGGCAGTAGCAGCGGCCGTATCGACGGCGGCAGCGGCGGCAGGTATTTTGAATTCGGTTTCTGTTTTCTAGAAAGGGCTTGAAATACGAATTTGGAAAGTTTTGTAGGGTTAATTGCAAAAAAAAAGAAATCCATAATTTTTTATGATCTTATTCAATTTAATTATATACTTATAAGCTTATTTTTTACAATTTAATGCATGATTATAATTATTCCTAAGATTATCTTGATTTGCGCATTTGAAGTTTGACACTTTGACACCCGCTCCAGTGCAAAATATAGTCATAAACTATGCGATGAAGTAATTGTAAAACAAGTTGATTTATATTGCATCTAACTGTAAAAATAAAAAAATTATTTATTAAATTACAATTCTGAAACATGTTTGATTAAATTGTAAAATGAGGTAAAAGACGTATTATTTTGTAATTAATCTTTCTTAAATATCTTTTGCTTAAAATTTTAAAGTGTAAAAATTATTCGAAAAATAAAACGTTTTCCAGAATTGAGTTGATTAAAGTGGGTTGGATATTTATTGCAGAAAAACAAAAGGGTTCCTACGAGGTTGCTGGCTGTTTTTCCGTTGGAGAAACAACAAATGTGTGGAGTAGATGAAGATCCTTTCGGGGGGCTATACATATACAAATGGTGGTGTGTACTTAATGTAATAACTGATTGGATACACATATAACAGATTATTACACCAACAAAGTTAATGAGTGAAGAATTTTTTATTGTCAATTTCTGTTTTTGATTTCCCCACTTTGGTTTTCTTAAGAATCAATTCCGCCATTTTAGTTGATGAAGGGGATCTTGAGGTTCCTATATCGTGGGGCTATTAACAACCTTAATTTTTTCAAGACAATGTTTGCCCATGCTTAAAAAATATATATTTTTGGACTTTAGCTTAAGAGGTGGATTTAAGTGTTTTTTAAATACTTATTTTTACTTCAATAGTAATATAAAATATTTTATTTTAAGCTGAAGCTAAAAGCATGTTAATACTTGCATTTATACTCCTGTAAATACAACTTTTATCTATTTCTTTTGTTTTCCAAATAATGCAACTTTTATTTTTTTTTATAAATCACTTATTATAGTTAAGTGTACTTCGGAACACTATATTTCGGGTATCTTTCCATAAGTCTTGTGTCGCTTTTTCATCGATAAAGTATAGGGAAATTCTATAATAAACCTGGTGTATTGATACACCTTTTAATTTACCTGCTATACCAGTTTTCTAGTTAGTAGCTTTTTGCTACTATTTTTTCTCATAGTAAAAGGAATTGTGGATCCCTTTTTTTTATTGAATCAAACAGAGCACTATTTACTAATTACAAAACTTTCGTTTGTTAAATGAAACAATTTGAAGACTATAACCAAATACTTTTAAAAACTATACAGTTAAAGATTAAAAATATAAAGTTTACCGTAATTAATGCGATGATATTTAAGTGAATAGACATTTACCAAACAAATGTAACAAATTAGAAGCTTAAAAATGTTTTAATAAATTTAGAGTTATATCTGAAAATCGAAAACCAATTAATAAACCAACAATTGTAAAGTAAAATCTGAATGAAAAATTAACCTACACTTTGCAAATTGTTTAAAAGAAAAGGAAGGAAACATTAAAGTTTGTAAATGGGTAGAAAATCATAATTGAAAAAGGAAAAAAAAAAACTTTTGTAATTTGAACTAAAATTGCAAATAAATTCTGAATCTGTTAATGCAATATGGAGTAACGAAGTTAATATTCTTAACTTATAAATTAGAACCTGAAAATTGTAAATGAATATGAATGATTGTTAAATTATGAATTTTGAAATATTTTTATATCTGTTTTTCAGTCTTTCTTTTCTCAAGAAATTTGACATTATTATTATTTTCATTTTTGCTGATAAATATGAATCTCGTCTTCTTTATTAAATCTGAATCTTTCTTCTTCACGGCGGTTCAGGCTGCGGCCTTCGTCTCTCTGTCAAGCAAACAATGCATAAAAATTAGATTATATCTTCGTCTCTCTGGTGCATTCATGGAGCTTTAATTTGACACAAGGGGGAAGGATGTAAAGTGAAGGGAATAGATTACTTATTTCATATTGGCGAAACTCAATAGCAGACATATGGGCATAAAATGGAGAAAAACAAAATCTGTCAAATAATTTGATTGACCAGATGAGCAGGTAACCAGTTATATGATCTAACAGTTATAGTTAAAAGAAGAAGATCTAATGGCTATTATGTTTAAGTGTATCAATACACCAGGTGTATTGTAGAAGGACTCGTATAGGGAAATTCTATAATATATTGTAGAAGGACTCTAAAGTATATGGTATTACATTGCCAGAAAGAGAGGTTTATTCATATGAAGTTGGAGTGTTGGGTAAATTCTTTCCAGGTTACAACAAATTAATGGATTAAAGTCGAAAAGAACATGCATGTATTACATTCGGCAGGTTCTGCAAATTAGCATCATTCAATTTAGCCAGACTTAAGACTTACAGGTTATGCCATCCGGTCTTTTCGCTCTGTCCGCTGTTTATGACGATCCATCTAGTTTTCGAATTCGTCCTTAGAGAAAAGGTAAATATTTTCTAAATATACTTCATGGAAAAGTTAACTAACATAGTTAAAATATGAACATGAGGTGTTCAAATGTACCAACCGAATATTTTAACACATGTTGATTTGTGTAATCGAAGATATTCATATTTGTTCCACACAATGTGACTAATAATTTTTGGAAGTGTATTTGAAGGAAAATAGTGTGTTAATAGTATTATAATCCGAGTCTTCTGTATAATAATAATAAAGAGGAGATGGTGGTCTGGTTTTTAGAAGACGATGACGCGTAGCAGTGGCGTATACAAGTTTTTAACCTTAAATTGTGTTGCAAGGAAAACAAGAATAGAATATTGTTTTTACGGAACAAATTTATTAGCTGCAACAAAATGACCAATCCAGAAGTTTGAATTAATGGTCAACTTGTAACCATTATTCGCCATCTAAATAATTTTAAAATTATCTCACTTTTACTAAGGGTCCGTTTGCTTAAGATTGGGGAGCGTTGGGCCAAATCTGACTGAGAGAATTAATGAGTGTACTTTATTGGGATTCGGTCCTCTAAATCTACTGAGTCAAGTGTTAAGCAAACGGACCCAACATATCTCGACATTAATAAATATTAAAACCACTGCAAATTTATGTTCCTCAATAACCAATGACATCTCAATTTTTTTTTTTTATCCAACATCACATTTGGCTTCGTTACCATTTTAATTAATATTCAATACTCCATCCACCTCACAATGTGAATTACATTTCGCAAAATTAAAATTATTATTTTCAGAAATATAATAGAACAAGACAAATAAATATTTAAAATAAGTCGTGTAAGTATATATTGATGGTTTTGACTTCTTCAGCTATTATTACTTCATCAGATTGACCAATAATAAAGTGTATGTTTATTTTATTTCACCTACTTTTTATCAATTTATTTATCTCAGTCAACAGTACTTCGACACTCTCCAACTTTAAACAAACATGCACACTTTCAATTATAAATGTCTAGGTCACCTCGTCAAAACAGGGTTTTTTGGTTTAGGCTTAAGTGGGTCGAGGGAAATTCTGACTTTAAAATCCTAGGATTTAAAAATAAAGGTAAATTGTAAAAAAATTATGTTTGTTTTGAAAAATAGAGATATATATTTGATTGTGTATAGGATAGGTATATGTAGGTTTTATAGGATAGAATTGTATTGGATGAAATATTTTGAGTTTAAATCTTAAAACAAACGAGGATTGAATATTTTAACATCCAAAATTCGTCCGTGCTAAGCCTAAAACAAACAACCCCTTAAGACGTGAGATTTTCTACAACTACTACACCCAGACTATTACAATTACAAATATTGTAATAATACCGTTTCCAAAAAATGTTGGTAATAAGAGCATCTCCAGTCGTTGGCGCTGGTCCAGCGCTGGAGATACTCTAGTCCAGCGCGAAGTGCAGCGCGGAGCTCCAGCCGTCTACGCTGCATTTTGCACCACAAAGAATATTCCCTTTAAATAATTTCTTTTATGTATTATTTTCGGAAAGTAATTCTAATTTGCTAATATACTTATATATTTTTTATATTTTTATGATTTCGGGATAATAAATTTCATAATATTATAATTAAAACCAAATATTACACAAAATAAAAATCGACGGAAAATAAGTAAAAAAAATTACAAAATACATCAAAGTTTCACAAATTGAGGGATAGCCGTGACGTTACATACACCTGGTATTAAACATAATCAATTTTCTAAATTATTAGAATACTCTTCCCACATATGATCGATCAAGTCATTACGGAGCTTGTAATGAGCATCTTTGTCTTTAATTCGGCGGAATCGGGATAGAAATGCTTCAAAAACCTGCTCGTTATCTCTATCTAAAATCTCGACCCCTGGTTCTGGTACCTCAGGTGCAAATACAATAGGTGCTTCAAGATCTCGTTGATCCTCGATGATCATGTTATGCATAATTATGCACGCAGTCATAATATCTTGAAGGTCATGTTTGCTCCAAAAACGAGCAGGATTTGCTACTATAGCAAAACGACTTTGGAGAACTCCGAATGCACGTTCTACATCTTTTCTACACGCTTCTTGTCTCTGTGCGAAATACTCTCTTTTTCTATTGCCAGGCTCTCGAATTGTTTGTACAAGTGTCGACCATTTGGGGTATATGTTGTCGGCTAAATAATATCCCATAGAGTGCTCCTCCCCCCGAAGAACGTAATTTGCTGGGGGAGCAATACCTCTAGCAAGATTAGAGAAAAGATGAGATCTTTCCAACACATTAATATCATTATTAGTTCCAGACATGCCGAAATAAGCATGCCAGATCCATAGATCATAATCAGCTACTGCTTCAAGAATAATAGTTGGATGACCACTTCGACCTGCATACTGCCCCGCCCATCCTGCTGGACAATTTTTCCAACGCCAATGCATACAATCTAGACTACCGAACATTCCGGGGAATCCACGCTGTTTACCAATATGGAGTAGTCTAGCAATGTCATTTGTATTAGGCGCTCTAAGATATTGGTCACCAAATATCTCTACAACAGCACGACAAAATCTCTTTAAACATTCAATTGCAGTAGACTCACCAATGTTGATGTACTCGTCGGTTGCATCGGCTGGTAATGCATAAGCTAATATCCGTATCGCAGCTGTTGTCTTTTGAAGTGTGGATAGTCCAAGCCTTCCGGTGGCATCTCGTCTCTGTAGAAAATATTCATCGTGAGCTTTGACAGCATCTACAATGCGAATGAACAAGTTCCGAGACATTCGAAAACGCCTACGAAATTGATCTTCGTCGTAAGTGGGATTTTCAGCAAAGTAGTCGTTGAATAGCCTTCGTGCTGCAGTTTCACAGTCACGATTAACCGTTCTACGACCGGGGACCGATCCGCCGTGAGAGGTTGAATCAATCTGAGTAAGATATGATGCAATGATGAGGTTATTATTGTAAATCTATTGGGCTATGATTTAGTTGTCTAAATCGCAACTATTTATGAGCTCTTCAATTTCATCATCGGATGAGCTTGATGAAGAAAATAAATAAGAAGGGCCGCTATGATTTTGGTTCATATTTGTGATGTTGTTTGTAGGGATTGAAAAAGAAATGGGAGGGTTGTAAAAACAAGCATATGATGTACTTCTTTTTATAATAGAAATTTCTCACCTACCGTTCCCACTAACTTTATTATCAACAATAATTTCCCACCCACCGTTTCTCCCATACCACTCTCACCTACTTTATCAGCAATAATTTCCCACCCACCGTTTCTCCCATACCACTCTCACCTACTTTATCAGCAATAATTTTCCACCCACCGTTCCTCCCATACCACTCTCCCATACCAATCTGATGAGATGCCAGACTCACCACTCTCACCCACTTCAGACGTACCTACATTTTCAATTAATCTAAGTGACGATAACGCTGGCGGTGGTTCTTCTTCAGGTTCAGGGCGACCATTAGGTATGAAAAAATCCAAACTGAAGAGAAAAATGAACGATGATGTCTCCACTGCACTAAATGAGATCAGAAGCGAAAATGAAAAACTTCGTGATCTCATGATGCAGAATAATCTAAAAAGGGATTTAAGCGTTGAATTTCTAATTGAAAAACGTGAGGCAGAAAAACAAAAGGCTGCAACACGTAGACAAATGGCTGAGGCGCATAAGCAATTAGCTGATACCAACACTTGGACAGAGGAAAACAAGATCTTAATGATGGATCTAGAAACCATCCCAGATTTCGCCCGCCGTGAGTTTTTTCGGAAAGAGCAAATAAAAATTATGCAAAAGCGAGAGATGCAGTCACAGCCAGCAGCTACTGATAATATGTTCGATGCTTACGGTGTAAACTTTCGAGATATTGGGGGGTCCGGCAGCAATCTTGGTCCATATTAAATTTGTTCTAGTAGTATTTCGATAATTGTAGTATGTGTGTGGTGTGGTGTATTTTGAATTTTTAATTTAGTACTTCGATTAGTAACATTTATATGTATGTTTTTATTGTAATTTTTGTGAATATCTTAACATATTATTTTATAATAATTAATTAATTCATAATTTGCTAAAATAAACTTAAGTAAATTAGGGGATGCGAAAAATATAACTAACATTTTATTTTAGTCAGAATAAATTTTTAATTTTAATAAAACTAATCTATGTTAATTTTAAAATATAATGGGTACACACATTAATTAACGTAATACAACAAAATTAACACAAATGCATAATATTAGTTACAAAATCAACATAAATACATAATTTAATTACACAAAACAAAACAAAAAAAAAAAAGAAAAATCAAAAAAAAAAAGGGGGTGGGGAGCGCGAGTGAACAGTTGAACGCGACCTGTTCACTCCTCACTGAATTAGCGCAAAGATGAGCGCTGCTCTGGAAATTAAAAGTGATGAACAAGTGCATCTCCACGCCCAGCAAGCGCTGGGCTGGAGATAGCTCTATAATACACTCGGACTATACCAAGAAATGAGAAACTCAGTGAATAGCATTAATACATTAATATGTATCTATACCCACATGTTTAAAGTGTGTTCAGCTTTAAACTCAGACCATAAGAAAGGCTCTTAGAATCATGGCTAAAAGATAACACTACAAAATTGCTGTAAATTTTGAAAAATAATGAAATAAAATAAACAAGACATCTATGATCTATCTCACTTCTTGTTTTATCATCGGTACTTCTTGGCTTTAGCCAGCTTCTTCTTTTTCTTCTTCACAGCTTTCGGCACTTTACTCTTTCGAGCCTCCCTCTTTTCTTCTTTCACTTTCTTCTTGTTCTCTTTCCTCGCTGCTTTCTTCTCCAGTGGGGTCTGCTCTCCGTTTTCCGACGACGAAAACGAACCATCTTCTGACTCAGTTTCATCATCACTTTCAGTCTCTGACTCACCACCGGTGGGTTGCTGCTTCTCCTTTTCGGCTTGAGAAGAATTGTTGAGAGATAGGGCCGTCTTGAGCCCTGTTATAGTTTGATAATACATGTCACCGGTGTCCCTCCCGCTCACAATACGTTGCACATCCTCCTCAGCATGCTTTACGTCATCCAAAGTCTTTGGAATGTACGTCTGAGGAAGCAGTAGAAACGAGTGTTCATAAATTATAATGTGCTGGAATACATCTGTTATCCAAAAACTACGAGATATTCTGCTATTTTAGTCAATTCAAGCATAATTTGTCTAATTTGTCAGCACAATCAATATTAACAGATGCATATTTCGATGTAAAGATGTAATCTTGTAAATGCTACACCTCATAATATACATCAGGTGCTATATCTATCATCTAGTTGTACAAATACACGTGAGAATGTGTGCTTCCGGATAGGGAAAAAATAAAAACGTGTCAGCTAACTTTGACCATCAAAATAAACTAACCGAAATTGCACACGATTAAGTCATTCATGACTATATTTACAATTTTGAAGAATGGGAGAAAATGGCGAATAACATCAAGTCCTAAGACCTTACCTTTTTTTTTCCCCTCAATTGGGACACAACAAATATTGTACATCATGTGACCGAAAAAATATCAGCATTTGAACTTGCAAAGATTCTGACAATTAATTTTGTATAACTACCAATATCCGCATAAGAATATCACATAAAAACTTAACATCTGAAACATTTAAAAACGTGAGGAGAACTAGTTCTGTTTAAAAACCTGGACAAATACAGAATCTGCAATTTCTTCCTCCGCGGATATCACATCACCTCGAGCCAAGATTTTTTGTTGCACCTGTCAGGATATTTACAGTAATGACTAATGAGAATAAAGGTTTCGTGATAAAAATGAAATCAGAAAAAAGAAAACCAATTGTAGATCACGTAGTTCACAGTGGACAGATGCATGTTCAGTTAATCCATACCTCTTCCAGGTAACTGTCCACTGAATCGTCATCAATGGTAGGATCTACTATAAAATCAAACAATTCCCGTCTTGTCATAACCGCTACCCCATTTTTCCTGAAGAAATCCTGCATTAAGAAAAAAGGTGAACCCATCACTCATCTTCCTCACAAGAATGATGGAAAAACGATAGTTATAGAAATACTTACTGAGACATGTATACAATCCTCTTTAAGGAAATCAAGGGCATGAGGATGGTCAAGATCAACCGATTGTGACACATCAATGATGTACAAATGACCCTTCATATAAGTAACAGGAGGAATGATTAATCAATATCTAGACAACGTTTTCATAATTCAGGAAAAAAGTTAATGTTCACCTCATAATAAAGTATATTATACTCGCTAAGGTCCCCGTGCACTAGCTTGCACTTCTGATATAATGTCCGCATCGAAATAATCATCTGGCACAGAAAATATAAGACAAAATCACCTAGCTTTCGAACTACCGAAAATTACTATTTTAATAAGTCAAAGTAATTTGCATTTGCAAAGCCGCCAATCACCTCAACATAGCTTTCACGTAACTTATCATGGGACAAGTTGGCATCTTTGAGCCGAGGAGCAGCCCAACCTTCCTTGCCTGTTTTAGGAGAAATAAAAATCAACGTTAGTCTATGTAAGCAAAGGAATTTTCACGCTATATCTGACGTTATTGAACCATAGCACGAAGGTTGCCAACGCAAAAAAATCAGCAAAAGTAACTGTTAATATAGATGATTTCACCATATCATGCACACCAAAACCCGAGATACTAAGACAACTCTTTGGGGGAGTAAACACTACCGCTCCTTTAAATTGCATTTTGTTGATATCACAATTCAGTCAAATTAGTGTACAAGGACAAAATGTATGGATAAATATCATTTAATATCTAACAAAAAATAAAGGTACGGTATGTAAAAATAATAACTGCTGAACATACAAAAGTACCTATAAATTCCATCACCAGAACATGAAGTCTCAACATTACTGGAGCAGGACACCTAATCCCTGCTGCTCTTAACCTTCACATTTCAGCAAGACAAAAGCACATCAGAAATGGAGGGAAAAAATAATAGAAATATATATACAATTTTTTTGACATTTTGTAAGAAAGACAAGTTGAATAAAAACCGATATATGTTCAAAAACAATGATATATCAGCACATGAAGAGAAAAAGGAGCTTCAGTAAGAAGCACTTTCAATCCTGAGAGTCTTAAAGAGATCCGCTTCCGTTTGAAGAGCAAAATTGAACAACAAATATTTTCCCAGACATGAGATACGGACGTACGATAGAGGATAAAGAAGACAATTTACCTCATAAGATTCCTCATTTCTTTCTCAGCCCATGTCTTAACCATCTTTCGTGGGTTGTGCTTGCAGTACCCATATCTAAACCTGTAGTCACCTTGTACATAGCGATCTCTGTCCCTGTTGAGAAGCCAAGCAGAATCGCAGATAACATTAAGAAAAAATAGTAAGAACGAAAGATAGATATTTCCTCGCACCAGGCCTTGAAAGATGATAAAATTCAACTGAAATGTTGTGTAAAACTTACTAGCTAAACATTGAATCAAGTTGTTTTGAACAGTAAGAGAGTGTCCACATAATCTAAGTATGATATCAATTTTTTTTTCTTTTTTTTTTTTTTTTTTGTTTGTTTGTTTATTGAAGCAAAATCAGAAATACTGGAGATGAAAGAGAGCTGATAGTCAAGTATAAAACATCTCTCTCAACCCACGAAAATCATCCAGATAACTTCTTTCTCATAAATCTAAAGATTAGTAAGATAATTTATTCAGCAACAAGTATTGCAGCAAGTACAAACCAAAAAAATGGAGCAAACTAAATAATTAAAGGATCGTTAGACGTACTTGAATACAAGAACTGAAGTTTTGTAAACCTTGATTGCCAGTTCCTGACCATCAGTTTTCGTAGCATGATAAACATTGGCCTGTTGGAAGTGAAAACAACCATAGAGGCTCACTTACAAGAAGCTCAGATGCATACTTGGCAAAAACAGATGATAAAAAGAAAGGTTATCGCCATGGGCACTTCCCATACAACATGCAAGAACATTCACATATAAATTGGAACTAAAAAATAAAGAAAAAAAGAAAATATGAAAGCAACACACACTTCTTTTCCAGTTGAAATGCAGCCATTGATGTCATTAAATACACCACGATTCAACATCTTGAACAAAACCATACGGGTTCTAGGGTCAATTGCCTGAGAGAAAGAAAGAGTATTATCAATATCGGTCAAACCTAAGTCAAGTAATAATATTACAAATAATAGTGTCATGATCCTAGCATAAGTATTTGGTGATAATGCTAATGTCAGAAATATGTCCAAGGCCACGCAGATTAAAAAAAAAAAAGGAATAAAGCTTCCAAGAAATTCCAGCAGCGCATAAATTATTTACCTGCTCAACAGTCGCACGATCTGCTTTTTCAGTTGTCCTAGTCTTACCAATAGCCATATCACGAACACTCCCACGAATCGCAGTTGTAACAGAATTTGACATTCCAACATTGAACCTTCCTTCCCATTCCTACACATCAATAGGCTTCTTAATAAGCTAAAATGCACAAAATGGAATTTATCTGACTATCAAGCAACCATATATTTGAAATTCTCAACTGAAATGAACGATATCCAAGATGATATATACCATATATCTACTCCGTAACCAGAGAACCCACATTCTTTTACTTTTCAATACCTCCAGAATCAGTCATGTAATTCAACACCCAAACAATTAATTAGACAAATCAGCAATATATATCAGACACGAGAAATTCTACCTAAAAATCCATTCTTTAAAAATTTCTCTCAACTAAACCCTAAAGCCCTACAAGCCAATATCATCAACTGACTGATAATCTCAACAAAAAAAACTCAGAAGCCCCAACATACCTCCAATGGTGCAGCCCTAATGTGATTGGAAAGTTTCTGAGACTTATTCGAGATAGGCTGAAGGGAAGAGTTGTTGGGGCGGGAGTGGAGGCCCCCATGAGCATTAGGACGCCTTGTA
This sequence comes from Ajuga chamaepitys, assembly GCA_958295605.1. NCBI lineage: Eukaryota > Viridiplantae > Streptophyta > Magnoliopsida > Lamiales > Lamiaceae > Ajuga > Ajuga chamaepitys. The sequence goes on from OY282499.1 coordinate 9,304,793, forward strand.
TGCAGCAAAGTGAAGGAGTTATCAACTAGTCCGCCTTCTGCATCTTCTCTGGAGTCCAGGTAGTCCAACGCCTCCCCAATTTCTGACTCTGATGACAGAGACAGCTCTTCTTCTTCTTCATCTCCATCCCACTCTTCTTCCTCCCAGTTTTCATCTTTCTCCTCTATCTTAGCCGTCGCCGCCGCCGCCGAAGCCGTTTCCTCTCTCTCCTCTGTATTCGCCGTCGCGGCGGCCGTTTCTTCTCTGTCCTCTGTCATCATCGCCGTGAAGTAGAATATCACGGACCGACTTGTTGTGATAGTTCGGCGCTCAGAAACAACGCCGACGACTTGTTAAGGGGTGTTTGGCGGGCTCTATGTTGTGGGCCGTATATTACCACAACTATTGTTGTTAAGGGGTGTTTGGCGGGCTCTATTGATATGGGTTCAACTGCATAATATTAGTTTTTGGGGACCTTTGGGCTTTGCTTCATAATTTTATAGTTTAGACCTAATTTATTTGCATCCACCAACTTGGAAGACTCTAGCAAAATTTTAGTGGTACGTTTATTTATGGATTGAGATGGACGTAGAAAATTTGAACGTGAAAATTTTGATTGCATGAATACTAAATTTAATGTTTATTTTGGAAAAAAATATGACAAAAAGTTATTATCAAATGATCCTTAAAAAATTGATCAAAATGTATTAAGGAATTAGACAATTACTAATAAAATTATTTGAATTAAATTGTCACGTCTTCCATCCGAACGTGGAAGCCCATAAACAAACATATCCTAAGGGAACCAGATCCAGATCCTCTTTTGGTTCTTAAACCCAGCAAATGGTGTTGGCCATCTACCCGAAGTCGTTTAACATTCTTCCTGCTAAGTTTTATCTTTTTCTTTATTTATTTGTGCCAGCTAAGTAAGTTTTATCTATTACTAATAATATCTTTATATATGTATATATTTTATGTCTGAAATTACTAATCATTCTTTTTATTAAAATAATCCATTACGACGCATCACGTTTTCGTGAGATGAAAAAAATTTAAAATTTAAAACTAAGTTTTATACCGTTTGAGCGAAATGCAACCGAGTCGTATCTACCGAATTTTATAAATTGCCTTGCAACTAGGGGCTATCAAAATAGTCGGGTTGGGCCAGTCCAGTCCAAGCCAGTCGGGCCAGAAGACAAAATCGAGTCAGACCGGGCGAGGTTAGATTTATCCGGCTACTAAAATGCTAGCTCAGTCAGCCACCCTCGGGTCATTGGATTATCGGGTCAATTTCGACACCATGCATCTTATGCATTTTTCCCAAAAAAATCAATACTAAAATTCATATAAACACGGGTTAAAACTATTGCCACATCAGTGTTATTGCCACATTAACATTGCTAGCCTTTAAAATTAACTTATTGATTTATTTATGTGCTAGTACAATATCCGTGAATATTATTCATAGGTCTGTTGAATTTTTATTTTACTTTTAGGAATACTTTAATTTATAAATATATTTATGTTTCTAAAAAGGGGGAAAACATTTAAAACTGAAACAATTATAAATGTACATCATGAAATTTGATTTCTTTTTAAATTTAAATGATTGTAAAATTATTTTAATCCTATAATTGTGAGATATTGTAATGATTCTCAACATGACATGTGTTCATTTTGTTTGCTTTTAGTATATAAAGATAAAGAATATAAGATCATGTGAATCTTTCAAGATTAAGTGTCGAAGGTCTTCACATATTGATATTGATAAATTCATTATGATCATATTTGAGTTGTTCTATAAATAAAGTTATTGTAAATTTGAAGTCATGTATTTTCAGCTGGTCGTGGTAGTATAAACAAGTTAAGTAGCAGTTTTTCAATATTTAAAATTAATTATTTATGAAATTTACGATAATTGTGGTATAAAATACCTCTAAAAGAATTTAAAAAAAAAAAACATTTGTTCAGATTATCAAGTCTCGGGAATCATCTAAAAATCAAGTAAAAATAAGACCAAACGAATTTAATACATTCACCAAGCATAATTATATAATTCGAAATTATATATAAATGAGTAATAATCTTGAGTGCTTTCATATATTTTTCTGTTAGGCAAGACGTCCAGTAGGTCTGCATTATTAATAATGTTAAATTCAACAATTTTCAGTCAATAATTTGAAGAAATTTTCCTTCAAGATTTTTTTAATATTTTTTTGTTAAATTATATTTTAGAATGATTTTATAATAAGCAAATGTAGTTCTACTTGAGTGACCAAATCAAGTAATTATATATTTTATTTATCATTGAACGTTATTTCTTTTTTTGTTATACTTTTCTAATAGTTTTGATACTACAATTGTCACTTATACAAAAAAACTAAGGTGATGTTTGGTTGGGGCTGGGAGTGGCTGGGACACTGTTGACTGGGGTAAGTGGCTGGAGTAGATGGCTGGGGAAGTAAAAATGTGATGTTTGTTTGGGTGTTTGGGGAAGTGATTGTAGTGTAGAATATATTATATAATTGTGAAAGGTGATGTGATGGGTGAAATATGTTATTGTTGATGATTGGTTTACTTATAAAATTAATTTTTTTAATTCAGATTTTTTTTCTTTTTGTAATTTGAATTAATTTTTTTTAAGTAATTATTATTGGATTAAAAAAATTAATTATTATTATTCCCTTTTTGTCATTCGTTAGAAAAAAAGAGATTTAAACAAGTGGGTGAGAAAATTATTTTGCCTACTCTTCTCTCTCATCATTTCTCTTAAAAAGTTTCAGAAAATCAAAACCATGGGGCTTCTTCCTTGTTCACATATAACTCAGTTTTAACATAATCGGAGCAGATCAAGCGCTGCTGCGGCGATGGAAAATAAATCGAACACAGATCGGTGAAGGAAGGGTGAAAATACTAAGGGCGGCGGCCGTCGCTCGCCTTGAACGGCTATCGTGCCGCCCTACCCCAATCGACGAAGACGATGACGACGTTTACAACCCCAATTTGAAGAAAATGCTATGGTGGTTATTAGGATGATATTGTCACGATTGTGTATGAATTTTCTGAAGCCCATGAGATTTTTGAAGGAACAAGAAAAGATAGGGAGTGAAGAGAGTCAAGAGGAAAGAGATAAAAACAGGGGAGAAAGACAGACTGAACGTTGAAGATAAAGAAGAGAGAGAAAGAAATTGAAAGGGTACTCTGACACCCCCAACCACGTTGCCAATCCGGTTATAGCAACCCTTTAAAACAAACATCGGTAGGGGTTGGGGCAACATCTAACCAGTTGTCCCAAACCCAACCAAACATCCCCTAACAGAAGGTCGAAATTATGAAATGTTACTTTAAAAAGATATGAGAATTGGCAGAAACAATCGGAACTACTCTCGTTATTGAAATAAGACAAATTTTAAATAATTTTGTACCAGTGGATTTTTTTTCATAAAAATATTTGAGATGAATCGAGCTAAACATTAACGAAAAATAATAATGAAGCAAAAAGAAGAGAAATCTCAATGGACAGTTATGCTACAACGAGATTTTATATTGTAAAATTAATTACTCGTGCGAAAATAATCCAATAAAAGAGATTAAAGTTCTGATTGGGAGAGATTACTCATGCAAAAATACTATACAAAAGTAGGAAATCTAATTAATTTCAGTCACGGGAAAATTGGTAAAAATATCCCGTAAGTTTGCCATATTTAAGAAAATATCCCTTGAGTTTGGTCATTTTTTAAAATGCCTCCTAACTTTCAAAAATTTGGTAAAAATACCCTGCAACCGGGTATAGCAGGTGACACAACCGGTCAAAAGCTCGTGTGGCATTAAATTTTTATTTTAAGAAGCTGATGTGGTATTGATTTTTATTTTATTTTTCTTTTGTCTTGTTATTACTTTTCTTTTAAATTACAAATGAGGATGATAAAAATAAAATATTGATACACAAAATTTATAATTAAACTAATTATATAATCTTGAAAATATTGTGAAAAAACATATAAAAATTAATTTTATAATCTTTAAAAAATTATAGAAAATCAGATTTTAGAAAAGTATGAAAAAAAAAAGAGAAATACATTCAAACATATAATTTATATATATATATATAAATATACACACACATTTTATATACACACAGGCATATAATATATATATATACACACAGACACGCCGTCTGCCGTCTGCCGCCTGCCACCTACCGCCTCCGCTGCTGCCACCGCCTCCCACAGCCGCCGCCATTGCCAGGGTTTGGGATATTTCTCTCTCTAAATCATTTGCTCTCGGAGACGCCCCCTGAATACTCTCGCTTTTCTCTCACTGTTCGTCGAATCTGAATTTGGAATCCGTTGAGTGCTTGCGATTCAACCACTCATTAACTCCTTGCATTTAATTCGGCATTTATTATCATCCACTAATTCATTCCCTGAATTCATTCATACTTTATTATCAGAATCAAATTGATATTGTGAACAACACTCCACATTTGTACATATAATTCATATATATATATAAATATATAAAAATATACACACACATTTATATACACACAGGCATATAATATATATATATATATATATACACACACATAAAAACACACAGCTCCGCCACTGCCTACCGCCTCCGCCACTGCCTACCGCCTCCCTCCCGCCTCCGCCACTGCCTACCGCCTCCCTCCGCCACGCCTCCGCCATTAATGACCTGGGACTGAAATTGAGTAATTTGGGGGTAGAAAAGGACTGGGGATGGGGGGTGAGGTGTGGGGATAGGGGGTGGGGATTTTCACATTATATTATTATCCAAATAAGCATGCTATTACACACTACAATGACACATGTTTTTTTTATATAATGCCACATAAATTAAAAACGCCATGTAATATAGCCAAATCATCTCAAATGAGCCACATCAGCTGTTACCGGTTATGTCACCTGCTATACCCGGTTGCAGGGTATTTTTACCAATTTTTTGAAAGTTAGGAGGCATTTTCAAAAATGGCCAAATATAAGGGATATTTTCTTAAATATGGCAAACTTACGGGATATTTTTACCAATTTTCCCTTTTAGTCACTCACAATGCAAAGTTTAGAAAAGAATATTGGCCGAAAGTAGAAATTGGAATGGATAAATACTCATTTGAGAATAAACCTAAAGAATTTATTCTTTTAGAGATATGCAGTGCATTTTAAATAGTGGATATTCACGGTACCATATCATAGGAGCGGTAAATTCAGTAAATTCTTTAAATTATGTAGCACTATTTTCAATTTTGTACTTTGATAATTAATAATCGCTTATTTAAATTAACAAAATAATTAATGGAATCAAATATTATAGAAGTTCTTTGTATATTGCGTCATACAACTGTATTTTTTACATAATAATATAAAATAAATTATAAATAAAGGAAAGAAATGTAGTGATAAATATAGAATGTTTGCATATCTCAACCCTTTTCAAGAATCCCTTAAATATTTACGGTTTTTATAATTTATATATATATATATATATATATATATGTACTTAAATTATAAATATGTAAATAACACTACAAAAAAAACGTTGTTTAGCGACGGAATAATCCGTCGGTAACTTAGCCAATTTCGTCGCTAAATTTGTTTTGCGACGGATTATCGATGAAATGTAATATGTGTCTAAATTTTAAAGACGAAATTTTCGTCTGTCACTAAATGTAGCGACGGATATGTTCGTCGCTACAGGAAACTTTCCGTCGGTAAAGTGTGACAAAAATTGGTCATTTTTTAAAAAAATTACCGACGGAATCTTATATTTGGTGACGAATATTCCAGTCACTAAATAGCGACGGAAACTTCCCTCACTATTTGCCGACATAACAATCAGTCACTTATTGTCGATGGAATTACGTTACTAGTTTCGACACTATTTAACGACTGGATTGCGTCGCTAATAACCGATGGACTGTTTCCTCAGCAATTAGTGACGAAAATTCCGTCACTAAATTTATTACATGTCGATATATGGATATTTTACCGACGGAATTTCCATCACTAATTGCCTAATTTAATGGCAACATTATATATTATATATATTTGTAAAAATAGTTGTATTACATATTATAAATATATAATATATTTGCACCCTGTTTAAACTGTATAAGAAAAACCTTAATATTTACCAAAAGTAATTTGTCAATCCAATCAAGCATAAGAATTCAAACTAAAAGTCTAAAGTATCATACATTATCCAAATTGAAATTCTAAATTCGATTCTAGATAAACACACCTAAACAAAAAGAGAGCAAATCCAAATACAAAGTGAACAACAAATCAAAATGAAAAAGGTTTTGATCCAACAAACACAGTCTAGTAAATCGAGTCCTCATCCAAATCATCGGTATCCGTGTTGTCATCCTCAGCTTCGGTATTCGTGTTGTCATCCTCATCTGCATTATCATTCTCATCATTTACAACAGATGAAATGCCTAGTGAAGGCACCTTCCCTGTCCTCATAAACTCCTGAAAAAAAAATTGAATCTGCACTTGGGTACTAGCATAGAACTCATCACAGAGCTCATCACGAATCTCATCATGTAATTCAGCACGTATCTCAGAACGCATCTCAATCCTCCTTCTTTGCATCTCCTCCTGACTAACAGGTTGTGGGAAAGCAGAACTACACCTTGCATGACTATTAGTAATGTAATTGTCTGACATGTCACCAACCCCGAAAACCGTCTTCTTCTTACTAACCCCTCCAACAGATTCCAAGAATACCTTAGTCATGTCAACAGACTGAGGCTCCATAGAACCCTCCACCGACTGACTCAAAATAACTACACGTTTTTTTACCTTCTCCTACCACAAAAGAACAAATGTCTATCAATGTAAAGATTAATACATTTGAAAAGTTTTCAAGTTATTTCTAAAGGAATATTACGTACATAGACTTGTTTTGCCTTGCCATTAGTGAACTTTCCTTCACTATCTGGATCATGTAATCTCAGAAAGATTTAGTACTCTGTTGGATCTACTCCAGTTTCGAGCCGCTAAACATTGGAAACATAACATTATATAAATAACTACTAATAATCAAAGAAAAAAAAATTAATTTATATTGAAAACAACACATACAATTACTTCTGCATGCTCATTAGCAGATCTGGATCCCCCTCTATGGCGTGAGAAACCTGTACCCTCTCCAGCAGGCTCACTTAGTCCGTTTTGACGTTGTTTCTCTGACAAGCTTACAACATCAGGAGTAGCCTAGTAATCCAAGAAGGTCTTCCAATTATCATTAGACAGACATCGAGGTTGTTTCTTTAACTTAAACTGTCTTCCATTTACAAACCATGTCAGAGTAACGTTTCGCTGCCTTTTTATAGTACCTCACCCGTACAAATGCATTAAGTTGTGGATCCCAGGTACATCGTTTCTGAACAAATACATTATAAATAATCAATGGAGTTTTAAGGATTAAGGATGCACAACTGGTTGATGACCTAATTAATTACAAACACAAAGAAAAAGGTCCACACACAAAACCGATATGGTTGCACTAATTAACAAATAAAGGTAAAGAGAATGAGGTCCGGGGTAGGAATCTTTTTATTGAAGTCTGGAATAAAATAGATGGTACAATCATTGAAATGCAGAAATAACAGAACAGAGTCAAAAACTTAAATCCTCCTACTATTGGTACAATCATCTTTCCTCCTCTTGCATTATAATATTCAAACAATCCCTTATGCTTCTTTTACAATCATGTTTAAATAAAGAGAGCAAAAAAAGCAACACTAATTAATCTGTATTCAGAACTATACAAGGAACAAATGCACATCATTATACATATATATGTGATTCACAAAACTTTATTCTACAAACAACCAAAGACAGGAAAAAATATATGAATACTCCTATGTATATAAGTATCTGTAATTAAAAGACGACTATATAACGACATTGATTAATATATAAATAGCATCAACAACCCAACGATATTAATTAAATAATCGATATTGTCGATCTCAACAACCCAACGATATTGATTAAATAATCGACATGTCGATCTCAACAACCCAATAAATAATCAATACATCTCAACAATCCAGGAAACTTAGATAGGCAAACCTGAAAAAAACTGGTGAAGGATGATGAGCGGCGGGCGACGGCAGCGAGCGGCTGGCGATGGCGGCGGGATGGAGGACGACCAGAGTAGGCGGTGTTGTGCCCCTAGCTGACGTGGAACATCCCCGCCAGCTCAGATGTGCATATCATCAAGTCTGTGCATACCAAACTAACGTGGCACCTCACCATGAGGCCAAGCTGGATTCGGCCTGCCGGATGGCTCAGCTATGGCGTGGCTCCCCCACTTGGCCGACCTAGAACTGTCCTACCTAAATATTTTGTTTGTAGCGACGTCGGGAATATGTCTTACCTGGAATTATCCTACCTGGACTGTCCGACCTGACTTTTATCCAAAAAGTGCCAAGAAAATGACCTACCTGAAGATGGTCAACCTGATTATATTCCCACCTGACCCAGGTACGATCAACCTGAAACTTCTGTCCACGCTAGCAAAGACCAGGAGAACTCTGATGATCCGGCTAAGCCAGGTTCGAGATTCATTTACTACATGGAATCAGCTCAAACATACTCCAGGTGGGATCAAATCAGATCGTACAGACGTGACGTGGCCGACCAGATCCCCTGAAATCCTCTCAGAACGCCATTTGTCAAGAATCCCATAAATTCTGGGATCTTGTATCCCAGATAGGGAGAAAAATATGTACCAGATGTAATCATTATACCTAAGGCCTACCCAGGCGAGCTAGGAGTAGGCCTCTCTAGTATAAATAAGAGCTTTCAATGCTCATAAAATGATTCATTCTGATTTCTCTAGTATAAATAAGAGCTTTCAATGCTCATAAAATGATTCATTCTGATTTCTCCCACTACCACTAGAACAATCACTGTAGCAAATGTAACACAGGCGAAACGCCCAACCTGAATTGACACACCAGAAAATAGCAATAAAATGACAAAGCTAATATCACTTAGCTCGTTTCACTTACCTCGTCTTACTTAACTCAAATTCCTTGCCTACTTCATATTTATTTTTTGTGCTTTTGTCAACCGACGTGGCTCAAAATTGTTGACCCGGACACACGTCCGATATATGACGTTAACAAAATGGCGCTAGAAGGAGGGGTGCTGCCGACTTGGTCTTTTGTCGTTAACAGCAACATCATTCTTGCCTGACATTCCACAATGGATGACCAGAATCATTCCCAAGCAGGATCTAGGTCAAGGGTGGGGAGCCAAGTACGAAAGACACCCCATTGCAACACAATCGAGCACCAGCCGATCAGATCAATCAAGCAGGAACGTCATCTCCCAGGTCAAGAAAACTGCGGAAAATCTTCGCAAGCTCATGAAGTACCTCCAGTACTAATTAGATGTGTTTGAGGGAGGCGATAAGTTGCCAGCCGAGCAGGAAGGCCCAATAGATGAAGAAGCTCACTCCCGAAGACAAACTAGGGGTGGCCTAAGAGGAAAACGAAAGGTGGCAGATATACAAGGACCTACACGTAGCCAGGTAGGGGACAGCCCACACCCATCTAGGCGGCCACCTGCGGCAGTCGAGAGGGAGGCAAGTGTTTTTTCTAGGCTGGGAAACAACCGAAGAGCTCGGGAGGGGGTCAACGATGGACATGTCCAGGTCAGGTCAGTACATTCCCGCCTAGGAGAGGGACATACACAGAAAGTTTCCGACCACACGCACAACCCGAACCGAGGTCGGACACATGTTGCCGACCCGACCCGAAATGGGGATGCTGAGATACGGAACTTAAAAAAGCGCCTAGCTGAGCTGGAGAAAAGGGATTCTCGGTCGGCTCCGGATGAATACATCTTCAAGAGACCCTCCCCGTTCATCCCAGAAATTCTGCTCGAACCCCAACCACCAAAGTTCAAGGTCCCACAAATCAACCCTTATAACAGGGATACTGACCCGGCCTCCCACCTTGACAAATACACTTCCTGGATGGAGTTACAAGGAGCTGGAGAGGCGATCATGTGCAAAGCATTTCCCTTGACCCTTGGGGATCGAGCTCAGAAGTGGTTTCGGTTACTCCCTCAACACTCTATTACTGGTTGGGATGAGTTGACCTCCCAATTTCTCACACACTTCATCGGAGCAAAGGCACGAACCACCCCGAAAGAAAGGCTAGTAACTGTGAAACAAGGGGGTACGGAGTCATTAAAGCAATACCTGGACAGGTTTAATAAGCTGGTGATGGAGATGGAGAGGATATTAGATGACGCAATGCTCATGGCCGTCATGTCAGGTCTGAGACCGCAGACACGTTTCTGGTGGTCCGTTCATGAATCGGGGCCAAGGACCTACCAGGATTTTTTGCAAAGAGCAGAAAGGTACATCGGAGCAGAGGAGGCGACCGCCAGCTCGAACGACGGACAAAAAGATGAGAAGAAAGAACTTAAGAAACCAGGGGTGGTGAACAACTCTTTCAAGCCACCTGGGAATTTCAGGACCTTCCAAGAACCAGCTTAGGTACTACAAGTCAGGGCTTTGCTAAATACTAGTCCTGAGAATGTTTATGCCCAAATTCAGAACTCTAACATCCTACCTGAACCGAGGCCAATACGGCAAGAGGCGGCCAAACTGAATCAGACAAGGTACTGTCGTTACCACAAGTCAGCTGGTCATGACACAGGTGAGTGTAGGGACCTGATGGTTGAGCTCCTAAAACTGATTGACCAGGGGCACCTGAGGAGATTTGTGAAGAACCAACCTCAACCCGGACAACCCGGTCCGGGTCGGCCAGAAAATCAGCAACCTCAGATGGCCCAGCTACCACCCCCTCCCAATTAGGTCGGTAGAGAAATCCATACCCTGGTCAATTAAAACGCAAGTGAACCTCGAGTATCGAAGCGAGCCAGGAAGGAGATGATCTGGGCGGCGAACAACAGTTATCAGGTATGCCATGTCATGGATCAAGGACAACAAGATGTACCAATCATATTCTCTGAGATGGATGCACAAGGAGTAGTCCAGCCTCATACTGATCCGCTGGTCATATCCATGACCGTGTCCGATGTCCTGGTACACCGAATCTTGGTGGATACTGGAAGCTATGCAAATGTTTTATTCTATAACACCTATTCCAGGATGGGAATGAACCGAAGCCTCTTACGTCCTACCAATGATAGAATAGTCGGTTTTGATGGGCAAGCCTCCACACCACTTGGGGAAATAGACCTGAAAGTCAAGTTCGAGTGTGACAATGTCAAGATGGAAGTCATAACGGAGTTCAAGGTGGTCAACAACCCATCCAAGTATAATGCTATCCTAGGCAGACCACTCTTGATGCAACTTAAAGCTGTGACCTCAATGTACCACCTATGTATGAAATTTCCAACACCGGCTGGTGTGATGGTGGTAAGGGGAAATCAGAGAACTGCTAGAGAATGCGATTTGGGCCTCCAACCTCGAGAGTTGAATGTGATCGAAGATGGTGGAGTAGAGGTGGAAAATATATTCGATGATGCCAACCAGGTCGGTCTTTCCGACCAGGATGTTCACGAGAATACTGACCCCAACCAGGTCGGACTTTCAAATCAGAAGAATCATGAGGATCCGAATTCCAACCAGGTCGGACTGCCCGACCTGGATGTTCACATGAACACAAATCTCTACCAGGTCGAACTGCCCAACCTGGATGTTCACATGAATACAAATCTCGACCAGGTCGGACTCCCCGACCAGAATATTCAAGAAGAGGCAAGTATGAACCAGCTCGAACATCTCAACCGAGAAGTTCAGAATGATGTCATCCATGATCAGGGTGATGCTAATATGGGGATTATACCCGATCAGATTGATCATCTCGCACCACAAGCACCTGAGCTAGAGGAGCATATGGATGGAGGTCATGTCCCAGCTGCGGCCGAACCTCAAGAAGAACCAATTGATGAGTGGGAAACTTTGGACCCACGCAAGGAAAACTCAAAGAAAAGAGCTGCACCCGTAGAAGAGGTGGATTTGGTTAAGATGGATGACCACAGACCTGAGATTGAGCTTCGGATTGGCAGGGAGTTACAAGAACCGCATCGTTCTGAGTTGATAAACTTCTTGAAAGCAAACCTGGATGTGTTTGCTTGGACCCACGAAGACATGGAAGGAATAGACCCGAAACACGCCTGCCACCATCTCAACATTGAGCCGAGTGCCAAACCCGTAAAGCAGAAACGAAGAAGACTCAACCCAGAAAGGTACGATGCTCAGGCCTTAGAAGTGACAAAACTGCTTGGGAACAAGTTCATAAGGGAGGCACATTATCCGACCTGGTTCGCTAACCCGGTTCTGGTTCGTAAGAGCAATGGTTCATGGAGGTTATGTGTTGACTTTACCGATCTGAATAAGGCCTGCCCAAAGGATAGCTACCCGCTCCCAAATATTGACCAGCTAGTTGATGCCACAGCCGGACACGAGCTGATGAGCTTCATGGATGCATACCCCACCACCAAATCCCGATGGATCTAGACGACCAGGATCATACTTCTTTTATGACAAATAGGGGCCTTTATTGTTTCACTATGATGCCTTTCGGGCTGAAAAATGCGGGGGCGACCTACCAAAGATTGGTAAACAAAATGTTCTTTGATCAGATTGGTAAGACGATGGAAGTATACGTTGATGACATGCTTGTCAAGAGCAAAAAAGCATCATGGCATGTTAAACACTTAGCTGAGATGTTTGGCATTTTGAGATCCTACAAGATGAAGCTGAATCAAAAAAAGTGCACGTTTGGGGTCGGCTCGGGCAAATTCTTGGGCTACATGGTTAGTCAAAGAGGAATTGAAGCCAATCCAGAAAAAATTCAGGCTATAGCCGACCTGAGGTCACCAAGAAGGGTGAAAGAAGTTCAAAGCTTGACCGGAAAGGTGGCCGCCCTGAACAGATTTGTATCCAGGTCAACTGATAAATGCAAGCCATTAAAAAGAATAAGAAGTTTGAGTGGAATGAAAGCTGCCAGAAAGCATTGGAGGAGCTCAAAAAATTCCTGGTAAGCCCGCCCGTACTGTCAAAGCCGATCCCGGGAGAAAAGCTGAACTTATATTTAGCCATCTCGGATAGTGCTGTCAGTGCCGTCCTGGTTAGAACCGAGGACCAGGTCCAACACCCAGTTTACTATGTTAGTCAATCCCTACATGATGCTGAGCTGAGATATCCACCCATGGAGAAACTAGCATACGCGCTAACTGTGTCGGCTCGGAAACTCCGGCCGTATTTTCTGGCCCATCAAGTAGAAGTCCTAACGAACTTTCCAGTCAGGCAAGCTCTCCAAAGACCAGATGCATCAGGTAGGCTGTTGAAATGGGCGGTCGAGCTGGGCCAATATGACATCTTGTACTCTCCTAGAACATCGATCAAAGGTCAAGCCTTAGCCGACTTTGTTGTTGAGTTCACACCAGGTGTGGAACTAAATGAGCATCAGTCAGACCCGTGGGAGTTGTTTGTTGATGGGTCATCCACCTCGGAATGCTCAGGAGCAGGAGTTGCCCTAATCAGCCCGGAACACCAATATTTCTGCTCGGCGCTAAGGTTCGAGTTCCCAGCCACCAACAACGAGGCGGATTATGAAGCAGTCCTAGCTGGTTTGGACATGGCAAAACAAATGGGAGTTACCCACCTGATATTGCATAGTGATTCACAGCTGGTCGTAAATCAAATACACGGGGATTACACCACCAGAGATGAAAAAATGCTAGCCTACTTGAGGTCAGTTGAAGTCGCCTTGAAAGAGTTCAAAGAAGTTAGAGTGAATCAAATTCCGAGAACTAAGAACACCCAGGCAGATGCACTAGCCAGGTTAGCCACCAGCGAAGGGGCAGCTCGCATCGGGTCAGTGAATATTGGGATGGTCAAGCACTCAGCTTTGGAAAATCAACAAATTAACACTATAGAAGAGCTTCAACCGACCTGGATGACCCCAATCATCCAGTACTTAGAAGGGGAAGTAGTGCCCTCGGACCATGCCGAGACACGCAAGTTAAGAGTCAGGTCGGCTAGGTATACTTTAGTAGATGGTATTCTCTACAAAAGGGGATTTTCTGTTCCACTTCTTAGGTGCTTGACCGACCAGGAAGCCGAATACACCCTGAGGGAAGTTCATGAAGGCATATGTGGAAACCACGCTGGAGGCCAAGCATTAGCCTTTAAAATCATCAGACAAGGTTATTTTTGGCCCAACCTAAAAAAAGATGCCATCAGCTTTGTAAGAAGATGTGATAGGTGCCAAAGGAATGCTCCCCATATAAAAAACCCACCTGAAGAGCTGACATCAGTCATGAGCCCTTGGCCATTCGCCAAATGGGGGATAGGCCTGATTGGACCATTGCCCACCGGGAAAGGAGGACTGAAATTTGCTGTGGTAGCCGTGGACTACTTTACCAAATGGGTTGAAGCGGAACCTTTAGCCAAGATCACTGAAGGGAAGATAACAGATTTTGTTTGGAAATCCATAATTTGCAGGTTTAGAATCCCACACTCCATCATCACTGATAATGGCAGACAATTTGACAACCAGAGGTTCAGGTCGTTCTGTGATGACCTGAAAATTAAGAAGCATTTCTCCACTCCACATCACCCCCAAGCAAATGGCCAAGTCGAGGCAGTGAACAAAATCATAAAGCATACCCTAAAAACTCGCTTGGAAGAACTGAAAGGAGCATGGGCAGAAGAGCTGACAGGTGTGCTCTGGTCATATAGGACCACAACCCGATCTGCCACGGGCGAAACACCGTTCTCCTTGGCATATGGAGCTGAAGCAATGATTCCAGTTGAGGTCGGCATCCCTACCTGGAGAGTGGTGAATTACTCCGAGGAGATGAATGAGAAATCTATCCGAGCCGACCTGGATTTGTTGGACGAAAAACGGAGAGATTCAGAGCTGAAGAATGCAATATACAAACAGAGAAGCGCCCGGTATTTCAATGCTCGGGTGAAGGTTCGAAGGTTTCAGGTTGGGGACTTTGTATTGAAAAAAGTTCTTCAAAAACACTAAGGAGTCGAATGCCGGGACACTTGGTCCTACTTGGGAAGGCCCTTACAAAGTAACCAGGTCATGGAGCATATGAGCTGGAGACCGTTCAAGGAAAGATACTACCTCACCCATGGAATGCGGAACATCTGAAGAAGTATTACCAGTAAAGCCGAACAGAAGACATTATTGGCATTTTTCCTCCTTTCTACATGTTAATGAGCTCACCTTTTGTATAACGAGCTCAAGTTAGAAATCAGTTTCTGTTCGAACTTCTTCAGATGTAAGTATTTTGCTATTAATCTCATAAGCATAAACCGACTCAAAGCTGGTCTCAAGATGATGAAGTGTTAAACCGACCTGGCCAGGCTAATAAGTCTTAGACCAGGTCGACAAGGGACAAGGCAACACCACGCCCTTGATAAAAATCCAGAGCGCGGGTTTTACCCGAGAGGATAATATAAATGACCGACCTGGCCAGGCTAATAAGTCTTAGACCAGGTCGGCAAGGGACAAGGCAACACCACGCCCTTGATAAAAGTCCAGAGTGCGGGTTTTACCCGAGAGGATAATATAAATAACCGACCTGGCCAGGCTAATAAATCTTAGACCAGGTCGGCAAGGGACAAGGCAACACCACGCCCTTGATAAAAATCCAGAGTGCGGGTTTTACCCGAGAGAATAATATAAATAGCTGACCTGGCCAGACGAGTAGACCTTAGACCAGGTCAGCAATGGCGAAGAAAATGTAAGTGGTTCATGTAGAAGCATGAATCTAACTGATTTGGATGGAAGTTCCAATGAGGAAATTTCAAATGCATATAAATAGGTACTATTAAGTTAACTGCCCAACCTGAACCAGGCCAACCAATACAAATCTGATTTGGTTGACCTGAATCAGGTCGGTATATACAAATTCCATTTCACATAGGTTGGTTGCCGACCTGGATCGGGTCAGTAATATTTATCAAAGGGCAGAGCCGAGCTGAATAAAGTGCAAACGAGGAAGTAAATCATAAATCCTAGGTGAGAATAAATAACAAAAGCATCCAAGCAGAAAGTAAAATATTAAATCCACCCAAAACATAAGTCTGGAGGCATGCCTCATACTCCTACCATAGCAAAAAGTAAATAAAGCAACAATGAAAGACTAGTCTAAACGGAGGTATCTCTGCTGGGGTCAGCTGAATGATCCACCGCCGCCTCATCATCAGACTCATCCATGCCTTCTAACTCGGCTGGGAGGGGGTTATTCTCCTTATTGTCCTTGAGAGCCGCCTCACAGAAGCTCAAATCCAGGTCAGGTTGAGTGACTTTGGCCTTCTTGATCAAGTCCTTATAGGCCATGATGTAGATCAGATCAGTTTCACCCTTATACACAGCTGATTTCTTGTAATCCTCGATGACTTGCTGGGTCACAACACCTGAGGGGTTTCGAGCAGCCTCAAGCTCTTTCTCCAGTTCCGCCCTAGCAATCTTCTCCGTGGCCAGTTCAGCAGCGGCTTTCCTAGCCGTTCCCAACTCTAAGGCCAAGTTATCAACTTTCTTCTTCGCCTCATCCAACTCTGTTCTGAGATCTTCGATCACCTCAGCCTGTTTCGCAAGTTCCTTCTTGTTTTCCCTTGCCCTAAATTTCCAACCTGCAAGGTGCTCCTCCTCTTCCACAGCTTTCTCTATAGAAAGCCAGCTGAAGTTGGAAGACAAGGCCTGAAGAGCACATGATGCCATAGCCAAATCAGAGGCCGACATCTTTTTAGAAACCTCATCATATGATCGGGTCCATGCCCGAGCAGGAGCTTCAGCTGCATTTTGAACGGCTCGAGGAAAGTTCTTCAAGGCATCAAATACGATTTGATTGGTCTTGTGGTACTCGAGTAGAAAATCAGGCAGTTTGCCCACCAAGGATTGAGCAATCCCAACCTGGGAGGCGTCCAAGCCGACAAAGGTATCATCAGCAGTCAGGTCAATTATATCTCGGGAACGATGAGGATGACTGGCGTTTTGTGCATCGAGTGTCTCAGGTATGACTTCATCGCCTGGCTGACGTGAGATCGTGGCTGCTGGTATAGCCACGGTAGCAGACTCATGTACTTTTCTTTTTTGTCCCATCCCTACCTGGCTGGACGAGGGAGCCGTGGTCTTCGCTTTCTTTGCAGCCAGCTGGGCTCTTCTCTCAGCCATTCTCTCGGCTGCGAATTTTCCATCTCCAGCCATATCTTTCGACAAAGGCGATGAAGGCACTGAAAGATACACCAAAAAATCAAAAATAGATTGGAGCCAATAAAAATTCGGGTCGGGTTAGACTTACCTTCTTCAACGTAAGGAGTAGACAAATGAGGGTAGATCAACCCGGCCCCTTGGAGGTTCTTCTCGGTCACCAAAGCCTTTGCAGCTCTCTCACTTATATCACTTTCATAGAGCTTTTCAAGTCGGGTCAGAAATTCGTCGCTAACCTCGGGGATGTCGAAATCTGCATATAAAGAATGAGGTATCACTATCAGGAAAATTATAATTAGATAAATAAGAAAAGATACTCACGTAGGCTTCTAGCAAAGGTGGTGGGACAAGGAGTCCATATTTCCTCATCGCCACCTTAGGCCAAACTCATCCAGTTACCCCCAACCCAAAACCACAATTTTTTCCATTCCTTAACAGAGATACCCGAAATGTCCACTAGGGGCCTCAGGTGGGGTCGAATCATCAGATAGAAATAGGCAGGAACAGTGTTCTTGATAGACCTGGGCTTTGGAGTCCTTCGGAAGTGAAGTAAATAAGTCATCTCTATCGGGGTCGGAGGTGGAAACCCTTTTTTCCAGAAGAGAATTAATGTGCCAAGCAAAGATGCCCAACCGTTGGGGTTAATCTGTTGAGGTGCTGCTCCCCAATAATTGAGATAATCAATTATGATGGGGGGAAGAGGAAACCTGAGACCAGCCTGGAGGGAGCGGAGGTTTATGGCGACACATCTGTATACTGGACAATCAGCTCTTTCACAAGGGTCAGGCAGGTAGAATCTAACAGTGGTCAGCACATTGTATTGATTTCGCCATCCCTGCATTCGAGACTCCTTTACTTTACTTGCATACTCGCCTGCCTCCGACGTGGACTGATGTGGAAGGACTGGTGGTCTATAGATTGGAGCAGCCGCTGGCATCCCACTAAAAGGCCCTCGATTGGCAGGATCATCCCCGTCTATACAAATGAAGTGAGGAAACCTAATCTCTAACGGAACCGCGTCCAAGATAGAATCCCGATCGCCATTACCACTCATTTTGTTTAGACCCAACCTCATAATTTGAATTTCCAACCTGATCAGATCCTTCTACATCCATCATATCAGCTTCCATACTCAACTCAATAGAATCCCGATTGCCATTACCACTCATTTCCCCCCCCCCCCTCCCAAGAATATG
The DNA here is from genome assembly GCA_958295605.1 of Ajuga chamaepitys. Lineage (NCBI taxonomy): Eukaryota > Viridiplantae > Streptophyta > Magnoliopsida > Lamiales > Lamiaceae > Ajuga > Ajuga chamaepitys. Next base: position 9,323,228 of record OY282499.1, read on the forward strand.
AACTTTCAGAGCTCATCACAAAAGGAATTATTACCTGAGGTGGACTGGAAGTATGGCAGAGCTGGAAATTAGCACACACGAGTGGAGCACGTCTGCACATCAAGAGGCAAAAATCGGGTCAGAACCCTGAAGTAAATTTTTGCCGGGCCATATACAAGATGAGGTATAGCTGGAGTCAAGTGGGACTGTTCAGGTCCGGTATTTTCAGGTCGGCCTATCCAGGTCCGACATGCTCGGATCGGAAAAACTCAGGTCGGGAAATTTGGATAGGATGATTCCGAATCTAAAGTCGGGATCAGCCGATTTCGGGTCAGAAAAAAGGGTCCAAAAAAAAAAAAAAAAAAAGGAAGGGGGGGGGGCCAGCAGATAGAGGATGGATCACCAAGGTTCACTACAGATTAAATACGCAGTACAAAATATGAGGTAAGACATGAATTCTATTTAACAAAAGATATGCTGGAATGGGCATAAAATATGTATTATAAACGTCCAGGCCAAAGATTTCGAAATTCATATACATAAATCCAGGTCAGGCATGTCTAGATACATATATATATATGTATATATATATATATATATATATATTACAAGCTGACACAAAAGCAACCTATACATGTAAAACAAATCAGCTATACTCAGGCCGACCTGATGTACATGTCTTGAAATTAAAGCATATGACAGTAATGATACTAACAGAATCGGCCTAAAGTCCTTATTAACAAAGGTAGCTGGAGTAGTAAGTACTTGCTGGAATATTAATTCAGGTCGGCAGGAGTAAATAATTAAATAAACAAATCATCTGATTGATTTTATATCCAGCCGAGCAAAAATCATTTCGGGTCGGTCATATCCGAGTCTAATTCGGGTTGGGATACCCAGGTTGGTAGATTCGGGTTAGATCAACGTCAGGTCGAATAAATTCAGGTCGGCAGGAGTAAATAATTAAATGAACAATCCGATTGATTTTATATCCAGCCGCGCAAAAATCAATTCGGGTCGATCATATCCGAGTCTAATTCGGGTTGAGATACCCAGGTTGGTAAATTCGGGTTAGATCGACGTCGGGTCGAATAAATTCAGGTTGACATAGAATACGTAAGTATAAAATCAGGTCTGATATATCCAGGTGGGTATATATATACACAAGTGAATATGGATGCCAAAAAAAAAAAAAAAAAATCAGGTCGAAACAGTAGGCGAAAAAAAAAAAATCAGGTTGGGTTTATATCAGCTCGGCGGAAACTCCGACGAGAAAGTTCAACATCGGGTCGGACAAACTCGGGTACGACTAAATCAGGTCGGCCATACCCGTTCGGGTCAAAGAAGCATAACAGATCGAAACTTGAAAAATAGGCGTACCTGGGGCGAAGTTGTATAATCTCGAACACCGTCGGCTTGATGGATTCGCCTAAGGAAAACCGCCTATGGAGATTCAGGTGGGTAAAATTGAGAGGGTTTCTAGACAACAATTGAAGGATGGAGGATATAAGTGAAGGGGTATATATATAGTAGAAGGGAAGCTTGTGTAGGAAGGAAAATCTTGGCCCATATTTCAAGGTCGGCAATTGGACCTGACCCAAACAAACGAGTTGGGCTGATATAGGCCCAATTCAAAAAATATTAATAATAATGATAATTTTATTATTATTATTATTATTATTATTATTATTATTATTATTATTATTATTATTATTATTATTATTATTATTATTATTATTATTATTATTATTATTATTATTATTATTATTATTATTATTATTATTATTATTATTATTATTATTATTATTATTATTATTATTATTATTATTATTATTATTATTATTATTATTATTATTACCTAAGCCGGCTTGGAAATTCGTTGGCTTACCTGGTCTGAAGTCCGTGCGCCAGACATCAGAGATTATGGCACCCGAACTTGGGGGCTATTGTTGTGCCCCTAGCTGACGTGGAACATCCCCGCCAGCTCAGATGCGCATATCATCAAGTCTGTGCATACCAAACTAACGTGGCACCTCACCATGAGGCCAAGCTGGATTCGGCCTGCCAGATGGCTCAGCTATGGCGTGGCTCCCCCACTTGGCCGACCTAGAACTGTCCTACCTGAATATTTTGTTTGTAGCGATGTCGGGAATATGTCTTACCTGGAATTGTCCTACCTGGACTGTCCGACCTGACTTTTATCCAAAAAGTGCCAAGAAGATGACCTACCTGAAGATGGTCAACCTGATTATATTCCCACCTGACCCGGGTACGATCAACCTGAAACTTCTGTCCACGCTAGCAAAGACCAGGAGAACTCTGATGATCCGGCTAAGCCAGGTTCGAGATTCATTTACTACATGGAATCAGCTCAAACATACTCCAGGTGGGATCAAATCAGATCGTACAGACGTGACGTGGCCGACCAGATCCCCTGAAATCCTCTCAGAACGCCATTTGTCAAGAATCCCATAAATTCTGGGATCTTGTATCCCAGATAGGGAGAAAAATATGTACCAGATGTAATCATTATACCTAAGGCCTACCCAGGCGAGCTAGGAGTAGGCCTCTCTAGTATAAATAAGAGCTTTCAATGCTCATAAAAGGATTCATTCTGATTTCTCCCACTACCACTAGAACAATCACTGTAGCAAATGTAACACATGCAAAACGCCCAACCTGAATTGACACACCAGAAAATAGCAATAAAATGACAAAGCTAATATCACTTAGCTCGTTTCACTTACCTCGTCTTACTTAACTCAAATTCCTTGCCTACTTCATATTTATTTTTTGTGCTTTTGTCAACCGACGTGGCTCAAAATTGTTGACCCGGACACACGTCCGATAAATGACGTTAACAGGCGGGATTCTTCAAATTCAAGGGTTTCCTCAAATTGGGGATTTTGTGAAGTAGCAGGTTGAGGCGAGATGAAGATTCAAATCTCTCTTTCTCTTCTTTTTAATTATTTGTGCACTTAATTAAACTTCCAGTAAAAGTGTTGATTTCAGCCTGATTTTGCTTTGTTCTTTTCTCTTCTTTTTTATTATTATTTTATTTTATTTATCTCTATATATTATATATATATGCATTACTATTTTGTCAAACTTAGTATAATAATTCCATAAGTATTCCACATCACTTAAATTGGGAGACAAACGTTGCTTTATATCTTGATTTTGTACTTCTTTTCTTTTTCTTTTTTTTTTATTTAATTATCTCTATATATTTGATATATATATTCATTATTTTGTCAAATTTACTATACTAATTCTATTATCCTAGTGAGTATTCAACAAGTTTTATATATTTGGCAAACACTTTGATTTTATATACATACAAGAAGAACTTTTAAGTACACAATTTAGTTTTTTTTTCCCTATAAAATATATTTTGGATACATATAAAAAAAAATTCAAGAATTTTTTTCCAGTACATTAGAGAATTATGAGTGGGGATGGATCTAGACCCGTGATTTTCGATTACAAGTTAAGAATTATATTATCGAACTACAAAATTAATGACAAAATACAAGAAGAATCAAACATATTTTGATATACTTTGAATTTTTTTCTAAAATAAATTTTATTTATCGAGATAATATATTAACATTATATATATATATATACATATATATATATATATATATATATATATATATAAATCTTGAGTCGATTTGTAGTCATCTTATACTTCATATTGTAAAGCTTCTAATCCAATTCAAAGATTACATTTATTAAAATATTCTATATTTGTAAGTCTACCTTGTTTATCCATCCTACCACCTACTGGAAAGAACTATTGGTTCCATGCCAGGAGGGTTGATGGTGGGTACCCTTGTCTTAAGGAAAGCAATTTTATGAAATTTGATTTTTAGTGAGCAAACTTATTTTCACCAATACATATAATTAGATCCGGCAAAATCGTCTTGTCCTGATAGGCTGGCTCATCTAACCCGACATTTTAGAAGGGTTGTAAGCAAATCAAATATTTTTTATTCGATTCATGATTTGAATTCGATTAGGATAATTAATTTGAATACGAATTAATTATAAGATTCGAATAGTATTCGAATTCGAATTCGAATATAGTTGTATTCGATTCGTTTATATATAATATATTTTAAAAATTAAATAATACATTAATACTAAATATATCTATATAATATATTTATATAGCTATATATTTAAATTAATTTATATATAATATATATTATTAAAATTTATAATTGAAAAAAAATTAAAAAAATAATAATATTTAAAAAAAATCAATATATAAAAATAAAAAAGAACTTTTCTCGAATCGAATCGAATAGTTCGAATATTTCTCACAAATCGAGTTCGAATCACCTATTTAAATTCGATTAATATTCGAATCGAATTTCTTAATATTCGGTTCCATTCGATTCGTTTACATCCCTAGTTGTACTAAACAAATCGTAGCCCGTAGAACCATCGGGTCCTACAGGCCCTACCCAATGGGCCAAATGCTTGACGAGGCACAAGCCTGACAGGCCACGGACCTGCCCGAAAATCTTTCTATATTTAAAGAGGATGGGTTATGATAAATAAATGTTGGCCCATATGACCATCGGGCTCAACAGGCCCCACCCAAGTAATAGTCTTAGACTAATATATGATTGGGATATATAATATAAGTCCCGACTGGTTGGGCCAAATTTCCACCTCTATATATAATCAATATATTGTAAAAAATGATATATATATATATATATTTATATATATATATATTATTATTTCAAATTTGTTCTTCCCAGTATTGTGTATGGATCAATTTTGTAAAAACATACATATACATTTAGTGACGAACATTCCGTCGCTAATTTTGTCGATATTTGCACATTCATGACGGATTGTTCCGTCGCTAATTTACGACGGAACATTATGTCGCAGATAAATGTTACTATTTAGATTGACCAAGTATTAGCGACAAAAGCTTTCGTCATTAATTTTAAAGTTAATTGTTTTCTGGGGCGGGAATTTTTGCCGTTCAAAATAGTGACGGATTTTCCGTCGTTAATTAATGACGGAAAATTCCGTCGCAAATAATCTTTAAAACGACGACACTTTGATTGTCGAATGATTAGCGACACAAAATGTCCGTCGCTAATTGGCTGCGAAACAAATTCTGTCGTTAATTCCCTCGCTAAAGTGATGGACATATTAGCCCCTAACAATAGTGACGGATTTTCCGTCGTTAATTAACGATTACTTCCTTTTCGTCGTCAAGTCTGTCGCTGAATTGGCGGGAATTGTTTCACTCCCGAAATAGCAACGGATTAACGACCGAAATAAATATGTCGCTAAATTTCGTCGCTAATCCATCAGTAATAATTTTTTTTTATTTTTATTTCCCAAATATCAGTGTCCGTCGCTAGTCGGTCGCGAATTTGTCGCTAATTACCGGCGAATGGTTTCCATTGGTAAATCCGTAGCTAAACAACGTTTTTTTTTAGCGTAAATTAATCCCTAAAATTACATTTTATATATATATATATATATCAATCTTCAATCATCTACTTTTTAATAAATTAATTTATCTTATAAAAATGTGAGATATTAGAAATAAAAGTTGAATTAATAAATCATTCAAAAAATGATAACTAAAAATTGTATCAAAATTAAAGTAGACTATGTAAATCATAACAAAATTTGAATATTTAAATAATAAAAAATATAAATTGCGAAGATTTAAATGTTAAAAATTAGTTTTTATTACCAAGATTCTAAGAAAATGACACTTGTCCCAAGTTTTAAGAGAATGGCACTTTTCCAAGTGATTTCTCTTTTAGGGCTCGTTTACTACTAAGGTTGGAAAGGAAGGGGGATAAGACTATTAATGGAATGTGTTGGTAGGGTTGTAAACAAATCAAATATTTTTTATTCGATTCGTGATTCGAATTCGATTAAGATGATTCGGATTCGAAAAAGTCGAAATTGAATTCGAATTCGAATACGAATTAATTATAAGATTCGAATAATATTTGAATTCGAATATAGTTATATTCGATTCGAATATCCGATTCGTTTATATATAATATATTTTAAAAATTAAATAATACATATAATACTAAATATATGTATATAATATATTTATATAGCTATATATTTAAATTAATGTATATGTAATATATATTATTAAAATTTGTAATTGAAATTTTTTTTAAACAAAAAATAATATTTGAATATTTTAAAATAAAAGATATCAATATGTAAAAATAAAAAAGTACTTTTCGAATCTCGAATCGAATAGAATAGTTCGAATATTTCTCACGAATCGAATTCGAATCACCTATTTAAATTTGATTAATATTCGATTCGAATTTGAATTTATATTTTCGAATTCGAATCGACTTTCTTAATATTCGGTTTGATTTGATTCGTTTACATCCCTAGTATTGGGTGACAAGACAATTTTATTATATCCCTATCCTTTAACTACCACAAAGGATTGTTGGAGGACAAATTTGCATAATTACCCTCAGATGCTTATCTCATTTCCCAATTACAGGCATATGTATCTTCCCCATTTCTTCGCTAACCACTGTTCTTTTCATTTTGAAAATACAATTTCTTTTGTCTTTTGTCTATGTAGTGAAAAAAGACTATTTCTCCATTAAGAAGGGTGTATTAACGGATGAAAAATAAAAAAAAAACTTTTTATCAATTTTTGCTAGATCGGATGTGAGAGAGATTGTCATTACTTGAGTTGTTTTGTCTTTTGAAAGTTGTAGAAAGAAATGAATGACTTTCTTTTGTTTGTGTTGAAAGTTTATACTACCATATGCAGGTTACATGCAGCTATTTTCGCCGAAAAAATTACCAAAAAGCAATGTGACACTTTTCGTGTAGTACTTGCATGTAACTGACAATAACAAAAAACGCTTAGGAACCAAAATGAAAAAATCGCCATAGTTCAGCCTGGAATTATTTTAACCCCATGGAACATATGCCATCTACTTCTTAAATGGATTAATATAATTCCATAATCATATATAGAATTAAGATATTTAGACCGTCAAGTATAATTTATAATATTTATTCAATTGCAAAGGAAACTAGTTTAGTATAATGATTTTTATACAGGTATTTTCTTGTTATTTATCTTATCCGTGCGTCATTGACCGATTGTTGTTTTAATGTTATTGACCATGTGATTAGCCGTGCTTGTTTAATTGAATTGAGACCAGTAAATGAGATTCAATTATAGGACTAGGAATGCATGATACATCTAATTGCTAGATCGGTAGATTGGTAATAGACATGAAGGGAATATAGCCTTAGGGTTTTGTGGAGTTAATTATTGAAGTAATGTTGTGATACTGACTTTGATAATTAACGTATGGGCAAACTAGCTCGACGGAGTGGTTAATCTATTTATCTGATTACCTTATAAGGGTCTGTTTACTTTGAGTGCACCTCAATTTCACCTAATCTCAATTTGAATGGATTAGGCCTTGGACTGGTCCAAATAGTCCTTCAGTAGCCCATGTTGACAGTGACAAAATGGCAGAACATCTTTGTGATTAATTAATCCAGTCCAGTGTTTCTTTTCATGACACAAGTAGCTAGGATAAAAAAAAATTCCCATTATGCCCTGAAATTCTTATCCATTTCCGCAGATCTATTCTTTTCTTTCAAATTATTGACGCTAAAATTTGCTTAATTTTTTTTTTTTTTTTGGGTGTGCTTCCCTCTTCAATAGGGCTTCCTGATCTGTTAACAACCTCCACCCGCGAGTTAATTTGGGCTTCTGCAGACTGGATGGGAGTAGCAAAACAACACCCGACCAAAAGTAAAGGACAAAAAAAAAAAAAAAAATCAGATGAAAAGAAACTAATTGAGAAATCGAGAAAAATCGAAGGAAAATGACAAGCACAAAAATAGAGTACGCATCACTTTCCCAGCTATAGGAAACGATACTACTTTCGAGTTGAAATCAGGACTCATCCACCTACTACCTTCCTTTCATGGGCTGTCCGGAGAGGACCGTCATAAACACCTTAAAGAGTTTCACGTGGTTTGTTCAAGTATGAAGCCATCGAGGGTGACGGAAGAACAGATCAAACTTCGAGCATTCCTGTTTTAGCTGAAGGATCTTGCTAGGGATTGGTTATACTACCTGCCATCCGGATCAATCACCACTTAGGAGCAGATGGAAACCCAATTCCTTGAAAAGTATTTCCCAGCTTCTCGAGCCACCAACATTCGAAAAGAAATCAGTGGAGTGAGGCAAATGCAAGGGGAAACACTGTATGAGTACTGGGAACGATTTAAGAGGCTTGTAGGAAGTTGCCCTCCACATCAAATCACTCCACAGTTGCTAATCCAGTACTGGTACGAAGGATTGTGTCTGAGGGATCGAAATATGATTGATTCGGCGAGTGGAGGGGTTCTATCTGATACGACACCAACCGAGGCTCGGGCATTGATTTCCAAAATGGCTGCCAATACTCAACAATTTGGATGTAGAGAGCTGGTGAGATGAGTCAAGGATGTGATCGACTCAACTGTGGAAGAGAGGTTGGACCAACTCACTGACTTGGTGAAGAAAGTAATCTCGGGTGGCACGCCTACTCCAAAGCCTTGCAGAATCTGCCAAGTCACTGAGCACTCCACTGACACTTGCCCTATTCTAGGAGAAGAGATGGAGGCCCATGCCAATGCAGTACACAACTTTAATCCCAACTCATCCGGGAGGAAGTATGATCCTTATTCACAATCATACAACCCGGGTTGGAGGGACCATCCGAATTTCAAATATGGCAATCAGAATCAAAGCATGAGTCAGGAAGGTGATCACAGTGGGCAAAACCGACCCTCTTTTCCTAGGGGAATGTTCCAGCAAAGACAGCCACCCGAGCAGGTACCCTGTGATCCATCTCTTTCGGACATTGTTAAAAGCTTAGCTACTAGCACACTCCAATTGCAAAAAGAATCGAGTTCGAGATTTCAGAGCATCGAGAATCAAGTTAGTCAGATAGCTTCGGTGGTATCAAGACTCGAAAGTGCACAAGGAGGAAAACTGCCGGCTCAGCCGGAAGTCAACCCGAAAAACGTGAGTGACATTTTTGTTATGAATGAGGAGTTACTTGGAGAGCCTGAAAGCCCGGGTACATAACTCCCCATGTGGCTGAAGTTAAAATTCGAACACCAAAGTGGAAACTTGCAAAGGAGTCGAGGAAGCAGTGGCGGCATGTTTCTCCGAACATTTATTGTCATTCGCCATTAAGAAGTACTTCTCATCCAAGGAAACCGAGAAGGTGAAAGACAAGGGAGAAACAGGGGCCTTTCAAGAGGTAGAGAGTAAAGTTGAGAATGTTAGTGTAAGTACCTTGAGGAGCAGAAAAGTGCTCGAGAAGCCACCCAATAGCCTCCCTCACTTGGAGGATGAAGAAGGAAAGAGAAGAGAAAGAGAATCTGTCGAAGGAAGAACCATACCAATCCCCATTGAGGATCCGAAGCTCAACACTCCAACACTGACCGTGACCCCACCACTTCCATTCCCGTGCCTAATCAAGAAAGATGTAGACAAAGACAGAGAACAGGAAATGCTTGAAATATTTCAGAAAGTGGAGATCAAAATTCCACTGATTGAAGCTGTGAAACAGATCCCACGGTATGCAAATTTTTTGAAAGGTCTATGCACAAACAAAAGAAGGCCTCAAGGAAATAACAAGGTACTCAGGAGGGAAAGTGTGTCTGCCATATTCCAAAAGAAACTCCCTCAAAAGTGCAAGGACTCGAGAATGTTCGTTATCCCGTGTAAGATTGGTAATTGTCTAATTGAGAAAGTTATGCTTGATTTGGGGGCATCAATCAATGTGATGCCCCGTTCGATGTTTCAGAGCCTAAACTTAGGGCCATTGAAAGAATCTAAGGTTGTTATCCAACTTGCCAATCGAAGTACCTCATTCCCGGATGGGGTGGTTGAAAATGTGCTTGTTGAGGTTAATAATCTTATTTTCCCGGCCGACTTCTATATATTAGATATGCAAGGAGACACAACAAACTCCACACCTATTTTGTTGGGAAGGCCGTTCATGAACACCTCCCAAACAAAAATAGATGTGCGTGAGGGGACTCTCACCATGGATTCTGAAGGTCAAATTGTGAAGTTTAATATATTCAAGTCCATTAAACACGCTGAAGATGTACATGATGTTTTCTCTATTGATTTCATTGACTTGCTTGGGAAAGATAGTGTTGCTGTGAACAGTAAGAAAGTTAGAAAGAGATTGCATGGAAGGAAGGTAAAGGATGTGGAAGGAATAAGTTTGGGGATCCAAGAGGATCTGGGTGAACTTCACCCGGAAATTAAGTTGCCAGAAGACGGTAAGGAAGAGTGGGAGGCCCGTAAGGACCCGCGGGGATTAAATGAAGCACGGAAGGAAGGGACCAAGGAACCCTTCCCGGTCAATTGAACTAAAAGAGCGTCCGTCGAGCCAACGACGTTAAACACAGGCGCTTGTCGGGAGGCAACCCGGTGGTTACTCATTTTCTTGCATTTTAAATTCATAGTTTAGAAGCTTTACTATTATTCCAGTATTTTGAATTGTTTTGGTTAAAATGCGTGTAGGTACCAAACAAGCAAATCAAGACAAGACGTGGTGTGGAATGGGGGTGAAGAACACAAAAAATGTGGAAAATTGCTGGGAAGGACAATCTCGGCTGAGACACAGAGGAAATCTCAGCTGAGACGTCATGCGGGTGAAAAGGGCAATCTTCCCTAGAAACATATCTCGGTCGAGATTCAGAAGGGCCCAAAATGGAGAAATTCGCTGGAAGATAATCTCGGCCGAGACACCACAACATCTCGGCTGAGACGGGTTTGGATGGAATTTGAGCTAAATTTATAATCTCGGCCGAGACACACATTCATCTCGGCCGAGAACCACTTGTCCAGAATGGGGGTAAAAATGCTGGGACTTTATCTCGGTCGAGATCCTACAGCATCTCGGCCGAGATCCACTGCCGAGTCAAATGATCCTAAAAGCGAAGAACGGATCTCGGCCGAGACACTAAGCCCAGATTCAAATCTCGGCCGAGATGTAGCATAGGTATAAATACACCTGCGCGCAGAATTAGGTCAGTTCTTCCCCAAATTCGCGATTTTCACACACACGCACACACACTCTCTCAAAAATCACCCTTGCACCCTCGTTCCACCTATCAAATTCACACCACACCTCACTTACATCACCACACCCACTCCTCTCCGAAATTTTTTGGATTTGGAGCAGACTAGAGGTCGAGTCAAAAAAGGGCGCGAACAATCCAAATTCAAATTTTCTCGATTAAACTCGACTGGTAAGTACGACTATCTCACTCTTTTGATCTATTATTGCGTATTATTGAATCCATTTTTTAGATTGGGGGTTAATTTTATGTTTATTTGCATTTTCATTGAAATTGGTTATACATACAACTAGTTGTATTGATTTTTTTGCCAATTGATATGTGTTTATGAATTTGAATGATAGAATTGACATGATAGCTCCTATAATTGCTTGATGATTGAGTGGGTAGATTGTTGAGTAAGGTTTTGTGAGTTTTGGAAAAGATAAATTCATTGTGGCAAATCATCGAACATGTGATATGCGTTAAATTGTTGTGCCTAAGTTAGCTAATTTCGACTATTTTATCTAGTTTTTAAGCCCAATTGTTGATATTATCGTAATGTATAACCTCATTTTAGTGTGAATTGGTTGTCATTGCATGGTTGATACACTTTGACTTGTTTTTGTTGGATATAAAGTCGGATTCAAGTAAACTTAGGCATCTCCTACTTGAACTTGAACTCGTTGTATTACCACTAGTTTTAATGATTGAGTGTGTTGATTTACAGTACCCATGGCACCTCCAAAAAACCCAAAAGGTAACACTGCCAGAAGGAAAAATCAGAAAAAGCCAAGCTAAGGGCAAAGAGAAAGCTGTTGAGCCTACTCCGGAGGCTCCCCTGCCGGAAATTCCATCGACTACCACCGACAAATCCACGAAACCCATTGATTTCGACATAGTGCTGGAAACGGAGGATCAAAGAAAACGATTTGACAAGTTGATGAAGAGGGGGGTGTCAGCTACCCGCTATGGTGATCCCAAGATCTTGGACGCCATGGGAATCCGGAAAAACGTTCTGGAACTGTTAGACAAAGCAGGTCTAGCCCAGTGCCTAGCACCCCGCCCGACTTTCCTCAAATTCGTGCTCGAGTTCTTCAGCACACTCGAAATCGAGGAGGAGGTCCTTTCCTGCTCAACTACAATTCACCATTTCAAATTCCAACTTCTAAACGAAGAAAAGATACTGAGCCACGACAATCTGAAACGCATATATGGCTTCAAGACTTCAGCCGTCGGTGATGGACGTGCGCTGAAAGAGTTTAACGTGCAACAATTCTGGGGGCAAATCACTGCCGCCCGTGGAATAGTTGCACCTCAAGCATATGACCCGAGAAGCTCTAGGCTAACCTCCATCAGAAGCCCAGTCGTGAAGTATCTACAGAAGTTGTTGAGCTCCACCATATGTGGAAGGAAAGAGATCAGTTCCCCCAGTTGTACGAGATGGAAATCCTCTGGGCCATTGTGGATAGGAAGTTGAGGAACTTCCAGCAGGACCTGGTATCAAGCTTTCAGAAGATAGTAAAAGAATTGAGGACAAAAAGGAAAAGAGAGACAAAGATGCCCGACCCAATCTACTGTGGGGCTTTGATAACCCCTATACTTGAGCATTACAATGTCCCCTTCCGGAATACACATCCATCACCGCTGATTACTATTTGGATTGGGAGGAGATGGAGAATATGCGTATTGCCATGCTCGGGTATAAAGAAGGAATATCGGGTCCGGCTGTCCCTTATGTTCTCCAAAATGAGGGACCTTACCTCCGCCTACCCAACCCCGGACTGACATACATCAGAAACTTGGAAAGCAAGCTAAACTTGGAACTGAGCTCCGAGGCACACATTAATGCCTCTTTGGAGCCGAACCGTGAAGAATTAACCAAGTTCAAGAGAGCTAAAAAGCCACGTCCGGTGGCACGGGTTCGGAGCATGGGAGTTGAGGGAGAAGACAGTAGCCAGCCAGAGCAACCATCAAGGAAGAGATCATCCACAACCGTTCTGTCTCAATCCGAGTTCCAGGAACGGCAAGAGGGACTGATGGCGGCTATGGGGGATGAAATCAAGGGCATAAGAGCGGAGTTGGTGGACATGCGGGCATCCATTGGGGATGAATTGAAAGGGATCAAAGAAACGATATACGAGAATCAGACAAAGCTCCTCGATCTCTTCAAGTCCATCAAGGGATGCTTCACCGGCTCGAACCCCCGACTCAAACCCCCGACCTTCTCGCTCTCTGTGAGTAGAGTACCGAAAAGCCTTACCTCTTTGTCCTAAACTTAGTTGAAAAACTAAGTTTGGGGGAAAACATAGAGGTAAGGCAATTTCGGCCGCTCGAAATCCCCTACCCCTCGTTTTTTTTTTCCTTTACTATCTTTACTATTGGCCTGTGAGCCACTTGGCATGATGTGTTTGACGGATTCAATGTGATGGCCTGTGTGCCAATACTGATTTGTATTTTCACTGCCTTTTTTATATGTGACTATTTTGATTGTTGATAATGTTGTCGGCCTGTGAGCCAATTGTCATTCTCTATTAGTCTTGGTTTAGGTGACATTATTGCATATGCATTTGGATGCTTCCGGTTTTGGATAATTATTGGGTACCTTTAAGTCAATTTTCTTGTTTGTGTTGATAAGTACACACACATTTTCTTTTCTTTTTTATAGGAGTAGGATTCTTAATGGATTAGTTCATTTAGTTAATGACTGCGAATAATGGTGCATAAAATGGTTAAGTTCGGCGAGCACCAAATTGTACTCCACTTTTTCCACAAACTTAGTTTGCAACTAAGTTTGGGGAGGGGGTGGGATTCATACAAATTGGCAGCTCGAGAAAGCAATTGGATGAGTTTAGGAAGGAAAATGTGGCATTGATTAATGATGAATTTTTTTGACAAATATCTTTGAAAGAAGCACATGGTAGAGCATGATAGATTTTTTGAAACAAAATTGAACTTACACTCAAAACCTTTGATCAAAATTGCAGCCGAGTGAGTTTTTTAGCCTTAGAAGATACTTCCATCTTTGGAGTAAATGAAACTTTCTTTCGGTGTGGAATTCATTGAATGCATTTAGTTGTCTCTAGAAATTGCCTTGATTCTCTATTTTGAATGATTCGATGTGTGACATTGAAAATGGACTTAAGCCTATTCCAAACTTGATAATACCCCTTTTTCACCAAAAGATTGAAAATTTGCCTCTAGTTAACCCCTTGAGCTTTTAGCCTCTTGTTTGACAGCCCAACTCTACAAGCTAAGTACCTTTCGATTTAGCCTTTGACCTTAATTGGACTATTTGAGTATGATGGAGGCGGTTGGAAGGTAGTCGGGTAAATTTGGGATTGAAAGGGGTAATCTATGGGGAATATTGAAGGGTGAAAGAAATTGAAACAATAGGCATAGAATTGAGAATACTAGTTCTCTCCAATTTTTGTTTATATTTGTTATTAAAAAAAAAAAGTCGAAAAATTAGAAAAACAAAAGAAAAAGTTAGTTGTATATACTTAATTTTTGCTTTTGATTTGGAGAGACTAGTAATGAAAATGCCTTTTAATAAATGTTCTCAAAGTTGTTAAAAAAAAAAAATTCAAAAGATAATACACTCCAAGGGAGAATTGAGAAAGCATTTAGGTTGTGGACTTTGTGGTAAGGAGAAGAAATCAATTTTTGAGATTGGTTTACTAAGGAAGTAAAGAGTGAGGTTGAGTGACCATTGTTTGAGGGGAAGATGGGTAGTGCACGACTCATCTAGTCCGTTTTATAGTCACTTATAGCAGAAACTTTCCCACCTTATCCCAAGCCAACATTACAACCTGTTAAAGACCTTTCTTATTCTTTGTCACACATGTCGGTATACATCGAAGTTTAGATGATTGGCAAGCCTATGATAGGCATTTTATGCATTTCAATATGAGCGTATACACTACCCCTTTGATACACTTGAGAGTCGAGAGTTACACTCACCATGTGAGGATCTTAAGTTGAGAGTGTTATGTCTCGAGAGTAGTGGATCTAGTCTATCACACATGCTCATTTTTATCATGATCTCTTACTCTTTTTTGTGAAAATTCTGAAATCAAATGCCACTAAGCTCTGCCCTAAACACGTGTCCTTTTGTCTTTCTCTTTATTGTTCGGGATGAACAAGTTTTAAGTTTGGGGAGATTTGGTACACGTGTTCCGTGCACGCACTTTAGGGCACTTTTAGTGTCATTTTAGTGTCAATAATGTGCATAATCACGTGTATTTAGTGCTTTTATACTCTAATGGGCAAAATAATGCGTTTGTGCTGTTTTTGTGTTAAGACAGGTGAAAAAAGGGTAAAAAAAGAACAGCAAAAGACCGCGGAGTCGAGGGATTGATCGAGGCAACAAAAGGAAGGGGTAGTTGAAGATCTCGGCCGAGATAGGATGAAAATCTCGGCCGAGATGAGTCTCCAGGGCATTCATGAAGAATTGAACAAACTCAAGATCTCGGCCGAGATATGTTGCCAGAGAATTTCAAGGCATTTCAAAGGACCAAGATCTCGGCCGAGATGCAGTCCAATCTCAGCCGAGATGAGTCAAGCCCTAGCCAACCCCATTTTCCCCTTTTTACATCTCGGCCGAGATGAAGTTGAATCTCGGCCGAGATAAGCTTTCGACCCACAAATCTTGAAAACCCTTTTTCACATCTCGGTCGAGACACACTTCCGTCTCGGCCGAGATTCACTACCCTGTTTTGAAATCCTGAATACGTTTTTGCCTATTTTTTACTAGCACTTTCTCTCCTTATATATATATCATCCCATTCGAATTTAACCTAACTTTTGATACATTTTTTATACTTGGAAAGCACTATTCAGCCACCAAAGTCACCAAGGAAGGAAGATTGGACAAGAGATTGAAGGATCATCTTCTCCAATTGACATCTTTGGATTCATCCATATCAGTATCATGTTTCATTATTTTTCTACTTATTTTCTGATTGTATTAGTTAATATGGGTGGCTAGCACACTTTAGTTCATCCTTGATCATTGTGGAACCTTGAGTCGAAGACATTGATGTGATTATCGCGGTTAATGTTACCGAGATTATTGTGTATTCAAGTGTTTGTGTTATTTGCTGTTATTGAGTCACATTTATGAATTGATTATTGGATTGATCACCCTTTAAGGGATTTGTGAATGTGTTGCTAGAATAGGAAATCACTATCCGTAATTGTAGGATTTCCGATTCCCGTGTAGCAAACAATAGATTTATTTATTGGTGATAACACAAAGTTCAACCACTAAAACCGAGCTTGCGAGTTTTATGTTGAATTTATCTCGTTATCCTAGTGTTTAATGCATTTGGTTATTGAATCTAAGAGAGCTTGTTTGAGGATTCGATTAAATTGAATAGGGTTAGTCGAAGAGCTTATTATGATTAACTAAGATTAAGGGTTAACAAGGCTATTAGAGCTTGTTAATAGCCTTGAGATAAGGGCTAGAATCACAATTTAATCGGGCATTAACATAGTTACATCAATCGTCTAAGACCAAGGGGAAGCATGATCAAGGGTGGACCATTTTGTTATTTAAAAAACCAAAATCGAAAAAGATCTCTTCTATTGTTTTTTATTATTTGTTTGTTTGAATTTGAACGTTAAAAGCTTTTAATTTCGTTTAGTTGCTTCTATTTGCTACTAGTAGATTGTTAGTCCTTAATCAATTCGTCCCATCTTTATTGCTTTCTTAAGTATTTATTTCTTGCATACTTAATCATAAATTGCTTGACATCGAAATCAAAACTATTCGGCCATTCCTCGTGGGATCGACCCTTACCTGCCACTCTACTAGTTAGAGTAGTAGGATAAGGTATAGTGTATTCTTTGTACACATTTAATTTGGTAAAGTGACACACGACAGTCGCGCTACCAATCACCGTTTAGAAGCATTTATTGTATATTGCTAGAGATTGGAATTCACTTTCCGTGATTGTTGTAGCTTCAATCTCCCTTGGTAGTGAACAATTAATGCTTGATATCATTGGTGGCATTATAGAGTTTGGCCTCTAAACCAGATCGATTCGGGGTTTATGCCTTATTTATCCCATTGTTCTAGTTCGTGATCATCCAATATCAATTAGTGTGAAAAGAGTTTGCTTGGATCACTAATTGATTTGGGTAGAGATAAATAGATAAGCGGACCTTCGATTTATCCACAATTAAGGAACAACACAATTTACATAAGCGGACCTTGTAGATTGTGGGATAAGGGTTTAAATTGCATTGAATTGGGGCATCAACAATAATCCATAGGTAGTCGGATTCAAGGGGATACTAGATCGAGGGTAGACCTTTCTAATATATTCAAAAACCCAAAAATATTTACTTGTGTTCTTTCTTTGACACTTTGATTAATCTAAAAAACCAAAAACATCTATTGCTTTCTAGATTAGTAATTTGTACTTGGTAGACTTTAGTTGTTAGATTCAATCAACTCCCCCCCCCCCCCCCCATTTACTCACTTATGTTTATTGCTTTTATCCCGACCTAAATCACTAATTGCTTGAAGTATTTGAATTAACACTACCCATCGTTCTCTGTGGGATCGACTCAGACTTACCACTTTACCTAGTAAAGTCGGGATAGTTCGGAACTAATTTTAAAATATTTTTTTCTAATTTAGGTGGGGCGAACGTTTCGACGACGCGTTCGTAATTCCTCACACCAAATTTTGGCGCCGTTTCCGGGGAACGGTGTGTGTAGTGTTATTTTCTTTTCAAGCACCATCTCTAGCATATTAATTATTTATTGTATTGCTTAACCAGTTATTGACACTCACTAGTTTGTGTGATTTTGGTTGTGTAGTGCATGTTCACCCGCTCCTAAGGAGACAAAGAGCTTTGGTTTGAACCGAATATCGTTGAGAAAGAAAGAATACTATGAAGACAAGCTCGATTTCTTGACGAGATCTGGAAGTCTTTTGAAAGCCTCGACATTGAGAGCGGAGAATCAAGTGAACCTGAAGCAATGGCAGCAGAACGAGCACCTGAGAAGACATTAAAAGAACTGGCCAACACAAGGGTCAACCAAGAACCCTTGTGTATTACTTTCCCCAAGATTGGAGCTGATACACAGTTCGAACTGAAGCAGGGGTAGTGAACTTACTACCCTCCTTAGGAAGAATACTGCTCATAGAGACGAATCTAGTGGGGAAGACAAACGATTACCTACTGAAATGTAAGAGACGATCGACGAACTTGGGTTGTTGAGTGCTCCCTACTTGCGGTGCCGTTCAAACACGAGAATGAGAAATGATGTATTTGGAATAAAAAAGGTAGCAGTTTGGGCCATATGTGTAGTTGCCCTAGTTTGATGGGGCACATTTGATCTTGGGGGTAGTGGGACCAATAATCTGGAGAATAGTCCCAAACAGGGTCTCTTTTTCCGGGTATCCGTGATTAACAATGTAGTGCGAACCTAAAAATTGAACTCTAGATAACGTGGGACTATTGGTCATAATTCCTTAGAACCCATCGATGTAAACGAACACTAAGAGGAATATTATAAAATAATTATTCGATTCAATGAATTATTTTCATAGGTTAGATGAAACCATGACCATAGGGTTGACCATTACCAATTGGAACTATCTTAAATAAATATTGCTCTTGTTTTATTGATAGTTTAATCTTTTTGTTTCTTTTATTTGACTTAGCAATTAATTAGAATAAAGAATTAATTGACAATCATCTAGATAAAAATAGGTTATTAAATGTCAATGTATTTGCTACAAATGTGGATACGATAATTTTGTCCACCACTACTTTATACTACGCTATACACTTAAGATCTATTATTAAAAATATTAGGCAAACATATTGCGACTTGCTGAGTTTATGGGCAACAACCCAATCACAACGTACATATATATATATAGAACTTGCACTGTAACTCAGCCATGACGCACAACATGCGTTCCAACACAAGTTGTTCCCCTCTTTCCAGATATATACCTAAGCAAAAGCCTAAAACATGCATGCCCCTTAAATTCCTTTAACTATTCTATAAAATTTCATTGAAAAATTCTGATCTACCAGCCGTCCTATGGACACGACCTTCAAAATTAAATTTTTGCTATCACTGTTGTGTAATAGACATCCAGTAAAGTTGTGCTGACCATTTCAAAGACCGTTATCACACATCATACATTCGTAGAAGATATCAGTGACCCCTTCTTCAAGAGACATATTTCAATATGTTGACAATTTCGAATTACTATTCGTATGAAGTACATGTAGTCTTTTAAGAGGCTTAAGCGATTACTTGTTAAAATTATCTTTATTAATACGAGTAGTCTAACGGCATGGAGGAGCTTTCGAAACCCTTGGATATTAGGTTTAAGTCCCACAATACTAATATGTACACCTAATTATATTTTCTATACAATTATGGTACCTTATTTAATTTTTCATTCAAAATCAAATCAACAATCCTATAGCCAGATATAGGGTTTATTACGCAAATGACTTATAAGATTCCCAAATTATGTGGAACACATACCAAATGCTTCAAAATGTACAATAAATAAATTAATATAATTATATAATCAGATATAGACTTGAGATTATCCAATATTGAAGTGTAATTTCTAAAAATATGCAACGGCAAAGCTTATTTAAACTGCAGTGTGTAGTTCTGCTACTCTCTCTATACTTGGGTCGTCGACTAAACAAAGACTCTAGGGGTTCTGACTTCTGACAGGCAGTCTTCAATAGATCCTTTTTTTTTTTTTTTCTTTTTTTCTTTTTTTTTTTTTCTTTTTTTCTTTTTTTTTTTTTCCTTCGTTCTTTGAATTCTCTCTCTCTAGATTTGTTTACCTGAATTCGTGATCTTGTGTTTGTATCTTCGAACTGAGTTCTTCTGTGCTCTTCATTAAACATGATCTTTGAGGTTTTGTTGGCTGGTTTTCTTTCGATTTTGTCTTGGCGGCTAAGCTGGGATTTTAGGGGTCCGCTTGTTCTCGGATGTTTTGAATTATTCAATTAGATTAGAGTTTTGGTTAGTCTTTTATATGCATTTTTTAATTATTGCCTGTGTCTGATTACTTCCTTTCGAAGTTGCTTTTATGCATAAAATGGGATTAGGTTGTAGTTGAATTTGTTGTTGATCAGTTTTATTGCTTAAACGTCGTAAATTAGATATAATTGTTTATGATTTAGCTGATGATTTTGTCTGGTTGTATTTGAGTCTGTGTGTGTGACAGTTAATGGTTTAGTTTGCATTTATCTCATCATGTTATTTAATTTGTTTGTCACAAAATTGAATACCAATTTATTGTTTTTTTCTCCCTTTCTGTCTGCAACTGACTGTCTTGATTTACTTGTGTGCATATATGCATTTAATCTGCTTTTTATTGCTTCCCTATCAATAAACTGATGATTTGGTTTGATTTGGTTTCTTTTAGGAAGTGAAACGTAGTGACGATAGAGGGTACGGAAGATATGGCTAATGCAGCAGCTGTTGTAGAGAGGGCTACCAGTGATGTGCTGACTGGTCCAGATTGGGCAATCAACATAGAGCTGTGTGATATAATAAACATGGAGCCTAGGAAATATTTCTTTACTTAACTGGATGCTTGATTCGTTTCATGTTATATTACTTTAACTTGACCAAATATAATTTGCATGATAAGTTGGATGATAGAGAACTCTCCATTTTGAAATTGAAACATATTTGCTTAAATCCTGAGTTTAAAACTTTTAGCGGCCCTTGTTCGAGATTCTCCTGAATGTGTAGTATGGAAATTTATAATAATCAGTTAATGTAAAGGCTTATGTGCATGGATGATAATCGGTTAATTTTGACAAATGTGCAACATATAGTATGTGCAATGCAATTTTCATGCATTTGTGTCTGTGTGCGTATTAGTGTTACATTATCATGGATTCGATGAATTTTCACACAATCTAATATACCGAACTTCAAATAAGGCAAGCCAAGGATGCATTAAAAATAATCAAGAAAAGACTGGGGAATAAAAGCCCTAAAACACAGCTCCTTGCACTATTCGTAAGTATTCACTTTCACTCTTTCGAGTACTCTGGCTATGCTGAAATAAAATTTTATTCCTTGATAAGAATTATGACATCAATTTGTGTATCTGCTTTATAGTTAATTATTGCTGCAAGCAATCTTTGCCTTTGTGGACTATCTATTTTTGTTTTTATGTAAAGTCTAATCATAATTCAGGTGCTAGAGACTCTTAGCAAGAACTGTAGGGAGAAAGTATTTAAGCAGATTGTTGAGCGGGATATTTTACGTGAGATGGTCAAAATCGTAAAGAAGAAGGTGACATAGCCTTTCCGCCTACAAAGTATCTGACTTTTTTTATTTAGATTCAGTTTACTTATTTATATTTTTCTTATTATTCCATTTCAGCCCGACTTAAATGTGAGGGAGAAGATTCTAGTGTTGATTGATACGTGGCAAGAAGCTTTGGGTGGATCTACCGGAATATTTCCCCACTACTTTGCCGCTTATAATGAGTTGAAGGTGATTACAATCTCTCTCGTTTGTATTTCCATTTCCCCATAATCAGTATATTACTTATTACGGGTGAGATAGCTCAAATCCGTCGAATAAAAAACAAACAAATTCATGTTTGAAATTACTGTAGGAGTCATCATTAATATTTCATCCACTTTATGAGAATGAATGAGTAGTTTATTTCATTTCATATTTCTGTCAATATCAAATGTAGCAGTTAAACCCGATTTTTTATTAGAGATGGTAATTCCCAAACTTGATCCGACTAATTGACTTTATGGATTGTTTAAAGTGCTGGAACTAATTAGTCAGATATGTTATTTTTTTTTTAATTATTTATTCTAGAAATAACTTTTGTTTTTCCAAATTATGCAGTCTGCAGGTGTGGAATTTCCACCTCGAGAGGAAACCAGTGCGCCAATGTTCACTCCACCACAACGCATCCTCTTTCTAACTCTACTTTTCCGTACGAGGAAGCTGATAGTCTAGCCTCTTTAGAGACTGATGCCTATGAACTCAGGTACACATTACGTTTTCTGTTCGTGAGCTGCATTCGAGAAATAGAAGGGTCTCGTATTGTGGAATCTTTACAGACTGTAATAAATATGACCTCTAATTCCATATATTCCCTGGTTGGATATTTTTAGTCACAGTGTTGTAGTTTATTCTCAATTACTTGTACTTTTTGAAGGTGTATTGCCAAATATTTATCTGTTCATTCAGTCAGTTTCTTTCAAACTGAATTTTCTACTCTGTTGACACAATCACACATATTCTTAATGCAGCTTGTCAGAGATTCAAACTGTGGAAGGGCTTGCTGATGTTCTAATGGAAATGCTGGCAGCTCTTGATCCAAATAATCCTCAGGTTGAACTACTTTGCCCGTTTGTTAAAATTAATTCTTTTGCAAGATTTTTTTTTTTTATTGCTCTTCTAGGAGGATGGTACAACAGTATATCCATTTGATACCCAAATTTTATCATATACTTAGTTAATGCATAATGCTGGTTGCCAATTATGAGAATATTCCTTTCAACTCTCTGGCATGGTAGAGACTAGTGCACTCAATGAAAATATAAATCGAACTATATGGATGAAACTTACTTTGTAGCCAGTTAAAAGCTGGATTGATGATTGATTCGTCTGCTGAATTGGTAGCCGATCCTCGTTCTGACTGATTGGTTCACTCCTGAAAACCTATTTACTAAAAGTACCCACCTAGCTTCGACTAGGCCCTGTGTAGGCACTAGATTGTCCTCATTCGTCTACTTTTTTCTATGATTCTCCCTGTAATCCCACCTAAAGCCCACTAAACCCCATCTAAGCCCCGATCAAGCGCTAGACCACAGTCAATTGCCCGACTAGTGTTTAACGTCTTTTAGAACATGGATATATTGTACTCATATATCTAGTACTTGTAAACATGTACTATATGTTTTCCATATTACATATACAAATTATATTTTCAGTGGTTATGCTGTAACCTATTGTTTGTAAAATTCATGGAAAAGGTGATGCTGCATATTTTTTCCACTACAAGAAATCTGTGCTTTTGCGACGATAAATTTCGTCATATAAAAGTCATATTTCGTCACTATAAGGGTTAAGGTGACGAAATTTTAGCGTTGCAACGATCGTCATTGTATGTCCGTGGTATTAGGTATATGTGACAATATTTGAATTCGTCACAAAAATATGCCTTTTTATGACGTTATAGCTCATCGTCACCATATTTGATGATATATAGTGACGCATAATTCGTCACCTATTTCATCCTAAATTTGTCATCTAATATTGTGTTTCGTCATTGAAAGTGAACATGTAACATGATGATTGCATTGTTTGTCATTAAAATATCAAATTTTGGTGACGAAAATCATTGAAATACTTAAATCATCAAACTTTGGTAACGCTTTTATCGTCACAACTGTATTTATTATTTTGTCATGTTTATAATAATTCGTCACAGTAGAGGTAGTTTGTAGTCACAAAATTCCTTTCGTCATTTTATAAATATATTTAGTGACAATTAAGTTCGCCAGGAACAGTTAACATCTGGTGACAAACTTTTACCGTCATTAATATGTACAATTTGTGACGAGGTGTGATGTCACGATAAACTTACATTAAGTAACGAACATTATTTTTGTCACTAAAGCATTGGATAAGACGACGTTATATTGTGTCATTGTAAAGTGACATTTTTATGCCATATATTCGATATTTAACCGTCACCAATGAAATAAATACGGTGACAATATATGTTGTCATTATTACATGATTTATGATGACAAGCTACATTTCGTGTCTATATAAATATCTACAATGACGCACTAGTTGTCACGTTTAGTTTATGTTTATTGACGATTTTTTCAAACCGTCTTATAAAGATTCATTTATGACGTAAATTAGATTTATATTTAGCAATTCAGTTTATTATAAAATATAATTCTTGCGACAAATATCGAATCTCACTAAATGGTTCTTATGGTGAAATAGTTTCATAGTTAACATTCATTGACATAATATTGTATTATTTTATAAAATTTTAAATGCATTAAATTAAACAATGCTAAAAGGGAAAAAATTTAAATTAGGAAGCAACAATACTGAGTAGAATGACATTATTTAATAAGCTAAAGAAATTAAATATCTAACATAAAATCCGAAATAAACATAAACATAATAAAACAAACATGATTGTCTAAAAGGAAAAAAAAAACTAAAACTTGAGACATCACTTATTACAAACTCTAAATTGATAAAGATCATAACAGCTTCGTCCTTCAGTTTCCTCACCAATGCATCAAATCTAAAAAGACAAAAAAAATTGTTAAAAAACAATATATAAAATTGATTGTTCAAAAGTATTAGTATTTGGGAAAATATTCATTATTTCAATGGTAGAGTAAGCTAACCTTTTACGAGGTTTAGAGCTTTGCTCCAATACTTTCCAAATAAGCCCTAAGTTTGTCCACAGTTTCACTTTGCTGAGCCATTTTGTCTTTCAAACTGATCATTTCATTCTGGAATTCATTCACTTGTGTCTTGAGCTCATCGACTTGTAATTCTGAAAATGTCCTCACTTTTCTACAACCTAGTGTACCCGGTACACTTGGTTGTTTAAGTAAAGGGAATGAGTAGGCCTTTATTATGGGAGATAAGCCTTCCATAATTACCCACTTCCAATAATTGGGTTAGCCCACTTGGGCGACTTTGGACTGAGCCCAATGGCCCGGGTCAAAATCTGTTCTGAATATCAGAACTTCTATATGTAAAATCAAGGGAAGAAATGTGCATTGAAGATTGAATTTCAGAGGATTATCAAAACTATAGGTTTGGGTATACGACTATTGAAGAACAGAAGGATTATTTCTTTCGGATAAGTTGAATTTACAAGAACTATAAAAACATTCATAATGTCAAACATGTATCAACACGCTTCAAGTTTGGAATTAATTCCCAAAATACCCCACATAAACTAAGGCTTATTATTATTACACCTTTTTTAGAAATAGTCAGGAATTTCAAAACTCATACATAGTACTAACAAAACATTTCATGAGAGAATCTATCAAATTTCCAACATTATGTTAGGTATTGGGAAAATGCTCAAATAAACATAATCTAATAAAGGAGTTACCTATGAACAGAGGTATCTTAGATATTGACTTAAGATACAAACATGTAGTACATTTATTTATGCTATACTCAGAAATGGTCATGGCTGAGAAAGTATAATTATCTTTTTTAACTGAATAGTGTTCCAACAATGTCCAACAAAACTACGGGTCTGATTAAGCAACTGTTGAACATTAGTACAATTTCACCTATATGTCAAAAAAACATTTCATAACTTCAGATATATGCCCTTGGTAATCTAGCATCATCACACTTAAACTTTGGAATTAATCCAAAAAAATGTTCAATGATAAACATTTTTCACATATGAGTAACCTATAGAGCAAACGTATACTCAAAGTAGTATCTTGATGGATTGTCATTCAATGTTTCAACTCCCTTAGTCATGTAGTTAACATTGAATCTTTCTATGCTTTATATCATTGTTTTATTGTGTGTTCTAAAAAAATGTTATACATAAGTGATAAGGTTAGTGTTGATACAAATAAGGCAGTAGCATGTCTTAGGTAAATAATATCCAGAAAAATTATACACAATTTTGAACATGAAGATGATTATCTTATAAGCAAACTGATAATCAACCAAAAAATCAACACACAGTTCAATATTTTGAACATACACTTAGTAAAATGGGTTTGAACATAATTGTTCTCAAATATCAATTTTAGGGATCTATCAACTATCAGTTTAGTTACAACTTTGAACCTGCGGAGAGTATCTCACAAACAGACTGACAATGAAGCAAAAAGATCAACACGCATTTCAGTATTTGAACATAAAACCCAGTAAAGAAAAATTGATTCAAATTTATTCTCAAACATCAATATTAGGGATATATCAACATTTACTTAGAATTATAGATATTTTACCATTTTGTTCAAATTTGGCTCATACGTTTTATGATCTCAAAAGACTAGGGTTTTTATCAAACTAAAAAGTTAGTTTTAAACACAATATTGAATATACAGATGATTATCGTACAAACAAACTTATCGCTAAACAAAAAAAAAATAAAAAAATCAACATGCAGTTCAGTATTTTGAACATAAAACTCACAAAAATACATTTTAGGACAACTGTTCTGAAACATCGAGTTTAGGGATCTATTAACAGTCATTACTTAAAAACTACAAAAATATTACCTTTTTGTTCGAATTATGTTGGCAGTTTATGATCTCAGAAAACTAGGTTTTGTCAAACTAAAAAACCCAATATGTTTTCATCACATATCTCGCCTCTAACTTCCTGTTTCAACCTTAACCCATCAATTCACGCACCACAACTAAAAGAAAATAGAAACTCTAATATAATGTGTGATGTGTGAATGTATGTTCATAGATCTAGAAAGGGAAGCGTAGAAAACATCATCATAGTTAATGAAATTGTGATTCGTATTCGTAAATAGGTGATTCAAACATAGGTATTTAGGAAGGTTAGAGAGACGATGAGAGTGAATCTCATCTTTGACCTTTTGAGAGCGAGCAAACGAACAGTCTAGAGAAAGATAGGCAAATGAACAAGTTAGATAAACACGAACTTGTGTTCGAAAATGGTGTTCAAACACAAAGAAGATTATGAAAAAAAATACAAATAAATTAAATAAACAGAAGATACTTATCTATTTCTTAATCGGCGAATATGGAGCCGGATCTCTCAAGATCTGTTCCAGATCTGTTTAGAACTGATCCAAAAATCCTTCATTATCTTTGCACAATCTTGCATGTGGCGGAGTGAGGAAGACGGCGAGTGTGTGGGTGTGGGTGTGGGTGTGGGTTAACAAGATATGGTGGGGGTGTTGGTAGGTTCAGGGTTGAAATGAGGCCTGATCCTCATATATTTGGGCCCGGGTTTATAGGTCCAATGGGTAGGGGGATGGGTTTCATATGGGTTGGGCTTAAAAGGTGAGCTGGTTGAGGGCTGGTATTTGGGCTGGATATTAATTTTCTCTTAATGTGTTTTTATTTTTAATTTATTTAAATTTTATTGTTAACATTTTTAAAAATAACTCAATTAAATACATGTCAAAATTTTTAGAACAAATTAAAAATTTAAGTAACATATATTGTATGAACATTAATGATACGAAACATTAATGGAATATTTTAAAATATGAATCATTGATTGAATAATGATAATATTTTTGAAATATTAATAAAATAGCATTAATTTTAAAACAAAACAATTAATTCGATTCTATAAAAAAAAATTTAAGTTTAATTGGACTCATAATATCTGATATCTTGCACATGACCCGACGGAGTAAAGTTTTTGTTAGTTGTAAGTTAGTTCTTAAAACTTAGTATGTTTTAAAGCTTTTGTTATAGTTATATTAGTCATTGACAGTCTTTCTTCACAATATATATATATATATATATATATATATATATATATATATATATATATATATATTGATTTCCATATTATTTAGTGAAATAAATTTAATTTCGATCCTAAATTTGACCGACCCATATCGATCTAATCTTGATTGACATCTTGAGTCATTATTCAACTCATGTATGCTAGTTCGATTTAATTGACCAAAACAAGCTAACTTGACCAACCCATGACAAAATAACGTTGAATAAAGTTACAAATCACTAGTTGACACGTCTACTCTAGATGGGTCAGACTGATCAAACAGGAGTCACTTTGACTAACCCGTTTCAGCATAAACATTTATTTGCTTAGCTTTTTAATATGTACATAATTAAATTATTTTCATGGTTTTGAGATATAAGTATTTAAATTATTAATTGTTTTAAAAATATAATGCGATTCTTAAATGTATAATATTGATTGTTTCCAATAGCTTATTTCATGTTTTGTTTAAAAAAAATATGGCATAATACAAATAACTTATTTCACTTTTTGTGAAATTGGTTTAAAATTCATATTGCTTGCATAAAATAAAAAAAAAAATCCTAATATTTACTTATTTTTAGTGTATAACATATAGTAAAATATATCCACACATATATAATGAGTTAAATATATTTTATAATAACTGGTAGCCATATTAGAACTTAATAACACTTTATTTTTTAAGGTCACGTAATTAAATAAAAAAAAAAAAAACTACAAATAATAAAAAAGATGCAAGTAAAAACACATAAATATTACTAAAAATGTGAATTCATCTTAAAAGAACAATAAACTCAAACAAACAAATACCATCAATACGTTAAGATGTTAAATACAAATCCATGCACTTGAACATTGACAATTGAACAATAAAGTAATTGATTCCAAAATCAAACAAACATCCCGTACTATTTTGCGACCAACTTATCTCCTCGTTTTTCGCCAACAATATCTGCAATTTAAACGAACAATATAAAACTTATGTGAATTAGTATATCATTAATACATTTTCGATTCATGACAGTAAATGAAGAGAACAAATGTTATTGGAATAAAGCTTAAAATAATAAAAAAGCATCAAATACAAGAAAAAAAATAATAATAATAATAATAAATAAAAAAAATTAAAAAAATTAAAAAAAAAACTTTATATTATACATTAGCGGGTAGAAATTTCAGCATTATCAGGAATTGTTATCACTAAGTTTCTAAATTATCATCGTCGGAACTACTTCCTCTTTCAGATTCTTCTTGACTACTATAATATTCGTGTAACGTGTCATCAAAATCATCTTCATCTTGAAATTCAAACATTATATCATTATCGACGACTTCATGATCTCTTGAAACTTCTGACTCACATATATCCTGAGGTTCTTCATCCTCCCTACTTAATGTTTGAATTTCCTCGACTCGTACTTCAATCAAGTCATCCACTTCGTTCTCCTGATAAACTCCATCTTCCTAATACCTCATAAAATAAACTGATGGAACTTATAATACTTTCAATGTATATAATTGACGTATATATGAATACCATATTTAAATTTTATACATTTATAAGAAGAAAAATATGACTTTTGAATTTTTGCAAATTGAATAGTTGCAGCAGTAAATTATATGCGACGATGAGAAAAAATTTATAACTCAAAAAGTAGTCATCTTTCAAATTATACAATAATATAGAAGACATGTACATGGAATACATATCAAAAAATTGGAATTTTTGAAGTACTTTAAATACATATTTCGAATTTTATAAAACAGAATATAGAAGTTTTCAGATTCTGTACAGCCATGAGAAAATATTTATAACTAAATAATTACTTGATGGAAAATTCTGAAATTTATACAGGATACAAAAGACATACTGTAGAACATATCCAAAAATCATAATATTTGAAGACATATAAGTATATATTACGAATTTTCTAGACGGAAAAACAGAATATTTAAAATCTGAATTAACAGAGATAGAAAATTAATATAAAATAAATTACGACTCATATGGAATTGGAATTTTTACAGTAACTTGATAACTGTTGGTAGAATAACATACTAAAAATTCATCAAAAACTAATAAGTATAGATATGATTTTCGAATTTTATAAACAAGATTCCTGAAAATAGAGTGAAGGAGGAAAACGAGGTTCGGACGATGATGTCGGCTTCACGAAGGCCCCTAATGTGTTTTGGACGAAAATTTTATGATAAGATTATTTGAATTGTGATTTTAATTTATGACATGAATCCTTTATTTATAGATTATATATATCTAGGGTATAGGACTCCTAATTAGGCTAAGAAATTGTTATCTTGTTCCCTAAGTAAAAATAATGGTTGGTAGAGTGCTTACTTGATCTTTAAGAGGTCTGGGTTCGAACCCCAACTTAGATGTTTTATATTACTTTTTTAACTTTAACTTCATATGTTAAATATATTGAGCATGAATAATTATCAAATGAGTAACAACTAAGTTGGTAGAGTGTATACCTAATGTTCAAGAGGTCTTGGGTTTGAACCCAACTAATGTTTTATTTTACTTTTTTTATTTTAACTACATATGTTAAATATAATGAGTATGAATTAATTAATAATACGAGCTTTAGACTAATTGGTAAAACATTTAGGCTTTTTATTAAAGGTCAAGGGTTCAATTCTTGACAATGTCTTTTTTCCTTTTTCTAGTTCACACTTCTAATATACAAATTAATGAACATTATCAACAAATTTAAATATCTTAGACGAAAAATTATCTACATGTTTTAGTTACTATAATGCAACAACAAAAAAAATTATAAAAAGTAAAAAATATTTTAGTTATGATATTCGTATTTTGTCATCAAATATATAACACAAACATATTAAATTGTGAACGAAATATCTTGTAATGTCACCAAATATAACATTTTTGACAAAATACTTTTTGTTATCCTTCCGAAAAATAATAAGGGTGACGAGTTGGTACTCGTCGTCAGTGAATATGAATATTCATGACGGAGTAATTTTGTCCCTTAATATTTTTAAACATTTGTGACAAGTTTTTAATGTTATCACAAATTCAAAAATGACAAACTAATTGCCTTTCGCCACCAAATTCAATTAAATATGACGACATCATTTCGTCACACTTGCGCACGAGTATTAACAATGAAATATTTTATCGTCACTAATAAAAATTGATTGTGACGATGAACATCGTCATAAATTAATAATATTTTTTGTCTTTAAAACCAGTTGTGACCAATTTATTTATATCGTCACGAAATATAAGAATAGGTGACAAATAAGAATCAGTCATTAATTGTTTTAAACAATTAATGACGATATATGATATTGTAACGACATCATAAAATAGGTGACACTATAGACCGTCACTAGTTAGTTTGTACTTGTCGTGAAAAGGTTACCCTCCAAAATTTTGGTACGAAAATCTATCTCTAAGAATGATTGTGACACATTTCCAATGTTCGTCATGATATGTGCTAATTAGTGACGATTTGTTTTTAAAATAATGACAAATATAAAAGTTGTCACAATAACGAATATTATTACGACGAAAATTACATTCGTCGCTATTATGCAACAAAAGGTAACAAAACTTTGTGCGTCAAGAAGAAAATCGTCACAAAATAACATATTTCTTGTAGTGTTCTTATTTATTTTATTATTGTTTGGTGACTTTTCAATCAATGGCTTTCTTAGATATCAAACTTCTTCACCTTGCGGTTGTGAATTATTTTATTTCGGTAAATATTTGATTCGTGATTTTGTTAACTCAAATGAATTATATCTCAATTTGTTGAAACGGTTGACCGACCAACTAAACCAATTTCTTTCTTGTCTGACCACAGGGAGTGAAGGATGAGGTTATTGTTGACTTGGTTGACCAGTGCCGTTCATACCAAAAGCGTGTCACAATTTTTGTGAATAATACTACGTAAGATTATAATTCCTTTTGTGTGTGTGTGTTTCTTGGTTTTGGGGGGAGAGGGGGGAGGGGGGTTAGTTCTTACAATAATTCGCCTTTATTTCCAATTTTGCAAAGATGAGGACCTTCTATGTAAGGGATTGACATTGAATGATAATTTACAGAGAGTTCTTAAAAGGCACGACGATATTGCCTCTGGAGTGCCTGCAGTTGCAGTGGTGAATGAAGAAACTCGAGTTGCTTCTCTTATAAATGTGAATCACGAGGATGAAGAGTCTGATGATGATTCTTCTCGTTTGGCACGCAGGTAAATGGGATTATTATTATTATAATTGTTGTTGTTGTTGTTGTGGAGGTGGTGGTGGTCGTCGTTGTTATCATCATTGTCATCTAGATTATGCAGAATCTATTGAAAGTCTTCGAATCATTTACTGGCCTTTTCCCCTCTAAAATATGTATTCAAAAATATTATCATGATTTACGACATAATTGAAGGGGTAGACTTCTGTTTTCACTTTAGAACATCTTTCATAAGATATTGCAAGCTGAGTTTACTCTTTGTTGCAAAAATCCTTGATTAGTTCCGACTAGTCCTTGCTTAGGTGCTAGGCTATTATTGGCTGCCTATTTTTTCTTTGATTCCATATCGCCTATATCCAGCTTAGTCTCACCTAGGCGACTGGGCTCTAGGTCCTAGCCTGCTGCCCAACTGCGTCTAACGACTTTTACAACATTGAGTTCACTATATGTTGACCTTGTGTTGACAGTGAAATTTAAAAGAAAAAGAAAAAAAATAACCTACTTTTCTATTGAAAGTTGTATATATTAGGACCTCTTATTGCTCTACTATTTTTCAGCATTCTAGCATTTCTGTTGCAGTACTTGATTTATGTTGAGCTACTTGTGAAAATTGATATAATTGCAGATCATCAAGGGATACATCACAAGGACTCGTACGCATGCAAGCCCACAGTTGCAAAAACCGGGCCTTCACAGATCAGCCCTAGTCTTCCTCCATCTTCATGAAAACCAACGAGCACCTACGATTCTCTCATAAGCAATGTCTATGGGGCCCCGATCACATCGGGATCGAGTAGTACTGCTGTTCCAACTCGATCAAGTCCGACTCACTCTTCCTCTTCCAATGATGATCTCGTCAACCCTACAACATCTATGTTCGCCCCGAAATCGTACGATGAAGCCGATCCAACGGCCAAGAATCATCTGCCTCAAGCTAACTTGAATGTTCCACCTGCAAGCATTATTCCTCCTCCGCCTTCTAAGCATAACCAGAGGCAATAATTTTTCGAGCAACAACAGGGACAAGGCAGTTCTTCTTATGATAGTATAATCACGCGATTCCGTGATCTCTCAGTCGAATCATCGGACCCCACCAAACAAGAAAAGCCCGAAGATGCGCTTTTTAAGGACCTCGTTGATTTCGCAAAGGCCAAGTCTCGTCACCCTAAACGAGCAGGCTGTCTTGAAAGGGAGCAGCATAGATAGCTCCTTGTACACTCCTTTATCCATTTATAAGACTCTTGAAAAAAACTACGTATGGTTTGTGAATTATATTGCTTGAAATAACTACATATGGATTTGTGATTCTTATTGCAGACTAAGAAACCTCAGGGTTTTGAATGAGTTTCATTCAACCTTAAAAATGTTACTATATATATTTTTTTTTCTGATGGGGTTTTGAACTTTGAACCAAATAATAACAAACTTATCAAATTTGTTTGAGTAGAACAAATGACAACATTGAACATTTTTTTACGAAGTTGGATAGCTCAAGTGACAGAGCATCTACTACCTAAACCTCTGGTCTTGGGTTCGAGTCACCGTGGGGGGAGGGGAGGATTTTTTCTTTGTTCTTAGATTAGGAGAAATTCTTTTTAAAAAATTTGTTTGAGTAGTCTTAGTTTATGGTGAATTTTATATCAGATGTCTGAAATTTAACCACTTCGTCTTATCAAAGTTGTTTAAATTTGATGAAGAGAGGTCAGATACATATTTAGAGGTGGCAATGGCCCAAGTTGGGCCAACTTCAAATGTTGGTCTAGGCTGGGGCAAAAATTCTTTGGTCCAAAAACTACTAAAGTTTGACCCATCCTTGTAAAATATATTGCATTGTTTGGGATGACCTATGACCCCTCGAGCTCTTAACCTATTGGGTAGGACTTGATGAGTCCGATGATACTACAGATTAAGATTTTTATGGTTTAGTTCGTCTAAAATATTCGACGTACTGAGTCGGATCGATTATACTACATCTACATACAATTTGACACCACATCTACATACAATTTGACATGATTACGGTTCTAGAACCACTTGTTTTGTTACACATGGGGTGGAATCGAAACTAAACCATTACATTCACGATTACAATGGGTTCGATGCCTTTTTTTCTCTTTTTTCTTTTAAGAAAAAGAATATAATCTGAACAGCGCTGTAATTGAATAACAATCCTTTGAACTTATACAATTTATTTTCTATTTATAGGTTACAAAAAAGTTGAACTAAAGTGAGTCGAATCATAGAGTGCACGGTTAT
Organism: Ajuga chamaepitys; assembly: GCA_958295605.1. Lineage (NCBI taxonomy): Eukaryota > Viridiplantae > Streptophyta > Magnoliopsida > Lamiales > Lamiaceae > Ajuga > Ajuga chamaepitys. The sequence goes on from OY282499.1 coordinate 9,357,348, forward strand.
AGTTGGGAATCGGGATTGGGTCAATTAGAGGTTAACTTAGTGTTAAAAATTGTCTATTCCTGTTTTGAACTAAAACCACACCCATGTTTAAATATAAATACCATGAAAAATTCCAGCTCTTTGTTCCATATTTTCATTTTATTTTTGTATATATATACATATGAAAGATGTCATGCTGTTTTTCTTTGAAGGTTGTACAATATTTTTTTCCGGTTTTTTTAGTTTAAACGCTTGCTTTTCTATTTAAATGAAAAAGATAAAATTATTTCATTGCCTACTGGTGGGGCCAATGCTCACAGCTACTGTTTCAGGTCGGAAGAGCCAAAACGGTCGAAATTACCGATTTGGCCCGGATGTTTGGAAAAAAATATTGCACCACCTTATTTCATAATAATAATGCCATAATTGTTTCTATTAAATGAATAAGATTAATATAAAATATGAGAAAGTAAGTAACCTGAACTATTACTATTACACAAGTACAACGAAACTATATACTAATAGTAATAAAAAAATTAAGAGGAAAACTATATTCTATTTACATGAATTAAATGAAATGTAAATGAAAATGAAATTTATGGGAAGGGATATACATGATGATGATGAATCTTCTTCTTCACCTCTAAGGCTCTGTTTGGCTGCAACTTTTTGAAGCACCCCTTAAGAGTTCCAACAATCCGTTCAAACATCATAGTCTTGACCAGCTTCCTCTTTACTGGAAAAACACTTCCTTTCTTCGGTATGAACACCGCCGCCGCTGCTCCGCCGTCTGCCGCCGCCACCATCACTGGTTCTTCTAGATCTTTCTAATTGTAGTGAGCACCGGGGATACTGATTACTGTATTCTGAGCTCATGGAAAGTGAGGGCTTAAATAATAGAATAAAAGAGCATCTTTATTTAGAAAAATAAATAAACATGAGTTTCTAGAAGGAAACCGTCTAGATCTGGTATACGTGTCAACACAGGAATGTGTATGTGGACTATATATGATGTAACGTCTCATTACATCATCTTCGATTCGGCTAATGAATTTCGATCTTTCGTCTACAGGCTGTTTGGTTCATCATATATAACACATCAGTCTCGTGGCTGGAGTCGTCAAAATTCCTGACTAACTTCGATTACATATCTATTCAGCTGTTGTTTTTATGATCTGTTTCGATTTTTTCTTTTTTATTAATCACATCTAAATTTTGCTGAGTCACACATGTATTTTCTGATTATGCGTTAGATTTTAGTTCGTCATCCCAAGTGTTAAAGCAACTTTTATAACATTAATTAATGTTTATAAGTCGTAGGATTGAGGTAATTAGATTACATATATTTTAGTTGATCTAATTATTGTATTTTTTTAAGTACATAAGGAATTATGTTTATATAGAGTTTTTAGCAACCACAAAAAGTAGTGGTAAAATTAATACTTCTTCCGTCTCATCATATCTTGTACGTTTTCTTTAAACGATTGTCCTACTTTATCTTGCACAATCTAAAAAAGGAAAGTTATAACATAATTTCCACCCTCAATCCATCTTTGAAAAATCAATAAACAACAACAAAAAAAAAAATTCTTAATATCCGTGCTGACCTTCTCTTGTGCAAGATAAGCCGAGACGAAAGGAGTAGTGAACAAATGCTTCTACGAGATGGTGGTAAAATAGTTGTCACTTGTAAAAATCAAAGAAGTTTTTTGGTACCATATATGTATAAGCGATTATGAATTTCTGATAATCTGTAGTTACGTACTAAATGCTTTTTCATTTGTTCGAGTGATTACATGCGTTTCCTAATAGTTTGTTATTTGCAATTTCATAGTTGTATATATATAGAGAGAGAGAGAGAGCTATTGTAACAAAACTGTGACCTTAAAATATATTTGACATTTTTATGTGATTAATTGTAGCTGTAACGAGAAACTTTTACCAACTATAATCATAATTGCAAGTAATCAGTCGTAAAGATTATTTCCTTCATCCCATAAACAATAATTTCTATTTTAAAATTAATGTCTCGTTTTATTAATTTTAGTAAAAATTAAATTTTTAATTTCATAGATTAAATAGGTTAAACAAAAAAAGTCGTGGAAGTATAAATCAATAACATTTTAGAAGTTATTGAAAAAATAAAAGAGTTGTACCCCTTTAAAATTAACTAAAAATAGGACAATGTATATTTTAGAAATATATGAATTTGTAGAGATAATGGAATCACTAGTTGTGAATTGTCACAGATTTTTAAGTCAAAAGTCTGAATTCATGTATGTGTGAAACCAATCTAAGTAAAGCGACAAGGAATTGACTGGATTTTATTTCTTTTAAGTCCATTTAAAAAGTCAATACATTGAGTTTGGATTGTTTTATTGTTCTTCGAGTAATGTTACCCGCGGTGTGAGGCTGGCAGGGTCCGGACATTAAGAAAAAAAATCTGAAACAAACTACTTTTTTTTCCGCGCCGGAAAGAGTGTGGTCAGGATAGTAGATGAGATCTTCTATTCTAATTTGTGTTTCATCTTGTATTTCAAAACAACCACTACACGCCACGTGTATATGATGACATCACTAACTAACACATGACGTGTAGGGATTGTTTTGAAATATAAGATGGAACACAAATTGAAATAGAGTATCCAATCCAAAAGGGGAGGGATATTAAGAAAAAAAAAGCAAAAAAAAAAGATCTTATTTTATCTTTGCCGGGATATAGGGATGGTAGTCTGGTGGGGCATTAAAGAAAAAAATTTGAAAGAGAAAAGTACAATCTTTAATTTTTCTACCGGTTGGGTTGGGGCTGGCTGCTTTTAAATTTTATTTTTATTTTATATTTTTTTTTTCTTTCTCATTTTTATGTATTATAAAATATTTTTAAAAAGATATAAAATAAAAATATAAAAGAAAGTAGAAATATTAATAGACGTGTTATTCACCTGATCATCTCATCTAAAATTTAACGAATAGGTTTAAATAGCAACTACAGAGTAAGTACCTATTAACAAAACTGATTTTGTCTACTTAGTTATAGTGTGTACTCTCTCCGTCTGTTTTATAGTTACTAACTCTGATCAAGTATGAAATTTCAACTTAACAAACATCATGTAAAAAGTAAAATATGCATGTTAAGCATATTCCAATTTATGCATTTAAATCAGAACTATAAAAATGCATCGGTTGGCATGAAAGAACGTGCTATAAAAGAAGTAAATACCCATGCTCTTGCCAAGTGTAGTATAGTCATATTGGTAGATTAGTGTCTATGCAATTAACCAACTCTATAAACTATAAATATATAGTATTGTACACCCAAGAATCGGGTGGCATTCAATTTGAAAACAATAATATTTGTATAATTGATTTGTATTGTAGGAATTTAGGAACTAATTGGTAACCTTATCAAAGCTGGAATAGGAAAGTCAAAGTGAATCCCCTAGAATCAAGGAGATTAAATCAATTAAAGATAAATCATAAACAACTGATAGGTATGATGATTGAAGACTCTCTTCAAGCTGTTATAAAGATAAAAAGCATCCTTGAAGATCTATGAGACTTGACGGACTGAAAGTTTGGAAAACAACAATCCTATCTATAGAGTTCAATCGGTGTTCAACCACTGTTGGAACACATATAAGCAAATAGAGTTTATTCCAGAGAATTGACTCTTAAGTTGTTCGGGAGAACTCTCTACTTGTGTAGTAGAAGGGATTCTCTACACTTTGAGTACTCAATAGTCCTAGGAGCATAGTATTCAGAGAGAGTGTGTTTATGCATTGTAATATTAATCTTTGTAGTCCATTATAATGTAAATCACATCCTATTAATAATTGTTCCAGAGGAAGGTGTCTTCCTCAAGTTTTCCAATCTTCAACAATTTTCAGATTACTTCAGGTTCATACTCAGTATGAACTAGATCGGTACAACTTTTGGTTAATTCATTTGATACAAGATATTAAAATTGCACACACGTATATATTCTGATATTTCAATTGGTATCAGAGCAGGTTCCAGTTTTTATAAACAGGTAGATTCAATGGAACAAAATGGCTTCCATTGATCACACAACTCTGCGACCTCCATTTCTGGATGGAACCAACTACTCCTACTGGAAATCATGATGATGGTATACTTAAGATCCAAGAAGTGCTGGCTCACAGTTGAAAGAGGATGAGAATGGCCTCAAATGGAGGACGATGAAAAGAAACTGGTTCCAAAACCTGTTGAGTCCTTTACCGAAAAGGACAAGCAAGAAGAAGAAGCAAACTACACAGCATTGTACGCACTTCTAGCATCTGTAGATCCCATGAGGCACAAGTTGATAGTGAAATGCAAATTTGATGGGTGTCAAACCGTCAAATTAAATTACCTACTAACAAATTACGAGTAAAGTGGTGAGTAGGGTCGAATCCACGGGGAACGAGGATTAGTTCCTTTTGAGCGAAAACAAGAAATAAACTGGGGGGTTTTGATTGAGTGGTTTATCTAACTATGCTAAATCCAAAGATTAACCAAAACATATAAATAGAATAATTAAAATATAAAGACGAATCAAGTACTACCTGACTCTGATTCAAGGGTATTGATATTCAATTGCATTATTGATCATAGGCTCACGAATATATTTTCTTGCAATTTAAATAGTTTAACCAAAGATTTATTAGGATAGCCATAATAAATCTTGTGTTTTCCTAAATTAATTGACCAATCCCAGCAACCGGTCAATACTTATTATTAATGAGTTGGGCACGATAGCGTTCCATACCACGTTAATGATAACATTACGATTTATGAAAACAGCTAAACCTAATTACTTATAGTTGAGATAGCTGCAACTATCAATAATTAGCTTGTAGATTCAATTAGGTTAAATTAATTGTGATAGCACGATTAATTCAACCTAGTGCTACTAGGGTTCAATCCTTCATGACAATTACGGATCATGAATTCATGAATAGCAGTAAGAAATTGAATAATTAATTAACTTGTCAGTTCAATCAATTAAACAATTCCTATATACATAAGCTTGAATATACAAATATTTGAATTAAACAAGAACGATTAAATCACATAGCCTCACAATAACATAATTGAAATAAACCCTTGAACCAGAAAATAACCTTAAGTAATGAAGATGGAATCCAAGGTCTTCAACAAAGCGTAGAGAACAAAAGATGAAAACTATGAGGAAAGGAGAAGGTGGCGTGAATTTTGAGGGAGAGGAGAGAGAGAGCGCGTATATGAATTCTTATACTGGACTGGCGCCTCCCTCCTTTTAATTCACGCTAGGAATTTCTTAATTCCTATTCCTACTCCTAATCAAATCTTAATCAAATCCAATCTTATCTCTAAAGGGAAATATCTAAATAATATCTAGATAATTACATAAAAGAAATAATAATCCTAATTACATAAAAGGATACACTCAAGTGGAGGGCATTGACTTTGAGGAAACTTTTGTCCCCGTGGCACGTCTAGAGTCTGTCAGAATGCTTTTGTCCATTACATGTGTAAAAAACTTTGTTTTATATCAAATTGATGTTAAAAGCGCACTTCTAAATGGTTTTTGAAAGAAGTGGCATTTGTTGAACAACCCAAAAGACCCTCACTACCCCAGATATGTATTCAAACTAAAAAATGCACTTTATGGACTCAAACAGGCTCCTAGAGCCTAGTATGAGAGACTCACAAAGTTTCTTCTTGATCAAAGATACAGACGGGGTGGCGCCGACAACACTCTGTTTATACTGCAAAAGAACAAGGACATTGTCATTGCACAAATTTACGTAGATGATATTGTTTTTGGGTCAACGTAAAAGTCAGAGTCAATGAGTTTGTTGAGGTCATGTCTAGGGAATTTGAGATGAGCATGGTAGGGGAACTGACTTACCTTTTTAGGCTTATAGGTCAAACAAAGCATGAACGACATATTCATTCACCAAACCAAGTATGCCAAAAACCTTGTCAAGAAGTTTGGACTTGAGAACTCAAAACATCCTGATATTCCCATGCAAATCAGCATCAAACTGTCTAAGGATAATGCAGGAAGCCCAGTTGATCCAAAACTGTACAGAAGCATGATTGGCAGCTTATTGTACTTAACTGCCAGTAGGCCTGACATATGTTTCAGTGTTGGTATGTGTGCTAGGTACCAAGCGAATGCTAAAGAATCCCACATGACTGCTGTGAAGAGAATAATAAAATACGTGGGAGGAACCTCAGAATATGGGATCCATTACTCCTGTGATACGAACTCAAACCTGTTAGGATACTGTGATGCCGATTGGGCAGGTGACATGGATGACCAAAAAAGCACTTCTGGAGGCTGCTTCTTTGTAGGTACAAATCTCGTATCCTGGATGAGCAAAAAGCAAAATAGCATTTCGCTGTTAACAGCTGAAGCTGAGTACATTGCAGCTAGTAGCTGTAGTGCACAACTTGCTTGGATGAAACACATGCTGCAAGATTATGAATTTGATTTAGATTCAGTAAATCTTTTCCGCGATAACACTAGTGTAATAAGTATGTCTAAGAATCCTATTCAGCATTCACGAACGAAGCATATCGACATACGGTACCACTTCATTCGCGAATTAGTTGAGGAAGGAACTGTAATTCTGGAGCATGTTCCTACGCAGGAACAACTGGCTGATATATTTACAAAATCTCTCGATGCTCACAAATTTCTAACTCTGAGAAAATCACTAGGACTTTGCATGTCTTCTTGAATATTTATCCCTCTTTCTCTTCATTAAAAAAAAAAAAAAAATTATCTTGCATTAGGCATTTTTCGTCATGCATTTTTCTTGTGATATCCGTTCATTATACCCACATTGGAAGGATAACTGCTCGAGACTTCGTTGAGACTTAATCTGTCTGATATTTCCTTCTTATCTATCATAAAGGGCTACCGCCGGAAAATGATATAGTGAGTAACCATTTCTGTTGTGAAATCAGGGTGTCATACACAGAAAATGATTGATCATGTGTAAGCTGCTGATAGACGTCAAGTTTTCCTTGATAAGTTTTTTAATGTTAATTGGTAGTCTTTTCTATTTTCTGTGCCTTCCATGGTCGTACTATTCCTCATATCACGAAGTAGTGGGGTAGTTTTCGGGCGAAAATTCCGTTAACTCAAAGTGAGAAGAGATATGAATATGCATCTTGAAGTAATGGGGTAGCCTTCGAGCAAAAATTCCGATAGCTCTAAGTGAAAAGAGATGCAGAGTTTGCTTCATAAAGTAGTGGGGTAGCTTTCCAGCGGAAATTCCGATAGCTCTCAGTGAAACGTGACGTACACTCTATTATGGAATTCACAAAGTAGTGGGGTAGACTTCAGATGAAAAAAATTCTGTTGTCTCTAAGTGAAACGTGAATTCCAGCACAACCTTGTTAAAAAAAAAAAATGGTGTTACAATGATGGGTTCTCATTAGGATCGTCCTCTCCTAGTTCCAAATGTGAATATCAGCATCTCCGGGTTTTCTTTCAGTAGTATTTTCCTTTTGTGGTGTACATGTACACGGATTTCATCTTTTCTTTTTCCTTTTCGTTTTTATAGGCACTTGCATTTTAACTTATTTTCTCAGAGCTAAGTTATCTTATTTTCAAATGAGATGCGTAAATAAGATTGACTTCATCTCTTCAGAATATTCACTTACCTACTTTAATGGGATCTCACTAGATATGGAGATCTCATTCATAAGGTGACAATATTCTGCATAATTAAGGGAATTTAATTTTAGATATTCAGCGTATTTCTCTTGAACTCATCATTCTTTACCGTGTCTTTGACACGTCGGTTTCTAACCTAGTGTTCCGCAAGTGTACGGATGTAGGTGTAGTACTATTGTCAAGGTCGATCCCACAAGGAATAGTTTTAGGTAGTTTGATACCTCAATAATCTAGGAATGTCCTAACTAGATACTAAGTTTCAAAGGTTGATTTTAACAAGAATTAAAGAAATTAACTAATAACTGGCAAACAAATAAAACTAACAATCAATGAAAAAAAGGTATCCTAGGGCTTCGATTTCAGGATATTAATTCAATGTTGAATATAATTAACCTATTAATTTACCAATTCTAGTGTTTATTAGGCGGCACGACAATAATCTAATCCTTCTCTCGAAGCGATTAAATCGTTGATTAATTAAGCTAATTACCCTCTCGAGTCAATTAAACCTAATAACTCCCAAACGATCCTAAGTCACGGCCTACACAGTCATAGACAACTGCGCTCTATGTTCTAAGTCTGATAACAATTCCCTCCTCTCGAAGCGGAATTGCTAAACTAAATTACTAAATCTAGGTGATCAATCTAAATTCAGTTTTAAGCACAAACATAGAGATAAAACACTTAAAGAATGGAATTAAATAGATTAAATCATAAATCAAAACATTGTTATAATAATCCCTACTTTCTAACCCTAGGACACGAATAGCTTAGCTACTCATGCCTAGTAATAATCCAATATAAAATTCTAATAAAAACATTGTAAAGAATTAAACTAGAAAAGAATAAATAAACCCGGATGACTCCGTCTCGATGATCTTCGTCTTCTTTGTCCTCCAAGATGATGTAATTTATGTTCTTGATCCTTGATCCTTTTCCTAGAGCTTGGGGTCCTTTTTATAGAGTTGGGGACGAATCTTGGAGAAGATAGGCTCAAAATCCTATTAAAACACAATTTCTCTTATCGGTGGACTTTTTGACACGGCCGTGTTGCTTAAATGACACGGCCGTGTTGCTTTGCAATTCTTCAATTTCTGCGCAACATTTGACACGGCCGTGTTGCTTGAGTGACACGGCTGTGTTCCATTCCAGAACCCACAATGCGTTGCAAGACACTTTTGACACGGCCGTGTTGCTTTGTGACGCGGCCGTGTCGGTTCTTGCCCGGTTTTGCTCCTGGACCGGTTCAGGCCGGTTCGGACCGTTTTGGACCGGTTCTTCGACGGTTTTCACTCCTTTGGGTCAGTTTTCACTCTTTTCCAACTTGTTTCCTCGTCCGGTAGCCTGAAAATGCTCAAAATACCTTAAAACAAGTCAAAACACGTCAAATGACCCAAATATTATTAATATAACTAAATGCCGGTCAAATATGCACGTAAATGATATAAAATATGATCCTAAATCGACCTAAATACATGCATAAATAACGTGTTATCAGTCTTCTCCTCTTCTAGGATTTTGTCCTTCCCATGTTCTCACTGTCTCTCCAGACTACAAACTGGATGATGATCTGGATATTGTAGCTACTGCCATCATTGATGGGAAGGTTACTAAATGGCCACTCTCCGGCTTATGCTCTGCTTCTCTCACACTTAGGCATGTCAACGGGACGGGTCAGGTCGGATTTTTTTATTTTCTGCCCCGCCCCGTGCCTCGCCACGGGGCAAAAATGAGCGACCCGTGATCTGTCCCGCACGTGGCGGGCCCCTGTCTTTTTTTTTTTTGGTTAAAATACTTGATTTTGTTTTGTTGAAGTCAATAGAGTTTTAATTTTTAGGTTTACATTAGCTTTGTTTTAATATTTTTAAATTTAATTATTGAAAAATGAAATTTAATTATTTAAATTTGCTTGATCCAGTCATAATTTAATATATTAGGATGACATATATATAACATATTATATATAAACTTTTATATTGCAAATACATATATATTTTATATTTTTGTGGGTATAGATATATATCTATATAATAATACATAATATATATTTAAAAAAAATTATACATACATAGAGGCGGGGCGGGGGACATGACCCGACCCCGTTCTCCATTGGGTCGGATTTTGCCCTGCCCCAAAAGTCTTGGATCGGAGCGGGTCGGGGCGGGATGGATCAATTTTGACATGCCTACTCACACTGGAGTGCAACATGCTCCCCAAGATTGGAATGCGGAACTAGACACCCACCGCCCACAAATCCAGTCTCAAACCTAGTCAGGCCGTCTTCATTTACCGTATTTTCTCAAATAAGCCCATCAACTTTGGCGAGCACTATTGTGGAGTTTACAGGTAAACCAGAATCTTGAAAAATGTTACCTTTCCCAAGCTTCATTTGGATTGTGCTACAACATCAGAATGTGAAGATAGAGTTGTGTTGAGGGGATCACTTGGGACCTCCCACATCCTTATTTACTATCTCAACTCGGACCACCAATGTCTATACTCCAACCGATGAGCTAGATGCCATTCCTGCTACTGCGGTTCCTTCGCAGTTGGAACAGTTTGTCCGACAGCAAATCACAGTGTTTGACCGACAGGCTAAGAATGCTCAAGCTCAAAAGGTCTACTACCAGAAAATCCTCAAATGTCTCGTTCGCCCCTTGCATTCTCGTTCGAAAAAGGGGGACAAATCCATGGGTGTTGAAGAAATCGAAGTGTAAGTTGAGGTTGAAGACGACGAGGCTGTGGATGATGAGGATGATTGATTGGGTTATTTTGGGATGTCTTGAACATAATATCATACATCTTTTATGGTTTCCGTCTGTTTTTTGTTCTAATTGGTTCTAACTGATTTTGTTCCTAATCTTGTCTTCGTGCAATTACTTTGACTGTTCCTCATTAATTATTCTTGTTCTTGAATGTTTCAATTATCTAACATTTGAATTACAGGAAGAAAGCTCGGGTTTTCGAACTTGAATGCCAAGGGGGAGATTGTAAACCTAAGAATCGGGTGGCATTCAATTTGAAAACAATAATCTTGGCATAATTGATTTGTGTTGCAGGAATTTAGGAACCAATTGGTGACCTTGCCAAAGCTGAAAAAGTTGGAATAGGAAAGTCAAAGTGAATCCCCTAGAATCAAGGAGATTAAATCAATTGAAGATAAATCATAAGCAACTGATGGGTATGATGATTGAAGACTCTCTTCAAGTTGTTATAAAGATAAGAAGCATCCATGAAGATCTATTAGACTTGACGGACTGAAAGTTTGGAAAACAACAATAATGTCTATAGAGTTCAATCGATGGTCAACTAGTGTAGGAATACAGATAAGCATATAGAGTTTATTCGGGAGAATTGACTCTTAAGTTGTTCGGGAGAACAGGTTGAGTTCGGGAGAACTCTCTGCTTGTGTAGTAGAAGGGATTCTCTATACTTTGAGTACTCAATAGTCCTAGGAACATAGTATTCATGGGGAGTGTGTTTATGCATTGTAATATTAATCTCTGTAGTCCATTATAATGTAAATCACATCCCAGTAATAATATGTTCCAGAGGAAGGTGTCTTCCTCAAGTTTTCCAATCTTCAACATTTTCAGAGTATCAGGTTCATACTCAATATGAACTGATCGGTACAACTCTTGGTTAATTCATTTGATACAAGATATTAAAATTGCACACGCACACATATTCTGATATTTCAAGTATTAATAAATCCTTCAAAAAAGCTAAACTATGGTTTTATGAACTTCTTTCACACGTACTCTCTCTCAATATAGGAAAAACAACGGCACACAAAAGAAAAATATTATTGTGTGAATTTTTTCATTCACACATACTTTCTCTCTCCCCAGCACCAATACCCCACAATATTATAAGTTTTTCTTACTCACACCCTTCTCCCAATTCTCCAGTTCCATCTCAGAGAATTACAAAAAAATGAATTCTTCAGTTCATCTAGAAGACTACAATAAAAGAATTTACAAAGAATCAAATACAAAGATTATAGTGCATTTTACCCTTACACTTGAAAGCAAAATTAATTGTCCTCTTAGCCCTGATCTTTAATCTTAAAACTAAAGTGAGATAAAAATATCTTTTTTGGCAGTAGAAGCAGCAAACTCCACCTTGACAAAATAAAAGAAGACAAATTATCTTCACCGAGAATCATCATTCTCAAATCAGAGAATGATCCTACTTCACAACATGAGTAGACTACTCATAATCAAAGACGGAGCGAACGCATGGGCAAGAGGGGCACTGCCCCCCCCCCCCCCCCCCCCCGGAATTTCAGAACACCATTTATATATAAAGTATATGCATTAGTTCAACGCAAATGTCCTCGTACCTCAATGGATGGGCATTTGGTGTTGAAGTGAAATGTCTCGGATTCAATCCCCCACAACAGTAAGTGGTAGTTTTTTCTTTGTTTATGTTTTACTTATTCAACAATTAAATAAAATTTTCAACTTGAGATATGCGTATTGGCAGCTATTTTATATTTTTGTATAATTTTTGAGTTATTATGCTTGTATATATTTATATAATATTTTGGGGCCTAATTTATAAATGGGCCCATTTCGAAAGACAACAGTTTTTTGCTCTATTAGAAGACAAAAGAGTTTTATTGGTCTATTTCCTAATTAATTGTATTTTTTGTATATTTTATTTCTTAAATTTTTATATTGTTATTAGTTGCCCCCCCCCCTCCCCACCCCGTCCGAGCGTAATTCCTGGCTCCGTCACTACTCATAATCACCTTTCTTCAAATTTTGACACAAGAACAACAAACTCCACCTTGACAAAAAATTAAGAACCATTGTCGTAACCTATAATTATTATTCTTAAATCAGGGGAAAATCTTACTCCACCACATGAGTAGACCACTTTGAACTGCCAATTTTAAAAGTGTCATAGATACATGCCGAACTCACTGCTAGAAATTTATCGTGTCTCTCCCTAGAAATCATTCAGCCATCAACATAAGTTCCAATACACACACTGGCTACATCTATGTGAACAGCTCCACCTTACTATTCATAGATGAAGTAGTACGCACATATCCTCCGCACTTTTAGCATTACCTGAACACAATCCGCAGATTCTCCACACTTAGCACTACTTGAACCCGATATACATCCAACATCTTCTGCAACCCAGATTGTATCAACATCAACATCTTTGACCTGCAGCTTTTACAAGGCACAATTTACCATTCCATCAAATTTATTCCTGCCAAACTCCCTTTGACATGCCTACTTTAAACACCATTAACTTATAACAACCATCTCCAATAAATTCTACGCTGTAACCATATAGCATATTTAGAATTTTAGCGACCTATAAACACACTCCTCTTGGGCTACCCGAACCCTTCCTAAGGTATGATACTACTTATTGGGACCCATCGACCTACATTCATTCATAGCAGTAAGTTGAAAAATAACCACAATCCATAATACATTATTTTTTGTGGAGAACTTCAAAACCAGGTAACAATGGCCTACATAAATAAAATACTATCATATAAATATCTACAATCACACATGCTTTCCTTCTCTCTCCTTTTGCATGAATACTCCATAGGCCCACACTATTAGAAATCTTTCTTGACCCACACCATTCTTCCCAATTCTCCAAGTCCATCAAGGAGAATAAAAAAAAAGAATACAAGAAATAAATTTAAGAAAAATCAAATACAAATATTATAGTGTATTTGATTGGTACACTTGAAACTAAAATTGATGGGTATACTAAATGGCCATAAAAGTCACATCCTTTATCCTCAAAACTAGTGTAGAATAATTTCTTTTATTTTGATACTAGAAATGACATAAAAATCTTATTTAGATGTTCGGTTTATGAATCAACAATGCATTACTATACTATTATTCGAATTTATAAATTAAGACCAAGTAATCTCTGATAATAAGTTCAAGAAAAGAACAACATTTCAAAGAAAAATGAAATCTTTATTTTGAAATGACTAAAAATGAACTGAAGAGGACTACACAAGAAAGAAAGTGATGTTTGCGAGGTGGGCTGGAGTTTAACAAGGAATCACTCTTTATATATTTTGCTATCATAGTGCGAACACACAGGTGCGAATACACATTACACTAGAATTTAATTTGACCAACGTTCTATCTATTGACAAATGACTGCCCGGTCCGATGATTTTGGGGGCAGGGCCAAGGTGCGCTAGGTTGGGCTTTATATACGGTTTCAACTTAATTTACAAACGACATCTTAAGATCCTTAAAATATTAGCGTATGTTTGGTTGGGGTTGGAGGTGGCTGGGGTACTGTTGGTTGGGGATAATGGCTAGAGTTACTAGCTGGGAGAGTAAAAAAGTGATGTTTGTTTGGGTGGTTGGGTAATGGTTGTAGTGTAGGATATAATTTTTAATTGTAAAATGTGATGTGATGTGTGTAAGGGTTTATTAGTAATGATTGATTTAATGATTAAAGTGATGTTAGAATTTGTGGTGGTTTGTGGTGGTTGGGCCAATCTCGGTAAACAAACATAGGGAGGGGTTGGGCCAACCTATTAGGGATTGGGCCAACCCCAACCAAACATAACGTTGATTCTTGAAGTTCTAAATTTTTTATTCAATTAGTCTCTGAAATATCTTTTACTTCAATTGGTCCCTTATATTTTAAAATGACTTCAATTAGTCCTTAAAGTATTACAAAAGTTAATCTTAAGGCCCTTAGAATTAAAGATACATAAAATATGTGAAATCTTCGATTTAATTCAAAATGATATTATAGCATATTTTTTATTAAATAAACATTGTGTAATTTTTCATATGATACTTTTACCGCCAAAACGGAGGTGAATTATACTAGAATATGGATTTGAACAAAAGTACGAGATTATAATTTCAAGAATTTCATCCAAACTCTCAGAAATACTTTATGGTGCTTTAATTTAAGTTAGAAGCGTGCTAATTTGATCTAGATATTTTGAACTTTGCCTATCTTGAATTTAAAGTAAAATTGAATAATATCAACAAAGGGACTTTAAGTTTTATGTTTGAAGTTCTCTAAAATATTAAAAAATAAAATTTTAAATTCCTTTCGTTGATAATGTTCAATTTCACTTTAAATTCAGGTTAGACAAAGTTCAAAATATCTAGATCATACTCACACGTTTCTAACTAAACGTAAAGTACACAATGTTTTTCTCAAAGTTTGAACGAAATTCTTGAAAAATTATAATCTCGAACTTTTATTCAAATTCATATTCTAGTATAATTCACCTTTGTTTGGGGGTAAAAGTATAATGATGAAAAATTACAAAATATTTCTTTAATAAAAGATATGTTATAATATCATTCTGAATTAAATTGATGATTTCTCACATTTTATGTAATTTTTTCTTCTAGGGGTCTTAAGATAAACTTCTGTAATAGTTTAAGGACCATTGAAATAATTTAAAAACATAAAGGACCAATTGAAATAAAAAAATTCTCCAGGGACTAACAGAATAAAAAATTTAGGGCTTCAAGGATCAATTAAAACAAAATGATACTTTAAAGATATTGCCATTTACAAATGATGGGTTTAAACATAACTTATTACCATTAAAAAATTAGTGAGAAGTGGTCGAAATAATCTTTATCATAACTTTTAGTATAAATCTAACCACCTTGTAAAATTATTATAATTTTAATCTTTCTTATTCTTTTCTAGGATAACTAACGGCATAATTTTACCAACTTATCCTCCTAATTATTATCTTATTACATCTTTTATAATTATAATTATACATATTTTATTATTACCACCCCCACACTACCCCACATACTGCCCCCACCCTAATCAATCATACATGACTCTAGCTCCAGCCCCAACCCTAGCCCCGCCCCACCCTCCACCCCCAAGTATATATATATATATATTTTACTACTTTCATCCCCCGCCCCCTATCCACCCCCACCCCCAAGCCTATTTTTTTTTTTTTTTACTACTTTCATCTCTTGCCCCAGCCACAGCTTCCCATACCCAAGCTTTTTTTTAACTACTTTTATCCCCTGCCCTAGCTCCACCCACATTACCATTACAACGGTCGTCGTCGCCAAGTGTAAGCTAAGGACTTTTTAACTAATAAGAAATGCTGAGCCAGAGAATTTTTTTTCCAGGTCCATGCTTGGAATAATGCCTGGTGAATTTACAGTTGTTAGCCCTAAAGATATGAGTCAAGGCTCTTTGTATCATTTGTTCCCTTAAGTAAGGAAGCTTCGAACCTTTCCTTTTTCTTGACCGGATGATCGAAGTTTTGGTGAAAGTATCGAAGTGTGCTACAACGGTGACGGGGTGGGATAAAAGCCACCAACCAGGCTAAGGCATAGAACGAAGAGCGGCACGAAATAGGGCGTTCCTAGCTCCAGTTTTGGATGAGCTTCTCTCAATTATGTCTGGTTTTTTTACGATCTCATCCTCTGACCTCCAGCCCCACATAATACGTGGCACATGTGGCATATCCGTGGTACATGTGATAGATCCATGGTAATAGTGACACGACAGTAAGAAATGTAGAATTGCACAAATTTGTGTCACACGGCGATTCTTGACAAGTGTGTCATGGGACAAATTTGCGCAACACACGGTTCGTGACAAGTTTGTATTGTATCAAGTGAAGATTAGTGGAAATTGTGTGCCGTGACAAATGCGTATCTTGTCAAATGTATGTGGTAAGTGTGTGTCGTGGTAATATTGCCACGACAATAAGAAAGACTAACACAAAGTCGTGATAATTGTGTATTTTGGCAAATGTATTAGAATTCGTGGTAAGTGGGTATTGTGTGGCACATGTGGCAGATCCGTGACAATAGTGACACGACCGTAAGAAAGGGTAAAATCCGTGGTAAGTGCGTATTGTGTCAAATAACGATTCGTGACATAATTTGCAACAAGTGTGTGTTGCAACATGATTCATGACAAGTGTCTATTGTGTCATATGAGGATTTGTTGTTATTGTGTGTCGTGACACGATTCTTGTGGCAAGTGTTTGTCGTAAAGTGGAGGTATTTTTTTATTTATTTTATTTATTTATTTTTTATTTTTAAAGAAAATCTCAAAAGGACAACAGAAAAAAAAAATGGCTTGGGGAGTGGAGGTGCGGGGGGTAGGTTTGGGGAGTTGGGGGACAATGGGAAAAGGGGGTTGGGGTTGTAATTTAGGGGTGAGGAGATTGGATAATGGAAATGAATTAGATAAGGGGATTACTTTGTTGATTATCCAAGAAGGATAAAGATAAGGTAAAATGATAATAATTTTACAAGGTGATTAGACTTATACAAAAAAATGTATAAAAGATCATTTTAGATTTTTTCCCAAAAATTATAGGTTAAATATGATGTTTTTTCACAATTAAGCTTGATTTCGACCTATTGAAACCCTATAAAAAGAAATGGATACCTTAAATTGAAAAGTGTACAAATATTTATTATATTCGGTGTAATATATAAAATATTATATTTTATATATTGAGTATATATATTAATATATATATATATATACACACACACTATTGATATAGGTAACTTTTAAATAGAGCAACATGTTAGGCTTATAAAGTCTTATTTGAAGTGTAAGTCTAACTTAAGTACATAGACCTGAGAAAAAATCTAGGCCTTAGTTGTTTATTAAATAGGTTGGGTCAAACTAGACTCAATATAAGTTAGGTCATAGGCTCCGATCAAATGATACTCCCCAAAAAAATAAGTCTCGATTTGAAAAATAAAATTGTTTAGTTTTAAATGAGAAAAAAAAAAAAGGAGGAACAAAATTAGCAGTATAAGAATAACACAATTCATTGAACATTTATAAAAAAATATTGAAAATAATCATTTTCTAATTCTTATAACAAAAAATCTTTAAAGAAAATAGTTCAACATCAATTTTTAAGGGTACGTAGTTAACCAGACATCTTTCATTGGGGGTATAATAACTTAATGAAAATTACATCGTTTAAATTTTAACATATATATATATATATATATATATATATATATATATATATATATATATATAATTTCAATACATGGAACAAATAAATTGAATTTCTTTGAGAATGCACAAATAAATTGAATTTGAAACAACTCAATCAATTATTTTTACATTCGGATCGTTTTTTGTCGTTTATTAAATTATAAACAAATAAATAAATGAGGGAACTTAAATTCAGCGGACGCGGCGGCGGCCTCACCATGACCACCCCCAGGGTCCAATTTTTCAGTCAGACTTCGATTACTAATTAATATAGTTGATTTATATAAATATAAAAACATTTTTTTCCCTTAATATATATCTACAATTGCCTTTTGCCGATCATTAAATAAAATTAAAGAAATTGACAGTGTTATGCGGTACAATCCAACTATTTAATACTACAGACGTCCCGGTTAATTTTGCACAGGAGAGATTGATACAAGTATTAAGAAAAGTTATTTTTTAAGTGTTTGTTAACTTTCAAAGATAGATTGATGGTGGAGATTTTGAGGATGAATATTGTATTATAACTTTTCATTTTAAGTGGTGTGCAAAATTAGCTGGGATGAACGAAAATGAAAAGTGTGCAAGATTAGTTGGGACGGAGGTAGTATATTTTATTATCTTAAAAAATCTCAAATATGCAACACATGACAGCAGGGATGGACATACTTGGGGGCCAAGGGGAACGTTGCCCTCCCGGTCCCCATGAAAATTTGCTATTATATATGTATATTTTAATTAGTCTCTAATACAATTTGATTAAATAAAATAAACAATTCTATATTTTACTTGAATAAATTTTTTTATAATAATTAATGGATGTTTTCTTAAGTCTAAATTATAGAGATAAAGATCTTAAAGAAATAGAATGAAAATATTATAATTATAATATTTGATTACTCATTTTGTAATTGAATCTATATATTGATCTTATCAGTATCATTAGTACTTTCTAGTTTTATTTTTAAAGTTGTGCTCATGGGTAAATTTAGGAGTGCAAAGCGATGACACTTCCTTTATATTTTTTAAAATTTTATAATATAATATTTTAAATTTAGAATTTAATATATGAGAGTTTTTTTTCTATAATAACCTTCAATTTGGTATAATTGAAAAAGATTATCTCGTAAACTAAGGCTTATATGCACGTATAGATAGACCTTTGACGATAAATTTTCTGGAATCGTGACTCTACCACATATTCAAAGTCCAACAATATTTAATCGGATAGAAGTAGTCAACCCCATCAAATGTTTTTCTTAATGGATAAGTTAGACAATGGGTTGCCATTTTCCTGTTTAATAAGAAAGCTGGCGGAGTCCTTCAATTAAAAATGATGGCAAATTATTCTTAAAATTCTATTATACTTAATTTAAAATAAGATGACAAACAGACAAAGTTATAAGTGTTTCTACACGTTATGAGACCTCATTCTATTTCTGATTTTTTATTTTTATTTTTTCTTCCAGACTCCTTTAAATTTAGTATTTCATACTTAAAAACGGTTATAATTTTTTTTAAGGTGACAACATAATCAATTAAGAGTTGCCAAAATCGACATCATCCAAGAGTACATGACGCAAAGGTGAAGGGACTTTAGCAACAAAGCCACCATCAAAGCGAGAATCAAAAGCTATGTTGGCTAAGTTGTGGGCTAACTTATTAGCCGACCGTTTCACCCAAACGAAAAAAAAAAAAAAGAATTGGAAAGAATTACATAAAAGCAAGATATCTTGGACGATATTTCCAAAATACGAAAAATCAAACTTGCATTTCTGCAATGCCCAAAACAGGTGTAGGGAATCAGTCTCAATGATGACGTGAGGAAGCACCATCTTCCTCGCAAGCAGGACAACCATGCAACACGCTACAGCTTCAACTGTGTCCACCTTCATGCGAACTGGTGTCATCTCCATGCACGAATTGATGGCATTGCCATTCGAATTCCTTATCACTCCACCATAAGCACTGCCCATCGCACAACGAGTTGATTGATCAGTATTAATTTTGAAGTGCTGGGTAGGAGGTCTAAAAAGTAGATGCAGTTGCGGGACGGGAGGGACGCAAGACCGGCACCTTGGCAGCCCATAACTTAGCAATGTGCGAGATCGTTAACGACGAAGCCCGAACTTGACCAATCTTCCTATCCTGAAAATAATAATTATTACGAACATACCAAGTGAACCAAAAGTGAGACGCAAACATGGCGTGAAATTTCCTCCCCGGCCCGCTCGAAATAGACGCCAACCAATCCGACATCGTACCCTCCCCCCACCACACTCGAGACGTCAATCCTCAAGGACTTTGTTTCCAATAAAATTGAGCCCATTCATAATCCCTTAGCGCATGAATCGACGTTTCAAAATCCCTTCCACACCGAATACACACCGGGTCTAAATCCACCTTTTTCTTAACCAGGTTAGCCGAGTTTGGAACCCAATCGTGCACACATTTCCAGAAGAAATTCTGGATTTTTGGCGGCACATCTAAGTTCCAAATCCACTTCCACAGTCCCGAATCCATTATCGACCCCGACGCACTCCCCTCATCCTCCACATATCCCTCGCCAAATGGTATCCCGTCTTTATTGAGTAGGTACCATCCTTCGTATAAAACCATCCCATCCTATCTCCTCTAGTAACTTTCCCAATTGGCATTGCTAACACAAGATCTGCTTTGTCACCTCCAAGCTCCTTTCTTACCCTATCTTCATCCCAAGCATCAAGCTGATCATTCATAAGATTCCAAACCAATATTTTCCCCTGCCGCCCTCCCCCAGGGGACTTCGGTCTATATGGATAAGAAGAGAGGAGCCATGCATCTTCCCACACATTGATTCGGATTCCATCACCTACCACCCAAATAATGCCTCTATCCAGCACCTCCTGACCTGTCACAATACTTCTCCACGTATAGCGTGGACTATATCCAACAGGCGCCTTAAAAAAAGAACAATGGGCAAAGTATTAAATAAGAGGGAATCGAGAGAGTTGACTAGTCGCCAACTCTGTTTGGCCAAAAGTGCTTTATTGAATGCATGCAAGTTCCTAAAACCAAGCCCCTTTCCCAGATTAGATTTGCATAGCTTTTTCCAAGACCCCCAATGAATCTTCTTCTCATCCTCCTTCTACCCCCACCAAAATCTTGCAGTGATAGAATTTATGTTGTCACAAGTCCTCTTAGGGAGCAAAAAGTAACTCATCACATACGTAGGAATTGCTTGAGTCACTGATGTCACCAACACCGTTCTCCCAGATTGCGATAACGTCCTACTCTTCCAATCCTTCAATTTTTCCCCCACTCTGTTCACCACGGACTAAAAACTATGCATTTTTTATCGCCTGACTGAAGCTGGCAGCCCCAAATAAACTTGGTGTTTATCCACTAAAGTGACCCCCATATTTCCCGCCAGTGCCCCCGCTTCACGCTCGTTCACTCTACTGCAGGCAATCTCAAACTTTTCTAGGATAATTACTTGGCCCGAAGCTCCCTTATATCTCCGAATTACATCCCTAACTACCCACAGGTCATTCTCGTTTGCTTTCCCAAAGATGATACTATCATCTACAAAGAACAGGTGAGTAATTATGGAGCCCCTCGACAAACTGTGATCCCACTTAGCCTCGTTGTCGCCTCCTGTTTTCTCAAAAGAGATTAAAAAGCTTCTACACCCATTAAGAAAAGATAAAGCAACAGAGGGTCCCCTTGACGGAGACCCCTAAATAGGCCAAAACGATCACCCGGATTGCCATTCACAAGGATGGAATATGAAACAAAAGACACATAATTCATAATAAGTTGAACCATTCGATACCCCAAACCTAATCTACTCAACACCCATTCTAGAAAAAAGCCATTCAACGCGATCATATGCCTTGCTCATATCCAACTTAAAAGCAAAAGAACCCCTCTTATGAGCTTTAATATATTTCATGGCATGAAAAATCTCATAAGCTAACAAAGCATTATCCGTGATAAGTCTACCAGGTACAAAAGCCGATTGACAAGGTTCAATTATCGAGCCCAGACAGACTTTCAACCGATTAACAATGGTTTTAGTAATAATTTTAAAGACCACATTACACAAGCTAATAGGTCGGTAGTCTTTCGTGGTTAATGGATTCTTTTTTTGGCAATAAAGACAATATGTGTATGATTAATAATACTTGGGTCAGCATCATCATTTAGTATACTCAGTAAACAGGGGATAATGTCAACACTCACAATGGATCAAAATTTATGGTAAAAAATAGTAGACATACCATCCGGGCCAGGGGCATTCGTCGGGTGTATTTGAGATAGAGCTGTCACTATTTCGTCCTTGGTGAAGGGTTCAGACAGCAGAGCTCTCATCTCGTTAGTGACTTTGGGGTTGACTACATCCAACACACTGTCCATATACAAATTAGTCCCACCTTAAACAGATCCTCATAGTAGTGTTGGAAAACCCGAGCAATATCCGAGTCTTCCCTCCACGTAACCCCCTGGTCATCCACAATTTGTTCAATCAAATTATGCTTTCTCCGTCCGCTTGCTACCCTATGGAAAAATATGGTATTTTTATCACCACCCCGCATCCAATTAACCCCGGACAGCTGATGCCACATAGCTTCGTCACTCTTCATCAGCTTCATTAATTTGTCCTCCAAGTTTGTAGCAGCCTCCTTATTTTGCATCGAAGGAGCAAGCTCTTATAACTTCTCCAAAGCTTCTCGGCATATTTTGATCTATGCCAAAATGTTTTCGAAGTGAGATGATTACCATGTTCGAAGAGTAGACCCACATAGTTCAATCTTCTATGCAACCATAATGGCCGAATCAGCTTCATATTTCTCCCATGCACTCTTAATTTCATCATGGCATGATGAGTCTTGCAACCACATGGTTTCGAACCGAAACAGTTTGATTCGCTTATGAGAGCTACCCCCAAGCTTTCAAATACCTGTTCGCTTATTGCAGCTAATAAAGATCGGACAGTGATTCGATTCCTGCCTTGTTCCATGCTCAACCAAATATGAGGGGAATTTCGAGATCCATTCAATATCTCCGACGCATCGGTCTAACCTTTCTTGTAAATTCTGGTCTGCCGTTTCTTTATTTGTCCACGTGAAGCTATATCCTCTATACCTCAGGTCGTCTAAATCACAATTAGTAAGTGTGTCAGGAACTGCTCCATCTTCGAGAGGTCACGATTCCTTCATCCAATCTTTTCAAACCCGAACATGATTTCATTAGAATCACCTAGCATGAGCCACAATTTCTTCTCCATTTGTTTCAGATTCAGTATCAACTTCCATGTTCGGTATTTAAGCTCGTCCTCAGGCTACCCATATATCCCTGTGAGTCTCCAAGGCTCGGTTACTAGGCGATCCCCCATAATTACGTCAATGTGGTGCTCCGAATTTGAACATAAATTTATAGTGACATCTTCCTTCCACATGAGGCATAATCCGCTGGTCCTACCTCCTTCACTCATATCACAATCTACACTAGCAAAGCTGTGAAAACCACACTCAGTACCGATCATTTCCATCTCAAAAGCTAACAAACGTGTTTTAGAGAGAAAAATAATCAAGGGATTCTTATCGCGGATTTCCCGCTTTAATACCAGAACTGTCTGAGGGTTCCCAAGCCCTCGGAAGTTCCATCCTATGCAACTCATTGGTCTCGGCGGGATTGCTCCGAAGCAACCTCTGTCGTTGGATAACTTTCTTCCGATCTCAATCCATCATCCACCGTGTCTTTCTGTTTCTTCCAACATAATCCAAGTCCCTCAACATAATCAATCACCGTATCCTCAGTGTCCTCAATCATCCTCTTTAACGGTTTCGAAATAGGTTCCTATACCAATTTAACAGCTTTCTCTCTGGCACATTGTTTCCATGATTTTTTTCTTTTGGGATCCAGGTTCTGTTTTTGGTGTAAGTGGGGGTCTAGAGTTCGGTGCATGAGCAATTGGAGGGGGGGTGCTCATGGAGGGGTTTGTTGTGTTTTTAGTGGGGAGCTTTGCACTATGGATAGTGTTTAGTGGTACGGGGCAGTGAGACGTGTTCTGCATAGCTTCAATAAAGGTTGCGGTTGGGATAAGATTATATTGGTGTAACAGGTTGGTTTCATATGGGAAGGTTGTACTGTTTGATGCCAATGGATGGTTATTCAACTTGGGTGAGGTACCCGTTTCCCTTAGGTGGTGCATGCATGGGTCCCGTACATTAGAGATATCAGCAGGGGGAGTTATTTCTGGCTTGCTCAACCACAAAGGCGGGGTTTTGGGTTAGACCAGATGTCGTGTTAGGTTTCATGGATTTTTTTGGTGTTAGGTATCATTGTGTGTTCTAGTGCTTCAATGATTTTAGTTACATCGATGTTGGTATGGGCTAAGGTATTAGCGTTAGAAAGTGCAGTCGGTGGGGAGGGTGTAGTAGTATTGTGTA
Source organism: Ajuga chamaepitys (assembly GCA_958295605.1). Lineage (NCBI taxonomy): Eukaryota > Viridiplantae > Streptophyta > Magnoliopsida > Lamiales > Lamiaceae > Ajuga > Ajuga chamaepitys. The sequence goes on from OY282499.1 coordinate 9,381,435, forward strand.
GGTGGGGCATAGCTTCATTAACACCAGTAGTATTAAGGTTTTGTGGAAATAGGGGTTTACGGGTGGTAGGGCGTGCAGAGGTGGGTTTTAGGGATATATTTTCCAATCGTTTTAAAGGAGATGCTTTCAAAAAGGGGCCATACCATGTATTAGACGAATTCGGGCACTTCTCTGGTCGTATGAGGTGCAAGATTTATACCAGTGCCCTACAATCCCACAACAGTAACTGTACATGGGAAGTTTTCATATTTGATTGGCAGCCACATATTTTGCTTCTGAAAACGAATCGTTATGCCACGAAGGAAAGGCTTCGTAACATCCAGAATCTAAGGAAACGTCTCATAGTCGCATCCGAATCGAGGCTCCATTCCTCCAACTTCCCCACCTGTCCTGCAATGGCTTTTAGGAATTTCTCATTTAGTCCGGCCACTGGCACATCATAGGCTCGAACCCAAAAAGATCCATGAGATATCGTCACCAATGATGGTTTTTCTAGCCCCGCCATTTCCTTTATCGCAAACAGAAAGCCATCAAAGTGCCATGCTGATTCTTCAACACAATATTCTTCTCTTCTTCATCCTCAAACGAGAGAACGTCTCATTGCCCCATTCTCTAACGGATAACCTCTTCTTCCTCCAAGCCTTTGTCATTACCTCCAATAGATAATACTAGTTTTAGGGTTTATCTTTACCCAACATTCAGTAATACAGTAATTTCATGGTATTGGGAGGCACTCTTGATCGTCTCCATCGTCATCTAAATCCACAACCCTAGTTTCTGACTCTGTCTAATCCGTTATCTCTGCCATACCCTAACCTCTCCACAACCAATTTGAATGAATGAACTAGTGCGAGGATACAGTAAACCACGCCGCCAGTCAACAACAGATTAAGACTTGCGATCCTTACTTGCTAACACCGAAAAAAAAAAAATAGGAAAACAAGAAACTCAATATCAAAGCCCTAACTCAGTTTCCCCGTCCGACAACATGTCTTTGTCAGAGAAAGAAAAATCTGAGGTACAATCGGGTAGGGGCTCTCGTGTTTGGATCATTCTAAGACAAGCGACACATATTTCCGATCAGGATCGAACAGGACGCTAGTCGCGACCGAGAAAGGAAGAAACCCTAACACAGCCTCTTACACGAGAGAAACTTTTTTCTTAAAAAACGGTTATAATTTAATCTGACATATTTAAGCTATTACACTCAACATTTATTCTGAAAAGAAGATATAATAACATTTTTATAGGATTTAAAACATATTATAAAGTGTAAGAACTTGTAAAAATCTACCATGTACGGTGATGACAGATCCGCCCTTTGGGCGGTCAACATAGCACCGCCACATCGAGTCCACGTCGGCGAGGGCTTTCTTTTTCTGCTTAATATATATATATATATATATATATATATATATATATATATATATATATATATATATATATATATATGATGTATAATAGTGTCGCGAAACTTGGCGTAGCTTAATAGGTTTTATCAATTGAGCGGAAGAATTATTGAAGTGTGCGGACGCAGTATGGACGCCTCTCCAAGACAAAAATACTATACTTTTTTATAGTTTAAATCCTGCAATGACCAGTCCAGCAGGGTTGAGTTGTGGTGTCAGAAATTTTCTTATTAGGCTCATTTGAATAGAAACTAGTAGGTGACCAAAATTCTTACCAGATTTTTATGTTTTTATTTTTATTTAAAATTATTTTATTAATGCAATTCTACTAGTTAGCAAAATATACTAGTGTACAATGTATATAATGTGTATAATGTATTTTTATAGAAACTAGTGTGTACAATGTATATAATGTGAATTTTGTATTTTAGAATTTTAAATTTTAACTTTCATTCGATTGTTAATTTTTCTAAACTTTGTTTATTTGTTTTAATATATAGTTAAAATGCCTATGAATGTGGCAATGGTAAAATAAAAAAGAAGGATGCCGAACTAACTGAACTCAGAGGAGAGCATTGGACAGATTTGTTGTGAAAATTTCAGCAAATCTATATGTTGAAAATTTAAACAATGATTAACAAAATATTGACGATGAGTCAAATGAAGGCTTAGCATGTGGAACTAATTTGAATGGCGGTGACCATGAGAAAGAAGGCCATCAAAGTAACAACTTGGATTTTGGAGATACGAGAATTTCGAAACAGTGAAATTAATTTTTTAAGGGATTCTTTTTTTGGCACCAGACTCTTCTTAAGATTGTATCACGTATGACGGTGCACAATCTTTTACAACAATTTCACCATTAAATAACTCATAATCTCTATTGATATATCAATTATGTCATATTATACATGTGTCATCTAATAAATAAATCTTCTCCCACCGTACAAGTCCTCATAATAATATAGAATAAAATAGTCATCCAGTTTAAGCGCTCATATGGTCTTGTGGGTTCTTGATTATAAACAGTAAATTTTGAACTAGTGAACTAATTATAAATTAATATTGAATTCACAGAACATCTATGATGCACAAAAAATGGAGAGAAAGAAAAACATAGTAAAACAGTCAAAAGCTTAAACCCTCTTTTTAAAACAATTAATAGATGCATAATGAATCAGTTAGTCTACATAAGTAAGATGATCTAATTTTGTTGAATGATGAACCCAATTTGTCTACAACTCAAGATAAAAACATAAGATTTAGAGTTGATAGGATGACACTAACAACATTTCTTAACACCCTAAGGAAACAAGTCTTGGGGCTCTTGCTTAGTGACCAAGTGTCACAATGTCACACCAAGTCAAGGGATCTCATGGCCCATATTACTAATTTTAATATACTTGAGACCATTTACCATCATACCCATATAATAATAAAGATCATATATTTTATATTATTGTGTGCATCTACCAAATATTATAATATATATTATATATTATAAAAGTTTTTAAGATTACATTTGCTTATGATTTTTCTCAATGAATTTTTAGGGAATCAAACTTTAATAAAGCACACTTATTAATTTTTTCAGCCAAATTTAGTTCAACACTCTCCAATCTTAAACAAACACACTCTAAGTTCTCTTCGAGGAGCAACCTAGTGTCTAAGAACTTGTTGTGTCCAAACGAGCTTGAGCTGGACATATAATTAGTTAGTGAGGTGGAAGTGGAAAAATATATAGGAGTTCAATGGGAGTTTAGCACCTAAATGGTGATTAATTGGAGTTACTTTGAGATTTTTATAACGGAACACATAAATAGAGATGTATACGAAGCGAATCAAATCAATACCAATATATTTTATTTGTATTTGTAAATTGTAAATAGTATTTGTCTTCTCATTCAAATTTTCTCCAAATAGTGTTTCTGATTCCGTTAATTCGCTAAAAATGTTAAAATAATTTAAAACAATTCGAATATACAACTAATGTTTTTTCTAATTTAAAAATTATTTAATAAACAATTCGAATATTGCATAAAGTGTGTTTTTTCCCCAACCATAATATATTGTCCACAACCAATTACCAAACTCCCCAATTGACCAAATCGTTACTTTTTATAGAAGGTTAAAAGAACGGGTGTATTAATATACTCGATGTATTATAGAACCACCCCATAGTATTATCATCTAAATTATATTTGCATATCAAATATGTAAATTGTGTATATATTAATACATACATATATAATTCGAATTGAATATCGAAAATGTTCGGATATATAAATATTTTGTATTCAAAATATATACAAATTATAAAATTTTCATATGTAAATTTAAATTTTAATATTTAAATCTGAATCAAGCTTCGAATTATAAATTAGATAAAAAAAGTTCGCTTCGTATACATGGTTATAGATATGTTAGTGTTTATGAAGTGTAGAAGAAGTTGAAACAAAATTGCGTGTAATTAATTTCCAAACAAAGCCTTATTTGTTGTGCGACGCAGCTGTAAGTCATCGCAAAAACATGAATTAGAAATGCCAACTGGAAACACAAAAGCAAAAGGAAGAGATTTGTTATTTAATTTCTTGATTTAAACAACTGTAATGTCCAAGTCCAAGCTGTGACTTGTGTGGTTAAATACAATTATTAAAGTCGTTTTCCACGAAAAAAGGAAAACTTAAATTCGTGAAGAAATTCTTTTCCAACAAGAGTGAATATAATTTGACCGAGGGTTAATTATAATAATCACACCAAACTATCAGCGTTTTTGCACATAAATTACTAAATTTTTTTGAACACTTACACATATAAACTATAAGGGTTTTGGCATAAACAATACCAAACTTATTTTTCAATCATTTTTTGCCGGAATTTCACATGTAACTTGCGTGTTATAAAGTTTTAAGGATATTTTTTGTCCAACACGCTTTTTAGTAGGTAGAAGAGCCGCTCATCTTCAACAATGGAGGTTCTAGATATTAGGAGAGAGAACTATTGATGATTTAAAGAAATTGTTATGGAAAATAAAGGTTTGAAAGAATTTTACACTTTTAGCATGCTAAAAAGGTTGTTTGTACAAAAAAAATCATTAAAAGTTTATCATGCGCAAGTCACGTGTGGATTTTCGACAAAAAATTATTGGAAAATAAGTTTGGTGGTTTATCTGCCAATTGGAAAATAAGTGATGGTTTATCTGCAAAACTCATATAATTTATATGTATCGATGCAACAACAAAAAGTTCAATAATTTATGTGTAAAAACGCTGATAGTTTGATGTGGTTGCTGCAATTAACCTTTTGACCAGAATTGACTGAATAAGATGAGACTAAAATATCTCAAAATAAGTGATCCACTTTATTTTATTATTAAGATTATTGTAGTCACATACACGTGTGAGTTTGTATGTGTAAAGGGTGGGGTGACAAATTATGTGGGTCACGTTATAGATTCACTTTTGTTTTTTAACTCTATGATACTTATGTAATCTAATAATCTTACAACTTTTGTTAAAATAAATTCATATGATCTAAAATTACGGACCAAAATTAGAATCTAGTGGAATTGATTCAAGGAAGCAACTATATTTAATTTTATATGTATAATTTAATTTATTTTCTTTATATTGTGATATTGAATTAGTTACAGATTTGAGTGAATTTTAATACTATATAATACTACTATTATTTAAAGATTTTATAAAATAATTTATTAATTAATAAGAGGATAAATTCTTTATACCGAATGATTTTGGCAAAACATAAAATCTATTAACTTACTTAGTTAATTTGTTTATAATTTATGAAGTAAGACAAAAATAATTAGACTGGTCTATATTTGTTTTATCTAATTTAAAATAAAACAAAGTTAATTATCTTAAGTATTTGTTAACATATCATGCATATAAATAGAAAAAAGGCTATATTTTTTCCATTATCTTTCATATGGTGTAGAAGAGAGTTCGAAGAAGAAAATGTAAAAAGTAGTTATTTTAGTGATATTTTTTACCTTGCTTAGGCATCTCTAACCCACCATCTATTAATAGTGTGAATTTCGCACTAAAATTATAGTTTTTGTACATACTGTTTCCAATCCAACTCTCTCTCATTAAATTTACAGTTTTGAGTAACCATCTCCAACCCAACTCTATCCCCCTAAATTTATAATTTTGTGTAACCTATCTCCAACCCAACTCTATTCCACTAAATTTTACATAATAAGATTACTTACTTCTAATTTTATTTATAAATAATTACTACCTCCGTCCCACTCTAACTTTCCTACTTTCCTTTTTTGTTTGTCCCAACTTAATTTTCCAACCCATAAATGGCAAACTTCTCTCACAATCTCCACCCTCAAAATCTTCATCCTTAATCTCCACCTTTAAAAAAGTCAAAGATTCCACAAAATCTGTTTTTTCTTAACCTCCGTGCCCGGTCAAAGTAGGAAACTTAAGCCGGGACGGAGGGAGTATTTATGTTTGACTTATTATAAAAAAATCAACACTATTTATTTTAGTTAAAAGTTATTAATAATTTCACACTTAAAGATAAAACATTGCATTCAATATCATGAAAATAAAAGATTACATAAAACATTCATATTAATAATTCTACATAACAAATAAATTTAGATGTTAACATTACCATGTTGGTCCAAAGTTTGAACTAATGTGTAATATAGTTAGAGTGATTATGGTTGGGCCTCCAAAGTTTGAAATTCTTAATGGGCTTTCACAGTGTGTATGTAAGGCCATAATACAAATTATCTCCCTATGTTTCCAATACTTGTATAATTATTACTTTTTATAAGAATCTACATTTTTATCTCTCATAATTATACGGTAAGTTACTGGACCCAATGCAACTGACCCCATCATTTCAGTAGGCGTTGGCACATCCAACCTAAACTTACATAACATATTTTTCGATACGATTCAAATAATTTAACATAATTGAACTCGAAAATTAAGAATTATGGTTGGTTCTAAATGGATATGGGTAAAAAATAGTCAAACTCAAATGACCCGTAAAAAAAGGGTTGAGTTGGATTGGATCAGGTCAGTCTGTGGGTCAACCCATAACTTCTTTAAAAAAAAAAAGAAAAAATCAAAGTATTTATAAAGTTAGATATATTTGTAATATTTTTTAGTGTTGGATTGCTATTTATAATTTATAATTTTATTTTTTATATTCCCAACTTGTTTGTGGACATGCATACTATGTATTTTGTGATGTTGACCTGTAGTTGTACTGTCTATTTAATCTATTTTAATTTTTTAGAACATACTCCCTCCGTTTTATAAAGAATGTCATTTTAGACACTCTGAAAAATTTCACAATAAGTGTCACTTTACCAAAAAAAACCATAATTCTTCCAATATTATCTTAAACAACCTACTTAATTTAGTTGATTATTTCCTTATTTCACAAAACATACCAATTAAATATCAATCCTTCATTTCTCCAAAAATAGCTACAATGACATTCTTTATAAAAGGGAGGGAGTATATGATTTGCAATACGCTAGATGTAACTTGAAAATTTAAACATGCATATATTGTGATGTTTACATATAACAATCATTTTAAGTTTTATAAAAAAGTATAAATTGCTAATTTTTTACAGGCTGAAAATAGGTTAACTAGTCGATCCGTAACGAAAACATGTCGGTTCGGATTAGTGGGTCTCAACTCATTTAGGTTCCTGGGTGAGGTTGAGTTTATAAAATACTTGTAATAATCAAGTCTCAATCCGAACTTTAAAACCTAGAATAAAGGCTTCAATAGAAAGACATTATTCGTTCAAGTGGGCCTAATGGGCTCACAATGAAGTTTGGGCCCTTCCGTACAATTTTACAATTAAGTAAAAGTGGAATTCATATACGTGTCATGGGCTTACACTAGTTAATATCTGATTTAAAACTAGTCTTTGAATATGGTTTGGAGGAGGTTGTGCAATCCGGTTGTAGGGGTGTTCATTTATTCGAATTATCGAAAATTGATTTGGACCATTTAGTTATATTGATTACTAATTAGAATATTTCAGATTCGATTCGAATTCTTAAATTGATAATTGAATAGGATTCAAACCTCACATTGTTTCGGATTTTATTCGAAATCCGAATAAGAATATATATATATATATATATATATATTATTTTTACTTTTATTAGGATTAGTTATATGAAAAAAATACATTCAATTTCAGTTAAGGTCCAAACAAACAAGTTTATCAATTAAATATTGACAAAAACTTGGGTGCATAAGATGCACCATAGTTTTATTGTACACCTTGTGAGCCCCACCGGTTCAACCCGAAAAATCGCGCGGTTCAGACCGATTCAGATTGGTCTGAACCGGCCAATTATTATTATATTAATATTTTTTGCGCGCGCATGTTATATACTTAATGACCTGTTTGTTGAACACTAAAAGCAAGTGGTCTGGTGGTATTTAATGTAGTCTTAAATATCTCAACCTTGAGGTCAAGGGTTTAATATATTTTCCTTCTTCCTTCATTTTTTTTTTCCTTTTCCTTCTTCTTTCTTTTTTTTCTGCCCTTTAATTTTTTTTATCTTTTAGCCTGTGAGTCTGGAAAAAATTATAAATTGTATTATTAAGTTTTTTTATAATGCAACAATAATTGTATTGTAAGTTCGAAACATAAATATTGTACAATATACAAGAAAAATCAATCTAACCAAACCTATACTGTCATACATCATAATATACACCGTATCAAAATATTAAATATACTGTGAGTATTGTAAGTTGGAAAAAATAAATATTTCGCAGTATGAAATAAAAATTAACTAAAACAACATATACTGTATCGAAATATTAAATATACTGTGAGTATTGTAAGTTGGAAAAAAAAAATTCGCAGTATAAAACAAAAATTAACTAAAACAACGTATACTGTCAGGCATCATAACGTATACTATATCGAAATATTAAATATACTGTGAGTATTGTAAGTTGGAAAAAGTAAATATTTCGCAGTATAAAACAAAACTTAACTAAAACAATGTATACTGTCATGCAACATAACGTATACTACATCGAAATATTAAATATACTGTTAGGCATCATAACATATACTATGCTCGAAATGTGAATATACTGCTGGTGAAAAATAAAAAGGAACAACGTATACTGTCATGCAACATAACGTATACTACATCGAAATATTAAATATACTATTAGGCATCATAACATATAGTATGCTCGAAATTTGAATATACTGCTGGTGAAAAATAAAAAGGTGGTGTTCATATACTCTCAAACTTTATAACATATACTATGCTCGGAATTTGAATATACTGTTGGTGAAAAATAAAAAAGTGTTGTTAAGATTCGAACCCCCGCACTAAAGGGTACAATGCCGCGCCTTTACCAACTAAGTCAGCGCCTATTTTGTGATTTCAAACACACCTTAATATATATATATATATATATATATATATATATGTATCACGCGCGCAAAAATCATAAGTGGACCCCACAAGGTGTACAATAACACTAATGTGCATCTTATGCACATGAGTGTCACTCTTAAATATTATATGTCCAGCAAAAGGGCCCCAAACAAATTAGATACTCTATTGGCACTTGGCAGATTATATCTAATTATGTGATAGTAACTGTTAAATTGTATTAATGGACATTACACTCGTAAATGATATAATTGCTTTTATTTGCTTTTGCTATTCTTACGAGTTGAAGTAATTCACTTGGTGTATTTGTAAACATAAATGTATTTATTATTGTAAGCTTAGAAATTTCGGATAATTTGATATCCGATCTTAATTAACCAAAAATATCCAAATATTCAAATCTTTCGGATCGGATTATGAATGAATTTTAGAACCTTCAAATTCGACTAATCCGAACCTGATTAATCCGAAACTCGATTATCCATCCAAATGGATACTCCTATCCGATTGTGCTCATTAATCTAGTTTGAGTCCTTGGTTTATGAGTAATTTTTCTTTCTTTTTCCTTGAGTGGCGTAAAACTGTGAATTGATTTATATTATTTTATTATAAAGTGACGTGGGATCACTAAAGGTTCTAAGAATCCACCAATGAAGAGTTTTAGTTTATTTATGATTTTCTTCCTTTCTAATTTAGGACTTTTTTTTTTTCATTTAGGATCTTTCCTTTTTGTTTATATTTTTAGTTAGAATTTGTTTAGTGCTTTATTTTCCTGTAAATACTTGTCTAAACTTTTGGTTTTTATTCATCAAATAATTAAATTGATCTTTAATTTTCATTTGCTTGTTTATTCATCAAATACTTGTCTAAACTTTTGGGTTTTTTTTCCTCATAAAATAAATATCTTGAATTATAAAATTCGAAATCAAAATACTAAATCATCTTGTATTTTTTCAAATTTTCGATAAACATTTTTTAACCTTCAATTGAAAATTATATATGATTTAATATCATGTTATTTTCAGGTTAATAATAATTTTATCAGAATATATTTCAATATTATAAATTGATAAAAAAGAGAGGACATTGTCACGTTAGTCAAATAAGAGAGAGTGAGAGAAAATGAAAAAAGTGTTCTCACGTCTGTCTGGTCGTGGATTGTGTCCACAAGCATGTTGTCCAAAACAGTATGGGTTGGCCAACCCACAACTAGGTTAGGCAAAACCTAGTCCAAAACATAGGGAAAAAGATACAAATAAGCCCTTCAATTTTTGGTCCAAGACTAAATCAACACCTGAATAATTTTTTGTTCAATAAAACACTTGAACTTTTGAATGTACACATGTAAACACTTAACTTTTTATTGCCAACAAATAGACACATCTGTCCACATTTTAAGTTGACAATTGTGAGTATTTGGTGATTTGACGCTGTGAGGCCCAACTCCTATGCACAATCAGCTTGATTTAACTATTAATGACATAGTTTGGGGCCAACACCTACAACACTAGATCAGTTGAAATTGATGGTGCTAGCGTAAAACATGACGGACGTGTCTATTTATTGGAAATAAAAAGGTTAAGGTGATAATTTGTTAAAATTAAAAAATTCAAGTGTTTATTAGCAAAAAACAGTCCATGTGCTAATTTGAGTTTGGACCAAAAGTTGAAGGCTCTATTTATACTTTTTCCCAAGATATAGTGATTATATTATAACACGCTTGACTCAATATATCAACAATACATGCATATTGTGTACAAAGATATAGTATAACATTAAATGATATCAATAATCAAAATTGTGTTCCATCTTCTATATTAATACTATTAATATACCTTTATTTGTGATTTCACCAATGTCGTTTTATATATGTGACATATCAAAATTCATAATATTAATTAGAGTTAGTTAGATATTCCAAAACAAGATCGATTAAAAAATAAAAGGAAGAGAGCTAAGAAGGGAGATGATTTGACATAGGCGATTTTTCAAATAGGTATTCGAATTAATTAATATTTTAATAATAAAATTGATTTTACTATCCAAATTCTACAATATAGAAAAATTATAAGAATGTCACTTATCCAAAATAGTTTCTCATATATATTAGAGTATATGGGTGTAGGAATTATATATATTATAATACTCTTGTAGAAAGTAATATAATTAATCTTTTCCCTAGGATCCTTCTTGGTTGTCATAATTTGTATCCTTATTGATTAACCTAGAGGTAGATCTATAAATTTATATAAACCCTAACATGCGCCTACAACGCATAGGAGTTAAGGGATCGGCCTGATAGGTGTTTGCACAAAAGATCGATTTCTGATTGAATGATTTCTGACTCTCGTCTTCACCTTCTGGACTGTATCCCCTACTCAATCTTCAACGCCGGATGGACAACGAACTTTGAAGAATTCCAAGTGGGAAGGAACACCTTAAACCGCCGCCTACTCTCTCTTTCTCTCTACTTAGTGATCTTTTTTTAGTGTTAATTATTCTATTTTTACAGAATGAGAGACCATGTATAATACATGGTTGCGTGTGGGCCAAGCTTGGTAGTTTAATTCCTTCTAGGATTAGGAATTTAATTCCTTGTTAGGAATTTAATTCTCTATTCCTACTTGGACTAGGAGTCTCTATGGGCAGTCCATGGATCAAATACAAGAAATAAAGATGGGCCTAACTATGAATTAATTCTTCCTTGTTCAGCCCAGAACATAATTAATTCATAAATATTAATTCATTCCACTAGAGAATTAATACTGACTTACCCCTTTATTTTTGAGTTGATTCGGGGCTTGAATTAGACTTAATTAATCCCCGTATTTAAGATATCAAATATTCATTAATTAATTTAATTAATTAAAGTCTCTGACAACTTAAATTAATTAATTTCTTATTTATTCCTTAAGTCGTACCACTCAACCTTATTATTCTACCTGAACTTAATCAACCTGCAGAGTTTAGTACAATAAACCTTTTGAGCTCCTTAAGGGGATATCATCATCCTAAACGGATACAGTTACAAATACAAATTACCAATTATTATATGCAAGTTGCTGTCACCCAAAATACATAGTATAAACGTTACAACTTAACTCTTGCCCATGGTACGTAAATCAAAGTGACACACAAACAAGCATTCATAATTGTAATCTTATTTAGGCTTTAGATTATTATAAGTCACCGAGATCTCTAGTTCTTCACTTAGGTCAGGTAGAAGAACTTATCTCACTGTGATCCTATCAATACGTAAATATGTACCAGTATAAGTAAATAGTCAAGATAAACTATTCCTACTTAATACTGCAGCCTAAACCAACAACTCGTCCTCAAGTTGTCTGAGCTGTGATTTATATTTTATATCTCATTAAGTTTAACCAATCATATGATCTTCTGTGATCTACAACACACCATATGATCTACTTATTTGCAAGAGATATGAGGACACATACATAGTGAAAGTGCAAATATAATCAGATAGGAGATAAACAGTGAATAACTGGAAACATTGTACATAAAAGGTTTTGCTTTCAGTATACAAATCCAACAATCTCCCACTTATACTAAAGCAAACTTTTAGTATACTTGGTGTCTAACTATCTAGCTATTACATTCTCCCACTTATACTGAAAGTTTCCTAAGTGGGTGGCATCAATCGCAGTCCTAGTCTCTGAACATACTTGTCGTAGACTTTCTGCGGTAAGCTCTTCGTGAATGGATCAGCTAAATTCTCTGTCGTACAAATCTTCTCTATCCGCACATCTCCTCGTTTTACGATTTCTCGTATTATGTGGTACTTTCTCTCTATGTGTTTTGTCGCCTTGTGGGTCCTGGGTTCTTTGAGTTTGCCAGTGCACCTGAGTTGTCACAATAAATTGTGATACTCTTAGGCAAACTAGGTACCACGCCTAGATCCAAGAGGTAATTCCGGAGCCATATTGCCTCCTTAGCAGCCTCTGATACGGCTACATATTCGGCTTCCATAATGGAGTCTGCAATGCATCTCTACTTTGCACTCCTCCATGAAACGACTCCCCCTCCTACGGTAAACACATAGCCTGAGGTAGATCTCTTCTCATCCCTGTCTGCCTGGAAATCCGAATCCGTATAACCAAAGGGATTTAGACTGTCTGCCTGGCAAACTAGCCTGTAATATCTAGTCCTTTTCAGGTAATTGAGTACATGTTTTACCGCAGTCCAATGCGCCTGTCCAGGGTTAGACTGATATCTTGCTACTATGCCGACTGCATAGCAGATATCGGGTCTCGTGCATAAACGTTACATACATAAGACCTCCCACTGCGGAAGCGTAGGGTACCTGACTCATTTACTCTTTCTCCTTTGGTGTCTTAGGACACATCTCCTTAGAAAGTGGAACCATGTCTGAAAGGTAGAAATCCTTTCTTGGAGGTTTGCATGCTAAAACGAGCAATCACAGTATCAATGTAGGCCGCTTGAGATAAGCTCAACATCCTTTTCTTGCGATCCCTTATAACTTTTATCCAAGGATGTAAGCTGCCTCTCCTAAGTCTTTCATCTGAAACTGTTCGGATAACCATCTCTTTATGTCTGATTATACCTCCACATTGGTACCAATTAGGAGAATATCATCTACATAAAGTGCAAGAAATACTTTATCTCCGTTGACATCTATGCGATACACACAACTTTCGTTTTCACTTTGAGTAAATCCATAGGATTTATCACCTCGTCAAAACGTAAGTTCCATGACCTAGAAGCTTGCTTGAGTCCATAAATGGACTTCTTGAGCTTCCAGACCAGATGCTCTTTGCCTTGCCTCACATAACCTTCTGGTTGCTGCATATAGATGTCCCTACCATGTTCAAGGTAATCGTTTAAGAAAGCGGTCTTGACATCCATTTGCCAAATCTCAAGATCTAAGTGAGCTGCTACGGCGAGAAGGATCATAATGGACTTGAGCATGGCTACTGGCGAAAAGGTTTCGTCATATTCTTTACCCTCCACCTGGGTATACCCTTTTGCCACTAGCCTGGCCTTAAAGGCTGTAACCTCTCCATCCCCTCCTTTCTTTCTCTTGTATACCCACTTATTGCTTATAATTTTATAACCATCTGGCAGTTCAGTTTTCTCGTGTACATCCATAGCAGTTATGGACTCATTCTGAATCCATAGCGCGACGCCATTCTTTCACATCTTCGTCATTTACTGCCTCGGCGTAAGTCCAGGGATCTAGATCAGCATGTCCGTGTCCTGGGATCAAATTCGAAGATTCTCCCACAACCATGAACCGATCAGGCTGACGAACAACCCTCCCACTATATCGAGGTTGTGTAGGCATTATGTCAACGGGTTGTGCAGTACTTGATATGATTGCCTTTTGTACTTGTGGTTGTGGAATTGAAATCGTACTGACATTCCCTTTGTGTTTTTGAAGGACAATATCGGTTCTGGACTTATGATTAATCATGTAGTCCTCTTCTAAGAATCGGGCGTTAGTGCTAATAACGACCTTCTGATGCTTAGGACTATAGAAATAACCACCTTTCGTTCCCTTTGGATACCCTATAAACATTCTTACCTCATACCTAGATTCCAACTTATCAGCATCTTTGTTCAGCACGTGTGCTGGACTACCCCAAATCCTTATATGGTTCAAGATTAGGCATGTCAAAATCGATCCGCCCCGCCCCGATCCGCTCCGACCCGAGGTCCTTGGGGCGGGGCAAAATCCGCCCCGATGAAGAACGGGGCACGCCCCGCCCAGCCCCGCCCCGCCCCGCTCCCTCCCTTATATATATAATTTATTTTAATTTTAAATATATATTATGTAATATTATATAGATATATATATATATACACACACACATAAATATTAAATATGTGTATATATGTATTTATAATATCAAATTTTATATATGATATGTTATATATATGCCATCCTAATACATTAAATTATGATTAGAATAAATTTAAATAATCAAATTCCATTTTCTAATAATTAATTTTACAAAATATAAAAAATGTTAAAACAAAACTAATGTAAACCTAAAAATTAAAACCCTATTAATTTCAATTATAAAAAAAAACAAGGTTTTTAATTAAAAAAAAATAGTTTTTTTTTTAAAGAAAAAAAAAAAGATAAAGGCGGGTCGGGGCGGGGCGGGGCAGATATTTTTGCCCCGTGGCGGGGCGCGGGGCGGGGCGGGGCAGGGCGGGGCGGGGGCGGGGGCGGGGCAGGTAAAAAAATCCAAAAATCCGCCCCGCCCCGCCCCGTTGACATGCCTATTCAAGATAGGCTTGCGCCCTGACCATAACTCGACAGGGGTCTTGGGTACCGAATTGGATGGTACTAGGTTTAATAGATAAGAAGCCGTTTCTAAGGCATATCCCCAGAACGAAATGGGCAAAGATGCATAACTCATCATAGATCTGATCATCTCAAGTAAAGTTCGATTTCTTCTCTCTGCTACACTATTCTGTTGGGGAGTACCTGGTGTAGTCAATTGGGATGTTATCCCAACTTCTGACAAGTACTGTTGGAACTCGTTGCTGAGGTATTCGCCACCGCGATTAGACCGCAAGGACTTCATACTTTTACCTAGCTTCTTCTTCACTTCCGCCTGAAACTCTTTGAATTTCTCAAAACATTCAGACTTGCAGCGAAGTAGGTAAACGTACCCATATCTTGAGTAATCGTCAATGAATGTGATGAAGTACTCATACAGTCTACGAGCTTGGATCTAAATCCACCTTTTTCTTAACCAGGTTAGCCGAGTTTGGAACCCAATCGTGCACACATTTCCAGAAGAAATTCTGGATTTTTGGCGGCACATCTAAGTTCCAAATCCACTTCCACAGTCCCGAATCCATTATCGACCCCGACGCACTCCCCTCATCCTCCACATATCCCTCGCCAAATGGTATCCCGTCTTTATTGAGTAGGTACCATCCTTCGTATAAAACCATCCCATCCTATCTCCTCTAGTAACTTTCCCAATTGGCATTGCTAACACAAGATCTGCTTTGTCACCTCCAAGCTCCTTTCTTACCCTATCTTCATCCTAAGCATCAAGCTGATCATTCATAAGATCCCAAACCAATATTTTCCCCTGCCGCCCTCCCCCAGGGGACTTCGGTCTATATGGATAAGAAGAGAGGAGCCATGCATCTTCCCACACATTGATTCGGATTCCATCACCTACCACCCAAATAATGCCTCTATCCAGCACCTCCTGACCTGTCACAATACTTCTCCACGTATAGCGTGGATTATATCCAACAGGCGCCTTAAAAAAAGAACAATGGGCAAAGTATTAAATAAGAGGGAATCGAGAGAGTTGACTAGTCGCCAACTCTGTTTGGCCAAAAGTGCTTTATTGAATGCATGCAAGTTCCTAAAACCAAGCCCCTTTCCCAGATTAGATTTGCATAGCTTTTTCCAAGACCCCCAATGAATCTTCTTCTCATCCTCCTTCTACCCCCACCAAAATCTTGCAGTGATAGAATTTATGTTGTCACAAGTCCTCTTAGGGAGCAAAAAGTAACTCATCACATACGTAGGAATTGCTTGAGTCACTGATGTCACCAACACCGGTCCAAATGGGAGCTCTTATGAAGATGAAAATGGCAACAATTAATTATTTTCAGTTATGGTTTTCTTGTGTGTGTTCTGGTAATTTCTTTTTTTGTATATATGGAATCATCGGTTTAGAAGTTGATTATGGAAATTGTTTGGACCCAATTTGATAAGTGCTCCAAAATTGAGCATTTTTATTATGTCTATTTTAGTGTATTTAATGAACCTATTTTGGAAAAATAGATTGAGATATTATAGACAATATGTTTGTTTGCTAAAACAATTATGGGGTGAAAATGGATACTGGGTCCGATCTTATCTAAAGAACTCATTTTATGTACTTATTTAATCAAGTCACTCCCTCTGTCCCGAATGAACTTACACTGGCAAGTGGGTACACATATTAAGAAAAAAAAATGAGTTATATTCACTGTTCAAATATATTTTTTTACTTTATTTGGTAAATAAAGGTGTATTATAGGGTAGATTTTGTGAGATTTATTTTCCTTTTAAGAAAGTGTGTAAATTATATGAAACGGATCGAAATATAAAGTATGTAAGTTTATTCAGGACAGAAAGAGTATTTTGCAAGCCCAATAACTCAACCAAGATACTACTAGTGAATTATTGTAATCAATTTTCACGCTCAATCAAGGATTAAAATCTCTTCGGTGTCTACCTATGTTTCTTCGATATTTGCTTTTTAGCATGTTCACTGTTGATAAAGGGGGACAACTCATAATTCTTAATGCCAGCTTTGAACATCCAAATCATGAAAATATTAAATTGACATTTCAAAAAATAATTGGATTACATGTTAAATTCTCATAATTAGATAGAATATCAGTAAATATCAATGTAATATTGAGAAAATATCTGTGAGTAACAAAAAAATATCAAGCAATAAACAAATTATATCTGACAGAGCCAAGAAGACAAACCTGGCTCTGATACCAGTTGTAGGAATTATATCTATTATAATACTCTTGTAGAAAGTAATATAATTAATCCCTTTCCCTAGGACCCTTCTTGGTTGTCATAATTTGTATCCTTATTGATTAACTCTAGAGGTGGATCTATAAATTTATATAAACCCTAACATGCGCCTACAACACATAGGAGTTAAGGGATTCGACCTAATAGCTATTTACACAAAAGGTCGATTTCTGATTGAATGATTTCTGACTCGCGTCTTGACCTTCTGGACTGTATTCCCTACTCAATCTTCAACGCCGGATGGACGACGAACTTTGAAGAATTCCAAGTGGGAAGGAACACCTTAAACCGCCGCCGCCTACTCTCTCTTTCTCTCTATTTAGTGATCTTTTTTTAGTGTTAATTATTCTATTTTCACAGAATGAGAGACCATGTATTTATAATACATGGTTGAGTGTGGTCAAGCCTGATAGTTTAATTCCTTCTAGGATTAGGAATTTAATTCCTTGTTAGGAATCTAATTCTCTATTCCTACTTGGACTAGAAGTCTATATAGGCCAGTCCAGGGATCAAATACAAAAAATAAAGATGGGCCTAACTATGAATTAATTCTTCCTTGTTCAGCCCAAAACATAATTAATTCATAAATATTAATTCATTCCACTAGAGAATTAATACCGACTTACCCCTTTATTTTCGAGTTGAGTCGGGGCTTGAATTAGACTTAATTAATTCCCGTATTTAAGATATCGAATATCCATTAATTAATTAAAGTCTCTAACAGCTTAAATTAATTAATTTCTTATTTATTCCTTAAGTAGTACTACTCAACCTTATTATTCTACCTGAACTTAATCAACCTGCAGGGTTTAGTACAATAAACCTTTTGAGCTCCTTAAGGGGATATCATCATCCTAAACAGATACAGTTACAAATACAAATTACCAATTATTATATGCAAGTTGCTGTCACCCAAAATATATAGTATAAAAGTTATAACTTAACTCTTGCCCATGGTAAATCAAAGTGACACACTAACAAGCATTCATAACTGTAATCTTATTTAGGATTTAGATTATTATAAGTCATCGAGATCTCTAGTTCTTCACTTAGGTCAGGCAGAAGAACTTATCTCACTGTGATCCTATCAATACATAAATATGTACCAGTATAAGTAAATAGTCAAGATAAACTATTCCTACTTAATACTGCAGCCTAAACCAACAACTCGTCCTCAAGTTGTCTGAGCTGTGATTTACATTTTATATCTCATTAAGTTTAACCAATCATATGATCTTCTGTGATCTACAACACACCATATGATCTACTTATTTGCAAGAGTTATGGGGACACATACATAGTGAAAGTGCAAATATAATCAGATAGGAGATAAACAGTGAATAACTGGAAACATTGTATATAAAAGGTTTTGATTTCAGTATACAAATCCAACAATGGGCATATTGGAAGCCCAATTGCATTGAGGCTTGGTAATGGGCCAATACGCCTGTTTCTTTATTTGTAAGCTATGTTTAGCTTATTCAAATTCTATATCCAAACAATATATACACAAAAAATGTACTGAGATATTTTCTCGCTCTCTTCTCTCGCTCTCTTTCTCTCACTATCTCGTCTCTTCACCTTCTTCCACACTCTAATATGGTATCAAAGCCTCATAAGGGAATTTTTTCCTCATTTCATGGATTAATCGTCTCTCTTATCTGTGTGTGGTGATTAATTGGTTTCATTTTCTTTCCCGTTTTTCTTCACCTACAATGAAACCCTAGTTTCTCGCACACGCTATGCACAACTGTTTATCTCTCAATAAACAACTCCAATTAGTTGTTTTCTCTCTGGATCTACCTCAGATCTTCACTTCCTGGGTGATTGATGTTCAGATATGGCATTTGTTGGAAAAAACATAGCAATTGTGTTTTTTGAAAATGACGCTAAAACGGTGAAACTAGTAAAATTGAGGTGCGAGTTTGACTCGTTGTCTATAAAATGATATTGTCCCGCATCCAAGTGTTCACGGTATATGACAATCGTCCAGTGTTCACGGTATATGACAATCGTCCCCAAGATACAACGACTTTTAACTTTACGATCACAACACAACGAAACTAAATTTTTTGATGGACTATTCGATACTAAGGACTTTTTTGTTGACTCAAAAGACTCAACTATGACAATTGCAAAAGAAGTTAAATGCAAATTGTAGTGAAAATGTTGTATTCAATCGAGTTAGTTGGAGATGCAAATGTTAAGATCTGTTTATAGACTTCTAGGCATCATTTTGTGAACATATGCACTCTTTTGACTTAATCAATTTCAACAGTTAGATCGTACCTCTTCACTGAATGTCACAATCTTACGGTTAGATTGTACCACTTTTCGAACGTTCATGTCCTTTACTACACACCTATTCCACTTGAACTTATGCAACTTTTCAAGACACATTTTAGTCTAGTTAACACTTTTCCGTTCACGCTCCTAAATTTCAACAATCTCCCACATGGAATTGCTCAAATATTGGTCAATGCCAACCTTCCAAAGCACACTTCTAACAAACCCCAAATGAATGACAATTAATGCATGTGCTCTAAGCTGGCACACACAAGAAAGTCCTAATGAACTACCATTGCATCGAGATAGGTAGCTTTCGGTTTTGAACCTGCCCTAGTGAGATGCTATCGGATTTACTCAATGCTCAGTGAACACGATGTCTTGAAGTGGCGACTTTTTGTGTAAACTAAGACAATAATATTAACACTATGACAGTTTTGATATCTTTCGAATCTCATGCCTATGCTTATTTCCCCTTCCTAAGGAACAAACTCTGCTTATGCCTATTTTGAGTCTATGCCTAGTCAGTTAAGTCCTGTCTCTGTTTGGTCTGAGTTTAAAATTCTGTCACCAGCTCCTGACTTAGTTTCCAACAGTCCTGTTCCTTGCGAGTAGGGTCCTGGTCCTGACGTTAGTGAGTTTGTCCCAAAACAGTCTGTTCCAAAGCAGGTGCATGTTACCAATCCCATCGTAGCATGAAAAAAAAATGGCATCTACAAATCGAAACTTCTTCTTGCTAAGTCTTTTGATATCTAACCTTCTTCGAGTGAAGAAGCCCTCGCATCACCACATTGGAAAGTTTCCATGGATAATGAGTTTTCCGCTCTTGTTCTAAACCAATACATGGGACTTGGTTCCTTTTGATTCGAACATGAGTTTAATTTCTAATAAATGGGTCTTTAGAGTCAAATGAAATCATGATGAATCAACTAAGCATTTTAAGGCTCATTTAGTTGCTAGGGATACGGGGGTTGATTACTTTAACACCTTTAGTCCGGCTATTAAAACTGTCACTATTTGTTTTATTTTTACTTTGGCTGTTACTCATGGTTGGCATGTTCACCAAGTTGACGTTAATAATGCCTTTTTAAAAAGTGATCTTGCTACTATTGTTTACATGACACAAGCCTTAGCTTATGAAGTTATCTCTTAACCTAATAATTTTTGTAGATTAGTTAAAGCTCTTTACGGTCTTAAACATACTCCTAAAGCTTGGTATGATAAGTTGAAACATTCGTCACTTAATGTTTGTTTTCGTATTTCCGTATCAAATTCGTCCTTGTTTTTCAAAACCATTGGAAACAAACTGCTCCTTGATCTTGTTTACGTTGATGATATTATCATAACAAGGGATATTGTTGCGCTTATTTCTGAATTAATCACTGTGTTAAACTCTAAATTGTCTTTAAAAGATCTTGGTAAAGTCAAGTACTTTCTTGGTTTAGAAGTTCATCATCTTCCTGATGGGATTCTCCTAAATCAAGCAAAGTATATTGCCGACTTACCAAAACTAACATAACTTCTTGCAAACCAATTTCTACACGTGTTTGTCCCAATACCAAGTTGTTCTTAGGAGATAGTAGCCCTTTCTCAAACCCCACTTTGTATCATAGCATTGTGGGAGCCTTACAATACCTGCAAATGTAGATTAGATATAGCCTTTTCTGTCAATAAACTTAGTCAATTTTTACATGCTCCCACTAACACTCATTGACGTGCTTGTAACGTGTCTTATGCTACTTGAAGGGTTCTTCTTCCTTCGGTCTTCTTTTTAAGCCTATTTCACATTTTCGCCTTGAGGGTTTTGTTGATGCCTATTGGGCCAGTTGCGTTGATGATAGACACTCTACTAGTGGCTTTGCATATTCGTAGGGCACAATCTTATTAATTGGAGCTCTAAGAAGCATCATGTTGTTGCATGTAGCAATACCGAGTCCAAATATCAGGCTCTTCCACTCGCTATCATATATCTTGTGTGGATTAATCTTTGTTATCTGATTTAAGCCTAACAATTTCTACAGTTATGTGTCTTATGGGGTGACAATGTAGCTGCACGTACAATCTGGTTTTTCATGCTCTTACAAAGCATATCGATATTAATATCCACTTTGTACGAGAAAAGGTGCCCGCTGGCGAGATACATGTACATTATATTCCCATAGAAGGCCAGATCACTGATATTCTTACAAAGCCTTTACCCCCAAATGATTCTTATATCTCAGCTCCAAGTTTTGTCTATGTTTTTTTTTAGATTAGGTCTAAAGGGTAGAGTACATGGGCCCCAATTGTGTTAAGGCTTGATTATGGGCCGATTACTTTATTTATAAGCTAAGCTTAGCTTATTCAGTTTTTGTATCGGGACATTATACGCAACAATACAAAGATATATTTTCTTTCTCTTCTCCCGTTCTCTTTTTTGCACTATCTCGTCTCTTCACCTTCTTCCACACTATAATATTATATAAAATATTCAATAAAAATAAAGCTAATTGGCATAAATTGAATTCTTTTATTATTCTTATCTCTTTGAAAAGGAAATGTATGTACATGTTCTCTTGAATGCTACTGAAATGTTGTTCCACATACAATAGATATCGATTATTCCAAGGGCCGAAAGATTAAGAATGAGATCGTTTATTTTAAATGATGTTATATTTTAACATTTTTGATAAATTATACATAAATTAAATAACATTATAGTGACATTATAAACGAATATGTTTCGCATATTGAAGAAGTTGGAGTAGTAAACGGAACATCATTTAGAATATGTGATTTCATTTGGGAAGCAGATCAAATCATCAGTTCTAAAATGTGCATTCCACTTTGTATTCCACACATAGTAGAAATGACACATGCCTCATAACCTTTTAAATTTAAAGAAAGAAAAAAAATTCATAAAACCTGTATCACTTCCACAATACGTGCATGAAACATAAAGTGAAATATATTTTTGAAATAAATGAATTCAACCAGGTCTATATATACCAGGAGAATTTGAATGAGAAATGACGATATTTTTGGGAAATAAAAGTTAATCTATGTATATAGTTTTGTAAGTCATCTCCCTACCTTATTTTTGAGCTTTGAAATTTTCTAATTTCTGTGGACAAGAAACGTGCCACGAAGATGAGGTAACCAATTTTTTGCTATAAATAGTAATTGTCCGTACTCAATTTTACTGCGGCCTATGTCATAAATATCTTACAACAAGACTTTGTACGAAATTTCACAGAAGATGAAATGAAAGTGACGTCGTCATACGTCTTGATCCATCTGAGTTTGATTTAATCACTTGTTCTTGTTTTTTATATTATTATTACATGATCACATACCTAAATGAAGCCAAAATTCGATATGTTCATGAATACTCTAGAACTCTAGCTGCTATGTCTCTTTCTACTGCAATAATTTCAGATGTCAAAATATCTAAATCTGTTTGTCTTGATATCTAAAATCAAAATTTTCAATTCAATAAAATTATTCTTTATTATAATTACATACACTTATATTTACATTTTCTAATTTGCTAGTATCCTCTTTCTACTTTTTAATTTCTCGAATCACAATTAATTATTTTACAATCATTGAATCGTTAATAACACTTTGTCATCTCAATATAATATTACAATAACAACCTTTTAAACATTGATTCGACGTCTACCACTATAAGAAAGTTGGTCTTTTAATTTAAGACAATAAAAATAATCTCAAATAATGAATATTTGTTACAGCTTTATTATTAGAGATAACATGTCGTCACTAAGTAATCGTCTTAATAACTCATATAATATATTTGAGACCAAATTTTTTTTTATAAATATATCTTAAATATTTTTTGCAGCAACTAATTATTTCTAAAAGTAAACTAACAATTTTTATAAATAATTTGTAGAGAGTTTTGTGACAGCAAATGATCGTAAATAACTTATTATTAGTAACCACAATTGTGATATCATAAAATGTATCACAAAAGTTTTTTGTTGTTGTAGTGTACTGTAAAATTATATTATGTATAATTTCAAAATAAACACACAATTTCACAATTCACTTAAATTTCTCAATTCTATGATTAATTTCAAAACATGATTTCATCCGACCCACTTAAGTTAAATTAAACACGTCTTATTATCTCATCAACTTGTAGCTAGGAGAGGAGTACTGACGTCAATACTTCAGTTTTTCTACTAGAAATAATGAAAACATCTTCTACCACAATTGTACTAATACAAAATATGTATACAACAAGCACAGTGACTGTGTTGAAAATAAATTTATGACCTTTAGCGATGATCCTTACAAAATGTGTTGAACTACAAAAGCAAATAAGATTTTCTATTTTTAAAATGAAAAGCGATTTGTCTTAGTTGCAGTATGGAATTCAAATACAAAACTCTTGACCTAGAAAAAATAGTTTCTACTTACGTACGAGGAAAAGAGGAGGACAAAAGAAAACTAACAACCTATTACAATATCATAAGTTTGTAAGTACAAAAAATTGAATGAAACGAACGATAACAACTACTCCCTCCTTCCCGACTTATTTTGTATATATATGGAGGATCGACACGAGTATTAAGAAAAATTATTTTTTGATTGTTTGTTAACTTTTTAAAGGTGGATTGAGGGTGTAGATTGATGGTGGAGATTTTGAGGGTGGAGACAATGTTATAGCTTTCCTTTTTAGGATATGTAAGATAAGGTGGGACAACCGTTTAAGGAAAATGTGCAAGATAAGGTGGGACAAAGGGAGTATTACAATTCTCCTAGATGGAACCAACCGAATCAAAACATTCTCAACAGTGACGGAGCCAGGATTTTTAGTCAGTGGGCTCAATTATAATGTTAAAATAAAATAATATACTCTCTCCGTCTCGGTTAACTTGTCACAGTTGACCGAACACGGATGTTAAGAAAAAAACAGATTTTGTGAAATCTTTGACTTTTTTAATTGCCATTTATGGGTGTGACAAGTTAAGTGGGACGGACCGAAATGGAAAGTAGGACAAGTTAACTGGGACGGAGGGAATATCAATTCTAAAATTTAAAATATAAAAAATATTATTTGTATAAAGTTAATAAAAATAAATATAGGTTACTACGTTCACATACCTAGATAATCAATTATATAATAAAAAAATTGAAATGAATAATCCTTTCAATCCTTCTAGCTAAAGATAAGAAATCATTACTCCATAATTTTAAATGTGGCTACTAAGAGTAAAAAAAGAAAAATATAAAAACTCAATATTGAAAGATAAGTAATGAAACATTAGTTATAAATTAAGAAAAATTACAAATAGTTTTCTAGGTACTTTTTCTTCTAAGTTTAATATATTACATTTTATGTTTTCAGTAGAAATACTCATAAAAATTACTTAAAAATAATTAATTCTATTTTTTTTTTAGGCTATGTCTATGTATTTGGTAATTGTGCACGTAAGTTGTATATAAACACTAACGTAGTTAAGTTCAAATAAGATATACTAATTTAATCTAATATAAAACTTAGTTTTTTTTTAGTATGGAGTTTTTATTTTTATCAAAATAAAATAAATATGTTAAAATTACGAAAATACTCCCATAAAATTATTAAGATTTGAGGGGGGCCCAACGACCCCATTGGCCCCCCTCTAGCTCCGTCCTTGATTCTCAATCCCATGATTGATTGCACGACCACAAAAAAATTTCAAAGATCCGTAAATACACCAATATTAAATACTCCAATAAATCAAACCACCATCATCACTATGACTGTTCCCACGGTAGTTCATGAGAAAATCATATATATAAATAAAAGCACCAAATATCATAAAAAATATAGAAAAACTTAGATAAAAAATCGCACAAGATCGTTACAATAAAAGAGGTATTTTGTATACCACTTTTTGACACCACAATTGTGATCACTAATAATAAGTTATTTGTGATCACTTGTTGTCACAAATCTCTATACAAATTATTTGAGACCATTTTAAAAGTACTTTTAGAGATAACTAGTTGTTGTAAAAAATATTTGAGACTACTTTTGTGGTCACAAATATATTACTTTCGTCGGAGTTATTGAGACGACAATAAAGTTGTGATAAATATTCATTATTTGAGACCGCTTCACTTAAATTATGACAAATACTCATTATTTAAAACCACTTTTTGTGATTTTAAAAAATCATTTTTCTTGTAGTGGATGTGAAAGCCACGTAGAGAATGGAGGGCGCGCAAAAGATGAACACAAGACCATAACAAAGAAATGTTACAAATGCACAACCTTAATGAGAGAAAACGCAAATAAAAGAAATTAAAAAACAAAATAAAATAATAAATAATATAAAAAATAACAAAGCAAAGTAAAGATCTAGCTAATCCATTTTTCATAATACGTTAAAATTTAGAGTGAGTCTTCTGTGTGACGGTCATGATCTCGAGATATATGGAGAAAATTCATTTTTCCTCCAGTATGTTAGGGTTTATTCAGAAAAAATTCTATATATTTTGAAATTTTAATTTTTAGTTCTCTATATTTTAAATATATGTTCAATTTAAGGACATCAGACGCCGGCGGTCACTAATTTTGCCGCACGTGACACAATAAATTGGGCATTTTAGGTAAAAAAAACCAACGTGACAGTTACGAATCCAGTTGTACATATCAAGTAATTAAAATAAATACACCAATTCAAAATCTAAATTCACATCAGTGTTAGACTTCCTGGAGGGAAACAACTCGCCAATATGAGTTTATTTGATTAATTACATATACACTTAAAATTCATAACTGTCATATTAGTCATTTGACCAAAAAACCCCAATTTATTGGGTCACATACGACACAATTAGTGGTCGTCGGCATCCGATGTTAAATCTAACAATTTTCGTAACATAGTGAACTAAAACTAAAATTTTGAAACATACGGAACTTTTTCTAGACCAACCATGTAACATACAAGAATATAAATTGACTTTCCCAGAGATATATTTAGTTAGTAGTTAGCACCTTATATCGTTGTAAAATAATACAAACAAAATATCGTGGTTGACATTGTAGAACAATTATGTAGATTTCGTGGAAGCATTTTTATTTTTTCCTTCAGAAAAAGTGATAGATCAATGAACTCACAAATCACCACAACACATCAAAGAATGAAGATAAATGCAAAGAAATTGAAGAACACAAAACCACGTAAAAAACTGATCAACAAATCAAGCAACAAACACCTTTAACGTGGTTCAGTCAATGTGACCTACATCCACGGAGGATCATAAGACCTCAACCCACTAAAGCCAAGAGCCAATTGTACAAGATTAGGAATTCTCAAAACCACCAAAATATCACTCAACTTTGGAATAAGAACCCTAACTCAACAATTACACTCGCCAGTTCTTAATTCAAGGGAAAAACAGTTACAAAGTATTTATATCACCAACGCGAGCTAATGTGATGAAGAATCGGACTTCGAATCTTCTAGAAAACGGGTAAAAAACAAGTTGGGAAGAAACTACAGAAAACCGTTGTTAAAAGCCTGTAAAACTGTTGTTAAAGACTAGCAGTTATAACAAAATCTCAACTGCCGGTTCAATTCTGTTTTACACCCGGTTCTTCAGCTCGATCTGGTTCTTCCACTTCTGAACCTGGTTCCAAGATCTCTTATCCAAAATGTACTTGATAACACCTAACTTTGATGAAATTAACTTCTTTTCAATTCTCCACCTTAATGAATCAAAGTACTCAATCACACCCTCAAGCCTTCACTAAATCTGCTGAACTTAAACACACTGTACAAGCTTTATTAAGCTTGTGCAATGCTGAAACTTATTTCCAGGAAGAGATTTGGTAAACATATCTGCTGGATTTTCTTCAGTAAATACCTTTTTCACAGAAATTGCACCTTTCTCCACCTCATCTCTAACAAAATGCATCCTTACATCTTTATGCTTTTGACCTCTCATGAAATACGTGGTGTTTAACCAAATGAATTGTGCTTTGATTGTCATAATACACTGTCACAGATCTTTGTTGCACCCCAAAGTCCTTAGCAATTCCCTTAAGCCATATGACTTCCTTCACAGCTTCAGTTACAGCCAAGTAATCTGCTTCAGTTGTGGAAAGAACCACAACTGACTGATGAACTGCTCTCCAACACAAAGCTGTACCATAAAAGTTGAAAACATATCCAGTAATAGACTTTCTATTTTTTAAGTTTCCAACAAAATTAGAATCCACAAAACCTTGAATTGGTTCTTCTGTATGATCTTTCTTTTCAAACATCAGTCCCAGTTTTTGTGAACCTCTTAAGTACCTCAGTATGTATTTTAATGCCTCCTAATGTGGCTTTCCAGGGTTTGACATAAACCTGCTTACCGTTGCCACACCATAAGCCAGATCTGGTCTACTACAGACCATGGCATACATCAAGCTTCCAACACCACTTGCATAAGGAATTTTGTTCATATCCCTGAGCTCTTGTTCTGTCTTTGGACACCGAACCTTAGACAGTTTGAACTGCTGCCCAAATGGAGTTACTACTGCTTTGGATTCATGCATGTTACATCTTCTAAGTACCTTACTTAAGTACTCAGACTGAGATAACCATAACCTTCCACTGTTTCTGTCTCTCAAAATATCCATGCCTAGAATCTTCTTTGCACTGCCCAGATCCTTCATATCAAATTCTGAACTTAGCTTTTGTTTTAACTATTCAATTATGAGTTTGCTTTTACTGGCAATTAACATGTCATCCACATAGAGTAATAGATAGGTAAGCACAACCTTTCCTTGTCTTTCAAGATAAACACAGTTGTCATACTTGCATCTGTCAAAACCAGCACCTAACATGAATTCATTGAACTTCCTGTTCCACTGTCTTGGACTCTGTTTAAGACCATACAATGATTTCTTCAGGTAACAAACCTTATTTTCATTTCTACGAAGTACAAAACCTTCTGGTTGCTGCATATAAATGCTTTCTACGAAATCACCATGTAAGAAGGCAGTTTTGACATCTAACTGCTGTAATTCCATGTCTTCTTGTACAACCTTTGCTAGAAGTAGTCTGATGGAACAGTGTTTCACTACAGTTGAGAATACTTCATTGAAATCCACCCCTTCTCTTTGTGTGAAACCTCTAGCAACTAGTTTTGCTTTGTATCTTATTCTTTCAGGTCCAATTGTCTTAGATTTCTTCTTGAAAATCCACTTGGAACTGACTAGTTTTTCGTTCTTTGGTTTCTCCACCAGAATCCATGTATGGTTCTTCTCAAGTGATAGTAACTCTTCATTCATAGCATTTATCCAGTGCTCACTTTCCTGACTTGTCACTGCCTCTTTGAAACTCTGAGGTTCCTGATATTCCACAGATTCAGCAACTGCTAGAGCATATGACACCATGTCAGCTTGACCAAACCTGTTTGGTGGATGAATTACCCTTCTTACTCTGTCTCTGGTCAAGTGATAATCTGTTAATCCTTGATTATCATCATCCTATTATGTTTCTGAATCTTCCTGTCTCTCTTCTTCAGCTTGTTCATTTCCAGTTTCAGTGTTTTGCCCTTCAAGCTCCACCTCAACTGGAATAGTTTCTGTTGAAATATTTCCATCTACCTCTGAGCTTGAACCAGTATGCTTGTATCCCATCTCCATGTCTTTGAAGGTAACATCTCTACTGACTATCACCTTCTGATGACCACTCTCCAGACACCATAATTTGTTTCCTTTCACACCTTTTGGGTGTCCAATAAAGATACATTTCAGAGCCCTTGGCTCTAGTTTATCTTGTCTGATATGTGCAAAAGTTGTACATCCAAATACCTTTAACTCAGCATAGTTTGACAATCTCCCATGCCAGATTTCATCAAGAGTTTGGAAGTTTATTGCAGATGAGGGTGCCTTATTTATCAAAAAACATGTTGTGTTTACAGCTTCTCCCCAGAATGATCTTGGTAACTTAACATCTGCCAACATACATCTTACCCTCTCCAGAATGGCTCAGTTCATTCTTTCAGCCAGGCCATTTTGTTGGGGGTTTAATGGCACAGTTTTGTGCCTTGCTATTCCTTTATCTTTGCAGAATTTGTTAAATTCTTTAGATAGATACTCTGGTCCATTATCTGTTCTGAGATGTTTGAGTTTCTTCCCCCTTTCATTTTCTGTCTGAGTTAGCCAATTCTTGAAGTTTTCAAAAGCATCACTCTTGTGTTTCAAGACAAACACCCAAACCTTTCTACTGTGACCATCTATTATGGTCATGAAGTATCTTCCACCTCCATGAGTTTCCACTTTGGCTGGTCCCCATATGTCAGAATGTACATAATCCAGAGTTTCCTTTGTAGAGTGTATACCCTTCCCATAGGGGCGTTTCTTTGCCTTTCCCAAGACACAATGATCACAGAAATCCAACTTAACAGCTTCTGAATTTCCAAACACTTTCTTCTTTGCTAGCTCAACCATTCCTTTCTGTCCAATGTGGCCTAATCTGTTATGCCACAATAATACATCAGAGGCACTCATTACATTATCAGCAGACCCAGTAATTGAATTTCCTATGAGAATATACAACCCATTGATCTTTCTGCCTTTTATGACAATTTTCCCAGATTTGGTAACATGTATATACCCCTTACCCCCCCCCCCCCCCCCCCAAAGTATTAAATTCACACCCAACAGCATTCAAGGATCCAAGGCAAATGAGATTTCTCTTTAGAGCAGGAACATACCTCACACTTCTGAGGAGTCTTTCCATACCATCATACATCATGATCTTCAAAGATCCACTCCCTTGTACTTTGCAAACATGATCATTTCCCAACAGAATAGATCCTTCATCAAATTCTTGCAGTTCTTGAAACCATGACTTATGAGGGCACATGTGGAAAGAACAACCAGAATCAAGTACCCACTCTTCATTTATTTTTCCATCTGAAACAGTCAGCACCTCTGCTGTGTCATAACCTTCCTCAGGTACTGCTGCATCTGCCTCTTTAGCCTCATTCTTTTGTTTCTTGGTTGGACAATTCTTTTTCAGATGCCCAACCTGTTTGCATGAGAAGTATCTTCTCTTTTCAACCAGTCAGTGCCCTTCTTTCTCCCTTTTTTTTTTTTTTTTTTTTATTCAGACTTTCTTGAGGCTTTTTCTGGAACTTATTCTTATTGAATTTGACATTCAATCCTTCAGCAACTACTTGTGGCTTTTTGTCTCTAGACATTTGAAGAAACTTTGTTTTCAGGGATGTTTAAATCAGATCAAGATTCAACTTATCCTGTCTTCCAAACAGCAGGGTGTCTTTGAAGTGTTCAAATGACTTAGGCAATGCATTCAGCAACATCAATGCCTTATCATCCTCCTCCATTTTAACCTCCAGATCCTCCAAATCATCTACAAGTCGATTGAATTCATCCAACTGCTCCAGTAATCCTTTATCATCTGTCATTTTAAACCCAAGAAGTTTCTGTTTGAGAAACAACTTGTTTGTGACAGATTTTGCCTGGTACAATTCTTCTAGTTTCTTCCAAACTTGAACTGCAATAGTGGTCTTTGAAACTTCTCTAAGGGGCTTGTCACCAAGACATAGGATAATAGCACTGTGTGCCTTCTCAATCAATTCATCCTTCTTGGCTGTTTCTGCCGCAGACCATTTCTCATCCAGGTTTCAGAGCTGCAACTAATGCATGTTGTGTAGAAACAGCCTTCATCTTCAATTTCCAGAGACCAAAATCATTCTTCCCGGTGAACTTGGCCACACCCAACTTCATTGATGCCATATTCTTGTTCGTTTCCCATAGACGGCGCCACTTGATAGATCAATGAACTCACAAATCACCACAACACATCCAAGAATGAAGATAAATGCAAAGAAATTGAAGAACACAAAACCACGTAAAAAATGGATCAACCAATCAAGCAACAAACACCTTTTTCGTGGTTCAGTCAATGTGACCTACATCCACGGAGGATCATAAGACCTCAATCCACTAAAACCAAAAGCCAATTGTACAAGATTACAAGGAATTCTCAAAACCCCCAAAATATCACTCAACTTTGGAATAAGAACCCTAACTCGACAATAACACTCTCCGGTTCTTAATTAAAGGGAAAAACAATTACAAAGTATTTATATCACCAACGCGAGCTAATGTGATCAAATCGGACTTCGAATCTTCTAGAAAACGGGTCAAAAACAAGCTGGGAAGAAACTGCAGAAAACTGTTGTTAAAAGCCTGTAAAACTGTTGTTAAAGACTAGGCAGTTATAACAGAATTTTAACTGCTGGTTCGATTCTGTTTTACACCCGGTTCTTCAGGTCGATACGGTTCTTCCACTTCTGAACCCGGTTCCAAGATCTCTGATCCAAAATGCACTTGATAACACCTAACTTTGATGAAATTAACTTCTTTTCAAAAAGAAAAAGAAGAAAAAAGACACTACAACGATAAATATTTTTTGCCGCTCATTTTTCCAAACAACAAATGTGTCTCTAACTTAGGCATGTCAACGGGGTGGGCCAGGTCGGATTTCTGGATTTTTCGACCCTCCCCGCCCCTTTTTTATAAAAAAAATTGGCTTTTCTTGTTAAAATAATTAATTTTTTTTGTTGAAGTCAATAGGATTTTAATTTTTAGGTTTACATTAGCTTTGTTTTAATATTTTTAATATTTTTAAGTTAATTATTGAAAAATAGAATTTAATTATTTAGATTTACTCGATCTAGTCATAATTTAATATATTAGGATGACATATAAATAACATATTATATATAAAATTTTATGTTACAAACACATATATATATTTTGTATTTTTGTGTGTATATATATAACTATATAATAATAATACATAATATATATTTAAAAAAAATTATACATACATAAGGGCGGGGCGGGGCGAGGAACATGACCCGACCCGACCTGTCCCATTCTCCATCGGGTTGGATTTTGCCCTGCCCCAAAGGCCTCGGATCGGAGCGGGTCGGGGCGGGACAGATCAATTTTGACATGCCTACTCTAACTATAATTATATGTGACGATTTATCATCGTAAAATGCTGTACAAGTAATTTAAGTTTATTTATTTTATAGAGATTAACTAATATTTACACGTATTGAGATAATCTTTTGTCGTCTCAAATAATATTATTTGTGATTGGGTATTGAGACGACTAATTAGTGGCGATATCTTGTGTCTATAATGATCACTACAAGAAAACTGTCAAACTCCAACGAAAAAATTCCAATGGAACACAAATCTGTTGGAATTTTAAAATTTTCAACAGTAATTCGAACAACAAGATGAGCCGTTGGAATTTTTCGACGAAAACTCCAACGACAAAATGAATCATTGGAAATAATTACAACGGTAAAAGCTGTTGGAAAAAAATTCCAACGGAATCTCTTGCCGTTGGAATCATTTTTTTGTTGGAATAAAAATTTCAACGGCCACTTTTCCAACGGCTCAAAAACCGTTGGGATTGTTGTTGGAATTGAAATTCCAACGAAAATTTACCATATTTCAATGGTTTTCCTTGGAATTTTTTCGTTGGAATTTGGCAGTTTTCTTGTAGTGAATATAGTTGCGATAAATATTTATTATTCGAAAAATACTATTTCCTTTTTTTTTTTTTTTTTTTTTTTTGGTAGTGAGAATATATAAAAGAGAAAAAAACGAAGAAATTTGTTTGATAAGAGTTATAGCGATATGATCTTGTTTGTATAGGGAGGATGGAAGCAAACAAGATTTGATGATAACTACAGAAGTGATCTCCTTTTGTTTGTCAACTTCTGGGAGGGGCTTAACTGCACATTAATCTTCTTGATAGGGATGAATTTCCTAGGGATAGGCTTAGGGATGAACTTGAAATAGATTTTTAAATTATATTTAACTTACAATAAAATTAAATAATTCTATTTCCCATTCTTACACTAGTGCACCTATTGATCAACTATTTCTTTTTTCTTTTTCATAAAAAAATAATATCTCTACTTTTGCTAACTGAAAATGGTGTGCCTTTTACAATTTTTAAAAATTAATATTAGTAACAACATAATTATGTGGCTTTGTTTATAGAATCAAATTAACTATTGAATATTTTTTAGATATATGTAATAAATATAATAAAAAATAAATATTTGAAAAATACTTAATTAACTTTTATTTGCAGCTCCAACCTAATTCACATATTCAATCCAACTCATACTTCATATACAAATATATATAGCCTAATAAGCGACAAACAATTGTATTTGTTTATGTAACTTAATTTAAAATATAAGTTATAGATGTCAAATTACAACGAAAAATAGTTGATATATTTTATATAAAAAATGAAAATGTAATAAAATATTATTTGTGTTTTGAGTTTTGGAAAGTAATTCTTCTTTTATATATGCAATAAATCTATCATAAGTTGCCTCTTATATTTTTTTAAAATATATCGCAAATTATCAAAAAAAAAAATGCTAATTTAAACTGTCTAATTTTTATTAGGTAAAATGGGCGGAAAAAAACCTTTAGTGTCTTTTTATAGAGAATTCTCTTTTATTATATAGTACTTCCTTCGTTTAAAAAAGACCGTCGCTTTAATCTATTTTGAAAAAATTAAGAATAGGTAAAAAGGGCAAATATATTCATAGAGAATCCATTTAATACGGAAATATTTTGTGGAATAAGAAAATATTCAACTAAATAAAATAAGTTGTTTAGGGTAAGATTGGAAGGATTGTGGTATTTTTGCTAAAGTGGTACTTATTTTAAAATTTCCAATATTTTTTAAAGCGACAGTTATTTTGAAACTTAAAAAGTAAGATCTCAGTATTCATGAAATCATGAAAAAAAAGGTATGAGAGCAAACGAGATAAATGAGGAAGAAAGAAGAGAGCACTGAACTGAAAATTCCTTTTACATAAAAAGATCAACGTTAACTAATTCCTTTTACATAAAAAAATTGATGATAATTTTGCGCCTACGTTCGATTAGTATTACAAATATGATTTATTTTTTTTTTTCCCAAAAAGGCTTAATTCTTCTCCAAAAAAATATAAAAAGAAGCAAAAAAAAAAAAAAAAAGCATTATTATACAAAATTAGTTTTCCACCCGTGCATTGCACGGGTTAGAATTTTTTTGTTAAATTATTATTAAAATATAAAGGTAAATATGTATAATAATGAAAATTAAAATAAGTAATGAATAAAATTTATTAGAGATGATTTATATAAAATGTTGTACTATAATAGGTAAAAAATTAATACTACCTCCGTCCCGCCTAACTTTGCACGGTTGACCGGGCGCGTATATTAAGAAAAAAATATTTTTGTTTTTTCATTGACTTTTTCAAAGGTGGAGATTGAAGGTGGAGATTGTGAGATAAATTTCTTTTTTAAGAGTGTGCAAGATTATGTGTAACGGGCCAAAAAGGAGAATATGCAAAATTCGGCGGGGAGTATAAAATATATTGCAAGACACTGGTTATGCGATAATTTTATATTTGTGATATTTAAATAATATACTAATGCAATTACATATTAGTATAAGGCAAAGTAATGCCATAAGTCACATATATTATATTTCATATTTAGTAATATTAGCATGAGATTGCGCAATGATATTAGTTCATTAATCAATGGTGCTAAAATATATAATTTTGTGACGTATTTAAAGAAAAAAAAATCAATCTATTATATTTGTAACATTATTTTTCTTTTAATAAAAGAGACACTAATTCAGTCCTCAAATCATTTTAACTATTATATATAAACTTTTGACTGTAAATTGTAACTTTAACAAATCGACCCATTTTTTTATCGAATTTATATAAAACAAAATGGTTCACCAAGATTAGTATAATAGGACAAAATTAAAATTAAAAAAAAAAAAAATCTTCTAGAAAATAGTAGATAATTTTTCAAATAAAATATTATTTTGATAATATTTGGCACTTCTATTTTATATAACAAAAAAAAAATTGAAATGTATCATAATAATCATAAAAAAATAAGTTACACTTAAAAATTAATATTTAATATATGCATAATAAATGTCAAATTGAAGATTGTGAAACGAAGATTAATTCAGTATATTTTTCATAAAAAAAGAAGTTGAGTCGAAAAAGTTATACGACTTTTAAATATTAAGGGGAAAAGAAAAAAAAAATATGATTGGTAGGCTTTTAAACAACTCCCTCATATTTCTCCCTTTTTTACTATTTTTTTTCTCGCTAAAATAAGTAAACATTCATAGATAATTTTTTTAAGAAAAATTAAAATTAGGAAAAAAAAGACGCCTCATCCAAGTTGAATTTTCAAGGATCTTCCTTTTAAAAATAAGGAAGATATTGTAAAAATACACACAAAAATATAATGTGTGGGCCCTCAGTACGTAGTGAATACAATAACATATGTGTGTAAGAAACAGTAATTAAAAGAGTTGAATCCGGGCAATTATTGTACTAAGTACAAAATCCCAAAACTAGGGGCTTGGCGCCATAGTGATCTGAATGAGAATGATAAGATTTTGATGAGTACCGGCCATCTAGCTCCCTTTCATTCATCTTTCCATGAAACTTCCTACAAATGTTTTTTCTCTCTCAATTATTATGTCAAACTTAAAACTATACGGACAAGTACTACTTATACCAAGAGGGTCCACTATATCATCCGTCGCACTATTCCTCTCCATAAGATTAATAAATAAATACTATTAAAAAATATTATTTTCAACACATTCCCTCCTATATATACCCCCCTCATAGCTTCAACAACCATATTTACAAACACATGGATATGTATCCTCTCGACAGATATTACTTAAACACAATTTTCAACCATCTTGACAGAGACGGCGATGGCCTTGTTAGAGCAGACGAGCTACAAACCCTTCTCCACGTGATCGGTGTTCCAGCTAATCGGGCCGAACTCGAGCTTTTGATAGGCGGGAAAACCCTCAACTATGTCGATTTTGTGTTCTTCTACGAGACGTTGATTGAAGGGGGCTTTTTCGAGCAAGAAATACGCAAACTCAACCGACAGGACGAGGAGTTGGAGAGGGATCTTCATAAAGCTTTTAAAGTTTTTGATTTGGATAATGATGGATTCATTTCTTGTGAGGATCTCCAAATTGCATTGTCCAGATTAGGGTTGTGGGATGAATGTTGTGACCAAGATTGCAGGCCTATGATCGATGTTTACGATGTTAATTCGGATGGATTGCTTGATTTTGAGGAGTTTAAGAATATGATGGTCACAAATCGTCAAGCTTAGTTAAGTGGTAGTTGTAGTGTTTGTTTTCTTTAGAATATGTGTATATTTCGAAAATCAGATGACGTGTTTTAGTTGCAAAAGTTGTGGAATATTTGATTGTATCTTAGAAAGATTTTGACTGAAATGTATAACTAGCTATATTTGAAATCCAAAAGTTTCTTGGTTTAGAAATCTATCCTCAGGCCACTGTATCTCTGTCTTCGATTCGGGTGGCTACAATTTGGGGAGTTGGGTTTATGAAAAGTGAACCGTTAGGACCGACTTTCAATCTTCACAATTGGTATGATATTGTCTGTTTTGGATTGAGTCTGTGCGAATTCCTTTTTTGGTTTTACTCAAAATGTCTTATATCAATGAACAAGCATGTTCAGTCTAATATATATGCCTATAATTTTCCCCGAATTTAATCGATATTGAACTTAATTGACACCCCAAAGTACTAAACATGAACCATTGTGCAACTCCAACTTAATGACATGTTAAGCTGAGTCTTTAAAGGGGCACATAACATAATAGCCATGTCAGACCTCGTTACCATCTTTTCTGCTTGCGTGACTTTTTTGCTGGTAAAATAAGCCAGAATAACCAAATTGCCCTTATTGTATCCTGTTTTAAAATGCTCTTTATTCTCCTGATATTATAAAACGAGCAAGTAGATTTTTCTTTCAATTCAGTCCTTATAATTTGATCCTTCTAGTTCCATACAAGTAAAATTTAGTCCCATCTTTTCTTAATTATAAATTGGCCCCAAAATTGAATTTCTTATGCAAAATTAATCTTTAACATAAATATGGAAATAGTCCATTACGACCATATAAGGGCCATCATGCTTCCGTCAAATATAAATTCTTGAAACATGAATCAAGTTTTTATACCTTTGACCGAATTGTCGCCGGATCGTATCCACCGGGTTTTACAAACTGTTCCTCACAGCTCAACCACTCGATTGCAATCGATGGTTCTAGACATAGACTCCTTCAACAGCAATCAGCACAACCTCGTTTCGTTTCCTACCTCGAGGCGTACAATATACTACTTGGTTGATGAACATAAATAAAACTTTTGGAAGATGATGAACAAAAGCTCAACTTTTTATTAAGAAATCAATAACTTATTTATTACGTGAATACATCTCCTTTTGGAAGGAGACGACTTGTTTAGCTACCCATGGTAGCTATGCTCTCAGCACACATACACTCGAATGGAAGAAAACTGCAAACTAACTATTACAATGTTTATT
This sequence comes from Ajuga chamaepitys, assembly GCA_958295605.1. Lineage (NCBI taxonomy): Eukaryota > Viridiplantae > Streptophyta > Magnoliopsida > Lamiales > Lamiaceae > Ajuga > Ajuga chamaepitys. Next base: position 9,419,610 of record OY282499.1, read on the forward strand.
TTGTAAGAAAACAGAGGGGAATGGTCGATGTCTTCTGCTTCCTTCTACCTTGCTTTTATAGAGGTTTAAGACCCCCTATCCTCGAATTATTGCGTCCAGTTGTCAACTTTTCATTGTTCTTACAGATTTTCTGGATGATGCCTCTCTTATCCGGATCACCTTGATGTGGTCCAGTCTTCACGTGGTTCATATGGGTGTGGACCCTTGTATCACATGCAGACTTCAATCATTCTGTTGTGGATGCCTCTCAACCTTTTGTCCTTTTTGGTGGATACAACTCTCGTGACTCAACCCATCTCTGCTTGTCGGGGATCCTTCTATTATTTTTTTTGGATGGTCCCCTTGGCATCTTTTGCTTTCTCGATGATTTTTTCTCGTTTCTCTTCTCTTTGTCATTTATGACAGGGAACACTACAACAAAAAACGTTTAACACTATGGTCAAAAACCACAGTTAAAGGCATATAGTGACCGTAGTGGTACATACCGTAGTCGTAGACCTACCACCAATAACTACGGATAATGAACCGTAGTGGTTAATAATAAAGACTATGGTTGTGAACCGTAGTCGTAGTAGTAGTTTCCACAACTACGGTATGTATGACGACGGTTGGGAATTTCCTTTAACTACGGTATGTATGACGACGGTTGGGAATTTCCTTTAACTACGGTTTCAACCGTAGTAATTTATACGATTGACTACGGTTGACAACCGTAGTGATAGATTTGATATCTACCACCACGGTTGATATGACCACGTTTAGTGACTTTCTTTGACTACGGTTGGAACCGTAGTTATTTTAAACAAAGACAACGATTTCTTTGACTACGGTGGGAACTGTATTTATTTTAAATAAAGACAATGGTTGAGAACCGTTGTTATTCATCATAAACTGTTGTCTTTACATAATTATATTTATTTTATGATTTATATTTTTTAATATTTAATAATTAATGTATACACATTTTAAATTCAAAATTAGTAAATCATATCTATAAACAAAAAATGGACAATAAAGAAAAATAGATCCAAGTTTATTTCTCAATATCAACAGGTATAACTGTACAAAGAGTTAAAAAAAAGAATTAACTACAAAAAAAAAAGTACTACACAACGTTGAATATCTTAATTAGCCCCTCTATCTATAGTCTCAACCTTAAAAGTTAAGGCTCCACTTGGTTTCGTCCTGCATTGATCCCTTGCATAACATAAAAGCTCCCCTTAAAAAAGCGATACTCATATCCTGAATACATTATGATATAATAGACATTAGTACAAAAAAATTAAAAAAATGTATATATTGGACTATACATCAAATTAAGTAAATGGAGCAAAAAAAATTCACTTATGCACATCTGAAATGACACAAATAAGAACAATTAGATTCATTTTATATCTGTCTTGAACCAATGTCTAACAAAACAACAATATTCAGCTTCAAAAGGAATTTCCCTCTGACTGCACCATAAACTATTTGTTTTATTCTTGACATTAAATTAAATATTGTGAAATCTAACACAACCAAGCATAAATAGCTCCCAACTCATATGTCAGATTGCCACGTACAGTAATTGCAACTGAGGTAAATTATATGTAAATAGTCATATATTACCATCAAACAAAAAGATAGCCACATGTTACCAACATACAAACAGAATTTAGCAATCAATGTAATCCCTTTGTGCTACAACCACATCAAAATTAAGTTTGATGCATTAAACCACATCAAAATTGGCATATCTGAATCTGAATGCACATTGGACAAATAATAGGCATGCATGATAATAAAATGAAAAAATAACAAACTAGGGAGGAATAGGAGAAACTTTGATAATATAGAGGAATCCTAAGAAGAATATGGGAAAAATTTAAGCTAAGGGTGGCGTGGTGGATTTCAATTCAAATGGACTTTAGCAGTTTCCACATTGTTGATATCCGAAGAGATATGAGCATTGTAATATAGTTGTAGCAGCATGTAATATCATTAAGGGATGTACTTGTCCCTTTGTAATTATTTTCTTTATTAATAAAATTTTCGTTTCTTATAAAAAAATAAATTATCGTAGCAAAATCAAAAGCTAATAACCATTGGCGGGAGGCAATGGAGAATATTAAGAGATAATTTCAAAACCTACCCTTGGATTTTAACCTATTTAATATTTACTTTCATTTCACAACTTGCACTACTGTAAGGGGATTACTTGTAAGAAAATAAGTAATTCGTGAGTATCAAATATTTCAAGACGTAATAAACTTCCTTCTGTGAATAGGTTAAATATCAAGGGCGGTTTTTGCAATTTACTAATAAAATAATGTTGGACAATCAGAAAATTAGTCCAGGGAATACCAGTTGTACAGAGCATTTATATAGAATTGTTTGACAACAGACCTCATTATATATACTTCTTGGGCGAACTCCTTCTGCAGTTCAATATATATATATATATATATATATATATATATATATATATATATATATATATATATATATGTATTGAAGTTATAAACTGATTAAAGGGGCTAGTGATTAAAAAATATTCCTTCAGCACAACAAGATATAAACAGGTTACTAGTTCTGCTAAGGTAAACTAATGACCAGAAAGATATAGGTGAAGGTAGTCAACCATAACCACCAAATATGAGCATTGCAGCGAGGAATGTTGTGTAACCATTGCAAATCAAATTTCTCTCAAAAGCAAAGGGAATGAGAGCAGTATAACTATCAGATAAATGTAGCAACACATATTTGTGAAGTTAAATAATTAAATAAAGATATGTACAATAAGTGCAAACCTTTCCCCGATAGTTAATGATTAAACAATGCATTGACTTCTGCAAAAGCAAAACAATTATAATTATGTAAAAACAGCAGATGGAAGAGACACTGTCTGGGTAGCCACACTCAGGTTCACAACAGATATGCCGATATGATAAGCCAAAACAAGAGGGGCATCGTCTATTGAGAGAAGAAACTCGAACAGAATGATACAAATCAATAATGCCACCCCAATCATTGTTAAATTTAAAGATTAGCTAGATTTTTCCTAAGTTCTCATCCTGATCCCCACATACGTTCCATAGAGAGCATACATTAAAAGAAATATTTTTTAATGTATTACCTGGATTTGAGTGAGAACCCAAAAGCACTGTCTGCCGATAGAAACATGCTTGTCCTTCTAGAAATTTATATATGATCCTACAGAGAAACAATTAGCCAACTTGAGATGCTTACCTACCCATCCTATTAAGCTTAACCAGGTCAGCGTGGACTCAGTGAGTCGACTCAGAAAACACCAAACAAAAGGCGGTGACTCAGAGGAGCCTCCACATCCATGGCAGGTCTGCGTCTTGGAGCTCCAAATGGGGAAATCGCGTAAGCGCGAAGGTACAACCAGCAGATATAGTCTCGATTGTAATATCGGATCTGGGTATAAAAAAGACGCCACTATTGAACAGATCGATGCACATCCCTTGTCCTTCCATGGCAGGTTAGCGATATGTCCTTTGCGACAATGAATCGCTACTGAAACTCGCGAGATGTAGATCGGGTCTGGGTTATCCACGCGATTTGAACATCGCGAACGATATCACCTCCAACGATGGGTCTCCCATGGTGCAGTTCAGATCGGGGGGTTGAATGTTCAGATCGCAGAAGAATGAAAAATACGACCCTATACAGAAGCTGCCATGGAACCTGGAGAAGAAGCCCAAGGGAGAAGAAGATTTTTTTGCAAAGTAAAGTAGATTTTGTTCTTTACTAGTGGAACGGGTTAGACGTGAGTGGAGGATTTTTTAGTTATATAATATAATTATATTATTATCCATTAATAATCGTTAATTCTTGAATATTAGTATTTGAAGAGTTACCTAAATATTAGTTATAATTCAACATAATTAAATTCAACTTCTAAGTGTGTTTCTAGACAAAATATAATATGATAATAAAAGTTGAGGAGAAGATGTAATTTTTTTCTATTACTGACGGACCATCGGTTGAACCGGTCAAACTTGTTAAACCTTGAACCGGTGACAAAGTCGGTTCGATCTCCGATCCGATTCCACAAACACTGTTATTTTACTCTCACAAAAGTCATGTATATCTCACATTTTAGTGAGAGTATTTTGTAACTCTCACTAATCTTTTGTCAGTAAAAGTAGACTTTCTTATAGTGTTGAGATCGCTTTAGACACCGAGAGCGAGAGAGTGAAGTGTTTAATTAATCGATCTCAAAATTTTTTTTTTCTAATATATTATATATATATATATATATATACACACACATTAGAGTACTTATAAATATTTGCTAGTTTGCCTAAAAAGGGCAGTACTTATAAATATCTTAATTAACTTTATAAATATCTTAATTAGATTTACTATTTTATCTTATGTAAATTAAGTACGTTTGTTTCTTAATCTATTACATATTTATCATTTTGATTCATTTTAATTCTTCTTAAAATAATAGTATAGTATATCATTAATATTTAGAGAGATTAATATTTTTTTTATATAATTTTAAAAGTATTCTAAATATTACTCCCTCTGTCCCGGCCTAATTGTCCTACTTGCCTTATTTGTTTGTCCCAAACTAATTGTCCTACCCCATAAATGGCAAATTTTCCCACAATCTCCACCGTCAAAATATCTACATTCAATCTCCACCTTTGAAAAAATCAAAGATTCCACAAAATCTGTTTTTTCTTAGTCTCCGTGCCAAGTCAAAGTAGGACAATTAGCTTGGGACGGAGGTAGTATTATTTATTGCCACTAATTTCTTTCTAATATAGGACTCTTTATATGAAACACATAGGTATTCTGCTACGGTTAAACGACAACGGTTTTACGAAACTGTAGTCTTTTAGCAAAACATAAGTATTCAACTACGGTTAAACCACAACGACTTTTCGAACCGTAGTCTTTTAGCGAAAATAGGCATTCGACTACGGTTAAACCACAACGGTTTGCGAACCGTAGTCTTTTAGCGAAAAATAGGTATTCGACTACAGTTAAACCACAACGGTTTTGCGAAACCGTAGTCTTTTAGCGGGAAAAAAAATGTAAAACACTACGGTTTGTACAATGACCACGGTTGAGCGCTAAAAGACAACGGTTTATGCGTACAACCGTTGTCGTTTGGGCGTTGTCATTAACAGTTTTGGTAGTAGTTTAATGATTGCCCGAATAGTGCCTTTTCTTGTTCCGGGCACCTAGGACAAATTCGACTCGTCCACCGTCCATTATGTGCTATATAATATTTCTGAACTTTCCTATAGCTCGTTCTTCCATAATATTTCTCTCTTTTGTTCAACGATAGTCTTTGCATATGGAGAGGTTTTGGATGTCATGGTGTTGATCAAAAGTAACCCATTCGCTGTCTTGTGAAAGACTTTGAAGCTCCCTTTGATCTTTGATCTTTCTCATTTCCATGAGGCAAACCTATAGGCCCCAAGCTCTCCTTATAGTAATATCATCCTCCGTAAAGGTTAATATTAGGGGGATCTTGTGATTTGGGGCAGACATATTCTTCTTTGCCTGTCTGGTATCAGGTCTTTGTAGTTTTCTAAGATGAAAAGCTGGGTAAGACCCGTTCTTGTATGGTTCCGAAGTTGCTGATATACACTTCAGCTCCAGAACATCTCCACGTTCGAGGTGTTTATTGTTTTCCCACGTCTCGAACACGGCATTGTATATCCATCGCGGAAGTTTTGAGGTTTCTAGGAAACTTGGCCCCACAGTACGAACCGAAGCTAGAGCTCTAAAATCATATCATTGTTTTATTTCTTTTGGATTGGCTCCTGGGATCATTCACATTCTTGGATATTTATTAGATCGATCAATCTGGCATTTTGCTGGGTTAATCCCAGCCCCTGTAAGAATTTTATGTTCGTTGATAAACCTAAAATGGAGAACCTTTAAGCTCGTTAATATCAATCTTAGAGGTGCCAACCATGGGCCTAAGATTGATCTCTCCCTCTTTTACCACAGAGGTGTTGGGTTGGCTTAAGACAGCAAGAGGAGTATCCTCCGTTTGCTCAATTGTTTCTTCAGCTAGATCCGTGTAAGGATCCAACTTAGAACTCATGCTCACAGTACTTGCATCTGTGGCGACCAAGTTAGAGGCCTATTCTTGAAACTCGACCTTTTGCTTTACTGAAAAAGCTTCCTGTCGGATAGGAATAATCAGACTGTCCCAAAGGCAATTACTTGTAAGTTTGGTAGCCTTCAACACGCTTTGGACTTTTGACAAGTCCTCCTGTTGTACTCGACCTACGACCTTGGCTTGAATACCGGGTCATTGATCCTCTTGTCAAGCTCCTCTAAACGGTCTTGGAGATGCCTATATCTTGTTAGGATAGAGTCAGCTTCACTAGATTTCATCTCTCTTTAGAAAGTCTGCAAGAACATTTTCGTGAGACTTTACAATGACAACTTCATAATCAAAATATTGGCAATCAGCTTGCCATCTAAGTAATCTAGCTTTCTTAGGTTTAGATTCAATCTTTTTTGTTAAGAAAACTTTAACACTCATGTTATCAATATTTAGAATGAATTTCTTAGGGAGTAGGAATAAAGGCCATATTCTGAAAGCCTTTCGCACCGCGAATAATTCTTTCTCATTGATATGCCATCTTGCTGCTTCATTTTCTGCAAAGAGACAGCTGCAGTATTGACATGGCACTTATTAATTGGGGGTTGCTTTGGTTAGCACTGCTGCCCACCAATGATCACTGGCATCTGTGTAGAGTACCAATTCATCTTTGTCATTCGGTATTGCCAGCTTCAGAAGGTCTTTACAGATCTCTTTAAGTTGTAACACCGATTCTTTGTGTTCTTTGCCCCATTTGAAATCAGCATCTTTCTTTAACAATGGGCTGAACACCTTCCTGTATTTTGCTAGATATTTTTATAAACATCCCGGCAAAATTGACAACTCCAAGAGAACTTGCTTCTTGTCTTTAAGGTACTCCGAAAATTCCTGCACCTTCTCCACTATATGTTTTTTAAGGATGATTCCGGACTCATCGATCTCGATCCCAAGGAACTCGATCTGTCTGGTGGCGATTACCTCTTACTTCTCTGATAACACTAATCCTTCCTTATGACAAACTTCTGAAAAGACTTCCAGATGTTTGATATGTTCCTTCATATTCCTTGAGGCAATGATTATATCATCGACATACATGGACATGAATTTAAAATAATCTTTAAAAAGATTATCCATCTTCCTTTTATATATCGGGGGGGGGGGGGGGGGGCATTTGCTAATCCCATTGGTATCACGTTCCAGATATAATGTCCTTGTGGTGTAGAGAACGCCGGATACTTCTTGCTGGAATCTTCCATCTTAATCTGATAGAAATCAGATTTACAATCAAATTTACAGAATATCTTTGCATCCTTGATGCAGTTCACCAGGTGTTCTCTGCTTGAAATATAATATCCGTCGAATTTCAAGATGTTGTTGATCCCTTTGTAATTGATCACCAATCTTGGCTTTCCTGTCTTCATTTCTCCATGATTTCTTACCAGAAATCCTAGGTTTCTGTATGGAGAGATTTTGCGATATCAACTTAAGGTCCAGATGTTCCTTAAGTATCTTCTTCATATCCTCTCGATCTGCTTGGTTTATAAGGATGGGTTTGTATTGAACAAACTCATTTCTTTTCCGACTTTCACCTTCAAAGTTGCTTTGAAATTCCTCTTTATCCTCTTCTTGACATCTTCTAAATATACGTGTTCTTCAATGGTGATATCAAGTTGTGGACTTACTTCCATAGACACTTTGAGGAATTTGATTGTCTCCTTTGACATCCGCTCATCCCTGTCTCCTCCTAGTGTTTCAGCTCGATATTGAAGGAGTGCATCTCCGTATCTTTGATGCTCCTTCATCTTTGGGTGACTCAATTTTCCTTTATAACCATGCTTTTTGCAAAAATTAATGGGCATTTTCCGATGAAATGCCTCCTTTAATCTCTTAACAATAATCTTATGATCACATAGGGTTGTGAAAATAAGCCTTCGTGTTTCATTCTCTTGAGTAAACCGCTTGAATGTCTGTAGGAAATTGTTTCCTAACAGAATATCTGCACATGTATCATGGAAATAAGTTGGTGGAGTCTTGACTTTGTGCCATGGGTATTTCCTACTCCTCCAATCATTGTTTCCACTTGTTTAATTCCTCTTTTGATATAAGAATCCTCTTCGAGAAATCTCTTCCTGCAATAGCCGGTAAATCGTCTCCCATTCCCGTAGGAAAGATTTTCCGGCTATGCTGTGCATATTCCTGTGCCTGAATCAATGTAGGCCGCGAAATATTCCACTTGATATTTTTCATATAACATCCCTATAGAGATGTATATTGAGAATGGACTAGTAGCCATTAGAGCTGGCCAAGTTCCTTGAGAATATCATAGAACCTGATATTTTCTATGAGTCACTGTAAACACCACTCTATCTGGCTATCTTTCCCAAGGTTTATGCTCTTCGAGAAACTCTAATCCAAGAATAAGATGCCCATTTTCTCGCTCTGCTATTCCTTGGATTATCAACTTGTTTTCTCCTCGCTGGAGAAGTCCTTCAAATCTCTCCAATGAAGGTTGTTGTAAATAATACAACACATCACAAGGAAATATGTTATCCTTTTGAATGATATCGAATACTATCTCCACTTCTCTCCAACCTTCTGGACACTTTAATTCACCTTTAATTGTGATTTTTTCTAGTTCTAGATTCTCTTGTGAGATAGGTCTCTTTTCCTAGCTCCGACTCATGATTCTACTATCATGAAAGGAGACTCTTCTTGGCTCGAACCTCTGACTTATAGGTCTATTTATAATAGGTTGATCTGCGACCCGCATATCCATCTCATGGATTGGTGGCAACTCCATAATCTCTGGACGGACTGCATGTGCCACCTGTTCCAAGATATCTGGTATTTCGATGAACTCCTTTTCCACAAATAGTTCTGAATGGTAGGTATTGGAAAATGCATATGAAATACTGTCAGTAATAGAGTATGGTCTATTCCCTTCTTTCATCAACTCCTTGTTCTTGAAATCTTGATGAAGGGTTAGAATTCTATTAAAATTGCAGTCTGCCAAGTTATAGGCAATCCTTGGATAAATGTAGGACACCATTTTCACAGCATATAGATTACCTGAGATTCCTCCCAGTCTTGCATCTCTCAAATTCTTGATTCTCTTGAAGATAGCAATATCAATCGGAGAATCAATTACTTTCTTGAATGTTGATTTGATCAGAATTCTGATGGTTCCGATATGGATCCATTTCATCTTATGAGCAATCTCCCTATTCATTCTGCTGAGTGTTCCTCTCTAATTTCTGTCATCGGAACTAGCTGCATCTCCATCACATTACTTGTGAGCTCCATGGGAATTGCGATTTCCCCCTGCTGTGACTTTGTAGATGATATGATGTTTTCTCTTCTTTAGGAAATGTCCCAAGGTCTTGTCCAATCTCCCAACGAAAAACCCATCATAGATTTGGAGTTTTGACTCTTCTCTCTTAATTTTCATAAGAGTCTGACCACGCTGTCGAGGCACGTCAAATTAGTTATTTATTTCCTAACTTTCTTTCCTAATAGTAGGTAGAGTAAGTCAGGGTCGATCCCACAGAGAACAGAGAAACTAATCGAATTATCGTATTAAACCAATTTATAGAGCCAATTATAATACTATAAATATAATATAAAGTGGGGGGAATTGTTTTGAGTAAATTAACTAAGCAATTAACAATTAAACTAACAAACTAACGATAAATTTAATTATGATAAAAGTATTCCCGCCTTTAACCCAGTATCCCCCTCGTCCGAATTATTCATGTAACTATTGCAACCGTTTGACAAACTAGTTCTGAGACTCCTACTCCAAGAATTAATAGGTACGCTTAGCTAATCCTTGTTACCCCTTAAGTATAATTAATCACAGGTTCGCTTAGTAATAATCATATCTAATTAAGTAGTCCTCTGATACGATCGCTAGAACACCATTAATCAAATGCATATGGAACTAAGGCAACATAGTAGATACGGTGTTGTACTCGCAAGCCGGTGCAAGTGACCGCGACTTATGTTATCTAGTGAAAAAATCACTATTTGCTACTTTTAGACAGAAACACATAACAATTACGGATTATGAATTTACGACCTAGCAACGATTATATGCCTAATATCATGGTGATTAGTCCAAAAAACAAACATATAAAAGATATGAAGAAAGAAAATAACATAAATAATTTCAGAATATAATTAAATCAAACAATTACTGGAATAATTACAAATAACATCGTTCTAGGGTTCAACATAGTTAAAGACGTAAAATAAAGGCTTAACCGATCATAATGATGGCTAAGAACAAACTAATAATGAAAGACATAAAACTAGAAAACCCGAGATGCCGAATCTTGACTCTTCGTGCTCTTCCGAATTTCCAAGTTCGTGCTTCCAAAATCAAGGTAAAAGTTCTCTTTTTAGACTTGGGGTCCTCCTTTTACAGATGAGGATGAATAAAGCTCAATTTGGGCTGGAAAAGGAGTATCTACGAGCAAATCTTCATTGGGCCGCTTCGTGCCTCGGCCGAGAATGGCTTATCTCGGCCGAACCTTGTGCACCAAATTCTTAGCCGAGAATAAGTTGTCTCAGCCGAGAATCTTCTAAAGCCAAAAATCTTGGTTTTCCTTGACCTTCTGTCTCGGCTGAGCTCAGTCTCCTGAAGCTTTGGCTCAATTTTTCTCGGTTTTTGACTTGTGGGACTTGTTTTCAACATCCATCTTTAGTTGAGTTCGACTTTTTGGTCTAAATTTACCCAAATAACTTCAAAACAAATCACAAAAATAAAATCATCCAATAATGCAAATACGGGCAATACACGTTCAATTACACATGCAAATGCCACTAAATAAACACTTAACTCGACCTATTATGCATGCATAAACATGTGTACCAGAGTCTTATGAGTAGATTGACATATGTGAAAAGAATCCAGAGAGATCTTCTTGCATGTTCTGTCGGAAGACGTCTTTTTCTTCATTCTGATTCTGATTTTGAAGACTCGTCCTCACTGTAATCTTCTTCTTCGTATATGCTTTCATCTGAAGGAATACCTTCGAACTGATATACTTGATTTAGATCCTGAAAGTAAACAACTTCTTCCATTTCTGGAGTTGCCTTAAACTTTCTGATTCCTCGTCTTTGATTGTTTGGACAATCAGTTGATATGTAGCCTTTGACACCACATGTCCAGCAATTGCAGTCTTTGAAACTCTCATTGGATCTTGTATGATCTCTTCTGAAAGTTTTCCTTGTTGATGATGATCTTTCGCTCATTTGATTTGAGCCTGAGGAAGAAGCTTTGCCCTGGCTTGGTCCTGACCTCTACCTCGTTTTGTAACTCCGGGCCTTCTGTTTGGACCAAAACTTTGAGGTCTCCATGAAGATCCAGATTTCTTGCTACCATCTCTTCTAGCATAAGGATGACTTATCTTTTTTATCCTCTTTTACCTAAATGGTTGGCCTCCCACAATCGTAGGGATATCGTTTTCAACATAACATAGAGGAACACTTTTGTTTATTCCTCTTAGCCTCTTGTAATTCTTATGGAGTGCCGCTTGATAGCACAACTCCGCAAGCTTAATTTTGAGGAACGACATTCTCCTTGCCACGGTATCCATTCTACCCTCTAGAGGTGGCTGATATTCTTTGATCAGCATTTCTCTACATGAACTTGGGATCTTGGCAAAGAATAATGGAATGATGTCACGTTCCTGCATTTTTTACTTCCATCTATACTCTGTGAAGAGTTTGATGAACTCATCTACGTGACAAATATCACGTAACTCCAGGTTATGAATTACCTGCTTGTATCGTCTGGCCTTATCGTCTTTGGCTCCTTCAAAGTAGCCAACTCCAACAAAACATACTTTAATTACTTGAGCCATTTTGTTGACAATATCTGCTAAGACTTCACCAGCCCAGACATTTTCTACTATCTCAAGATTAGTAGCTTCCTACCGATCCTTCCAAACTTATCTTTAGAAGTGAGATAAAGTTTTCTTTGTCCAGATCTAGCATTCCAGCTGCAATCTGCATTGCGGATGCCCACTCATCTATAAGTAGTTCTCTGTTCTTGAAGTCCAATGTATCCAGGTTCAGCACTAATCCGTATGGATGTATTGGCTCCAGCTGAGATTTCCCATAAGGCGATTGCATATAGTTTGGCCTTTGGGTTCTCTTTCTTGTTCCTACGGGATATATATAAGCACCAGTAGTGAAATATCTCGTTGGTGGTACATTTATGCCTGGGATCCCTCACTTTCTGCCACATTTGTTGGATTCAATGGTGTATTTCGGGGAGTCTATTGTTGCCCCATAGATACATTTTCTTGCATTTTTAGATCGAAAAGACACAATCCTGCAAAGGATTGTGCAAGGTCATGCAAAACCTCCAAATTTATTTTATCCTTTAGGATAGGTACTTCCGGTTTAGAACAGGAATTATCTTTTCAGTATCCTTCGACTCTCTTCACTTCTGTAGTTTTTCCCTTTTGATGTAACAGGGGGTACTGTGCCGAAAGATGGTGATCATTCTCTTCTCCTTGTCATACTTGGCTTCATTTCTAAGATGGTCAATCTCCTTTGAACATCCTTGAGTGTTTCAAGGAACTCCTTCTGATGGTTAAGGATGGTCTCTCCATAACTCTACACCGTCTTCTGGATTTTTCTAAGATCAGTAATCTTGGATTTTTCTCCACTCAATTCTTCCCAATTAGGTCCCATCATGATTTGTTCCAGAAATGCAAATGAGGTTTCTGGATATCCGATGGGGACTGGCTGGGACGCTTTCTCTAGATCTCCTTGGTAGGAAATCTTCCCTGGATGTTGGTGAAGTGGATGAGATCCGTTGTATTCCCTTCTACAGGTATCTCCTATTTAAGGGTCTTTTGTCTGATCCATTCTCTCCCTTCCTCTAAGCTTGGCATCTTGAAAGGTTGTTTTAGTTCGTTCATGAGCTTCCTATGGCTTTCAAGAGTATTCTCACATCTTAGAAGAAATTCTTTGAAGAAATCCTATTTTTGTCTTTCCAGAATATGGAAATATTCCTAGCTACTTGAGTTCTCACTCAAGTATTCCCATGGAGCGTTTTCTCTCAAACTTTCATTCAGATTCACATTTTACTCGTATGTCTCCTCTGTTAGGATAGTAAATAATATAATAAATGTAATTCATGATTTCTTAAATAAACGTAGGGCTTTGATACCAATTTCATGAGTGGGACCGAATCTTGCATGGTTGTTAATTTAGGGGTCTAATTTCGTGAATAGTGAAAATTAATAGGACTAAAATTTGATATTCAAAGAATTTATAGGACTCGACCAAAATTTTAAATTTTGAATTCTGAATGGATATAAGAAAATTAGAGTTATTATTTTTTTTTAACCTAAGGGAAAAATGGGTAGTTCATCCAAATATGGCTATTCCATCAGCAAATAAGTGTTATCATGCAAAATTGTAGGTAACAATGGCCTGATAGGCCACCGTCACCCATTTCCTCGTCTTTAAAACTGGAGCTAGATTCGAGATCAATGGTTGGAGAAATAGGAGAGTGGGATTGAGGGGGTGTAATTTACGCACATCACCCAGAAGCATGTATGTGGGACGCACTCAAATGGAGGAGTTGTCTGGGCTCCATGCCTGAAAAACAACCGTCTCTCTCTTCACTTTGTTTCTTATGGTTCCAAATTATTTCGCTTTTTTTATTTTATATTTTAAGTATTTTGCAAAGCTAATATTTAACAGAGAAACGTTCAATTTGAAGAAATTTAGCATGTATCCCCGTTTAAATAAATCTATAAATATGCCCAATAACTTATAATTTTCTCACTCATTACTAAATATCTCTTCTATTTTCACACCTAAATTTATATCATCTTGTGTAATAATTTTTTATGTTCTCTCTTCTCCATTCGAAATGGCTGATAAATACTGTGCATCATCATGAAATCTTTTTAGTTCGCCAAACTGCCAGGGAGATTCAAGTTCTAAAAATTCTTAATCCGGATCTCGTTCCAACCCCTTGTTTCCTCAATTTCCCTATGTATCATAGTTTCCACAAAATTTTCCCACCACTTTAAATGTGGCACCTAATGCTCCATATTTCATGAATCCAGCTGATTTTTTACGCAACAATGATTGACCATTTTAAGATGTCATCACATTCAAAAGCATTTTCTCCGCGGGCAACACAAAGGGTTCCGTCAAGCGATTCTAAAAGATCGAGTGTAGTAGGGTCCAAATCCGATAAGGAGTCAACACCACATTTTTTTGGTTTTGGCTCAATTTTTGCCACACTTCACACAAATAGGGCTACGGAACATCAACCTTGCTGAAGATAATGCTAGTGATAACGCATACAACAATGAAGCTCAGAATGCACCTCGTAAGAAGGAGGCATGGTCAAAAGAGGAAGAGATTGTTCTTGCAAAATCTTGGAGCACCATCAACAATTGCTCAATAGTTGGCAATGCATAAAAGACTAGGGAGTTCTAGGGAAAAAACTGCCAAGTGCTACAATGAAAATAAACCGGCAGGCACAACTAGACGAACATGGCTCAATTGTAAGTCACACTACTATCATGTTGCGCCTGACATTACTTTGTTTTCAGGATGGTATAATAATTTTTACAACAAATGTGGGCCTCTGTCTGCAAGAAGAAAGACTTCAAGATTCACACACGGATGATAGTGAAATACCTTGAAAAATGGGCTCCTCAACCGATGGACCATCATTCTAACAAAAAGGCAAGGACATTCGATTCTGGAGGTTACAATTCTTCAACAAATCCTGATACAGATATAGATTAGTTCAGTTCGCTCTCGTCCAATTGGACAACATAGGGAGAAAAGACAAGGTAAGGCTACAGCCAAAGTTACGGAAGAAGGAAGAGTTACTGAAAAATGGAAACAAATACAAGAATATCAAATGTCAAAATTGGCTGCGAGAGAAGATGAGCAACAGCAAAAAGAAATCGAACTTAAGCAAAGAGATAATGATATCCTCATGAAGGACACTATTGGAATAACGGAGACACAACTTCAATTCCAAATGAAAATGGTTGAAGAAATTGCTGAGGCGTGGTTGAAATAGTTGTTGGCGGCTTTGTTGCTCTTCATGTTTTTTTTTTTTTTTTTTTTTGTTTTTTTTTTTTAATATAAATTTACGTTTGTTTATCATGTCCAATGTAGTATCACAATTATGTAATTCTATTTAGAATATTTGTAATGTTTGCGCCTTATTAGTAAAATACATCAGCAATGAACTAGCCGTTTTAAACTAGACATTTTAAACTAGCCGTTATAAAATAGTCGTTGCAAACTAGCTGTTATAAACTAGTCGTTGCAAACTAGCTGATATAAATCAGTAGTCACTACTTTATTTTCTAAGTACTACAATTCTTCATTGTATTAACTTCCTAGAAAAACTCTTCATTCTCATAAAAATGTCTGAAGATCTAAGAAATGCAATCACCCGTGAGTTTTGGATAAATGAATTTAGAGAAGATGCGGAAGACTATGTCGATCGAATGATGATCACACTTCCCGAGCAAGAAGAGGAGAGGCTTCAAGTAGCTTAAAGTTCTTCAAGAACAACAAATCGCAAAAGCTACGCTAATCGAGAGCCTGAAGATGGGCACGATCGTCTTGTCCGTTATTACTTTGCTTACGACGCAACCTATAAGGTTCATATATTTCGTCACCAGTTCGAATGCGAAGAGAGTTATTCCTTCGCATAGTCGATGCCTTCGAAAGTCAATTGAATTATATTCAGTGGAGGCGCGATGCAACTGGAAGAAAGGGTTTGTCACCGCTTCAGAAGTGCACGATGGCTATTCGTCAATTAGCATATGCTTCACCTCCTGACTCGCTGGACGAGTATATACGTATGGGTGAGAGAACTGCATTGGATTACCTCCTGAACTTCTTCCAAGGTGTCGTTAACGTGTTGGGAGGGCAATACTTGAGAAGGCCGAGCATTGCAGACACTCAATGTTTGATTCAAATGCATGAGCAACGACATGGATTCCCTAGAACGTTGGGGAGCCTCGATTGCATGCACTGGGAATGGAGGAATTTTCCTGTTGCTTGGAAAGGTCAATATACCACAGACGATTACGGCGTCTCAACAATAATTCTTGAAGCAAGCACGTTTCAAGACTTGTGGATATGGCGTGCTTTTTTTGGAGTTGCAAGATCGGGGAAAGATATTAACGTCCTGAACAATCACCAATACTAAACGCGATTCTACAAAGAAATGCCCTAGAAGTTAATTTCATGGTAAATGGAATGTTTTATACAAAAGGATATTATTTAACAGATGGAATTTATCCGGAATGAACTTCGTTTATGAAGGGCTTCCAATGCCCTATGGATCCCAAGCGAAAGAAATTCAACAAAAATAGGAAGCAACAAGGAAAGATGTCGAGAGAGCATTTGGCGTGCTCCAATCTTGTTGGGCGATAGTTAGAGGTCCGGCACGATCGTATTACAAGACTGGCTTAAGAAATATTATGCATTATGTGCATTATTTTGCACAACATGATAATTGAGGATGAAGGAGATGAAACGTCCAATTGGTTAGTAAAGACTCTCTTCCTCCAGCAAAAATAGTTTTAGGCTCCATCCTCGAATTTCAAGCATACCTCCGGAATCACGGTGAACTATGTAGTAGAAAAACATATCGTCAACTTCGAGCCGATTTTATTGAGCATATTTAGACACGTTATATATGGATCCGATCAGTGAAGAACAAATTATTATTATTGTTATTTTTATTATAAGGTTGTAGAGTTTTTATTTTATTTTTATTTTGTATTGTTGAGTCGGAAAATTATGTTTACATTTTATTGTTATATATTGTAACACGATTTTTGTATTAATAAACATTATTCAAAATAGATAACAATATTTTTAGAGTAATTAAATTAAATTAATGTATATTATTAATTAAATAAAATAAAATTAATGACTGCATGTTGAAGCAAATAAAACAAGTATATAAAAATATATAAATAATGTGCAAAGTAGTGGGACACATGTTGAAGCTGGGAGTTAGGTTCATGATTGTAGAGATAGGTTTGACGAAATGATGTATTTTTTAACTTTTGAGGTGACGCTGATGTAACGAAGTAGGAGTTGTTTTTCCAGGTCAATGACTACAACCACCCTTAGTTATTTTGATCATTTGGTAGTCTTGATATTTAGGTCTTTGGGATTAGGCCCAGAAATAGGTTAGGCTATATGATGTGATGGGCTGGGGTCAGTGGCTCAGTCTATATTGGATTTAATTAGTTTGATCATCCAGCTGACCTATCTAATAAGTAGGTCAGAACTGAGTTTTCTCTAGGACTTATATACTCAAATAGGTCAAGTTTGAGTTTCAAATAAATCCTTATAAGCCTGACAGGTTAGGCTACTTATAATTTACCTATATAAATAATTAGTATTCGACTCGTGCAGTACATGGAGATATATTTATCTTGTAGTAATTTTTATTAAATAATTATATTTATATAATCTAAAATAATTTAATGTGCTACTCTATGTACATTTTATATAAATGTTTTTTATTGTTTTGCTTAGTGAAATATGCCTTTAAAAAGTTTGACTGAAAAATAACTTATAATCAAAATAAATTTTTTATTACACCTTATAAAACATTACATCTCCAAGTGTCAACTCTAATTTTAAAAAATATGTGATTTCACATGTTATCTTTTTTTACACCACTCTTCTACTTTCCAAGTGTTACATCTCTGATATGCACAATCCATTTCACAAATAAATTACTCTTAAAACTTTTAGGATTTGAACCCTTGTGCATCATGAAGCTTCATATTTTTTTAAGCATCAATATCATGCTATCTCTATATTTATGGAGAACGAATTGTCACATGCAGAACATCTTGGCTGGTTATTATAGGATTTATGTGTAGAATCTGATAGAAATCTCCACGTGAAACAACAATTTGTGAGGTCCAATTAAAATATAAGGAAATATTGTTTGTTGGCAACAATGTAATTTTAATGGTGGGACATGAGTCATAAAAATTAGAGTTGGAGGTTTTAGCTGACTTCTTAGTGGGTCTTTGATTTTCATTTCTTCTTCAATTTACTTTGTTAAATATTCCTCCAGTGCGATGTACAATTTATATGTCGCACTAATAAAATAAAATAAATAAAGTATTAGGAAAGTTAAATAAATCAAATATTAATTTATATATAGCGTGCGCGCACACACATACACACATATATAATCATAATCTGTAAGTTTTATAACATTATTTATATTTGAAGAATATATACGCCTTCTTTTTTCGCCCTCAAGTTAAGAAAGTGTGCAATCTTAATACATACTCATGTACCACTAAGAATTTGTTAATCGTAATATATAAAAATATCGAAATTTTTACTTTACAACATAAATTATATTACAACATAAATTATTCATTGTTACCGCAATCAACCTAAACTATAAAATATATCTCACACTTTTCAACTTAAACAATTTTTTTTACTGTCCGACCTGACTGTTTGTTTTTTTAAGAAAATTTTCATTTGTAGTCCTGTATGTTAGGTCTTGTCTAGTAAAAATTCTGTATATTAGAAAATTTTAATTTTAGTCCTGTATGTTCCAAAAGTGGTTCAATTTAAGGACACTGAATATCACCAAAGACCAATTTAGCCGGAGTTAGATTAATAAATTTAGGCCTTTTGAGTGATAATGCTTATGTCTCAAGTATTTGTCCAGATAACATACACTACTAGAATTAAGGTTTTTTATCACTACAAAATGTAGTTACAAAGAAGGGAGAGTGATCACAAAAATATTTTTAGTAACCATATTTAGCATGTGGTTACTAATAGAGTAGTCACTTATAATAAGATACAAAAAGTTTTTTTGCAACTACTTTGTAGTTAATAATATATTTGTAACTATTTTTTTCAACTACTTTGTAGTTACTAATGTATTTGTAACAGCAAGTAGTTGTAAAAGAGTTTTTCATAGTGTAGTAAATTTGGTTAAAATTGTATGAAATATTTTATGTAACTACTAATAGTTACAAAAGGGATATTCTTTGTAACCACTTTTGTAATTGCAAAAGAGTAGCGACAAATACTCTTTTTTCTTGTAGTGATATCAAATCGTTAAACTACTTTAGTAGTTCGCCAAAAGAAAAAAGAAAAAGTTTAACCCTAATTTTCGTTGGAGGTGCATTTCATTTTATTTTTTATTTTATTTTTCTTTCATTATTCATCTTTATCAAATTTATTAGTCACGTGCGTCGCACATGATTAATTGTGGTCAAATTGGCAGTTGGTGATGGTCGGTGTCCTTAATTTTTAAACATACAAGACTAAAATTAAAAATTTTAAACATACAAAATTTTTATTAGACAAGACCTAATATACAGGATAAAAATGACTTTTTCCCCTTTTTTTTAATACTTTACAACATAAACATCCTCTTTGTCACATGATAAATTTTTTATCTTTAAATAAACATGAAATATATAATAAACGCAAAATTAGTTTTTTATTAAAAAGATTCAGATTTAACGTACATGATTTCTTGTTTATGTACCTCGTTTTAATTCACATTTTCTTTATTTATCAAAGTGATTTTCAAACTTTAACTAT
Organism: Ajuga chamaepitys; assembly: GCA_958295605.1. NCBI lineage: Eukaryota > Viridiplantae > Streptophyta > Magnoliopsida > Lamiales > Lamiaceae > Ajuga > Ajuga chamaepitys. The sequence continues at coordinate 9,439,321 of OY282499.1, forward strand.
AATTATTAAAAAATAAACTTGAAATATTTAACAAAAGAAAAATTAGTATTTTATTTAGAGGATGTAAAGTTGGTATGTTTCCTTTTATTTTCTTTTATATTTTTTTTAATATATCTAAATAGTTTTTTAATTTTTAACTATCAATATTTAATTATTTCTGTCTAAAATTATATTCTATTTTGTATCTGATAGGGATAACCCGGTCACTTCGGGTCGGGTTAATACTTGAGCCCACTGACCGGCCCAGCACGCGTAGGCCCAGCAAGCACGTGAAGGCCCAGCACGCGTAGGCCCAGGCCCAGCAGGCCCAGGAACACGCGCTGGCTCAACAGGCAGTTTGTTCCGCGAATCAAGGCTGAAGATTCGTTCCCAACCGCCATGCAGCTGGAAGTAGGCGTGAATATAGGAAGTTTGTTAGGGTTCAGTTAGGGTTTAGGAAGAGCTGAGTATAAATAGGGAAAAAGAACTCTGAATTAGGGTTCGCACTCTGTATTGTGGATTGCTACCTGTAAACTCAAAGTTTTAGTGAAAGAAACACCTCGGCAAGAGTGATTTTCTGCCCGTGGACGTAGATCTCCGGATCGAACCACGTAAATCTTGTGTGTTTTCATATTGTTTACGTAAATTTCCGTTAAGTTTCTTGGATACCAGATTGCGCTTTATCAATTGGCGCCGTCTGTGGGAACGTAAAGCAATTTTTGACGTCCACAGAGTATTCAAGAATCATGGTGACAACTCGTTTGAATCAATCTCGTCATGGTGATCAATCCAACCAGGATCCACCCGTGGATCAGGTTTTGCCGCCGAGGCAATTGCCGGCAAGAAGTACATCTCAACATCAGGGCAATCAAGGTCCACCCCCTCAAAACATGCAACACCCTAATCCCGCTGCTGACCAACCACCGGTTAACATTCAAATTACCCCAGAATTGCTCCAGGCTTTCTTACAAGAGCATGCACATGTTCTTCAAGATTGGGCAGCTAATTGCCTACATCCCGCGGGGCCTGCTGCGGGGCCCGCCGGCCATGATGCTAATCCCACGGTGCCCCCACCTCGTCAGCACTCGCGTGATCAACAGGACCCGGCGCACCGCGGACGTCAGGATCGGCGACGGGAACGACCTGGTTCCTCCGAGGACCATGGGAGTTCTAACGAATCACGACCTCGCAACGATGAACCTATTGATGTGGATCGCCGACGTCCACTTAATGCGGCTAAGAGGGTTCGCTATGCCAATCCTCATGCTCTAGATCTTCAAGAGTATGAGCGAGTTCAACGCAATGTTGAACTGGACAGAATTCTGGGCCTCGATGCCAATGGAGATATCATCACACCGTTCTCCCAAGAAATCATGGCCACCTCCCTTCCCGAAGGGTTTAAACGGCCAGCCATACCACCTTACAATGGCACCGGAGATCCGACCAATTTTCTTGGAGCTTTTAGGCACAACATGCTTAGCCACAATAACATTACATCCCTCCAGTATTGCAAGATTTTCCCTGAGTACTTACAGGATGAAGCTCGGGTTTGGTTTGATTCTCTCCCACGCAACAGCGTATCTTCTTTCAGAGAACTCGCCGAGCACTTTTGGGCACGGTTCGAAGCGCGGGCGAAGCCCATGGCCACACTGGCCGATGTCATGAACATGGAACAGCGGGACGGTGAAACCGTTACCCAATTTCTTGATCGCTTCACAGCGGTAAGCCTTAAGGTGGGGAATTGCCCCGACGACGTACTCATTAACGCATTCATGAATGGACTCCGTCCCGGAGCACTTTACACCGAGCTAGTTCGAAATACACCAGTCACAACCCGAGCACTGTTCAAAACGGTGTGTAAATTTGCTAAGGCAGAGGAGCAGACTCGCCAGAAGCGTGAGAAACACGCTAGCAAGCGGCAGTCCGACAAAGCACAAACCGGGCCTAGTCCGCGACCTAGCGCATTTTCCCGCCTGACCACGGGGCGTTCAGAATCCCGAGGCGATATTCCACAATTGACTCCGTTGACGAAGTCACGAGCCGAAATCCTTTCTATTCACAAGAACGATCTGCGACCTTGTCCGCGGATGACTGCGCCGCCTGAGAAGAGGAATCGTGGAAAGTGGTGTGCGTACCACCGAGATCATGGGCACGAGACAGAGGAGTGCCGAGAACTCAGCAAGGAAATCGAAGAGTGCCTGAGGAAAGGTTTCTTGCGCCAATACATTGCGCGGACCGATGACAAGCCCCGGACAGGTCAGAATGGGGGGTCGTCCAATAATCGTGGATATGATGACCGCGGCACACAACAGAATCGGCCGCCGTGGCAGAATAATCGGCCGGGGCCCAATAACTACGCACGGCAAGATTCCGGCAATCGCCAGCAACCACGTCTTCCTCCGCCACCTCCTCCTCCGAGGGGACCCGAAGACAAACGCGCCTCCTCACGTAATAAACGTGATATATGGGGCCCTTCCCACCGGGGCCTCGCGACATGCCTTGAAGGCAGAGGCTCGACGTCCTCCTCCCGAGGAGCCACATCATAAACGCCTCCATCAATCCGAGACTGTCAGCTTCACGGATAGAGACCCGGTTCCAGAGATAACGCCTCATACTGACGCTATTGTCATCGACATGACTGTAGCCAATATAACAATAAGGCGAGTCTTCGTGGATAATGGAGCCGCGGTGAGTATTATATTTGTCGACTGTTTCCAAAGGATGGGGATTCCTCGGGAACAACTTCGGCCGGCTCCCGGGCCACTGCAGACTTTCACCCAGGGTGAAGTCCAGCCAGAAGGAGTTATCACTCTCCCGGCATCCCTGGGAACCTATCCGAAGATAAAAACCATCTTCGTGGATTTTTATGTGGTGAATTCTCCGTCACCGTACAACATGATATTGGGCCGGGACTGGCTTACCCCAGCCAAAGCCATATGTTTCACATATCACCTCGCACTAAAGTTCCCCACTTCGCATGGCGAAGTGGCTATCCGCGGGAGTCAGCGGGTTTCAAAAGAATGTATGTACGTAGCACTCAAAAAGACTGCTAAGGCTCCTCCTAAACAGCAGCTTCAGGTAGCATCATCGGTTCTGGAACCTCGGGAATGTACCTCATTGGGGGATGCCACTGCCCAAGTCCCGCTTGATCCGTCCAAGCCGGAACAGACAGTAACCGTCGGAGCCGTGGATGTGCCATGGTTACATCAGGCTATAATTCAGACCTTGCGAGAATATTCCGATGTCTTCGCATGGTCTCCTCTGGATATGCCCGGGGTCTCTCCCGACATAATAACACACAAGCTGAACATTGATCCCAGCATAAAGCCTATCCAGCAGAAGCAATGGAAATTCGCCCCGGAGCGAAATGACGCAATTCGAATCGAGGTGCAACAACTCTTGGATGCGGACATCCTGTTCGAGGGATATTACCCCTCCTGGCTATCGAATCCAGTAATGGTGGTTAAATCCAGTGGGGCATGGCGAATGTGCGTCGACTTCTCCGACCTCAACAAACATTGTCCGAAGGACTGTTATCCCCTACCTTCCATAGATCAAAAGGCCGAGGCCATCACTGGGTATGAGGCACTTTGTTTCTTAGATCTGTACAAGGGATACCACCAGATCTTTATGGATCCACAAGATGCCATCAAGACAGCATTCATCACTGCTTTTGGGTGCTATGCTTTTAAGAAAATGCCCTTCGGGCTCAAGAACGCCGGAGCCACATATCAGCGTCTCATGGACCGGGTTTTCCACGGCCAGATTGGCTGCAACGTCGAGGTTTACATTGACGACCTCGTTATAAAGAGTATCTCCCATTCTTCATGTGTGCAAGGCATTGCCGAAACATTGCGCACCCTGCGAAGCTACAATTTGCGCCTTAATCCAGCAAAATGCACTTTTGGCGTCGGCTCCGGCAAGTTTCTGGGTTATATGGTTTCACAACACGGTTTGCAGGCCAACCCGGCCAAACTTCGGGATGTGCTAGAACTGCAGCCACCCAAGACATTCAGGGACGTTCAGCGCCTCACAGGTGGTTTGGCGGCTTTAAATCGATTCTTATCTAAAGCGGCAGAGCGCCAGCTTCCATTCTTCAAAATCTTGAGACAGGCGAAGTCCTTTGAGTGGACTCCGGAGTGCACCGAGGCCTTCGAGGCTTTGAAACATCACATACAGCAGCTGCCCACTTTGTCAGTTCCTCTCCCCGGAGAGCCGCTTTATTTATATTTAGCTTCCTCCGAGGAAGCTATTAGTGCTGCACTTGTGCGCGAAGTCAATGGGGTCCAGCATCCTGTCTACTTCGCAAGTCGTGTTCTCCACGGGGCGGAGACACGGTACTCCGTGTTAGAAAAAACCGCTTTGGCAATTGTTATGGCAGCTCGGCGTTTACGGCCATATTTCCAAGGGCGTGAAATACGGGTTCTGACTAATCATCCTATCCGCCAGATTCTTGTCAAACCCGAGGTGTCTGGGCGCCTCGCAAAGTGGGCCATCGAGTTAGGCGAATATGATATTCAGTATCTTCCCCGACGAGCAATCAAGGGACAAGCACTCGCCGACTTTCTGGCTGAAACCCCGGGAGACAATCCTGAGTCTCCGATAGACAGTTATACACATCACTCTGCTACCCACGTATCCTCACATAGGAAATGGCAGCTATATGTGGATGGAGCCTCCACAACTCGGGGAAGTGGTGCCGGGGTACTCCTCATCGACCCCGAGGAGGTTGAAGTAAAATACGTCATCCGATTCAAGTTCCAGGTGACTAATAATGAAGCGGAGTATGAGGCAGTTCTCGCCGGGCTCCGGCTCGCTCCTTGGGCGTTCGTCATCTTGAGCTCTTCACTGACTCCGAGATCGTGTCCAGACAAATTCAGGGGACTTATGTCGCCAAGGATGAAACAATGATCAGGTATCGTGCTCTAACACTCAAGCTCATGTCAACTTTTGATGCAGTTATTATCCAGAAAATACCGCGTGCTCAAAATGCAAGAGCGGACGCACTCAGTAAGTTGGCCTCCGCGGTCCGAACTAATATATCTCCGGATATCATGGTCGAAGACCTATTTCATCCAGCAATTCATGAAGCCACAGTTTCAGTATTGACCGATAGTGATCCAAATTGGATGACTCCCATTATTCAATATCTCCGAGATGGAATCCTGCCTACTGACAAGCTGCAAGCTCGGCAAGTTGCCCTCAAAGCCCCCAAGTACTCCTTTCATGATGGAGTCTTGTACCGGCGATCATATCTACAACCGAGCCTCCGGTGTCTCGCTCCTGCCGAAGCTACCCAAGTTCTGCGGGAGGTTCACGAAGGGGCCTGTGCCAGCCATATTGGCTCTCGGACATTGGCCAAGAAAGTTCTCCGCTGGGGATATTATTGGCCAACTCTATTCAACGATGCCCACGACTTGGTGACCAAATGCAGCAAGTGTCAACTGCACTCCCGAGTGAAGCATCTACCACAGACCGAGCTCACTGGGATCCAAAGTGCGTGGCCGTTTATTCAGTGGGGTATCGACATTGTTGGCCCATTCCCCGTTGCTCCGGGAGGATTGAAGTTCCTGGTCGTTGCCGTAGACTACTTCACTAAGTGGGTCGAAGCCGAACCACTTACAGCCATTACTGGTCAAAATGTCTTAAAATTTGTATGGCGCAATATCGTATGTCGCTTCGGCATCCCGAGCACTATCATCTCGGACAATGGTAAACAGTTTGCCAACGATCCATTTCGGTCATGGTGTGAAGCGCTCCACATCAAACAAATCTTTACTTCGGTTGCTCACCCTCAAGCCAACGGGCAGGTCGAGGTCACCAATCGGACACTGCTCGCGGGAATAAAAAAGCGCCTGGATAATGCCAAAGGTCTCTGGGCTGAAAACCTTCCACAAGTCCTATGGGCTTATCGCACGACACCGAATACATCTACCGGGGAGACTCCTTACAGTCTTACTTATGGTTCCGAAGCCGTTATCCCTGCTGAAATCAGCGTACCAAGCCCCCGCCTCCTCACATTGGATCCAAAGGATAACGACGAGGCTCTCCGGGTAAATTTGGATGAGCTTGAAAATCGCCGTGACCAATCATTCATTCAACAGGCCAGGAGTAAACAACGAGCAGCCCAGTATTATAACCTCCGGGTCCGGGGTACTCAGTTCAATGTCGGGGACTTAGTTCTTCGGCTCAACTCAGCTAGTAAAGCTGCCCCCGAGGGGAAATTACAGGCATCTTGGGAAGGTCCCTACCGAGTCGTTGCCACGCACGATTCCGGATCCTATCAGCTAGAGCATCTCAACGGGACCCCGATTCCCCGAAGCTGGCACATCACTAACTTGAGGCGTTTCTATCTGTGAAGGCCAAATCTCAAGTACCATCTTATCTTTAATTTCTTTTATAGTAGTTATCTCTCTTTGTACTTTTGAGTTTGCTCCGGCACTTATCATTGAATAAAAATTCTTTGCTTATATATCTTGCTGTGTTTTTCTTTACGTTACGGGGACGCCCTACCGCAATCATATTATCGTTATTGGTCTCCGGACAAGTAAATCTCTTCCTTGGTCCTTCCGAGGAGATTCGTGTATCGTCTCCGGACTTACATCACTTTCTCGTCTGTTTAACCGGAGAAGTGTTTACTCCCGCCTGATCCGTCCGGGGAGATATTACTCCCGCCTGATTAGTCCGGGGAGATTGGATTTATCCATATTGTGTTCCCGAACACCCAATTAAAATTGTTAATAATTTTTCCTGTCGTGTTCCCGAACACCCGATTAAAATGGTTCGTAACCTGTTGCTCTCAAATACGTTTGTACACACTACAACAGTTTTATTACCTTCTGAATATTACAACATCAAGAAGTTTTTTACATAAGACTTCAAACATAAAAAAAAACAAAAAAAAAAACAGTCATCTGCGGCCCCCGAGCCAATACTCAGCGCTCCGGCGTTGCTGTCTGCTCCTCGATCTTTGCCGCGTCCTCCGGGACCTTGAAGTTCTTCGGCCTCGGGCTCCGGCTCTCTCATCCCCGTGAGCTTCCCTACGCCGAGGACTTGCTCTAGGCGCTTGCCTGGGGACGTCATCCCTGGTCCGAGCTCGGCTACTTTGTTGTGGCGCGGACCTCGGGGTTTGGGCCCACTGCTCAGGGTCCCACTCCTCCGGAGCCATTACTTCGATTTCCCTGGCCAGCTCCTCGACTACCTCTTCGGCAACCGCTGCGGGTTCTTCTTCGGTTATGGTCACTGGAGCTGGCTCTCGGATCACTATGCCTTTGCTCTTTCCGGAGGGTTTTTTCTTATCCTTCCGAGGAGCTTTCTGCGTACTTTGGTCCCGGCTTGAGCTCGCGATGAATTCTTCGGCAGAAGGCCTCCACCTGTCTCGGCCCTTCAGCCCTTCATACATACTGAGAAGCAACTCCAGGACTTCTCGTTTCCTTACGAGCTTCGATGACTCGATAGAGCTCCTTGACATCAATGCTGCGATGTCACCTTGGATCTCTACGACCCGTTCCTCCACTTCTTCAAAGGTCAGAAGACCGAACTCCGAAAGTATCCGGTCGTACTCCCTCTGCTGAACAAGGACGCGGCTCATCTCGGCAGCGGTAGACCGATATTTCATCTCGAAGTCTTTGGCTCTCTCCTCGGCCTCAACCACTTTCCTCTCTGCCGAGGCTACCTGCTTCTCTAGCTTTGGCACTACGTGCATTTGCAGATGATTCTTTTCTCCGCGGAACCACTCAAGTGATTGCATGAGCTTCTTTATGGTTTCGTGTAGTTCCGCGGTGTTCTAAACAGAAAGAAGAGTCAACCAGATCGATTACTCTCAAGTATGTAAAAAGTTGGAGTTCAGTTCGACAACAGACATAAATTGATCATGCAAATAAAAAGAGAAGTTCAAGAGTCCGAGAAACAGAAAATTATATTTAACATTGCAGAAGTACAATTGTTCCAAATTCGGTACATTGATTAGCATACATCCCTAAACTATACAATTTTAAATTTGCGGGGATCGACTGACCTCCCGCTCAGTTGCCTCAGTCTCTTCGGGCAACCCCTCTCGCCGGCCCTCGGAGACTTCGGCTTCTCTTTCCTCCGTTGCTGCGACGGCTTCGACAGCAGCTGGGGCTTCGACCTCCATCCGTGGAGGGGGTTCAATGCTCCGGGGTGCGGTGACCAGCTCACCTCGGCAGAAGGCCATGAATTCTTTGTCCTGGTCCACCTCACAGTTGGCAACTTCTGCGGCCGTCAGAAGTTGCTTCTTCTCCCCGAGAGCCTTCACCAGGGGCCACTCCGGCAGATTTGATAGCGCCGCATAGTAGGCCTTCTCCACTCCGGCCACTGACTCAAAGTCATACCCGAATTCTGGACGATATACGTCCACATTCGGGTAGACCTCCTTCACTTGCTCCAGCAGTGCGGATCGAGTGGCCTGGTCCCCAATAGCCACGAACTCCGTCTGGAAGTCGAGGAACGTGCTGGTTTTGAATAACTTATCGGCGAAGGCCTTCAGCAACGCTCCCTGCCCTTCGACCACGGCAGCTTCCCTCGCCTCCATTTCCGCCTGCAGCCGCAGCACTTCACCCCGGAGAACATTATTCTCCGCCTCCACCCCGCGCAGACGCGCGACCTCGGTTTCGACCAAGGCAGCCCTCTTGCGTGCCTCGGTCATATCGTGCGTTAGACGGTCGTTGCGCGCCCGGAGTTCCCTGGCCACTTCGGCCAGCTTCTCCTTCCCCTCCTTCTCGCTCCTGTGGCCGAGGTCTAGGATACCTCGCGCCAAGCGCAGGAGTTCTTCAGCGTCTGCACCCCCCAACCCCAGCAGACTCGGGGCCACTTGTTCAACCTGGACAATTACACGAAAAATGAGATTATGAGCAGCCTTCATAACACACACTTCGTGCACGTACGAATTACGAGTAGCGTTTCAAGTTTACCTGTGTGCTCTCCCCTACCCGGGGTCTTTTGGATGACGCTAGCGGAGTCCCGGTAGGCTCCGGCCTCTTCTTCGCTCCGGGAGGTGACCCCGCCGGCGTAACCCGTTCTTCCGACCCCGCTGCCGGTCGCACACTTGGTGGCATCTTCCCCCGGGGAGACACCTCAGCGGCTTTCCCCTTCTTTTTAGCCGTCGCCGACGCTGCGGGGCTTCCGACAGGCTCCTTTCCGAAGCGTCCCACTGCAAATAAAAGTTATGGTTAGTCCTGCGCAAAGCAAAAGTTGTAAAACGCAAGATACAAGGACTCCTACCCTCTTCGGCGCCCGCATTGCCCGAATAATACGGGCTCAGCCCTGCCTCCTCCAATTCCTCCTCGGAACAGAGGGTTTTGAAAGTCCCCACTGTCCGGAATGTATGAATCACTTCAGCCTCCGGGCTCTCCACCGGAGCGGTATCAAGTACCTCGTCCCTCCTCCACTTCGGGAGAACTACTTTATTCCTAATAAATATAAACCTCTCCTTCCACCCCTCTACCTTACTTGGGTTTTGAACCTTGAACCCACCTCGGGCTCGAGGACTGAAGGAGTACCATCCTTTGGACTTCCCGAAGTTTTTTAGTTGGAAGAAGAACCTAAAAAGCTCTACAGTTGGTTCTAATCCGGCGTTTTTACACACCACGGTGAATCCCACTACCTGCCTCACCGCGTTCGGCGCTAATTGGCAGAGGGCAATGCCGTAGTATTGCAGCAATTGGATGTAGGGGTGGGGAAAAATATCGAAATGCCGAAATACCGCCCGTACCGTATCGAAAAATTACCGAAAATACCGAAATTTTCGGTATACCGAATTTTCGGTACGGTATGATACCGTACCGGAAATTTTCGGTACGGTAACGGTATGATAATCTAAAAATTTCGGTATTTCGGTATATACCGAAATACCGAAAAAAGTTCGGTATTTTCGGTATATGTTGGTATACCGAAATTTTTTCGGTATTTTGGTAGTTCGGTATTTCGGTATACCAAATTTCTAACGGTATACCGTAAATTTTTGGTATACCGAAATTTTGGTATACCAAAATCAACGGTATGGATCGGTATATATCGATACCGATACAACATTCGGTATACCGAATTTCCGGTACGGTATCGGTATTTACCGATATCATACCGAATTTTCGGTATGCCGAATTTCGGTATACCGAAATTTTCGGTACGGTAACGGTATGAATTTTCGGCGTACCGAAAATTTCGGTACGGTAACGGTATGGGCGATTCGGTACGGTATACCACCCCTAATTGGATGACAATATCCCACAAAGGCAGTCTCAGGCCTACTCTAAGGGGATCTATATATACACTAATAAACCCCTGCGGTGGGCAACAGGCCCTATCCTCGGGGTTCGGTATTATATACTCTAGGTTGAAGGGAAGGTAAAATGACGGAAGTTCTCTCTCAATTTGCTCTCGCGACATCCGTAATGCTACGGAGGCCACCTCCAAACCCTCCTCCGCGCATGGATAGAAAGCAACCGTCATAACGTTGCATTCCCGGCCGTCGGCCCTGTCTATAGTCCTAACCTCATTCCTCTCCGGAATGAGATATGATAGGGGGGGACGTCTAACGGGGTACTCGAAGTCCCTAATTCTTCAATAGAGGCAGAAGATGAGGCAGAAGGTGAAGAGGAAGACATACTTACTTGGGTTGAATTTGAGTGGGTTGATTTGAGAAGTTTTTGATCTGAGATGAATCACGAGTGCAGATTTCCTCTTTTTCCCGCTTTCTAAACTGATGAATCGCAATGAAGAAGATGAAAGGTTACTGTGCAATTACTCCAATTATATACGCAAAAACCAACGGCTTCGATGCAGACTATTCAAATTCAGTGGTGAAGATGTAAACGTGCTCTTCACGCGCTTTACAGTTCCCAAGGCGCGTGGGGAACAGGTTTCTTGGAAGTCGCAGAGCGTGTCACTTCACATCCCTCTCTCTCATGATGGCGCCGCCAATCACATCAACCTCACCCTTCGTCAGGAAGATTCAAACTACACTCCGGTGTACCCTCCACCTCGGTCATACTACCACACTCCGGTGCTCCCTTCATTTTGGCCAGACTACTCACTCCGGTGTACCCTCCACCTCGGCCAGGTTGTTATATACTTCCAACGCGTTTCTTGCTTCTGGGAAATTTGGTATCTCGATAAATGTCTTGTGCACTTCGGCCTAGCTCGACTCCGCGTCCGCAGACTGCTCCGCAGAGTCCCGGGGACGCGGATAGACTTAGTCAACCATAAACACTTCGGCCCGCCAACGACCACGGCCCTTCTTGCTTACGGTTCCACCCCCGTGACAACCGAAGCTCCCTCCTCGCTTCGGCTGGGGGGGGGCATCTGATAGGGATAACCCGGTCACGTCGGGTCGGGTTAATACTTGAGCCCACTGACCGGCCCAGCACGTGAAGGCCCAGCACGCGTAGGCCCAGGCCCAGCAGGCCCAGGAACACGCGCTGGCCCAACAGGCAGTTTGTTCCGCGAATCAAGGCTGAAGATTCGTTCCCAACCGCCATGCAGCTGGAAGTAGGCGTGAATATAGGAAGTTTGTTAGGGTTCAGTTAGGGTTTAGGAAGAGCTGAGTATAAATAGGGAAAAAGAACTCTGAATTAGGGTTCGCACTCTGTATTGTGGATTGCTACCTGTAAACACTACAACAGAAATGGCTTTATGTAACATTTCGTTTGTAACACTTTTAAAATTTTGACTTTTATGTAACACTTTTGTAACACTTATGAATATGTAACACTTTTATGTAACACTTTTGTAACATCTGCGAATATGTAACACTTTCGTGCAACACTTTTAGAATATGTAACGCTTTGAACGTAACACTTTTAAATTGTAACACATTTAGGTAACACTTTTAAATAAGTAACACTTTTTACGCAACACTTTTGAATAAGTAACACTTTTATGCAACACTTATAAATAAGTAACACTTGTAAATAATAAATTTATTTATTTTATTTTAAACTAATTAAATATTTGTGGATTATTTTTCTTATGTGACTTTTATTTTTATTTGTCTCATGTGTTATATCTTAATTATTACAACAGAATGCCTGTAACATAAGTTGTGAAAATGATCGACTCAGACCTACAAAAATAACAATTTATTAGAGCACCTAAAGATTTATTTATTCGTTAAGAAAAAATTAAATTTTATTTGTGACTTATTTGTGGTTTTACTAAACAATTACAAAATAGACTTGTAGCTTTAAGAATTTGAATACATTTCTTAAGTGTGAGAACCTAGACTTGGGACATTTGGTCATGTATCTTCATGTTTGTAAGTTTATTTTTTTATTTAAAATCTATAAAAAACAATAATTAAGGTGTCTTAATACATAAAATTATGGTAATTAAAATTAATGATAATGTCTTAAGATTTATATATAATAACTAGATGTATAAAATTAATGTGATATAAAATAAGTTTTAAATATATATATATATATATATATATATATATGTAAGTGGATGAAAATGAAAAAAAAATAATGGAAACATTGTGTCAAATTGATATGAGTAACCTAAATAAAATTAAGTTAGATTGTAGTTTGATGAAAACTTAATTTTGAGTGTATTTTATTGATGTTACAATAAAATCTTGTGTATATATTGTTTTTCTTACAAAAAAAACTAAAAAAGTTATTGTAGCCTAGTGGTTAAGACTTTGCACTTAAGTTCCTGCAATCTAGCAACCTGGGTTCGAAACCCAGCAATGACAACTTTTTTATTTTTTCTTTCAATTAAAAGTGTTACATAAAGGGGGTTATGTGTAACATTTTTTTAGTGTTACCATAAAGTGTTACAATTTAAAATCTTTTAAAAGTGTTACTAAAGATCATCAAAAGTGTTACATTAGACTTTAGGTAGCACCGACAAATGTAACACCAATAAAGTGTTACATAAAGTCTATAGTAACATATTTTGGTATATAGGTAACACTTTTTGGGTGTTACATTAGCTCATTTATGTTGTAGTGAAACTCAAAGTTTTAGTGAAAGAAACACCTCGGCAAGAGTGATTTTCTGCCCGTGGACGTAGATCTCCGGATCGAACCACGTAAATCTTGTGTGTTTTCATATTGTTTACGTAAATTTCCGTTAAGTTTCTTGGATACCAGATTGCGCTTTATCAGTAACTTTGAACATCTCACTTTGTAATTTTAGATATACTCAAATACTTCTTACTTTTAGATAAATTAATATTTAAATTTAAAATTTATTCAATATTTCGGTTAATAATTTAAAGTATGTAAGTTCTTCAAATATTTTAATGTTTTCATATTTTATTTGGTTTCTTAATTTTTTCAAATAAATTTATATTTTTGTTATAAATATTATATATTTATTTAAAGATAAAAAAGTCTAATATAAACAAAATTTGAGGTTGCATAAGGCAAAAACAGACATAGTTGAAGTTAATTATTGCGACAAAGTAGTTGTTAGGTTGCAAAGTATAAAAAATATATAGTTGATATTGGTTAACAAAAAAAAATTACAAAATGTAACAAATGTCATAGTTCATGTTCCAAAGTGTAAAATTTACTTAAAAAAGCAATTTTAACAATATATACATCATATAAAATAAGAATAAGTAATAAAAGAAAATATCAATAATAATTATATATATATGATATAAGAGTATATATTTACATATGCTCAAAGTTACCGTAAATGTGTGATTAATAATCTTTAGTTTTGGAATATTTTTATGTCATATTTCGTGCGGACATTAATTAGTTTAAAAAGTAGCCGATATGGGATAGATGAGGACAGTGAAACGCTGGAACACAACTCGCATGTGGACAATTTTGGAACACTCTGGGTGTGTTTGTTTATGGTTGGCCAATTCGTTGTGGATTATGTCCAACCTAACATGTGTTTGTTTATGGGTTTGTGACAATATATTATCTCCAACCCTCTTACACACATCATTAATTAAACTCAATTATCAATACAACTTTAATCAATAATCATCATTCTTTAACTAACTCTTACACACATCATAAATCAAATCCAATTTCCAATACACCTTTATTCAATAATCAATCATTTTTTAACAAACTCTCACACATCATCAATCAAACTCAATTCCCAATACAACTTTAATCAATAACCAATCAATCATTAACTATCTCTTACACACATCAAATCACTTTTACCACATTTTATAATATAAACCAACTCCAACCCAATCTCTCAACCAACATAAACAAACACTCATTTATTTACCCCAACCTAAAAATTCAACTTTATTCTCTACAGCCTACAGTACTCCAGCCATCCACAGCCATAAACAAACAGGCCCTCTCTCTCTCTCTCTAGGATTCCAAATTCCATCTCTCTTCCTCTTATTTCTACTATCTAACTCCCATAACTTGTGAAGCGGTAATTAACTATACCTATTCTAAAATTTCAGAAATTTACCAATTTTTTTTTTTTTTTAAATAGATATTCTGCAATTTCTGAACTGATTCTTCTATCCTGACGTGAAAAAAAATTGTTGTGTATTTCTTTTGAAAATTTGAGATTGTTGGTTGCTCAAGGGTCGGTCCTTGGTTACGATAGTGTACTTAATTCTTTGGTTTTTAGGGTTTCGAATTGAACCAAACAGCGCTCTGACAGTTATGCATGGTGGATAATCATAAGGTAAGTACTGTGAGTAGTGTTGCATTATGACAAAACAGATCTTTTTTTGAGTCTTACTTTCGTGCAATAGTTGCACATGTACAACTTTCTCCTTTCAACCATTGGATCTTTTAAAGTGTCATTTTGATCATTTATTAGTTTAAAATTTTATGAGAAAAGGAAGAGGGTGAAGTTGGCATTTTTCTCTTTAACTCTTCCACATAACTCTGCTTGGTTAATAAACCATCAAACTTTACTGGACACAATAGGGCACCGTTTCTGCTTTTGTTTTTCCATTCTTTTTGTTTTGCTTTTTTTTTTTCCCCTTCTTTTGAGCAAGTACTTTTTATTTCTTTTTTATGTGATTATTTATTACATCAAGTAAATTTTTCATAATTCCCTAAAATATTGGTATGCCGAAAATTTTCGGTATCTGTCAGAAATTTGGTATACTAAAATAACAGGTTGAAATTATTTTTGATCCCTTCGATTTTCGCTCATTTTAGTTCCAAAAAAAATTAGAAATTCAATTTAATTCCGTAACTTTAGAATTGGTCAGGATTTAGTCCTTTTGCTGCCGGTGACCAATTTGCCCGGGAAATTACGAGCGCCAGTCACGTGACTCATTTTTCCGGTCTTTTTTTAAACACCTAGCATTGACTAGTGAGTTTGAATTAATAATTAAAAAAAAAAAGGATTTTTTTTTAACTCCTCGTCACTTGCCGGTGCCACGTATTTAAGAATTGACCAGAAAAATGAGCTACGTGAACGCTACATGAGTTTTTCCAGCCAAATTAATTATCAACGGCAATAATCCTTGGTAATTTATTCGCCCATCGTCAATCCGTCTCAACTCCACAGAAACTCCCGGTACACGACCGTCCCCGAGTTTCCACTCTGTCTCTTCACCGTCCAAATCATAGGAAGTAGGAAAATTCTGACAATTCTAGTGTGCTAGAATAAATAATCGAATAGGCCCATATGCAAAACTCTAGAAATTAACTAAATTACCCTTTAGTTGCATAAGTACAGCTATTGCACCCTAGAATGACCCCATTTTTTGACATTATAATTGTTGTAACTAATAATAAACTATTTGCGACCACTTATTGTCATAAATCTATCTATAAATTATTTGAGATCATTTTAAGGCTATTTTTAGAGACAATTAGTTGTTGTAAAAAATATTTGAAACGCATTTGAGGCTATTTTTGTTGTCACAAATATATATGCATTGAGTTCTTGAGACGATAATAAAATTGTGATAATACTCATTATTTGAAATCACTTCACTTAAATTACTCATTATTTGAGACCAGCTTTTGTGTTCTTAAAAGACAACTTTTCTTGAAGTTGTGGAAGTGATTTTGCAAGTTGAGTAATGGGAGGTAGTGCAAGTTAATGGATCTTATTCCTTCAGGATTGATACACAATAGACAATAGTTTGTTCACCTACAATAGGCAAAAGATTGGTAAATTGACATGATTCAATGAGTCAACCTACTGAGTAGGTATAGTGAAATTCTTATTTGAAATCCATGATTTTATCACAGGGATACAAAGTTACATAGATTTCTTTTGAGTTTCCTTATTTATATGTTCTGCAGAATGTTGTTAATAGATGCAAATATTATAATGTGTTGTATATCGAAATTCTCATAACACAATTTGTAGCGTGGGATGGATATGTATAGGCTATGGTGCAAAAGATTGTGAAGAATTCACCTTTCAAGATATAAAGTCTATTTCACTTGTAATCCAAAAATTGCACAGTCTAGAATTACATGGAATAAATGTTTATTTAAAAATAATAAATAATAAAGAGAGCTCTGTGTGGACCGTGGAGGATTTAATTATTTTTCAGTTATATTTGATTGATCTCGTCGGTTATTTATAATTTTTGTAGGGATGTCTTGAATAGACATATCCAAACAATAAGATGTCTCTTCATGAATGGTTGCAATGAATTTACACCTATTTATTTAAGCACATGCATATTCACTTACACCCTTTGAAATCATGCATCACATATCTTCCTCATACTTGTTCAATTTAATTTAATTTATTTCTCTCTTTAATATATAAGCACTGATAATTTATATAATATCTTCTTATATATAACAACAATTAAGTCTATATCTGGAAAAAACATTTATTTTCCCGCCCACATAACAGTCCACTTTTAGTAAGACATCTTTTAGAAAATAAATCATATTCAATAAATGCCATGATTTTGTGCAATTAATACCACATTGTTATTTTAGAAAATATATCATATCCAATAAATGACATTATTTTTGCCATTTTTGGAAAACATTATTTTTGATATAAAACATTTTATATGGAAAACGTTATTTTTGGTATAAAGCAGATTATTTGGAAATAGCTTAATTTGGATTTTGTTTTCCTCTTTCTATTATTTTTTTAATCATATACAAATATAAAAATTAAATTATGTAGTAAATATTTTATAATTTCAGTTTATAATTTAAATATTTTATTTTATTTTATTTAAAAAAAATATTTTTTTGAAATAGAAAATATCTTCTTTTTTTTTTTCATTTATAATGTGATTTTTCTGTATAATAAATTAAATTAGTCATCTATTATCAATCTATAGTTTGACAGTATATTGTATAAATAAATGAAATTAAAGATAAATAATTGTTTGTTGGTTGTTTATGTGGATTAATTATTAGTGTGTTTGTGCTACAAATTAAAATTAATAAATTTTTCGTCTCTTATTATATATTAATTGTAATATTTTATTATATTAAAATTTTTATTTTTTATTCATTTAAATTTATAAACTGTGCATCGTACGGGGAATACTGCTAGTAATATATTATAAACACTAATGCATGATATAAATTATTATATTTAAATACTCTATTATATGTATACAATAGAATGATATAAATTTATGCAATCTCATGCCTAGTACAGAGGACGGAGACGAAATCATCAATAGTTTTTAATGAAGACCCTTTCCCGCTGTCTTCCTCACTCAAAGCTGCTCTTATCAACTCTCCGGTCTCCGATGCCTTTTTCGTCATCTCTGCTGCCTTATCTCCGCCGCCGACCACTGTCTCAATCACCTTCTTCACATCTTCCCTACTAATGCTACTCTGCGTACCCCTTGTTAATTCCACACAGACACCCATTTCCTCCACAAGCAGCTTCACATTGTACCCCTGCTCCGCCGCCAACGGCCACCCGATTATCGGCACTCCCTGGCTCAAACTCTCCATTACGGAGTTCCACCCACAATGACTCACAAACGCAGCTGTTGCTCTATGGCAGAGAATCTCCAACTGTGGGGCCCACCCGTGCACTACTATTCCCCGATTGTTCTTTGCCATTCTTTCTTTGAACATCTCTGGTAGCCATTCGGGCTTGAACTCGCCTCTCAGATCGAAGCCCGTTGGAGGCCTGATCACCCAAATGAATGGCTTCTTGCTGTCTTCCAACCCAGTTGCTAACGCCATCATTTGTGATGGGCTGATAGTGTTTTGGGACCCGAAAGATATGTATACAACTGACTTCTCTGAGTGGAAATCCAACCATTGTAAGATTCTTTCTGGAGATATTTCGGGCTCTCTCCCCGTGTGTCGGCCGATTATATGAGAAGACTTGGGGCTCAACATGGCTGGGGGAGAATTTGTTGAGTTGTGGAGCCAAAAACAGGGGAACAGGGGTGTTTCTCGCTGGAAGGTAATCTCGGCCGAGACGGGTAAGGATCTCGGCCGAGACGGGATGAAGAGTCATCTCGGCCGAGACAGAGAATGATCTCGGCCGAGACATGAAGGCAGGCAAAACTGGAAGTTTGCCCTGGAGAGTCATCTCGGCCGAGACAGAGAATGATCTCGGCCGAGACATGAAGGCAGGCAAAACTGGAAGTTTGCCTTGGAGAGTCATCTCGGCCGAGACAGAGAATGATCTCGGCCGAGACGTGAAGGCAGGCAGAACTGGAAGTTTGCTCTGGAGACTCATCTCGGCCGAGACAGAGAATGATCTCGGCCGAGACGTTAACACCGACTTACTTTAACTTTTGTCTGGAGAAGTAATCTCGGCCGAGACAGGGACTGATCTCGGCCGAGATTCTTAAACCGCCTTATTTTTCAGCGCCTTTTTAGAGGTCATTTTGGTGTCCAACTTGAGTAGTTGTTCTTTGTAACCCCAAAATTTCATCTCTTAGCAAAATATCCTGGCTTGATATTGCCCCCAGACGTAGTTACACTTCGTAACGAACTGGGTAATCAAATCGTTGTCTTGTTGTTTGCTATTGTTATTGAGTTCTTTATCCGATTATCTAGTCGTTTAGGGATCGTGGGTAGGATAAATTCCTAACAACTGGTATCAGAGCTTCGGGTTAGTTTCCTGAAGGATTCACGATGAACGACGGAAAGATTACGGTGGAGAGATTCGATGGGTCTGATTACGGATTCTGGAAGATGCAAATTGAAGATTACCTTTACGGTAAGGATTTGCACCAGCCCCTCAAGGAGATGCCCGAGAAGATGTCTACGGAGGAGTGGGAGCTATTGGACAGGAAAGCGATGAGCGCGGTGCGTCTGTCGCTGTCCAAGGAAGTGGCCTACCATACCACAGGCGCGAAGTCTACTCGGGAGATGCTGAAAACCTTGGAGGAGATGTATCAAAAGCCATCGACGGCAAACAAGGTTCATCTGATTAGACGGTTGTTTAATCTGAGGATGACAGAGGGAACACCAGTAAGGCAACACTTGAATGAGTTCAACATGCTAACCTCACAGTTGGACTCGGTGGATATAAAGTTTGATGATGAGATTCGGGCCCTAATAATGCTATCTTCTCTGCCAAACAGTTGGGCCGGTACAGTGACAGCCGTTAGCGCCACAGACGCTAAGCTGAAGTATGACAGGGTGAGGGACTTGATGATCGGGGAAGAGATTCGGAGAAACGAATTAGGATCAGGATCGTCCTCAGGGTCAGCACTGAATACCGAGAACAGAGGCAGACAAGAGGGAAGGCAGTCTAGGGGGAGGTCAAAATCCAGAGGGAAGAGTCAGACGAAGAAGTGCTGGAATTGTGACGAGGTTGGTCACTTCAAATACCAGTGCAAGGCGCCGAAGAAGAACAAGGGGGGTCAGGCAGACAGGAAGACAGTAAATGCAGCCACGGATGAGGATGATGGCGATGCATTGGTCTTAAGTGTGTGCAGTCCCATGGAGTCTTGGGTCTTGGATTCCGGCGCATCATTCCATTCATGCGGTAACTTCAGTATTATGCAAAATTATGTTTCTGGCGATTTTGGACAGGTGTATCTGGCAGATGATGAACCCCTGAAAATCGTGGGTAAAGGAGACGTAAAGGTTGAGACAACAAATGGCTCAAAACTGATGTTGAATGGAGTGAGACATATCCCTGGATTAAAGAGGAACTTGCTTTCAGTTGGACAGCTTGACAGGGAAGGTTACATAGTGACGTTTGGCTGTAGCAGCTGGAAGATTACCAAGGGAGCTATGGTTGTAGCTCGTGGTAAGAAGGAAGGAACGCTGTACATGACCAGTAACTCGCCGGATTCCCTTGATCTTGCGAGTGGTAATGGTGATGTAGATTTGTGGCACTGTCGGCTGGGCCACATGAGCGAAAAAGGGATGAAAGTCATGTGTTCGAAAGGTAAACTGCCTGGTCTACAAACCGTGGAGGTTGGTATATGTGAAGATTGTGTCTTCGGGAAACAAAGGAGAGTGAGTTTCTCGAGGAGAGGCAGGACCCTGAAGAAGGAGAAGCTAGAGTTGGTCCATAGCGATCTATGGTGACCAGCTCCGGTGGCGTCCATCGGAGGATCGATGTACTACATGACGTTCATCGACGATTCAACCCGCAAGGTATGGATTTATTTTCTTAAAAATAAGTCTAATGCATTTGACGTTTTCAAAAGGTGGAAGGCCTTGGTTGAGACGGAGACGGGGTTGAAGGTGAAGTGCCTGCGTTCCGACAATGGTGGTGAATATGAACTCAAGGAGTTCAAGGAGTATTGTGCTGAGAATGGGATTCGTACAGAGAAGACTGTACGTGGAACGCCCCAGCAGAATGGTGTGGCCGAGAGGATGAACAGAACTCTAAATGAACGAGCGAGATGCATGAGACTGAAGAGCGGACTGCCTCAGTCATTCTGGGCGGATGCAGTGAGCACAGCTGCATTCCTGATCAACCGAGGTCCATCGGTTCCCTTGGATAATCGGATACCCGAGGAGGAGTGGACTGGAAAGGAGGTAAATCTATCTTACCTGCGTATTTTCGGTTGTGTTGCTTACGCTCTTTTGGATTCTGTTGGAAGAAATAAGCTAGATGCCAAGTCCGTGAAGTGTACGTTTGTTGGGTATGGCGGCGATGAGTTCGGCTATAGGCTATGGGATGAGCAAAGCCGAAAAGTAATTCGCAGCCGAGATGTGATATTCAATGAACAGGTTATGTACAAGGATAGAATGAAGGATTTGGGCGTTGATAGTGGAAAGCTCCGCACTGTTGAGTTACCCGATCTAGACTTGAGTGGGAGCAAAGAGAGTCCGGTCGATGAGGAGGTTCATGATGACGAACCAAGTACACCACCACCACCTCAAAGACCAGTTAGAGATCGAAGGCCACCAAATAAGTATTCACCCTCTAACTTTTACTTATTGTTGACTGATGGTGGTGAACCTGAGAGCTTTGCAGAGGCAAAGCAGGTTGTTGATAAACGAAGTTGGATGGCTGCCATGGAAGATGAAATGGCATCACTTCGTGTGAATGGCACTTGGGAACTGTCCAAGCTTCCCAAGGGCAAGAAGGCGTTGCACAGCAAGTGGGTCTACAGAATCAAGAATGAGGCCGATGGTAGCAAACGCTACAAAGCTAGGTTAGTCGTGAAAGGATTCGAGCAACGGTATGGTATTGACTATACGGATGTGTTCACTCCTGTTGTGAAGTTGACAACGATTCGCATGGTGTTGAGCATGGTGGTTGCGGAGAATCTACTGTTGCATCAGATGGATGTGAAGACGGCTTTCCTTCATGGTGATTTGGCGGAGGAGTTGTACATGGTACAGCCGGAGGGGTTCGTGGTAGACGGAAAGGAAAGTCTTGTGTGCAAGTTGAAGAAGAGCTTGTATGGGTTGAAGCAAGCTCCGAAGCAGTGGTACATGAAGTTCGACAATTTCATGTTGGAGATTGGATACCATAGATGCCATGCTGATCATTGCTGTTACTACAAAAGGTTTGACAATAGCTATCTCATCCTACTACTATACGTTGATGATATGTTGATTGTAGGAGCCAATCCAAGGGAGTTGGAGAGACTAAAGAAGCAATTGTCTGAAAGGTTCTCCATGAAAGACCTTGGAGAAGCGAAACAGATTTTGGGTATGAGGATCGAGAGAAAGGCAGCAAATTTGTTGTATCTTTCGCAGACGGACTATATCGAGAAGGTCCTTGAAAGATTTAACATGGAGGTTTCGAAGCCGGTCAATGTTCCCTTGGGGGGGCACTTTAAGCTGTCGAAGAAGGAGTCGCCGAGTACCAAGGAGGAGCGTACTCAAATGAAGGATGTACCATATGCATCGGCAATTGGGAGTATCATGTACGCCATGGTTTGTACTCGTCCGGATATTGCGCATGCAGTGGGAGTAGTGAGCCGGTTCATGGGTGATCCGGGCAAACAGCATTGGGAAGCAGTAAAGTGGATTCTAAGGTACTTGCGAGGTACCACAAGTAAAGCTTTGTGCTTTGACGGAAGAAATTCTGAGTTAGTTGGCTACGTTGATGCGGACCTAGCATCAAACGATCTTGAAGGAAGAAAGAGTACGACCGGGTATGTATTTACTTATGGTGGTACGGCAATTTCTTGGACATCTAAGTTGCAAAAGGTGGTTGCACTATCCACCACGGAGGCGGAGTACGTTGCCGTGACGGAGGCAAGTAATGAGATGGTGTGGTTGCAAAGTTTCTTGGGTGAACTTGGAAAGGAGCACGAAATAGTGTACTCTACAGTGATAGTCAGAGTGCAATATTCTTGGCGAGTAATCCGGCATTTCATTCAAGAACTAAGCATGTTGAGTTAAAGTATCACTTCATCCGACACTTATTTGAGAAGAAAGCCTTGCGACTTGAGAAGATTCTCGGGAGTGAGAATCCAGCCGACATGTTTACTAAGGTTGTAACCTTAGAGAAATTGAAATTGTGCATAACTTCAATTGGCCTCGAAACGTGAAGAAGAAGAGGAGATGGTGATACCAAGTAGGAAACGGGAAGGAAGAAATTTGCTTTGAAGGTGTTTTAGTCTCCAAGTGGGAGATTGTTGAGTTGTGGAGCAAAAAACAGGGGAACAGGGGTGTTTCTCGCTGGAAGGTAATCTCGGCCGAGACGGGTAAGGATCTCGGCCGAGACGGGCTGAAGAGTCATCTCGGCCGAGACAGAGAATGATCTCGGCCGAGACATGAAGGCAGGCAAAACTGGAAGTTTGCCCTGGAGAGTCATCTCGGCCGAGACAGAGAATGATCTCGGCCGAGACATGAAGGCAGGCAAAACTGGAAGTTTGCCCTGGAGAGTCATCTCGGCCGAGACAGAGAATGATCTCGGCCGAGACGTGAAGGCAGGCAGAACTGGAAGTTTGCTCTGGAGACTCATCTCGGCCGAGACAGAGAATGATCTCGGCCGAGACGTTAACACCGACTTACTTTAACTTTTGTCTGGAGAAGTAATCTCGGCCGAGACAGGGACTGATCTCGGCCGAGATTCTTAAACCGCCTTATTTTTCAGCGCCTTTTTAGAGGTCATTTTGGTGTCCAACTTGAGTAGTTGTTCTTTGTAACCCCAAAATTTCATCTCTTAGCAAAATATCCTGGCTTGGTATTGCCCCCAGACGTAGTTACACTTCGTAACGAACTGGGTAATCAAATCGTTGTCTTGTTGTTTGCTATTGTTATTGTGTTCTTTATCCGATTATCTAGTCGTTTAGGGATCGTGGGTAGGATAAATTCCTAACAGAATTGGCCCGATGCACCAAACGGGCCGGTTTATGTACTTCCTTAGAACATCCAAGCCCACGGGCTCAATCTCCTCAGTAGTGTTGCATAACCACCCGAACGAGTTTAAAGAGTGTTTAATCTGAGGCTGGAGGAATCTTGACCAAAAGTAAGTGCCATCAGCAGTTGTTACATAATGATGCAGCTGAGATACATGGAAAGTGAAAGAATCAGGAAAACCCGGCAGCGTAAACTCACCGTTGATCGACCGGCTGTGGGGAAGGTGTTGCCACAGAGACACATAGGCGGCGGTGCCGTAGGCACTAGAAGTGGTGAAAGTGACATTTACAGTACCACAAGATTTGGCAACCTCATTAGCCCACCCCATAAAAAGATCAGAGATTATGCAGAGTGGGGCGCCGATATCGTGAATTAGGCGACGGAAGGGGAGTTCCAGAGAGGTTGAGGAATGGAAGAGGTTTAAAAAATTTGGTTGATTGGTAAGGTCTCTGCGTTCTCAGCATTCGGCGGCAGACCATGGTCGGAACTGTTGAACGAGAGCTCAGCGAGATTGATGAGAGCGGAGACGGGATTGGAATTGTTGGCTATGGCGGTTCTGAGGTAGTGAACATTTAGGGGTGTGGTAGCAATGGTGATTTTTAGGCCGAATCTTTGGACAAGTTTGTTGGCTAATGCTAGAAATGGGATTAAATGATCTTGTGCTAAGGCAGGTAGCATCACTATGTGTTGCTGCAATTGTGAGCCTCCCATATTTACTATCAACAAATTAGTCTCTCATATGTATGCAATATCAAAACTGTAAGAAGGAGCGAATATATCTGTGTATCCTTTACTCATTCAGTAGAGACATAACCATAAATCATCAGTCACCAAACTGACCATACTGAAGTTGCAGTTGCATTTACTTCACTAGTACAATCAGCACACAAGTACTAAGGTGATGTCGAGATATTGATTCCTTCACACAACAATTTTCTTGGTGGGTAATAAATCACCGGTTCCAATTTTGCATGTTTTCTTTAGGAGATCAGATCATCTTAATTACTTTATCACTATCACTATCACTACAAAAAAAAAAAAAAAACGACAATTTTGAGGTAACGTGATTCAGGGTCCACGACTCCACGGTACATGATTTGGGTTTATAATTCAACATGGTTCATGTAGATTTAGGTTTAACATTACTGTAAAGTTTAAGGATTTAAACTTTTTTATTAGTATATAATTGTATGAAAGGTCGGCTATGAGGGTAGTCTATGGGGACATTGGCTTGGGGGGCCCAAACTTTTTTGTAATACTATATATATATTTCATTTTTTTAATATATAGTACAAATAAGATATTGTAAATAATTTTAGAGGCCCGTCTATCTTTTGTTTGAAAATTAATTGGCCCATCAATTTTTTTACACACTATTGGTAAGCCCATCCATATCGAATTTCAGTAAAATCAAATAATCAAAATAATAGAAAGAAAATGATAAATAAATACAATATATTGAAACCACAAAAGAGAATTGAATTTTAGATGAAAATGGAAGCGTCGTCGCCGCTGAAGTTGAAGAGCCACAATTCGAATTTCGAAGAAGAACGTTATCTTGTTCTCTTTTGTTCAAACAAATCAAGTTATATAATTATGATGTTGTTAATCGGTATAACCATATTATCTACTTCTCAATTCTTGAAACAAATCAAATTGGATTATATACTTTTATCTACTTCAACCTTTCTGCAATCAGCCCCATAGTCGGAGAAGCATATATACTTCTGTCTTTCACTTTCAGCCACAATTCGAAGCCTACTTCAGTGGAGTTCAGATTGTTCAGTTCAGCTGCTGTTGATTTGCTGCAAAAAATTAAATACAAGGAAATTCCAAATCAGGTTATAGTGCTTTTTATCTACTTTTTTTCTCCGGTATGTTTGATTATTGCTGGACTTTGGATTGTTAATTGATCTTGTGTATTTTTGTTTCTGAATTTGAAATTGTGATATTATGTTACCAAGAAAACACAAATCTGAAAGTCAGAAAAGAAATGAAAGAAAAAAGAGAGAAGAGTTTCTTAAAACTAAAAAAGGTACTCTTGATAACTTTCTTAGTACTAGTTCTTCGAATGCGAATTCTGTTGATGTAAGTAATTAGGAAGAACTGGATAAAAATACTGATAATAATTTGAAGGGTTAAATATTTAAATCATCCTGAACTATGCGGGTTTTGACAGTCCAGTACCTAAACTTTTTTTTGTCACTGATTGCAACCCGAAGTACACGAGTTCGACAAGTTGCAATCACTGGTCTTTTTTTTCCGGCCAAATGTCACTCACGTGACTTGCACATGCTTAATTGGGACTTTGTTAATATTATAATGATATCTGAGGCAATTTTGTATAAATAAAACCTAAAACAAGGACCTAAACATAATAACACCAAAAGATGTTTTTACCCTAATCTTACTACTACGCCAATTTATTACACCAAAATTTTATTTCCCTCTTATTTCATCAAAATGAAGTTTCCAATTCTGTTCAAATCCGCCGCCGCCGTGGCCAGCCTGTGTTAACAATCCCAAAACACTCTCATTCCGCGCCAATAGCAGCAACATCTACAGTACGATGAATTCAGCCTACATTAATCATGACAAATCTGCATTAGAATTTGCCGAAACCCTAGATTCAATCGAGGATAACGAGATTTTCAAAGAAATGGTAATCGAAGGGATTAGATCTGATAGGCTGTTCTTCGAGCCTGGAGAAACGAGTTCGATTTTAGAAGAAGCGAAATCATACGATTTTCTGTACAAGGAGAGCGTGAAGATCATGAGGATGGATTCAACCGATCCGTTCATGGATATCAGAGCTTCAATGGAGGAAATGGATTTCCATACATTTTTTATAGAGCTTAAATGGAGGAAATGGTGTTATTATGTTTAGGTCCTTGTGTTTAGTTTTTATTTATACAAAATTGCCCCAGATATCATTATAATAACAATAAAGCCCCAATTAAGCATGTGCGGGTCACGTGAGTAACATTTGGCCGGCGAAACGGCTGGGGATTGAAACTTGTCGAACTCGTATACTTCGGGTTGCAATCGGTGAAAAAAAATGTTTAGGTGCTCAACTTGTCATGATTTGCATAATTCATGTTGATTGTAATTTTCTAATCCTAATTTGAATGAGGAAGCTAATAATATAGTTGAGATTGAAAATGCTATTGATGAGGCTAATTTGAACAAAAATGATGATTCTAACTTGAATGAAGAGGTTGTAATATAATTGAGAATACAAATGAGTTAGAGCGAAATGGTTATGTTTTGGATATATATGATCCAAGAACTTGGGATAACATTGATTATACAATAAGAGACATTTTGATAGAGAAAGGTCCTTTGAAAGAAAGTAATATCAAGTATCCTAAAGATGGAATTAGACATTTTTCAGATTTATATGACACAAGAAAACTACCAAATGGAGAGAATCAAGATAGAAAATGGCTTGTATATTCAAATGGTGCAAACAAAGTATATTATTTTTGTTGCAAATTTTTCAAATCAGTGAACAACGTAAGTTTGCTTGCAAATGAAGGTCTTAATGATAGGAACCATTTAGGTTAGAGACTTAGACAACATGAGAACAATATTGAACATATCACCAACATGAGAACCTGGATTGATTTGCAAATTAGATTGAAAAAAAAAAAATGAGACAATTGACAAAGAGATACAAGTGCAAATTAAGAAAGAAAAAGAACATTGGAAACAAGCTTTAGTAAGAATTATTTATGTTGTAAAATGCCTTGCTAAGCGTACTTTGGCTTTTCGTGGCGAGAATGAAAAAAATTACCAAGATAATATTGGTAATTTTTGGGGCTACTTGAATTGATTTCTGAATTTGATGTGGTTATGCAAGAGCATTTTAGACGCATTCAAAATAAGGAGATTCATTATCATTATCATTATCTTAGTCATAAAATTCAAAATGAGTTGATGTCTAGGCTAGCTTCTAAAGTGCGAGATGCTATTATTAACAAAATTAAAGAGGCAAAATATTTTTTGTTGATACTTGATTGCACTCCAGATGTTAGTTACCATGAGCAAATGACTTTAACAATTCGATGTGTTAATGTGCAGATTGTCAAGTCAAGATTGCTCAGTATTTTATAGAGTTTCTGAAAGTAGATGATACATCTGGGTTAGGACGTTTTAATGAATTACAATCCGCTTTAGAAACTCATTGGCTTGATATTGATAATGTGAGGGGGCAAGGTAACGATAATGGTTCCAATATGAAAGGAAACAAACAAGGTGTGAAAACAAGAGTTCTTGAAATAAACCCAAAAGCATTTTATGTGTCGTGTGACTATCATTCTCTTAATTTAACAATTTGTGATATGGCAAATTCTTGTGTTAAACCTATGTCATTTTCTGGAGTTGTGCAACGAATTTATACTTTATTGCTAGTTCCACAAAAGATGAAAAATTCTACAAGATCATATTTATTTGTTTACTCTAAAATCATTGTCAACAACAAGATGGGAAAGTCATGTGAATAGTGTTACAACCATCATAACTCAACCTTATGAGATAAGAAAAGCATTGTTTGAATTGTAAAAAGTCAATTAAGATGCAAAAACTAAGTGTCAGGCTAAATCTTTAGCAACACATGAACTTGAAAATTTTGAATTTTTGCTCGGCATGGTTATATGGCATAATATTTTGAAAAAGATTAACTTGATTAGTAAAAAATTACAATCTGAAGATATGAAAATTGATGCTACAATAATTACTTTGAAATGTTTGATTTCTTATTATGAAAAATATAGAGTTGAAGGTTTTGAATCTTCCATAGAACTAGCATAAGAGTTCGCGTCGAAGTTGGAAGTTGATACTGTGTTTTTGTCAAAAACGTAAAATTTCTAGGAAGAAACAATTTAATGAAAACTGCCATGAAGAAACTTCATTTTCTCCTCAGGATTTTTTTAGAAACAACCAATATTTTTTTTTTAAAATTGTATTTGATATTGCTATTTCATCTCTCTAGAGTAGATTTGAACAATTGAATGCATTTGAGAATCTTTTTTATTTTTCATTTAATACAAAAAAGTTGCTTTCATTGGATGTTAATAGCTTACGTAAGTGTTGTAATAATCTTCAGTATGCTCTTAGTAAAGACAAAAAATTTATATTGATGTTGATAATTTATTTTCTAAATTGCAAGTGTTGCAAATGTGTTTACCGGCAGAAATAAAATAAAGTGTTGAAGTTCTTGAATTTTTTATAATCTAGATTGTTTTCCTAATGTTTCTATTACTTATAGAATTTTACTTATATTGCATGTTACTGTAGCATCAACAGAAAGAAGTTTTTCAAAACTAAAATTGATAAAATCATATTTGTGTTCAACTATGTCTCAAGAAAGACTAAATGGTTTGGAAATATTGTACATTGAAAATGAGGTGTTGGAACAACTTGATCTTGAAGAATTTATTGATGATTTTGCTTCTCAAAATGCTAGATAATCTAGATATTTTCAATAACAATTTGATTCTTAATTTTACTTTTGCCTTCTTTTATAGGTGTGACACTTCTTCATTGTTCTGTATGTCGATCGAAAAAATTAAGTTTATAATTCAACTTTGGTAATTCTTGTCGGATGAGTTTTCAAAGAGTAGAAGTAGAAGTCGAAGTAGAATATGTATATAAGATTTGAAAATATTGATGCAACAATATTGTTTAAATAGTAAATGAAGTGTTATATCACTTTATATTAAAAAAATATTGATTGGGGCCTCTTTTTTATTTGTGTCATAGGCCACAGAAATGTCAGGGCCGGCCTTGATTGTATGTGTATGTACTGTGTACATATTATGGGTTCATGAATTTATGTTTCATGAGTCTATGATTCATAAGCTCTTGATTCACGATTTATAATGTAAGTATTAATTTTATTGTGAAAATGGCAATGAAACAAGTAAAATTTGGAAATGATTTGATCTGCTAATATTGTGGGTGGATGTGTTGATCCAATTAGAATTGTTGGTCTCAGTTTCCCGCCGGTGATTACCAGCTCTGCTAAAACCAAAACAAAAGTTTGAGTGTCACGGTTTCAGTGACGGTTCCTAACTATCGAAAAATAAGTGCTTCAGTATTAACCGTAGGTTTTCGATGGCTTTTAAATTTTATTTTTTAAGTGATTTTTGCTGTCCATATTTTTTTCGATGTTTTATTTTATCTTTGTTTTTGTGAATTTGTAATATCAATGATGCTTTATTTTTGAAAAGAAAAGTGATAGAAACATAGTATTAGAATTATAAATTAAGAATAAACATTGAAGATAAAATCGATATTTAAGTACATAATGTTTCGCTTATATTTTTCTCAATCGATTTCATCTCATGTTTCAACCTTAGTTCTATTTAGATTGTCACGCTAGCATCATTGCTAATTCATTTCATTATGGGTTAAACTTTACTCTACTATTCCTCATTCTTTTCTCAAAAGAAATCCTTTTGGTAGGCTTTCATCACTAACACAAACCTCACCAAAATCACTCATTGGTCATACTCGTGACTATCAAGGGCACCTCATTCTTTCTTTTAGTCTATCCAAGTCATCAACGATGGTTGGTATGACCAAGTGGACTATCCTCCTAAGACCACCAGCGGTTCGCCTCCTTCATTTCCCCGCAGTCCTTCGGAAAGGCTACCCATTCCCGTATCCATCATCATAAAGGTGATCTCTAGCGATTCTCTCCCATGTTACGCCTGTCACAGAAGCCTCCGTAGAGTCACCATATATAAATAATATAGACTCTCAATGTGCCAGTGGTGACCAACCCCAAAACATTTTCAATTTATGAAATTATGTTGTTTTGACTTCTTTCATGTACACATGCAAATTCTTGCAAATGTTAATGTTCATGATTAATATGCTCATCAGTTCACTTAACAGTGGAATAAAACACATCGGGAAAATGTACAATTTTGCCCTTAAATTTATACCTCAGGTTCAAATTAGACCCTAAACTATCTTTTCGTCCAAATGGAAACTTAAACTTTTTAGATAGAATGAATAGACCGCTGAACTTTTAAATTCGAGACAAGGAGGCCCTTATGAAACATTTCGTATACATGCTTTATTTAATTTGTTACTTTTTAGATTTATTAAATATTTTCTTAATGTATTAGTTATTTTATTATTTATGAAGATTCTATTTATCTCGAATATAAAAGTTCATGGACTTATTTGACCTCTTTAAAAAAATTAATTGTCTAAGATTCAATTTGAACATGTGATATAAACGAGGGGCATATTTGTACATTTTTCCAAACACATTTGACAGAGATATATAACTGCATGTATCACAATCAATTATCACAAATACTATGTTCAAACATTGTAATTGCAGATGGATATCTACTTACCTCTTATCTAGAAATAGTTATCCAAAGCCTTCTCTTATTTGTACCCTGATAGAGATCATCTAGGATAATAAGCAAGATGTTACCAAGTTCTCACCTATTTAATTACCTAGACTAGCTTTAGAAATGTGAATTATTCAAATCTCCGGTACACAATCAATATCGAGCTAGTTTGTAATTGATAATAAAATGGATTCATATAACAAGACTAACCCATCAATTCACTTGAGTAGCAGGCCTATCAACTATTATCTTCAGTTTTCCCAAAAGTGAGGATAAATAGTTGTTACTTAAATTCGTAGATAATTAAACTAGTTCTCAAATTTTCAGTAACATACAAATACAACAATCAATTAATTCAAACAAATAAAGCAAATTATATATAATCAGTGACAAGCAAGATCTATTATAAAATACATATTCATGGTACCAATGCTATGTCCTATGTCCTGTAATTACCAATTTCTACTAAACTTGTAGTAACTTCTTTAATTAATAATTCATCCTAACAGGGATCTGATATTGTGATACCTCAAATTTTTAAAATGCAATAAATATACATTTTTCTGCAATTTATAATATTTTTACCAACAATATTTCATTTTGAATTGCAAAGCTATTTGACTTATGATTTTATTTTTAGAAAAGGGAAAATTGGTGTAAATGCCCTGTAAGTTTCCACTATTTAGTAATTAGGACATTAAGTATACCACTTTTTAAAAATGCCCTGTAACTTTAAAAAAATTGGTAAAATGCCCCATCACCGGCTATAGGCTGTAACTCATCCGGTGACGGGTGACGTGGATTAAATGCGCGACGTGGAAAGGTTTTTCTGATGGGTTTTTTGTGACCTGGAATTATTTACCAAATAATATGTGTAAATGACATGGCATTAGTCATTTAGGAGGGAAAATCAAGTTATTCCCTCCATTATCTTCCTCATTATATACCCTAGTTCTGAATTTTGCAAGACACTCTCTTCCCTACTGCAGCAGCCGAAACTCAGAGCTTCCCCCAGCAAAAAATAGTTGCTCTGCAATTTCAAACTTGAGAACTTATTGTTGGACGAAAACGGGAATTTGAAGATTTCGGACTTTGGGTTGAGTGCCCTGGCGGAATACAAGCAACAGGATGGGTTGCTTCACACAACTTGTGGAACACCGGCTTATGTTGCCCCTGAGGTTATCACCCGGAGAGGATATGATGGGGCCAAGGCTGATATGTGGTCCTGTGGTGTAATCTTGTTTGTTTTGCTAGCCGGTTATCTACCGTTTCAAGATCCGAATATTATGGAGATGTACAGAAAGATCGGGAAGGCGGAGTGTAAATTCCCGAATTGGATCTCTCCCGATGCCCGCAAACTGATTTCGAAGATACTGGACCCGAATCCGAAAACCCGGATCTCTATATCCAAGATCATGCCAAGTTCTTGGTTCCCGCGAGGCCTCAAGTCAAAAGTCTTTAGAAACCCACCCGATCCAGAGGATGTGAAAGAAGCAACCACTGATCAAGATGCAAAGGCTGAATTGGCGAAGCCTACAAATTTGAACGCGTTCGAGATAATTTCTCTTTCGGCTGGTTTTGATCTACCGGGCTTGTTCGAGGAGAGCGATCGAAAGAAGGAAGTTAGGTTTACGTTCGACAAACCGGCCAAGACGATATTGTCAAAGTTGGAGATAAAGGAAGGGCGAAAAGGAATGTTGTCAATTGTTGCGGAGATTTTTTAGGTGTCTCCTACGTTCCATTTAGTGGAGATAAAGAAGGCGAACGGGGACACATTGGAGTATCAGAAGGTGATGAAGGAGGTGGTAAGGCCGGGCTTGAAGGATATTGTATGGACATGGCAAGGTGACGAGTTTCCATTGCAGCTGCAGTTAGAGAAACCTCAGGTTCAGACGTGTGAAGATGCAGCAGAGATTAATGAGAAATTCCCTTGAGATTCTTGTCTGAGAAGACCGAAGGGTGTTTTTTTTGGGTCATTTACACATATTATTTTGTAAATAATTCCAGGTCACAAAAAACCCATCAGAAAAACCTTTCCACGTCGCGCATTTAATCCACGTCACCCGTCACCGGATGGGTTACAGCCTATAGCCGGTGACGGGGCATTTTTACCAATTTTTTTAAAGTTACAGGGCATTTTTAAAAAGTGGTATACTTACTGTCCTAATTACTAAATAGTGGAAACTTACAGGGCATTTACACCAATTTTCCCTTTAGAAAATAAGTATGACCGCGATATACCAGGTCGACTGCACTCCTAGCATCGAAAAGATAAGATTAAAAATATATGATATAACAACTTAAAATTGACATCGGGCTTAAGAAATAAGAAATAAATTTATTAGATAACATACTATATATACAACACACACACATATATATAACATAACTAAAGTTATGAAATACATATACGCATACGATTAGCATTTAGAAAATGTAATCTATATCTATATCTATATATATATATATAAAAGTAAAATGAAGGGCATTTATGTCATTGTAACTTTCCCGCCTAAAATTCTAACAATAGTTTGATAAGTTCATGTTAATTTTGGTAAGTTCATAATCTATTTTTTATGCAAATAACTTTTTTATTTATAATTCATTTTTTTATGTGTAATACATCAAATTATTCGACTTTTCACAATGTTTAGTTTGACATACATATCACATATATTATAATGATATATTTGATTTGAAAAATATATTTTTTTTAAAGTTATTATTGGGGTTATATTTGAGTTTTTATTGCGAATTGGATTATATTGTTGGGTCTAGGCTGCAACTAAAAAGTAATAAAATAATCCTCTGACGAAGAATATTAGTTAAGATGTTTTTAAAGTACAATGAATTAATTCATTTTATTTAACATTAATTTTTAATTTTTTTACTTATGTTATACCCGAAATAAAAATAATTGTTTAAATAGTGAAATTTACATTTTATTAAATTAAAGGCAAAAAATAATGTTTAATTTTTACAAATAATTTGTCAAATCATTACATTTGTTAATATATATATATATATATATATATATATATATATATATTATAATAAGAAGTATGAAAGCTTTATGCCTATGTATGTTTACATATCATATGCATTATTGCGATTATTTTTTGTTACTTCTTCATATTTTTATATAATGTATTTTGTTACAATTATTTTATTAAATAAATTTACTCTTTGCAACCTTAAGCAATTTGATCTCATTAATTCATTTTTACCTTTAAATAAATATAATATATATAACAAAAACGTATAATTTATTTGAATAAATTACCATACCAAATAAAACTTGAAAATATTCAAATATCTGAAAAACTCGCATACTTTAAATAATCAAATCTACTTTTGGATTTTATTTTCTTAATGCTAGGATTTACTAAAAAATAAGAAGTATATGAGTATATCACCAGGTGAAATTTTACACATTGCAAATGATAATCTGTTTTTAGAAAGAAACAATTAATTATTTATAGTTATAACTTGAAAATGATTTAAATATATTAAGAAATCTAGACATATATAAAAGATACTCCCTTCGACCCAAAATAAAAGTGTCGCTTTAGACTTTTTTTTAAAAACTAAGGATGAGTGGAAATGATAAATATATCCCTACACAATCTATTTATATGTTTTGTGGATTTAAGAAAATATAGTCAACTAAATTAAATATGGTAAGATTTGAAGAATTGTGTTCTTTCTTTAGTTGCTAAAATGACATTTTTTTGAACAATTTCATTTTCTTTAAAGCGGTAGACTGAGGGGGTACAAGTGA
This sequence comes from Ajuga chamaepitys, assembly GCA_958295605.1. Taxonomy (NCBI): domain Eukaryota; kingdom Viridiplantae; phylum Streptophyta; class Magnoliopsida; order Lamiales; family Lamiaceae; genus Ajuga; species Ajuga chamaepitys. Next base: position 9,474,125 of record OY282499.1, read on the forward strand.
GTAAAAATTATAAATTGTATTTTCCCACCAAAATATTTTGTGTTATTTATGGTTATTTGTATAAGTACCAACTTTTTTATTGTTTGTTTATTTTTTTCATTTTGCTCTTCTTTCTAAGAAAATTCATTTTTCCCATTTTAAGTACCAATAACTTTGTTTTCATCTTAAACATTTTTTTACATATTATATATGAAATTAACCGTCTTTTTATGATCTCTAATTTTGACATCTATATCACATATTTAAAAGTGTGATATTATATTAAACAAATATATAATTGTTTAGTGGTTGATTGTTCACTTATTTGGTTAGATTTTAGTAATTATTGTGGATGTTTACTGATGTCATATTTAGGCTGCAAACACGAATTAGTTTAACAATCATGTTAAAAATATATTTTATTTTATTTTTTTAAATAATTTAATTTATTCATTTACTGTATTTACCTTTTATTCTATAAATTAATCTATATCTATACTAATATACATATAAATGTCTGTGTGTGTGTATAATAAAATAAAATAATATAAAATAAAATAAAATGGAGTCAAATATGTAAAAAAAAATCATAGTTCTGTTCAATTGCAAATCAAACATTTTCAAGGATTTTATTTATGTATGTGTCCCTAAAGATAAGTTGTTATTGTGTCAACATTCTATCACTTTGTTTTTTTGTCAATAATTCTTTTCTATTTTTAAAATGTTAACAAGTTTTTTTGTTTCTTAATCGGTTTTACATACAATATATCAAACTAATAATCATTTCACCTTCTTTAAGTTGAATTATATTTTAAGTCTTTTGTGGATTAGATTATGTATATAGTGAATTTGATTATATAAAAATAAATCAATTGACAAATTTTAACAATCAAATATAAGATTATTCAGAAAAGAAAAATCTAATTTTCTTATAAATGATCAATGTACTTTATCACTATCTTATATATATATTTTTTTAATAAGTTGTGTGTTATTATATTTGTATTTTTTTCCAACACATGCAATTAATTGGACTATTTGTGGTTATACGCATAGTTAAGATTGATAAAGTATGTTTGAGTTTTTAGAAAGAAAAAAAATAAGCATTTTTATTTATTATATTTAATATTTATTTAGTTTTATCAATAATAATATTTTTTATTAATAAATAATAAGTATATATTTAATCCAAAAAATTTAAGGGAGAAACGAATATTTACACTATTTAAAATTTTACTATAATATAATTCAAAATCTTAAAATATTTATTTTATCAAGTATACAATATTTACATTTTTAAGTAATAAAGTAATATAAAATTGAATTTAGTTAAAATATTATTCTACTAGCAGACTTCCGTGCATCGCACGGGGGTAATACTAGTATATATAATAACATAATACCTTGCCACTATTGACAACTTTTGCATTTTCCCGCCCATTTTTCTTTACTCAATCGGGAAGGACACGTGACACTAAATTATTCGTCCATTATTAATAATAATTATTAAAATAATATCCAATTATGATTAAAAATCAATTAGCCGTCAATTAGTGCTACAAAAGTGAAATTATTCCATTTTTGTATACCCATCACATTAATTGGTTTTTTGAATTTGGAAGATAATGGACCATTTTTGTATACCCGTCAATTAGTTTTTTTTTTTTGGCAGTAATATTATATGCTTTTATTTTTTTCAAACTTTACATATTTAATTATTCTATATTCAACCTTCTTACCCTGTAAACATGGTTGCAATTCATTTTTTCCTGCATTCATTTCTTGAATTCTTTTCTTCTTCTACATCATTTTTCATTCCAAATGTTTTTTTTTTTTTTTTTTTTTTTTTTTTTTTTTTAAATTCAATCGTTGATTTGTTATCCTTTTAAAATTTTAATTGTTCATGTTTTTTATTTTGTAGATTTTGAACATCGATTCATACCGTCTTAAAAAAAGGTAATATACTTTATTGTCATCGTTTATGGGTTTTTTTAGGGGCTCACTATCTGATTCCTTATTTTCATCTTCGACTACTTTTATGTCTTTCTAATTTAGTCATATTCCTATAATTTATTGTGAAATTATTAATAGCCTTTTTTTATTTATTACTCTCCTTCAATATCAAAGGATGTATATGTTGAGCTCCTATTATAACTAAAATATGTAGTTCTTAGCAATATTTTGTTCTTACAACATGTAGTTCACAGTAATTCTTTTAGCTTGAAATTTGGATCGCAACTATTGATTTCAACGAAAGTAAATGAGTTTAAAAAAAATTGCCATGTATGAAATTTGAAGAAAACTTGTTCGTTGATTATATCATGATACCTTTTACATTCCTTTTTCCTTTCATTTATCTTATTCATATACATTTTTATGTCTTTAAAATAATATCGTAGATATCATTGAAAACGTAGTGAAGGTAGATCCATACAAATGAAAGGATGTCAAAAAGGAGCCACAAAGAATAATGGAAATAACATTGCAAGATGATTTTGTGTTTATTTATTAACAACTTTTATTGTTGTGCAAATTTATATTTGTTTGTGAGAGATTCTACCTTTCACGAAGAATTGGAGCATAAAGTTTACAGAAGTTATATTTGATGTGGCAATAGAAGTAGTATTAAAAGTTATGACATATATATTTTAATTTATGCCAACGGAACCACAATTAAGGCAGTCTAACGGAGTAATAAAGAGAGTAAGAACGCAAATAACACAAGAATTTACGTGGTTCGATCTCGGAGATCTATATCCAATGGAAAAGAGTACTCACTCTCGATTGTTTTTACTATTTTCGTTCAGATACAAAAAATGGCATTAGTCCCTTACAATCAATTCCCTGGCTTAATCTATACAGATATTTCCTATTTTTCTGGAGGCCCATTGTGAACCGCCCACTACCTTGGCGCCTGCAATCGTGCATGGGAGGTTGAGGAGATCATGGGCCACGTCTGCATGGCGGTTGAGGAATATTTATTTGACTTGTTCTTCTCTTACTTGGGCCGCATAGGCTTGTGTGTGCTCATGTATGGGCTTCTTCGTGGGCTTGTGTTTCCAGGCCCAAGTAACCCGGGTGACGGACTGGGCCGACCTGGGTAGGTTAGGTCATACCTATCAGCTTCATTTGTACAATTTTTTACTTATTGTAAAAAAATATTTAATAATAAATTTCACGTACTTTTTTTATCTCATTAATTTTTATATAAGTTTTGCTTAGCAAGTCCTTGTAATATTAACTGGAAATTTAATTTATCCGTAAACTTGGACCATCCCAAATGTCAATAATTTAAAGAGGTGCTATTATATTTTCTTGGTCATGGTTTTTGTCCTAAAGGAAATTAATGTAATCGAATTTAAATTTGAATTTATCATATCTGTTGTTTAGAAAATCGAATTTATTAATATTCCGTCAATGTCAAATTTCTGATTATTTAAATCCCCACATTATTTTGTGCAACTTATAGTCAAACCAAAATTTAGTCTTACAACATTCTCTTTGTTCCATAATATTTCAATATTATAATTTATTTTCCCAAAAATTCATAGTGTATATATATATATATATATATATATATTGTGTTATACATATAATATCTAAATTAAATACCGTATCTGAGTTTGCTAATCTAATTGCGGGATTTGATATAAATTATTGTGGGGTTTTACAGTACTTATTGGAACTAAAATTCTTCGTCGTGCGATACATGATTTGAAGATACCAAAATATTTGTAAGATTTTAAAATAAAACTTAAATCCATTCTAATAAAAACATTTTATAAAATTTATTTTTATTTCTTGCATATTAATATTATTTATTTATTTTATCTATGATTCTTTTATCAAATTTTATATATTATTTGTTCATAAAAACTGTTAACTAAGATTATTGTCATCTTAAATGATAAGCATCATCTAATTTTAAAAATGACTGAATAGATTTTTTCCCATCTTAATAGTCAATTCATATCTATTGTTTCTACTTCCAATGAGATTTTACTTTTTATAAATAAACTTGATTGCCAATTAATATAAATTTGAATCATTTTTTATTTGAGATTTTTTTGTGCATACCATATATTTGTAAAAAAATAAGATGACAACTTAAATATTTGTCAAATAAAAAGAATTTATATAATTTATTATATTTTATTTCTTACATATTAATTATTTATTTATTGACAACTTAAATATTTGCCATTTTTTTTTTCGTTATAGAATGATTTAAGTTTAATTTCTGAATTATAATATTCCTTTACAATTTTGTTACTAATTTTTTGGTTATGTTTTTTATTCTAGCTCAACCTTTTAGGGACAATTTTCGAAGACAAGATTTCTATTACCATTTCAATGAATCTTCAGTAGACCTTTTTTTAGTTATTCAATGTTGAAATACAATACTTATTGTGAACATTTTTATAAATGTATTTTTTATTTCTTTCGTTGATGCAGTCCATTTTATTTAATTTATAGTTACTATTTCGTCATATTTGTTGTACTTTTTGATTGTGATGAATCAATTTAATTATAAAGTCAAATATAATGAAGACAATGACTGGATAAATGACACTAACATATTTATTATCGTTTTAATTCAAACATAAAAAATCATTAGTGAAAATAATGAGATTTCAATAATGATGCACAATGCACCTACCAGAGTTGTATCCATTGTTTTACTTAAATATATATTTCATAATTGCATTTTGTTTTACAATTTATTACAATTAACCTTTTAAATTATTAATTATACTTATAATTTATATTAAAATAAAGGAAAATTTATTCTCAATCTTGCTTATTTACAATAAATAGACAAGTTTAATTTTTTTTTGTTAAAAATTTGTAAATGTTTTTTTTTTTTGGCAAAATCCATCAAAGATGGAGGGATTGAGGCGTGATCCCTAACTTGTATATAAACAGTTCAAGATAAAGTTTACAACTCAAAACATAGGAATTACATTTTACTTAGGGAATCTAAAATTAGGCAATCCCATAGCATTTATACACAAAAATCCTCTAAGACTTGGGCACTCTTCTATGGAATTAATCTCTTGACTGGACTTTCTTTTAACTGCTAAGTTGGCAAGATGATCCGCAGCAGCGTTACCCTCTCGATATATATGCGAAGTTTTCACCTCCATTCCCTGTGAAAGTTTCCAAAATTCTGCAAATAGAGCTTGATAGAACCAAAATTCTGCAAAATTTGAGCATTAGTTGTATAGTCTGAAGAAGCTTCCATTCTAGATTCCTGAAGAACCTGAAAATCCCCTCGATATTGACATGCCATCTGATTTTGTCCAAGGAATTCATTTGGTTGATGAAGACCAACCCTTGTGAAGTGTTTTGAAAAAGGGCTAGGAATTTCTTGATACTTAGTTAATCAGGTTATGGATAGAAGAAGGTGTTATAGGGGGGCAAGACTTGAGTGCATTGGAAAACTAGGCTAAATCTGTAGAAAGTGATGCAGAAGAGGTTGTTGAAGGTGTTGGAACACTTATTCCAACACCTCATCCTGAAGTTCCAAAAGGTCGTCCGAATAGTGTTACTGAAAATGTGACAATCAGCTGTTCCCAATGACAACATCATTCATGATAAAACTGAAAAAAACATTAACATGGAGGACACATTGGCCAACTTCATAGTTTCTCTTAGGAAAGCACTTAAGAAGACTCGTTCTACTCTCTTATATTCTCTATTCATTAGTTGTGAGTATGAAGCTGAAGAAAAATAAGAAGAGAGGGAAGAAGAATGTCTTGAAGAAAATGAAGGAGAAGATCGAGAAGCTAAGAAGAAGAACCATGTCTAGTTGATCGACAAGGTGATGTTTCTAACAATGAGCCACTAAGGTATGAATGCTTACTTCATTTTCTATTGTACTAAAATAGTTGATAGAAGAGGGAGTATCTTATGAGGATATGAAGGTTTAGTTGAAAGAAACATTCATTATGTCATTTGTGCAATAAGAGTTGTTTGGCTGGTTGAGTAAGTTGTGGAGGGAAATTTGCATGATGATGAAAATTATGAATATAATTTGTTCTATTAGGTTTGGTGTTATCTAAGTGAGGGGGAGAGTTTATGAAAATGTTCCATGTCATCAGTTTCTTCTATGAAGTCACATTGGTTGATGATAAGTATTTGACAACTCCCACATCTCCTTGTTAGTGCCTCAACTGGAGGTGCTATAACATAGTGTCACAAACACCAACTCCATAATTTCCTCCATTACTTCTGAAAGATACCCTCCACCAAACTGTTTACTTAAATTGGTCTTCAAACACCTCCATTGCCGCTCATTAGCTGATGTGTTGGTGTAGAAGATAAGGGTAGTCTATTTTGTATATGTTTTGTTCTCTTATTTGAAACTCTACCACTTAACTTGACTATGACAACTAACTATTATGTTTGTAAGTGTTGATCAGTCTTGACATGAATCTTTTGACAAGTTTCTCTTGTAGATCTGACCATTAACAAAGATGACATTTATCTATCACCATCAACTAGATTTGATGTTCTATCACATGTTCCAGATATTGTTGCAACACCATCCTCAACACTAGTGTGTTGAACAGGCTCTTTCTTATGCTTCCTGGACAAAAAGGGGGAGAAAGTGGTGTTGTGTAGCTGCTGGTGTGTCTAGAGGTGCAAAAATCCATATGGTACAGAAGTTGAAAATGATGCTGCAGAAGATGGAGTCTTTAAGTTGTTTTACGCAGGGGGAGTTAATTAAGGGAGAGTGTGACTGTTTGAGTCTCAACACTCTTTCCTTGTTACTTCCAGTGTGTTTTCTCTAACATCTTAGTTTTTGCATTGTTTTGTAGGTTTTGTCTAGTAAGGCAAAAAAGGGGGAGATTGTTGGAAATGGTGTGGTGCAATGTGTCCCAACACAGTGCTCCAACACTCTTCCTATCTCGTTCTTTTGTAAATATGTTTTTGCCTTACTAGACCTTCATGTTTAACTAATCTTTATCTTTTGTTAGATGTTTGTTAGATGTTTGCAGGTTTTAATCAGTAAGACAAAAATGGGGAGATTGTTGAAGAAATAAGGTGTTACAGAAAGTGTTTCAACACCTTCTGCAGCACATTATTTCTGAAGTTTATTTTGTATTTTGTCTTACTGATCTTTTCATGTTTTATTGTTTTATATTCATAATTGTAATATTGTTAGTTTCTGTTAAGTTTTTACTATCTAGAATCATGAGGAAGTTATTTTCTTAAATAACTTCCAATGGAAGTTTTTTATCCAAAAGATAAACTTCCAAGAGAATATTATCCAAAAGTAACTTCCTATCCTTGATCCTATAAGTAAAAATTCGTCTCTTTCTCCCTTCCTACATTTTTGTCTCTCTCCTATGGGGATAAGATCATGGGAAGTTATATTTGAAATATAACTTCCTTATCCATTGATTTTTTTCCCTTCATTTCTCTTTCTCTCTCTCTTCACATTTTTCTCACTCACTGTAACCGTTCTGCAGGTGTGGATCTCTATAAATACAAGTTCCCACGAAGATAGAAGTGAACCACTTCGTCAAGGTTCCTGTGTCATATAAAAGTGTTACAACACCTGCAGCAACACCTCAAGTTGCACACACACATTCCTACTTTTCCTTTGTGGGTTGTGTGATCCTTATGCCGGGATCTTTTGTGTGTCTGTGCAAATTAGTTTTATAAAATAGATCAGTGGTGATTTTTCTTTTCATCTTGGTCTATGTAATTTTGGGATCAATCAGCAATGTACTCATTTAGTTGAGTAATAAAGTTTGTCTCAAGCTTTTGAATTGCTTGACATTAAACTTATTTCGTTTGTTATTTGTTAGTTATTTGTTGTGTTTGTTTGTTTCCGTTGTCGTTTATTTGCTCTGTTATTTTCTGCACAAACAAACCCAAGGTGTTGCAGTACTTATTGCAACACCTTGCACAACACTTCGTGTTCTGCCCGGGGATCAAATTCTCACAAGTGGTATCAGAGCATACACTTGACGACACTAAGTGGGATCCTACGAGAGAATCACGGAATTTCCGGGTATTGCAGTTTTGAGAAGTCCAAATTTTGGATGGTTCTAAGTTTTCTATATAAAAGGTCAAAATGCATGACTATATCAAACTTCTTGATGAGTGTGCGTGGAGACCCATTCTTGCTGGTTGGACCTCTCCAAAATTTGTCTAATTTGAAGGTGACTACTTGATAAGAACAACTTCGGTGAAAGATGATGATTCAATCTCCTATGTCACGAAAGAAAAATTTCGTCCATTGTACTCCAAAGAAGAAATCCTATCAAAGGAGTGTACAATCCTTTGTTTAGGATATTTTAAGGTCAAGGTTGTAACTGAAATCAGAAAGAGAAGCCTTTTGGTCATGGAAATCAGCCTTAAGAACGAGTTAGAAAGGATACAAATCATGAACAACAATGTTCAAGAGGTTTAGTTCCATACAACATAGAAGATTTTCGGATTTTGACACTACCTTGATAAAGATGGGCAAACCTGGTTGTGAATGTGGGTGGTGATGAATCTGGAAGAAAAGTATGAGAAAGATGATGTAGGAGCATGCTGCATTGATGATTAAAACTCAAAGATATAGGTGCTGCAAAAGATGTCACAACACCCTCCTCAACACCTTCAGAAGGTGTTGCAGAAGGTGTCGCAACACCCTCCTAACCACTGACATAAATTCAGAAGATGAAGATTCAGATTATGATCAGTTGTAGCACACCTACTTGGAGAATGCTAAACTGATGGGGAATTACAATCATCAAAGATCAGTATTCACATAAAAGGATCATGAGTTTGAGAAGGTAAAATTGAGTTGATGTAAACCTTTGAGGTAATTCATACACAAAACTCATGTACTTCTGAATTCTATGATCTTTTGTCATCTAAAATGCATTGCAAATCTGATCTTGATTATTGTAGTTGATCTGGACTTCACACCTTATTTGAAGAATACAAAGTCTAAAATTTTGTTGAAAAGTGTGATGAATCTTTGCATTACTTTTCATTTCTGAAAATTGTATTTCTTCAAATCTATTTGATTTTGATTCAAATATTCTTGAGTTGATTGATAATCTGAAAAATAAAATATTTGAGAATCAATTTCAAAATATATTTCTGTTGTTAGTGATAAAGCATATAAATTGTGATAATCATGTTTCCTTTGATTAATTTTCAAATGAAAAATAACCTAAGGACGACACTTTTATGTGTGATTATTGTTCATTCTGTACACATTAGCTTTTATTGCTTTATAAAACGAAATATCTTTCTTGTGTAAGATTTGCCGAAGTGTTCTCCAAAGTGTTTCAATACCCTGTCCAACACTCCAGAAATTAAAAGTTTATCTGTCTAGTAGACTCTCAAATATGTCATGAGCTGATGAGTATTCCGATGTTGTTCCACTTCTTTGAGTGCTTATATTTTAGGTTCATGGTATTATGATAGTCGTTACCCATGTCATACGATGAGTACAAAATGCTATCTCAAGAACTGTGAAGAATGTTATGGAGACAAATTTAAATTTGAACGTGGTGCTGTAAGAAGAATTATAGGCACAGAAACCTTGAATGTGGAAGACTCACCACACCTTAGTGATGTCTTTCATGTTGAGGGTGATCAATGGCTAACTTGATTAGCACTAATCAACTCTGTGATAATGATTCTTTCTTTCAAATTTGAGACGGATGTATGCACTATTTTTAACCTTAAAAATAAGTTTGTTTTGACAGGTATAAGAAGAATGAACTATTGTTGCTCATTAAAGGCGAAGTACCTTGTCATTGTGCTCAAATTGTGAAGTGAAAATATGGCACAAAAAGTTTGCACATGTGAATTCTGGAAAGTTTTGTAGGTTGGTAAAAGTTGAGGCTATTGGAGGCCTACCCAAGCTTGATGGTAAGGTTGTTCATGTGGTTTATACAAGAAGGGTAAGCTATCTGAAGTGTCTCACAAATTGTTACCACACGTAGTACCACACACAGGTTCTGAACCATTTCAAATGGTCATAGTTGGGCTAATTGAGGTTGATATCTTGGTAAAAACATTTGTTGTGTTAATGACTTTTCTTGTGTTACATGGCTTGAATTGTTTTTTGAAAAGTCATAAACTTTTGAAGTCTTTAGAAAGTTATTTAAAATGATTTCATACATGCATAGAGTCATAATTTCTAGGACAAAATTCTTTCTTGATAGTTTTTTTTTTTTTTTTTAAATCTTAATGTACTTCTTTTGTAATAAAATGGGTATTTTATTTTTTATTTCAAAAAAAAATAAAAAAATCAAACGCCTAAAACCTCCCAATAAATTGGGTTTGTTGAATGAAAAACTAGATTTTGTTTGGATATTGACTCATGTTGCATATTGTACATAAGATCTTTCTAAAAGATTTTGAACTTAGGCCCTCTATATAGTATTTCACTTTATGAGTAGAGTCAATTTGAGAGTATGGTACACAATCCCTATGAAACTCTCAAAGGGAAGAGACCCAATCTTGATTAATTCTATTTATTAGGATGTTGTTATATTCTGAATGATGGTGAAAATATGGGCAAGTTTGATACAAAATGTGACCAAGAACATTCTCTTGGATATCCTATAAATAGTTGTGTTTATAGGGTTTTTAATGTCAAACTTGATATATCCTAGAAAATGTTAATGTTGTTTCTGATGATCTTTCTGATCTTGTGAGGTAAAAGAGGATGATAACTTTCTGAACCAGCTGGATGTAGAAGAATCCTTAAATCAGTTTAATGAAAATACTGCTAAACCTAAGGTGTTGCATCACCTGTTGCAACACCTAGTGCAACACCGAACCAGAATGCATCAGCAGCTTCAGAAACTGATGCAGAACAAAGCTCAAAAGATCACTCTACCAGGAACACATATTTACCATTGTCCCCTCCTAACAGAATACAAAGGGATCATCCTCTAACTCAAGTTTTTTGTGATGATGGAGTAAGAACTAGGAGGAAAAGATAGAGTATACTACTCTAACATGGTAAGACTTTTTATTGCTCACATTTGCATTCACTAGGGTAAGTTCTTGTTGTCTCTTGTCTAACACTGAACCAAAGAATGTGATTGATGCTTAAAATGATATTTTTTGTGAGTTGATGTGTGGGATCTCGTTCCTAGTTTTGAAAATGTCTTTATAATGGGAACAAAATGGATAAGTTTGGTAATATAACCTTCAATAAAATTCAGACTTGTTGCTTAAGGTTATGCAAATGTAGAGAAGTGGACTTTGATGAAACATTTGCCAACTTACCTAAACTTGAATCTATTTAGTTCCTACTTGTTGTGTCTTGTTTTCTCAATATCAAATTTCACCAAATGTTTGTTGAAAAAGTCTTTTTGATAACTATTTTTTTTTTGTTTTACGAAACATTTTGTTGAACAGCTTATAGGACTTGTTGATCCATATAAGCCTAACTCTGCTTCAACTTGGTTTCATAAAAGGTGAAATTGATTAAACTCTTTTCGTTAAAAATAGCATTGAAATAATTGTTGCTCATTTCCATATAGTTGATATAATTTCTGGTTCATCATGTAAAATGTCTTAAATGACTATGTGCAATCTATGTTATCTATATTTGAAATGAGCTTAATTGGTGACCTAAACGTCTTTCTTGGTCTTCATATTTAAAATTGCATGAAGAGATTGTTAGGTCAGAGTCTAGATATACCATATTTCTTGTGAAAAGGTTTCATATTGAAAATTCCATGCACATAAAAACCCCTGTAGGATCCTGTTAGAAGGTGTGTCAGAAAGTGTTGTAGAAAGTATTCGAAAACACCTTCTATAGAAGTAGGATAGAAACCCTTCTATAAGTGAAATCTAACACACCATATGTTTGTTTTAGTGTCTTTGTTTATGCTAGGTATCATAGTGACTCTAGAGTCACTCTCTTATATGATGTTGAAAGCATTATTTAAGTTTGTTCATGGTACCTTTGATTGGAATATGGTTTACTAAAGTCACTAATACAAAGGTTGTTTGGTTTATTGGCTCAAAGTTTGTTAGGGATCTAGATGATTGGAAGAAAAATTTCAGGGCTACTTCCATCATGGATCATTGATAGAATCTCATACCTCACTCATTCATCAAACACATAAACTTATGGACTCATATTTTTGTGTGCTTTGGTGGGAATGAACATAATTCAGATTAAGCACATTGTGAGTGATAAACTGCTTACTTATACCTTCACCAAGCTGTAGACTTCTAGAGATTTTCTCTCTTGAGGAAATCTCATGGTTTGTGTATTATCTAATTAATAGTATAGTGTTTCATAGGGTGCTATAACACCCTAGTGTATATATGTGTTCTATTAAGTATTTGTGCTTTCTGTAGTTTTCTTGTTACCTTACAAAATTATTTTTGGAAGGGCAGATTGTAATAAAGATGATCTTAATGAAACTTGATCTCGATGGGTAACCTATACACTCCCTTGTTCATTTGATGGTTTTACCAAAATCACCATCCAATTCTGATTTTCATAACATTCAGATTCTACTGATGATAATCTATAGGTAACTTGCAAAATGACAAGTTCTCTCTATCTTTGGAGGAAAACACTTGAACTAAGGTGTTGCTTCAAGTATTGGATCACTGTATAGAACACCATTTCTAGTTGGCTTTTATAAATCATCTTATGTCTTACTTCCTCTTAAAAATTCTGTAATGGTGTAATAAAAGCAATATAAAATTTGTGTATAAAAATTATTAAAAAGAAGGGGGGGAGGGAGATTAAGGGAAGAAAAACATTCTACATTGTCATTTAGGTATTGATCTTTGGTGATAAGGAAGACTGATTTCATTAACTCATTAATTGCACAAAGACATGGACATCTTAGTAATCACCCACCTATTTTTCAAGGTGACCATGTTTTGTATGGAATAGTGGGTTGTTGGTAAAATTAAAAAAGTCATGTTCTTTGTCATGTACGTTGGATTGTGTATGTGTATAGGTGTACAACATTCCATCATATATTTCACACACTACACAACTTTCTTGAAATTGTGCTTTACTTGAGTTAATTTGTGTGGAATATACGAGAAATAAACCACGTGTAAAGATCAGAATTTCTTCAAGATATTTTCACGCCAAAAATTGAAGGCTAACTTCTTCATACTTCTCACATTCTTTGTTGTGAGACTTTGTGTGATCCCTCTCTCAAAAGAGGATTGCTTAGTATGTAGATTTAGTTTGAGTGGAATTTTGATCTTTTCTTGTATGATCAAATTTAGGATTTTCAAAGGCATTGTATAAAACTCATTCCGTTGTGATTGAAGATAAAATTGCTCGGGCATTGTTTTTGTCTGAGTTTGAATTATCTTATCTCTGTTTATCATTTTCAGTTTTATACAATCTACAATACAACTTAAACAAGGAGTGTGTTTGTCCCAGTGTTACAACACTCTCAGTAACACTCTCATGACTAGTTCATAAATTCCTCCAATTGGATGATGAAGTGACTAACACCCTTAACTCATTTATAGCATAATTTGAATTTCAATCAGACTCTTTACCCTCTCTATCAATTCCTAACATTTCATCTTCTTTTGCAGATCAAACATCGAAATCCATATCTTCTCATTCCTTCAATTTTTCGGTCTAAATATGCAGGTATCACAACTGAGTGTGACACGAGGTGCTGCAACATCTTCTGAAGAATTTGAGCATTAGTTGTATAGTCTGAAGAAGCTTCCATTCCAGTTGCCTGAAGACCTTGAAAATCCCCTCGATGTTGACATGACATCTGATTTTGTCCAAGGAACTCATTTGGTTGATAAAAGACCAACCCTTGTGAAGTGTTTTGAAAAAGGGCAAAGAGGAATTTCTTGATACTTAGTGAATCAAGTTATGGATAGAAGAAGGTGTTATAGGGGGGTATGACTTGAGTGCGTTGGAGAACTAGGCTAAATCTGTAGAAAGTGATGCAGAAGAGGTTATTGAAGGTGTTGGAATACTTATTCCAACACCTCATCCTGAAGTTCCAAAAGGTCGTCCGAATAGTGTTATTGAAAATGTGACAATCAGTTGTTCCCAATGACAACATCATTCATGATATCACTGAATGAAACATTAACATGGAGGACACATTGGCCGACTTCATAGTTTCTCTTAGGAAAGCACTCAAGAAAACACGTTCTACTCTCTTATATTCTCTATTCATTGGTTGTGAGTATGAAGCTGAAGAAGAATAAGAAGAGAGGGAAGAAGAATGTCTTGAAGAAAAGGAAGGAGAAGATCGAGAAGCTAAGAAGAAGAGGAACCATGTCTAGTTGATCAACAAGGTGATGTTTCTAACAATGAGTCACTAAGGTATGAATGCTTACTTCATTTTCTATTGTACTAAAATAGTTGATAGAAGAGGGAGTATCTTATGAGGATATGAAGGTCTAGTTGAAAGAAACATTCATTATGTCATTTGTGCAATAAGAGTTGTTTGGCTGGTTGAGTATGTATATGTATATGTATATATATATATATCATTCAACCAAATTTTAAAACAAAAAAACTCTTTCTTTTAGGTGCATTGTGAACATTTTTATTATTTATTATTTTCTGTTTTCAAACTTTAGACGAACCAATGGCCGAACATAGATCGACATGTGCGAACATATGCAAAGGTCTTTTTTCTTTTTTAATTGTAAATTGTTTCTCCTTACTTTCAAAGTTTAGTTTATTTTGTTTAATAAAGTATTTGTGTACATTGTTTGATGCCCGTACAATTTTTAGATGATATTTGTAAGAATATAATTTTTAGTTATGATACTTTATGCATATGTGCTTTGTTTAATTTAGGATTTTTTAAGTTTGATGATATGCTTTTACCTTCAAACTGAATTTATGATTTTGTTTATTATTAAGTTTATTAGGTATATTTTATTGCAGCTTTATGAAAATATCTGTATTTCTGCATATTTTTCACCCATAGTTCATGCTATGACAAGTTGGTATATGAAATTAATAACATTAACTTTGATTATGCATTTTAACTAGGTATAATGAATTGTTTTATTATTAAATCAATATATTTTAATTTTTGAAGGTGTTTTCAACTGGATTGTGAAGGTTTTGCCTGAAAATTTAAACAAGAAATGCACTGTTGAAAAAAAAATATATATGAAGTGGGATATGAAAATTAGATTGGATGAAGATGAGAAAACTTATCTGAGTAAATGTTTGTAGACGATAATGCATTGAAAGATGGTTATTACTTATTTGTCAAATATGACTCTACCTCATCTATATACATGATCATGATGAGTGTGTGGTAGATGTTCCAGATAAAATAAGGTAATTCTACGTGATTTTTAATCAGCATGAAGTTCTTGGAAATCAGGTAATATAAAAGAATATTAACAATGTGTAATTTGACATTGATTTAAACAGATTCGTTCTTTTAATTAATAAATCTTTAAAGGCTATATTTATTTTGTATTTGTTTTTTTTTTTTTTCAGTCTGTTTTGATGCCAAAGAAAATTGGAGAACGTTTGGAGGTTAAAATTCCAAATTGTTTTCCAATGGAGAATATATATGGAGAAGTTTGGTTATTTTTTATTGAGAACATTGTTGATCAGTATTTGTTCCCTGGATCAGTATTTGTTCACTTTTGGATGAAAAAAGTTTGCAAATGCAAATGAATTGGTTGATGGTGTTGTTGTTCTTTTCATGTATGAGGGAGAAAATAATTTCTTTGTCATTGTCTTTCCTGGATCATCCAAATTATTCTGAGAAAAACACATACCAAGTCAAATTGCAATTTCTTCCCATCTTCAAGAACACCTAACTTCAACAGATTTTAGTAAAGATCTGTGCGTTTTTCAAATTTTTAATATGCTTCACTGATTGATTTTTTTATTTGATATTTGTAGACATCAATATGCAAGATGTTGATTATGACAATCGTGAGATTATTTGTTGTTTGGACAATGCTAAAGATGGTTATAAGTCACTGTTGCTTAATGACCAACTTGGGAATTCTGTTTAAATTGAATAAAACAGAAAAAAAATTGTTGAAGAATGGATTAGAAGATTTCAGTCAACAATATGGTTCAATGATTTGTCTAATTGCAATTCCGCAGTCGTAGATGAAGAAAGACTTTTTTATTTATGTGTTTGTTTATTGAAGTCGAATTTATACCATATGAATATATTTCATTATTATATTTCTTATATGTGGACTATTTTGAACGTGTTTGAAATTTTATAATTTTTCAATATTACTTGATTAGTTTTCCAAGATTAATCTATCACCAGTTTCATTTTTTTTGGGAATTACTTAGTATCTTATTGTGTTCTAATTTTAATCAATTTTTTCAACCCTGATATCGGATTAATATATTTTTTTCTACATTTAAATATAGATTTGTGTGGGATTAAACTCTCATAGTTCATAGACACTGCATTCAAAATTTGGATAAAATCCTCAAATATGTCATGCAACTAAGTGGATTGCAAACTTCTTATCTACCATTTGGTGGGAATACAGTTGTTCTCGGAGGAGAGTTTAAACAAATGATTCCCGTTATCCAATGGGTTCAAGACAGTGAGTCGTCCACCCTATTATAATGTTATCTTATTTGTGGGATGATAGCATTGTATTGCGACTCACGGGGAACATGAGAATATAAAGACATAATATTGTAAATAAAATTTATCGTTCAATAAAATAAGTATACAATTTCTTTTTGTTACGACTATAATTGATATAATTAAAAATATCAATATCAAATGTCAAAATAATAATAATAAAAAATTCACTATCCGTGCATTTTGCACGGATAAAGAACTAGTAATAAAATAATAATAATATAATGTAGCTATACTAATTTTAGCTAACTTACACTTACTATTTTTAGTAAATTAAGTAAGTTAAGACTTTGAATGAAGAATATGTGCATTATAATTGTTAGTATCTTAAAATGTTTTGTTATAGTCCCACTCGAAAGAATTACTTAAAAATATCTAGGAATTCCTATATAAAAAGAAGATAAACGGTTACTTTTGAAAAATATAAGAAATTAAATATTACATTATATATTGAATTTCCTTTAATTAGGAGAGCCTTATTAGTTTATTTTCGATAATTTTTTAGTCGGTGTTTTTTAAGAGTTGTTGATATTGTATCTATTTTGAGCTAGTCTTCTTTAATAATTATTTTCTGATTTTTTTTTATAGATTTAGGAATTAATTATTTTCTTAATTTATGTAAATTTAGAAATTTAATTATTTTCTTAGTTTATGTGAAGTAGCTATTATTTAAGATGCATATTAGTTAGTGTTAACAATAAATGTTAAATGCTTATTAATGTTGTTTGTAATTTAAAGTTAACGAATAATTAGGCCTTTTTGGTTTGTGACTAGAATTTATAGTATCTTGGTTTTTGTATTAAAGATTGTAATAAATAGATATACTTCAAGGATAGTGTAGCACACTTAATTATTTTTAAAATACTAAGTCCGATAAGTAATAAAAATTTATGAAACAACATGTGCTAGGTATAGTGCGGATAGGGCCACGGGACACACGCGACTTACCTGCTTATTTCAAAGCAAGCATAAAAGATGGGTAATTGGGCTATTTGTAAGTACGTGATTTTTGTTATACTATTGAACTTGTACTTTGATATGTATGTTCGCCTTCGGGCTTATTAATATGATACCTCTTATGTCGTAAGATTTTTTGAGAAAGACACTTCAGTCGTAAGATTGACTTTTGAGTAGGGCTTGAGAGTCGTAAGATTGGCACCTAACTCCAGCAATATGGCTTTTGAGTCGTAAGATTGGCTCCTAAGTCAAGGATGTATTTATTATTGTGCACCTTCATTTAATATAACTGCTTACAAAGTTCTCATTGAGTTTATACTCATGCCCTTAATTACAAAACTTCAGGTTAGCTTAGCGAGGTGGCAGGACTGTTGCGGCAAGGGGTCACCGGGTTCCTTTTTCTACCCGCAACTTTAAGATGTTATTGCTTCATCTATGTATATAAATAAGCTTTTGTGTTATAAAATCCAGGTGTTTTCTTTTACTTAGAAATTTTGGAGCCACTAGTGTAAATATGTTTCAGCATCATTTTGTTGTCAGTAAAATCTCTGTTTTTGTCTGATAAACATTTTATGTCACGCTTCTGCACTTGATCTGATTTACTACTTGACTAAAAGAAAAGAAAAATTTAGTAGCACTGCAATCCCAACTTAACGAGATTGGGGCGCTACAGATATGTTACTTATATTCATTACATTTAATTACCAGAATTCAAGTAAAACAATCTGCTTACCGAGAGTTCTCGTCTTCTTTATTCTCTCAGACTCGACATCACCGACACACTATCCTGATTATGCTTCCTAAATGATAAAGGTTGGTTATAAATAAGTAAATATATATATATATATATATATATATATATATATATATATATATAAAGTATTTTCCACCGCCTTTGATTTTTAGCTTAATCTGTTAGGTTTCCATTTTGTTATTATTATTATTGTTGTTGTTATTATTATTATTATTATTATTATTATTATTATTATTATTATTATTATTATTATTATTATTATTATTTTGTCAATGATACCCTTAATATTTCTAACACTTCCACGTACTACTTAGTGTGTTCCATATCTTAAACTTATCACATGTAGTCTTACATTATTTAGACCGTCCCAATATTTTAGATAAGGGTTTCCATATAGTAATGCAAACACTCCAAAATTTCAATCGTAGAATGCAAGAAAAAAGAATATAAATTGCAATATAAATAAAAATACAAATAACACAGTGAAAGAATGAATGCATGGAATGTAAGAATCATATTGGCTAATGAGTTGTGAGAGGCTCGGGTATTACAAACCCCACTCAACTTCTCCGACGAAAAAATAAAAAATTATTTATAAATCATAAAATTATTTCCAAAATTCCAGTTAAAAATCTAAAAATGTTGAAATTATTATTTTTTTAAAGAAATATTTAAAAATCATAAAATTAATTTAAAAAATGTAAAAATTTGTTAGTTTTGTCAAAATCCTATTTAAAACCATATAATTAAAAAATAAATATTTATAAAATTACAAATATTCTTTTAAAATACCTGAAAAATGTTAGATTATTTAAAAGAAATTTACTAAAACAATATTTAAATTTTGTTTTAAAAATAATTTAAAATTCATTTAAAATATTAAAGAAATGTTGAAATTATTTTTAAAATTTTCAGTTTTATCAAAAAACTACTTAAAATTATAAAAGTATTTAAAATATGGAAATTATTTATAAAATTATAAAACTTTTTTTTAAATATCTGAAAAACTGTTAGAATTATTTTTTAATTTTATATTTTTATTAAAAAACTATTTAAAATTCATAAGTTATCTAAAAGTTCTGAGAATTATTTCTAAAATTCTAAAAGTTTATTAAAAATATTTGAAAAAATATTGGCATATAAATTTATTTAATAATTATTAAATTCAGATATTTATATTATTTTTTAGAATTTTAGAAATAATTTTATGATTTTAAAATACTTTTAATATTTTTTTAATTTTCTCGCCTGAAAAGCTAAATTGGGGTTCTAGAAAGATAATTTGGCAAACTACGGGTTGTAATCTGAAACGAAATAAAGTTCAGAGACTTAAGTGATAAAACATTTATAGTATTTAGTGATTTTTTGTATTAACCCTTTTTATATGTCTCACATTTTTCATATCGTGCTTCACATTTATCGAGGGGTAGAGTATCAATTTAAATATTTGAGCGGATATCAATGAAATATAATTTTTCTTTTAAACGTATTGGATAGGTTGGGGTACCCAATGAGTATTTGTAAGTGGTTTTGAATGGGTATTGGTAGTTCATGTATTTTTTGAAACGGGTTTGTGTCAAGTAAGGGCAGTTTAAAGCGATATGGTTGGGATTGGATAACTTTAACAACAATAATTTTCTAAACCTCTAATGCACTAATTAGGATAATAATAATGATTTTATAGTCAATTTTGACACCGCAATGAACTACATGTATTTAATATTCATTTTTAAAAGAAATATCAATTATAATGGGAAAGTTGTCATGGTAACTCTTATTCTAAAATAATAATTTCCTTTTCATTTGGGGAATAAACAACAACCAATAACATACTAATTACTCGAGCAATACGGGTAACAATTGACTGCTCAAATTCTTAAATGGCATGACATTAAATTTTACTTTTCCTATGTTCTTTCTATTATTTTTTTTTTCTTTTTGTTAATTCATAAATCAAATTATTTTACTTGAAGTTTAATTTTATGTCATTTATATTGTCTCATACCTCTATGAGTCATATTGTCTCCTTCCAAATCGTCTAATGTGTGGATTTTAGCAACAACAATCATAAGTTGACATGTCTATAACTCCTAAAAGTGCCTAGGAAATACCCCCCATAATATACCCTCACATTTCGGTCATGTGTTGGTATATTTTATGTCATGTGTTTTTTATCCGCCAATACCCTCAGCTTCCGGTCCTATTTTAGGTATGTGATTAGAAGTTCTAGGCTTAGGTGATCAATCTATCCTAACAACAATCATATCTCAACACATTAAATAACATCCAGAACATAAAATTATTGCATGCATAAAACAATCTACATAATAAAACCTATTTTCTGCCCCTAAGATATAAATAACTACTCCATAATACTAAAACTGAAAATCAATATATTAAATAAAAATGTTGTTCAATAGTAAAAGAAAAACAAAATACTAAAAATCACCGTCGAATTCCAGCGGGAGAATCTCTAACGTTTTCTTCGGCTCTCCTAAAGTCTGCAGAAATTGTCCTAATTACTGCTGCTAATACAACTAATATTATTGCTAATGCCGAAAAACTGATGTCTAAAATAATTCATAAGACTAAGTATTTACAGGAGTACATAACAGTAGATTTGGATCGGGCTTTAATTGGATAAAATCTATAAAAACATATATGTTGAGAAAACTCGCCATTATGCTAGACCGAATAAAGCATATGTATTCGGTCTAGCAAAGGTTAAACATCTATACATGTTTCATCGTCAATGCAGGAAGCTAGACCGAATAGACCAAGCCATTCAGTTGTTCATCGGGCATTCTTCTCTGCTCTCTTTCTGCTTCATCTTTTTGGGTTTCTCCACTCCATCTTGGGTTACCCAAAGGCTATTTTGGGCCCAATTCTTCAATTCCTTCTTTCCAAGTCTTCTTTTATCCGTCCGGACTTGTGATTTCACCATTATTCAAAAAATGCGTTGTTTTACACTGAAAACACTGCAAATAAACAAGTGAAATTTGCCAAACATATGAAAACGTAGATTTAGAAGTACTACTTTACGCAATAATGGTCCAATTTAGCTATGAAATTGTGCCTAAAAATCACGTAAAATATGAAGTGATCAACAACCTTCCCCCCTCCCCAAGAAGATAAGAAGTCACTCCAAATCTCTCAATCCTAACGAAGCATGATAACTGGCTCAAGAACTGCAGTGATGAAGAGTATGAATATTGACCTATGTGAATAATAAACACCTCAATTGCTTCAAGAGAAGGAGTAAGATACATTAAGAGAACCCTCACAACAGTAGGACCTGAATAATTCATAAGATCTCACAATTCCATAATTTGAAGTTAAGTTTCTTAAACTCACTTAAACCCATTTCCAAACATACCAACATATTACTAGAAATTCAAAATCTCAAAATTTAAAGAGTGTGTAGTGCACATGAGGTTATGCCTACAAATTTAATATGAAAACTAGAACTACATCTAAGCAATAAAAATATAGAAGATGTAATTGTAAAAAGAACAAAGTATAGGATTAGTTTTGGAAGCACATAAAAATCTGACTCCAGGCTTGAAACGTCTTCATTGCGTAAGACTAGAAAATACTTATACCGAATTCTCTCATGTTATAGATCAACATAGGGGTGTAATTCCTACACACAAGCATAAGATAAATTATGTCTATCCCAACAATCCCTTTTCCCAATGTAGATTATCTCTTAAGTCCCCCTTACATTGTAAAGAGTAATGTAACTTTCCAATATTAAAGATTCCATCAAAAGGAAATCGTAAGGTTTAACATCTTGCGCATTTGAGGATCTGAATTTAGGTATGTCAAGGGGGCGAGACGAATTTTTTATTTTTCCGCCCCACACACTCGACGCTCCGCCTGCCCGTGCCAAATGTTTTCGCCCCGTGCCCTGCCCCGCACGGGGCGAGTCCGCCCTGCCCCGCCCAGCCTCCGTCTTTTAAAAAAAAAAAAAAAAAACTTATTTTTTGTTAAAAAACTTACTTTTTTGTTGAAATCAATAGGGTATTAATTTTTAGGTTTACGTTATTTTTTTTAACATTTTTTTTTATTTTTTAATATTAATTATTAAAAGCTGGAACTTAATTATTAAAATTTACTCTAGTCATAATTTAATGTATTAGGATGTCATATATGTAACATATTATATATAAAATTTTATGTTATAAATATTTTTTTCTGTGTGTATATATATAATATTACATAATATATTTTAAAAAAATATTATATATATATATATATATATATATATATTATACGGGGCAGGGCGGCTGACATGACCCGTGCTCGACGGAACCCGTAGATGAGGCGGGGCGTGTCTTGCCCCGTTCTCGAATGGGTCGGGTTTTGCCCTGCCTCAAAGGCATCGGGTCGGAGCAGGTCGGGGCGGGGCAGATTAATTTTGACATGCCTATCAAATTGAACAACATCGATCAACAAGCACCAGAGGAACCTATGGGCCAAAATGTTATTTCGGTGATGTACATCTAATGATTCTGTTAGTAGGGCATTAAACGACGAACAACCATTTGAATCTATGAACTAAACGATAAATCCCTATACATCATTACACATTAATCGAATTCAAACCACAACTAGGTTCATTAATCGTCCACAACTCATTATATAATAAAACAACAATACATAAAATTCTAGGCTAGAGCTACTCCCTAACCTCGGGACACAAGATGATTACTCACTAATCATCAAAGAACTTCAAGAATCGACATAATGATCTTCTACCATGAAGTAGGAAGAAAATCCTAGCTAAAGAGTTAAAACATCACTTGGTATATCTTCAAGAATCGACATAATGATCTTCTACCATTAAGTTTAAGTCTAGTCAGAATTCTAAAACATCACTTGGTATATCTTCTTGGAAGTGTTGATACACAAATTAGTATCCAATTAAAATGCGTCACGTAATAACATATGAGTTTAAATTCAATTTTATATTGATTATTTTAAAATTAGGAATTAATTCAATAGAATTCATAAGCTAAATAATCAATTTAATTGGTGATTTACTAAATAATTTATTGACCAATGGGAAGCCACTATGTGTCAAGATGATGCAGATATTACTAAATTAAATTAAATTAATATAGTAATTATCCAAGAAAATGAGGATAAACATCAAGTCATGGTGTGCTCCATGTGTCAAGTTGTTGCAGTAATTATTAAATTAAATATAAATAATTTAATGATTATCTTATAAATAATGATATTGTGGAGGACCAATCATATCGTTCCATTCAGACTCAAGCCCATTAGGATTTCTTCATCCTACAACTATAAATAGGGCATCATTCTCCACCAAAATCATCAGCAACACAAGTCAAGAAGCAAGTGAAGAATCCCAAAGCAAAGTTCTTCGGCAACTTCAAGCGCTCTTCGGCGTTCTTCAAGAAGTCCATCAAGAAACAACCTTCGATCCGAGATTAAGATGTTGAGCCCCTCCAATTGAAGTTTCCGAGATATAGATATTCGAAGGTGTTCATTGGCGTTCATCAAGACCTTCGAAACTATTCTTCGGATATTCATTCAAGAAGACTTTTTGATACAAAATCAAGTTTCCAAGCCTTTGGTATCGACGTTATTCAAGTCAAAGCTCAAAACCGGAGAAGATCAAAGTCAACTCCGAATTCCAATGTGTGAAGAGAAGAATCAGGGGAACTTTAGAGATTGTACCGTGAAATTATTTTGATTGATAATTTCAATTTGTACGGACTATTTGTGTTTGATTATTTATTCACAAAATTTGCAGTTATAGGAAGACCTAGGAAAAACTAGTCGGAATAAGCCTTCAACTCCTTCTATAAAGTTGCATATCTTGAAGTTATTTTTTCGTAGGATCTTGAAGTACCATATTTTAACATCGGAAGCAGGAGTTATGACCAAAATACGAAACTGTGACTGGGCAAAACTAAAATAGGTACGGAAAAATGGCACAATACCGGTTGCAATACTGTGTTGGTATCATGACCGGTAATCCTAACGCATAATGTTTTTCTATCATACCGTGGGCATAAGGGTATCATTACCGGATGCTATATTGCCCCCCGGTTTTTCTTTATTTTCGCACGCCTCCGTCTTTCATCGTCGATTGGGACCTCTTTCTCTCGTGTTTTTCTCCTAGTCCCATTCATGAATTTTATTCATAATTCGATGAACTTCAATTTTTCCTAGACCCAGCCTCGAATAGAGCCCATTTGTGCATTGAAATATGTGCCAAAATGGACGGAAAATGTGGAAATAGCTTCCTTTGATCTCCAAATTTCCTAACCTACAATACGACTCGAAAATACATTTTTCTCAGTTTTGGATCTAAACATATCCAATGAATGCAATTCTTAATAAAATATGAATGTGAATACACAAAAAAGATGGTCATTTTAACGTTCCTCCGTAAGAACCAAACCAAACCAAACCAAGCCGAACCATAAATTGGTTCTAATTTTTGTAATCGAACTGAACCATTTATATATTCAAATCAAATTGAATCAACTGGATCACTCGGTTCAAATCAATGTTTCAATTCCAGTTTAATGTTGTTCATCCTTAGAAATATTTATAATTTACATTAGTTACTTCACAGCATCGTTCTTGAATTGCGTAGTAATGTGTCGGATGCACTACAAAGCCATATGGCCTAATTCATGGCCCACTTAGTTTTTTTCTCTTTCAATACAATTATTTAAAACTTAAATATTATTGCATTCAAAGATAATACACCTAAACCCATAAAAAAAACTGTGAGTTATTGACATATTGCACGAGACGCTTAGCACCACCAAATTACCACCAGACGTGTTTTTAGGTCCAGGTTAAAATATTACCACTTCTCCCCTCTCTCTTTTTTTGTTTAGGTGTATTTATTTTTAATAATGTTCCCCTCCAACCCTAGTTTTAGTATTGGTGGAATTGAATTGTGTGATACCCCGAATCTTTGAAATGCAATAAAATACATTCTTTGCATCTTAAATAGTTTTACCAATTTTATTTTAGTCAAAAGGAAGCTATTTGACATATGATTTTATTTTTTAGAAAATAAGTATGTACCAAGTCGACTGCACTCTTAGCACTTAAAAGGTAAGAATTAAAAGTTTACAATATAGAAGCTTAAAGTTAACATCGGGCTTAAGAAGTAAGAAATAAAACTAATGTATATATTAACAACTAAAGTCACAACATATATATCATGTAGATACGTATAGAAATATAATGATACAATATTAAAAAAAAAAACTAAATAATATATATATACATGTTCATGCAAAACGTAAAGCCTAACATGATAATGATAATAATAATAATAATAATAATAATAATAATAATAATAATAATAATAATAATAATAATAATAATAATAATAATAATAATAATAATAATAATAATAATAATAATAATAATAATAATAATAATAATAATAATAATATGCTAATAATAGTAAAACACATACACATACTATATTTAGTAATATAAACATCCTAAATTTAGTAATATAGGTATATGATGTACGAGAATGTGGATATGTAAAATTTCATTCAAATGAATTTCATCCATAATCCAACATCGAAACATTTACGTTAAATTTGTGAAATTTTCACATATAAATACAAGTTTACACTTCATTACAAAATATAAGAGAATAAGTAAAACAAAAACATTATATTAAATATTGGATTTCCTTTAATTAGGAGGTCCATATCAGTTTATTTTTGACAACGCTCGGACGGATGTTTTGGGAAGTTGTCGTATAGTATTAAAATCTTTTGAGGTATGTCTTCTTTAATAGTCTTCTTTATTTTATTGCCATTGTCATTTATAGTTTATATAGATTTAGGAATTTAATTACTTTCTTGATTTAAGTAGATTTATAAATTTAGCTATTTTCTTAAGTTTGTATTAAATAGTTGTTGTTTAAGATGCATGTTAGTTAGTTTAAAATATTTATCAATGTAGTTAATAATTTAATAACATATTAGGCCTTTTAATTTAGGACTACAATTTATAATAACTTGGCTTATATGTTAGAAATTGTAAAAATAGACATAATTCAAGAATAGTGTACCACACTATTTTTTAAAATGCTAAACTCGATAAGTAATACTAATTAATTAAACAACATGTGCTTGGTGTAGTGCGAGTCAGGCCTTGGGACATACGCGAATTACGTACTTTAAAGCAAGCAAAACAAGATGGGTGACTGGGCTATTTGTAAGTATATTATGCTACTGAACTTGTACTTTGATAAATATGTTTGCCTTCGGGCTTATTGATATGATACCTCTTAAGTCGTAAGATTGGTTTTTGAGAAAGGCTCTTAAGTCGTAAGATTGGCTTTTGAGTAGGGCTTGGAAGTCGTAAGATTGGCCCCTTAGTCTAGCAATATGGCTTTTGAGTCATAAGATGGGCTCCTAAGTCAAGGATGTGTTTATTATTGTGCACCTTCGTTAGTATAACTGCTTACAAAGTTCCCACTGAGTTTATACTCATACCCATAATTACAAATCTTCAGGTTAGTTGAGCGAGATGGCGGGGCTGTTGCGGCAAAGGTCACCGGGTTCCTTCTTCTACCCGCAACTCAAAGATGTTTTTGCCTCTTCTATGTATATAAATAAGTTTGTGTGTCACAAAATCCGGGATTTGCATTTTCTTAGAAACTTTGGAACCACTAGTGTAAATATGTTTTGGCAGTGTCTTATTGTCAATAAAATTTCTACTTTTATCCAATAAGTATTTTATCTCACGCTTTCGCACTTTTTTATTTATTTATTACTTAATCAAAAGAAAAGAAAAATTTAGTAGCACTTCAATTCCGAGTTAATGGGATTGGGGCGTTACAAATTGTCTTTATACAAGTGTGTTGAGTGTTGTGAATTTATTTTCTAGATTTTATCTGTGCATACTGATACATTTGAGATTGATCTTATGCATTTCAATATTATGAATATAGATGGACGACAATGTTGTCGGTGGATTGCACATCCTACAAGTTTCGAAAAATTGTAAACCAAAAAAGTATAAAGAGTTTATAACAATTGAAGAAGCTTTTGAATTTTAAATACGTATGTAAGATAGGGCGGGTGTAGTGCAAGAATGCACAACACTAGGAAAAGAATAAAGACACATATAAAATTATTTGGAAAACATTTGTTTGTTATAAAGAGTGAAAAATAAATAAATTAAATAAACAAAAGGTGAATACTTAGAGTTGGTTGCAAGGCTAGATTATCAATCTTGTTGAATCACAATCATGGACTAGAAACACCAAGGAAAGTGCATATGTTGGGATCATGTCGCTATATATCGGTTGCACAAAGTATTGATTGAACAATTATCTGAAGCAAATATACCTACATGCCAACAATTAAGACTGATGAAAATTGAGTCAGGTGTCCCTGAATTTGTTGGATGTACTGAAATATATGTTAGAAATCATAGGAGGGATTTGAAGGGGGAGGGAAAATGGATTCATGTTGAAACAGTGCTTCAATTATTCTCGCTAGAGAAAGAGAAAAGCCCTTCATTTTTCTTCGACTTTGAGTTGGGCACGAATAATAACCTTGTGAGATGTTTCTAGGCGGATGCTACGAGAATAAGGCCACACAATTTTTTTGAGGATATAGTAATATTTGATACGACATACAAAAAATAAATATGGTATGATTTTTCTCCAATAACGAGTTAACCATCATGCCAAAACAATAGTTTTTGGATGTGTGGACTTTTAAGCGATGAAACGACAAAATCTTTTACGCAATTTGAATATTTAATAAGTGGCTCAAGGGTAAGCACACCGTTTATTAGTGTCAAGATGTTGCAATGACAAGATATTGCACAAGTATTTCCTACCACTTTGTATCACTATTGAATTTGGCATATTTTAAACAAATTCTCTAAAAAGAATAATGTAGTAACACATCGGGATGAGTATCACAACTTAAAGGATATCATTATGAAGTCTGAGTCTATTAAAGAATTTGAAGAGCGTGGTAAAAGGTCATGACAGGTTCTATATTGATGAACAATGAATGACTCAACTATTTGTATCAGTTATGTAGTTGATAGGTTCCGGCTTATGTTAAACATGTATTTAACGCATGAATTTCTAGTAGTCAAAGAGCATAAAATTCTCATTCTTGTTTCAAAAGTTACATAACAGTGAAGAACTCGTTGATAGATTTTATCACACGATTCAGTAAAGCTCTTAGACATCATTGGCACATTATATTGAATTGGAAGCTGATCATGCTAATATCAATGAGCAATAGAAACTGAAGTCGTTTTCTCTAATGGAAATACATATGGCAAACATATATATTGAAAAAAATCAAGGGAATCCAGGAGGAAATGTCTCACAGTCATGCTATTTTGTGAATTTGAAATCTGAAGATGAGCTACAAACAATTTATTATACATTTTGGGCTAATAAAAGTTCCACATCATGGCTGCGAGAGCTTACATGCAATAAAACTTCAGTTGTGATGTCCTGCAGTTGTCAACCCTTTGAATTCAAAGGCACTATTTGTTAACACATCTTGGCATACTGTCAGTTGAAGCAGATATTTGAATTGCCACCCACATATATTCTATCAAGGTGGATAAAAAAATGCAAAAATTGGAAGAGTGCAAGATAATCATGGTGAAGAGATTACTAATGTTAATGATAAATCTCTTTCGACAAGACACTCAATGTTAACACATATGACTTTTATTGTAGTAGATTATGCGTCTGTCACTAAAGATGGGTCTAACTTGCTTATGAAGCAATTAGAAAATGTGCACAATGAGATAAAAAAGATGAATGCTGCTCAAAGTATGCAACAACCCTCTACACAAGGAAAAAAGAAATGCATGAGATCAATCAAACTATTAATGATCATTCACAAGTTAGAGCTAAAGGATGAGGCAAAAGATTAGAATCATCAAGGAAAAGACGTCAAAGGGACGGACTTGTAGCAGTTGTGGCATTAACGTGCATGACAAGCGGATTTTGTCTGGAGAGGGATAGGGCTTCTAATAATTTTGTATGTTTTTTTGTAGGTCTTTGGGATCAATAGTCGAAGTTTTTTTTATTGTTTCTTCTTTTTTTCCCATTTTGTGTTTCCTTTTGCTTGGAGAAAAGAAGATTGTTGTTATTTATGTGACTTAAATAGACTTTTCTTCCTCGGTGTTTTTATTATTATTATTATTATTATTATTATTATTATTATTATTATTATTATTGTTGTTGTTGTTGTTGTTGTTGTTGTTGTTTGTTGTTTTTAAATTTAGCAAAGATAATAATTAAGAAATCTACATATTTTACTCGATAGCACAAATACAGGCATTGGGATTTTGGGGGTGACAATTTGTTGGACGACCCAATAAATTTTTTTATTTTTAAATAAACTAATTAATTTTTTAATTTAACTTTTGGGTCCAAAATAGCTTGGCCCATAACCTGCATGAATTGTGTTCGGCTATAAACTTTGACACAAATAACTAAATAGATCAAGGTCAAATCTTGTAGAATGTATGATAATTGGGTCACAGCCCGAACAACGAAACCACAACTCCGTTTGGTTAACATCTAGCAAGAGGTTTTTAATATAAAGCTAGCGTTAAATTTGTATAAAACATCAACTATTTATTATATTAAACTAAGTCTAGAAATAAATATGCCACTAAGTTTGGAGAATGATTCGTCCGATGAAATCACATTTAACCATTAAATTATATGAATTAGGTTATTATATTAAATTATATTAAAAATTATTACATGTAGTGAAAGCTTTATAGCGCATGTAGTGCATAATTATTGAGCGCATGAGAACGGTTCTGTACTATTAGATACTGCAGTACAATAATTATTTCATGCATTTGTTTGACATTATTATTTAACTTAATTAAGAAAATAAACGAAAAAGCTCCGAAGAACTCCAAATGTCCAGACTGATTAGATCCGACCTCCGGAAGGAATCGATCCAGTAAGTGGAGCGATTTTGGAGATTTTTTTAGAGATCTTCGAATATATTCGAACTTTAGTTCGATTAAGGAGATTTCTGTATCTCCAACAGGCTTCGAACCATGCTCGACCCTACCTAAAATAATAGGGTTATTTCAAAATGCAACCTGACCTATAGCGATTTTTCCACTTACAACCCGAAGAAAAAAACTTTTTCGATTACAACCCAAATTAATCGCGTTTTACCAATTGCAACCTCATTAATTTCTAGCAATTTTTGTGGTAAGTAACATACTACTTTACCCAAATGCCCCTTACATCAATCTAAATGGCAAAAATTAGACTACCTTGCTCCTCACCCTAACCCAGCTCACCCCACCTCTTCTTCTTCACCGACCCACTTTTCATTGTAGCCCTCCACTCGTACCCACCCCCTCATTCGTCAACCTAGCTTCAATTTGGACAATCCGTTGCACATCTCCCCCTCTTTCTCCAACCTAGCTTCAAGTTGGTCAACTCCCAAATTCGCTCCCCCTCTCTGACCCATGGAGAACTTCACATGGATCTTCATAACGACAGCAACGGAAAAATTAAACACCAAGTGCAGAAAACTAGTAACTGCGATTGTAGGCTCACTCCCAAGATCTATTGTATTGAAGCTTCTACTTGCTGGCTGATAAGGACGGTTAAAAAAAAAAATACTTATTTTTTTAGTTTTGTTTTATTTTGACAAAGCCTTTGATGTAGTCTCTACCTTTCTCCACATATATCCATAGTTTATTTAAATAATTAAGATATTAATTTTGGTAATTTCATGATTTTAAGAATTTTTAGTTCTTTTATATTTTGATATTCAAAAAATAATAATTTCTTCTCAACAATTTTAGTTTTAAGATTTTTTTATTTTTTATCTTTATTTAATTGAATATTAAAGTTTATTTAAAATATTTTGATTTATTTAATAGTATAATAGTTTGTTTTCATAATCGTAATATTTCTGAATAGTTTATAAAAAAGTTTTTATTCTTCTAATTAATTTTGTAATAAAATTGATATCCTTCACATTCATTTTCACATACATATTTATATATTTTTATATATGTTTCTAATTTGTTTTGGTAAGTTTCATATTTTTTCATAATTTAAAAGGTCTTTTTTTTAGTTTTTAGATAAATTTATATTTTGTTTGGTATTTAAATTACATAACACATTTTCCCTAAAAGAATTATATAAAGTTTCTTGGTTCTGAATCAGTTATTTGATATTTCAAAGATGAGCTAAAATTGTTGCGCGAAGTAGCAATAATGTCCTTGGAAGTGGAGTATGCCACTCACGTGCTTCAAGTTTGCCAGAGAAAAACTAATAAAAAAAACTTTAGGTTGGAATCGGTAAAACGTGATTCATTTGGGTTGCAATCGAAAATATTATTTTCTTCGGGTTGTAAGTGGAAAAAATTGTTATAGGTCAGGTTGCATTTTTAAATAAACCCTTGTAATTATCTGCAATTATTTAATGAACTTATCTAGGAGAAATAAAATAAAAAATATAAAAAGTTTAACTATTGAAATATTTTAAAATTTCAATTCGCAACTATGCAGAACCGAGAAATATGGGTCATTAATTGCAATAGTTATATCAACCTTATCCAAGGAAAATAAACATATAGAATTCTTAAATATTGATATATTATAATATATTTTATATTCTCAAAACTCTGAGAGAATGATACTTGACAAAGTGGTTTCTCTTTAGTATATAGGGAATTATCAGAGAGGAAGTTAGCTAAAATGAGGAGAAAAATCTTGAAATTATGTTTATTAGCATCAATGAACTAAAAATGCGTAATTTTCCTACTCATTATTTTTGTTTATATATATAGACAATGTTTCATACTATTATTCAACTAATTTACATTGCCTGATTTTATTTATTCAATGTAAATAGATTTTTGTTAATTACATAATTAATGTGTAATGACCCATGGTCTTGAACATTATAGGACTTAATTTCCCAAACGGCATAGAGATCCCTCACGACCCACTCTTAAGAATATCGCGCACCTAGATTGTGAGTTTATTTATTTCCAGAGGTCACAAGATCGAGTGTGGAGGAAGGAAAAGACACTCACTTTCCACGTAAAATGATATTCTTATGAGTAACGGATTGTGAAAGATGTCTATATATATTATATTAGGAATTAAGTCCAAAAAGTAAAGTCCTTACACGGGTAGCTACAACAAAATAATCAAACACTTCTTGCATAACACATTCATCAACCAAATCATATATTTGAGGATTTGATAATGTTATTATAACTCAATCCCTGAGTCTATGGTGGTTGGTTTGTGAAAGATACAAATTTCAAAATTCAATATTAAATATTATAACATTGCAAAATATATTTTTAGATGTAAGGTCATTTTTTTCTTTTTTTGATACTGAATGAGTAACGGTCCCTGAAATTGTATCTTTACTAACTGCTCGCGAATGAAAATGGCAAGCTAGAACTCATTTAATATTAATTCTAATTATATTTTTTATGAAATTATTTTGTAGTTCCAGAATTAGTTAGTAAAATAGGCGGGAGAACTTGTCATTCCCATTTTTGGACGGAATTCCCATTCTCACACACACACACACACACACACATATATATATATATATATTTTGTGTCTATGCTTGTTCACTTAGAAATTAATATATTATTTTAGTGTTAGACTTTCTTTTAGAAAGCAGATATTATTATACTTGATTGTACTTCTAACATTATATTATTTCATTTTAGTTTGTAAACAAATCAAACTGCTTCATGCTTATCATTATGCTCAAAATGAGCTTTATAAAAATCACTCTCCAATGCTTCGAGTATAGGTGTTTCCAAACAACTTTGTTTGATAAAATTCACTTATTTTCTAAATAAAAGTTATTTTTTATGTGTTTGCAACATTATATTGGAAACTAAAGCGTGCTTCTTAAAAGCACTATAAATTATCAACGCCTGCTTCTACGTCTTTTGATTTTAAAATCATTTCATTTTCAAGTACTACCAAATTCTTTTCCACGAAAATCAATTTCAATCACTTTTCTATGTGCACAATCATTTATGAACACCCCTTCATCTCGTCACAATCAAGTTTGCTTATTTCATGATCGAAAGCATCCCCATGGATCAACGTCTCGTAGAAGTACACAAATGAAAATAATTGAGGCTTTTTCTGCCTATCCTCGTTTTGATTAGCACGAAAAACGATCAGTTCAGAAACCATTGTAGGTCGCCTGTGCTAACAAGGCCACCACCATCGTTATCAAGATTATCGAAGGTCATGCTTAAGTGAAATTTGTTTGAATATATATATATATATATATATATATATATATATATATATATATGTGTGTGTGTGTGTGTGTGTGTGTGTGTGTGGAATGAGAAATGGTTGTATTTTTTGAGAAATAAAAAACCCATGTACTCCCTCCGTTTCAAAAAAAAAAAAATCTCTTTAGAGAGACAATTTCTTTTTTAAAAAAAGAATGTTGCTTTAGTAAAAAACACCACAAGTCTTCAAATTTTGCCCTAAACACAACTTACTTAATTTAGTTCATTATTTTTATTCCACAAAACATATCTCAATTATATATATATGTATGTATATATATATATATGTATATATATGAATATATTTACTTTTTTATCATTTGAGATGTAAATATAGCTCAAATATGATCAAATTTAGTTAACACGCATTGCAAATCTGTTAAAAGTTAGTTATAAGGGCATAACTGCAAATTAATAGCATCCTGGATTGGAAATGAAGTGATGAACAAAGTTCAATCTGCATGGGCCGAACAGCAGTGGAATTTTCAACTGATATGGGCCGAACAGAGCAAAGTGACAGTTATAGCTTCTGTTATTAGTTTGTTAGGCTGTTATGTTGTATAACTGATGTGGTGAGATGATAAGAGCAGTTACTAGTCATTTTGTGAGGGTATATAGCTTGATTACTCGTGAATGCAACTGAATCAATCAAGTGAAACACACAAGAGAGTGACAATAGAGGTTGAGAGCTATTGTTGAGTTGGTGAGCTGTTCTTGTGAGTTTTGTAACATGTTCTTGATTAGTGAATTGGTGTTCTTTCTCTCGTGGACGTAGGATCACAAATTATGATCCGAACCACGTAAATCTTGTGTCTACATTTCTTTTATTTTGCATTTTAGTTTGGTTTACAAACAAGATCATAATTAAGTGTGCATGAGTTGTAGTTTCATTGGTTTCTTGGTTGATTGTTGAGGTAAAATCCTTACAATTTGGCGCCGTCTGTGGGAACTCTGAAACCAAATGATGGGATCAACTCGTTTTGATGTAGAAAGGTTTATGGGGAAGTCTGATTTTGGACTATGGAGAGTGAAAATGAAGGCATTACTTGTGCAGCAAGGTCTGTCCATGGCATTGGAGGGTGAAGCTGGTATGCCATCAACTCTGAAGCCTGAAGATAAGCAGATGATCTTGGAGAAGGTACATAGTGCCATTATCTTGTGTCTGGGAGACAAGGTATTGAGGGAAGTGGCTAAAGAAACCACTGTAAAAGCCATTTGGGATAAGTTGGAGAAGACTTATATGATAAAGTCTGTTGCAAACCGTTTATACATGAAGCAAAGGCTCTATGCATTCAAGATGCTTGATGAAAAGCCAATCACAGATCAAATAGATATGTTTCACAAAATACTGGATGACTTGGAAAATATAGAAGTGAAAATGGAGGATGAAGACAAGGCACTTATACTCTTAAGTGCCCTTCCAAAGTCTTATGAAAATTTCAAGGATGCAATCCTGTTTGGAAGAGAAAAACATATTACATTGGCTGAAATTACCTCTGCTTTGAAATCCAAGGAGTTTTAAAAGATAAATGAATCAGGGAAGCAAGAAGCACATGGTGAAGGATTGATGATTAAGAAGAATTTCAAGAAAAAATTCCAGAATCAATCTAAGAATCATTGGAAGAAGAATGAGAATTCCACTTCTGCTGAAATAGAAACAAGGAAGTGTTTCAAGTGTCATTTGCTAGGACATTTAGCCAAGGATTGTCCCAAGAAGTCAAAGAATCAACCCCAAACCTCAGATATATATCAGCAAATAGAAATGTAAAGACAAAGCCATCTGCTGATATTGCAGAGGATGCAACAGGATATGAGTCTGGAGAAGTTCTTACAGTTTCATCTGTGCAAATTGACACAGAATGGGTATTGGACTCAGGGTGTTCCTTCCACATATGTCCAAACAAGGAGTGGTTCCATCATTTCAAGCAACAAAACTGTGGATCAGTGCTACTTGGAATTGATCTAGAGTGTAAGATTAAAGGGACAGGTTCAATTAAACTGAAGATGCATGATGGTGCTGTAAGAATACTAGAGAATGTCAGGTATGTTCCACAACTAAAAAGGAACTTAATCTCTCTAGGCATGCTAGACACTATGGGGTATAAATTCCAATCTGAAAGTGGAAATTTAATAGTGTCTAGAGGTAATAATGTTGTAATGAAGGCAGTGAAAAGAAATTAATTATATTTTCTGTTGGGCTCTACTGTGTCTGGAGAAGTATCACATACTTAAAAGTGTTGATAAAACCACTCTCTGGCATAAGAGACTTGGTCACATCAGTTTCAAAGGGTTGCAAGAACTGGGAAAAATAGGTCTCTTAGGGAATGATAAACTAAATGATTTTGATCTCTGCGAAGATTGTGTTTTAGCTAAGCTCAAAGAATGAAATTCCCAAAGGCCAAACATACAACTAGAAATATACTGGAATACATTCATTCAGATTTATGGGGACCTGCAAAAGTTCAGTCACTAAGTGGTGGTAAATACTTTCTCTCCATTATTGATGATTACTCAAGAAAGGTATGGGTCTATATACTAAAAGCAAAGTCTGAAGCACTCAGCAGATTCAAAGAATGGATAAATGAGGTGGAAAATCAAACAGGAAAAAGAGTGAAGTGTCTTAGAACAGACAATGGGTTGGAATTTGTATCTGATGAGTTCAACAAGTTTTGCAAAGAAAAGGGAATTCAAAGGCATAAAACAGTTGCTGGAACTCCACAGCAAAATGGACTTGCTAAGAGAATGAATAGGACTCTACTGGAGAGAGTTAGATGCATGATGTCAAGCTCAGGGATTGCAAGAAATTTCTGGGGAGAAATGGTAAATACAGCAAGCTACCTAGTGAACAGATGCCCATCTACAGCCTTAGATTTGAAGACTCCTGAGGAAGTATGGAGTGGAACACCAGCAAACTATATGAACCTCAAGGTATTTGGTAGCATTAGCACATGTCAAACAGGATAAGTTGGAACCAAGAGCACTAAAGTGTGTGTTCATAGGTTATCCACAGGGTGTAAAAGGGTTCAAGTTATGGTGCATTGAACCTGGGAACCAGAAGTGCATAATAAGCAGAGATGTTACTTTCAATGAGAATGTTATGCCACTAAAGAAGGAAAGTTCAAGCTTAAATCAGGTGAATGACCAAATTCAGCTTGAGGTGGAGCCTGAAAGAATTGTTCTAAATCCTGAATTTGAAAATACTGAGTCAGTTAATGAAGAACCAGAGGAGCAAGATTACAGTGGTTATCAGTTGGTAAGGGACAGAGTAAGGAGGAGGATTCATCCACCCTTGAGATTTGGACATGCTGATATGGTCTCATATGCACTTTATACTGCTGAAGAAATGGAAAACTCTGAACCAGCAACTTACAAAGAAGCTATTACATGTGCTAACAAGGAAAAATGGCTGCTAGCTATGCAAGAAGAGTTACTCTCATTAGAGAAGAACAACACTTGGACTATAGTGGAAAGACCAAAGAAGCAGAAGCTTATTGGATGTAAGTGGATTTATAAGAAGAAGTTTGAGACTGGAAACAAGGCAGCTGTTAGATACAAAGCTAGACTGGTTGCAAGAGGTTTTACACAGAGAGAAGGTTTAGATTATAATGAAATCTTCTCTCCAGTGGTAAAACATTGTTCTATCAGGATATTACTGGCAATTGTAGCTCACTTCAATCTTGAACTTCATCAGATGGATGTCACTACAGCTTTTCTACATGGGGAACTCAAGGAACAGATATATATATATATATATATATATATATATATATGAAAGTTCCAGAAGGAATTCATGTCACAGAGGCTGATAGCAAGGCATGCTTGCTTAAAAGATCCCTGTATGGCCTCAAATAGAGTCCAAGACAGTGGTATTTAAGGTTTGATGACTTCATGTTAAGGACTGGTTTTAAAAGGAGCAGATATGATAGCTGTGTATATCTCAAACAAGACTCGGAATATTCTCACATGTATTTGCTGTTATATGTAGATGATATGTTGCTGGCATGTGAAAAACTGGAAGGTATAAACAGAATCAAAGACCAACTTAAATCAGAATTTGAAATGAAAGATCTTGGAGAGGCTCAAAGAATTCTGGGAATAGACATTGTCAGGAATAGACAGAAACATCAAATTTTTCTGTCACAAAGGCATTATCTTGAGAAAGTGCTTCACAGGTTTAATTTGAGCAAACCTATCTCAACTCCATTAGGACAGCAGCTGAAACTATCTTTACTTCAGTGTCCTAAAAATGCTCAAGAAAGAATCAAGATGCAAAAGATACCTTATGCTAGTGCAGTGGGTAGTATAATGTATGCGATGGTGTGCTGCAAACCAGATTTGGCTTATTGTATGAGTGTTATCAGCAGATATATGAGTGATACTGGACATACTCATTGGGAAGCTGTTAAGTGGGTGTTGAGGTACATTAGAGGAACTACAGGAAAAGGATTAAGATTTGGAATGCAAGAGAAGCATGACAATCCACTGGTAGGTTTCACAGATGCAGACTATGCTGCAAATCTGGATACAAGAAAGTCTTTATCAAGATATGTGTTTACACTCTTTGGCACAGCTATAAGTTAGAGAGCATGTCATCAATTAATTGTAGCTCTTTCAACAACAGAATCTGAATATGTTGCTCTCACTGATGCAATTAAAGAAGCTATTTGGTTAAGAGGAATACTAAATGAGTTTGGGGTGCTGCAGAGAAGAGTAACAGTTTACTGTGATAACCAAAGTGCCATACACTTGGCAAAACATCAAGGATATCATCAAAAAACTAAGCACATAGATGTTAAGTTACATTTTGTGAGAGATATTGTATCCAAAGGTGTGATTAAGGTAGCTAAGATTGCTACTGAGTACAATCCTGCTGATTGTTTCACAAAAGCTTTACCTGGAGGAAAGTTTGAACTATGTTTGGATTTGATCAAAGTGAAGACAGAAGGAGCTCAAAGCAAGTGAAGACAAGTGAAGTGTGTGGTATTTGAGCTAAGGTGGAGATTTGTAAATATAGCTCAAATATGATCAAATTCAGTTAACACACATTGCAAATTTGTTAAAAGTTAGTTATAAGGGCATAACTGCAAATTAATAGCATCCTGGATTGGAAATGAAGTGATGAACAAAGTTCAATCTGCATGGGCCGAACAGCAGTGGAATTTTCAACTGATATGGGCCGAACAGAGCAAAGTGACAGTTATAGCTTCTGTTATTAGTTTGTTAGGCTGTTATGTTGTATAACTGATGTGGTGAGATGATAAGAGCAGTTACTAGTCATTTTGTGAGGGTATATAGCTTGATTACTCGTGAATGCAACTGAATCAATCAAGTGAAACACACAAGAGAGTGACAATAGAGGTTGAGAGCTATTGTTGAGTTGGTGAGCTGTTCTTGTGAGTTTTGTAACCTGTTCTTGATTAGTGAATTGGTGTTCTTTCTCTCGTGGACGTAGGATCACAAATTGTGATCCGAACCACGTAAATCTTGTGTCTACATTTCTTTTATTTTGCATTTTAGTTTGGTTTACAAACAAGATCATAATTAAGTGTGCATGAGTTGTAGTTTCATTGGTTTCTTGGTTGATTGTTGTGGTGAAATCCTTACAATTTGGCGCCGTCTGTGGGAACTCTGAAACCAAATGATGGGATCAACTCGTTTTGATGTAGAAAGGTTTATGGGGAAGTCTGATTTTGGACTATGGAGAGTGAAAATGAAGGCATTACTTGTGCAGCAAGGTCTGTCCATGGCATTGGAGGGTGAAGCTGGTATGCCATCAACTCTGAAGCCTGAAGATAAGCAGATGATCTTGGAGAAGGTACATAGTGCCATTATCTTGTGTCTGGGAGACAAGGTATTGAGGGAAGTGGCTAAAGAAACCACTGTAAAAGCCATTTGGGATAAGTTGGAGAAGACTTATATTATAAAGTCTGTTGCAAACCGTTTATACATGAAGCAAAGGCTCTATGCATTCAAGATGCTTGATGAAAAGCCAATCACAGATCAAATAGATATGTTTCACAAAATACTGGATGACTTGGAAAATATAGAAGTGAAAATGGAGGATGAAGACAAGGCACTTATACTCTTAAGTGCCCTTCCAAAGTCTTATGAAAATTTCAAGGATGCAATCCTGTTTGGAAGAGAAAAACATATTACATTGGCTGAAATTACCTCTGCTTTGAAATCCAGGGAGTTTTAAAAGATAAATGAATCAGGGAAGCAAGAAGCACATGGTGAAGGATTGATGATTAAGAAGAATTTCAAGAAAAAATTCCAGAATCAATCTAAGAATCATTGGAAGAAGAATGAGAATTCCACTTCTGCTGAAATAGAAACAAGGAAGTGTTTCAAGTGTCATTTGCTAGGACATTTAGCCAAGGATTGTCCCAAGAAGTCAAAGAATCAACCCAAACCTCAGATATATATCAGCAAATAGAAATGTAAAGACAAAGCCATCTGCTGATATTGCAGAGGATGCAACAGGATATGAGTCTGGAGAAGTTCTTACAGTTTCATCTGTGCAAATTGACACAGAATGGGTATTGGACTCAGGGTGTTCCTTCCACATATGTCCAAACAAGGAGTGGTTCCATCATTTCAAGCAACAAAACTGTGGATCAGTGCTACTTGGAATTGATCTAGAGTGTAAGATTAAAGGGACAGGTTCAATTAAACTGAAGATGCATGATGGTGCTGTAAGAATACTAGAGAATGTCAGGTATGTTCCACAACTAAAAAGGAACTTAATCTCTCTAGGCATGCTAGACACTATGGGGTATAAATTCCAATCTGAAAGTGGAAATTTAATAGTGTCTAGAGGTAATAATGTTGTAATGAAGGCAGTGAAAAGAAATTAATTATATTTTCTGTTGGGCTCTACTGTGTCTGGAGAAGTATCACATACTTAAAAGTGTTGATAAAACCACTCTCTGGCATAAGAGACTTGGTCACATCAGTTTCAAAGGGTTGCAAGAACTGGGAAAAATAGGTCTCTTAGGGAATGATAAACTAAATGATTTTGATCTCTGCGAAGATTGTGTTTTAGCTAAGCTCAAAGAATGAAATTCCCAAAGGCCAAACATACAACTAGAAATATACTGGAATACATTCATTCAGATTTATGGGGACCTGCAAAAGTTCAGTCACTAAGTGGTGGTAAATACTTTCTCTCCATTATTGATGATTACTCAAGAAAGGTATGGGTCTATATACTAAAAGCAAAGTCTGAAGCACTCAGCAGATTCAAAGAATGGATAAATGAGGTGGAAAATCAAACAGGAAAAAGAGTGAAGTGTCTTAGAACAGACAATGGGTTGGAATTTGTATCTGATGAGTTCAACAAGTTTTGCAAAGAAAAGGGAATTCAAAGGCATAAAACAGTTGCTGGAACTCCACAGCAAAATGGACTTGCTAAGAGAATGAATAGGACTCTACTGGAGAGAGTTAGATGCATGATGTCAAGCTCAGGGATTGCAAGAAATTTCTGGGGAGAAATGGTAAATACAGCAAGCTACCTAGTGAACAGATGCCCATCTACAGCCTTAGATTTGAAGACTCCTGAGGAAGTATGGAGTGGAACACCAGCAAACTATATGAACCTCAAGGTATTTGGTAGCATTAGCACATGTCAAACAGGATAAGTTGGAACCAAGAGCACTAAAGTGTGTGTTCATAGGTTATCCACAGGGTGTAAAAGGGTTCAAGTTATGGTGCATTGAACCTGGGAACCAGAAGTGCATAATAAGCAGAGATGTTACTTTCAATGAGAATGTTATGCCACTAAAGAAGGAAAGTTCAAGCTTAAATCAGGTGAATGACCAAATTCAGCTTGAGGTGGAGCCTGAAAGAATTGTTCTAAATCCTGAATTTGAAAATACTGAGTCAGTTAATGAAGAACCAGAGGAGCAAGATTACAGTGGTTATCAGTTGGTAAGGGACAGAGTAAGGAGGAGGATTCATCCACCCTTGAGATTTGGACATGCTGATATGGTCTCATATGCACTTTATACTGCTGAAGAAATGGAAAACTCTGAACCAGCAACTTACAAAGAAGCTATTACATGTGCTAACAAGGAAAAATGGCTGCTAGCTATGCAAGAAGAGTTACTCTCATTAGAGAAGAACAACACTTGGACTATAGTGGAAAGACCAAAGAAGCAGAAGCTTATTGGATGTAAGTGGATTTATAAGAAGAAGTTTGAGACTGGAAACAAGGCAGCTGTTAGATACAAAGCTAGACTGGTTGCAAGAGGTTTTACACAGAGAGAAGGTTTAGATTATAATGAAATCTTCTCTCCAGTGGTAAAACATTGTTCTATCAGGATATTACTGGCAATTGTAGCTCACTTCAATCTTGAACTTCATCAGATGGATGTCACTACAGCTTTTCTACATGGGGAACTCAAGGAACAGATATATATATATATATATATATATATATATATATATATATATATATATGAAAGTTCCAGAAGGAATTCATGTCACAGAGGCTGATAGCAAGGCATGCTTGCTTAAAAGATCCCTGTATGGCCTCAAATAGAGTCCAAGACAGTGGTATTTAAGGTTTGATGACTTCATGTTAAGGACTGGTTTTAAAAGGAGCAGATATGATAGCTGTGTATATCTCAAACAAGACTCGGAATATTCTCACATGTATTTGCTGTTATATGTAGATGATATGTTGCTGGCATGTGAAAAACTGGAAGGTATAAACAGAATCAAAGACCAACTTAAATCAGAATTTGAAATGAAAGATCTTGGAGAGGCTCAAAGAATTCTGGGAATAGACATTGTCAGGAATAGACAGAAACATCAAATTTTTC
This sequence comes from Ajuga chamaepitys, assembly GCA_958295605.1. NCBI lineage: Eukaryota > Viridiplantae > Streptophyta > Magnoliopsida > Lamiales > Lamiaceae > Ajuga > Ajuga chamaepitys. Next base: position 9,516,582 of record OY282499.1, read on the forward strand.
TGTCACAAAGGCATTATCTTGAGAAAGTGCTTCACAGGTTTAATTTGAGCAAACCTATCTCAACTCCATTAGGACAGCAGCTGAAACTATCTTTACTTCAGTGTCCTAAAAATGCTCAAGAAAGAATCAAGATGCAAAAGATACCTTATGCTAGTGCAGTGGGTAGTATAATGTATGCGATGGTGTGCTGCAAACCAGATTTGGCTTATTGTATGAGTGTTATCAGCAGATATATGAGTGATACTGGACATACTCATTGGGAAGCTGTTAAGTGGGTGTTGAGGTACATTAGAGGAACTACAGGAAAAGGATTAAGATTTGGAATGCAAGAGAAGCATGACAATCCACTGGTAGGTTTCACAGATGCAGACTATGCTGCAAATCTGGATACAAGAAAGTCTTTATCAAGATATGTGTTTACACTCTTTGGCACAGCTATAAGTTAGAGAGCATGTCATCAATTAATTGTAGCTCTTTCAACAACAGAATCTGAATATGTTGCTCTCACTGATGCAATTAAAGAAGCTATTTGGTTAAGAGGAATACTAAATGAGTTTGGGGTGCTGCAGAGAAGAGTAACAGTTTACTGTGATAACCAAAGTGCCATACACTTGGCAAAACATCAAGGATATCATCAAAAAACTAAGCACATAGATGTTAAGTTACATTTTGTGAGAGATATTGTATCCAAAGGTGTGATTAAGGTAGCTAAGATTGCTACTGAGTACAATCCTGCTGATTGTTTCACAAAAGCTTTACCTGGAGGAAAGTTTGAACTATGTTTGGATTTGATCAAAGTGAAGACAGAAGGAGCTCAAAGCAAGTGAAGACAAGTGAAGTGTGTGGTATTTGAGCTAAGGTGGAGATTTGTAAATATAGCTCAAATATGATCAAATTCAGTTAACACACATTGCAAATTTGTTAAAAGTTAGTTATAAGGGCATAACTGCAAATTAATAGCATCCTGGATTGGAAATGAAGTGATGAACAAAGTTCAATCTGCATGGGCCGAACAGCAGTGGAATTTTCAACTGATATGGGCCGAACAGAGCAAAGTGACAGTTATAGCTTCTGTTATTAGTTTGTGAGGCTGTTATGTTGTATAACTGATGTGGTGAGATGATAAGAGCAGTTACTAGTCATTTTGTGAGGGTATATAGCTTGATTACTCGTGAATGCAACTGAATCAATCAAGTGAAACACACAAGAGAGTGACAATAGAGGTTGTATTGTTGAGTTGGTGAGCTGTTCTTTTTTGTAACATGTTCTTGATTAGTGGATTGGTGTTCTTTCTCCCGTGGACGTAGGATTACAAATTGTGATCCGAACCACGTAAATCTTGTGTCTCTATTTCTTTTATTTTGCATTTCAGTTTGGTTTACAAACAAGATCATAATTGAGTGTGCATGAGTTGTAGTTTCATTGGTTTCTTGGTTGATTGTTGTGGTGAAATCCTTACATGAGAGGCAGTTCAAATCATCAGTTCCAAAATGTACATTTCACTTTGTATTTTACACATAGTAAAAATGACACATGCCTCATAACCTTTTAAATTTAAAGAAAGAAAAGAAATTCATGGAACCTATATCACTTCCACAATAAATGCATGAAACATAAAGTGAAATATATTTTTTGGAATAAATGAAGTGGTATATATCAAATATGGTCGGATAACCCGACTTATAATCAAAAATGATTTTCCTCCTATTTGACTTGATTAAAAGAAAAAATTAAATATTTTCAGATTTTGAAAATTCAAATTTGAAATAGAATTGGTTTTTTCCTCTTTCTTCTTCATATGCATGCTCTCTTTTCTCTTCTCTTATTACTTTCTCTCCATCTTTTTTCTCTCAACTTTCTCAATTCTCCATTTCTTCTTCTTTTCTTTCATAAATCCATCATCATGTTCGGATAATTTTTGCAGGTGTGTGTTTGTTCTTATTTTATTTTATGGGATACTTTATTTTGATTCAATCTATAAACATTATGTTTTTTTAAGATTTGAGGTTGTTATTATATACATATATGATAGTTTTCTTTTCCATTATTCAAGTTGTGCAAACAATATTGTAGATTTATATTAAAAACGACTAAGTTGTTTGAAACAATATGGTTGTTTTGTATTTAAACAACCGGGTTGTTTATAACACTGTGTTGTTTTTTAATCAAATAACCTAGTTGTTTAAACAACTCGGTAAACAACTCAGTAGTTGTTTAAACAACTATGTTATTTAATATGTCAAAACATGTGTTGTTTAAAAAAGAAACTATTTTTTATTATTTTAAATAAGTAAAGTTATTCTTGATAAGTCATACTTTGACTAGGCCATTTATGAAAATACCCCATAAATGAATTCAACCAGGTCTATATATACCAGGAGAATTTGAATGACAAATGATGATATTTTGAGCTTTGAATTTTCTAATTTCTGTGGACAAGAAAAGTGCGACGAAGATGAGGTAACCAATTCTGTTGCTATAAATAGTAATTGTCCGTACTCAATGATAATAAACATGAAAATGACATTACTGCGGCCGATGATATAAATATCTTAGAACAAGACTTTGTACGAAATTTCACAGAAGATGAAATGAAAGTGATGGCTTCATATGTCTTGATCCATTTCAGTTTGATTTAATCACTTGTTCGTGTTTTCTATATTATTATTATTACATGACATACCTAAATGAGGTCAAAATTCGATACGTTCATGAATACTCTAGAACTCTAGCTGCTATGTCTGTTTTTACTGCAATAATTTCAGATGTCAAAATACTCGAATTCGAGTGTCGGCATTCATTTCAATTCGTTTCATTTACGAACTTAATATGAAGACAAATTTACTTAGCAGTTTTCTTTGTAAATAAATAATGTATCGTGGTTGACGTTGTACAACAGTTTAAGAGGATTTTTTCGTGAAAGTTTCTTTTCTGGAAAAAAAAAAAAAAAAAAAAAGTATGGAGGAGAAAGAAAAGAAGAGGAATATAAATTTGTCCTCGAATTTATATCCTAAGTACAATTAGGCTCTAAACTATTTTTTCCGTTCAAATAAACGGTTGAACTTCTTAACACGTCGAACACACCCATGAACTTTCCAATTCAAGATAAGTAAGACCCTATGAAATATAAAATAATTAAATCAAGTTCAAAATATTTAATAAATATAAAAATTAAAAATTAAAGAAAAAAATATATTTAAAAGATAAGGAATAAACAACATTAAAATTTACAAATTATTCAATAACTTAAAATAAATCTAAAATTGTTTAACAAATATAGAAAATATTTAATAATTTATGGATTTGTATAATTGTTTTTCTTTACTTTGTTTAAACAATTTTATAGAATTCTATTGAACAAGTTCATGAGCTTATTTGATCGATTTAGAAAAGTATAGTACCGATTTGGATGAGAAAAATACAGTATGGTCGGTGGTCTTATACGAATATGAGGTATAAGTTTAAGGACAAATTTGTACATTTTATGGAAAAGATAGAAGAGTGAAAAAGAAATTAAAGCAAGGAAGAACGAAGGAAAAGAAGATAAGGATTATAATGGTGGTGTTTTTTATTGGGAGGATGGAACCAAACAAGTTTTAATGAGAAGCGTAGAATTGATATTTTGTTTGTCAACTTCTTACACATTGATCTTACGAATTAAGTTGGAATTTATTTGAATAATTTTTTTAAATTATATTAATTTACAACAAAATAAAATATTTAAATTAAATTGATACTTATAAAATTAAACTTTTTTTTATTGTTAAACACAAGCTCAGACCTTGAGGTTTCAAGTTCAAGTCACATGAGAGCGTGGATTTGTGTCCAACTCTAAGTTGCTTTGATTTGTTACGAGGAATTAGGATGAAAGGTAATAACACTTTTCCTCCGAATAACTAATATAATGTTCTAAAAAATGTTAGATGCTACTCACGCAGCAAAGTGAGCTGTAACGTCTAGTTAGCGTTTAGGTGGGATCAGAGTCGGTTCAATTTTTCAAAAGGTCCGGTGCGAGAAAAATATTAGGCCCCTTACAATATTTAATATTATTATTTTGAAAATAATTTTAATCAATTAAAAATGGGTCTCGGACTATGTTTAAATGAGCCTCAAAGTAATAGATTCATCACATCATTTAATATGTAAAAGGTTCATCACATCATTTAATATGTAAAACAATAATTGTTACTTATACGAAGGAGGAATCGATCCCACATCCTCCCACCTCTTTAATCTCTTCACTTCAAAAAATGGTCGGGTGAGCTACGTAATATTATATTATAATTAGTATATGTTAACTATATGTACTAAAATACAGATTTATATAGAAAAGATAAAAAAAAATAAAAAAATCAGAGGCCTTTGCTAATGGGGTCCCGGAGCTACGTTCCCCCCCGCTCGGTTCTAGGAGGGACTATTAAGCAGGGTTTAAGAGGGAGTAATCGAAAAAAGTCGGGAAAAAAAAATAGGTGGTAATGGATAGTATAGCGACTAGATGGAGCCTCGTCGGAGTTAGAACGAGACCCTATATATATATAAAACTAAAATGTATGTTACTTTTGTAATTTTAACTTTCCCTCCTAATTTTTACTCCACAATTTGGTAAGTTGTTGTACATTTAGTAAGTTTTAAATTTTATTTTAATTTTTTTAAATACTAATAACTCTTTCATTTTTAAACCGATTTTTAAGTAAGATATATCATTTAAATGGTTTTTTCACGAGCTTTAATTTGACATCCATATCACATATATTTAATAAGTTGAAAAGTAATATTATTTTCTTTGCTAATTATATGTATTAAATATTGTTTATTGGCCTGCAAAACTAAATTAGTTAAACAGGTTCTTTTGTATTTCGTCTGAAATTTTGGACCATAATTGGTACTGCTTCCGTTTTTATTAGATGTAGTTTTAGATTTTGTCAATTGTTTTTAAATAGGTTCTTTTTTCCTTTTTTTTTTTTTTTTTTTGCTAATTTTTTCATTACTATCCATGTCATTTTTCTAATTTTTATTAGATGAATTATTTTTCTTATAAGATATAGTTTTAGGTTTTGTTAATTATTTTTAAATAGATGTTTGTTTGGCGATTTTTTTTCTAATTTATCCATAATTATCCATACTATTATCTCTACAAAACTCTAATTTTCTAATTTATCATATCCAGTATCATATATAAATGGGAAGAAAGATAATATAAAGAAAATATGATGATAAATTGGGAAATTCCACTAGAAGGTTTCAGAAAATCAATTCGAGGCCTGAATTTAGGAGTTTTCAATTCAGGGCCTGAATTTTGAGTTTTTTCTTATTAGAGGTCTAGATTTTGAATTTTATTCTCACTCTTCCGTCTTGAAAAATAGGACACATTATCTGATATATGGAATGTTCATTATTATATATATATAGAAAAATTCAATATACTTTATACTGGAACTTTCAGTCTATCCCGTACTGAATCTTCCGTACATCGAATAATATATCCTACTTTTAAATAAATAATCCTGAATTGAGAATTTGGCCGGCTAATTGAGAAAAACTCAAAATTCAGGTCTTGAATTGAGAACCTCCAATATTCAGGCCCCTAATTGGGGTACTTTTCCAAAATTCAAGCCTTCAACTGAAATTCTGTTAGGATAAATTTAAGGGGTTTGTGGGGAGATAGAAAATTTGGTTGAGGATATATCATTGCCCTCTATTTTGATTCTCTCTAATCCAGAATTAAGATTGCATATAAAAAACAACGGATGTAGTATGTTATTGTCACATTTAGTAAAAATCAAACTTTATTTTAATCTTTTAAACCGCAAATAACTTTTTCATTTCGAACCATTTTTTTATTATGTATCATATATCAAATTAAAGCTCTTTTGAAGATCTTTAATTTGATATTCATATTTTTTTAGGAAAACTTGATATTCATATCACATATATTATAATTAGATATTTCATTTGAAAATATAATATTGTTTGTTCGTTGATTATTTAAATAAGATTTGAGCGTTTAAGGTGGTTTGTACTATAGCCTAGGACCAGAATACAATTAAATTAGGTAAATTGTTCTCTAATAAAAACATAACTATCTTGATTATTTTATTAAAAGTAAAACTAATTAATTTATTTAATTTGACCGAAAGTTTTCTTCATTTATGTGCCGAGATAAAATTCATTATTTAAATAATTAAGCATGTAATTTCTTAAATTTAAAATAAAAGTTAAAGTATAAGTTAATAATCGGCTTATTAAATAATTGTATTTGCAAATATTAATTTGTAGTTTGTTATAATATTAATTTTGTTTGGTTAATCGCAGGACTATGACTCCCACACATATTTATATATTTATATATGAAAATTAATATTGAATTTTTTTTATTACTTATTCATTTTTTTCATAGTTTGTATTTATTATGTTATTTTTATTTAAAAAATTACACTTTGCAACCTAAACAGTGAGATTTTATACGTGTTGCAATCTATTTTTTTTTTAATAAAATAAAATTAATCTGCCTGATATTTATATTTTTTTTTAGATTTTGCAACCTAAACATTACTTTGTCGCATTAATTAACCTCAACTATGTCTATTTTCCATAATTTTCAACCTAATTAATTAATTTATTTAAAGTAATAAATTTGTATCTTTAAATAAATCTAATATTTATAATAAAAATATAGAATTGATTTGAATAAACTTCAACATATATGAAATTCTTAAGATATATTGAAAAACTCATATATTTTATTTTGTTATCCCAACTATTGAATGATTTTTGAATTTATTTTGTTAGTATCAAGAATCATTTAAACCTGAAACGTATTTGAGTATATATTAAATCCATAAAATTAGCATTCTCTTTTTAAAGAGGAAGTTAAAAAGGTATATTCAAAATTTTAAAATTATTTAGATAAGTTAAAATATCTAAATAAAATGAAAAAAAAAACACTAATTTACATATAACATTATTCACTTTATTATATTTAATATATTTTGATGGGTTCTAGATATTTAGATATTTGTGTTAGTTTGAATATTCTTTATCACTTGAGCTATTTGTGGGTGTCCACACATATCAATATGGATACAAACACACTAAATATATATTTGAGTTCAATATTAAGATAATATTAGTGTTTGTTTAAATATTCATTATCACTTAAATATATGCTCACACAAAAATTTGATATTCTTAATTTTTTTTTTTTGTTTGAACATTTATTTTATTTATGTTAATCTATAAGATAATACATTTATAAAACATACGTTATATTAAATCCACATATCATGTGAACACAAACAGATTTACATACTTATAACTTTTATATGTTTAATCAAAACTATTCAAAAATTTATTTGGTTTAGAATGCAACAACTCCAATTTTTAATATTTGATTATATAATATTTAATTTAATTTAATTATTATTTTTTAAATAAATTTCCGTGAATCGCACGGGAGTGTTACTAGTTTCATAATAGAGGTTAAATAGTGATACATTTTTATAAGTCCGCCTACAACAAATCCGTGCACTTGATGTACAAAGAACTTTTTTTTTTTCCTTTTAAAAAAAAAAGCCATCGATAAATGTGGGGATTAAGGCTTATTCTGGACCTGTACAATAGAGAAACAAATTGTTTTATAAAAGGTTAAAAATACAAGCTTATCTAAATCAAGAATTGGGTAACCCAAGAGCATCAGCATGAATTAAACCACTTATTCTATTACAATCAAACAAATTGAAAACTTTACAGCAGCTTCGTCTTCTGACGGCTTTATTAGCTAAGTAATCCGCTACTTTATAGATAACCAGATGTTCGTCCGTGCTATACACAAGATAAAATATTTTGTTACATTAATAATATGTGATTGTGTTCTAATATTACTATAAAGTATTATAAAATGTACATAACTCATTATATATAGTGTATATTACTAAATTTTATGTATTAAGATTAAGTAAATATTAGCGTTTATTTTTTTACGTAAGTAATATGAGTCTTAAACCTAATTTATAAAAAATGAAGTAAGCTATTTTTATTATGCTCAATAAATTCATTAGAAACAAATACCTATATTTTTTCCTAATATATGTTTATGCAATTGACCAATATAATCCAATGAATTTATTATATATAATATGGTTGTTTAAGTCGAAGATGGCGAAATAAGGATTAATTTAACATGTTTTCATCAAGAATGAGGTGGATACGAAAAAGTTATAAACGCTTAAAATTTCAGTTTAGAAAGGGAAGAAATGAAGAGAGGATTTTTTTATCTGTACACTACAAGAAAAAATGGTATTTGTCGCTACTTTTTTTGCAACTACAAGAGTGGTTACTAAAAAAATCATTTTTTTAACTATTAGTAGTTACATAAATAATTTCATACAATTTTAACTAACTTTGCTACAATATAACAAGTTCTTTTGCAACTATTTGTTACAAATACATTAGTAACTACAAAATAGTTGCAAAAAATAGTTACAATTACACTAGTAACTACAAAATAGTTGTAAAAAAAGTTTTGTATCTTACTATAAATGGCTACTCTATAATAACTACATTTAAATATTTAGTTACTAAAAATATTTTTGTGACAGATTCAATTTTTTTGTAATTATATTTTACAGTCGCGAGATGGTAACAACCGAAAGAATCAAGAAGTTGGCGCCGTACAGATCTGAACCAGAATCATAAGATTTTGATGAGAAGCGGCCATCTCCTTTTCATTCATCTTTCCATGAACCTTCCTACAAAGAAATTCTTTCATAATGTCATAATTTAGTACGGCTAGGTACTACTTTTAGACAGGGTCCACTAGACCATGTGGCACTATTCTCTCCATAAAATTAAGAAAAAGAAATAAATAAATAAGTGGTCAGTAGTATTACATAACTATTTTTTTTTCAATACTAACTTCAACACATTCCCTCCTATATATAGACCCCCCAACCCTTTGCATAGCCTCAAGAAACATTTACAAACACATTAACATGTATCCTCTCGAAAGATATCACTTGAACGCAATTTTCAACCATCTTGACAAAGATGGCGATGGCCTTGTTAGCATAGACGAGCTACAAAGCCTTCTCAATATGATCGGTGTTGGAGCTAATCGGACCGAACTCGAGCTTTTGATAGGTGGGAAAAACCTCAACTACGTTGATTTTGTGTTCTTCTACGAGACATTGATTGAAGGGGGTGTTTTCGAGCAAGAAATACGCAAACTCGACCGACAGGGCGAGGCGTTGGAGAGGGATCTTCATAAAGTTTTTAGGGTTTTCGATTTGGATAATGATGGGTTCATTTCTTGTGAGGATCTCCAAATTGCATTGTCAAGATTAGGGTTGTGGGATGAATGTTGTGACCAAGATTGCAGGCATATGATCGCTTTGTACGATGTTAATTCGGATGGATTGCTTGATTTTGAGGAGTTTAAGGATATGATGGTGACAAATCATCAAGGTTAGTTAAGTGGTAGTTGTAGTGTTTGTTTTCTTTAGAATTGTATATTTTGAACATGAAGTTGTTCAGTGTGTTGTACATCAATTAATAAAGCATTTTGTAACCCAGTTAATTGATTGTAAATTATTTATAAATAATTTATTTTTTCATATTTTTTTTTAGTTTTGCCCTGAACTGAAATTAATAGAAAGAAATATACTGAGGAAGAAAAACTTAAGGTTTTGAGGGAAGAGAGAAAATTTAGTTAAGGGTATATAAAACTATATCTAATAAAAAGAAAGGTAGTATATGCTAGGTAGTTGTGTAAGAGTAACATTTGTGTGCATGTGATGTATAACAGGTTTATTGTACACCACTTCAAATTAAAGCATGGAACTCAAAAAACGCGCTCAATTATGATTAATAGTGATTTTCGCGTCCGTCAAACGGTTCGCGCTCACGACCCAACGAACGTATACTATTAGGCAACATAATATATACTATTAGGCAACAAAATATATACTATTAGACAACATAATATATTATTCAAAAAAATTTATTGTATTTATAACTAATAAACGTATACTATTAGCCAACATAATATATACTATTAGCAACAAAATATATACTATTAGACCAAAAAAATAAAAAATAAAAAATGTGGCTGGTATACAATAAGTCTATGGTGCATCATATGAACACAAGTTTTTGCCGTTGTGTATAGTATATATATATATATATATATACTCCCTCCGTTCACAAATAAGTGTCATTTAGACTTTCAAGTAGAATTTAAGAAATTATGTAATGGACGACAATACCCCTCCAATTTTCTCTCCATCAGTTTCTTTATTACCATAAATCTCTCCAAACATTCTTTATTTAATATTATAAAGTTTTGTAAAAAAATTTCCTTAAATTTAGCTAAGGACAATATTGGAAGAAACATGCAAAAAATGATAGAATGACACTCTTTTGTGAAAAAATATTTTTTCCTAGAATAACACTTATTTTTTAACGGAGGGAGTATGTTTGTGAAACTACTGTGTATATGTACTCTATTTTACGTTTTCAGTCATTTCATGCTGGTAACAATCTACATCTCTTGTTGCAAACTTGCAATCGACCATGTACGATGGTTTGTTTAGTAGCTAAAATTGTGGAATATTTGATTGTATTTTAGAAAGATTTTGAGTGAAATATATGCCTATTAAATCCAAGGATGTGGGCTTGGGGACGTATGTGACACTGTTCAGGGGTGGTCAACATTTTTTGGGGTCTTAGGTAAGACAAGAAAATGAGGCCTTTTAGTTTAAAAATTTATTAATAAATTATTATTAAATCATAAATTACTTCTAGCTTTTTCAGATGTAACGTTTTATATTAAATCTTTGCAATCAAACTTTAGCTAGTAAAATAATTTTCAATAGATAAAACTCTCAAACCATTCTTGAGTCGAGAATTTTGCGATTTTGGTCCTACTGGACACGCGTTTGTCGCGTTTTAGTCTCAACCCTCTCAATTTTGATCTCATCGGACTGAAAAGTTGCAATTTAAGTCCTTATGTTACATTATCCATTAACTTTTTTGCTTTTTCTGGTCCCAGCCGTTTTGGCAATTTTAATCCCATCTTTTTTGGCACATTTGGTCCCATTTCGGTTGCCGAATGTTGGAGGGAAAAACGCTTACCTTTGGAGCCAAAAAATTATCTTCCATGTATATAAGCCCTTCTCCACACCATAAACCATGCATTCAGCAACTACAGATAAAAATAAAGAAAGCACAAATCTTAACAATGTCATGGTAATCATCAAGTAGGCAAAAGCCCCACCCCCACCCCAACCCGGTGTTATATGCCAATATGGCAAAGGCACCCGTACGTATGTCTCTTTGAGGCCCACCAGCCGAGGCCGTTTGTTCTACGGCTGCCCGGACTAGGGCTCTGGTGGGTGCGATTTCTTTGTTTGGCATGAGCTAGAAAATGCACCAAATGCACCTAGGGATGGGAATGTTATCGATCGGGTTATGCAGATGATTGAAGGCCTTGTGGAGCTGGAGCATAACCTTACTCAGAGAGAGAGAGAGGGAAGCAAGTCGGGTGGTGCAAAATGCGAAAAGTAGTGTAGGTGGATATGAGTGAAGAGATGAGAAGGATGGCTGCCGAGGTTGCTGTATTGAAGAGGCTGTTAAAGAGGACCATTTGTGTCATTTTGTTTGTGGCTATGGTTTAGTTGCTAGGATTGTCATGTAACTAAGAAAGATAGATGTGAACTACCCTAAGCTAGTACTATTTTGTTGTCTAATGTAATGTCTATGAATTATGTTCTTAATCCAATGAATGCAGAATGATTTTTCTATATGAATCAAGAATGAAGCAACATTGCAGAATGTGAGAGTTTTGCAATTTCTTTCATCCCTAGCAATAATGCAGAATAATAAGGGTGTTATGATGTACAAGAACAAACAACAACAACAAAAAATGACCAATAAAATTCATAAACATATACAAAACGAGCATTTCATAAAAGTCAAAATGTGGATATATCACGACTGCATAGTTTAATTGTATGCAAAAATTCAAAGCCAAAACATAATAAACCTCACAAAACAATGAACCTGGTTGAATAAACTGTCTAAGATGGCACATACGTAATAATGATAAAGGTTCATTTGGCAATAGGCACAAATCCTGGATCAAAAGCAGCATACACCATCAACAACTAAACTAACTTAACACTTGCCCCTGCCCTTTCCAAATTTATCAACACCAGATTGAAGACTTGAAAGGGTCACAAATTTCTTACCTCTCTTATTTATTACTTTCATCTTATTCTGCCCTTTCTCACTCATCATCGTTGAATTTGGCCGTCCAATAAAAGAATTTGTTTTGAATGGCATAGGTGGTGGGGCTCTGATATCAACACCCATTGGTGATGGGGATGGAGTATTTATTGAGGTAGCTAGTGAGTATGACACCTTTCTATTGGAACTACCTTTTTCTTGTGACTAATTGCTCCCATTTCTACCAAATTGAACCCCTTTCCTGGCTTAAATTCAGTTATGAGCATATAAGAAGCCAAAAAATGTTTAAAATCTATTTAAGATGAGAAAATCAAGTTACTTTCGAATCTTTTCCTCCCTCTCCTAGTGGTTAGTTTGACCCTATTTGCCTATGCTGCCTATATTGATTGTAAAACAATAAAATAATACTTAAAATCAAGGTTTATGGGATCGAACCGGCCGATTGGACCGGTTCAACCGGGAACCGTGCCTGGAACCATTCCATTAGTATTAAATAGCCAGATATACTAAAAAACCGTTGAAAATCGGTCGAAACCGATTAGACCGCCGAACTGTCGGCCCATTAGAACCGGTAGTATATCCCTTTTTTAAATAAAGTTGTGGTTTGGACCTGTATTAAGTAAGAAACGTGATTTTTCACCTTTCAACTTCATTTGCTCTTATTTTCCTATCTACATGTTCTTCTTCCCTCCACCCTCCCCCCCCCCCCCTAATCCTCTTCGAACTAGGGTTTTCTTGTTCCCCACTTCTACCCAGCTTCTCCATCTTCAAATGTCGTAGAATTCACTTCTCCATATCGGATTGTTTGAAGTTCTCGCTCATTTCTCGTCTTCTCACGGAATCTGTAAGTTTACTGACTTAATTTTATATAATTATTTTAACTGCATTTTTATTAAAAATGTGTTAATCTTAGTCTATTATAGCGTTTGTTGGTTAAGTTTATTATGGTCTTTTGTTTTTATTTTAATTTTCTAGTTTATTATGTTTCATTTATGTTAATTTTCTGATTTTCTATTTTTATTTCAATATTCTGGTTAATTTTATGTTTCATTTATGTTAGCTTTCTGGTTTATTACATTTTTACCTTAATTTTCTGCACTTCTCATTCAAGCAGTTAGAAATAATGCTTGAATTATAATAATGCAGTATGTTATGCATTGTTCTGTATTGATGAATGATGAAAATAATGATGGTAGATAATGATGCTAACGTTTGAATGATGATAAATAATTTAATATATTATTAATACTTAACATCTAAATAGTATAAGGAAAACATATTATCATAATAAGTTATATTTATCAGCATTTGGTGCGAATTGTGGATTTGTGATATATAGTTGAATCTGAAAGCATATGCCACTGTATAATTTGAGTGATTATGTTATCTTGATCTGTATTAATTAGTTAGTGGGAATGAATATGATTATTTTTAAATTTGTTGAAGTGATTCAGTGACCAATTGTGGTCTAGTTTTTCGTCTTTTTTTCATAGTTAAATTGCAACTTTTTTTGTACTTCACAAGTAAAATATATATTAAACGTATATTGTTATTTACTTGTTTTGCATCAGGAGTAACTAGATTCATCATCTAGTGGTCAACAATCTGTTGTTATGGTTGATTCAAGTCAATCGTCTGTAAGGATAAAAATTGATCCAACGTGGGCTCATTGTAAAGAGAACATAGTCGATGGAAAGAAAAGTAGGACATGCTTGCATTGTAACAATACTTATAGAGGTTGGGAAATTAATCGGATGAAGAAGTACTTGGCAGGTCGAAAAGGGGATGTTGCAGCGAACAAAAAAGTTCCTTTTGACATTCAATATCAAATTGAGCAATCTTTAAAGAACAATGGTGAGAAAAGCCTACAAAGTCGATTGAAAATGATGGTCTACATGATGATTTTGTGATACCTATTGAGTAAGAGGTGGCTGCACAAGATAATCAACCTCAAAAGAGAAGGCGGGAGCAGAAGATGGGTAGCTATTTTGCACCTAGAACAACTCCTAGTGCACAACTTTCCATCAAGAGTGTATTTGTAAGTCAAGAAGCTTTCATAATGCTGAAATGGTTGTTGCTAGATTATTCTATCTTGCTTGCAACCCTTTAAATGTGGTGAATTCTTGTTATTTTAAAAAAATGGTTGATGTTATTGCTTCTATCGGTCCGGGTTATAAAACGCGTAATTATAACCAACTGAGAATAAATTTAATAGTTCAACTTTGGTACCCCATTGGTACCAATACCAGTCCCTTTTAATAACCGTTAGATCCTTGTTGATTTTATCTCCACCGTTGATATTTTCTTTTCTTATAAAAAATGCATAAGGCTATTCTTGGTATTGAAAAATTCTGGAAGTGTTACAATTCTCAGGTGCTTTTTCAGTAGCCATTAATGACCTTTAATTACTGGTTTTCACTCCTCCATCTCTATCCTATCTTCCTAGTACTCCAAACTTTTGAGTTAGAAGTCTATCATCTCTCTAACTTCTGAGCCATAATCCTTTAAATCCAAACTGCAATTTTTTCAAATCCGAAGTTCCCACCTCGCAAAAGATATGTCGGCTGCTCGGAATTCTTCCTGGGGCACCACCAGAGTCAACGTTAGCCGCGTTAATAACCGGTATCCTGAGCTACTGTGGTTTAGAGGGCCGAAGCTCAATTACGATGAAGACGAGGGTCTATGCAGCTTGGCCGCGTCTTAGGGCTCCTATGTGGTATTCTTGGTCCCCTAGCTACCCTGGTCATCGAATTTTTATAAGTCAAAAAGAACAAGTAAGCTATTCCCCCTCGCCGATTCGAAAGAAATTATCCCCAATTTTTTAAGCTTTATCATTTATTGAGTGTTATTATTGCAAGATTTGTGCGTTCATAGCTTTGAATTAGATTCTTTGTTTCCCCTCGGATTATCATTATCATGTTTATGTTGGGATTGAAAACCTAGATGGGCAAATGACTTCCACTGAAATTTCAGAATTCACCATGTTTTGGATACGTCTATGTTGATTCTTGCTTAAATAAACAACTAAATTCCTTATCAATTGTTGATGGTGCAATTGTTGTAAGTCACCTTTTTCTTTTGTTATTCAAATCCGTTTCATATCCTATTTATACATGCATTGTGTTGTCCAAATTCGATCTTTTAGTATGGCATTGATTTTATCATTTGATCTGGTCGATTTTTTGCTATAGCATGATTGTGAAAGTTCTCAATCTGTATTGGACTATGCACTTATTCCTGTAATGTGAAACCTAACTGATGTAGTTCGATTGTATTCATAGATTCAATGATGTTGTTCAAAAGTATTCGTAGATTTGTTCGTCCGTTCTGGTATGATTCTGACACCAGTGTACATATACAGCTAGTGGCATATCCCCCAGAAATAATATGCTACCTAGTCGGGTAATGCCCGACTGGGTGATTTGACCATCCATCCATCAAATAAGTGTATGAAAATAAAAGAAAAATCAACCATTGATCTCAATTCACTTTTTAAATGAATGGTTGGATCACCTAGTCGGGCACTACCCGACTGGGTAGCATAGACTTAATTTATTTCCCCCTTGAAGATAGGGGAAATAGTGTTCCCCTAAACTTTTACAAGTACAGGTAATGGATAACACGTTATTAGCATAAATAAGGTTGTGCAGTGGATGGTAATTAATTTAAAAACCAAGTTGCTATTCTTATTGGAGATTTTAATACATGATATATTCTTCTGTTTTAATCCATTCTCTCGTCACTCGATCGGTTAATTAGGTTTAAATTATTAGGTAGTTTAATTAGTTATTTTACTCAATTTAACTTATTTCCATTAGTCCCTATCTGCATTATTAGTCAACATATTTTTTGTACATTAGATCTATCTTCAACTATTTTTATAACAAATTATTTTTTAAAATCTTACTTTTAACACTCAGGCTAAGAAGTGCAATTTTTTTGAGTGGCTTGACGATCCACTATGCACTCGTATTGTTGTCTTTATCAATGGTATGAAAAGCGAGAGAAATTTTTACAGAACTGAACTTCGTTGATACATGGCGTACGGGTGCGACTTCTACCGAACACGAACACTTAGACAACAAGAGATAATAAATTCCCTACAGATTGAGCTCAAGAGAAAGATGTCCTCATATCTGAGATGAAGATGAAGTGTTTTGGATTGAGGATAGCGCTGATTGGATGTTGTCTGTTTATTTGTCTGCTAATGTGGTTGATGTCCACCCGATAGTTCTTGAAGGTGGTTGTAGTAAAACTGAAACCTTTTTTTTTTGTGTTTTGATGATATTTATGGCCCCATATTTTCCGGATATTGTCCAATTCTCCTTTCACTCGTACTACAGTCAATCCATGTAGTAATTCTTGTAAGTATGGGGTCTGGTCATTGCAATTGTTGCGGCATTTTTATATTTTTACCCCCTTTGTAACTGCATTTGGATCTTTATGCTATTGTTTGGTATTAAACTTTTCAAAATCCCATCTTACTTTGGCCCACATTAGCTTGTTATGCTATTGCATGTTACTTGTTAGAATTTTACGGTTTTAAGCTGAATCATGTATCAAATGTATTCATCAACCACTGTTTAGTTGTTTACTGTTTCTACTCAGTTGAAGTATGCAAAAATATTGATCGTCTCCTAAAAAAGGAAAACGAGCAGATACTAGCACTATTAACTCTTAAAATAAGAAGAAATTATTACAAATACCTCAATCTCTACTACAAGTTTTATACTGATCGTACTTCGTTAAAACCAAGCTTTACAAATAGGCCACAAGTGAGATAGAGGCAAATAATAAACAAACTCAGGGACTACTTCTCCTCAGATTGGCCAAACCAGTGGACTAGTAGACCGAAAGTTTTCGAGCCGATAAACTAAACGAGCCGGCAAGCTTTACAAATAGGCCACAAGTGAGATAGAGGCAAATAAAAAACAAACTCAGGGACTACTTCTCCTCAGATTGACCAAACTTGTGGACTAGTAGACCGAAAGTTTTCGAGCCGATTAACTAAACGGGCCAAGCCGGTCAACCCGGTTCAAACTATAACTACAAAGTCAAATTGACCGATCCGAGAGACTAGCAGACCGTAAATTTTCGACCCGATTAACTAAACGGATCAATTCGATCGACCCGATTCAATCTTCTAGTACAAAGTCAAATTGACCAACCCGGTAGACTAATTAACTGTAAGTTTTTTACTCGATTAACTAAACGGGTCAACTCGGTCAACCCGTTTCAACCTTCTAAATACAAAGTCAAATTGACTGACCCGGAAGACTAGTAGACCGTAAGTTTTTGATCCGATTAGACAGAAGTACCTAAACCGGTCGACTATATCAGTCAAAATCAGTCAAAGTTTTCAAATTAGACAGAAGGACCTAGATCGGTCAAAGATTTGCAAATTAGTCAGAAGTACCTAGACCCGTCGACTACATAAGTAAAAAAAGACGGAAGTACCTAGACCGGTCAACTATATAAGTCAAAATAAGTACCTTGACCGATCGACCATATAAGTCAAAATCAGTCAAAGATTGCATATTAGACGGAAGTACCTAGACCGGTCGACTATATAAGTCAAAATAAGTACCTAAATTGGTCGACTACCTGAGTCAAAATCGGTCAAAGATTGCAAATTAGACCGAAGTACATTCATCGGTCGACTATATAAGTTAAAACCGGTCCAAGTATAAAGTCAAGCCGGTCAAAGTTTGCAAATTAGACGGAATTACCAAGACCGTTCAACTATATAAGTCAAAACCGGTCAAAGTTCACAAATTAGACGGAAATATCTACAATGCTCGGCGATATAAGTCAAAACCCATCAAAGTTTGCAAATTAGACGGAATTACCTAGACCATTCGACTATATAAGTCAAAACCGGTCAAAGTTCACAAATTAGACGGAAATATCTACAATGCTCCACGATATAAGTCAAAACCGGTCAAAGTTTGCAAATTAGACGGAATTACCTAGACCGTTCGACTATATAAGTCAAAACCGATCAAGTTTGCAAATTAGGCAGAAGTACCTACACCGATCGATTATATAAGTTAAAACCGGTCAAATATTAGACCGAAGTACATTCACCGGTCGACTATATAAATCAAAACCGGTCAAAGTATAAAGTCAAAATTGGTCAAAGTTTGCAAATTCGACAGAATTATCAAGACCGTTCGAGTATATAAGTCAAAACCGGTCAAAGTTCACAAATTAGACAGAAATATCTACAATGCTCGGCGATATAAGTCAAAACCGGTCAAAGTTTGCAAATTAGACAGAATTACCTAGACTATTCGACTATATAAGTCAAAACACGTCAAAGGTGACAAATTAGACAGAAATATCTACAATGCTCGACGATATAAGTCAAAACCGATCAAAGTTTGCAAATTAGACGGAATTACCTAGATCGTTCGACTATATAAGTCAAAACCGATCAAGTTTGCAAATTAGGCGGAAGTACCTACACCGATCGATTATATAAGTTAAAACCGGTCAAAGTTTTCAAATCAGGCGGAAGTACCTACACTGGTTGACTATATAAGTCAAAACTTATCAAAACTTGCAAATTAGACGGAAGTACATAGACCGATCGACTATATAAGTCAAAAGCTTGTTAATCCGAGAAGTCAATTGGGGTCAAATACAAGCCTTAATGATCCGAGAAGTCGAATCGAGTCAAATAAAAGGTGCTTGTTGATCCGAGAAGCCGTATTAGGTCACATTGTGCGTACTTGGTGACTTGATAAAACAAACGGATCAAGTTATGGATACTTGTTGATCCGAGAAGCCGAATTGGTCAAATGTAAGACTTGTTAATCCGAGAAGTCAATTGGGGTCAAATACAAGCCTTAATGATCCGAGAAGTCGAATCGAGTCAATTAGAAGGTGCTTGTTGATCCGAGAAGTCGTATTAGGCCACATTGTGCGTACTTGGTGACTTGATAAAATAAACGGATCAAGATATGGATACTTGTTGATTCGAGAAGCCGAATTGGCTCAAATGGAAGACTTGTTAATCCGAGAAGTTAATTGGGGTCTCAAAGTTTGCTAATTAGACGGAAGTACCTAGACCGGTCGACTACATAAGTCAAAATCGGTCATAGTTTACAAATTAGACGGAAGTACGTAGACCAATCGACTAATAAGTTAAAATCGATCAAAGTTTGTAAATTAGACAGAAGTACCTAATTCGGTCGATCATATAAGTCGAAATCGGGCAATTAGTGAAGTCAGGTCAACTTATTAGATTACTAAACTCAAATTCGGTGAATTTTACCTCCACATGTCCCCACTTCTCATAATTTTTTTTAAACACTCCGCTTCTTATTAATTAATTCAACAATTTCACAACCACATCCACCCTCACCCCAGCTCACAATTTTAATGGGCAAAAAATTACCGATCTTGGGTTTGCCTATCCCTTTTAAATATACTAAGATTTTTTTCGGGCCGACTCGTGGCTCATCAGATCGGCATATTAGGCCCGATATTTTCTATGACTTAGCTCTTCTAAAATGCGGGGCGGGTTGGGCCGGTTGTGTCAGCTCTACTCATAGTACCTACATAAAGAAATAAATGAAGATATTTATGTAATTTTAATACATAAAATATATATTATGACTTATGTATGTTTTATAGCATTATTAAAGCTTAATTATATATTATTAATGTAATAAAAAACTATACCCCGAGCACTGCAAGGCCTGACATCTAGTTTATTAAATAACAAGATCAAGGAAAATAATAGAAATACTTTTATCATTTCCTAACATAATTATTTAATAATATTTGTATAAAAGAACATTTATAATTCTTCATATTTTTATATATATATATATATATTTATAAATATTGATATATTTTATACATTATATATACTTCAAAAAAAACATAATATAAAAATAATTATATGTTAATATTATAAGTAAGTTAAAATAAAATGAAGATTGGAAATGACAAAGGGGTAGGTTAAGGAGGGTGGGGTTGTGATTAAGTTGAATTAATGAGAAGTAGTTGGCACAAAATTTAAAAAGGCATTAATTGTGATAGTTAATTCATTTACTATTGATAAGTATTTAAATATCAGAATTATTTATTGCAATTCACAACTAGATGATCTAAATTACCAAAAGTGCCCCCATTGGTATTGGTACCCCATTGGTACCATAGAATCACCCTTAATTTACTAGTAAGTATGAAGAAATAGGTTCATCTACTAATCAATACATATCGGGGTTATTGCCAAGAACGTGGTTGCACTATCATGGCTGATGGTTGGCAAGATCGATCAAATAGACAGCTCATAATTTTTTTAGAATACTGCAAGAGATGAACAACATTTGTGAGATATGCTGATGCTTTAGATGCCGTAAAAGATGCAAGAACGATTTGCAACTTGTTTGTTGAGTTAGTTGAATGGGTTTGGGTCAAAAATTATTGTTCATTTAGTAATTGATAATGGAGCGAACTATAAAGCGGTCGGTGTCTTGCTTAATGATAAGTACCCGTCTATTAAATGGTCACCTTGTGCAGCTCCTTGTGTAAATTTAATTCTTGGTGACATTGGTAAGATGGAGCTTGTGAATAGACTTGCAAATAAAGCATCTAATGTAACAAAATTTGTCAACAATCATGCATTTTTGTTGGCTTAGTTGAGAAAAAGAGAAGCATGTAAAGAAATCATACGTCCTGGGCCAATTCGGTTTGCTACCACGTATATTGCATTGAAGAGTACCCGTGCACACCAATATGACTGCAAAGTTTTTTTACTAGTAAGAAATTCAAGGATTCGCGATATTTTTAATATCGAAAGGCCCATTCAGTGGTTGTTACTGTTCTTGATGCAAACTTTTGGAGTGATTGTGATGTGGTAGTTGGTGCGGTTGCTCCACTTATATGTATTTTACGTATGATAGATACTGACTGGAGGCCTTCTTTGGGATATGTCTATGATGGGATCTATAGGGTGAAAAAATCTATAAAGAAGATTTTTAGAGGAAAAAAGAATCTATACAAGCCCTTCACAACCATTATCAAGGGAAGGTGGAACAAGCAAATACGACATGACACTCATGCAGTAGCTTATCTTCTCAATCCTAGTTTTGCATACGACGATGACAATATGTGCCAGAAAAAAGAGTTATTTCTTTAGGATTGGAAGTGGAAAGCTTTGTTTTGATCCAATCAACTATGAAAGCATTGACAATACCACTTTTAGGTTATGCAAGAAGAAGAAGAAGAAGAACATCCACCTACACTTGATATTAATAAGTTGACTAGTATGTTTGAGGATGATGATGATGGCCTTCCAAGTGTTCCTACCAATGAAGTTTATGTTCTTATATTTGTCGAGATACTAATAAATTAATTTGAATATTATGTGATTCTTTTATGTGATAGTTGTTTCATTTAATTTGTCTTGCCCTAAAAAGGTACTTTGTTTTATTTTCACTAGATGATTTGGATAAACTAGAAGAAGAACTTCAAAACTTGTGTTCTTTGAAAAGAAATTTTGAGGAAGGTGATGAAGATGGAGAATATGTAGGACTCGTTGGACAAATGAGTAATCTTTTGGATAATGGGGATGAAGCAATTTGAATGTTGTGCATTATTTATGTCGATCTCTAGATATAAAACTTGAGACTTGATTAGTATTATGATTTTATTTTGGTATTGGACATGAACTTTACACAATGTGAATTACTTCACTATCGTACTTGGGGCTCACTTGGTTGTAAGAATTTCATTTTGATGTTTATGTTGGCATTTTATATATGACTATAGTGTTGATACATATATATATATATATATATATATATATGAGCTAATCACCTTAATTTTAGAGCTTGGATGTTGTTAAAAATTAGATTTAGAAGTATTTTTGGATTAATTGACATTGATATATGTTGAATATTTTGTACAAGTTAAACTTTAATATCAAATATATAATAGATTGCATTACACATAAACAATCGTTGAAATCCAAAAGTTAACAAGTTGGCCTTGACCGGTTGGACCGGTAGTTGAACCGATTGAACCTTGAATGGTGGCTTGTCCGGCTCAGTCACCGGTCTGATCCCATAACACTTCTTAAAAATAATAATTACCTAATCAGATTAATCATCTATTTAAGAACATAATGCTTAGCTTTTCAATCTCCATCACCAAATTCTCTTCTTCTTGAGTGAGGGGTGGATACTCAGCTTGGATATCCATCTCCTCTTTACCAGCAGCCACATTTTGTTGATCATCATTTTGGTCCTAATTGGGTCCATGAACAAAACCAAATAAGTATAATACAAAGTAAACATGATCAATACTAATAATTGATAAACAAACAAAAGAGCAAAAAATGAAGATTGCTTACAGGTTGGACTTGCTCGTCAAGAGGTGGTGCAGATGCACTGGTTGAATCTGGATAACCAATTCCACCAGCTGCCTTTTGTAACTTCCTCAAGGCACATCCAAATTTATTGTGCCCCACTTCTCCACAATGCTTACAAGTTACTTTTGAGATGCTGCTTTGACATTTTTTCCATGCTACCTTTAATCTTTTTTGCCCTTTTGGTTCCTCAGTTGTAGCATCAAACCTTCTAGCTTTTTGTGGCATTCTTTTCTTTCTTTTCCCAAAGTGTGGAGATAGAGGTGGGATGTAGCCAATTTTGTTCCATAGATCTTCTCCATTCATGGGGATAATTGAGTGTGCATAGACTACAGAATATGTG
The DNA here is from genome assembly GCA_958295605.1 of Ajuga chamaepitys. Taxonomy (NCBI): domain Eukaryota; kingdom Viridiplantae; phylum Streptophyta; class Magnoliopsida; order Lamiales; family Lamiaceae; genus Ajuga; species Ajuga chamaepitys. The sequence continues at coordinate 9,539,552 of OY282499.1, forward strand.
TCAACTAAGTAATAATTATGGACAAAATCTTCAGGATCTCTAGCAGCTGCATTAATGGCACTGACAGCATGTTTGCATGGAATGCCACTCACATCCCATTTTCTTGAGTCACGTGTCTTCCCCAATAAATCTACTGCATATTTGTTGCCTTTAGAAGAGAAACTTCAAAGATGTACTCACTAGAATTTATGGGGATACAGTCTGCAGAGTCATTCATCATCTTAGTCAATGTTTTCTTAATCCTAGGGCATACTGTCTTCCCTTCCCATCTCCTCTCACACCTATCTTTGTCCTTCTGTAGTCTTGACATACAATATTCCTTAATCCACTCAAGCTTTGTCAATATTGATTTCTCTTTGGCATCAAGCAATGCAGCATTCCATTGTTCACACATGTTATTCACCAATGTGTCACACTTTCCAAAAGCATTAAAGTGTGATCTTGACCACTAAGAAGGGTGCTAATCCTTCAACCACTCCACACATTTTTCATCCAGTTCACCAAGCTGCTCCATTGCCCTATTGAAGGTCGGGACAGTTTTAGCCTTAGTTACCTTCCAAAGAAGTCTTTTGAAGTCATTTCCCCTGTAGCCAACTCTCTTCATATTCCCATGTAGATGCCTTACACAGAACCTATTTTCTACCCCTGGCAGGACCTTCTCAAATGCTAAAATTAAGCCCTTCTGCTTGTCTCACAGGATGCATAGACATCTTCTCTCTCCCCCATCGAATCTTCCTTTAATAAGCTCAGAAACCACTCCTAGCTATCTCCATTCTCAACCTCTACAACTGCATAGGCAAGTGGGTATAGATCATTGTTTGGATCCATACAGATAGTTGTTAGCAACACTCTAGGTGTAAGACCTCCTAGATGACAGCCATCTACTCCAATCAATAGCCTGCACCCAGACTTAAACCCAACCTTCAAGGGATGTAAATAGACATACCATCTTTTAAACTTATTCCCTTGTGGTGTGTTGTCTACCTGCAAAATAACTACGGATCCTAGATTTTTTCAATTAAAGTATCTGCATAGTCCCATGGTTTGGCATACTGGTCTGTGTCATCCCCCTTAATGATCTTCAATGCTTTATGTTTTTTCCTGTAAGCCTGGAATGGTGAAATGTACACCCAAGCTGCTCAGTTGTCTCCTTTCTCCATCCCCTGACACTTCTCTTTAGTTCTGCTCTAAAGGATTTTCCATACCTTTATACCAACCACCTAGAACTTGCATTATCAACTAAATACTGTCTTAGGCAAGTATGGGTAAGGCCCATCTCCCTTATCTGAAAGGTGGTAGCGTCGTTTCCCACTACCAAATTAATGTGTATAAAGATACACTTAACCTTATCCTACTACTCTAACTAGTAGAGTGGCAAGCAAGGGTCGATCCCACGAGGAACGGTCGAATAATTTCGCTTTTATGTATTAAGCTATTATTATCGAGAAACATAAAGTAAATAAGTTAGAAAACAATAAAGAAGTGGGGGGCGGCTAATGAAATAACAACTAACACCTAAATAAACAAAGACAAATAAAGAGATTTGTTTTGGTTTTTTTTTTTTTTTTTTTTTTAAATAGTAAAACAAGCCACCCTTGATCATGCTTCCCCATGGTCTTAGACCATTGATGCAACTATTGTTAATGCCCTATTCAATTGTGATTCTAGCCCTTATCTCAAGACTATTAACAAGCTCTAATAGCCTTGTTATCCCTTAATCTTAGTTAATCAAAACAAGCTCTTCGACTAACCCTATTCAGTTTAACCGAATCCTCGAACAAGCTCTCTTAGATTCAATCACCAAATGCATTAAACACTAGGACAACGAGATAAATTCAACATAAAACTCGCAAGCTTGGTTTTAGTGGTTGAACTTTGTGTTATCCCCAATAAATAACTATTGTTTGCTACTCGGGAATCGGAAATCCTACAATTACGGATAGTAATTTCCTATTCTAGCAACACATTTAAAGGGTGATCAATCCAATAATAAATTCATAAATGTGAATCAATAACAGCAAATAACACAAAACACTTGAATACGCAATGTTTTCGGTAACATTAACCGTAATAATCACATAAATGTCTTGAACTCAAGGTTCCACAATAATCAAGAGTGAACAAAAGGGTGCTAGCCACCCATTTTACCTAATACAAAGATAAAATAACAGAAAATTAAAGAAAACATAATAATAGGATAGAAAGAACCAAAAGTTAGGGTTGAAGATCAAGATCTTCAACCTCCTTCCATTCCTTTGCTTCCAATGGGGAAAAGTGGCTGATTATGTGTGGGAGATGGGTTCTAGGTTCTTCTTGGTTAGGTCAAATTCGAATGGGATGATATATATATAAGGAGAGAAAGTGCTAGTCAAAAATAGGCAAAATCGCATTCAGAATTTTAAAACAGGGTAGTGAATCTCGGCCGAGACGGAAGTGTGTCTCGGCCGAGACGTGAAAAAGAGTTTTCAGGAATTTTGGGTCGAAAGCTGATCTCGGCCGAGAATGGGTTGCATCTCGGCCGAGACGTGAAAAAAAGAAATTAGGGCTTTTTGGGATTTGACTCATCTCGGCCGAGATTGGATTGTATCTCGGCCGAGATCTTCAGTCTTGCAATTCTTCATGAAATCCCCTGGAGACTCATCTCGGCCGAGATTTGCATCCTGTCTCGGCCGAGATCTTCAGTTAGCCCTTCCTTTTGTTGCCTCGATCGATCCCTCGACTCCGCGGTCGTTTGATGTTCTTTTTCGACCCTTTTTCACCTGTCTTAACACAAAAACAACACAAATGCATTATTTTGCCCATGAGAGTATAAAAGCACTAAATACACGTGATTATGCACATTATTGACACTAAAATGACACTAAAATTGCCCTAAAGTGCGTGCACGAAACACGTGTACCAAATCTCCCCAAACTTAAACCTTGTTCGTCCCGAACAATGAAGAGAAAAACAAAAAGACACGTGTTTAGGGCAGAGTTTAGTGGCATTTGATTTCAGAGAATTTTCATGAAAAAGAGAAGCGATCATGATAAAAGCGAGCATATGTGATAGACTAGATCCACTACTCTCGAGACATAACATTCTCAACTTAAGATCCTCACATGGTGAGTGTATCTCTCATCTCTCAAGTGTATCAAATGGGCAGTGTATACGCTCACATTGAAATGCATAACATGCCTACCATAGGCTTGCCAATCATCTAAACTTTGATGGATACCCAACATGTGTGACAAAGAATCAAAAAGGTCTTTAACGGGTTGTAATGTTGGCTTGGGGTAAGGTGGGAAAATTTTTGGTATAAGTGACTATAAAACGGACTAAATGAGTTAGCTAATCTCATCTACCCCTCAAAAAAATGGTCACTCAACCTCACTCTTTGCTTCCTTAGTAAACTAATCACAAGAATCGATTTCTTCTCCTTACCACAAAGTCCACAACCTAAATGCTTTCTCAATTCTCCCTTGGAGTGTATTTTCTTTTGAATTTCTACAACTTTGAGAACATCTATCAAAAGGCATTTATAATACTAGCCTCTCCAAATCAAAAGCAACAATTGAGTATATACAACTATCTTTTTCTTTTGTTTTTCTGATTTTTCGATTTTTTTTATTTTTCTCTTCTTTTTTTTTTTTTTTATAAACAAATATTGGAGAGGACTAGTGTTCTCGATTCTTTTCCTAGTGTTTCATCTCTTTTCACCCTTCAATATTCCCCATAGATTACCCCTTTCAATCCCAAAATACCCGACTACCTTCCAACCACCTCCCTCATACTCAAATAGTCCAATTAGATTCAAAGGCTAATCGAAAGGGTTTCGGCTTGTAGAGTTGGGCTGTCAAACAAAAGGCTAAAAGCTCAAGGGGCTCAACTAGAGACAATATCAAATTAGGTAAAAAGGATGTGTTTTCAAGCTTGAAAGTAGACTCAAGTCAAGGATTGCCTAAGATCATTTTCAATGTCACACAATGCACCGACTCATGCAAAACAGAGAATCAAGGCAAGTTCTAGAGACAACTAAATGCACTCAATGAATTTCACACCGAAAGAAAGTTTACATTACTCCAAAGATGGGAGTATCTTCTAAAGCTCAAAAACTCACTCGGTTGCAATTTTGATCAAAAGTTTTGAGTGTATGTTCAATTTTTGTTTCAAAAATCTATCATGCTCTACCATGTGCTTCTTTCAAAGATATTTGTCAAAAAAAATTCATCATTAATCAATGCCACATTTTTTTTTTATCCTAAACTTCATCCAATTGCTTTCTCGAGCTGCCAATTTGTACAAATCCACCCCCTCCCCAAACTTAGTTGCAAACTAAGTTTGTGGAAAAGAGGAGTACAATTTGGTGCTCACCGAATTTAACCATATTATTCACCACTTTAAAATTTATTAAAAATGCAACAGACTAATCCATACAAAGATACCAAACCATTTCAAGTCTAATAAGTCCAAAAGACAATAGAGTAGCATATGGAAAGTTAAACTCTTGGGCTGCCAATACGTACACCTACCAAGACTTCCCCAAACTTGGTTAAAAACCAAAGTTTGTGAGGAAGAAAGGGTACGAATTGGTGTCCTAACTCACAGTGATTTTTTTGGGCTTCTTCAATCCCATTTGGTGCTATCTCCTTGAATTTCACGAATTGGTCGGTTCCTCATCATCATAGTCTCTGCACTCTAAAAGAAGATAAAAAGATAATATCTAAATATAAGTAAACAACCTAAACTACGAAATTGAATATACGAAAAGCAATAAACGTCGGGTTGCCTCCCGACAAGCGCCTTTGTTTAACGTCGTTGGTTCGACGGATACTCTTTAAATAAACAAAACAAACAACTAGCTATGTAAATAAAACTAACGCTTAACACATAAAACAAAATCGTTCTAAACCGTTCCCCGGCAACGGCGCCAAAATTTGGTAGCGTCGTTTCCCACTACCAAATTAATGTGTATAAAGATACACTTAACCTTATCCTACTACTCTAACTAGTAGAGTGGCAAGCAAGGGTCGATCCCACGAGGAACGGTCGAATAATTTTGCTTTTATGTATTAAGCTATTATTATCGAGAAACATAAAGTAAATAAGCTAGAAAACAATAAAGAAGTGGGGGGGGAGGGGGGTTAATGAAATAACAACTAACACCTAAATAAACAAAGACAAATAAAGAGATTTGTTTTGGTTTTTTTTTTTTTTTTTTTTAAAATAGTAAAACAAGCCACCCTTGATCATGCTTCCCCATGGTCTTAGACCATTGATGCAACTATTGTTAATGCCCTATTCAATTGTGATTCTAGCTCTTATCTCAAGACTATTAACAAGCTCTAATAGTCTTGTTATCCCTTAATCTTAGTTAATCAAAACAAGCTCTTCAACTAACCCTATTCAGTTTAACCGAATCCTCGAACAAGCTCTCTTAGATTCAATCACCAAATGCATTAAACACTAGGACAACGAGATAAATTCAACATAAAACTCGCAAGCTCGGTTTTAGTGGTTGAACTTTGTGTTATCCCCAATAAATAACTATTGTTTGCTACTCGGCAATCGGAAATCCTACAATTACGGATAGTAATTTCCTATTCTAGCAATACATTCACAAATCCCTTAAAGGGTGATCAATCCAATAATAAATTCATAAATGTGAATCAATAACAGCAAATAACACAAAACACTTGAATACACAATGTTTTCGGTAACGTTAACCGTAATAATCACATAAATGTCTTGAACTCAAGGTTCCACAATAATCAAGAGTGAACAAAAGGGTGCTAGCCACCCATTTTACCTAATACAAAGATAAAATAACAAAAAATTAAAGAAAACATAATAATAGGATAGAAAGAACCAAAAGTTAGGGTTGAAGATCTTGATCTTCAACCCCCTTCCATTCCTTTGCTTCCAATGGGGAAAAGTGGCTGATTATGTGTGGGGGATGGGTTCTAGGTTCTTCTTGGTTAGGTCAAATTCGAATGGGATGATATATATATATAAGGAGAGAAAGTGCTAGTCAAAAATAGGCAAAATCGCATTCAGGATTTTAAAACAGGGTAGTGAATCTCGGCCGAGACGGAAGTGTGTCTCGGCCGAGACGTGAAAAAGAGTTTTCAGGAATTTTGGGTCGAAAGCTGATCTCGGCCGAGATTGGGTTGCATCTCGGCCGAGACGTGAAAAAAAGAAATTAGGGCTTTTTGGGATTTGACTCATCTCGGCCGAGATTGGATTGTATCTCGGCCGAGATCTTCAGTCTTGCAATTCTTCATGAAATCCCCTGGAGACTCATCTCGGCCGAGATTTGCATCCTGTCTCGGCCGAGATCTTCAGTTAGCCCTTCCTTTTGTTGCCTCGATCGATCCCTCGACTCCGCGGTCGTTTGATGTTCTTTTTCGACCCTTTTTCACCTGTCTTAACACAAAAACAGAACAAACACATTATTTTGCCCATGAGAGTATAAAAGCACTAAATACACGTGATTATGCACATTATTGACACTAAAATGACACTAAAAGTGCCCTAAAGTGCGTGCACGAAACACGTGTACCAAAAGGATTCCTCATTCTTTACCTTAAGTGCATTTATATGCCACATCCTTCTGTCTTTCACCTAGCATAAACCTCTTTCCATCATTCTTTGTAAACCTAGTTGCATGTCCAACCCTCACTGAGTAACTTTCAACTTGTTTGAACAAATGTTTATTGCAGAAAATCTATGGCAGCCTAAACTCTGGGTTTAGGGCAGTGGATGCCCTAAACACAATCACATATTGCCTTTCTTAAGCATCTTCATCAGAGGCAACATAGTCAAAATCATACGCATTGCTATGAATGTCATCTCCATCACCTTCACTCTCTGAATTCTCATCATCATTGACCTACCTAGATAACTTTGGATCCACCCATTCAACATCCAAATCAACATTCTCATCATATATTATGTCATTAAATAGTTCATCACAAATATCCTCGTTCCCAACAAAGTCCTCATCACTACTTTCATCAACTTCATTTATATTCACCTGCATAATTTCCCTTGAACATTCTTCATCACCAACATTTTGAGGGCTCACCATCAATTCATCTTATCCTACTCATTTTCCAGCCTCAACATGCTCACCTTGGTTATCCATATACTGTTCAGGTTGCTCAGGATGGTGTTTTACTTTTCCAGCAGCCTTGCTCAACATATTAGCTTGCAGATTATTCACCAAACCTTCAATTGTGCACATCCACAGAAACTATCGCATCCTCAGCCTCTTCATCTTCTTCAAGAACTACAGTCTCATTTCCTTCTAAGAAAAGGGTAAACTCCCTCCCTTTTGAACTTTGTATGACCATCTACAAGTCATACTCACTCTCAACCCCCTTCAACCCACTTCCCTCTACCATACCATAGAACTTCTTGCTCTCCATGTATCCTATTTGCTCAGCCATCCCTCCAAGTACTTTATCCCAACTTTTCTTGTATCAACATATATAGTTAAATGATGAACAAGTACCCTCTATCCACCCTAATCCCCCCACATCCTTTACCACAATTCTCCCATGTCTTAACTTCATATTATACCAATAAGGTCTTCCACCTACAACACAATAAATATACACTTTTCAACCCCCACTCACATAATACAAACTAAAGCAAATAAAAAAAATCAGAAAATAGACAAACAAAAGAAAAACAACAAGACATGGGGGATAGATTGTATATAAAAGAAAGCTACGGCACATGGAGGTAGACCACACACTAGCAAATGCAAAGATACACACAATATTTAACTATATTTACTTCACATAACCCCACAAAAACTGCAATCTTCACAAATCTATTTGGTGTTTTTACAAGGGATAAACTATACCTCCCAAAATGCAGCAAAATACAGAGAGGACCACAAACCAACAACGAAATCCCACATAAGTAGAGTGAAGTTGACTTACATTCTCCGTAATCGGGTGCTGAGAAATGCATCATCAATTTTCGTCACATCACTATCTGAGGGTCCTCCTACTTGTTGCTGGTTTGACAAAAATATGTTAGAAATTCAGTGGTAAATCGCGAATTCCGTAATAGATTGGAAATTGGGTGAAGATTTAGGGTTTGGAATCGGGAATGAAAATTTGAGCGCGTTTCCTTGTCAATTAGCTGTTGATAATTCCTTATTGTGTTTTGTTTTAAAAAATACTATATATTAGCGTCACATGTTTTAATTAAATATAAATTATTATGTCAGCTAACGGGCATTTTCTTTGCACATGACCTACATTGTTAAGGACAAACAGTTTGGGGTCACTTTTGCAACTTTTTGGGACTCGTTTTGCAACAACAAAAAAATCTTCTGGCACTTAAACTGTAACTTTTTAGTCCAAAGGGTTAAAATTGAGAGAGTTGGGAGCAAAACGCAACAAACGGGTGGCCAGTGGGACTAAAAGTGCAAAAATCTCATCTTGAGTCATAGTTGTTCGCCAAATGATTTTTTATAATTTTTTATTTTGAAAACCTTCTTTCGATTGATGCAACTGTAACAGGTATTGTTACTAGTATTATATGCAAAAAAAGAATTTGGAAGACAGTCTTAGTTCTTTTATTAGATTAAGTATTTTTATGGGAGTATCACTTTCTGGCTTTGCAACTTCTCTCAATTTTTAATTCAAAAAGAAATCCAAGCCCTCAATATCAGGATGTATGTCATGCTTCAGAATGTCTTCAAGATCAACATTTTCTTTCTAAACTACAATCATCAAGATATTTTAATTCATCAAGACTAATAAAAAACCCAATAAATTATCATACTATGAATATAGTTCAAATCTGTCCTGCAAAGATGATATAGCTTTATCCATAATATAATAAAGACATGTAAGATAAGGACATACATTTTCCTTCTTTTCTTCTTAATAATCACATCCCGTGCAGGCTTTGACTTCTTTAACTTTTCACATTTTATTTTAATTTCTCTCTCTTCTAAAATGAAAAGTCCCACTTCTCTGATGTAAAATATCAGTATGCAATTTACTTCTCATTTTTTCTTCAATAACCCTTGCCTTGCCTCGCCTCTCCTGTCCTGTCCTCTCCTCTCCTCTCATCTCATCTGTATTTGTCTCTGTTAAGGTAATATTTTTTTTCATTGTTTAGTTAAAATTAGTTAAATAGATAAATCTAAAAACATAGATGATGACTGATGAGTGTGATAGCATTTTTAAAATTGATATTTGCTAATGTAATAGATACATTTTCATAATAATTTAAATTTTAGATGAACGCATATCTAAATTTTGCTCTTAATTTCTATACCTAATCTCCATATCTAAATTTTCTATTTGCTACTATTTCCATATCTGAATTTCTATATGCTACTTGCTTGATGATTGATTAATTCTTAGATTTAACCTAAAAATATTGATGATTGATGAATATGCTATCTTTTTGCTATTTGCTACATTTTAGAGAGGATATGATTGATTTACATTCTCCCACCCTGACCACCCATTTGCAGATGAAAAAGACACGAAGAATTGATGAAACCTTTAAAAGAAAGAATGAAGAAACTTCAACATCTTCGTCGTTAAATCTATCTACTAAAATTGAATCTTTGAATTTAGAAAGTCATCCTAGGAAATCCTTAAGAGTTGAAATAGATGGAAGATTTGATATTCAATCATTGGTACGTGATCCAGGATTACGAGCACCGATATGGAATTATCCTGTTGAAAAGCATGATGCAGTCAGAAGAGCTTATATCAAATATGGTCCATATCAACATATACTCTCAAAGTATCCAAAAACACGAGAAAAGCACCCTCGCAGCTTTTAAGCATCATGGTTTAAATTATTCTCGTCTTAGTTGGAATATTCTCCTAGCACGGATGCTGCATTCTGCCTACCGTGTTTTGTTTTTCACACTAAAATGGTCCTCCTGGATTGGAAGCATTTACTATAAGTGGGTTTCGATCATGGAAGAAGGTAAGAGATGAGAGCAATTGTTCATTTTTTGCTCATATTGGACCTTACTTCACCTCATAGAAATTCTGAGAAAGCATGTGTAGATATCATGAACTAACAATCTCATATTGCACAAAATATTGAGAAGTTCAGGACTCAAGAAGCTGTTGAAACTAGGCTTCGTTTGAAAGCTTCAATTGAGAAAACTAGGTGGCTTGCGTTTCAAGGATATTACTTTATGCATTTTATTGTTATTTTCTATTTGATGCATTTTATTTTCATTGTTCAGTAGTATGTAGGAACTAATATGACTCAAATTCAAATAGTAGTGGAGCATGATGGATATAACAAGACATCGGTGGGGCGCGATAGCCGAATATTGGAGCTTGCATAGCTTCCAACCACCACCTTAGCAGGACTACTGTAAGTAAGTACCAAGTCGTACCCTTGTTTTCCCCACAAACTGTAGTTTTCAACCAAGTTTTGGGGGAGGGGGTGTAAGTGGGACGACTTGGCCGCTTTTGAGCGTTGAGCCTTATTTTCATATATTTTCTTGCGTTGTGCTAGCTGCAAGTTTCTTGTTTATTTATTGAGTGTTGGCCTGTGAGCCATAGTTGTATGGCATGTGAGCCAATTACTTGGTTGATCGTCTGGCCTGTGAGCCACTGTCTTTATGAATTGGGTCATGTTTAGTTATTATGTATTTTGCATTTTAGTTGAGTCTAGGATTGAGTCAGTTGAAAACCGAGATTATATGTTGATTTTGATGTGTGTCTAAGGGCAAGATATGGGAAAATTGATAAGTGTGCAATGAGTTAATGATGATCATAAATTGTGCTTAAAATTTGAAAAATGACATATGATAGAGCAAGACATGTAATGAAGATAAAATTGAGCTTGTACTTGAGACCAATAGTAACAAAATTCTCTGAATTTTTCAATTTCTCTCGTATTTATCCCGCATTTTCTAATAAAAGTGTAAAATACGATTAATACTTGAGATTTTCAAAATATAATCATATATACGAATATATCGCGAATAATGCTCGTATAATTTCCGAGAAATATGAGACTCTTTTAGTACTTTTCTTTTATTTATTGTATAATTTCTTTTCAAATTTTCAATTTAGAAGTAATATGTTTTGGACGCAAAATATATTTTATAAAATAAAGAAAACATAAGTAGTAATATAATACTAATAAGAAATACAGAAAACATGATATAATAAGAATACAGTGCAAGGCATTCTAACAATAAATTATAATACATATAAAGATTTTTTTTATCCTATTTATGTTTGAGATTATTTCATTTAATGAACTTCATATAAATAGCATAAGACCACAACAAATAACATGTTCGGTGATTGATAAAACCTGAAAATTTAATAAAATTCATACCTAAACATGAGACAATTAATAAAATTAAGTGAGATATTTAAGATTACGAAAATTTTAATCTAACGTATTAAATCCGATTTATTCGATAATGTGTCGAATCTGGTCGATTAGATGCTATTTTCCCGATTTTATCCGTTTTATTCACGAATGAAACCCGAACTGCGAATAATTGATAGTGCCGAATAATACCTGTATCCGAATTTTGTTGCTATGCTTGAGACTTGTGATCACCTATAACCTTGTGAATCTTTGAGCCAAATTTTGTACTCCCATTTTTGGAGAAATATCTATATTCTTTCAGTGTGAATTATTTGGTTATATGTATTCATCTCTAGAACTTGTACTTCGTCTCTATTGTGAATATGTCAGACATGTTGTGATTTAGGAAATGATATTAGGCGGTTTTTTATTTCTAACCTATTCTTAAGCCTTAATATGTTTTCCTTTTGACCAATAAAATTTTTCGTTGATTAGCCCTGTTGAGCTTTGTAGCTATTTCTTTGATAGTCTTACTTTACAAGCCAAATCCTTCTTATATTAAATCTTTGGCCAATTTAGACTAAGATGAGTATGAGGGAGGAGGATTGGAAGGTAGTCGGGAAGCTTTGGGATTGATATGGGTGAAATTTGGAAAGTTTTTTAAGGAAGAAAGGGATATAAAAATGATAGGTGAAAGAATCGAGACTAAAATAACCTCTCCTAGTTGTTACTAGAAGTTATTTGAAAGTTATTTAAAAAAAAAAAAAAAAGAAAACAAAGAGTTAGTTGTACATAAGTGTTATTATTTTTTTTAGAGGAGAGGTTAGGAGTCTAAAAGTGTTTTATTGCTTGAATTGATTATAGAAATCGGGTAGTCCCAATTGTGGGACCCAAACGAAGCATGAAAACCATTTATGTTGTAAGGACTTTTCAGGGGTGAAGAAACTTTCTTGCGGGAAAGTTTGCTAAAATATGGAGAGTGAGAATTGAGTGATTGTTTGAGGGGTGGTTGAGTAGGAAAAACTCAATTAGTCCAAAGATTAGTCACTTTTATCCAAATATTTCCAACCCTGCCTTAAGCCTACATTACAACCTTAATAAAGACCTTTTTGATCCTATGTCACACATGTCAAGAACGAGGTCTGAGTTAGATAACGGACAAGCATGTGGTAGGCGTTGCATGTAGTCCAATGTGAGTGAAATGAATTTACCTTATATACTTAAGAGATCAGTGATACACTTAACCGGTAAGCATCACTTGTTGAAAGTATTGAGTCTCGAAAGTAGACTAAAATGCTATGTGACCGCACTGTCGCGATGCGGCAAAATTAGTTAAACCTAGCTACCCTTCTAGTTATGTAGAAGTAATAAGTAGGGTCAATCTCACAGGGAGCAGAGAGATTTATGGTGTTTATATAAAACCTAACACTAACAATATATGAATATATGTGTATATATAAGTAATGGGGGGTTTGTAGTTGATTTTTAATTAACTAATGAACTAATGTTGAAATTAAGCAAATAATTATGAAAATACTCTACTTATGATATGACGAATCCTAGTCCTTAATCTTATCTCCCCCTGGTTATTATTACCCTATGATAGATGCAATTATTAACCAATTTAACCTTAAAACTCGTACCCGAGATTAGCAACGAGCTCGGCTGACCTCGTTATCCCTTATGTTGAACTAACCAAAACAAGTTCTTTGGTCAGTCTATTTGGTTGAGTGATCTCAGAACAAGCTCTCTGGATCTCATAAATCAAACACCTAAAGTACTAAGATAACGGGATAGACACGGTGTGGACCTCGTAAGCTCGGACCCATTCATACCGAGCTATATACAACCTTAGCAATATCACTCACTATTCGCTGCTAAGTGGTGATGGGTTCATAATAATTATGGATTACGATTATAACCTAGCGTTACTTATGCAATAACAATCCTAGGTGATCAATCTAGTACAATAACACATAAGCATTGAAAGATAATCAAATAGTATAACAACGTTTCAAGATAATCAATTGATCAACAATCACTTTAAATATCACAAGATAATAAAACTAGGGTTCAACTCGAGTAAGGACTGAAATAACCTACTAGCCGCTCATGGCGGTGACAAAAGACAAATTAAAATGGAAGTACATAATTTAAATAACTAAGGAATAAAAAAAACCCGAATGTTGTCGATCTTGATTGCTCGTCTCCTTCAGTCTCCTCTCAATCTTGCTCTATCGTAATGTAAAAGTGTCTTATTTCCGAGCATAAGGGTCCCCTTTTATAGAAGAAGTCAAGTTGGGTTAATTTTGGGCTCTAAATCGGAATTCTTGTGGCCCAAGGATTACATAGCCGCTTTATTGGGTCGCAGTCGCACAGATGGTCGCGCCCGCTGCGTTGATTTCACACGTCGCGGCCGCGCCACTTCTCCAGCAATTTTGGCTCGTTTACTCTAGTTTGGTCGCGGCCGCGCACTTAGGTCGCGGTCGTGATGCTCTGTTCCGTGCTTTATCTGTGTTTTTCCTTCATTTGACTCCCTGGACTTCGTTCCTTCGTCGGACATCCGGACGAGTATAAATACTTGGCCTTAAATTGCCTATTTAGCTCAAAATGAAACCACAAGTATCAAATGCTCCAAGGACATAAAAACAAGCTAAACACGATCAGTTATACACACAAACATTACAAATCATCACTTTAACAGACTTTAAGTGCATAAATAAATGCGGGTACCAAAATCCCCCAAACTTAACCCTTTGTTCGTCCCGAACAAATCTAAATCAAACAAACAATCAAGACACGGATTTAAGGCACTTTAAGTGGCAATTACGAGTTTCAGAAGAGTTTTCCAAAAGCACAGCAACATGACGTAAATGAGCATATTCGACAAAGCAACTTCAACTACATTCGACACTTATGTTTTTCAACAAATGATCCTCACCGGGATTGTGTATCACTCTTCTCTCAAGTGTTTAAAGTATGCAAAGTATTTAACTCACACTGGCTTACATGCAACGACCACCATATGCTTGCCAATTATTTAAGTCGGATCTATTACTTTGACATGCGTGGCAAAGAATCAAAGAGGTCTTTAATTTGGCTGTAAGTAGGCTTAGGTAGGGTGGGATAAATTTTGGATGAAACTGACTAATAAGTGGACTAACCGAGTTATTACTAACCCAACCACCCCTAAAAAATAATCACTCACACCTCACTCTCCAAAATTCAGTAAATCACTTCCAATAAATGACTTCTTCTCCCCACGAAAAGTATTTTACAACCAAGTGCTTCTCTTTTCTCTTCATTCTTTTTTTTTTTTTCGATTCTTGGGTACCACATTTTTCTGGGACTACCCGGATTTCTTCTTTTCTTTCTCTTCTCGTTTTTTTTTTTAAGCGTTTTTCTTCTTCCCTCCTCAACTCCTTTCTTTCTCCCTTTTGCATTGTACACCTTAATGATAATAAATTTTCAACACATAAGAGGGTAACCTTCTTGATTTTTTTTTTTTTCTATCACACATTCCCTTTTCATCTTATATTTTATCCCCTTCTTCAGCCCATAGTAATCCCAAAAAAAAAAAAAAAAAAAACATTCCAACTACTTCTTCTTTTGCCTCCCTCTTAACTAGATTAGTCCACTAAAGTCAATGGCCAATTTGAAAGATGTTCGGCTTGTAATATTCGGCTAACAAATAATAGGCTCACGGCTCAATTGGGCTAACTAGAGGAGATTTCTTTTTCAACAATTTGGTCAAAAAGGGTAATTATTTTGAGGCTTTAAACTAAGCTAAAATCGAAAGAATTGCCTAAGATCATTTTCTAAGCCACAACACATACCGACTTATCCACGACAGACATGCAAGGCATGTTCTAGAGTCTATTTGCACATAACCAATTAAAATCACATCGAAAGAATTCATACAAATTACTCCAAGAATGGATGTACAATTATAGGCTCAAATTCCTCACAGGGTAATTTATGATCAATGTTTCAATTCACAGCTCAATTTCATCTCCATTACTTGCCATGCTATATCATGTGCTATTTAAACAAGTTTTCACAAGAATTCATCATTAACTCACTGCCAACTTGATATCACCTTAATGTGTACTTCTTATTTCTCAACAACATATTTCAGTTTTCCTTTTCTTTCCTAGACTCAATCTAGACTCAACATAAACAAAAACAATAAAACATAAGACTCCACAAAATAAAATAATAAAACATAACCAAGGATAAACTACGGCTCACAGGCCAAACACAACTGCATAATAAAATAAAGAACGAACAGCAGCAGAGGACAATATAAGTAAAGCATAAAAATTGAAGACAATACAATGCTAACGCTGCCTAGTCATCCCATTTCACACCCCCCTCCCCCAAACTTGGTTAAAAACCAAAGTTTGAGGGAAAAAGAGTGGTGCAGCTTAGTGCGTACTTACAGTGCTCTACTAAGGCGGCGGAGGTGGATGACCCCCTTGTCCCCAAAAGAACTGCATATGCTTCCAATGAATTTCTTGCGTGTGTTGTTCTTTTCTCAACCCACGTGTCGTGTTTATGGTAATCCTGGTCATGTGAACTTAAAAAAAAAATGCAAAAACATGAAAGAGAACTAATCTAATACCGAATAAAATAATGAAAGAAATAAAAAACCGTAAAAATCGGGTTGCCTCCCGACAAGCGCTGTTGTTTTACGTCGTTGGCTCGATGGCTACACGTTCCCTTAGCGTGTTGTGTCAACGTGGTTTCCACATTGGCCCTGACCAATTCAGGCACTTCACTTCATGTCGCTTCTCACTCGTCTCTTTACGATGCCTCACCGATGTGGAACGATTCAGCTCACCCCTGCACCTAATCTCAACATTCTTTTCAACAAGGTGGTTAGTAGCATCATGAGGAAAAACAAAATGGTCTTCTTTAGGACATCCCATGGTATCATAATTATTAAACCTAACTGTGTGCCCATCAAATTCCATAGTTAGGGTACCCTTACTGACATCAATTTTAGTTTGGGCGGTGTTCAAGAACGGCCGCTCTAACAAAATTGGTGGAGGTGTAGAAGAGTCCCCACACATGTCGAAAATATAGAAATCAGCTGGGAAGACGAGTCCACCTACGTCAACTAAGACATCTTCAATTAAACCATCCGGATACGTATTACTACAGTCTGCTAATTGTATTACTATCCTAGTTTCTTTCAGTGGTCCCTAGGTTTAATGCATGAAATATTGCTCTTGGCATTACATTAATGGAAGCTCCTAGGTCTACCATGGCAAGTTCAATGCTTGTATTTCCTATTCTACATGGAGTGACAAACATACATAGGTCCTTACATTTAGGTGGAATCTTCTTTTGGAAGATTGCTGAGACGTTTTCCCCCACAAGGACCTTTTCATCCTCCTTGAGTTTACGCTTGTTGGTGCATAGCTCTTTTAAAAACTTAGCATGTCTAGGAATTTGCTTAATAGCATCAATCAAAGGAATATTGATGTCAACCTTGCGAAACACATCCAGGATTTCTTTCTCCTTGTCGGCTCGTACGGTTCTGATCATGCGACTGGGAAAAGGAAGCAGTTGAGACGGACTTGGAACAGAAACAGTTGATCTCATCAGAACAGGGGCCGCGGCCATGCTAGAAGGCCGCGGTCGCGCCACTTGTGCAGGGAATTAAGCTTCCAGATCCATGAGCAGGTCGTGGCCACGACTCACTTGCGCGGCCGTGGCTCGGTCTTCTGCAGCTTCGTTCGGATTTTCAGTTTTACCATCTTCTAATGTTTGCCCGGGCTTCTTAAGCTCTCTAAGCTGATTTCCACTCCTCAATGTGATGGCACTGACATTTCTTGGATTTATTTCCGGTTGTGCTGGCAGTTTTCCACTCTGCATATTTTCCAGTCGGCTTATAGCAGTTGCCATCTGGCTCATCTACATGTCAAGATTCTTTATGCTCGATATTGCATCCTTCTGAAATTACACAGTATTTGTTGCTAAAGTCTTCACAATATCAGCCAAAGATGAGTCAGGTGCTTGCTCGGCTGGCTGTTTCGTGTAATACATATCTCTCGGTGGTGGAGGTTGGTTTTGCCCATTCGGATGTGCTTGCTGATTACCATAGCTGAAATTTGGATGATCCCTCCATCCCGGATTGTAGGACTGTGAATAGGGATGATACTTCCGTCCTTGAAAGTTTCCAGTTCCAACAGCATTGGCATGTGCTTCGAACTCATTTCCCAGAACTTAGCAATTATCAGTTGTCTGATCCGTGGTATCACATATTCGGCAAGGTCGGACAGATGAATTCCCCCCCCCCCCATAACAGCTTTCTGAACCATTTTAGTGAGCTGATCAATCTTTGCATCCATCTGAGAATCGTTTACCTCTCTCACTATCCGCGTAGATGCATCCCTAATCCCAAACTGTTGTGTCTTGGCAGCCATTTTTTATATAAGTGCTCGAGCTGCTGTCAGAGTCTTATCACCTAAGTCGCCCCCACTGGCGGAGTCCAACATGTCCCTATTCGGCTGCGTCAAACCTTCATAGAAATATTAGATAAGCAGTTGATCAGTAATCTGATGTTGCGGGCATCTGGCCACAAGCTTTTCGAAACGTTCCCAATATTCATACAAGGTTTCTCCGGGCAGTTGTACTATTCCACTGATTTCTTTCCGGATGTTAGTGGCCTTGGATGCGGGAAAGTACTTTTTCAAGAATTGGGCCTCCATTTCCCCCCAAGTGTTTATAGATGCAGAGGGAAGGTTAGAGCCAATCTTTGGCCAAATCCTTCAGAGAAAAAGGAAATGCGCGCAACTTTATCTGTTCTTCTGTAACTTTAGTGGGCTTCATGCTTGAACAGATAATATGGAACTCCTTCAGGTACTTGTGCGAGTCTTCTCCAGCTAACCCATGGAAGGAGGGCAATAGATGAATTAACCCTGAGCGGAGTTCGAAAGTAGTGTCCTCCCCTAGATCAGGGAAGGTGATGCAGAGAGCCTGGTGAGTAGTACCAGTGTTAGCCAATTCCCTCATAGTTCTTTCGGCTGCCATTAATTCTAGCTCAGGTTCAGAATTGGAAGGGTTCTCAGTTACGAAAGGCAGAGCTACGAATTTCTCTTGATTTTCTCTTGCTTGTCTTCTCAAAAGACAGTCTCTACGAGTTATCCCTGGGTCGAAAAGTAATTCTTTGTTTTCGGGTGAACGGGTCATCATTCACTACTAAAATAAATTCAGATTAAGTGAGGGGATGTTTGCTTGGGGCTGGGGTGGCTGGGCTGGGGGAAGTGGCTGGAGTTAATGGCTTGGGATGTTAAAGAGTGATGTTTGGTTGGGTGGGAAATTTAATTATTAATTGTGAAATGTGATGTAATATGAGTAAGAGGTAGTTATTAATGATTGGGAGAATAATTAAAATAATTTTTTGATTTGTGATTGATGTCCCCCCACCAAACCCTAATATCGTGGCTTGGCCAAACAAACATCACTTGGGGTTGGCCAAACTGATTATGGGTTTGGCAAACCCCAAGCAAACATCCCCTGAGTTTCTGAGTTTATAACAGTTATATATGAGAAAATAAAAATTTCTAAACGAATCAAAAGACTAAATAAACTAAACACTTAAATCTTGCACCGCTCCCCAGCAACAGCGCCAAAATTTGACCGCACTGTCGCGATGCGGTAAATTAGTCAAACCTAGCTACCCTTCTAGCTATGTAGAAATGATAAGTAGGGTTGATCCCATAGGGAGCAGAGAGATTTATGGTGTTTATATAAAACCTAACACTAACAATATATGAATATATGTATATATATAAGTAATGGGGCGTTTGTAGTTGATTCTTAATTAACTAATGAACTAATGCTGAAATTAAGCAAATAATTATGAAAATACTCTACTTATGATATGACGAATCTCAGCCTCTAATCTTATCTCCCCCTACTTATTACTACCCTGTGATAGATGCAACTATTAACCAATTTTAACCTTAAAACTCCTACCCCGAGATTAGCAACAAGCTCTGATAACCTCGTTATCCCTTATGTTTAACTAACCAAAACAAGCTCTTTGGTTAGTCTATTTGGTCGAGTGATCTCAGAACAAGCTCTCTAGATCTCATAAACCAAACGCTTAGAGTACTAAGATTACGGGATAGACACGGTGTAGACCTCGTAAGCTCGGACCCATTCAGACCGAGCTATATACTACCATAGCAATATCACTCACTATTCAGCTACTAAGTGGCTATGGGTTCGTAACAATTACGGATTACGATTATAACCTAGCGTTACTTATGCAATAACAATCATAGGTGATCAATCTAGCATAATAACACATAAGCATTGAAAGATAATCAAATAGTATAACAACATTTCAAGATAATCAATTGATCAACAATCACTGTAAATATCACAGCATAATAAAACTAGGGTTCGACTCCAGTAAGGACTGAAATAACCTACTAGCCGCTCATGCCGGTGACAAAAGACAAATTAAAATGGAAGTACATAATTTAAATAACTAAGGAATAAAAAAACCCGAATACTGTCGATCTTGATTAGTCCTCTCCTTCAGTCTCCTCTCAATCTTGCTCTCCCGTAATGTAAAAGTGTCTTATTTCAGAGCATAAGGGTCCCCTTAAATGAAGAAGTCAAGTTAGGTTGATGTTGGGCTCCAAATCGGAAGTCTTGTGGCCCAAGGATTAAATAGCCGCTTTATTGGGCCGCGCCCGCGCAGATGGGCCACGCAGATGGGCCTCGCCGGCCCCCGCTGTGTTGATTTCACACGTCGCGGCCGCGCCACTTCTCCAACAATTTTGGCTCGTTTACTCTAGTTTGGCCGCAGCCGCGCACTTAGGCCGCGGTCACGGTGCTCTGTTCCGTGCTCTATCTGCGTTTTTCCTTCATTTGACTCCCCGGACTTCGTTCCTTCATCGGACATCCGGCCGAGTATAAATAATTGGCCTTAAATTACCTATTTAGCTCAAAATGAATCCACAAGTGTCAAATGCTCCAATGACATAAAAACAAGCTAAACACAATCAATTATACACACAAACATTACAAATCATCACTTTAACAGACTTAAAGTGCATAAATAAATGCGTGTATCACTATGTCGGATATGCTCAGCTTATCATGTTGTCTTGTTTTATAAAAATCGATCTGAAACTATGTTTGCCTCTTAAGTCGCCCTTAACACGTGTTTGTTGAGTTCCTTCTTTGTTTTGCATTGTTCGGGACGAACAAAGGTTAAGTTTGGGGGATTTTGGTACACGTGATTATGCAAGCATAATAGGTCGAATTAAGTGTTCATTTAGTGACATTTGCATGCGTAATTGACCGTGTATTTCTTGTATTTGCATTATTGGACAAATTGATGTTTGTAACTTATTTTGAAGTTATTTGGGTGAAATTAGACCAAAATGGCGAACTCGACTTAGAATGGATGTGAAAACAAGTCCGGCAAGTTAAAAAAAAAGGGAGAAAAATCGAGTCAAAGCTTCAGGAGACTGAGCTCGGCTGAGACAAGGAGGGCTTGACCGAGACAGAAGGTCAGAGAAAATCCAGATTTTGGTTGTGCAAGAGTCTCAGCTGAGCCACTGAGTCTCGGCCGAGAAAGCAATACATAGAGCTCGGCCGAGCCAATGAGTCTCGGCCGAGACAAGAGGCGGGCCAGTTCAAATTTGCTCGCAGATACTCCTTTTCCAACCCAAATTGAGTCTAATTCATCCCAAACTATAAATAGAAGATCCCAAGTCCAAAAAAAAAATTTGCATCAATTTGGAGAGCACGGACTTGGGAATTATGAAGAGCACGAAGAATCAAGATTTCAGCATCTCGGGTTTTCTAGTTTAGTATTTTCCTTTATTAGTTTGTTCTTAGCGATCACTATGATCGGCTAAGCCTTTATTTTCCATCTTTAACTATGTTGAACCCTAGGAAGATGTTTATGTAATTATTCTCGTAATCGTTTGATTGAACTCATGTTCGGAGATTATTTATGTTATTTGCTTTCTTCATATCTTTTATATGAGTGTTATTTGGACTGATCACCCCGGGTAGTAGGCATATAATTTTCACTAGGTCATAAATTTATAATCCGTAATTGTTATGCGTTTATGTCTAGAAGTAGCAAATAGTGATTTATCCACTAGGATAACATAAATCACGGTCACTTGTACCGAGCTTGCAAGTACAATATTGTATCTATTTCATTGCCCTAATTCTTTATGCATTTGATTAATGGTGTTCTAGCGATCGTATCCTAGGACTACTTAATTGGATATGATTAATTACTAAGTGAACCTGTAATTAATTATAATTAAGGGGTAACGAGGATTAGCATAGCGTACCTATTAATTCTTGGAATAGGTGTCTCAGGACTAGTTTGTCAAACGGTTGCAATAGTTACATGAATCATTCGGACTAGGGGGATACTGGTTAAAGGCGGGAATACTCTCATCATAAGTAAATTCATCATTAATTAGTTAATTCGTTAGATTAATTGTGTTTACTTAGTAAATTTCTTCCAAACAACTCCCCCGCTTGATATTATATTTATATTATTATAATTAGCTATATAAATTGGTTTAATACAGTAATTCGATTAGTTTCTCTGTTCTCTGTGGGATCGACCCTGACTTACCATGTCTATTATTAGGAAAGGAAGTTAGTAAATAAATAACTAATTTGACGTGCCTCGGCAGCGCGATCAAATTCTCTAAACCCCAACGAAATTAGTAATTACGCTATTAATCAAAATACTTCATGCATCAATCATCACTTAAACTCATACTATGGAATATATAGAGGAAGAAATAGAAAACCTAAGAAAGATAGAAAACCTAGGGCCATGGGCTTCAAATCAAATCTAAATCTAATCTAGCTAATAAAGAAAGAAATCAGAAATAAAAACAACTATATCAAGACTAGCGAAATAATTATACTCTATCCATGGGAATTAATTACTAACGGGTTCTCATCAAAGATATGATGGATGGGATGAAATAGTTGAAAATGTGAAATCTTTTTGTGAATCTGTCAACATACCTATGTTGGATTTTAAAGTTTAATATGTTGCAAGGAAAGGAAAAGCTCGTCATCAACCGGATAAAATAACAGTTGGACATCGTTACAAGTTTGATTGAATCTCAGTTTAAAGAATTGAGTAGCAGATTCAGTGATAGCATTGTGGAGTGAATTACTCTTGCATCAGCATTACATCCAAGAGAGATGTGCATATCCTTCAGAATTGATGACATTTGCAGGTTGATAGAAAAGTATTATCCGAGTAATTTTGTAGGGCAGGAGATGCTACAATTGAGAATGCAATTTGAACATTTTGATCATGTGCGAGAACTTCCTGATTTTAGATCGTTGAAGACTATTTCTGATTTGTGTCAATGGATAGTGAGGACTGGAAAATCAGAAATATACCCTCTCGTGTTTTGAGTGGTAACTCTCGTTCTTAATGAATATAGTGAAGACCCCGCTCCATAAAAAGATGGAAAGTGGTTTTCTTGGTGATTGTTTACTAGTATATATTGAAAAGAAAAAAGCGAAGGCATTTTGTATAGATTCTCTTATAGATGACTTTCGTGATATGCACAAGTGATGTTCCAAATTTTAATGTGTCATGAATGTAAACTATATTTTGAGATATTTTATGATAAATATTAGCACGATTTTATTTATCGTTCATCTTCATTTACTACTGGTCCTCCAAGATATAATCCTGGTTCCGTCCTTGAGTACTAATCCGTTCAACGTAGTTAACTGGTGTTGAGGAAACACTACACTAAATTGGGCCCAGATGTTATTCGGAATGGATTAAGTCCAATTATGGGGTCGATGGGCTAATGTATAGAACCATACATGTGGCCTCTTAATTACAATTAAATTCATTTCTTCAATGAGAAAGATGAATGTTGTTTTGCTTATAATGATAATGGGCCGATAAAAGTGGATTTAAGGCCCAGATGTGATGTATCAATGGATTAAATTCCATTTTTGGGGCCCCACTGTTTGGTTTTGAAATTCTAAACACGTGGGCTTATTGGAAGCTCAGCCATGGGCTAATAGTGGTTGATAGGCTTTTTATTCCAGTATTTGTTTAGACCAAAGTGATGAATTAAGGGGCGTAATGAAGGCTTTAAGCCATATGTCGGCTTAAGTTGCCTATTGGGCCTTGTTAAATTCGCCAACTGTAAGACCTATTATGATTATGGTTCTTAATCGGTAGAGCCTTAATACTTGGTCAAATTGGTCAGCGAAGACCAGTGACCAGTTAGACATGTTCATGGGATACATACAAGTTTGACAAACTTTAAATAAGTCAATTGCAAATTTTGACTTAATTTAAGTTTGAGGGTCTGGGAGTCGACTTAATTATGAGGACCTAATTAATCTTGGGACTCGGTTTAATTGAAGCACGAGGCTCAAATAAATTTTGGACTCATATTTTTTGCGGCTTTATAAATCTACTTGGACGCAGATTAACACCCAAGTTAATCAGATGGTGAGATTTCTCGCATAAATAAAGATCAAGTACGCCCAATTAGTTGGGATTTCCGTAAGACTTTATTTTAGGAGAAAATGATGGTTGAGATGAAAAATCAAAATCCCACATCAGTTAGACAAAGGGGTGGTCGTGTGTCTATCTGTGGAAAAATCTCCGTCACTACGAGGTGATTTGGGAAAAGCTCAAAAGCAAAATGGTACGACTTCGGAAAAACCCAAAGAGGATAAATATCTCACTTGTCTAAATGGATGTCCATGTGGACTTAATAGGGTCCAAAGTGGTATTGTCCTTGAAGAGTACATAAGCCCAACTAGATGGCTGCAAGTCCATTAGTCTAAACTGTGGACATAAATTGAATCGATTAAAGGATTTTAGCAATATAGACACGAGTCTAATGGGCTAAATCATTGGTACGTGAAGAAATAGCTACATAGTTTCAAAACTACAATTTAAGTAGTTAAATATATGGATTGATTACTTAATATGGAAATTGAGCTTTCATATAAATGTCAAACTCTGAAGAGATGAAGCCTTTCGCATAAGTGTTTAATTATGGGGGGATACGATTTTCCCACATAACCATCCAAATGTAGGGGTATTTACCTAAGATAAAAACGTTCCTAAGGCCAGAACTGGAGGCCATAAGGCAGGTGATCTCCTATAGAAGAATACGGATCTATGAATGAAATTATGAATGAGAGATCAACTATATTGCATGTCTAAGGGGAATGAGTTCAAAAACCCACATACCAAGACCGGGCATTGTGGTAACTCAACCATGATGAGTGGAGATACCACGAAATTGATTCAATGAGACAACTAAGTTATGAACGGGTTGTTCGGACACTTGAAACTCAAATTTTGTTCAGTCTCAAACTTGGAAGTCATTCAAACTCATTCCTAGAGACAACCAAGTGCTAGCCTAATGATGTGTGACTAGGTTAAGCGATTACGCTTTTAATGACTCATATACCAAACGTGGTGGGGTATATTCAGGCTATCCCTGAATTAAGTCCTAAAAGGAGGTCACCTATATAAGTGAAAAGTGAGGTCGCTTCAAGTTGAACACTTATGAATCCAGGATATGGTCCACGACCCTTAACAGACACAACGTGAGAATCGAGAGATATCAGAATTGCCATTGTGTGGCTCTCAATTCAAGACATCGTGTTCACTGAGGCGCGAGTATATCTGATAGCATCTCACTAGGGAAAGTTAAAAGCCGAAAGCTACCTATCTCGATGCAATGGCGGTTCGTCCGGACTTTCTTATTTGTGTCAATCTAGAGTACATGCATTAGTTGTCATTCATGTTGGGGTTGTGTTAGAAGTTGGCTTTGGAAGATTGGTGTTGACCAATCTTTGAGCAATTCTAACATTGAAACAACTTCCTCCATTCATGTGGGGGATTGTTGGAATTTCGAAATGTGCATGGAGAAGTATCTATTAGACGAAAAGGTGTCACAAAAAGTTGTGACTATTCAAGTGGAGTATGTGCAAACGAAAGGTCGTGAACGTTCGAAAAATGATGTAATCTAACCACAATATCGTGACCTTTAGTCAAGAGGTACTATCTAACGGTCGTGATTGATCAAGTTCAAATGGTGCAACTGTTCATGGAATGACGTCTAGAAGTCTATAAATAAACCTTAACATTTACATCTCCAATCACTAGTAGAATTCGTCGTATACAACGACAATCACTATCGTATGCATTTATCATAATTTGCAGATTGTGGTCTTCGAGTCTTTTTGAGTCTACAAGAAAGTCTTGAGTATTAAGTAGTTCGCTAAAAGCTTTGATTTTATTGTGTTGCGATCCCAAAATTAAAAGTCGTTGTATCTTGAGAAGATTGCCGAAGACTGCGAGCACTTGGATGCAGGCAATATCGTCTTACGGACAGCGAGTTAAACTCGTACATCGACTTTACTAGTCCAGTCAATTTTTAGAGTCATTTTTATTTACACCACTCTGTTATAATTTTTTCCAACATGTATTATAAGAGAAAAGGTGTATCTCGTGACAACTATATCTTATGCACATAATAAGAAAAAGGTAATCATGAAGTTGTGCGATTAATAGTGTTATTCAAACGATTCAACAGTGGAGCTAAAATATGAGGGTGCTTCTAGTGGCGAGGTAATAAGTAACCGCGAGATATGTGTTCGACAGTAAGCAGTACCATCTTCAAGTTACTCGGAGTTATCAACTTCCTGCACTATTAAAACCAAGGCTTTTTGCAACTACAAAATGTAATTATAAAAAAAGGAGTGTGGTGACAAAATATTTTTAGTAATTACGTGTATGTGTGTGGTTACAATCAGTGACGGACCCAGAAATTTTATCGAGGAGGGTCCATCTATACACAAATCTAGGTACTCATTTTATCAGGGTACTTTTAATTATACTCTCAGATTTGAAGGCAAATTTTATACCAAGTAGGTAGCTCATTTTGAGAAGACTAGAAAACTGAGAAGACTAGAAAACAAACTCTCATACATTATAGTCGAAATTTAATATTTGGTTAAATTAAACTAAAGTTTTAGAAAATCTAAAAGGATCGGGGCACCTCTAAATCTGTCCATGAGCTTCAATAATATTCAACTATGTATATAAAACTAAAAAGTATTAATGATATTAATAAGATTAATAAATGATTCAATTATTAAAAAAAGATAATCAAAATTTAGTGTTTCGAAACATTTCATTCTATTTTTTGAAGTTTTTATCTTTATTGCGTACACTTAAGAATACATCGATTGATTATTATTAAATCATATTTAAGTCAGACAATAGAATTATTTATTTTATTTAATTACATTGTATTAAAATCGACTAAAACAGACTTATATAATAACACATTTCGACCGGGGCCAGGGGGGCCCCTTGGCCCCCATATGGGTCCGTCAGTGGTTACAATAGGATAGTCACTTATTGTAAGATGCAAAAAAAAAAAAAGAAAAAGAAAAAAAAATTGTAAGTAGCAACTTTTGATTAAAACTAGTGGTATCCCCGTGCAATGAACGATTTGTAAGTGTATACGAATAAATTTTTATTTTTTTATTTTTATATAATAAAATATTACAATCAATAAATAATAAGATATAAAAAATTATATGTTAATGAAAAATGAGTGCAGTGAAAAGTATTAAAAACTAAAATATATATTATAAATTTTTTTTTCTCCTAATCTAAGAACAAAGAAAAATCCCTCCCCTCCCCCCACGGTGACTCGAATCCAAGACCTAGGTAGTACATGCTCTGCCACTTGAGCTATCCAACTTCGTCTATTTTGTATGAATTTCTCTAGCATCTTTCCATAAAAGTCATGTTCATGATTGGGGCTGGAATTGCAATACGCGGTTGACAGGAGATATATTTGTAATGTTAAAAATTTAGTTACCGTCTTCACAAATAATTTTTCATTAATAATATTCAATAAATTTATAAAAACATAATTAATTTTAAGAAAACATGTTTTTTTTCGGCCCAGGCGGATGCAACCCAACTAGCTTTATCCTATTTATTTTAGGCTAATATATGACGAGTTAAGGCCAATAATTGTATTTTATATTGGGGTTGAATTTTATATATAAAAAATTGTGATTTTCAAAATTGGTATAGATTTTGGGCGGGAAAACTCAAAAATTACTAATTTTGGCGGATTTTGTTATTATATTAAGTATAGATTGTATAAAATATTTTATGTAATTACTAATAGTTATAAAATATTTTTTTTAATAATCAATCTTGTAATTACATAAAATGTAATAGCAAATACTATCTTTTCTTGTAGTGATGTAATGCACACGCAATGCATCGGTCTTTATTTTTTTCCATGGGAAAAATCCCGGTTAAATAACCCCCGGTCAAAGTAACTGAACTCTGATAAGTGATAAACAAAGCTAATTTAGAGTTTATTAAAGAATGTGGATCCAGGGTTCCACATCGCCTGAAGTTATGTTACCATCTCACATTGGGCCATTTAAATAATATAGACATCAGAAAAAAACGATTTAAATTAGTTTTTATGGTAAATAAAATTTGATAGTATTTAAAAATAAAGTAATTTTTAGAATTAGCTTCTCAAAAGTTGGAACCTTTTAACTTTTTAAAATCAGTTTTTAATCACTTCTGATGAGTAATTTTAATTGTTAAGTACGCCCTCCGTCCTAAATGGACTTGCATAGGGGTCGGCACAGATATTAAGAAAGATTGTTTTTTGAGGATTTTGTTGACTTTTCAAAGGTGGATTGAGGGTGGAGATTGATGATAGAGATTTTGAGGGTGGAGATTGTGTTATAACTTTCCTTATTAGGAAGTGTGCAAGTTTACTTGGACCGGCCGAATTCGGAAAGTGTGCAAGTTCATTCGGAACGGAGTGAGTATAACAATGTAGGGGGGTTTGCAAATAATTGTGATTGTAGAGAAGTGGTTTGTATTGATTTTTACAAAAAAATTAGAATTTTGTAGTGTTTGGAAATAAAGTGATATTAAAGTTAAAAGCTGATAGAAGCTGAGTATAACAGCTTCTCAGAATCAGATTTTAAGTGATTTTGACAATCCGAAACAAAAACTCCAAAATCACTTTTTGATGCCAAAAGTTATTTTAATGGATTAAAGGGGTTTTTTGCGATTGCTTTTCAACTTATAGCTTAAGACTTTTGGAGTGTTTGCAAGAACAACTTCAACTTTAATAAAAGTAATTTTAGGCCAAAAGCTAAAAGTAGAAAATAAAAATTTTTTTTTGGGTCTTTTGATAAATAAATTAATTTTTTCTCCCTCACACATAAGCTAAAAGTTGTTTAAGTATCAAACACTCCAACTTTATATATTTGACAAAAATCACTTTTATTCTCAAACACTAAGGGATGTTTGTGATTGCTTTTGCTTTTGAAAAAATGATTAAGATTAGAGATTCTATAAAAATCACTTATGTAAAAGTATGTAGTGTTTGGGAAAAAAAATCTAATAAAATTAGAAATTTGAGTGTTTGGTATAAAATTACTTAGGTGGCGACTATTTGCAACCCACTAAATTTCCCAACACAGCCCACTAATGTAATAAATTAAAATATTATTAGTAAAAGACTACAAAATCCTTGATGAAAAATTAATATATAATCAATTAAAATCAATGTATGTATAATTCGAGAAAAATAAGAAATTTAAAACAATATAATTTTCTTTTTTTTGTGTCATCTACTATCTACGACCGATTGTACCTCTTTTTGCCAGAACGATAAACCCTAACTTTTTCAAGGATAATCAATGGAGGAATAAATAACAACGAAAAAATCAATTAAGATTGAAAACTCACTTAATATCTTTAACTTTGTTGAACGTCAGACAATTATGTATGAAGAAGCTATATTAGCATTTCATGAATATCCGTGTCTCCTTCTCTTTATCTTCCTCTTCAATCTCTTTTTGTTTTATGGTTTTTATTTATTTATTTATAATTTGATTATTTTAGTTATAATATTTTAATTTAAATAATTTAGTTTGATAAAAAAAAAGAGTATAATTGCTAATCAGTGAATTGTATTAAGAATGTTATGCTAATTTTTACATAAAAGTAGATTGGATAAAGAAGTGGGTTGCATTGAGAAATTATGTGGGTTGCATTGAGAAATTATGTGGGCTGTAAATAGTCGCCGCCAATTACCGTACCGAATTGCCCATACCGTTACCGTCCGAAATTTTCGGTACGCCGAAAATCCATACCGTTACCGTACTGAAAATTTCGGTATACCGAAATTCGGCATACCGAAAATTCGGTATGATATCGGTAAATACCGATACCGTACCGAAAATTCGGTATACCGAATTGTGTATCGGTATCGATATATACCGATCCATACCGTTGATTTTGGTATACCGAAAATTTACGGTATACCGTTAGGAATTTGGTATACCGAAATACCGAACTACCAAAATACCGAAAAAAATTCGGTATACCGATATATACCGAACTTTTTTCGGTATTCGGTATATACCGAAATACCGAAAATTTCAAATTATCATACCGTTACCGTACCGAAAATTTCCGGTACGGTATCATACCGTACCGAAAATTCGGCATACCGAAAATTTCGGTAATTTTTCGATATGGTATGTGCGGTATTTCGGCATTTCGGTATTTTTCCCCCTACCGCCAATCACTTATGTCTTGTAAAAAGTATAGAGTTGTCATTGAGTAGAGAAGAATATTAAAATTGTGCTTTTAGCTTTTACATTGGAAACACTTCTTCAAAAAAGAAGTTGACTTTACAAACACTACAAAATAAATTTTTTCAAACTATAAGTTGAAATTCACTTAAAGAATAGATGCAAACATCCTCTAACTACTTTTGATTTTAATTAATTTTATTATCTTGTTTTTTTTTTTTTTTAATTACTTCTTCAAAAGTTAAGCAGGGAAAACATCTTTTGTATTTGCAAACAAAACGAAACGCTGGAACTGAACTTTTCGCAAGTGCCCAAAAAGCCTCATTTTTCAAAATTTTGAGAAGCCCTCTCTCTCCCCTTTCTCCGATAATATCATAATACACACAATTTTGCAACACTTTCTCTCTCTAGGGTTCCAAATTTCAGCAGCTGAACCGATCCCTCTTCCTTTCTATCTCTACTATCTTAACTCCGGTAAGTTGTGAAGTCTGTTTTTAAGTATACGAGTTCTGAAATTTCTGAATTAATTGTCAAGTGTATAGTATTTAGCATGCTCTTTTTCCTTTTCCATTTCCAGGAAAGAGATTGTTACAGTTGACTGATTCTTCTGTCCCGACGTGAAGACAAATAATTCTGAATTTCTTGTGAAAATTCGCTGGGAAAATTTGAGATTATTGGTTGCTCAAGTTTGGGTTCTTGGTTATGACGTTGTACTTAATCCTTTGGTTTTTGATTAATTGAGGATTAAGCATGGTGGATAATCATAAGCAAAGTAATGTGACTGGCGGTGGAAGTGATTTTGAAAGCGCAGTAATGGGGCCTACTGTTGAGGTAGTGAAAGTTAATGGATTCGCATCAGACATTGGATCCAGTCCTTCGGGATTGATACGCAATAGTTTGTTCACCTACAAGAGGCGAAAGATTGGTAAATTTACTGAGTGCGGGACGGTGTCTGATGATTCAATGAGTCAACCTACTGAGAAGGTATAGTAAATTCTTATTTGAGATCCACGACTTTCTCACAGGGATACAAAGTTACATAGATTTCTTTTGAGTTCTGTTATTGGATATGTTCTGCAGAAAGTTGTTAATAGATGCTAATAATAAAAATATTCTGAGAGTATTTGGTAGTGTGTTTATATTGATTGTTTTAGGTTAAACTAGGGTTTTGGTTGATTCAGTTAGCTACTTATTATTCTTCACAGCTTTCCACCTATCATAGCTATGTCTTTTGATAACATTTTTAACTTCAAATGAAGTGTTCTCTGGAGAACCTTGCAACGTCAGTGCAGGAGTTATGTGACTGACACGATTCTGTGTAACGTATAACCTGTTTCCTAATTCTTTATCCTAAATTCAATGTGTTTCAGCTTAAAATGCCAAAACTTATGAAGTTCATTCATGGCATGTTGTGATTTGAGATGTTAGACCTTCCAGATGTCTGTATTTTGCTTTAAACATTATTTTGTTGTTTTTTTTGTTGTTGTTATGGTGAAATGATGATAGCTCCAAAGTTTATTTGTATGTTTGTATTTAACATTTATTTCTCTGGTACACTTAATTATCATTGAAGAATTGTATCTTCTCCAAGGAAAAAACTAAAAACCAGACTGTTTATGAATAAGTTATCCCCTGTGATAATCTTTCAATCTCTTTCCTCTCTTTCATGATAGGTAGGATTTTATGCCTTACCTAAACATATCAAATTGTTTATTCTTGTATGCTATATATTCGAATATATGTGTTATAATATTGAGCAAGAGTTTTAGGATTAGGGATCTAAGAAAACCTGATGCGCAAAGAGGTCTCCTGACTCCCTAGCAAGTAAAAGGCTTGCTTGGGCTCGGTGAGGAAACTAATTAGATCATTTACTTATGTAAAACTTACTAAATACTTCATGTTATGTACCACTTACACGTTTATTCTGCTTAAACTTTAATAGACGTTGGTGGAAGGTTCTGATTTTCTATGGATTCCTGACCACTCTTTCCATTTTGGATGCCCTCACTCTTTTGGTATCTTTTTTTCGGGTCTAATCTAATTATGTGCACTCAGATGTCTTCTTTCGATTTTCTCAGTCAGTGAAGCTCATAAACGGTCTAGCTAAATGTTCTCAGAAAGGGGCAGGTGTTCCGGTGATACCTTCCTATGATTGCTCGCTCAAGCGCAAAAGGAATATTGTTCTGGAGCAAATATGCCAGTCATTGGATGGTGAAGGTGGTTTGAAGAAATGCATCCAAAGTGCACTTGTGTTTCAGCCTGGAAGTAGTAGTGGAGCTACTGTTAAGGTGTGTTGTCATCTTGGAGATGCTGGCCTTACAATTGAACTTTGTTCCTGTTTTTACTTCGTAAATGACAGATTATTCTTTTTGAGCATTGTGTTTCAACATCTTTAACAGTTCATAACACTTTCACATATCATTTTGCTTGCTCTGAGATGATGAATTTGTGCGTTGATCATCTAAAACCAGATTTGAAAATTCTTACTTAGTAAAAGAGATTGACATGGTTTCTATGCAGGAATCTGTCCGTTCTTGCGAAGATTGGAGCAAATGCACCTCACTAACTGAGACTTTGCGAGAGGGTCCCCATAACGCTGTTAAGTGCAATGTTGGTATGACATCCAGTGGATCAGTAAATGAGTCTTATGATTCCACTTACACGGAGCTCTGTCCGTGCACCTTTTTCGATATTATCATGTCAGAAAAGTTTGCGCAATTGTGCAGTATACTCCTTGAAAATTTTGAAGGATTGAAGGCTGAGAAATTATTTGAATTGAATATCATTGACACAAGGATGAAGGAGAAAGCATATGAGAAGTCACCATCGCTACTTCAGTCGGATATCCAAAAGGTAATTTTTCTGGAAGTTACATAGTTTGCTAGTTCGAATGTCATCAGGTTGCAGTATTGGATGTTTTGCTTTTTATACGTGCTTGTAAACGTTGTCTATGAAATATTTGGTCTTAAATGTACGTACGTTGTTCATACCATTGTGGGACCTCTTGTATTATGAAGGTGAGGTAGATGTTAGATCATGGTTATTTGATACATATGAACTTCTGCCGTCAGTTCTCATTTAGAAATTTTGTGTAGATATGGACAAAGCTCCAAAAGGTTGGAACTGATATAACTTCTCTTGCAAAGTGCCTGTCAGACAAAACAATGACTTCTTTCCGTGAACAGGTAGAATGTGTTGGATTGCATTGCTTACTTTTATTATCTGATTGTCTTGATTCTATTGTTTTACTTACATTTGGTTTGGTACTCACATATAGATTCTTTAGTATCCTCAGGTTGGCAACTCTGCACAGAGCATCTCTGAGGGCGGACGAAATGAGGTATTTGTTCCTTTTGTCATTTGCTTTTGTACTTTTTTTTCCTTAGTATTCTTTTCATTTTTCCTTTGGGCGTAGAAGTCGGAATTTGGTGCTCGTCACAATATATGTTGTTTTGTATGATATGCCTGTTTCTATTTTCCCTTCAATTTTTGAATCTTGATATGTGGGAGCATGGTCTACTGAACTCTATTGCAAAGTACGTTTCTTGGAGTAACTTTTGTATCTTTTCTGCTTATTATTCTCACTTTTCTATCTAATTCTGCTCCAGTAGGAAATTACTTAAGGTTACATAATGTATTTTTAAAATATATCTAAAAGTTTTTCCTGTTCCAGTGTATTTCAATAATTTGTTTCAGATTTTCAGGTTGTAACTGTTGAAATTGTCAGTGGATCTTAGCTTATTCTAGATTACAGTAGTATGTCGTTGCAAATTACCTCTATAATAAAAGACTCAAGATTAATCATGGACTCCTCTTTGATATCACTGGTAGTTAGTGACATGTGACTTTCTTGTTTGTGTATTGACAGTTTGTTGCGCAAGATTCAGACATGCGCACAAAAGTGGAGCAGACGGAGATAAGTCCGCTCGACGAAGCCCATACGTGCAAGCGCTGTAGACAGAAGGCAGATGGAAGGAATGGTCTAGTATGTGATTCATGTGAAGAGATTTATCACATTTCCTGTATTGACCCTCCTGTTGAAGAAATCCCCACGCGAAGTTGGTACTGCATGAACTGTACATCCAAGGGTACTGAATCATCGCATGAAAACTGCATAGCTTGTGAACGGCTGAATGCTTATAGAGATGAAATTCCATGTGAGGTAACGGAGGAACTGGAGGAGAGTTCGAATGAGTTCGTTTTAAAAGATGAAGGTTCAAGTTTACATGAATGCAAGGTGTGTAGAACTGAAGTTAGCAGCGAAGAGGACTATAGAATATGTGGACATTCGTTCTGCCCCCACAAGTTTTACCATGTTCGATGCTTGACAGCTAAGCAGTTGGTTTCCTATGGTCCATGTTGGTATTGCCCTTCTTGTCTATGTAGAGCTTGCTTAACTGATAGGGACGATGACAAGATTGTGTTGTGTGATGGCTGTGATCATGCTTATCACATCTATTGTATGGACCCACCTCGTGCTGCTATACCGGAAGGGAGGTGGTTTTGTCAAAAATGTGATAATGGGATTCAGCGTATTAGGACAGCTAGAAGGGCGTACGAAAATATGCAAAAACCGTCTAGAAAGAAAACGTTTGATGGGAAACTGAATGGCAGGGGAGGTTTGAGTAAATCGGGTGGAGTGGATATGCTTCTAAATGCAGCTCAAACTTTGAATTACGAGGAGAATCTAGCTTTAATGTGTTCGCAAAACTAAATGAACGGACGAACCTCACAACCATGGATTTAGGTTTTGGTTATGCTTGTATATTACTGCACATGATTTGGTGGACTGACATTTTTGAGACAGGACGACTTTGGTTTCCGCTTAGGATACGAGGTTCTGCTTTTGTTTCATTGAGGTATGTTCTCTCACGAATCGGTGGAATCAGAGTTAGGTACTGTTGGTATATAATTCTATTATGGAGTTATGGTGATGAAGGAAGCTGACATTTGTACACCTGATTTTGTTGTGTTGACGTAATTTCTGACATTTAAGGTGATTTTTTTTTGAAGGGGTTCCATGGGTATTTTTGTTAGCCAAGCTTTGTACTGTGTTGTTCTGTATTTTTCTCCTTGTATTATATTGTTGACATAATTTTAGAACTTCCCTTTGTGACTGAAAATTGGAGGCTACGTATGTTGTTATTTTCTAAATGAGATGAGAAGTTTATTTGACTATTGATATTTATTCTGTTTATTTTGTTCACTCTTAATTTGATAGGAATGAGTGAAGTTAATATACAATAATTATATTATCTTATTGATAGGAGAAACTTCAAAAACAGGACATTACTTTCTAAGAAACACACAGTACAACATATTTCTTGATAAATTCACAAGATTTTTTGGATGATATTGACTTAAGATACATTGGGGAGGGGCGTTTGCTTCCTTTAGTTAATTCTTTTTGCTCCCTTTTGTAAAGTTTTTCTTCTGTTCGTTCGTAGTTGATTTTGGGGAATATGTAGGATATATATCCCAAATGAATGAAATTATGTGTCCAATAATTCGATTTAAAATACGCATAGATGGATTATATTATCTACCTTAGCTGCTGCAATACATTTAGGGCTTGTTTGTTTTAAGCATATTGCGAACGAAATTTGGATGTAAAAATACTTAATTTCTATTTATTTTATGTATTAAAATTAGATTTTCCAATCCAATAAACTACAAAAATAACCTTCTTAAAAATATCAAAACTATTCACCCACCATATATTAATTTTCCTTCTACATTTCATTGATCAACTTCTCGATCAAGACTTCTTTACTTTCGCTTTTCCATCACTGATCATTATTACAGACCGGTCATTGCCCAGACTCGAGTCACCAACACCTTCCGTATCTTCTTTTCATCACTCTCTCACACACAAATACAATTTAAATACCAAATCTAGAAGTCGTGCCTAAAAACACAAACATAATAATAATAATAATAATAATAATAATAATAATAATAATAATAATAATAATAATAATAATAATAATAATAATAATAATAATAATAATAACTCGAGAAGAAAGAATATTTGACTGTCATAAGAAACTGTAGATGTCTTCTCGCACTAATTTTCTTCACCTTCGTTTCGATGGACTAGCACAGAAAATCTTGAATCAAGCCCACGATACAAGTATTTTAAGTCTGCATACTTTTATTCTTTTATAGTTTGAACTTCAAATTGGTTGTTAGGTAACAAGAATTATTTTGGTAATAGAAGTTGGCGTCTAAAAATATTTATCGGCATGGCAAATTGTTGCGACGCGGCAAAGGAGATAGGTTGGGAAGGAAGAGAATTATGGTCTTTCTTGTTGAGGGGTAAAATTGGATAATTTTGTGGTGTATGTGGTAAATCTTATAATTAAAAAAATTATTAAGTGATGTGGTGAGACGTTTTAGTGGTATTTCTTTTAACTTCTTTGATTTTAATAACTAGATGTGCACCCATACGATGCACGGGATGAATTCTTTTTATATTATTGTAAAAAACCAAAAATATATTAGTCACTTAAATATATTTGTGATAAACTATATTATCATGTCATATTCAAATAAAAAAAAAGCCGACCTATTATTTTTGTAGTTAACATAGTGTTTTTTTCACATAATAGAAATAAATATTTAAAAAGCAAACTAATTTAATCAACCAATTATTTTAACAAATATATCTGAGGTTTTTCTACGGCAAAGTATAAATCTAACTAATTTATGTTTTTTATATCATTTCTAAGAAAAATATTTCAAACTATTCAAAAATTATTAAGGTTTAAAAAAGATAAAATTAAAGTAAATTATTTTAATCCTCTTAAAAAAGTAATATCACATTTTCATTTTATACACAAATATTTAAAAATAAAATATATCTTAATCATTCTACAAATATATTTTACAATTAAAATTAATTATATATATGCATCATGGATGTTAAATTGAAGATCGTGAAAGATTATTAATTTGATATATTTTTCATCGAAATTGAGTTGAGACGAAAAATTTATAAAACATTTAAACTTCAAAGGAAAACACACACAAAAAAATAAAAAAGAAAAAAGAAAAAAAAAAAACAACAACAATTGATTGGATGAAAACCCAATAAATAAGGAGAATAAGACACCTCAGCGAGACACTTGTCAGAACCTGAATAATCAGGCTTGTCCTTTAATATTAAGTATAGATTTCACCAACTATCTCTCTATTTTTTCATTTCACAATAACCCTAAAATCATTCCAAAATCATCTAATGATTATTATATTTCTTAATTTCAGGATTTTAAATGTAGGATTTTCCCCTTCATTTAAGGCTAAAATACCTGCATTTGGGTGGTTACATCCTAATCCGTGTCAAGTACGCAATCGTTCAACTTTCTGTTTAGATTACATTTGTCTTTTATGTGCGAGAACTAAGATATCAGTGTTCAATTTTGCACAACCTGAATTAATGTCCATTTTATAACTGTCCAAAAACTAGTGTCCTATTACGAATTGATAAAATAAAACATAAGATGTGTTCATTCTCTTTAAACAATAAAAGTACTCCAATTGTTACAAGACTGTTATGTTTTAAAAGTATTTTATAAATGTACTAGTACGTGCCCTTGCGATGCACGAGAAACACCTTAAATAGTTTTGTTGTATATACAATAATGATATTTTGTTTAGTGTTAAGAAATTAGGGGTGGCAAAATTCGGCATGACCCATTAACAAGACACGAACTCATACGATAGTTTTGAGTTCGGCCGGAGATCTATCAGGCTCAGGTGATTATCGAGTCAACCTGATAAGACACACTAAATTTGGGTCGGGTTTACCAACTAATTGCCGATAACTTTAGTATTCTAATCATTAGTTATTAGTAATGATTTATTGAGAAATATTGGAGTTGATTGATCTAGTGAAATAAATTTACTTGAAGAAGAGTTTAAAAACACGTTGCCTAATAGCTTAGAGGGGAATGTTGATTAGATAATTTAAAAGAAATATTGATTAGATAATTAGCAAGATTTTTGTTAAATGACTATATGTCTAATGTTCTAAACCTCTGTTGTGTATACAATTTCTAAAGCTCCATACAATTAGAGTAAATATTTGACAATTAGTACACTTCCACAATTCAAGTATATACCATAAAAAAGTAAATGATTTAAGTCTAGGCATAATTAAATGAAACACTTGTGAATAAAAAATGCGATAATATGGTATTTTAAATAGTGAACAGATTGTTTGCTTATAAGTAGGCAACAAAATTATCAAAGATCAATATACTTGATGCATTTATAAAAAAATGAAAAAGAAGTAAAGTGGAGCAACAAATGTCATCGCCTAAACATTTACATATCAAGTGCAAGTAAAATTTTGGGATATAGAGTGCTAAGGCATGGATTTTGAATTAGAAAATTATTAAGTTTTGTAAAAAAGTGGCAACTTATACGTATAAGAAGTAAAAAAATACAAATCATTTAAAGTTAATTCAGCATATCAAATTTCTGCAGCTTTCTCCTGGTTCACCTTCATTTTACGTGTCTCATGCCTTTATTTCTCCGTCTCTTCATTTATGCATAAATACAATCTTCTAAGCTGTGCAATAGATGCTTGTAGCCTTATACCAATCTTCGAGTTGGATTTCTAAAAAAAGTGTTGTCCCGCCTCTGAAATGTTTAATAAACAATATAGACATCCAGAATAGTTGCACATCATAGAAAAAAAGGGCACTCAACTAACTGGATTTAGATGATGTAATTATTTCTTGATAGTCATAACTCATATCAACTATGCTTGCCACCAAACCATTTCAGATCAACAAATGTAATTGCCTAAAAATAAAAAATAAAAACTCACAACAAAAGAATTAACACAGGAAAAATATTTATGTAAATAATATCGTTGTATAAATGTAAAAATTTCAAATAATTAACAATGACTCCCCCTCATTTGCCAAACTTGTCCTCCTCCTTAGCTAAAGTCCTTTTGCTTGTTTGCACATAAAGATCAATAGTTAGAGGTATGAATGGAAAGACGGAAAAAGCTCCGTGCAACATCAGATTTGAAG
This sequence comes from Ajuga chamaepitys, assembly GCA_958295605.1. NCBI lineage: Eukaryota > Viridiplantae > Streptophyta > Magnoliopsida > Lamiales > Lamiaceae > Ajuga > Ajuga chamaepitys. The sequence goes on from OY282499.1 coordinate 9,578,593, forward strand.
CAACTGGAAAGTAAGGCAAACTGGTGATAGATGTGTACCCATACGATGCACAGAATAAATTTGTTTTATTATCTAATTAATACGTTATTGTTATTACTTTATATTGTTGATATATTTAAAAGAAATTACATAAAATGCAATTGTGTATAATTGAATAATTTTATCTGGACTCTGGAGTACCCATCTGAGTTGCACTCATGTTCGTCTCCTTCAAAATCACTTATGTGGGTTAATGGCTTTGGAGTACTTTTGAACTTCTCGATTTTGCAATACAACAAAGTGTGCTAGCTAAAAATTTACTCACTCGATCTCAACATAACTCTTATTTTAGAACAAAAGGATATTCTTTTTTATTGTAAGATGATAATTATTATTTATTGTTGAGCTTATTATAGAATATACATAAATAATTAGAGGCAACATAAGCAATCATTATATGTAGTATAAAACCTTTATAAATTAATAACATTGGGCCAAACAAAATCAATTAATTAAAAGACAGTATTAATTTATATTATATATATATATATATTAATTTAGTCTATAGCATCGAGTTGAAACTTTTTTAAAAATAATTATATTAAATGTTTTAGTTGATCGAAAATCAATTTAGGAAAATCTAACTCTATATATATTGATTTTGTATTTTATGAAATAAGATTAGGAAAATATCAGCATTTTTTGTAAAAAAAACAATAAATAAAGGAAAAGAGGGTTAGAATAGACTTTTCTGCTCTTTATTCTTGCAAATTGTGTAAGTGTCCAAATTCCTTGTTATGTCTGGATTATCATGGATTTTGAATTCATCAATTTAAACTTCAACTAAGTTTCACGGCATTTGAGTGATTTCAACTAAATTCATATCACCAACTTCATTGTCCTAGAAAAATATTCTAACTCATTTAAAAAACTCAGTCATCATCATGCCAATAACATTTCTAATTACACAGATTTAAGGTAACTCACACCAGTAGCATCCATAAGATATAATGACATTACGATAACAATCTTAATAGCCTTGAGCTATTCAATAAATATTTGGAACTAAATATACCACCAAAATAACAATGATCTAAAATACCATGCGATCCTCGTTCTTTTTTTTTTTTAAAAAAAAGAAATAAATTGAACTTACAATCTAGTTATGGTTAACATTATAGTTTCTGCCATCTTAAGGGAATTCATTTTCACATATCATTCATCTGGAGAAAAAAAAAAGGACTATAAAGATATCATCCAATATCAATTAATTTGGTTATAAAAATAGGCGGAACCTTCATTCAAACTCTGTCTATCTGCAATAATTTTTATGTCAACATTCAAATTATACTAGATAAATACTCAAATGCATTGATGAAAAGACTGCCTCCTATATGGTCCTTTCATTCTAGGAATTTGCTATTATCATATCTAATCACTTGTTTGTTTTTCAAATAAGCAAATGATATGTAAGTACTATAGAAAACTTAAAAGGAATTGAAACATTAATTACTTGGACAATAATATAACTGGAAACTTTTGTATTCCACTCCCATCTCTCTGTACTTCACCTCCATACTCACTCCTTTCTCCTTCGTTCCTTTTTCTTTAAGTCAAGACCCACGTCCTTTCAATTCTCTTTGTTATTTTTACTGTTCATTATCCCTCTCTTTTCTTTTAGGTCAAACTTTCTTTACTTCTCTCTGGTTAATACCATGTTAAAATCCCCCATTTAAGGAAGACAAATAACAATAAATGGTGGGGAAAGCACATATACAACATAAATTAATTAATAAAAAAAATCAGCACCATGCTTTCATCAATCATTTTGTAAAATAAGAGATTAGAAACAACCGCAAAAAAGTAACAAATTTGAATCATTAAGCCAACAAATGATACTTAAGGGGGAAAATATGAAGAAAAAAAAATTCAATAATTTGCATATTTAAAGGGAAACTCACACGACAAACAATGAGATCACCCTTATCATCGTATTTCTACTGTTATTTATCATCCACCTCTTCTTATTCATCGTGTTCCTTTTGTGTCTCCTACTCATTTACTTTAACATGTTCTTCAGTAAGGAAAGACTCCACCACCTACACAACAAACTTCTTACGGGTCGATTCATTAAGGTCCATACCCAACTTTTCCGACGCTGCCTTGCGGAGCTTGTGCTGTTGCTTTGTCCATGTATGGTCCGTCGCCAAAATGCCCATCTTCTTCTGCAGATCCGTATAATGATGCACATCAAACTTCTTTGGGTTGACCGCCAGGTCCACCTATTGCAAGGCCCATCTGCATTTCCAGGGAGAGAAATGAAGAAGAGAGAGGGGCTGTGTTAGTGTACAAACGTTCCAAAAGGATGAGTGCCACTTTTTCTGTTCCAATTTATTTGCAATGGGAATTATTTTTTAAATATATGATTCAATTGAAATGCATAAAATCAGTGCCGATATTGGTTGCCCGACATAAATTATCCAACAAGGGACAACACAATGTCATCTTCTTCAACTTCTTGAAAAGCTTGGCAATTAGGTCAAACTCCTGAAAAAGAATGATTTAAAAAAAAAAATCACGTTATTGATAATGAAAAAAAAAAATCTAATATATTATGATGGAATCACACCATGAATAGACAGGTCAATTTATCAGAGAAACACACAACTAATTGCTCAATCAGAAAATTTAGGGAAAACAAAGACACCCAATTTATCGAAATTTCCACTCCCCAACCTCTGATTTTACCTTGTTTTTCCGGTCAACCATCACGGAGATCTCATTCAGTGACACTGTTCAAATAGCCAATTCTTCTGCCTACAGCAGCCAAACCTTCAATCCAACGGTCGGGGAGAAAAAGATCCTTTATACGGCCGTTTATGAAAGTCAAATTTGATAATTCCCCCATTTACTGATACACGTAGATTAAAATAACCATATATATATATATATATTACTACAGAAGAGCTGAGGGATAATGGATTGAAGGATTTCTCACCAGTTGGATATGTGATGCTTTGTCGTGATTTCGGCAAACAATTGATGCCAAACATGAAAGAGTTTCTTGAATTTAATTAGGGCATTAGGTATATGGGTTTTGATGGAGAAGTAGAGGGAGTATACGTTAATTGGAGTATATGTTCTATTAATATTTGAAAACGGAAATTATTAAAAATATATAAGAATATTTTCCAATGAAAATTGTAGCCTTCCGAACTCCAAGCTGTTTTTCAATCTTAACATCGTCATATATTTTTGTTATACATATCTTGATATAGATTGAAAAACTGAAATTCCACATCATATCTTGACATATTTTTGCAGCGTAAGTTTATTGTAAGTTGATTGATCAGATACAAAAATTAATTTTTCATATTTTAAATTGATATTTTCAACTTTCTAAAAGAGAGTGAATATCTCAACAGTATAATTTTGAACTAATATTGATTATGTTTCCATAAATATGTGTCAAATATCAATTAAATACCAAATTTAAGAGATATTTCAACAGTAACAAATCCGATTTTGTTGAAGGGGAAGCAGAAAAGTAAAGAAGAAAGAAAGACACGGAATCTTTAGGGTTCTCTTATTCATCAGATCCCCTTTATATAGGGTGTCAAATACAAGGGTTCACAGTTACATATTATTTAGTGAATACCTAAATTGCCCTTCATCAATTACTTTTGACGAACGCACACTAATTGTGTTTTTCCTTCAACACTCCCCCTTGTGCCAAGTCAAAAGGGAATTAGTGCATAACTTGTTGCCTCGTTAAAAACCTTGCCAAGTAACAAAATCCAGTGGGAAAAAATAAACCTTGGTCGAAGTGAAAAAGAGTGCAACGCACCTTTATTGAGAGACTCCCCCTGAAGTCTACATCTCTCCCTTGATACATACATCTATCAAGAGAGTTTTGAAAATCTCTTCATCCTCAATTTTACATAAATCATGAGGATATTATGTGGTTGTTGGTTATAAAAAAACGTTGGCGGTACATGCTTGGTCTCGTCACCTTTGATGTGTAGCATAATCCATCTATTTGTTGCAATAACTTCATCTTCATAACTTCGAGTACGCTCTTCGGTGGTATAACTCAAGTCACTAATACTCTGAACATATAGGTTAATAAATTTCTTGAGATATCATCCATGAGTAATATGATGAGGTAGAATGAGTAGTTGTGATAGGTTGATCTTCAAGTTTTCGTCGTATTCCTCATGCTAATACATAACCGATTTGATAATGACATTTACATTAGCCACTAAGATAACCAACATTTAAACCTACCAAAGTAGTATTTAGTCTTTTAAAGTAGGGGGTAACTTCAACATTTATTTAGGAGTTACATATTCTGTTGTAATCCTTCTATCTCTCTATATGAGAGGATTTGACATTTCCTTTAGAGTTTACAATTTCATTTGTAATCTCTCTTGTCTCTAATATGGGAAGAACAAATATGTGTCAATGGTTTCTTTCACACGTCAAAATACTTTTTGATATCATTCCACTGATATTGCGTTGTCCTGAGTAAAATATAACCAACAAGTTATTTGAGAAAGTAATACATGGTTGAGTGCATTGAACTTTTTGTACAATAATGCGCACATTTCAATTAAGTAGGGAATTTCATCTCCCAACAACTCTTTCGTCATTTCCTTTTGACTCAAATGGATCTTTCCTTACGTCCACACTTCAACCAATCATAGGAGTGCTAACAGATTGCACTTTATCTATGTGAAATCGCTTGATAATCTTTTGGATATATGCTAACTGAGGAATTAATATTCCACAAACTCGGTCTTCTAGTTCAAGACATAGACAATACCGAGTTTTCCCATGATCCTTTATCTCAATTTAGATTTCAAATACATCACAATATCTCTTATTTCTTTAGGAGTACCTGATATGTCCTTAACATCGACATAAGCTGCTATAGTTGCAAATATAGAACTCGTTTTCTTTATAATTACATAGGGGACAATACTACTTGTTCTTTCCCTTCCCAATCAAGTAGTCACTTAGACGGGTATACCATTTCCGTCCAAATTTATTTTGATCAAGTGAGCATTTCGATTGTAAATACACTCCGTGGTCCAGAGTCACTTGCGTTGGGCAATGCAAGCCCATCTGAAACTTTCACATATCTCAATAACAACATCCCCAAAGAGATATGTTGTAACCACATTAATATGCTGCATTTCCAATCCTTCGGAAACTTATCAATAAGACGTTATGACGTCCGTTGCGGGAGAATATCTCCTTGTAGTTAATTCCAGGGCTTTGTGAGAAAACCTTGTACTTTAAGGTAAGTTTTGCATCTCAGGACTTATTCTTCTCACTACGCTTACTGACAAAACATATTTTATGTCCTACAGGCTTTACACTTGGTAAGGCTAGCACTACCAAACCAAATACCTGTTGTTTTGTCGTAGAATCGAGTTCTACCTGGATTGATTCCAGATAGGCCAATATGCTCTTTGTTATATCTTACAATAGAGCGTGGTTCGATATCATCGCGCTCTATAATTCATTGAGCAACAATGTATAAATCATCAATGCACGTGAAAGTTTTTTCCATTAACTCACATGCACTCTCATTATCTCTAGAATCATATTAAACTTCGGAGCGTCCTCCAGTGATGATTCATGGACATAATTAATTAGAGATAATTTGGGAGTATTTCTTTTCATTGATGATTCAAATTGTGCCACACCTGCCTCCTTCCTTGAGCAGGTGTTCACCGAACCACGTGGTATCCCCCATTTCCTTTTGGGAGCCACGACCTCAACCACACATCCACTAAGTGTGGTTGCAACACCTTTATCTGCAGTGTTGTGCCCCTTACTGGGGACTTTTAACCTTACAGACACATTTGCAGCTGGTATATATGATCTTGTCACTTTAGCAATTTTAGCAAATGCTTCACCAATCAAATCTTCCATACTTTGAAGATCGATAATTTGTTTTACTTCACTTTACATTATGAAGTGTGGGGATCCTGATGAAACATACATGGAAACACTTCCTGTCGTTCCCTTAGAAAATTATTTTTCTTATCTCCCCCTAACGACGGGAAGACTGTCTCATTAAAGTGACAATCCGCCAATCTAACGGTAAATAGATCTCGCCTGTCAAAGGTTTCAAATAACGGGTAATAGTTGGAAATCCATAACCATCATAAATATTTAATTGTCTTTAAAGACCCATTTTTATGCATTGTGGGGATACAAATAGGCACATATACTGCGTAACCAAATTTGCGTAAATGTAAAAATATCAGGCTAAATCCAGTTACCAACTGGTACACATAAATTATTGGTTAGCAGTGGGTCTGAGACAAATAAAGTAAAGTTGCAACGATATTGCATAACCCCATATCTGATAGGCATTTCAATGCCTAATCCTTCATCTATATCCTTTTGATGGTGGCATATGTGAGACCATTTTTGTGTATGCACATGGATTAAAGGATACTATACGTTGATCCTAACAGATATGCAATAATCATCAAATCCTTATGATGAGAACTCTCTAGAGTTAATAAGTCTTATAGACATTATGAAGTGAGGGTGGTGAACCCTTATATAATATTTTCTAGGAGTTTTTCAAATGCAACATTTCTTGTGGACAATAATGTGATGATCAGTTAGTGTGTCAAAGCGTTTACCAGAACCATAGATACTTTAATGGCCCACTTTATGGTTTGATAGGTCTACATATATTATATTATGTTCTTTTGTAAGAATGGATTGTCTTACTTATATATCAGGTATAGGAAGGTCTCGATCCTACTTATTACCAAATAGTAGGCTTGGTAGAATGAGTGATATGCCCTAAAACAGTTAATGAGGCAGAATGGGATGTTGGTCGTGCTTTTAGTACTTGAGAAAGCATTAACTCTTTTAGAACAAAATTAATACTGACACTGCACATCGTATAAGATTTTTATCCCTTTTTGTATTTCACTCGAAAGAAAGAATGTCCATATAATTTCTTAAATATGGATCATCATGTTATGACTTGGATGTCTAAGAAAGTCGTACCAAAACCTATATGAATTAATGTCCCAAAGTTCATCTTGGGTAACATATGATTCTGTCTTCCAAAGTTCGTTTTGGTGAAACGATCAGAGTTGTAGTGGAGTACATGTCACTAGATTGACTTGTTTATTTCTCTAAGATGTAGGTATCTTACATTATTCAATTCCATTCTCACATGTATTTTTGAAATGATAGTCTTTGACACAAATATCTTTACTTAATAACATTGTAATAGCTCTTGGTGCATATAGAGCGTTTTGTGACTATAATTGTTATGTCATTAGGCATCTAGAGAATTCTACGATTCTTCGTCCTTTTAGTACTTGTGATTCAATGATGGTCATTATTCAGTGATGCAGTGAGTCTCTATTCTTTGGACTTCTTGTATCTCTTATAGTTAACTGTTCTAGCAGTTTTTATACAAAAGTATAGTATTTATTGAAGTTCATTACCAACTATTTCCCTTTTGTTTGGGGATTGAGGTGTCTTTTGCACCTTGATGTCACAACAAGCAAGTCCAGTACCACCATGTCCATATAGTGGGTGGGTATTAGGAGAGCTCTATGGACCCAATGATATTACCCCTTGATGTATTATCGCTATATTGATGGGATTTACACATCCCGTCCCCTTTGCTTTGGGGCTCTTTCCACTATTTAGTTTGTCATAGTTAGGTTAGAGATTTTTCCTTTTCCCAACCCAACATATTGTCATATTGAGTGTTACCTATACTGGTTCTCTAGTATAAGTATCAAAGTATGCAAACAATTTTATATATCATATCTTTTGTGATTTTCTTCTTACAGAAAATAAGACATGTTTTTAGACACAAAAATGTCCTTATTGAAGTTATTGACCCTTTTGAAGTATAGTAAGTGGATTTCTTTCCATAAAATGATTAATTTTGAAAGTAGAAAATCATCTATTATTCCAAAATTTCTTTTATGGCAACCCACAGTTCATCGAGGTCCTCTAACTAAAGAATCCTTTCAAAGTGAGTTAGGATTACCGTGTCGCCTCAATTTCATTAGAGGATAGACTTTGAGTTCGTTGGACAATTCTTTATCCTTAGGGTCGGTGAATGACATGATTTGTGGAATTTTGTTTCAAGTGTGGTACTCAATTTCTTGTGAGTCCAATAATTCAAACTTGGATCGAGTTGGTTTAATCATTTTCTTTTGAATTAAATTTCGGGACCATATATCACAAGTTTTTTTTTTTTGGATACTTTGTGAAAATACTTTATCACGCAGTTGATCTGTATTGATTAATGCCCATGAATTTTCATTATCATGGGAATATTCAATTTACCAAGCATAACTAACTTCGTAAGAAAAGCAATTGTAAAATTATCATATAGTCATGCAAATAAACTTACTATCAACTGATAATTATTAAATCTCTAAGAGCAAATAAATCATGTCACAACTTTCAATTTCATGGGAAAGTATTTAATTGGACCATAACGGTAGAGAGCTCCATGAGTATCTTAAAACCAAACAAAATTTCATTATTGCCAAAATTATAACTAATAATATTCAAGTGCACATACAAATTCATTCTCAATTTGTATAAACCTCAAAAAAGCTATAATTGCAATAAACCATAGAAGATATACACACCCATGCTCTTTTTCATGCTTACACTTGAGCAAAATACTTAAATCATCAAGCATTGAATAAGTTGTGTCGCAAGGACCACATTATGTCACTGCAAGCAAAAATTATTTATTCTCACGAAATAGATGTTTCGAATTACCTTGCAGGAAAGACACGATTCTTTCCTATGACACATCTAAACTTTAAGGTTCCGACCAATCTCCACACCAAAGAGGTGAACCAATACTCGATTATACCAATCAAATTTATCAAGAAAAAAAAGTAGTTAGCAAAGAAAATCTATATTTAAATCCAAATGAATACACATTAGTATTAATTCTTTAATCAATTAAAAAAAGGGATAATCTCTAGTAAGAAAGCAGAGTCCCAATTCACCAAAACACTAAACTCCACACCGACGGAAGTAAGTGAACATTTTCAAATATCAACCAAATTCGTACAAAAGAAAATCTTATAGCACAAGAATAATGATATTATGATTAACCATCGTAATACGGAAAATCTCGTTTAATGGTTATCGAGCCCATTGTTGAATTTGGAAATCAACACATGTAATTAGAATATTTAATATCCAATTGAAGAGTGACACAAACTGATAGAATGAATTTCCAATCTAATGCTTCTTGCACGCAAATCCATGCTCCACTTTCATGAATAAATACAACATAATATTGCTAATTAATTAAATACGAGAAACGAAAATTAGAACTAACAAGCAACTACTAACCACTGCATCGTTTTTATTCAATAATGGCGGTGTATGAAAACTTTTTATTAGCAGCAGTAGATTAGATGAATTTATTATCCACCCACTTCGATTAAAACAAATAGGGTCGATAAAGATTGAAAAGAAAAATAAAATTCAATAACTATTCCATAAATAACGTACCGATCGATTTTTAGGATAAAGCGTTCGTGCTGATAACGTGTTGAAGGGGAAGCAGAAAAGTAAAGAAGAAAGAGAGACACAGAATCATTAGGGTTCTCTTATTCATCAGATCCCCTTTATATAGGGTGTCTAGGGATGTAAATGGGTCGGGTAGGGTACGGGTATGCTTCCCCCATACCCTACCCTATTTGATTCGGGTACGTGTACGGGTAATACCCGTCGGGTAATCGGGTTACCCGCGGGTAATCGGGTTACCCGATTGATATATAAAAATATTATAAATAATATGTAATATGTATATATACCATATATAATGTGATACAATAAATCAAATATAACATATATAATATGTAAATGTTACATTATATGTTATTTTATATATTAAATCATATATTATAAACATAATATATTAAATATAATGATAATTATATAATATATAACATGTAAAATAATACATAAGTATGTAATCGGGTAGACGGGTAGGGTAAACGGGTAATATGCTAAACCCGTACCCTACCCTACCCGATGGCAAAAATATCGGGTTCGGGCGATACCCGACCCTATTACCCGTTTACCCGTCGGGTAGGGTTACCCGCGGGTAAAATTGACATCCCTAAGGGTGTCATATACAAGGGCTCACAGTTACATATTATTTAGTGAATACCTAAATTGCCCTTCATCAATTACTTTTGACGAAGTCACACTAATTGTGTTTTTCCTTCAACAGATTTCGATTTTTTTTTGGATTTTTCTGTTTTTCACCAAATTTCTTTTTCAAAGTGGAATGAGAAAATGGGCGAGAAAACACCTTATTTCCAATTAAGGTATAAATCCATTTTGTTATTATATATACTAGTATTACTCCCGTGCGATGCACGAAAGTTTTATTTAAAAATAGTTTAATTAAACTAAATATTATACTCCCTCTGTCCCAGCTAAATTTGCACGGTTGACCCGACACGGATGTTAAGAAAAAATAAATTTTGGGGGGAATCTTTGACTTTTTCAAAGGTGGAGATTGAGGGTGGAGATTGTGAGAGAAATTTCATTTTTAAGGTGTGCAAAGTTAAGTGGGACGGATCGAAAAAGAAAGTATGCAAATTTAGCTGGGACAAAGGCAGTATAATTTAATATAAAAAAATGTGATTGTTTTATCCTAATAAAATAAATATTTATGATTAAACATAAATAAAATTATAAGTAATATAAATATAAGTTTCACCCACATTATATATATATTGTATGTATATTATAGATTAACACTAAAATAAAATATTAAATATAAAAAAAAATATATTTTTCAAATGACTTTTTCTTATCTATAAATATAGCTTCAAATTCTAACTATTACTATTTAACTTTAGAAAAATCTCATTTGCGAGTTTTAATACTTGACTTGATGATTTCAGCTATACGAAATTAACAAAATAATAAAATAAAATTCAAAAGTTATTCAATAGTTTCAACAACAAAATAAAACTTATGAGTTCTTCTACATTTCTTAATATTTCATACATATGGTGATATTTTGCAAATAAACTATACATTTATATTGTAAATAGTAGATTTAGTTAAAGATACACATTGATTAGTGTAACAAAAAGAAAATCTTAGGTTGCAAAATGTGGGGAAAAAAAAGACATAGTTGAGATGGTTAATGTGACCAAGTATTAATTTTTTAGGTTGCAAAGTCTTAAAAGATATATAGTTCTAGGTTAGTTAATTTTGCGTATTTAAAAGAAGTTTAGGTTGCAAAGTTTAATTCTTTATTTAAAAAGAATATTAATAAATGTAAAATATGAAGAAAAAAAATCAAGGTTAATTATCATATGTATGCGCAAAAGTCATAGTTTAGTGATTAATCATACAAAAAATATTATTATAACAATAGATATGAGCAAATTTAATGATTTAATAAGTTGATCATAAACAAATATTAAATTTCACTTTAATTCACTAAAAGTACGTGTCAATTATATATACATTTATTTTTCTCTCAATATAATAAATGAAGAAAAGTTGAGAAAATTCGGGTTAGATAAATAAATTGATTAGTTATAGTTTTAATCAATAATCAAGTAAAATTAATTTTAAAGGAGAATTATTTAACTAGTTTTTAGTTGTATTCTAGACCAATACTATATAGTACAACCACAATAAACACTGAAATCTAACTCAAATAATTAACGAACAAATAATATAATATTTAACTCGAGTATCTTAATTAATTTTAATATCGTCAAAAGAGGTTTTTGATATCTTATACATAATAATTAAATTAGAAATGAAAAATAAAAAACTATTTGCAACTTTAAAATCTAAAATCAATTTTGATTCAAATATGACAACTTACCAATTAAAGTCCATAATTTTAACCGGGAATGATACTTAAAGAATTTCCCCTACTATGACATATATATATATATACTATGTATATATATATATATTATATTTTTAATATTTAAACTATAACTATAAATAATTAAAAATAATCATGAAATATATTATAAAAGACGCTAATATTTTATTTGGATATTTCACATGTAATGTATACTTTTTCTTTATGCTCTTACCTTTATTTTATATTTTTTAATTTATCCAAATAAATTTTCAAGCTCTAATTATAAATACTAAAAAAAATTCTTTCAAATTTTGTATTCTTATTTGCAATTTTTAACATTTCACTCTGTGCTTTTAAATACACTTAAAAACTTCTTATTTTCAATAAATTCTTACTTTAGCAAAATAAGATCTAATCATTATTTAATAATTCGAATACAAAATTAAAGTCTGCGAGTTCTTCATAATATTTGAATATTTTCATATTTTATTTGGTAATATATTTCTTATAAATAGTTTATTTATTTAAAGAAAAATTTTGATCAATGCAAACAAAATTACTTAGGTTGTTAAGAGTAAAAAAACATAGTTGAGGTTAGTTGGTGTGACATAGTATTGTGTAGGTTACAAAATGTAAAAATATATAGTTAAGGTTTAGTTTGACAAAAAAAGAAGTTGAGGTTTAATTAACGTAAAAAAAGTAAAAAGATCTCAAAGTGTAACAAAAGTCATAATTTAGGTTGCAAAGGGTAATGTTTCTTAGAAAATCAATTTTAACAAAATATACACTACAAAAATATCAATAAGTAATTAAAATACATAATTATACATATACTCAAAGCTCCGTACTTTTGTGATAAAATAAATATATCAGCAAATAAGATGATTATAAATAGATATTAGTTTTGGCCTTTGATTTAATAAAACATGAATTTCATTATTTAAACAATGATTTTTCTTCCCGTGTAACTTAGATAACGAAAATATTTCAAAAAATTCGTGTTAGATAAAATAAAATAATTAGTTGTATTTTCATAAAAAAAATACTCAATTAGTATTTTATAAGAAAATTATTTTACTAATGCTTAGTTGCAACTCAAGCTAACATATTATAGTCCAATTTACAATTAACACTCAAATCTAGAATAAATAATTTAGCAACAAATAATCTATTTTCATAAATCAAATATTTCATTATAATATATGCGATGATGTCAAACTGAAGATCATGAACAGATGAATAATTTGTTATATTATACTTAAAAAATGATTATAAATAAAAAAGTTATTTGTATTTTAAAAAAATGAAAGAAAGTTATCAACTTAGCAAAAATAACAAAAGATTATCAATTATGGCTTAAAATTTTGGAGGAAAAATTAAAATTACATAAATACCCTCCATTTTACTTTTATATATATATAGATATATATGTGTGTGTGTGTTTGAAAATGAGCTTGTTGAAGTTTTAATGACCATTATATCCTCGCTATTTTATTAAATCTAAGAATTCCCTTTAAAAGTGTGTCATCCAATATGACCCATTTTTTCAAGTATAAAATATAATTCCACTAAATACTATTCCCTCCCTCCCACTTAAATTTGCACACTTGTCTTTTTCGTTCGTTTCACTTAACTTTGCACAACCCATAAATGGAAATAAAAGTCAACAAAATCTGCAAAATTTAATTTACAAAAATGCCACTGCTTAACCTAAATCTAAGCACTTAGTTAAACATATCCTTATTAAACAAAATTAATTTACCCCCTCCCCACTTACTGAACCCCAACCCCCCTTCCCCAATTATCCCTCGCTATCTAGAATCATCTCTCTCTTTCAAGATCACTCCTCCCCCCCCCCCCCCCCCACACTCAAACCCTAATATGTTATCGCTCTTCAGAAACTCTTTTAGATCTCAAAGTTCTTTCAGATTTGTCATACCCAGCCCCCTCTCCCCTCCTCAGTTCAATTTTTTTTTTTTTTCTTTTATGGAAGATCTTTTCGACAATTCCGATGAGGGCTTTGTCTTTGATTATGAGAAATCATTTGTTGCTGAATCAGAGTTGGATTGTGAGGTTGTTCTACCGTCTGAGGACCAAGAGGTTGTCCCGTTGAAGGGTTTTGCTTCCGCCTCCGATTTAAGGGCTTATCCACCTGTTGAAATTGGATGGTACGAAAATCCTGTGCATGCCTCTCTATTTGGTTTCCGGCGATCAAAAAGATTAAGTGATTATGTCCTTACTCGAATTTCAATGGTTTCTGGAAAAAAAAAAAAAAATCAGATATGAGTTTTTTAGTTACTCTTCCAGTTCAGATTCAAAATGTTTATGGTTTCTGAGTTAAAACCCCCCTAAAATTGATATTATGAGATTATTGGTTAAGTTTGGTCCTAAGATTTGTTTTTGGACACCCTAAATTACCAACTGTAAATCGTAAATGATTTTGGGCCTAAATTTTATGTGGGGTCTGTGATGATACAGTTTATTCTTATGATTAATCGAATTCTGTGAATCCTTACTGGTATTGAAGCTTGTTTATTGCTGATTTACTGGATATTTTTTTATTATGCTTTGTCTCTGATACTGATTACTTTGTGGGTGATGATAGGCTGGTGTATAATGTTTTTATCTTGCTGCCGAATTACTTGTGCTTTTGTACGATTCTGAGTTCGAAAATTATTTTTTGTGTGGTGGCTGAACTGTATGGTGTGCTTATAACTGACTGTTTGTGCTATCCAACAGATAATGTGTGTAATACAGTAAATTTAAGATAAAATTGATTGTGTGTTGGTTTAGGCTGCTTAAACTGGTCAATTATGACCATTTTAATGTTGCCATCAACACTCTTGGGGTTGCATAATTATACCCCGTAATGAAAATTTTCTGAGGGTATATCAAAATAAAAAAATTGAACTCGATTTGAATCATCTTTTGTTTACTGCATTTGATCTTATTGTTTACAGTCTAAGCAAAAAAAAAAAAAAAAAAAAAAAAAAAACACTTCTATTGTGTTTATATTGTAAACAACATAATAAAAATAACCCTACTTACCTGATCTAATTCACATATAACCAAGATCTGTCATTATTCCTCCCACTTCATAGTTACCTGCAACCTGTTCTTGTGTCATTAGACATTCAATTTCTTCTCTGACTATCTGTTCTTCCACTTCCAAAGTTATAGGCAGTATACCTTGTCTTGCTTGTGCTGGTTTTGCAATGTGTGGTAGTCTATAATTGTTGCCCCCTTTGACTTTCATAATTTTCACCATGCATGCTTTGCAAACTAAAAAAAAAAAAACATAGTTGAGCTTAGTAGGTTCAAGCTCTTCAAATGATTGAAGAACATTTGTCACCAAATCTTGCACATTGTAGTTTCTTGTCTCAGCTTGTAGAGACTGGATAGCCCTGAAATAGCCTAAATCTAGGACATTAGTATTCAGTGAATTTTGGGGTTGGCACATAAGCTAAATCTCAAATCCATCACTTGTTGCTGCAGTTCTGAAATCAATATCAAAGTTGCTTAAATGTGGTCTTGCATTGTCCTGTTGAATGATGATTTGTTTACTTGCATGAGCTGGCCATTTTACCTTGATAGCTGGTATAATTTGAATTTTTCCAATAATGAAGCAGTTTTCTTTTATACAGTAAAATATGCTTGTAATGTCATCAATTTGTCCCAACAGACACATAAATTATTAGGTCAGATTTAGGAGACTTACAATAAGCAATAAATTAGATGATGAAATTATTATGATAGTTTAGAGAGTCACTTTGCCCAATAAGAATTCCTTAATGATTTGTTTGGCAATTGATTCAATTGGTTTTGTGACCAAAGTCCCTCTAGGTCTGTTTGCGCTGTTCTGAGGGATTTTCCCATCAAACAGCAATTCTCCATCAAGGCCACAACACACATAAACATCACCTTGGGAATAAAACGTTTGCTCTTACATGCCCTGTATGGGTCTTCTTCGACTGCAATCTTATATGCTCTCTCACTTGTTTGTTACAAGTAAAATCATTTCTCATCTATATGGACTACATTATGCATGCTTACCTGATCTTGTTCTGATTTGTGTCCTTGTGCAAGAAACTGAGGTTGTACTTAAGCCTTTGAAGCTTGTTTGCATATGTTAACTGAGGCTTTTCTGCATTAGTGTGAGGCTTTATGGTCCCTGTTTTAATCCACCTGCCCACTTTACTTTTGCGTACACTGAGCTCTTTTTACGAGTCTTCTGATTGTGCCTCTTCTGGAAAATGGTATGGCTCTCATTGCTTATTCATCTAATGCAATTTGATGTTTTGAAGCTGACCTACCCCTTATTTCTGAAACAAAAACGAGTTAACCTTCGGAAATCTGCTTCTTTGCAGATTTCCAATTAAGCTGAATCGTTCGAACGGAAACTCCAAATGATGCTCTCCTTCGCCACGCTATTATCCAAAACTCCTTTAGTGCTGTTAGCAAAAAGAGTTTGAGCTATAAGGAGTCGAATTGATGGAGTCAAATATGGTCCCTTCCAGGTGTTGGTCATATTCTTTTTTTTTTTTTTTTTTTTTTTTTTTGTGTGTGTAAATCATGATTTCAAGTGTTGTATTTAATGATATTTATAGGTGATTATGGATAGATTTGAATGTAATTTAACTTAGGAGGAAAATTTGAATGTAATTTGATGTTTGGCGGTGGAGTATAGTAATTTCAGGATTTTGAAATTTTGGTGGAAAATTTCCCCAAAAATTTTTGACACTAAATTTCTAGATTTCCTTAATTATGAACTATTTTTGGTTTAATTCTGAGATTTTGGTGTTCTCTTTACTGTTCACTAGATCAAATTTTAAGCAAAGAGAGGGAAGTGTTAACGCACTAATCCCTCCCTTAAAAATCTGATTAAAAGCCCTCAAAAGTCAAAGGAAAAGCAGTCAACTGCTTTTTCTTAACATCCATGTCCGGTCAACCCCGCAAAACTAAGTGGGATGGAGGGAGTACTATATTTTAGTAGAGCTAATGAAGTGTGTAATTTTTGTGGGACATTATTTTATAACTATGTTTTAATATCAAAATAACATCTAATTTCAATCACTCCCTTTTTTTATTCTTAAGTGACTATTTCATGAAATAGATATTTAATCATCAGTAAATACTCACTTTTACTTTTAAGTGAGTCTTTCATATTTATAAATTTAATTTAATAATTTCTTCAAACGCAGAATATCAACCACAAACATTATTTAAATTGTCTAACAAATGAACAGATTTATACTGAAGATCTTATTTACTGCACTGTTTTTACTTTTTAGCAAGGTTCTAAAAGTCGCTAGGCGTTAATTAGGCGGTGGACTGGGGCCTAGCGACTAATCGGGGTTTGGGCGGGACTAATCGGGGCATAGACGTAGTTAGGCGGAGAGGAATCGGAAAATAAACGTAGGCGGTCAATGGGAGCCTAGCGCCTAGACGGGGATTAATCGGAGCTAGTCGGGGATTTTAGAACAGAGCTTTTTAGTACAAATATTACAAATCTAAAGCACCCTCGATATTACAGTTGTAACGTCCTTTATGATTATTAATTTATAAATTAGAATTAAAATATATAAAATAAAAGAAAACTGTGTATAAGGTCACAGTGGACATATATAGGGCAAAAAACACTGTGAATGTGGTCAACCATATTTGCTTTTCATTTGCTTCTCTCTCACTCTCTCTCTCTTTTTTTTTTTTTTTTTTTTTTTTTTTGAGAACCAATAATTCTCTCACTAGAAGAAGAAAACCCTAGATCTACATTCTCTCCCCTTCTCTCACTAGAAGAAGAAAATCCTGTTGGAAATTGGTTTTAAGATAATAGGTAAGTCCCGACTTTGACAAATTTGGAAATGGCTGTGTAGTGTGTTAATTTTCTCAAAACTGAGTTTCGGTAGGTGAGAAATGATTGCAAGTTGGTCACTTGCTAAGACATTCGTTTGTGGGAGATGGAAGACGTCATAAAGTCTATCCTAATTCGGAAATACCATAATGTGGTTTAGGTTCATTGTAACTGAAATGAGTTGTAAATCCTGCGTTGTAACGACACATTATAGTGGTAACTTCCACATTAAAGAGGTATAATGGTGGTATCATTACAACATTTAAGGTGTAGTAGAAGGAGTTGTAACACCTGAGTTATGGTGTTGTAACACCTGCACTAAAGAGGTGTAACAGCTAAGTTACTACCTGGTTTTGAATGTCTTAATGATCCTTTAAGGGTGTAACTAAATTTCCTATTTGAATGAAGAATGCATATATAAATAGTTTATGTTTTCTTGCAGAGGACACATGAAAAATCACATAAATCCTTCCAAACTTGCATCTCATAGCATCTATTCGAAATCCTTGCACTCAAAATCAGTTTTGGCATATAGTACACAATCCGGTTCTTACCATATTTCTAGTTTGCCGGAGCTTCTGGATTAGTGGTGCTACTATCCAGAAGACGAAAGTCGTTTTATCTTTGAAAATGTTACCTCAAACCGTGAGCACTAGCCGGGACATAATCGTTTTGCGAATAGAGTTCTAACCTCGACTCGACTTTACCATTGTCCAGAATCTGTTCCAGATTCTAGTGCTGCAGTCCAGGTGTTTTCAGAAGTGTTACAACACCTCCGGTGGTTCCAGAATTTAATTGTTGTTCTTCAATCAATTTACATAAGATTTCCAGCATCTTTGGTGTTGTTTTTACGTCGATTTCTAGAAGTATTCTTAGGGTTTTTCACGGTGTAATAGTTTGATACTAGAATTAGTTGTTTTATTTTTAATACTTCGTAAGCCATTGTTGGGTGTACCTATAAATCTAAACCCTAGATCTACATTCTCTCCCCCTCCCTCTTTTCAGCCTCCCCTGTTCGACTCTCTACCGCTGTCGGCAAGCCCCTCTGCATCTCCTTCCACAACTTCATTATTTCTTCCTTCCCATGGTCCTTTTTTTTCGGTGCGACCTACATCTGCTCTTCTCCGGTGGTTTCTTCGACTACCTTGAGATAAGAGACTCTCTCGTTGATTCTTGAATATGGTTAGAGCTTTTTTTTTTCTATCATATGGGAAGGGGGAATTTCGTTTATGATGGCAATAGGAGAAGAGGCGGCGAAAGTGTTGTGAATGGCGGTGGCAGCATAACGGCGAGACGGTGGGTGGCGGCAACTAAAAAGAGGGAGAGGCTCCATTTTCTGCTTTCATTTTTATGATATCTTTTATTTTTTATTTTCTTTTTTAGTTTGTCCTCTTCAATCCTTGATGGGTTGCTTTCTTATGCAGTTTCTTGAGTTTGGTTGCTAGGATGTTATGCACGGGAGCTAAATTTAGCTAGGTATAGGGTATGTACTTCATCTTTGGTTTTGTTTTGGATGTCCGGATTTAGTTTCCTTCTGGGAAGTTTAGTTCCCTTCGGAGGAGGTTATTAGTTACTCGTTTTCGAGTAGGTTCTAGTGGGCATCCGGAGCTCTTTGAGTCCAGACCTTAGGCGCTGGGTCTCCAGTGTTTTCGTTTGATTCTTCAGAATTGAGTGAAAATATTTAATCGGTCGACTATGATTATTGTATATGTAACGCCCCATAAATTATTTAATTATTATTATATTTCATTATCTATTTTTGTCCTATGAGAATTTTTTATATTTCGTAAACTATGAAAATTATTTTAAGCTATGGCTAAAAGTATATTTCATGTTATTAGACTTTTAAATATTTAATTTGGATCCTAGCCCAATGCATTAGTCAAGCCCAAGTTAGCTCATGATGATTTTTACTTAGGGACCAAGAAATAGGAGTTCTAAACTTAGAAATATAATCTATAAATAAGGGATTCATGTCATAAATCAAAGTCGTAATCCAAATCATCTGTTTTTCTTAAGAATTTCGTGCATAAGCCCTAGAAACCCTTCCGAGAGCCGTCAACCTCATTTTCCTCTTTCACTCTATTTTCAAGGTATCTTCTTTTAAAAATTCGAAATTCATGCCAATACATATTATTTTTCGATGAATTTTTAGTATGTTATTCCATGACATATTTTCAAATTCCAGTAAAATTTGTAACCCCATATGAGTTGTATTTTATTTTATATTAATTTTCTATCTTTGCCAATCCAGATTTTAAATATTCAGGTTTTTCAGTTAGAAAATTCGTAATATATAGTAAAAAGTTCTAAAAACTTATGATTTTTGAATATGTTGTTTTTAGTATGTTATCTATTTTATATAAAAGTTTCAAATCCATCCAACTTATATTTTATTTTATATAATCTTTCTATTACGTCTACACATGATCTGAAATATTCTGCTTTCTGATTTGAGAAATTCGAAAAACATATTTATACATGTTGAAAAATTATGATTTTTGGATATGTACTACATATATATGTCTTCTATTATTATGTAAATTTTAAAAATGATCCCTTCAGTAATATTCGAGTTATTAAGGTTTTTCCACCGCTGTGCAGAATTTACAGTTTCGACTTATTCGGTTTCAAAAATTCAAAACCCATAGTTAAACTTCTTTTAAAATCATGAAATTTTAGTATGATACTTTCAAGAAAGTTTATTTCCTTCTGTAAAATTTTCAAAGTTTTATCTCTTACCGTTTATGAAAAATAAATTATTTATCTGCTGCTGCGCAACAAATCAATTCTTAGAAGTTCTCTATTTCTTTCAAATCTATTTTCAAAATTTCCTAAATCATCAACCAAACCCTAAATTCTAAAATTCCAGATCCCATATATTTAATTGGAGATAAATACAGAGTCATGCATGCTTAAGTAGGAAGGAGACGAGACTACTGAGTGCTACAAACAATAGAGTAATTCCATCTACATTCCGAGTTGCATCACAATTCAGGTGGGGGTTTACTTTTTATATCAATTATATGCTTAATTAATTGTGTGATTTATAGCTGTTATATTTACAAGTTACAAGTGTATATTCAATTTATTTGATATACAAACTCAAGATTTCCGTGAATACATGGAATACAAGTTACAAGTTTATGTTCAATTTATTGAATATAATATCAAGTTGCAAGTTACAAGTTACAAGTTATAACTGATTATACTTTATGCTTTTGATTTTGTTTATATGATTGTTATGAATTGTGATCCTCCACGAGCTGAAGGAAGCTCACCCCAACCCTTTATTGAGTCAGGTTAACTTGGAGCGAGCGGGAGAAGTACGAGGGGAGCCGAAGCATATGACAACATGACTACTTTGGTGCAATTTTAAACAAGATGACTATTTAATTGATAACGTGTTATTACTTGTTTATGTTATTTGACTGGATTAATTTTTAAGGAGTGTTGTTGTTATTTTATAAATCAAATAAAATCTTTTTCATGGATTCGAATTATTTTCTATGTTGTGAGTTTAATGGGGAAGCCTACTTCACTAGTTGCATGATTAGAAGGAGTTTCATATATTTATCTTGAAGCATGGAATAATACTGAAGCTTGTTATATAAATATTTATTTATAAGTTGATCATTGAAGTATTTCATGGAATATTAATTTCTTAGGATGTTAGCTTTGAGGAGATTAAAAATATAATTTATTTGTGATAATGTGTCGTATGTGTTTAGTAAGTTCCGCTGCTATGCATGATTTATTCTTTTATAATATTTAGGTTGATATGAAACTATAATATGGAAGTTTGTTAGTTCTACATTAGTTTTGTTAGAAGCATGTTTAGAAATAATTTTGCCTATTTGATTATATATAAGTAATATTTCATGATAATTTATTAGTTAATAAACGTTTCAGTTATAGTTTGAGGATGCTTGTGTTATTCCGCTCCTACATGCGATAGGAAGATTAGTACATGTGTGTTTATGTTGTTCCTTTAACGGCCCAACTAAGAATTGACTTTTATATATATATGAGTATATATATATATAAATGGATAGAAAAAAGAAAAAGTTCCGTGATTTGATTTATTTAAATTTAATTAAGATTAAATTACTTTATGAAAATCGGGTCGTTACAGTATATTGCTTGAGTTTATTTTTTAATCACTATCGTTTTGAAAAAAAAAAAAAGACATAAATAGGGCGGTTTGGCCGCAGTTGCCTCTCGACCTAGCCCAAATTGAAACTAAAATAATACTTTGTTTTTTAAGGAATTGATTTTGGTCTGTTTAATTTTTGTTTTTACAATTAAAAATTGTTTACTTTATGTATATGTTTATTAGTTCACTTAGTTAGAATCGTAGAGTTGATTTTAATTATAGAATAATAAAATTAGAGATTTGTAGGAGCAATTATAATGATGAAGTTTAATTTAACAGTATGTAGAGTAAAAATCATGAATCAAACAAAAAATTACAACGAACAATATATATGGTCAAATTGTGTATGAAAACATAGTTTTGATAGTCAATAGCAGTAATTTGTGTTGGTTAGATTAGATTATATATAAAAGAGTAATACTATACATCTGAAGAAAAAAACTAAAATATATCCACGTGTGTGTAGATAGAGCTACGTATTACATATCCTAAAACATAATTAAGTATGACAAAATCTCGTGTGCACCAATTGCACGGTGCAATCCGGGTTGGGTATCACCATTTATGCTTAGATGTATTACATGTCCTGGGTAAATGTATTGTATTTCCTATATCCAGAACATGTAATAGCTTTAAGTATAAATCATGATACATTTTCATTATACCTTGAGGCATAAACAGTAATATCTTTTGACCCATGATGACCCAGATTAGATCCGTGCAATTGGTGCACAAGAGACCTCTTCATTAAGTATACATTGTTTATCTCAATCCTTAATTGCACATATTAAAGCATGCATCCACATTCCTGGGCGCAAATGAAAATAATGTGAATCTGAGTAATATTATAATTTAGTAAATTAGAAAAACATTTTAGGTAAATGGATATCCAACAAAAAACTGTACTCACGAAGCGCAAAAAAGTATAATCACAATCTAATTAAACGAAATTGAAATTTCAACGTAAAAAATACTAAAGAAAAAAATATTGTAGCAAAAGGGTGCACAAATACTATATAAAAAAGAATTGTAATGAATTTCAACCGAAGTTTAAGGAAAAAAAATTGACTAAAACTTTTACTTGAGAATAAACTGAATAACTTGTTCATTTAGAACTATAAAACACAATTCAAATATTGGATATTCACGGTGGTAAATTTTGTAAATTATGTCGGCAATGTTTAAGAGAATCAATGATTTAAATTTTAAAAACGCATTAGAGAATCAAGTATCCAGCATATATAAAAAAAATTATCAGAATCATTATAATTTTTATATAGAATGTCTCTATATATCAGGTCAGTATAATAGGCTCTTGAATACAAATGTATATTTTTATATAATAATATAAAATAGATTATAAATAAATTATTTGAAATGTCTCTACATATTGCTTCCATTTAATAGAGTCTTAAATATAGCAATATATATTATATGATAATATAAAATAAATTATAAATAAATGAAAAAAATTACGAAAAGAGTAAAATAAATTATTGTGATAAAATACAGAAGGTCTCTATATGTTGCGTCCATATAATAGGAATCACTCAATATTATATACGTTATATTATATTATAGGAAATGGTACAATATACATTATGTTATAGAAATGCCTATGCGTTTATTTATATATAAAAAAAGATCACATTAATTAATATATGAGTTTTTAATGATCCTGCTGATATATCCGAATGTGAAATTAAATTCCCCTGTGATTTTTTTTTCTAGAATTTTATTAGATTATTGTAATGCTTATATATCAGAATTTGAAATCACACATTATTAATTTTTAATATTACTGTGAACCATAATTGTACTTATCTACGGTTATTTAATGAACTTATTTATGGAAAATAAAAAATATAGATATTGTAAATACTAGTATTGCTCCCGTGCGATGCACGGAAATTTATTTAAAATTAATTATTTAATTAAATTAAATATTATACATTCTAATATAAAAAAAATAGAATTATTATATTCTAACTAAATGAATATTTGAATAATTATTTTTTTCTTTTTTTACGATCACAACCTGAACTCTGCGTTTTTCCACCTTTGCAACCTTTGGTAGCAATTTTTGGAGAGAAAAGAAACTATTTAAAAACAATAAAAATGTTTAGAAGATACAATATTTATTTTTAAATTCTAAAAAATTATTTAAAATATCATAAACTTAACTGAAAAAATGTAGAATTTATTTTAATGAAAAATCATTTTTTCATAGAAAAAGATCGAATAATTTTGATATTACTTCAAATAATTTTAAATATTTAAAAAAGGATCCATATTTAAAAAAAAATTAGAAAATACTTATATCATAAAATTAGACTTTTCATAGATACTTCCACATGTCTTAAACGAAATTCAAGAGATTCAAAAATAATATTTCAAGATAATTTAGAAGATAATTTTCAGAAATTTATAATAGTCTTATGATTTTAAAAAACTAATAACTTTTTATTTTTCTTACTTAAAATGATTTGATTTTAACTTTTTTATAAAAGAAAAACTCAACTTTTTAATATATTTTCAACACGTTTAAGTTAATTTTCTGATATTTTAAATGAAGTTTAAAATTTAAAAAATATTTTTAGATTTTAAAACGATTTTATGTTATTTAATTATTGTTTAATATTCTTTTATTTTCCGCACTTAAATTGCTGGCAGAGGTTGCAAAAGTTAAAAAATGTATAGTTCAGGTTGAAATTGAAAAACAAAAGTCACTGAAAAAAGCACATACCACATATTGCAAAATGATATAAATCCAAAATATAAATAATGCAAATATCATTTTTTTCCCACGTGATATAAGAATTTAATATAACTTACATTTTATAAATATATTATTTTATAAATTTCCATTAACATAAAATATCAAATGTAAAAAATAAATTTTACCTACTTTTAAGAATGAATATCTCCTAATATTGAAACACAGACATATATTTATTGTGTGTGTGTATCCACATTAAAGTATGCGAATACCGTAATAGCTTAATTGAAAATGAATATTAAAACAAACACAAATACATAAATATCACACGACACACCAAAATATATCAAATAAAATAAATTGAATAGTATTATAAGAAAATTAGTGTTTTCTTTTATTTTAACAATTTTTTTAAATATTCTAATTTATCCAAATAGTTTTCAAATTTTAACTATAACTATTTACTTTATCTAAAAAAAAATCAAGCTTTAATATTTTACATGGTGGTTTAATATACTCAAATACTTTTTAGGTTAAATAAATCTTGATATTAATAAAATAAAATTCAATGATTATTCTATAGTTGGACTAACAAAATAAACCATATGAATTCTTCAATATATCTCAATAATATCATGAATATGTTGAAATTTGTTTAAGAAAAAAAAATCTACATTTTTATTATGAATATTAGATTTATTTAAAGATACAACTAATACATCTGTATTTTTTGCTTAGGTTGCAAAATATGAAAAAATGTGACAAAGTATTGTTTTTATTGAGAACTCTAAAAATGTTATAAAGCTCAAGCATGTTAATTTTATTTTTTAAATAGAAATATACATTGTAGCACATGTAAAATCTCATAGTTTAGATTGCAAAGAGTAATTATTATTTATAAAGAAGTAATATTAATAAAAAGAAAATATGAATATGTAATAAAAAATAATTTCAAGATTAATTAACATATATAAATATATGTGAAAGTCATAATCCCATGATTAATAATAACAAATTAATATTTGTAAATACAATAATTTAATTAGCCACTCATTAAATTATACATTAACTTTTACTTTTAATTTAATAAAGTATATATTCATTTATTAAGAAAGGTAATACTTAATATTGTATTAATTTGAAGAAAAAAAATGTAATTAATGCCTTAGAAGAAATTAAGAATACATTAAAGATATATTTTAGGCGGAAAATAGTAAATTACAGAAAAAACCCCTCATTTAGCTTTTATATATATATAGATCGAAATATTTTAAAATTTCAAACCACAACTATGCAGAACCGAGAAATATGAGTCGTTAGTTGAAATAGTTATATCAACCTTATCTAGGGAAAATAAAAGAATAGAATTCTTAAATATTCAATTTTTTATTATAATATTTTTAATAATCCCAAAACTTTAAGAGAATGATACTTGAGAAAATGGTTGAGCTACTTGTCTAAGTGATTTCTCTTTTAGTAGATAAGGGTAGATAAGGGATAAAGGGATTTATTTGATCATTTTACTATATATGTTTAAATATTTACTGTTTCACTAACCTTTCTAGCAGGGAATTCATTTTTTATTTTTGAGTAGGACTTGGATGCATAAGATGCACAATATGACTTGTTGTACACTCCCTTCTTTTTCAGCAAGTTGGGATATGTACAAAAAGGTTGCTAGTCTAAGTGGTTAAAGATCGCCCTGGTGGTCTTCAAGGCACGAGTTCAAACCCCCTGCGGCCATTGGTGCTCCCGTCTCTTTTCTTTTATTATTTTATATATATATATATACAATAAAATGTATTATAGTTTCAATATAATAAGTTTGATTGGTGTAATGATAACTTATTTTTATCAATTATTTTTTGTATGTTTTAATTTATATTAAATAATATTAATAACATAAACTAATGAATATTAACATTAAGCTTATAGTATGTATAGAAAAACAACAATAAAAAAATTAAAACTATAATTAATTACTAAAATATTTACAATTAATAAATATAATTAATAAAACAAAAAAAATGAAGACCTTGTAAAAAACTAAAAATATAACTAATTAAAAATAAAGCAATACATAAATTTATAATATATAAAATTTTAACTCTTGACATAAAGGATGTAGAAACTACAATTTTATTCGAAATTGAAGTGTTAATGATTTTAAATTAATTAAAGTAGTAATGAATATTAAGAAAAATGAAGTTGATAGGTTTTAAACCCATGACCACATGCTAAAAATGTACAATATTTGCCACTAGACCACTAATAATATTTATGTTGATAACTCGCACTTTTATATAATATATATACATATATAACACTAAAAAAATAAAAAATAAAGGAAAAAAATGCATTAGGCATCACCAAACCTGGATCTTTAAGAAACATCAATGGATGTCTTACCATCTATGCTGCACCAATATTTAGCAAACAAACGCGTCCCCTAATATAAGGTTGCGCCGAATTAAATAAAAAAATAAAAAAATAACTGGGGAAATTGCCTATTTTTGGGCAAGTACATGGTAGCGTCGTTTCCTACTATCAAATTAAATGTGTATGAAGAATACACTTAAACCTTACTAACTATCCTACTGAGTAGAATGATAAATAAGGGTCGATCCCACAGGAAACGGCCGAACAGTTTTGATTGCGATGTCAAGCGGTTTATGATTAAGTATGCAAGAAATAAATACCTAAGAAAGCAATAATTGGGGGGGGGGGGGGTTGATAGGAAACTAACAATCTATTAGTGACAATTAAAAGCAAATAGACACAATTAAAAGAAACAAGTACTCAAAAACAATAGAAGATATCTTTTTCGGTTTTAGTTTTCAAATAGTAAAACAAGTCACCCTTGATCATGCTTCCCCTTGGTCTTGAACAATTGATGCAACTATTGTTAATGCCCGATTAAATTGTGATTTAAGCTCTTATCTCAAGACTATTAACAAGCTCTAATAGCCTTGTTGTCCCTTAATCTTAGTTAATCAAAATAAGCTCTTCGACTAACCCTATTCAGTTTAACCGAATCATCGAACAAGCTCTCTTAGATTCAATCACCAAAAGCATTAAACACTAGGACAACGAGATAAATTCAACATAAAACTCGAAAGCTCGGTTTTAGTGGTTGAACTTTGTGTTATCCCCAATAAATAACTATTGTTTGCTACACGGGAATCGGAAATCCTACAATTACGGATAGTAATCTCCCATTCTAGCAACACATTCTCAAATCCCTTAAAGGGCGATCAAACCAATAATCAATTCATAAATGTGAGTCAATAAGAGCAAATAACACAAAACACTTAATTACACAATAATCTCGGTAACATTAACCGTAATAATCACATCAATGTCTCGACTCAAGGTTCCACAATGATCAAGGATGAACTAAGGGTGCTAGCCACCCATATTAACTAATACAATCAGGAAATAAATGGAAAAATAAAGAAACATGATACTGATATGGGTGAATCCAAAGATGTCAATTGGAGAAGATGATCCTTCAATCTCTAGTCCAATCTCCTTCCTTGGTGGCTGTAATGTGCTCTCCAAGTCTCAAAAAGGTATTCAAAAGTTGTCTCTAGTTAGGTTAAATTCGAATGGGATGATATATATATAAATGGAGAAAGTGCTAGACAAAAATAGGCAAAAACGTATTCAGGATTTTAAAACAGGGTAGTGAATCTCGGCCGAGACGGGAGTGTGTCTCGGCCGAGACGTGAAAAAGGGTTTTCAAGAAATTTGGGTCGAATGTCGATCTCGGCCGAGATTGGGTTGCATCTCGGCCGAGATGTGAAAAGGGAAAACTAGGGCTTTTTTAGGTTTTGACTCATCTCGGCCGAGATTGGATTGCATCTCGGTCGAGACTTTCATCTTTGAGATCCTTCAGAAATTCCCTGGAGCCTCATCAATCTCATCTCGGCCGAGATCTTCAGTCTTGCAAAACTTCAGAAAATCCCTGGAGGCTCATCTCGGCCGAGATTAGCATCCTGTCTCGGCCGAGATCTTCAGTTGGCTCTTCATTTATTGCCTCGATCGATCCCTCGACTCCGCGGTCGTTTAATGTTCGATTTCGATCCTTTTTACACCTGTCTTAATACAAAAATAGTTCAAACGCATTATTTTGCCCATTAGAATATAAAAGCACTAAATACACATAACTATGCACGTTATTGACACTAAAATGACACTAAAAGTGCCCTAAAGTGCGTGCACGGAACACGTGTACCAGTACATAATAAGGCTTTATTGTGCATGTGCACACAAATTTTTGTCTTTTATTTTTTTCATCAAGTTGGTAGAGGAAACAAATATTTTTAATCTCCTAAATATGAGTATCTTATACTTTCGGTCCCAATCAATTTAAATTTGCAACTTCACTTAAAATAAAAATTTGAGCAATTACGAGCTCATTTTGACGGGAATAAAAAGTTTGCCTGAAAAAAATCACGTGTGCGCCACATAATTTTTTGAATTGAGGATTTTCGTCCATTTTGATCCATTTTTTTGTTTTCGGTAGAAATGTTGTCAGAATTTTTGTATTTTCTTTATTTTTTTCTTGAACTTCCCTTTTCTTATATTATGGATTTTTTTTCAGTATCATTTTCGGGATTTTTTCTTTTCCTTAGGAATTCTTCCTTGTTTTATCTCTTGGAATTTCTTTACTTTCAGGATTTTTTGTATCTCATTTTGGACTTCTTCTTTTTACCTAGCATTTTTATTTGCATGTTTTGTATTTACTGTACTTCTTCTTTTCTTTTATCTAATAACATGTTATGTGGTGGAATATTTTCTCCTAATTAACTTATAGTCACATTTTAGATCTTCAATTCAAGAAAATTTCAGTCCAAAACGCCGAAAATTCATACCGTTACCGTACCGAAAATTTCGGTATACCGAAATTCGGCATACCGAAAATTCGGTATAATATCGTTAAATACCGATACCGTACCGAAAATTCGGTATACCAAATTTTGTATCGGTATCGGTATATACCGATCCATACCATTGATTTTGGTATACCGAAAATTTACTGTATACCGTTAGAAATTTAGTATAGCGAAACACCGAACTACCAAAATACCGAAAAATTTCGGTATACCGATATATACCGAACTCTTTTCGGTATTTCGATATATACCGAAATTTTTAGATTATCATACCGTTACCGTACCGAAAATTCGGTATACCGAAAATACCAAAATTTTCGGTAATTTTTCGATACGGTACGGACGATATTTCGGCATTTCGGTATTTTTCCCCACCCCTATTTCTACCACCTTAATTTTATATTAAGGAAAAAAAAAAAAAAAAAGAATTATGTAATCTATATTTATAATTTTGAAGAGCCAAACTTCCGCCAACGGAGATGTTTTGTCCTTTATTAATTAAGGACTACTCCTTCCCAGTTCCAACTTGCCGTACAATTCTCCACCTAAATTGCGGCGCCTCACCCCAAAATCCCTACTGCCGGAGAAACACACCGCCGTCGTGTGATTCAAAGGGTGAGTCATCATGATTTGCAGGTTTTTTTGTTGTTTTTTTTTTTTACTTCTGGTTTCCTGCTTTTGAAGTAGCATAGAAGTATCAATGCCGTAAAGGTGCTAGGTCTTTGTTAGGGGCTATGCTGACTTGAGGAGGGCATAGACACTCAATGGAGTCTAGCACCTAGACGAAGATTAATCTAATGACAGATTTTTGCAGCAGAGAAGTATACGTATTAAGCACGTTAATCTGTTTCTATTGATCATATTTTGTTTTAGTTTTGCCATCCGGTTTCTAATTGTTTCTTAACATGCAATAGATTTTAGATTGTAGGTTCACACTCTGACTCGGCTACATTTATGTATGTGTGATTTTCTTTTATATAAAGTTTAGAAAATGTTCGAGAGAAGGTCACCGCAGTAAAGTTTAACCAGCATGTTGGGGATTGAAAATTTGTTTACCTTACTTCATAGTGCAAAAGAGTTGAATGAGATTTTGCTTATGATCCTTGAAATTGTGCACTTATAGGTTTGTGATTGATTTCTTTTTAATCTGGTTTTTACTTTTTAATCAATGTGTTTACTGGTTCAATCAAGATTTGAGTTTTCTTTCTATTTTTGCTATGGTTCAATCAAAATTTGAGTTTCCTTCCTATATTTGCCGTGTATGAGGAAGGAAAGCTTTAGGTTAAAAATTAACACGAACTGGAAAGGATGCTAATCGAATGTTACTCATATTGAGTGTTGAATTTTTTATTAGACTTCAGTTATGAATCTGAAATATAGGCACTAGATGACCTTAAAGATTTGCTATTTGATTACCTGTCACACATAATTTATTATGATTTTTGTTGTAGATTCCATGTCCCGAAAGGACCTTCTTTAATTGTTGAAAGAAGTTCCGATATAATTTTGTTTATGATAGTTCTATACCTTCGATTATTAATTTTAGTTTTACTACTTTTACTTGCTATGCAGAAGTGGATTGCAATTTGTTTGCAGAGAATAAAAATGGTATTACACAAGTTGGAACTTGTCCCGTACCAGAATTCAGCTGATCCTGTTGCTAATTTATCATGCGAAAGCAAATTGGAGGAAGGTAGTTACCTAGCTATTGAAGAGAGAGCGAAGTTGAATAAGAAAAGACGTGAAAAAGATGAAGAGCTTGACGATTCTTGTGATCCTAGATATGAGCTTGTCTTGAAAAATATGAAAGAACATGATAATTCTTACACACTTGAGGTTGAGGAAAATGGTGTACATGCTTTAATTAAGTATGAAGGAGATTCAGATTTGGATAACGAGAGTGATGAAGAACCTAGAAGTAAATTGAGGAGCGGTACAAATCGAAAGAGTAGGCCAGAAAATCAGATAATGAATAAGTCCAAGGGTGAGAAGGGCAAGGGTGTTAAATTATCAACTAAGAAGGTCGGGTGGGAGGGCGAATATCTTACTTTCATGCACAGTTATAAAGTTGTCAATGATTATGGTGCTTTTGAGTTTGAGGGTTGTACGGTAGAGTATGAGAACGTGCAAGGAGTGACAAATGTTGAGAAAGTGGAGGATAATGATGGGTCATTTTCTGACGTGGAATACTTATATAGTACGTTCGACGAGGAAGGAAAGCCGAAGCCTTGTACGATAATTTTGGACGAAGAGAATAATCATGAGAAAGGCGAGGGCAATGATGATTGCCTTTCTGATGAAGGTGCACTTGGCAAGGAAGAAAAAACGGGGTTCTCTGTGGTAGCTTCCGTTGATTGCATTAAAACTTTTATCTTGCTTCAAATTATATTTCTCCGATAATTTTTTTTACAAGATTTCACTTCTGTAGATGAATGAGGACAGCGGTTCATACCTGAAGGATGTTGCGAAATATAGGGAGAAGACTATCACTGTTCTTACGAAACCTTATGACGAATTAGAATACGAGAGGCTTCTCCATGACATCGAGTTTCGCAAGGCAGGAGCGCGCCATTTGGAACTGCGCAACGGGAGGGAAATATCATACTCGATGAAGAAAAAGGGGAAGTCTTATCTTGATCTCTATCCAGGTTAGTTGAAATCTTGAGGTTTTCTTTTTCTTTTCTTTTTTAAATTGAAATTGCTGTCTGATTATCTTTGCTGTTGTATTTATAGAGAAGTTACTAGTAAGATCAGCTAAGTGTAGTTCTTAATCTTATTTGAATTGTTTTGTGCGAAATCTTGAACAATTGAGACAGAAAATCAAAACACCATTACTCATTACTATTCTACAATGGGATAGTATGTGTTTGCCGACCCAGTTACTCGTTGCAGTATCTTTTAGCTTTTCCTTTTCGTAATTTGAGCTGTCGATAAATTTGATCTTCGTGGGCTGAAAATTTTATGGAAGTGCGATCATTCGTTTGTTCCACTTTAAAGTCGACCTGTATGAAAGGTATACATACAACTGTTGAAATCTAGTCCGGGATTAGTGAGTTTAAATAAATAAAATCGAAAAGCTGTTGATACTTACCTTCCTTCCTCAAGTCCATGCTAGTTTATGGTAAACTGTTAAAGTTGTAGAGCTCCCTACCTCTCTCTCTCTCTCTCTCCCTCCCTCCCTCTCCATGCTGATACAATATATATATTGACTGCAGATCTAAAAAGGGAGCTGTTGCAAGTCCAGCATGATAAACCAAAATGTTTAAACCTTTTAAGAGGGTTCTTTTTTTGGCTGAAGGTTAGTAACTTGCTCTATTTTCTGATTTTGAAGATTTTATATATAAACTAGTCAATTTGACCTGGACCAAAAACCAGATTCGGAATTTCGATAAGTATCCTACTTTTATGTTAGTTAGCATTTGGATTGAAATATATGAGGATGGATTTTTTATAATCCATGGTAGCAAATGCACTGGTGGCTGTTTCACTTCCATTTTGAACTATTAAGTTCGTAGTTGGTGGATTTGAAATCCCTTCGTTTTAATTTCTTCAACTTCAAATGCCTCGATACAAACACAACGTCAAAAGCATAGAGATTGGTGCTTTTAAAGGTCTTATAAACAAGAGTAAAATGAATCAGTCAGTATGTAGAGATCACGATACGTTAATCAGTTTTATGTAGCATAAATGTACTAGAATATTTGGTTCTCATTCGATGCCAATATTTACAATTTTACAGAAACCTGGACCATTGTGCCCTTGGGAAGACGCGCAATGCCTTGCGACAAAACCTGGGTCCGTCTAGACTTCTTCGTGTAGTTATCGACTATAACATCTACACGCGCGTCAGATTGTATATGTTTATTTGATGACGAATTGTGGTTTTTGACATGTTGTTTTCGACGTTGTCTTGCGCTCTATATTTCACCAAATGTAGCAATTACAAATTCTTCGGCAAGCGTATGCAGACATCTCTGTAGCTTCTTTAATATTAGATTGGCATGTAATTTTTTTTCTTAATGTCTGGATTATGTTTGAGCTGCACTTTCCATCATTTTATTCATCATATTCTAGCTACATAATTATCACAATTGTAGATTAAGTTTGGTGTAAATGAAATTTTACAACTTAATTATATAGAAATGACGTAGTTTGTTACATAATTTGATCAAAGATTCTACTTATGAGTCATTGATTCTTTTGCAAAAATCCCCAACTAGATCTAGTTTGGGTGCTAGGTAACTGTTGGTCGTCTTTGCAAAAATTTCCAACTAGGTCTAGTCTGGATACTAGGCAACCGTTGGCCGCCTTCACTTTTCTCCGATTCCTTCCATCTGTTTAATCACATTTAGGTCTCGTTTTAGTCCGCTGAAATTTTGACTAGGCACTACACCTCAATCCACCCAATGACGGATGTCTATTGATATTTACAACATTAGTCATTAATAAGGTGACTTCAAGTGAAACTCTAATTATCATGTAGGATAAGGTTTGGGTCGAAAATTGGAAAAAATAGACCTTAAGTATTCATTTTAATACAAATTAAAGTTTGATGCCCAATTTAACGAAAGGGCTATTATTTCATACATTTATGCAACTTTCCTGTTTTATGTCGCTACCATTTTTTTATAAGCGAGCAGTTGCCTGTTCTTTTAACATGATTCTACGATCGTCGTAGATGCATTACATAGTACTTTAGACGGTTAGATCTTATAAAATTTGGGTGTATCATCTCCGGCGCCGTTACAAACTTACAATCTTTTTAGTGGGGTCCTTTTCTTCCCACTATTTTATTAGAAGACAAGCAAACGATGTTACTCACGAGCTTGACTTATTCAATTATATGTACTTATTTATAAAATAAACTAAAAACTAATTTTATTTTGAATAATAAAATGAGATGTTGCGAGCTTATTTTGACGAAGTTGGATAGCTCAAGTGGCAGAACATCTACTACTTAGGTCTTATTAAAAACAAAATATATCTTTCAAATTACTCACATATAATTGAATAAGCTTAATCAGGTTCTCAAAAAAATTGTTCATTTCTAAATAAGGAGTAATTATATAATGCACATAGTGTATTAATACACATGCACTTTTAACCTGCTATAGAGGGTAAATAGTAGGTAAATTGTTGTTTGTTAACTTATTATTTTTAACAATTTAAAATACCTACCTTTTTTTATGTATTTGAGTTGATTCTTCAATCAACCTTAAAACTAATGACAAGTGGACATATATTTTTTTTTCTTTTAAAGAACAGGGAACAATTAGTCGCTTCGATTAATTAGTTAATCTTAATAGATTATTTTTTAAAATTCTCAACATAATTGTGATTCCAACTTTGCGAATACAAAATAATGTTATCACATTTCATATAGTTTTAACATTTTCAATTAGATTCAAGTCAAGAAAAACTCGAAATTTGTAACATTGTATAGTTATGTAAATTTTTGTGTTCACATTATTATTTATGTGAGTTTTGTTAAAATATGAAACAAATTTATGTTCACATTTATTTCCCCTCTTCATACTCATGATTTTCAAGGTTGACTATATTTTTTTTTTCCTTTATAAATTCTTTTTCTTTCTTTATGTGGCTAATAAAACCACACACGCAGAGGTGGCAAAATCGCTTCGATCCGATGGACCAATCCAGTTTGTCCGATATTTAAGATGAATTAAGTTATAAAAATCTGGGTTTGAAGTATTATTTGACCTGACAGGTCCAACCCGATGGAATAAAAATCCGATAGTCTTATATTACAAGGGAATATCTCGGATCGAGCTGACTAACTTTAGACCTGATTACATTTTGGCCCGACCAAATACGGATGGACTGGGCCCGACCAGATCGGGTCACCCGAATTATCACCTCCACACGGACCTAGCCAACGGTCACTATTTTCTTGTTCATTCGTGTCGGTGCCCATTTTATATTGATTCACTATTATTCAATCACAAATCACATAAACAAAATGGATGTTAAACTATATATTATTGATTGCAAATTTATTTACAGAAGGTAATTTAAGAGAAGTGTCAAGAAAAAATGGTTGGAATCACTTGTTTCTTGTAACAGTGAAGAAAGTAGGTGATATATCTTTTCAATATTTTGAATATAAAGTAGCAAAGTGTATGTGAAAGACATGTGTGTTTGCTTAAAGTTGGGGAGTGCTGAGCCAAACTTGATTGAGGAAGTTAATGAGTGTGATTTATTGAGATTTGATCCCCTAAATCTATTGAGGGAAACCGTAAGCAAACACACCCATAATTTTTGTAACTTGTTTAATGAGTTATAAGTTACCTATACATTATTGATCCAATGACTAAGATTGAAAGAAACCTAATTTAATGGTCTAATTTCAGGTGTATCAATATTCCAGATTAAACAGGACTCTCATTTCATAATAATAAATGAATTTTTTTTTTTTTTTTTTAATTATGTGGGTTCTGCTTTTCCATGTAGTAACTTCTAGAGTTAACAAGTTAGAACTAGAGTAATAGTTGGAAGGGTTTTGGCAGAACTTGGATAAGTTCAAATGTGATTCAACGGTCGGGAAAAAATAAAAAAGAGATATAAATATTTGGGTAGAATTTGAATTTGAGTAACTATGTACCCGTTCTCCCCAACCCATTTATATTTACAATGAAAAAAAAAAAAAAAAACTAAAGAAAGTTATATTCTTTTTTTTTTACTAAATATAAAGAAAGTTATATTCTTGAATTCAGAAAAGGTTGAGCCCTACATCTTTCCATTCTCTAACTATTGTAAGAGTTGGACCACTACTTTCATATATACTAGAATTTTTTCACCGTGTGTGATGCATGAATTATTTATGTATCACGGACATAAAATGTAAATGATTGGTACACGTGTTTCGTGCACGCACTTTAGGGCACTTTTAGTGTCATTTTAGTGTCAATAACGTGCATAATTATGTGTATTTAGTGCTTTTATATTCTAATGGGCAAAATAATGCGTTTGAGCTATTTTTGTATTAAGACAGGTGTAAAAAGGGTAAAAATCGAAGATTAAACGACCGAGGAGTCAAGGGATCGATCGAGGCAAGAAAGGAAGAGCCACATGAAGATCTCGGCCGAGACAGGATGTCAATCTCGGCCGAGATGGGCCTCCAGGGAATTTCTAGAGTTTTGCAAGATTGAAGATCTCGGTCGAGATTCAATCCAATCTCGGCCGAGATAAGTCTCCAGGGAATTCTTGAAGAGTATCAAAGATGAAGATCTCGGCCGAGATACAATCCAATCTCGGCCGAGATGAGTCAAATCCCAAAAAGCCCTAATTTTTCCTGTTTTACGTCTCGGCCGAGATTCCACCAAATCTCGGCCGAGATTGACCTTCGACCCAAAATTCCTGAAAACCCTCTTTCACGTCTCGGCCGAGACACACTCCCGTCTCGGCCGAGATTCACTACCCTGTTTTAAAATCCTGAATACGTTTTTGCCTATTTTTGTCTAGCACTTTCTCCCTTTATATATATATCATCCTATTCGAATTTAACCTAATTTTTAGACAACTTTTGGAGAGCTTTTGATACTTGAAGAGCACATTTCAGCCACCAAGGAAGGAGATTGGACAAGGGATTGAAGGATCATCTTCTCCAATTAACATCTTTGGATTTATCCAAATCAGTATCATGTTTCTTCATTTTTCCATTTATTTTCTGATTGTATTAGTTCATATGGGTGGCTAGCACCCTTAGCTCATCCTTGATCATTGTGGAACCTTGAGTCGAGACATTGATGTGATTATTACGGTTAATGTTACCGAGATTATTGTGTATTTAAGTGTTTTGTGTTATTTGCTCTTGTTGATTCACATTTATGAATTAATTATTGGTTTGATCACCCTTTAAGGGATTTGTGAATGTGTTGCTAGAATAGGAGATTACTATCCGTAATTGTAGGATTTTCGATTCCCGAGTAGCAAACAATAATTATTTATTGGGGATAACACAAAGTTCAACCACTAAAACCGAGCTTTCGAGTTTTACGTTGAATTTATCTCGTTGTCCTAATGTTTAATGCTTTTGGTGATTGAATCTAAGAGAGCTTGTTCGAGGATTCGGTTAAACTGAATAGGGTTAGTCGAAGAGCTTATTTTGATTAACTAAAATTAAGGGACAACAAGGCTATTAGAGCTTGTTAATAGTCTTGAGATAAGGGCTTAAATTACAATTCAATCGGGCATTAACAATAGTTGCATCAATTGTTCAAGACCAAGGGGAAGCATGATCAAGGGTGACTTGTTTTACTATTTGAAAACTAAAACTGAAAAAGATCTCTTCTAGTGTTTTTGAGTTACTTGTTTCTTTAATTGTGTCTATTTCCTTTTAATTGTCACTAATAGATTGTTAGTTTCCCATCAACCCCCCTTATTGCTTTCTTAAGTATTTATTTCTTGCATTCTTAATCATAAACCACTTGACATCATAATCAAAATTGTTCGGCCGTTCCCTGTGGGATCGACCCTTGCTTGCCACTCTACTAGTTAGAGTAGTCGGTAAGGTTTAAGTGTATCTTCATACACGATTTAATTTGGTAGTCGGAAACGACGCTACCAAATTTTGGCGCCGTTGCCGGGGAACGGTGATTAGAATAGAGTTGATTTGTTGATCAAGTATTATGATTAATTACATATATAGTTATCTTCTTGTTTAGATTAGTAATTTTATAATCTCACTTTGTTTCCTTACTTTTGTTTGCTTGTAGTGAATGTTCTTGCGTTCGCAAGGGGAAAAAGGATTGCTATTTGAACCGGATATTAAGGAACGTGAACGTGAATTGAGAAGGAGAGCTCGAGATTTGGAGCAAGTCCGAGAAAGAATTGAAGTGCTGAATTTAGGGGGTGAAGATATTATTAACTTGGAAAAAATGGCTGAGGATCAAGGTCAAGAAAGAACGATGAAGGAGTTGGCTAACACTAGGGTTGCTCAAGAGCCCTTGTGCATCACCTTCCCAGCCATAGGAAACGACACGGCCTTCGAGTTGAAATCCGAACTCATCCACCTACTACCTTCCTTTCATGGATTGTCCGGGGAGGACCCTCATAAGCACCTCAAGGAGTTCCATGTGGTCTGTTCAAGTATGAAGCCATCAAGGGTGACGGAAGAACAGATAAAACTTCGAGCATTCCCGTTCTCCCTGAAGGATCTTGCTCGGGACTGGCTATATTACCTTCCATCCGGATCAATTACCACCTGGGAGCAGATGGAAACCCAGTTCTTGGAGAAATTCTTCCCAGCTTCTCGAGCCACCACCATTCGAAAGGAGATAAGTGGGGTGAGGCAGATGCAAGGTGAAACGTTATATGAGTATTGGGAACGTTTCAAAAGGCTGGTTGGAAGTTGCCCTCCACATCAGATCACTCCGCAACTGCTGATTCAGTATTGGTATGAAGGACTTTGCCTGGCAGACAGAAATATGATTGATTCAGCAAGTGGAGGGGTTTTATCTGATAAGACGCCTACTGAGGCTCGAGCACTGATATCCAAAATAGCTGCTAATACTCAACAATTTGGATGCAGAGAGCCAGTGAGACGGGTAAAGGATATGATAGACTCGTCTGTTGAAGAGAGGTTAGACCAACTCACCGACTTGGTGAAGAAGGTAATCTCGGGTGGCACTCCCACCTCCAAGCCTTGCAGAATTTGCCAAGTCACTGAACACACTACTGATACTTGCCCGGTTCTCGGAGAAGAAATGGAGGCTCATGCCAACGCGGTTCACAATTTTAATCCCAACTCATCCGGGAGGAAGTATGATCCGTATTCTCAATCGTACAACCCGGGTTGGAGGGACCATCCGAACTTCAAATACGGCAATCAGAATCCGAGCAATAATCAACAGGGTGATCACAGTGGGCAAAACCGACCCCCTTTTACTAGGGGAATGTTCCAGCAGAGACAACAACCCGAGCAGGTACCCTGTGATCCTTCCCTATCTGATATAGTGAAAAGCCTAGCCACTAGTACGCTCCAATTACAGAAGGAATCAAGCTCTAGGTTTCAGAGTATCGAAAATCAGGTCAGTCAAATAGCATCGGCGGTTTCTCGTTTAGAAAATGCACAAGGAGGAAGATTACCGGCTCAACCGGAAGTCAACCCGAAAAATGTGAGTGCCATTGCTATTATGGGTGAGGAGTTACTTGGAGAGCCTGAAAAGCCCGGGTATACTTCACAAGGACAGACTGTGGACGTGAATGATGGTTCGAGAAAAGAAGAGACTTCCCATGTGGTGGAAAGTAAAGTTTGGACACCTAAGTGGAAGATTGCCAAGGAGTTGCGTAAGCAAAAGGAGGCATTAGCTGCTTGCTTCCCCGACCACCTATTGCCTTTTCCTATCATGAAATACTCTCCACAAAGTGAAATTGAGAATGTCAGTGTGGGGATTTTGAGAAGCGGGAAGGTCCTTGAAAAGGGGAAGTCAAATGAAGGAGCAAGTAGAGTTGAAAGTGAAGGGGAGGGTGCAAAACAGGAAATCTCGGCCGAGACATATCAGGATCTCGGCCGAGATGTCTCACATTGTCCAGAAGACAGAATTCTCTGCCCACCTGTCTCGGCCGAGACACATCAGGATCTCGGCCGAGATGTGCCAGCTCGTCCAGACAAAATTCTCTGCCCATCTGTCTCGGCCGAGACACACAAAAATCTCGGCCGAGATTCCCTGAAATCCAGAAAAAATTCTGAAATGCCCCCACTTCCGTTTCTGAGTCAAATGAAGAAGATTCCCGACAAAAATAGAGACAAGGAGATAATGGAGGTATTCAGGAAGGTGTAAATCAGTATTCCTTTGATGGACGCCGTAAAACAGATTCCGCGGTACGCAAAGTTTTTGAAAGATTTATGCACCAACAAAAGGCGTCTACATGGGAATGAGAAAGTCTTCATGGGAGAAAACATCTCGGCGGTTTTTCAGAAGAAGATGCCACAGAAATGCAAGGACCCGGGGATGTTCACCATCCCAATTAAAATCGGTAATTGTCTGATTGAAAAGGCCATGCTTGATTTGGGGGCATCGATCAATGTGATGCCCCGTTCTATTTTCAATAGTTTGAACTTGGGTCCACTGAAAGACACGAGGGTAGTCATCCAACTGGAGGACCGAAGCACCTCGTTTCCGGACGGGGTGATTGAGGACGTGATAGTTGAGGTGGATAACCTCATCTTTCCAGCAGATTTCTATGTACTTGACATGCATGGAAATTCGCCCGATTCCACTCCAATCTTGCTTGGGAGGCCGTTCTTGAATACCTCCCAAACAAAGATTGACGTGCGAGAGGGAACTCTTAGCATGGAATTTGCTGGCCAAGTAGTGCAATTCAATATTTTTGATTCAATGAAATACCCTGAGGATTTGCATAGTGTTTATTCTATTGATGTCATTGATGTTATTGATCCCCTTGTGGAGGAAGTGTTTGAGTGTTATTGTAGGGACGAAGAAGCAATTGAATTGGCGGCCGATCTAGAGAGGATAGAGCCGATGGACACCAAGAAAGAGTTTGTGGGGACAGTGGAACAATCGAAATCATCCAAGCCTTTCCGAACCAAGTCCTTTCCCAAATTCTTACCTTTGCCTGACCCTCAAGAAAAGCTGCTACCTTCTACCATCAAGGCACCAACCATTGAGCTCAAAGCGCTTCCCCCCCATCTCAAATACGCATATCTTGGGGAGGATGAAACCTTACCGGTGATTATCTCATCAAAGCTCACATCCACTCAAGAACAAGCATTGATCGGGGTCCTCAAGATTAACAAAGAAGCTATAGGTTGGACTATTGCTGACATCAAAGGCATTAGTCCATCCCTATGCATGCACCGGATATTGTTGGAGGATAATGCCAAACCAAGTCGGGAACCTCAAAGGCGGCTTAACCCACCTATGATGGAGGTGGTAAAGACGGAGATCATCAAACTACTCGATGTTGGGATTATTTACCCAATATCGGATAGCAAATATGTGAGCCCAACACAGGTCGTGCCCAAAAAGTCGGGAGTGACGGTGGTGGAGAACAAAGAAGGGGAAATGGTTCCCACCCGCTTGCGAACCGGATGACGAGTGTGCATCGATTACCGAAAGCTAAATGCCATGACCTGCAAAGATCATTTTCCTTTGCCATTCATTGACCAAATGCTTGAGAGATTAGCCGGGCATTCCTTCTATTGCTTCTTGGATGGATACTCTGGATACTTTCAAATAGCCATCTCCCCAGAAGATCAAGAGAAGACCACTTTCACATGCCCCTTCGGTACTTTTGCATGGAGGAGGATGCCATTTGGGCTATGCAATGCCCCGGCCACCTTTCAAAGGTGCATGGTGAGTATTTTTTCCGAATATGTTGGGAATATTATTGAAGTTTTCATGGATGATTTTAGTGTGTATGGTGAGTCTTTCGAAAAATGCCTTGATAATCTTGCTAAAATTCTGAAAAGGTGCATAGAAACAAATCTTGTTTTGAATTGGGAGAAATGTCATTTTATGGTTGAACAAGGCATCGTTCTTGGGCATATAATTTCATCAAAAGGGATTGAGGTTGATAAGTCTAAAGTTGATTTGATTGTTGCCTTGCCTTACCCCGCAACTGTGCGGGAAGTTCGATCGTTTCTTGGCCATGCAGGTTTCTATAGGCGCTTCATTAAGGATTTTTCCAAGATCTCTGCCCCTCTGTGTCGGCTATTGCAAAAGGACGTTGAATTTGAGATGTCAACTGAATGCAAGATGGCCTTTGATCAGCTCAAGGAGGCCCTTACATCGCCCCCCATCATCCAACCTCCGGACTGGACACTGCCGTTCGAGATAATGTGTGATGCAAGCAACTATGCAGTGGGAGCTGTATTGGGGCAACGGAAGGAAAAGCACATGTGATCTACTACGCCTCAAGGACCCTAAATCCGGCACAAGCAAACTCACCACCAAACTAAAAAAAAAACGTCCGTCGAGCCAACGACGTTAAGCAAAGACGCTTGTCGGGAGGCAACCCGGCGTTTACTCGTTTTCTCTCGTATTTTAAATTCATAGCTTAGTAGTTTTACTATTATTTGCATATTTTGAATTGTGATGGTTAAAATATGTGCAGGTACCACAAACAAACCAAAGCCAAGACATGGTGTAGAATGGGGGTGAAGAACACCAAAAAGGGTGGAAAAATGCAGGGGAGAACCATCTCGGCCGAGACAGAGAAGAAATCTCGGCCGAGATCCCAAGTGAGTGAAAGGCCAAATTTTTCCCTGGAAGCCTTTCTCGGCCGAGACACATGTCTCATCTCGGCCGAGATTAAAAGATGCAAAAATCTGGAAAATTTGCTGGAAGATAATCTCGGCCGAGACATTACCTTATCTCGGCCGAGATTCAGACAGGCCTAAAATGAAGAAATTTCTCTGGAAGCACATCTCGGCCGAGACA
Organism: Ajuga chamaepitys; assembly: GCA_958295605.1. Classification (NCBI taxonomy): domain Eukaryota; kingdom Viridiplantae; phylum Streptophyta; class Magnoliopsida; order Lamiales; family Lamiaceae; genus Ajuga; species Ajuga chamaepitys. The sequence goes on from OY282499.1 coordinate 9,621,510, forward strand.
GGACCGAATCTAGGCCGAGACGGGGGTTGTCCAGAATGGAGGCAAATTCGCTGAAGAACAATCTCGGCCGAGACATACATGAATCTCGGCCGAGACGGGTTTGTCTAGAATGGGGGTAAAAATGCTGGGATTACATCTCGGCCGAGATACTACAAAATCTCGGCCGAGATTTCTTGCCGGGTCAAGTTTTCCTGAAGGCGTTGAACGTATCTCGGCCGAGACACAGACTCCGAATCCGAATCTCGGCCGAGACGGAGAACAGGTATAAATACCCCCTGCGCGAAAATTAGGTCAGTTCTTCCCCAAATTTGCGATTTTCACACACTCACGCACACACTACTCCAATAATCACCTTTGCACTCACTTTCCACCTCTAAAATTCACACCACACCTCACTCACATCACCACACCAACTCTCCCTCGAAAATATTTGGATTTGGAGCACATTTAAGGTCGATTCAAAAAGGGCGCGAGCAACCCAAATTCAAATTTTTTTCGGTTAAACTCAACTGGTAAGTACGGCTATCTCCTCCTTTCGATTCATTGTTGCGTATTAGTGTATACATTGTTGAGATTGAAAGTTAATTTCACGTTTATATGCATATTCGTTGAACTTGGTTATACATACAAGTACTTGTATTGATTTTTTGCCATGTGATAAGTGTTATGCATGTAAATGATAAAATTGAGTGATAGTTCGTATGTTTGACTGATGATAGAGTGGGTGGCATGTTGAGTATGATCTTGTGAGTTTTTGAAAAGGCTAAATTCGTTGTGGCATATTATCAAGCACGTGCTAGGCGTTGAATTCAACTATATTCTCTGTTTCTTTTGAGACGACTTGTTGATATTATTGTAATGTGTGACCTTATTTGAATATGATTTGGTTGTCATTGCATAATCGATATATTTTGTCTTGTTTTTGTTAGAGATATAGTTGGATTCAAATGAACCTAGGCACTTCTTACTTGCACTTGCACTAGTTATTTTGCCACAAGTTTTTGATTATTAAATTGTTGATTTTAGGTACCCATGGCACCTCCGAAACCCACAAAAGGCAACACCCAAGAAGGCACTTCGGGCCGAAGAGTCACGCAAAAAATCCGAAGAAGCCAAGCCAAGGGTAAGGAGAAGGCTGTTGAGCCTACTCCGGAGGTTCCTCCACCGGAAGTCCCACCGACTGCCACTGACAAATCCACAAAGCCCATAGATTTTGATATTGTGCTGGGAACAGAGGAGCAACGAAAACGTTTTGATAAATTGATGAAGAGGGGGGTGTCAGCAACCCGATATGGCGATCCCAAGATTTTAGACGCCATGGGCATCCGGCAAAATGTTCTGGAGTTGCTAGACGAAGCAGGTCTAGTTCAGTGCCTAGCAGCCCGACCAACCTTCCTCAAATTCGTGCTCGAATTTTTCAGCACACTCGAGATCGTGGAGGAGACAAATTCCGGCTCTACAGTTATTCATTTCAAATTCCAGCTTCTAAATGAAGAAAAGATACTCCGCCACGAACGTTTGACAAGCATATATGGTCTCAAGACTCCAGCCTACGGTGATCGCGAGGTGTTGAAACAGTTCAATGTGCAACAATTCTGGGAGCAAATCACTGCCGCCCCTGGAATAGTTGCACCTCAAGCCTACGATCCTAGAGGCTCCAGACTTACTTCCATTAGAAGCCCCGTGGTGAAGTATCTACAGAAACTGTTGAGCTCCACCATATGTGGACGGAAAGAAATCAGCTCTCCCCGCTTATACGAGATGGAGATTCTTTGGGCCATCGTGGATAGAAAAGAGAGGAACTTCCAGCAGGACTTGGTGTCATGTTTCCAGAAGATAGTGAAAGAATTGAAGACAGAGAGAAAGAGAGAAACGAAAATACCCGACCCGATCTATTGTGGGGCATTGATAACCCCTATACTCGAGCACTACAATGTTCCCCTTCCAGAGTACACGCCAATCACCACTGATTATTATTTGGACTGGGAGGAGATGGAGAACATGCGCATTTCCATGCTCGGGTACAAAGAGGGCATATCGGGTCCGGCTGTCCCATACGTGCTCCAAAACGAGGGGCCTTACCTCCGGTTACCCAACCCCGGACTGACTTACATCACCAACCTGGCAAGCACGATGAATTTGGAACTGAGCTCCGAGGCACATCTCAATGCCTCCCTGGAGCCAAACCGGGAAGAACTGACCAAATTCAAGCGTGCCAAAAAGCCACGTCCGGTGGCACGGGCTCGGAGCGCAGGGGTTGAAGGGGAAGGAAGTAGCCAACCAGTGCAGCCGTCAAGAAAACGATCATCTACTGCCATTCTAACTCAATCTGAGTTCCAGGAACGGCAGGAGGGCTTAATGGCGGCCATGGGGGACGAGATCAAAGGCGTCAGAGCCGAATTGGTGGAGCTACGAGCATCTATTGGAGCTGAGTTGCGAGGAATCAAGGAAACTATCCAAGAAAATCATACCAAGATTCTCGACCTTTTCAAGTCAATAAAAGGATGTTTCACTAGCTCGAGTTCCCGACCTTCCCGCTCGCTGTGAGTAGAGCGACCGAGAAGTCTTACCTTTTTGTCCCAAACTTAGTTGCAAAACTAAGTTTGGGGGAAAACAAAAAGATAAGACCATTTCGGTTGCTCGAAATCCCCTAACCCCCGTTTTTCTTCTTTCATTATCTATACTGTTGGCCTATGCGCCATTTGACATGACTTGCTTGTTGGATTTGTTGTGATGGCCTGTGTGCCAATTTGATTTATATATTGATTGCTTTTGTGATATTGTCCATTTGTATTGTTGGTAATATTGTCGGCCTATGAGCCATTGTCATTTTTTATTATTAGCCTTGGTTGGTAATATTATTACATATGCATTTGGCTATTTCGGATTTTTGAATAATCATTGGGTGCCTTAAAGTCAAATTTTTTTGTTTGTGTTGATAAGTACACACACATTTTCCCTTTATTGTTGTAGGAGTAGGATTCTTAGTAAAATAGTTCATCTAGTTAATGTTTGTGAATAAACGTATAATAAAATGGTTAAGTTCGGCGAGCCACCAAATTGTACTCCTCTTTTTCCACAAACTAAGTTTGCAACTAAATTTGGGGAGGGGGTGGGATTCGTACAAATTGGCAGCTCGGGAAAGCAATTGGATGAAGTTTAGGACGAGAAAATGTGGCATTGATTAATGATGAAAGTTTTTGACAAATATCTTTGAAAGAAGCACATGGTAGAGCATGATAGACTTTTGAAACAAAATTGAACATACACTCAAAACTTTTGATCAAAAATTGCAACCGAGTGAGTTTTTGAGCTTTAGAAGATACTCCCGCCTTTGGAGTAACGTAAACTTTCTTTCGGTGTGAAATTCATTGAGTGCATTTAGTTGTCTCTAGAACTTGCCTTGATTCTCTATTTTGCATGAGTCGGTACATTGTGTGACATTGAAAATGATTTTAGGCAATCCTTGATTTGAGCCTACTTTCAAGCTTGAAAACACATCATTTTTACCTAATTTGATATTGTCTCTAGTTGAGCCCCTTGAGCTTTTAGCCTTTTGTTTGACAACCCAATTCTACAAGCCGAAACCCTTTCGATTAGCCTTTGAACCTAATTGGACTATTTGAGTATGAGGGAGGTGGTTGGAAGGTAGTCGGGTAATTTGGGATTGAAAAGGGTGAACTATTGGGAATATTGAAGGGTGAAAGGAATTGTAACAATAGGAAAAGAATCGAGAATACTAGTCCTCTTCAATGTTTGTTGGTAAAAAAAAAAAAAAAAAAAAAGGTCGAAAATCGGAAAAAGTCGAAAAAAAAAGAAAAGAAAAAGTTAGTTGTATATACTCATTTGTTACTTTTGATTTGGAGAGGCTAGTAATGTAAATGCCTTTTGATAGATGTTCTCAAAGTGGTAGAAATTCAAAAGAAAATACACTTCAAGGGAGAATTGAGAAAGCATTTAGGTTGTAGACTTTGTGGTAAGGTGAAGAAATCAATTTTTGGGATTGGTTTACTAAGGAAGTAAAGAGTGAGGTAGAATGACCATTGTTTGAGGGGTAGATGGGTAGTGCACGACTCATTTAGTCCGTTTTATAGTCACTTCTACCCAAAATTATCCCACCTTACCCCAAGCCAACATTACAACCTATTAAAGACCTTTTTGATTCTTTGTCACACATGCCGATATACATCGAAGTTAGATGATTGGCAAGCTTATGGTAGGCATTTTATGCATTTCAATGTGAGCGTATACACTTCCCTTTTGATACACTTGAGAGTCGAGAGTTACACTCACCATGTGAGGATCTTAAGTTTAGAGTGTTTTGTCTCGAGAGTAGTGAATCTAGTCTATCACACATGCTCACTTTTATCATGATCTCTTACTCTTTTTCATGAAAATTCTGAAATCAAATGCCACTAAACTTTGCCCTAAACACGTGTTCTTTTGTCTTTCTCTTTATTGTTCGGGACGAACAAGTTTTAAGTTTGGGGAGAATTGGTACACGTGTTCCGTGCACGCACTTTAGGGTACTTTTAGTGTCATTTTAGTGTCAATAACGTGCATAATTATGTGTATTTAGTGCTTTTATATTCTAATGGGCAAAATAATACGTTTGAGCTATTTTTGTATTAAGACAGGTGTAAAAAGGGTAAAAATCGAAGATTAAACGACCGAGGAGTCAAGGGATCGATCGAGGCAAGAAAGGAAGAGCCACATGAAGATCTCGGCCGAGACAGGATGTCAATCTCGGCCGAGATGGGCCTCCAAGGAATTTCTAGAGTTTTGCAAGATTGAAGATCTCGGCCGAGATTCAATCCAATCTCGGCCGAGATAAGTCTCCAGGGAATTCTTGAAGAGTATCAAAGATGAAGATCTCGGCCGAGATACAATCCAATCTCGGCCGAGATGAGTCAAATCCCAAAAAGCCCTAATTTTCCCTGTTTCACGTCTCGGCCGAGATTCCACCAAATCTCGGCCGAGATTGACCTTCGACCCAAAATTCCTGAAAACCCTCTTTCACGTCTCGGCCGAGACACACTCCCGTCTCGGCCGAGATTCACTACCCTGTTTTAAAATCCTGAATACGTTTTTGCCTATTTTTGTCTAGCACTTTCTCCCTTTATATATATATCATCCCATTCGAATTTAACCTAATTTTTAGACAACTTTTGGAGAGCTTTTGATACTTGAAGAGCACATTTCAGCCACCAAGGAAGGAGATTGGACAAGGGATTGAAGGATCATCTTCTCCAATTGACATCTTTGGATTTATCCAAATCAGTATCATGTTTCTTCATTTTTTCATTTATTTTCTGATTGTATTAGTTCATATGGGTGGCTAGCACCCTTAGCTCATCCTTGATCATTGTGGAACCTTGAGTCGAGACATTGATGTGATTATTACGGTTAATGTTACCGAGATTATTGTGTATTTAAGTGTTTTGTGTTATTTGCTCTTGTTGATTCACATTTATGAATTAATTATTGGTTTGATCACCCTTTAAGGGATTTGTGAATGTGTTGCTAGAATAGGAGATTACTATCCGTAATTGTAGGATTTCCGATTCCCGAGTAGCAAACAATAATTATTTATTGGGGATAACACAAAGTTCAACCACTAAAACCGAGCTTTCGAGTTTTATGTTGAATTTATCTCGTTGTCCTAGTGTTTAATGCTTTTGGTGATTGAATCTAAGAGAGCTTGTTCGAGGATTCGGTTAAACTGAATAGGGTTAGTCGAAGAGCTTATTTTGATTAACTAAAATTAAGGGACAACAAGGCTATTAGAGCTTGTTAATAGTCTTGAGATAAGGGCTTAAATCACAATTCAATCGGGCATTAACAATAGTTGCATCAATTGTTCAAGACCAAGGGGAAGCATGATCAAGGGTGACTTGTTTTACTATTTGAAAACTAAAACTGAAAAAGATCTCTTCTAGTGTTTTTGAGTTACTTGTTTCTTTAATTGTGTCTATTTCCTTTTAATTGTCACTAATAGATTGTTAGTTTCCCATCAACCCCCCTTATTGCTTTCTTAAGTATTTATTTCTTGCATTCTTAATCATAAACCACTTGACATCATAATCAAAACTGTTCGGCCGTTCCCTGTGGGATCGACCCTTGCTTGCCACTCTACTAGTTAGAGTAGTCGGTAAGGTTTAAGTGTATCTCTATACACGATTTAATTTGGTAGTCGGAAACGACGCTACCAATGATATATTGATATAATTATATTTTAATATAATAAAATATTTAAATATATATATTTTTAATAAAAGAAAAGAGCTAAAAAAATTAAAATACATTGTATAAATAAGTCATGAGATGAATAAAGACCATTCTAATCTTCTTTTATTGTTCACAATTTATTGAATTTAATCAAATTAATTTTATAGAATAACTTCACATTTTTATTTTGTATAAAATAATTTAAATATCAATATATATATCAAAATTTAACTAAATAAAACATTACATTAAAATTTTGGTATACCTATTTTTTTCAAATCAATGTACATTGTTAAACAAATATTAACCTTATTTTCTCAAGCTAAATTGAATCATAAATTACTTTGATAAAATACACTGTATTCATTTTCATTTGTTATTAATGTAAACTCAACAAATTTATGCCTTGTAAAACAAAATATTTTTTATAGCCCAAAAATATTTTATAAAAATCCTAAAAGTAAAAGCAAGCTAAATAATCTTATAAATATAAAAGAAAATGTACTTCTTCTAGAAAATTTTAATTTTCACAAATCTATACACTAATATAAAAGTGCTTTAAGTTTCAGTCAATTTACGTTTGGTTTATTTTACCCCTTTTAAGTTAAATACTCTACCGATAATATTGTAATTTCTTAAAGTATCTAATTATTATATTCGGATTCTAAATATATCCTAATTATTATATTCGGATTCTAATTCTAATCCTAATTCTATTATAATATTATAATTATATACAAAGAATCAGTAATCTTTTAACCACTTTTAGTAAAGTAATTTCGCTTCATATCATATGTGTAGTAGGATGAGATTTAACCAATAATTTAATCTTATAATTTGTTTACATCATTTATAATGCAATACCGTTTCGATTTCTAATTAGTGTAGGATGGTGAGATTTGACCAATAATTTAATCTTATAATTTGTTTACATCATTTATAATGCAATACCGTTTCGATTTCTAATTAGTGTAGAATGATTTTTATTTTGTAATTTTTATCATATAAGTAAATACTATATACTCCCTCCGTCCTGGCTTATCTTGCACAGGGTGGTCGGCATAGGTATTAAGAAAATTTATTTTTTGGTTGTTTGCTGACTTTTTAAATGTGGATTGAGGGTGGAGATTTTGAGGGTGAAGATTATGTTATAATTTTCCTTTTTTAGGCTGTGCAAAATAAGGTGGGACGGTCGTTTAAGAAAAATGGGCAAGATAAGGTGAGAAGGAGGGAGTATAATACTTATTTTAGAGCAATACGTCCCCTATATATAAGACCGTAACAAAACAATGAAAATTTTATTTACACAAAAAAGTACTTAATATATCCATATCTATCTATCTATGCATTATTATTATCTATATATATATATAAACAAAATGAATTTATACTACAGTTGGAAAATAATGTTTTTCCCGCCCAAACTGCTTACTATATATGGTAATAAAAAATATTTTTTTAATTAAAAAAATAACACAATATATGCCTAAAATATCTCCGAATCAGGTACATATATATGTAATGGTAATGTTTTCCCAAAATTAGGGAAGTTGTTGCTGAGTTTATTGGAATGAGTTTTTTTGTCCCTAAATATAAGTAATAATTAGTTGTATCCAGATTTACTTTACAAAATTATCAAATCGTAAGATACAAAATCAATCTTTAATCATAATATGTTAGAATGAATCTTTACCAATATTATTTATGTTACAATACTTAAATAAATTAGTTAATTCTTTTATCGAAATTACTATGCAAATGAATCTACAAATTTATCACATAAAATTAGGGTAAAAAATACTAATTACAAACCCTATATTCCAACTATCTAAAAATGTATTATTTTTATATCTGGAAATAAAGCATTTCATCCCCCCCCCCCTCCTCCCCCCAACTTATATCTTATTTGGGAAATAAAAAAAATAATATTTATTATTTGACTGTAAATTTTAATTTATGGCTGGCCTACTGACCTACTCTTTTTTACTCCGATAACTTAGGAAACGGTTTCCTGAGCTAAATAAGTTGGTAAAAATTAAATCAAATCACATTTTTTTTTGTGGAAGTTATGTATCTCTCCCTAAAAATAAGAGTAAATAGGCATATAGATTTAATTTACAACATAAAATCCCTTAATTTTAGCAACTCAATGACTTTCAGTATTTGACTGAATACATAATCCATTTTAATTAGTTGATGAACCTGTTAATATATTCATTCCGTTTCGAAAACTGAAATATATCAATTTTATTTTATCTTACTTAATAATAAGACATCCACTATTAATCTATTTTTTTTACAAATATGATATTAAAATCATTTATAAATTATTCAAATTTTGAAAAAAAATAAATTTGAAATCCTTAATTTGTGGTGATAAAAATCGACAGATTTTAAAACTCTTATATTTTAGATTATTATGTTATGGGATTTTTGACCTAATAAGATATTATAAATATCACATCTTCACACTCCATTTCATAAAAAAATCACCATTCAACAAAAGCATCCTCTCACTTATTTTCCAAGGTATATTCATGATCCTCTTGAATTTATCATTCATTATCTAAGGTTTACTTGACAGCCTTACATCAATGACAATCTTGAGGAATGATTCCACGGAGCTATGCCGCATCACGGGCACCTCCCGTGGGAGGGGCGTATGAAGATTTTGTTTGTCACTGCCAAGGGGTGAGTCTTTGTTGTCGGTATTACTTTCTTGAGGGCATTTGTTCCTGTCTTAACTGTTCATCTCTGAATATATGTTGTGCCTTTGCTTTGTTTTATTTGGCATAGGTTACATCAGTGTGATTCTTGATTAAATAACTTACAAGTAGCGAGACATATGTTGTTACTATTGGTTATTATAAGGCATTTGTTTTCGATTCAGTAGGTTATCTTCTTAGAGTGATATCAATATGTTATTGAAGCTAATGCTACAGGTTGGGTTGTGCTCGAAATACGGGTTGTATGAGACAAACTGAGAATAGTTGTAAATTGTAAGATTAGGTATCAAATTTAATACTTACATGTTTTCAAACTCTTCGTCAAGTAAATTTCTTCTACTAGATCAATCAACTCCAATATTTCCAAATAAATTATTACTCATAAGTTATAATTAGAATATTAAAGTTATAGAGCAATTATTTGATTTGCCCGACCAAAATTTTATCGTTGATCCAAATTTTATCATTACTTATCAGGTTGACCTTATAATGACCCAGGTCCGATAGACATCCATCGAAACTCAGAATTATCAATCAAGTTCGTATTTTGGTAACGGGTCGTGTCGAGTTTTTCCATCTCTAATTTCTTAACATTAAACAAAATGTCATTGTTATATATAAAATAGAATTATTTAAAATCTTTCTCGTGCATCGCACGGGGAACATAACTAGTAATAATTATAAAAGTATGGTTATTTTGTCCTATTTGTGGGTTTCGTCTTTTCTTATAACGCCTATAATACCCTTACTAAATCTTAAACTTAAAGGGCAGTTACGTAATTTATAAAAAATATAATTTACTTGATTATAAAAAACAAGTCTTGTCATATTTCAACTCCTCTTAAAAAATTGCATGCTTAAATTATTATTCTTTTGTACTTTCAATACTTTAAATGTTGAAGTAAAATTAGTTTCATATCAAAAAATTAAATAGCTTTCCAGTGATATGTTATTTGCATATATTTAAAAAGTTGTACTAAACAATCTAATTATTTAAAGAATGGTATAATTAAAATTTGGACTTTATTATTTTTTCAATCTTATCTATAACTATCATATTTGTACTATAAGTACTATCGAAAAACAAAACTTCAAACTGTCAAATTTTAAAAATAAAAAAGGATAAATTATATGGTGTAATCTTACAACTTTTATAATTTAGACATACATTCAAATTTCTACTATTCATAGTTTGATTAGACTACATTTTTTTTAAATGTTAAATTTCTTTAATTTTGGTACACGCGTTTATTTATGCACTTTAAGTCTGTTAGAGTGATGAATTGTGATGATTGCGTGTAGAATGGAGAGTATTTGGATTGTTTTAGTGCCTTTGGACTATTTGACGTTTGTGTTTTCATTTTGAGCTTAACAGGTGATTTAAGGCTAAGTATTCATACTCGGCCGGATGCACAACGAGGAAATGAAGTCCGGAGGTCAAAAAGATGGAAAAATCGCCGGAAAATGAAGAACAAAGCACCGCGACCGCGGCAAAATGGCGCGGCCGCGGTCCAAGTGAAGAAATAAGCAGAAAATCTCTGGACAAGTAGCGCGGCCGAGGCATACTTGCGCGGCCGCGGCGTGGTGCTGGATCAGGAGCGGGCGCGGGCGCGGCCCGTAAGCGCGGTCGCGGCCCATTAAGGCGGTTAATTAATCCTTGGGCCACAAGAGTTCCGTTTTAAAGCCCAGAATCGACCTAAATTGACTTTCTCTATAAAAAGGGATTCTTATGCTCGGAAATAGAGGACGAGAACATTACGAGAGAGCAAGATTGAGAGATTCCGAAGGAGACGGGCAATCAAGATCGGCAATACTCGAGTTTTCTAGTCCTTAAGTCTTTATAATTATGTATTTTCAGTTTAATTTGTCTTTTGTCACCGCCATGAGCGGCTAGTAGGTTATTTCAGTCCTTAATCGAGTCGAACCCTAGTTTTGCTATTCTGTGATATTTACAGTGGTTATTAATCAGTTGATTCCTTGAGACGTTGTTATACTATTTGTTTATCCTTCAATGCTTGTGCGTTTATGTGCTAGATTGATCACCTAGGATTATAATTGCATAAGTAACGCTAGGTTATAATCGTAATCCGTAATTGTTACGAACCTATAGCCACTTAGTAGCGAATAGCGAGTGATATCGCTAGGATAGTATATAGCTCGGTCTGAATGGGTCCGAGCTTACGAGGTCCACACCGTGTCTATCCCGTTATCCTAGTTCTCTAGGCGTCCGGTTAATGAGATCCAGAGAGCTTATTCTGAGGTCACTCAACTGGATAGACTAACCAAAGAGCTTGTTTTGGTTAGTTAAACATAAGGGATAACGAGGTTAGCAGAGCTTGTTGTTAACCTCGGGGTAGGAGTTTTAAGGATAAAATTGGTTAATAATTGCATCTATCACAGGGTAGTAATAACTAGGGGGAGATAAGATTAAGGGCTGGGATTCGTTATTTTATAAGTAGAACAAGTCATAGTTAATTTGCTTAAATTCTGTTTTAGTTCTTTAGTTAATATATATCAAGTTACAAACCCCCATTATTTATATACTTATATACGTTGCTAGTATTAGGATTTATTTAAACACTAAGAGTCTTCCTGCTCCCTGTGGGATCGACCCTACTTACCACTTCTACGAGCTAGAAGGGTAGCTAGGTTTAATTAATTTTACCGCATCGCGACAGTGCGGTCAAATTTTGGCGCCGTTGCCGGGGAGCGGTGCAAGATTTTAAGTGTTTATTTATTTGCGTTACACTTAGACTCACTTAAGTTTCTTTTTGTTTTAGCAGTGAATGATCACTCGTTCACGCCAAAATAAAGAATTGCTATTCGACCCTGAAATAACTCGTAGAGATCGCATCCTGAGAAGACAAGCAAGAGAGAACCTAGAAGAATTTGAAGCCTTACCCTTCGCCACTGAAAATTCCACGTCTGAACCTGAGCAAGAAGCAATGGCAGCCGAAAGGACTATGCGGGAATTGGCCACCACTGGCACTACTCACCAGCCTCTATACATAACCTTCCCTGACTTGGGGGAGGACACCACTTTCGAACTCCGATCAGGGTTAATTCACCTGTTACCCTCTTTCCATGGGTTAGCAGGAGAAGACCCGCATAAACATCTGAAGGAGTTCCACATCGTCTGTTCGAGTATGAAGCCGACGAAAGTCACTGAAGAACAGATAAAACTGCGGGCATTTCCTTTTTCTCTGAAGGATATGGCCAAGGATTGGCTCTACTACCTCCCCTCAGCATCTATAAAAACTTGGGAGGAAATGGAGATCCAATTCTTGGAGAAGTACTTTCCGGCATCTAAGGCCACGAACATCCGGAAGGAAATCAGTGGAGCGGTACAACTGCCCGGAGAAACTTTGTACGAGTATTGGGAACGCTTTGAAAAGCTGGTGGCCAGATGTCCCCAACATCAGATCACAGAACAGTTGCTCATCCAGTACTTCTATGAAGGGCTGACGCAGTCAAACCGGAACATGCTGGACTCTGCCAGTGGGGGAGACCTATGTGACAAAACCCCGACAGCTGCTAGAGCACTCATTTCGAAAATGGCGGCTAAGACTCAACAATTCGGGACACGGGATGTTTCAACACGGATAGTGAGGGAGGTGAACGATTCTCAAATGGATGCGAAGATTGATCAGCTTACCAAAATGGTCCAGAAGGCTGTTTTGGGGGGGAGCTCAAATATCCGACCCTGCCGAATATGTGATACTACGGATCACACAACCGATAATTGCGAAGTTCTGGGTAATGAGTTAGAAGCACACGCCAATGCTGTCGGAACTGGAAACTTTCAAGGCCGAAAGTACGACCCATATTCCCAGTCGTACAACCCAGGATGGAGGGATCATCCGAATTTCAGCTATGGTAATCAGCAAGGTCAGTCAAGTGGGCAAAACAGACCTCCACCACCTAGAGGTATGTATTATACAAAGCAGCCAGCCGAACAAGTACCCGACTCATCATTGGCAGATATTGTGAAGACTTTAGCAACAAACACTGTGCAATTTCAAAAGGGTGCAACATCAAGCATCAAGAATCTCGAGACACAGATGAGCCAGATGGCAACTGCTATAAGTCGACTAGAGAATATGCAGAGTGGTAAACTGCCATCACAACCTGAAATAAATCCTAGAAATGTCAGTGCCATCACATTGAGGAGTGGTAACCAGCTTGGAGAGCTTAAGAAGCCCGGGCAACCATTGGAAGATGACAAAAACGACATTTCGGAGAGAACAGCCGCAGACAGAGCCGCGACCGCGGCAGACCTGCACGGCCGCGGCCAACTCGACGTTTCGGAAGAGAAAATCTCTGTAGAAGTTGCGCGACCGCGGCAACCCAGCGCGGCCGCGGCCCCTGTTCAGCAGAAATCAACACATTCTGCACCTATTCCGCCTCTGCCACTTCCTTTCCCCAGTCGCATGATCAGATCGACACGACCTGACAAAGAGAAGGAGATATTAGAGGTGTTTCGAAAGGTTGACATCAACATCCCCTTGATCGATGCTATCAAGCAAATTCCCAGATACGCCAAGTTCCTAAAGGAGTTATGCACCAACAAGCGTAAACTAAAGGGGGATGAAAAGGTCCTGATGGGAGAAAACGTCTCAGCAATCTTCCAAAAGAAGATGCCACCAAAATGTAAGGACCCAGGTATGTTTGTCATTCCTTGTAGAATAGGGGGCATAAACATTGAACATGCCATGCTAGACCTAGGAGCATCCATTAATGTAATGCCAAGAGCGATATTTCATGCATTAAAACTAGGACCACTGAAAGAAACTAGGATAGTAATTCAGTTAGCAGATCGTAGTAATACATACCCCGATGGTCTAATTGAAGATGTCTTAGTAGAAGTAGGTGACCTAGTATTCCCCGCTGACTTCTATGTTTTGGACATGCAAGGAGATTCCTCTACATTTTCTCCAATTTTGTTAGGGCGGCCGTTTCTGAACACCGCCCAAACAAAGATTGATGTCGGTAAAGGGACTCTGACTATGGAATTTGATGGCCACATCGTTAAGTTAAATATTTATGATGCTATCGGACATCCTGAAGATGCTAATTCTGTTTTCTCACCTGATGCGACTAACCCTTTTGTTGAGAATGATTGTGAGAATAGGTGCAGGAGTAAGCTGAATTGGTCCGCATTGGTGCGGCATCGTAAAAAGGAAGATGAAAGGCGGAATGGGGTAAAGTGCCTGAATTGGTCTGGGCCCATGTGGAAACCACCTTGGCGCAAACGCTGAGGGAATATGCAGCCGTCGAGCCAACGACGTAAAACAACAGCGCTTGTTGGGAGGCAACCCAATGTTTACGGTTTTTTTTTAATTATTTCGTTTTCTTTTATTCAGCATTAGATTAGTTCTCTTTCATATTTTTGCATTTTTACATAATAAGGATTACCATAAAACACAAGACGGAGGATGATCGTCGGGCACAGATGCAGACGTGGTCAGAGCAACAGCAGGAATGGCAGAGGCAGCAAGAAACTCAGTGGAAATACATGTAGTCCTTTTGGGGACAAGGAGGCATCCACCCCCGCTGCCGCCTCAGTAAAGCACTGTAAGTACGTACCAAGCCGCACCACTTTTTCTTCCCTCAAACTCTGGTTTTCAACCAAGTTTGGGGGAGGGGGGTGTGACGTGGGGCGACTTGGCAGCGTTTCTAATATGCTGTTTGTTTCTATTTTGTTTGTTGGGCCTGTGAGCCATTAGTTGAGGATTGGGCCTGTGTGCCATTGATAGTATGTGGGCCTGTGAGCCGTAGTCATCTGTTTCGTTATTTTGTTTTGTGGAGTCTTTATGATTTTTTGTGTTTATTTTGGTAGAGTCTAGATCGAGTCTAGGAAGGGAAAAGAAAACTGAATTGTGTTGTAAAGATAAAATTAACACATTAAGGTGATGATAAGTTGGCAATGAGTTTATGAGGATTGTTGTTAAAACTTGTTTTGAATAGCATATGATAGAGCATGACGGGTAATGGATATGAAATTGAGCTGTAATTCGCAACATTGATCAGTAAAATTGCCTTGAGAGGACTTGAGCCTATTTTGTACCTCCAGTTTTGGAGTAACTTGTACAAATTCTTTCGGTGTGATTTTCATTGATTATGTGCATATAGACCCTAGAACTTGCCTTGCATGTCTGTCGTGAATAAGTCAATGTGTGTTGTGGCTTAGAAACTGATCTTAGGCATTTCTTGATTAGCCTATTTCAGACACTCAACATAATTACCTTTTTGACCGCGAACTTGAAAAAGTAATTTCCCTTAGTTAGCCCAGTTGAGCCGTGAGCCTATCACTTGTTAGCCGAATATTACAAGCCGAATATCTTTTCAATTGGCCTTTGACCTTATTGGACTAATCTAGTTAAGAGGGAGGCGAAAGGAGAGGTAGTTGGGAATGATATTTGGGATTCCTATGGGCTGAAAAAGGGGAGTGAAATGAGATATGAAAAGGGAATTGGTGATAGAAAATTCAAGAAGGTTCCCCTCCTATGTGCTAAAAGCTTAGACTTGTTAATATGTACAATGCAAAAGCAATGCAAAAGCAAGAAAAGAAATGAGGATGGGAGTAAGAAAAGTGCTTAAAAAAAAAAAAAAAAAAAAAAAAAAAAAAATCGGGTAGTCCCAGGAAATGTGGTACCCACATGAAAAAAAAAAAAAAAAAAAAAAAAAAAAAAAAAAAAAAAGGAAGCACTTGGTTGTAAAAGATGCGGACGTGGGTAGAAGAAGTCATCCCTTGGGGTGATGTACTGAGATGTACTGAGATTGGGAGAGTGAGATGGGAGTGATTGTTTTGAGGGGTGGTTGAGTAGGAATAACTCGGTTAGTCCACATTTTAGTCATTTTCATCCAAATTTTATCCTACCTTACCTAAGCCTTTATTACAACCGAATTAAAGACCTTTTTGATTCTTTGCCACACGTGCTGAGTACTAGGTCCGACTTAAATAATAGGCAAGCATATGGTGGTCGTTGCATATAAGTCAGTGCGAGTGTAGTACTTTGCATACCTTAAACACTTGAGAGAAGAGTGATACACAATTCCGGTGAGGATCAATTGTTGAAAATTATAAGCAATGAAAGTAGTTGAAGTTGCTCTGTCAAATATGCTCGGTTACATCATGTTGCTATGTTTTATTGGAAAACCTTTCTGAAACTCGTAATTGCCACTTAAAGTGCCTTAAAACCCGTGTCTTGGTTGTTGTTTGATTTAGATTTGTTCGGGACGAACAAAGGGTTAAGTTTGGGGGATTTTGGTACACGCGTTTATTTATGCACTTTAAGTCTGTTAGAGTGATGAATTGTGATGATTGCGTGTAGAATGGAGAGTATTTGGATTGTTTTAGTGCCTTTGGACTATTTGACGTTTGTGTTTTCATTTTGAGCTTAACAGGTGATTTAAGGCTAAGTATTCATACTCGGCCGGATGCACAACGAGGAAATGAAGTCCGGAGGTCAAAAAGATGGAAAAATCGCCGGAAAATGAAGAACAAAGCACCGCGACCGCGGCAAAATGGCGCGGCCGCGGTCCAAGTGAAGAAATAAGCAGAAAATCTCTGGACAAGTAGCGCGGCCGAGGCATACTTGCGCGGCCGCGGCGTGGTGCTGGATCAGGAGCGGGCGCGGGCGCGGCCCGTAAGCGCGGTCGCGGCCCATTAAGGCGGTTAATTAATCCTTGGGCCACAAGAGTTCCGTTTTAAAGCCCAGAATCGACCTAAATTGACTTTCTCTATAAAAAGGGATTCTTATGCTCGGAAATAGAGGACGAGAACATTACGAGAGAGCAAGATTGAGAGATTCCGAAGGAGACGGGCAATCAAGATCGGCAATACTCGAGTTTTCTAGTCCTTAAGTCTTTATAATTATGTATTTTCAGTTTAATTTGTCTTTTGTCACCGCCATGAGCGGCTAGTAGGTTATTTCAGTCCTTAATCGAGTCGAACCCTAGTTTTGCTATTCTGTGATATTTACAGTGGTTATTAATCAGTTGATTCCTTGAGACGTTGTTATACTATTTGTTTATCCTTCAATGCTTGTGCGTTTATGTGCTAGATTGATCACCTAGGATTATAATTGCATAAGTAACGCTAGGTTATAATCGTAATCCGTAATTGTTACGAACCTATAGCCACTTAGTAGCGAATAGCGAGTGATATCGCTAGGATAGTATATAGCTCGGTCTGAATGGGTCCGAGCTTACGAGGTCCACACCGTGTCTATCCCGTTATCCTAGTTCTCTAGGCGTCCGGTTAATGAGATCCAGAGAGCTTATTCTGAGGTCACTCAACTGGATAGACTAACCAAAGAGCTTGTTTTGGTTAGTTAAACATAAGGGATAACGAGGTTAGCAGAGCTTGTTGTTAACCTCGGGGTAGGAGTTTTAAGGATAAAATTGGTTAATAATTGCATCTATCACAGGGTAGTAATAACTAGGGGGAGATAAGATTAAGGGCTGAGATTCGTTATTTTATAAGTAGAACAAGTCATAGTTAATTTGCTTAAATTCTGTTTTAGTTCTTTAGTTAATATATATCAAGTTACAAACCCCCATTATTTATATACTTATATACGTTGCTAGTATTAGGATTTATTTAAACACTAAGAGTCTTCCTGCTCCCTGTGGGATCGACCCTACTTACCACTTCTACGAGCTAGAAGGGTAGCTAGGTTTAATTAATTTTACCGCATCGCGACAGTGCGGTCAATTGAACATTAACAAGTAAATATAATTCAAGATGTTAAACTTGCCAATAATGTTATTATATATTAAAACTATTGTTAATAGAATAAAAAGAGGAAAAGGTATATAAATAGACAAATCTAAATAGTAATTATCTTTATAGGCACTACTTATTTCAATTAGGTGATATAAAAAATGCAAAGTTTAAAGTATTCGAAGAAATACAAAAAAAAAGAAAAAATTAAATAATGAGCATATTTGTTGTAATAAAGTTTATGAACCCCGAACTCTGAATATAAAGGAATATAAAATTTATTATTGGAAACTTATAATTTTTATTAAATTCATGTGCATGTGCTTTTATTTAAAAACATTAAGTCATTGTAGTTTTTCTTCCATTAAAGGTTGTTCTGCTTTAAAATATTTTTTAGCATTGTACTTTTTCTTTAATAGAGTATCATACCACATAAACTTATATGATTAACATTATAACCTCTATAAGTAAAAAAATTCACACATGTGTAAGTGTCAATAATGTTTAAATTGACGTGTGGATGTTGATTATATATATCATAAAAACATATACCATAAAGGATACAATAGTAAAAAAAAAATTAATCTGCATCCAAGTGCACATCCATACTTTGAGCTTGTACTTAGAAGTTTCAGCACTTTAACAAAAGCCTCGGAAAGTAAACAAATGAACATCGCCTGCAATTTTGTGAAGTTCAAAAATGTATCCCAAAAGCACAAACACTACGAAACATTTGGCAAGTACAATTTCTCCGACTATTACATCAAATTTCAAATTAAATAAATATGTAAAAATTTCCCTATTGCATAGAAATGTGTAGATACCCACAGCATGACAAGGGTAAAAGAATGCATGAGAATTCGTACTCATAAAAACGAACTCAAAGATAAGAGAGAAATTACTATACATCATGTACAAAGTGTACGTCAAGACAATATTTATAATTATATATATATATATAGAGAGAGAGAGAGGGGGGGGGGGTAGGGAGAACGCGATTCATTGATAATATTATAAAATTATTGTCCTAATTTACTATCTAATCAATGTAATTTTTTCATGAAAGTAAATCTATGGGAAAATATGACAAACTTTAGAAGAAATTATCAATCAAAAGACAATGATTGCCCTCGCAAAGATTACAACTAATCAACTTAAAAATAAAAATAAAAAAATAGAAAATTTCAATTAAGTTGAAATATATTTTCATGTTAGGTAAGCTTCAATTGCAAACAGCACCAATGTCAACTATATAAATTAATCCACCTTCCGAAGAACTTGTGGATATGAAACAATGGTAAAAACTCCATATAAAATTCGAAAACAAAAATAGTATGAGTTAATTTATTTTTAAAAGAATTCTATACGAATAGTTAATATATTAAATTTTGTGCAGGTCATGCACCATTCAGGATTCGTTGGATACGTGCAAACTATCAGTGATCTAAAGATTAAAAAATGTGCAAAGGAGAAAACACTTGAAGATTTGATGAAAGAAAATGAAGGTTTGACAAAGGTAAAATAACAAATAATATAATAGACAATAAAATATAACAAACCTTTGAGCTTTTGGCCACTTTCTTGCAAGAAATTTGGAATGGTTCCAACATAAAAGTTGTAGCTAATTCACTTAGCTTTCTAAAAATATTCCAGTCACTTCGGCGAGGTTCCTACAGTAGGAGTTGTGATCGTGCATTTATACATTAACGTTCATATACAGCTCACATCTAATTATCCCCAAATAAAAAGCACAGGAATCTACATCGCAACAATAATCATGTTTGATGAGATAGCAATAGTATATGTTGGATGCTTAGCACAGGAGGACATTAAATCCATGAAAAAGATAAAAAAATTACTTTGCAATAAACCAATACTAATAAGTTCGTACATTGAAAAATGCAATCCTACTAAAATAAATCTAATACAGGAACAAAATGAATCCAAATACTACAGAAAATTAATTTTACAGAATGTAAACGACGTTAGGCTCTTGATCGCACAAAATCAAAATACTAAAGTTGTCGAAGGAGGATTAAACACACTAACAGAGGCAATAGAAATGATAGAACTCACAAAGAAAAACAAAGAGAACGAGAAAGATACAACTACAACAATACTTGAGGACGAAACTACAAAAATGGAAGGGAAGAAAAAAAGGCGAACAACAAAGAAAAAATAAGAGGATGAAAAAACTACAAGAATGGAAGCAAAGAAGAAATGACATAACACAAAAATAAAAATAGAAGATTACATTCAGATTGAAAGCGTTGATGAGGTCATAAAGATCATAAAAGAAAAAACAGAGGGGTAAAAAAATACAACTTCAGTTTTAGAAGATGAAACCACAGAAGTTAAAGGAAAGAAAATAAAAACAATATCGAAGAAAAAACAACATGAACAAACTACAACAACGAGAGAGAAGAAGAAAGGAAAAGACCCACAAATAGAAGACATCATTCAAATAAAGAGCGATAAAGAGCAAACACTCAAACAATTTTTTAACAAAGCACAACAACAACAACAACAACAACAACAACAACAACAAAAAAAAAAAAAAAAAAAAAAAAAAGGTCTTCATAACAAGGAATATCAAGGAGAAAAAACAGAAACAAGTATATCCGTAAAAAGATAGAATTACATCATTCCAAAATAATTTCCAAGATAAATATGTTTTTTTTTATTTTTCTTTTTCCTTTTTATTTTTCATTAAGATAGATGAATAGTTTCATGTAAACCAATTTGAAGCAATTCATTTTATAGTACAAATTTGTGATGCCACAATTTCTCTTGAATTACTTATATTATTTATTATTAGTTAATTTAGTAAAAAAAAAAATGTAGTATTTACATACTATGTTTCTACTTTTACTTAAACTGACATTTTAACAATTACACTATTTTACGACAAAATTTATAGAATATTTTTTAAAAAACTAAGTCACTATTGAGATATGATTAGTTTCACTTAATTATACGAGAAATAAGTATTCTTGTGATAACATGATTCACTTACACAATTCACCGAGAAAATGATTTATTCTCTAAATACTTCTTGTTGAATATATTTTGAAATTTAAAAAAGAAAAAAAATACAAAAAACAAGTACCAAAATATAATTTCTAAAATTAATATATTAAGTGCCGCACGTGTCAAATTATAGTAACCTCAAATTTCGGCTAATATGTAGATATCAATATTTGGAATACAAAATATCAGCTAATCTATTGATATTTTGAAAAAACTCTCTCAGCATATATCGACGCATTTAATGATAAGATTATGCTAACCAACAATTTCGGCGAAGTTTTAGGTTGTAACTGCAATATAATCTTACCATAAATTTTATGACTATTATAATCTTACCATAAAATTGTTATTTTTACATTAAGTAAATGAATTAGGCGAAAAAATACTGAAATTGCTATGTATCTCTTTCATTTTATAGTAAGATATATATATATATATATATATGTATAATTTTCCACTTGAATATATTTCACGTGTTAAACCTCTATCTATTTCTACTGTAGGACGGATTATATGATTCATGCAACATAAAACCACAATTGAGTTTTTTTTAGGGTTAATTACGGAATGCGATCTGTACTTTCAACGATTTTTCACTTTGCAATCTAAACTAATTATTTTTTTCGATCACAACCTGTATAATGCGGGATTTTACTTTTGCAACCAGCGGCTATATATTCCGGCATATATAGGTCATGTGCTAAGCACATGCCAAAATGCCCAATAAGAATACGGCACGTGGCCATCTTAATTAAAAAAAAAAAAACTATTAAATAATATAACAAAGATTCAATTTCTAAATAATATTATATAAAACGTAAGAAATATAAAAAAATTAGAGAATAAATATAAAATTCATAAAATAAAAAAAAAATTCTAAAAGATTTATTTTGAAAATTAAAAAGTTTATTTCATAAAATTATTTTCGAAGTGAAATATATTTCCATAAAATTTTAACTTTTAATATTATTAATTTATATTTATTTTTTTAAATAGTTTTTAAAATTTACATTTTTAATTTTTTAAATTTTAAATGAATATTAGAATTTTCAAAACATTTTTTTCATTTTCTGAAGTTTTTAAATAAGTTTAAAAAGTTTAAATAATTTTCAGAAATAAACTTATAATTTTCAGATTTTTAAATGAATTTTAAAATTTTAAAATAACTTTTAGAAATAATTTTTTTAATTTTCTTAATTCTATATTTATTTTCTGAATTTTTTTATATTTCTTACGTTTTACATAAAATTATTTAGAAATTAATCTTTTTTATATTATTTAATAAATTATTTAAATTTTTTAATTAAGATGGCCACGTGTCGCATTCTTATTGGGTCTTTTTGGCATATGCTTAGCACATGGCCCATACATGCCGGAATATATAGTCGGAGGTTGCAAAAGTAAAATCCCGCATTATACAGGTTGTGATCGAAAAAAATAATTACTTTAGATTACAAAGTGAAAAATTGTTCAAAGTACGGGCTACATTAACTCTTTTTTTTATTAGTTAATACTTTATATTTTTACAGCTTTTCTTTTTACTTATTATTTATAGGAATGCTTACTTGTGTATAACTTTAGTTAACTTTCTAGTATGATTTTTTTCTTTTATTAGTTAATACTCAATATATACTGTTAATGTTTAATCATTGAATAAAAATTAGTTAATTTTTCTCTTTTATTTTAGAATTCCAGACACTGTTTTTCTTAAGTTTATATATCGTGTTTGATATTGTATTCATGGATAGGGTATCTATTTAGATACTAATGTAACATAATTTTTAAAAAATAGATACGTATTAGGTGGACTAATGTACCCAGTGTAGCATAATTAATCTTTAAAATAATTAGATATTTATTAAGTGGATTAGTGTATCCGATGATTATTAGTAAACGAGTTTAGATGAATTTGGATAGTTTAAGTATTTTTAAACAGATTTGTGACCGGTGTGAGTATTACAAATTTTATATGATTATGACTTTCTTAATTTGTAGGTACCCTTCCAATTACCATCTCACTTTAAATTGTTAGGCCTATGCGGGTTGACTGATGAGCTTAGTCTCGTTAATCTTCTAAAATACAGGAAAACTTCTGGGACTATAAAATTTCATTAATTTAGAGATGATTAAATTAATCCCTAAATGAATAATTTATTAGTTAATTGATATATTAATAATTTATTAATTAATAGAGGTATTTATATTCAACGAGTTTACGCTTAATTACTGTCACAAAGAAGAGCTGTTGTTTCTGTTAAATTAGTTACTCATTTACATTCTGTTTATTTCCAATTAAAAGTGTGTTTACATTAGTTAAACACTAGCAACTTCATTAGCTGAGGATAGCCAAAACGCTGTTGTTTTATTGACAGCTAAATTTTATTAAGAAAGGTACTGTAGCAGGGATTTACGAATCATTCATGATGTACAATTTCTGCAAACAGAATACAGAATCCTTCCTTAATTCTCTGCTCTGTCTATTTTCTCTCTCATTCTCTTTCTCTCTTGCGTATTACTACGTGTGCGTGTGTGCGTTTCGCTCGTGAATTCACCATGTAACAGTTGGTATCCAGAGCATCGATCCTAGTATTATAGCAAAAACCACCAGAAATCGTGTTGAAACGTTGGAAGAACAGGTCGCGAGGTTGACTCAAGGGCAAGAAGTGCTTCTCAAGGGGCAGAATGAGCTGAATCAGAGGATGGATGGATCAGAGAGCTCATCAAATCACAAATCATGGAGGCGTTTAGAGAAATGGGATCGAGCAGTAAAGGTAAAGAACCTGCTCTCAATAATACTGGCTCTGGTTGTAGTGTGCTTGGTCGAAACGATGCGGCATTTTGGCCCCGAGTCCAAATACTAGGGGGAATGAACATTTGGTTGGTTAGAGGACACCAAAATTTGATTTCCCAAAGTTTAATATAATCCTAGATCATGGTTGATAAAATGCCATAGATATTTTACCTTCAACCTAATGTCGGATTGTGAGAAGATTATGCTAGCTGCTATGCATGTAGAAGGTTGGCCGATCAGTGGTATGTTGACTATGTCGAGGGCAAGGAGAATATGCCTTGGGAGAAATTTTCAGATATGGTTCTGAGGAGATTCCTTAATAGTGACGGAGTTGGTATTGTGGCTCAGTTTAATAAACTGAAGAAGAAAAGGAGATGTTCAATCCTATATTATGGAGTTTGAGGAATTGAAGGCTTTCATTATGGAGAAGAATAAGTTTCTGAATGAAGAGTATTTCATTGAAAGTTTCATCAGTGGATTGAAAGAGGAGTTGGGTAAAATGGTGGAGATTTTGAATCCAAACAGCTTGTTGACCACCATGTAGGGGTGAGCACGGTCCGAAGCGGTTCGGAGATATGGAAATCTCCAGAACCGAACCAAACCTCGGAGATATTCGGAGATTTCCAAAATTAAATCTCCAGAACTGCTCCGTTGATCGGTTCAGTTCCTTCCGGAGCTCGGTTCTTTCGGTCCGGTTATTCGGAGCTGTTCGGAGTTTTTCCTTTAATATTTTTAGCAAAATGCACGAAAGAATTATAGTGTTGTCTTTACAATAATATCATATTGTTAAAGAAAAAGTGTAATTAAACAACTTATAAGTTATATATTAAGACAAGTTTCAAAAATCATAACTTATAAAAAATAATTACAGGTTACTGAAGTAGTTATCTCGTCAAAAGAAGAATAGCACTAAATTATAAAGTTATTGGCTATCGATAACCTCTTTGGACATTTACCGATTATTTTTCATTGATAAAGCTCTAGTCGTATACATCGTCAATAAGTAAAGGTAAACTTAATATGACTAACTACAGTAAAATTAAAGTTGACTTCAAGAGAAAAAGGTGTGTGCACGAGAAAGATGGAGAATCAAAGAAGAAGGGAACAAGAAACGAGCCACTACTTGAAATTCAGGCGTAGGATAGTAACTATGTGCAGTGAGTTCAAGTCTAGAATTTTGACCTTTATATGTGAAAATAATTAAATATTAGATATAATAATAAATTTTAGTGATTGAATTAAAGAAATGTAGAATTGAATTATCATAGTAATGTATTTCTTTATATAAACTATAAACACATTCACTGTTCATATATTTATAATTAATAGATATATGTTTATTATGAAAATAATTTATTATAAATATTGTACTCTATTATTAATTACTAAATCTTTTATAAAATACTAAAACACTAGTTATATCATTGTTAAAATTTACTAAAATTCATAACGATTCAATATTATAGTATAAAAGAAATTAATTAAATGATATAAAAAAATTCCATAGTTGATTACTTAGAATCGGTCCTACTCGGTTCTATTTCGGTTTTTCGGTTTGGATCGGTTCGGATTTACAACAAAAAAATTCGGTTTGGTTCGGTTCGGATAAAGTCAAATAGTCAACGGATATTATCGGTTCGGAGTGCTTTCGGTCCGGGGTTCGATGCGGAGCGGATTATCTCCGAGACCCGTGCTCACCCTTACCACCATGCAGTTGGCTATTAAACAAGAGCAGATATTACAACTGCTCTTTAAGAATAAGAAGGGAGCAACTAAGCCAACTAATGCTTCTCCATTTAGTAGTTGGAAGAGTGATGGAGGGGGTTTCCATAAAAACAAACTAAATCCACCAACTACAGGCCCACTTCCTCCTGTGAAGAGATTGAATCAAGAGGAAATGGATGCACGAAGAAGGAAGAATCTATGCTTCAATTGTGACAAAATTTACCATGTGGGTCATAGGTGCAAAAAGATGTTTGTAATTATGGGAGAAAATGATGGGGATGATCCACCTGATACATTAATCCTCGAGGAAGTAGAAGAAGAGGAAAATGAACCAAGAATCTCACTAAATGCATTATCTGGCAATTACGACCCAGACATAACAAATTGAGGGGAACTGCTAAGGGTAAACAGATTTCAGTTCTGTTAGATATAGGGAGCACACACAGT
This sequence comes from Ajuga chamaepitys, assembly GCA_958295605.1. NCBI lineage: Eukaryota > Viridiplantae > Streptophyta > Magnoliopsida > Lamiales > Lamiaceae > Ajuga > Ajuga chamaepitys. Next base: position 9,647,185 of record OY282499.1, read on the forward strand.
TTCCTTGATCCATCCATAGCTGATACAATTGGCTGTTTGATAGAATACACTACACCAATGGTGGTGACCGTAGCTGATGGGGGAAAGGTGGAGTTTAACTCCAAATGCCCTCAACAGTAAGATTATTGAAACTTGGGGGATATGATATGGTGATTGGAGTGGATATATTGAGCCAACTTGGGCCAATTGTTTTTTATTTTAAGAAACATTTGGTGCAGTTAAAAAACAAGGGAAAGACTGTGACATTAGAAGCAGTGAGACCTGATATCAGAATCAATATGATTTCAGCTAAAGAAATGAGGAGAGTTGTTAGAAAAGTTAAGGAGAGGGTACAAACTTATTTATGTTCAATTGTTGGGATTAACGCCAAGGAGAAGGGCACACATACAGTGGAGATTCAATCCTTATTGGATGAATACAAACAGGTGTTTGAAACACCAACAGAACTTCCTCCGGAGAGACAATGGGAGCATAAGATTATCATTAAAGATGGAGCAGAACCTATAAAGCAAAAACCATACAGATACCCATTTCTACAGAGACAGGAGATTGAAAAATTAGTAGAAGAAATGCTAAAAAGTGGGGTGATCCAGAACAACAATAGCCCCTATTCATCTCTAGTACTCTTAGTCAAGAAAAAAGATGGAAGCTGGCGACTTTGTGTTGATTACAGGAAATTAGATGCAATAACTGTGAAGGACAGCTATCCCATTCCATTAGTGGAGGATTTTTTGGATGAACTTGGTAATGCAAAAGTTTTCTTCAAGATTGATCTGAGGGCTAGTTATCACCAAGTTAGAGTAGCAGCTGATGACATATATAAAACAGCCTTTGGTACTGCCTTAGGTTTGTATGAGTTCAGGGTGATGCCTTTTGGCCTCACTAATACCCCGGCAACCTTCCAAACTGTAATGAATTAGGTGTTCCACTCATTTTTTAAGGAATCTGTACTGGTATATTTTGATGATATACTAATTTATAGCCCATCTATGGAGAAACATGTTGAGCACGTAAGAGAGGTGTTTCAACTATTAAGGGAACATAAGTTGTATGCAAAAATGGGCAAATGTACTTTTGGGCAGCATCAAGTAGAGTATTTGGGATGGAGCACATAATCAGTGGAGAAGGGTTAGTGCAAATCCAGACAAGATTAGAGTAATGGCAGAATGGCCATATCCCACCACTGTCAAGGCTTTAAGGAGTTTCTTGGGTTTGACAGGATATTACAGGAAATTTGTCAGACACTATGGAGTTATAGCTAAGCCTTTAAATAACCTCAACAAGAAGGGACAGTTTATTTGGAATGAACAAGCTCAGGAAGCTTTTGATAAGCTTAAGCTGGCAATGATATCAACACCAGTGTTAAATCTGCCAGATTTTCCTAAACCCTTTGTAGTAGAGACGGATGCTTGCTATGGGGGGAATTGGAGCGGTGTTAGTGAAAGAACACCATCCCTTGGCTTATCTCAGTAAAGCATTGGGAGTTAAAAGTCAGGGTTTTTCAATTTATGAGAAAGATTTCTGGCCATTCTCTTAGTTGTTGATAAATGGAGACACTACCTCATACATAGTTCTTTTGTTATCAGAACTGATCATGAGAATCTTAAGTATCTCCTAGAGCAAAAGATCTCCACACCTTTACACCATAAATATATGACTAAACTCTTGGGGTTTGACTATACAATTGAGTATAAAAAAGGGGTTGAGAACAGGGCAGCAGACGCATTATCTAGAAGAGAGGAAGGGGGTTGTTCTGCTATATCTAGTGTGAGGCCTTTATGGATTGAAGAATTGCAGAAAAGTTATGAAGGAGATTCTGAAGTGCAATCAGTGATTATGGAATGCCTAGCTGAGCCTTATAACATTTCTTACTTCTCATATAAATCAGGGCTGGTGGATATAAAGGGAAGCTGTATGTGGGAAAATATGGAGATTTGAAGCAAAAAATATTAGAGTATATGCATGATTCAGCTGAAGGGGGCCATTCGGGAGAAGCTGTTACTTATAGCAGAATCAACAATTTATTTGGGTGGCCTGAACTAAGAAAAGACGTTCATGGATATGTCTCTGCTTGCCATCAGTGCCAGATCAGCAAACACGAGAACTTGAAGTCACCAGGACTGTTATAACCTCTTCCCATCCCAGACCAGGCTTGGAGGCATATTTCAATGGATTTCATAGAACAACTGCCAAAATCAGCTGGGAAAGACACCATTTGGGTAATTGTAGATAGATTCACCAAATATAGTCATTTCATTGCCTTATCCCACCCTTAAACAACTTCTCAACTAGCAAATATTTTCACAGATTTTGTGTATAAGTTACATGGATTACCACAGAACATTGCCTCAGACAGGGACAAGATTTTTGCCAGTCAATTTTGGCAGTAGCTATTTCAACTATTGAGAATTCAGCTGAGTATGAGTTCTTCTTACCATCCTCAGTCAGATGGCCAAACGAAGAGGGTAAATCAGTGTTTGGAGAATTATTTGAGATGCATGTGCGGGGCAAGTCCAAAGAAATGGTTGCACTGGCTAGCATTAGCAGAATTCTGGTATAATACCAGCAATCATTCTGCCATTAGAATGACTCCCTTTGAGGCTTTATACGGCTTCACTCCTGTTCCCTTGACATTTGGAAGCACCATGCAAAGCTCTGTAGTAGGAGTGGAAGCTACTCTCAAGGAGAAGCAAGAAAGTCCAACAACAACTGAAGCAATTTTTGCAAAAAGCTCAGGACAGAATGAAGTTTTATGCTGATAGGAACAAATTAGATAGAAATTTTGAGGTAGGGGACTAGGTATACCTTAAACTTAAGCCTTATAGGCAGAGGACATTGCACAAGGGGCAAGTATGGAAGCTATGTCCTAAATATGCTGGCCCATTCCAGGTGATACAGAAAATTGGAAAGGTGGCTTACAAATTGCTATTACCGGATACAGCAAAAGTGCATCCAGTATTTCATGACGAAGGTCACTACTACTCTTCCTGAATTTGATGACGAAGGAAAAACGGTGTTGCAACCTGTGAGAATTCTGGCGAGGAGATTGGTGAAACAACATAACAAACCAGCTACTCAATTGTTGGTGCAATGGGCGCATTTGCCGGAGGAGGAGGCAACATGGGAGGATTATATCCAATTCAACACTAAGTTCCCTGGTATGGTGATGTCTTGAGGTCAAGATAATTTTGAAGGAGGGGGCAATGTCACAAAGAAGAGCTGTTGTTTCTGTTAAATTAGTTACTCATTTACATTCTGTTATTTCCAATTAAAAGCGTGTTTATATTAGTTAAACGCTAGCAGCTTCTTTAGCTGAGGATAGCCAAAACATTGTCATTTTATTAACAGCTGAATTTTGTTAAGAAGAGTACTGTAGCAGGGATTCACGAATCATTCATGTTGCACAATTTCTGCTAACAGAATACATAATCCGTCCTTAATTCTCTGCTCTGTCTATTTTCTCTCTCATTCTCTTTCTCTCTTGCGTATTACTGTTTGTGTGTGCGTGTGTTTCGCTCGTGAATTCACCACGTAACATTTACATAAGAAATTCATGAATATTAAATATTCTTTGAACAAGTATGGATACTAATGAAGCGATTATTAAAGGTATTCACGAACTCGACATAATGATTAAAAATCTTGGTTACCGCAAAAAAATGGATGCTAATTATCTATTGGATTCCCGAGTGAAAATGTAGAATGTTCAAAGACCCAAAGTTTAGAAGAAATTGTCGCTGTCATAATTGAAAATCTAGAAAAGGATGATACAATAGCATTAGAACCGGTTACGCGAAAGGAAGCAATAATAACAACGACAACCCTTCATAAATTTTTGTTGTAGTTCGAGAACGTCGCACCAAAACTTTTGGATACCGTGAGAAAAGTTAGAAGATATGAAATTGTTTCGGTTTATATTTCAATATTAAACAAACAACAATAGATTCATATTTTACTAAATTATCATAGTTATCTTTGTAATTTGGGAGATTATTAATTTATGATGTTGATATGATCATATATTTATGTAAGAATCTTCAAAAAAAATATTATCTTATTAACTTCGAGTGTAAATTTATAAAGATTTTACTGTACATTAAAATTTGTTCTACCAATAGTTTGTTGGGACATTGATCTTGTAACTCACGCTTGGGGTATAATACTGAAATTTTTAGATTTTTACACCTGTCACCCTATTAAAAACATTCGGTGCGTTTGATATACCAAAAATTTCGAGTTTTTAGTAATTTTTTGGGACGGCACATATTGTATTTTTTTCCCCACACCTAGCTGCTCCACTCTACGGCTTCTACGATGTAGCCCGGCTAAAATATTTTGTGGTTATCGAGGATTTTCCGACTCCTCGACTTCTTTGAGTGTCATTTCAGTCTAATTCAATGGTCATTCAACCATCATTCCTTCTTCTTCAACACCACTTGCTTTCTCTCTCTACACCTCAAAGAATACTCTCTATTTCATGGCTCTGTTTCCTATCTTCTTTTTCCCATATGCCTTCCTTCATTTCTGATGCCCAATCCAACCACATTGCCTAACTCATTTGCTTTTACTTCATGTCAGAGGGTATGGAATCCAATTCTTTCTAGAACACCACGGTTTTTGTTTCTTAGAGAAAGCCAGACATGTTTCACCTTCTGATAATCTGTTGTTATTGCTAATATTCTGCTTCTGTTTACCAATTTCTTGACATGCAATGGGTTATAGATTGTGGGTTTACTCTCTGATCCCACATGCATTATTTTGTTATACTTGAACGTGTGTGTGTGCCTTTTTATCTGGTGCTGTTTCACATCATTGAATTCAAGTGGTGTGTTCGTTTACTTTACTTTAGTGTAGAGAAGTTGAAATGTGATTTGTTTACTATTTCTAATATTCCGATTCTGATACTCATTTATGTTCTTGATTGATTTCTGTGCTCAACCTGTTTCTAGTTTTTATGTAAATGTGTGCAAGAATCAAGATTTGATTTTTCTCTGTTCATTGTTGAATAATGAATGGTTTTAGGGTAGTATTAAGTAAAATTTTCCACGAAAAGTTGTAGATTCGTAATTTCTTTTGATTTTTGTTTATGGTTCACGAATCAGGGCTCTAGATTACATGATTTTTCCTATTTTTGGTTGTGATGTAGAGCACTGAAAGCATTGTGTTGCAACCAAATGTGGAAGTGCGATATGGTGTTGTAAGGAGGCAAAGACAGGTTAAACATGGGTCATGAAGCGTTGCAACTAGCTCTGATCAATGATAACGGGACGAACAAAGGTATTGATCCGGACTATCAGTTTTATCTCTTGAAAAAAAAGGATAATTTCAAGGATGGTGGAGTGGTTGCTAATAAAAAGTGCAGGGAAAACGAAGATGATAATGATAGCTATGATGATGAGGAAAATGATCCTCAATTTGAGCATTTTTTGGAAAAAATGAAGGAATCTGATAAGTCTTACATAGTTGAAGCTGTAGAAAATGGCTCACCTCTTTTCATTACGTATGAAGGAGAATCGAGTTCGGATAGAGAGCTTGATGTTATAGACTCAGGGAGGAAATTGAGGAGCATGACAAATCAAAGAATCGAAGCATCAAATCGGATACTTGGTGTAGAGAACCGGCAGAAGAGTGAGAAGGTCAAGAATGTAAAATTATCAACTGAGAAGAGAAAGTGGGATGGCGACTATCTTAGTTGGAAACAGAATGTTGAAGTTGTCGGCAGCGGTCATTATGTTTATAAGTTCGGGGGTTGTACGGTAGTGTACAGGGTGGATGGGGAGTACGATGACGTTAAAAGTGAGTACAATGATGTGGAAATTTCAGGTAGTACGTTCGAAAGTGGATGCTCGTCTGATGTAGAAATTCTTGAAAGTGGATTCGAAAAGGTAGAAAATCCGAACTTGTGAATGGTAGCTTCCTTTGATCGCTTTAAAATTTTAAATGTTCTGCTTTACAAAATTTGACTTATGCAGATGAATGAAGCATTAGACACGAAGGATGACGCAAAATTTAGGGAGACGGTTATTGCTGCTCTTAGAGAACCTTATAACGAACAAGAATACGAATGGCTTTTGCAAGAAGTGGAATTCCGTAGGCCGGAAGAGCGGCATTTGGACTTGCGTCATGGGAGGGAAAGATCCTACGCCATTATGAAACAAGGGAAGTCTTATCTTGATCACTATCCAGGTTAGTTAAAGATGTTTAGGTTCTTTTATAACACAATTATATTGGATTAGAGTTTATGCTTGAACATAAAGAGAAGTACGCTAAAGAGTTGTGTAAATCATAATTCTTTATTAAACTTGTTCCATGGGTAATCTTGAGTAGCTTGCTTGTCGTTTTACACGTATTTCTTATGGGAGTATTGGATTTCGATGTACTGCAAACTGACATTTATGGAAAATCGGATTGCGATGATCTTAATTCATTTTAATCAAGTAAAATCATTGAGTTATTGAGATTGAGGACTTTGATTTATTTTTGCTTCACAATTATTCATATTAGGACTGAATTTGTTTGTGACCAAGTTCCATCTGTTTCTGACTGAACAACCTTTTTTACCTTTTCTGTTCCTTGAACTGTTGGATCAAGTTTCTACGTTAAGTTTTATTTCCTGATTTGAAACTTTTACGAAATTGTTGACGTTTGTTGAAAGAATATGTGTAACTGTTGATATTTGGTCCAATATTAAGTAAGTGTGAGTAAATAAAGTGGAAGAGGTTATTCAAATTTTTAGATATCTTTTGGCTTCAATTTCTTCATTGTCCCACCTTTTGTTTTGAAACGAAAAGCAATTCTACTAGTTACAGATTGAGCCTTTCCCTTCTTAGAGTGGAGTTCTGTCACGCGCACACGCACACTCGTTCATTTTGTCGAAGGTGTTGACTCTGATTTGAGATTTGATATATTTATGGAGTGCAGTACTACGACGAAAGCTGAAACAAGTCCAGAATGATAAAGCAAGTTGTTTAAACCTCTTAAGGGGGTTCTTTGTCTGGCTCAAGGTCAGTAACTTGCTTTATTTCTTTTTTGCTATGTAAATTTGGTTTAGAATATGTTACATGCTGCTGTATTCCTATAATATTTACAGCAACCTGGACCATTGTACCCCTGGAATGACGAAGAATGCCTTGCTATAAAACCTGGATCTCAGGCTTAAGGTGTCGTCTTCAGTTATTCCGTGCGCAATTCATTGTTGTACTTGGATGGATTATCAATAATGTTTTATGTACTTTGTGCATCCCCCTTTCGCTATGTATCATCATTTTAGGGTTCTACCAATGTATAAATTAAATCTTATTTTGTTTCAATATTACTAATATCCTGGAAAGTATCGACTTGTTTTCCTAAAATTATCTTGTAAATAGGTGCAATTTGTGAAAGTACACTGTGGAAGAGTTTGTTTGCTATATAAGTCAAAATTGCACTTGAAGTGCCCTAAAGCTCTGATAACATTGACACAGTTAACTTGGACATATCAATATAAATGAATACTACAGGAATAGCAGGAGTGAGCGTAGACGATAAATTACAGCTCAGATCTCTTAAATTATCACCAAAACCTGGATTATCTCTACTTTCACATTAATCTAAGATAGAGATTCTTCTAGTCTCATGTAAGCTTAAATACAAAAGTACCAAGGGCATGCACACGTGCGGGGTGACCAAACAGAAATTAGCAAGAGAAACAGAACTCTCTCATAAACACAATTGATCAAGGCAGTGAAGAATGCTCACCAGCTTCCTGTTAAGTGAACAAAGCATACAAAATAGGAGTTTGCCATAGCCCTACTGCTGAGGATACAACTGAAGGAATAAAAGAATATTTCAGTATTGGCATTATTTTCAAGCAAAGAATTCTGGTACACAACAAAAAGGAGCATTAGACAATTTTTCACAGCTCCTGAAGAATCTCCTATAGAATGATGCTAACTTCTCATAACAAACTGTGATGAATTGCATGTCTAGAATTCTCCTTTCAGTCAAAATCCTCGGAGATGTATGGATTTCTAAAATGATTTGCTCCATCTCCAAAACCGACTCCTTGCACGCCATTTCTCGTGTTGCCAGTTTGCCCCCAACCGTTCCTTATTCGAACCCAGGGTGGTGCTAATTTTGAATGATTCCACTTCTGCTGCTTATAGTATTTCCTTCCCAAGCTGTATGAGCACCCCTCTTGCCGGAAATCTGGCAGCTCATTTGCCACAGAAGTATCCATTTCTGGGATATTGGAGCTGCAAGTGAATTTACGCTTTTGACCAGAGTGAGGGACACAAGCACTGCTATCTTCTCCAGCCTTTTCTACAGTTTCTCTAAGTGATGCACATTTAGTAGCCAACATTGGCTGGTCTCCCTTGTTACTGCCACATGGAGGCAACGGAGGGAATGGGTGGAATGGCAAACCCGGTGCTACAGTCCAAACATCAGCAGGTTCTGCTTCAAGGACCCCAAATTGCTGAACCATAGAAAAGGGAACTCCATAAGAGAGAGGCACACGCGCAACAAATCTATCTTGCGACTCCGCCAGCACTATGTCAAACGGATGCTCTATGCATGCATTTAACCCTTTTCCAGCTTTTGAATTGTTTGGAACCATAGTCTCTTTACATGGAGATGAAAATCCAGGAGGGGTATCATGGTCAATATCATTTGGCTGTCTATCACCCAACAAAGTCGCCCTATTTCTGGGATGCATGTGTTCCTCTGCTGGCTCATCCCATCGACTCTTGCGCTTGCGTATTCTTGTCCCATTATTTCCATAACTACAACCTGAAGCCGAGGAGTGATCGAGGGAGGCAGTCTCAACTTTCGGCGTATTACAACATTCTACCGATTCTGAAGGCTTTCCTCCTCGATCACTCCAATGATCACCTGATGACACTGATAACTTTCCATAGCTCGATCGCTGATGAGGTTTCACATCATCCATTTCCATGAAGCAATTTTTCCGAAGAGATCTTGGAATCCACCTATCCCGAAAATTTCGTGCAATTTGATGGACCTAGAGGTGAAATTCGGAAACTTCAGTCAATATAGCCTATCAACTAAACACGCACTCTAACTTCACAACTACACTCGTATTAAAGCAACTATTTAGTTAGTACATGCTAGATAATTACTAGATGCGGTAACACACTGGTCACTAAAATATCAGAAGGCAGCATCTACATACACTACAGAAAACAGAATGGTACGACCGAGGGGGAAACAAAAAACAAAAATGTCTGTATTTATGCTGTCTTCATGCAGATTGTTGACTGAAGCAGCTTACATTTAGCACAACCGTATAAGGAGACTATCAAATGTAAGACAGCAAACACGGAAATCACTTTTATCTGGTCACAAAAATATTCATATTCATCATAACAAAATTCATGACCCCACTGAAAAAGAAAAAATGTGGAAAGAGTTGCTATCTTATGCTCTCTCCATTCAAATTTAACTGTTGAATGGTAGGGGAGTAATTAATATACACATCTTTTGGGATTCTATAAAAGGGTAATATGGTCATTTTATACTCATAATTATACCTATTAAATGACTCCATAATCTGTGTGAAATAACCTTAAACAGATAGATAGAAATGGTCAGAATAATGGCATAACGCTGCTTTCCCATATCCATACAGAAGCTAATGCAAATAAAATTTGTCACACCAGTGTTTAAGTCTTATAAGTCCGTTCAACAGCAATAACATATGTGTCGGCGCAACGCCTCAATCCTTGTGACAAATATGCTACCAAACATGATTTATATGCAACTGAATGGACGTGTTACCTGTCTGTCCGTATGTTCTGTCAGCATCAATACTGAATCTTTAAAGCTGTAAGTAAACGAAAAGATGCAACTTAGCAAAGCATAACCATGAGTCCGACCACAATTGATGAGGAATTCAAAACCAAAATAGAAAATGGTGTTTTCATCATAAAGCATAAGGGGATAAAATTCCTCCACCCAGATTGGCGACAATTATGTTCACATATCGTACAAAGAGGAAACTTTTTGGGAACTGAAAATCAATTAAAAGAACTTAATTCACAGAGAAAATCGAAGCAAAGGGAGCTATATGTTGATGTTGCAGAAGAATGCATTAGTGCCTAAGGAGTAAAAGAGGTGAGTTAAGAAGAAGAATCATGCGAAGTCTTGTGTCATGATAACAAAAAGTAGGTGACCGCTGGAAGGAAAAATGTGTACTTTGGAAAATAAATCAATCAAGAAATTCCATTCTTTGAATAGGTCTATCCTAAATAATTCTCCTTAATAAGAGCGAAAACCAACTATTTCATTGATCAAGAATCTGATCATTCATTTCCTTCACATACAACTAGCTGCAACCATTCCCAAAACAAAAACAACTAAAAAGGCTTATCAGAACACAAGAAGCTATAGCAGGTCATTTTGTTAAGATTCCATCAGCAGGCTGAGTCTGTCACTAGAACACAGAAGTAGTTTTCCCATAAAAAGTTTAGACAAGTGGCAGAACAAAGGCACAAAGCTAACATCAACAACCATCAGACGCACAGTTGTTGCAGTCCCTCAGGTATAAATATATATACACACGTTTGTAAGCAAACATACTAGTATGTGCATGTACACTATTGTATTATTCTATTCCCAAATCCCACCATCTAATTTATCATTTTGTTTTATGTGTTCGGTGGGTCACTACACTGTCTTTAGATTGTTTGAATATAGCTACTAAGTTTCTTCTCAGCTCCGATGGCCAGGTATCTGTGAATCCTAGGTGCATACTTCAGCTGGAGTCTGGACAATGACAGAAAAAAATGCTTCTAGGGCAACAAGTTTCACATAAATTAGACAAATACTAATATCTGGCTAAAGAATGACTGATTCTTGAATATGGAAGAAAGGACAGCACAAGACACAACAACAATTGCAATAACATTCAGCTTAAAAATAACAATACAAACAAAAAGTGAGCAGGTTAACTACTGTGCATGTATATCACACGTGAAGCAATATTTGACATTCAAGTAGAAATAATTGTTCTTTTCTTTCACCTCACAACTCCCGGACGAGGCGGACCTCCAGTTATATGCTCCAAAGTAAGAATCTCTCTCATCGCCAGATACTCAAGTACCTAAACATAAGACAATTAGCAGAAATAGTAATTAACTTTCATATCTTTTACTCAATAATCTGCAATAAGCTTAAACTAATTGTTTGTTGTATTGTGTTATACTATGCAATGGTTCCTTCTAACAGGCAGGCAAAAATAAATGCTCCACGATTTAGTGCATATACTGAGTTTAACGCATTGCGGAGTTGATGGATTATCTGGGATTTGAAGTTTTCTTGGGTTAAGAAATAAATATGAAGATGGAAAAGCTAGGCAGCTTTTGAGTGAAAAGGGACCATTACATCATTTCTAGAGCTCCAGGTTCCATATTTATTATGTCCTTATTGGCAGTTAATTGAATTTGTATGTCAAACGCTTGATAGTGTTACGATATCCCGCATCGATTCCACGTGAAAGTGTGGAAGGGCATATAAGTGGGAGTCAATCCTTTACCTTTGACCATGGTTTTGGGTTAAGTTAGGGCTCCCTAGCTTATATGCCTAACAGATAGCATGCAACTCCAGCCATTTCCAACATATAGCACACCCAGGTGGGATCCACCTTATGATGGCTGTTTCACAAGATATACCCCGCACTCAAATAAATACCGTTTTAGTTTTTCTCCGGCAATTGGTTTGAGTTGAATCTCCTCTTAGCTTATGCCTCATTTTTGTAAAAAGATAATTTATTATATTCTGAACTCTGCATACCAATAATCATATTTCTTTTAAATTCTACAGTATGCCTATTTACCTGTCATCAATTGCATTTCCTTTATCATGACACAGGTCTTCTTAGGAGCTAGCATAGATTGTTCTATCCTTAAATGATTAAGCAAGCATGTTTTTAGCCTCTTTATCACCCCATCTAGGAATTGTTTGACGTCTCTCCCCTTCAGTTTCCTCACTAACTTTGGGGGGGATCATTAATGACTAATAAGCTTGTTTCGTTGGTTGTTCCAGCATATGTTCCTGAACTAATCATGCACATGCATCCAAGTAAATGCATGCATGCATGCCTGTCATTGAACATAATATATCTCTTGCACGTTGACTGATTAAAGATATAAAGTTCGAATATGTCAGTGCCTAACCGCCTATCAAATTCCCAAGGAAATTGTAGTCCTAGTTCAGATTACCAACTCATCAAAAACCAACATTTAGCCTTTTCAATTACCATAAAAATTATGATATGTTCTTGCCCAAATATAAATTATGCATATTTGACAAACTTACCTTAAGAAGCTTGCGGAGAATTGGAGTTTTAGTGAACTCCTTTCCGCACCTCTTCATTATGTTGTGTAGCATCTGCAAACCTATTGACCAAGAGACACTCATTGTCAAAAATCTCTTGAAGTAAAGAAACAGCATAAGATTGTGATATAGATTCTGACAACAAAACAGTGCAATAATTACCATTCTTGTTGATTATATCAACCAGCACGGTCCGAGATTTTGTCTTCAAGAGAGCATCCAATATCATTGAAAGATCTCGATTACTGTAAAAGATACCAGGACACATCAAGCATCAATGGGTGTATATATTCAACGCGCTAAAATGACAAACAAACACTTATCGCTGCTTTTTTTTTTTTTTTGGTGGGGGGGGGGGGGGTGGTGTTTGTGTTGGGGAGGAATACATGACTATGGAGGGAAATACCTTTGAATAGCTTCGCCATGTCCATTGGTCCCAGATGCTGCTGTTAAAAACAAAAGCTTCAAGTAACCTCTCGAGGCATCCTGTTAAGCAAAAAAGAGAACCTAAGGTAAGGAACGCAACCATCTAGAGGATCAAGGGCATAAAAGGATCCAAATGGCATAACATTCAGTTATCAAGAGATCAGCAATTTCGTACCATAAACTAAATATCAAAAGATGTAACCCCAATCACTCCCCCCAAAAAAAATGGAAGTCAACAAGTGGTACAACTTACTTTTCGTTTGCTTATTCCCCCTTCAGTATCTAGTAACTCATTAAGCTTCCCTTCAACTGAAATCATAAGCTAAGTTATTGGCAGCAAAAATCATGCATATTACCAAAAAAGCATAATAAAGCAGATGACCGTATACCTGTTTCAATTTGACTATTGAGAGAAACTTCAGGTATCTTTTTAGACTTGTGGGGTACCCCATCTGACTTATCCACATCTTGAATTCCTTTATCATTCATGGCATTAGACTTAAGTTTCTCTTTTTTAATTGAAGATGATGAACGACGAGTTTTAGTAAGAGTACTAGACTTTGTTAATTCCTCCTTTCCTCCCATGGTGCTATATTTCAGCTTTCTCTTAGACTCGATTGTATTAGGTCGTGATTTGCTTGATACTGATGTAGACACCGCCAATCCACGAGCAAAATGCAGAGCCGAAGGCATTGTGCTGTTCAAAATACCATCTGGTACATCAATGAGTTTGACAGGAGAATGTTTCTGGGAGACGAGGCCCTCGGATTCAATGTTTGAAGTAGCTGGTGAACAATTTAAGGACTCCCCAGTGTCCTGATTAGCATCAGAAGGCCCAAAAGCAGCATTAGAAGCAGTATTGTTACCAACAGAATTGCCAGGTTGATGCTTATCTCGTATAGCCATGTCTGCAACCCATTCAGCAGGTGAAGTCTCAGCATATCCATCACTGGAAGTAGAATTAACGCCTACCTTCTGATTTAAAGTGTGTGAAGTGATGCTCTCAAATTGACCATCAGAATTGGCTTTCGTCATTCTATATCTATTTTCATGTAGTTCATTTGCACTTTCATTTTCTCTGTCAAACAACGAATGTGACATTATGTCATTCCATTCATCATTCATCTCCCTATCTTCACAAATCATGACCGGTTCTGCATATTCATCATCTGAGTCTCCCTGAACAACTACATCAGAATTTGTTGGATCGCCACCTATATAGCCCCGACAATTAGGTGAACCACATACACATTTTTTTGCAGCAGCACCAAAAACGCGTACGTAATTGTAGTCAAATGTTAACTCTTCACCCTGGCATAAAAAATTAGCAAAATCAGCATGTTCCTCAATATATGATCAGCATAGACAGAAGTGCTTCAACTAGTGGAGAAAATTAAACTGTGCGTTTTCACCTAGGAGTTCATAATACAGAGGTCACCTATTGCTAACATGTAACTCTAACGACCAACCAACAGAAAAGAAATAGATAAAGAAGATACCTCATAGAGGATATATGTTTCTCACTTCCAACCCAACCCAACCCTGCTTTTCTAGAACCTAGAACATTAGTAAAAGCCTAATGCAACTTGGGAAGGCACGATAAATGACAGATCAATGTTAGGAGAGAACATACCTTCTTAATCTCCCTTATGGCAAAAAGTCCAACACAGACTTCTCCATTCACCATCCACTGTTATCAGAAAAATATAATAAACAATCAAATCAACAGATTATGTCTGAAGCCCTCAAAGTCATGTATTCTTTCAAGCTACAGGCATTAAATAAGTAGAACAAACACACTGTAGTTTTTTTATTTTAACGAATGAAAATGAACAAAATCGAATCAATGAAATAATGTTATTACATTCCATAGAAAGAAAATTAGCAATTGACAGTCGCATAGCCATTACAAGAAATTGAGTTCTTCCTGTATCATTAAGACGCAAAGTAGTTATTAAACTCTTTCTGGATTCATAGGGAACAGCTAAAAATTTGGTAGTGCAAGGTGGATGAATGCCACATACCCATTAGGCTAGCACATATAGACAGAATGACCTTAAATCTAGGCTGAATGACATGTTTTGCAGACCCATATACATTCACTCTAAAATGAATCACTGAAATACATGCAGGAACACCTATGTGAAAGGTCAAGATTTTTTCTTTTTTTTTTTTAATCGGAAACCCAACATTGGCACCCCACGGGCAGGGAACTAAGACATGATCCCCAACCTGTATATTCCTCAAACACCAGACTATGACGACTACCAGTAACAAACCAGAGGTCAACCAAAATAAACTTTTTTGTTAATAGTTAACATACGATTCATTATAAAAGGTGATAAAAAGTACAAGAAGCAAGGGATGAGGGATCCTTACAGGATTTTATAAATTGGAGATCGTTAACCGAAATAGAAATCAACCATGAATAGAAAAAAGTATAATGTAAAACATAGCAAATTTCTAGATAACACCAAGACATTTATACATTAGCACAAATCACCGTAGTTACTGCCCCAACAAGAAGGTCAAGGTTTTAACAGTACCTTTTCTGTTCTGCAGTTTGGATCACAGCTATGGTTTATAAAGCGGCCCAGATTTCCTTTGGCACATGCATCAATTACCTGAAAAGAAAGACATCAATTTGCATTCAAACTATGCATAAATCAATACTAGTGGGTGTTTCAAACATGAGAAAGTTCACAATGAATCAGAGAGATCTGAATGAGCCACTATATATCTCATTTTGTTCAACTACATAGATATTAAATAACTGTTAATGATTTTAAGCAACCACTAAACCCTCTCCTAGAATTGGCGACATGCATCCAGATTAAAGATTACGGGGCCATTTACAGTCTAGTCATACACAGTATGTCCGTGCTTGAGCATTTCATCAAGTCAAGATAAAAGTAAACCCATATGCTTGAGAAAAGAATACTAGAGAGCTCTATATCCTTAGATATAAAAGTAAAGAACAAAAAAATAAGAAAACAGTGATAGATTCGGGAAAATTAGTACATCAACAAGTCGGGCAGGATGAGAACTGAGAAGCCAGAGGCCCTAAGTTTTGAGTGCGTGTTCTAAGATTTTACATAGCCCAGAAATTATAACTAAGAAGATAATAAAAACTTTATTTCTATAGGAGAGTGAGCTACCACCCGGTGCCAAAAATTAGTGTTCACAAAATGTAGTAACCAGCAGTATTCAATGTCTTCTCACTGGACGAAAGAGTAAAAGAAGATAAAAATAATCACAAACAGATTGTACCGCAAAAAGGAGATTCCATTTCATGAAAAATATATTACCAACTACACGATGTTTTCAACTCTACAAGTGTAGGAAAGAGGGTCGATAGCATACCTCACTCCCATTCAGGGTCATGAAATAAAAATGTCTATGCCCCTGCAAAGCATAGTCTCTCTGCCTTGCTTCATAAGCACGGATATCAAGCACCTGAAACATCCAAAACTCCATAAATATGTGGGAACTGAAGTTTAGTTCACTGCAATCAGAATCTTCTATGAAAAAATATATTGAAATCTAAAGCACATGCATGCCATGGTTTGTGATCCTGTGGTTCTGAAAAACTAATGGTAACCAATTCCAGCAGCTTAAAAGGCCTACTTAGCTCGATAGCTCATTTCTCAGGACTTGCAGCTTTAAGGGTATTACTGGTCAATGCCAAAAGGCATAAGGAAGAACTTTGTGACACTAAATCATCAGATTCAATGCTTTTACTTGATCTTAAGGAAGTATGATTCAGGTTATCAACTTCTTTTAGAGCAACTAACTATTTATTGAGCAATTATGCATTACCAACTAATTCACTGAAGTTGGCAGCATCTTTTAATGCTATGTACCACAAGTCTCATGTATATAATACCCAAGTTACCTCTCCAACATATTCAATGACGAACTGTCCTTCACAGATATCCTGAAGAGCTTGAAGGCCAAAACCCTTCTTTCCACACTTGAACCACTTCAATTTAGCATATATGCGTCTTTGAAACTGCAAGCAAACACAAAATTTACTCAGAAATAAAATCATTACAGCAGTGGAATTCAGATCAAAAGTTTGGTCACCTGTTGATTTGAACAAAGTTCACCACATGGGCATGTTCCTTGAACACATTCAATGTTCAGCATTCTGTTCAAGCATTTAGCTCCACAGCCCATTTTTCCATCTGATGGAGGCTTGCAATGGCAAACCATCACCTGTTATGCACAAGTGCAATATAACAAATAAACAATATTCAGGTTGCTAACACTTTGTACTTCCTGAATACCAAGGTGCTCAAAACCATAGGCTTATAATCCAAACACTTGAAACTCACAGGACAGAGTTAAGAGACCTTGAAATCATAAATAAAGCTACGCAAACTACAATTGCAGGACTGGCTCAAAAGGAAAGCTTAGAGCATGATATCTAATATATCATCCAGATGAACTCAAGATGATTTAAATTCGATGCAACATCAACGAACAAAATCTTCAAGGGGTGGTCATACTCAAGAACCCATTTGTCTCAGGTATCTCACATGTATATACCATAGACCACCCTGCATAATAACAAAAATGTGAAGGAAAACTGAACAAATTTTCCCATGATGGAACAACCTTCGATACCCATAAAATCTTGCTCTTACATCACGAACAAATATTTCACTTCAGTCTATTAGCTTACAATTTGGTATCAGGAACGACTTTCGAAGAGCATATTGGCTCATTGATTTTACTCAGACAAATACGTTCCATTATGCCCAAAATTGAAACTTAAAATGAAAAAAAATAAAAAATAAAAAATAAAAATAAAAAAAAATAAATAAAAGATAACATTTGATATTTTCCAAAGACCAGAGAAGTAGGAATAATGTGAGTTATTGCTCAGTTATATTTGAACTTCATCTTCAAGCAGCAAACACTCCTTTTAGGTAAGATTGTCGCCAGGTGAATTGGATAGTTTTAGTCTAGCTTGTTAGCCAAGATCAAGCATAATTTATTGGATTTATTCATGGCTCACGAGTTTACTCGAGACTACAAGAACTTAATAAACATAAATAGGAAAACATTAAACTATTTATAAATTCATTATAGAATTAATTCTCATTTTGGAATTCCTCGTCCCTCTGTAATTTTTCCTTATTTTATCAAAAGATATATATTCTAATATTCTACTGAAATCAATAATTCTATTCAAACAATAATTGAATCAGATATTTTAGCATGATCACGCATGTCAAACATATTAAGCAAATGTCAAGCTATCAGTTCTATTACAAGCTATCTCACAAGCCTACTAACGAAGGACCTGTTCACGGGCTAATGAGCCGAATATTGTGAAGCTTGAGTTTGGTTCAATTATTTAATGGGTCTCGTTGAACAAGCTTCTATTGTGTCCAGCTCTGAATTAACTCAAAAGAGGTTATGTTCATTTACCCTATTTTCGCTGGAAAAGGATTGACCAATGAACAAGCTCTTCCACATAGTATTCATTAACAAGAAGAAAGAAGGCAATAGAGATGTGAAATTGAGTAAATTATGCACTTAACAAAGATCTATAAGAATTGAAGGGTGAAAAATAATTGGAACATACAGATCAATAAAACTTAAGCAATCACCTCATCTATGGTCTGAGTTTTGCGGCTTCTATGAAGAAACAAGTTTGACTTAATAAGTGACCAAGACAAGAATCGAGCAGCTGCAAAATATGCAAAGTCAACTCAAATTCAAAAGCAATGGAGGTGAACATCATCTAGACATGCACCAAGGGATGCAGCAATGTTGTGGCATGATATGGTAATCAAATACCATTTGATTGGTTTCTGTTAGACTTCAGCAAGGTGTCACGTGCATCTTCATCACAAGAAGCATCAGATATTTCCAGCTCTTCATTGATTTCGGAATTTGACTTCTCTTGAGGAATTGAGCAGTCGGCAAAATCTCTATCAGTGTTGTCCTTGCAAGTCCTTCAAATATTGAAGACAAAATCTGTAAACCACTCTTTCCAATACACTGAATTTGATTGTCATACAAACTTTTAGTTACCAATACAACTTTACCGGGCTCAATGACCAATGTTTCCCATTCAGGACTAACAAGAAACTGCTCAGTACTTGAGATTAAACTACTAGACAACAGATTGAACAACTTCTGGGCCAATTAATGAACTTTGTATTCTTAAGCTCGCTCAAGTGTTGCCCACAAAACAGCCATTAACTTATTGAAGTATAGTTCAGCTTGCTAAATAAATATTAACAAGATTATTCAAGTAACATCTAGGTGTGAGAATCTATCTCATTTAAGGAAGCACAAAGTTTATTAGGAATATCATCCCAAACAAAGCAAACTCTTTCTGAGGGGCATCCGGTAACTGAAAGATGTTTACAGATTCTTAAAATTTGAAAAATATCTTTGTGAACCCTACTCACAGGTGCATAAAGATTTTTAGAAACATATAGGATGAAATATAAACAGTCTGATCTTAAGAAAACTAATATTAGCACCACAGATATCCCAAACCACCCACCAATTTAATAAGGCGGAAAACATGGTCAGGAAAAAAGATTCAGTCCAAATAAAATATTAACAAAGAAGAAGTTCAAGAGCATGCTAAGATTAACATAGATAACCTAACCCCAACCCACATCCAGCACAGACCTTCCCCCCCGAAAAAAATAAAAAAGAAAAGCAAAGAAGAAATAAATAGAAAAGGGGCACTTCCAACCACCCTGAAATGCCCATCCTCACAGGTAAATACATGAAGGAACAGAGTGACAAATGTTGAGTCGTTAAGACATCTGTAGACATTGTAAATAATATCTGAGACAACAACTTAGTTTGATCTGTAGCCAACCACCAGATCCACAACCAGTATAAAATTCTTCAAAGAATGTGACTATTGGTGGCATACTATTGACTCTACAACAAAATGTACAAGTCTAAATGAGGTATAAGTACATCGAGTATTTGCAGTAAGATGATTGACATATTTCTGATACTCAAACACGATTTCAACCACCCCAAGATACCCATCCTCACGGGAAAATACATGAAAGAACAAAGTGAGATGTTATAACTTCTGTAGACGTTGTGAATAATATTTGGGACAAAACTTATGTTGATATGAAGCCAGCCAGCAAGGGAGTGTAACCCAAGCTGATCCATAACCGGTATGAAATTCTTAAAAGCGTGTGATTATTGGTGGCATACTATTGCCTCTACAACAAAAATATAGGAGTCTAAATGAGACATAAGAAAAACATAGTTGTCATATTTCTGATATTCCAAAACAATTATCTTATATTTCTACTCAAAGAAAAACAATCCCACACAATGATACAAGTATTTGTGACTTTACAAAGACAAATCCACTGGACCAAGCAGAAAGATGTGAAAACCTACAAAAATATTAGTCATAACCAGAAGAACACTGAGAATAAGTCAAAACAATCTCCATCAAATGTGATGCAGAATGTAATATCTACAGTTAAAATAATTATTTACCATTGACAGTTTGTTTCTTCAATCTGATCTGCAAGTGTAGCTGGTATGCGGCGCCATTTTTGGCACTCATCACAAAGCACCCATGCATTCCTTGGCTTGGCATGTTGTTCCTTTAGCCCACCAGATGCAAATGGCAAGTTGTTTTTCAGACCGGTAGAACCCTCGCAAAGGTCTCCAGATTCTCCAGGATCAGATGATATTTGATTTCCTATAAAGTTGAATATAATATGACAGCTCATTTACAGTATCCTGATATTGCATCAATAATATAAGACAGGGACCAGGGGCAAGAAATTATTTCAGTATTTTCATGTGTGTAGATGTTGATCTAAACAGACTTAAACAGGTACCTGCTGTCAAATGGCTTTCAACTCCAATGAGAAGACCACTAGTATCATCCTCATAAATTGGATGCTTGGCTACAGAATCATTTTTATCTTTCTTCTTTTTAGAGGCTTTGCCTTTCTTGCTGGGTAAATTTAAGACTTCAGATTTGCTCTTGTGCCGTCCCTTTGTGCCAGAATATTTCGGGGATTTTTGTCTATCGCTAGAAGGAAGTAACGAGTCGTAGGACTGTGGGTTTGAGGACTCAGTGCCATCAGCAAACCCAGAAAGATTCCCTTCACAACCAATATATGCTTTTTCTAAGGTAGTAGAAGGGGTTCCTGAGTTGGTCACCCTTGAAAAGCCCGAAACACCGCTGGGAACTCTGTCGCAGCTGTATGTACTCATAAATGGGTCTGCAGTTGAAATTACTAAAGCATCACCATGTTTAGAGACGTCAACCAATTTCCGCCTTGGTTCAAGTTCAGCAAGGGGTTTAGCATTATGTTCGGTTTCTGCACCAGTTACCTTATTTACAAATTGGTTTTGATTATCTTTCTTTTTCCCTTTCCTGGATTTCTGTTGCAGCAAATTCAAACTTGAAACACCCACAAAAGAAACAGCAGGAACAGAGTTATTAAAGTAATCAAGCCTGCTCTTTTCCATTGACATTACTGGACTATCTTGCATATCTTGTAAACCTTTTTCATAAACTGGAGCCTCAGGAACAGAGTTTATGACTTCGGAATCAGGTGAAGTTCCTGGGTCTGAACATCTGTTTTCTGTGGAAGCTCTCAAATTATCCCCCTCCTCGTGGCTGATGATTTCACGGAGATCACTTTTTGTACTAAAGGATCCATTTACAATGCTACCTGTAACATTGAGATGTGTACCCAATACCAAAGCATCAGAGCACATCACCTTCTTCACGTTATTTGCATTTGGCAATAGTAAATCTCCAGGCAATTTTTCCCCAAATTTACTTTCCATAACGTCACATAGACCATGAACACTCTCCCCTGAAGCATTAAGTTTTTTTCTAACACTAACCACACCACATCTTTGATTGCCGATTTTAATCTTCAAAGTGATGTGACGAGTTGGAGCACAGCTCTTCTGCACTGATTTATGACCTGTCTCGTCCCTGATAACATTTCTTTTCCCTTGACCACTTCTTTCTCTCCCTAATTTTTTCCCGTTACCTGAAATTGGATCAAGCACACCGTGTTCTTTGGAAGCAGGTAAACCCACAAATCCCCATACAGAGGATCTAGCCCGCTTGGAGAATAAGCTCCTTCTTCTTCTAGCAATCTGCAAGGACTTAAAATCTGATTCTGAGTCTTTTTGGGAAAACATCCTACAGTTTCTTGATGATCTGCAAGAATTGCTATACTGGTTTAATTCAGTATTCGTAATGCGAGCACTGTTCCTCCTAGTAGATGTGTATACAATCAGATGGCCATTTGATTTCTGGGTTTTGTCAATTTCATCAACAACCTCAGGTTCACCATCCCCGTTTGTAGATGGTTTAGCAATCTTTGCGAAGTCAGAAGAACGAAATTTACTAGCATCTTGCCCCTCATCAGGTCTCTGTCCAGGCAGGTTAGCTTCACAAATGGCCCCAATAGCATCACTTTGAATGGTGTTTTTTGCTCTCGCATTCATCACTTCTGCTCCTTCAGCAAAGCTGATGGAATTAAAGGCTGAAAGAAGACCATCAGCAGCTGGTGTGACCATAGTTGAAGATGATTCATCAGCTCGCACCCAAGAGGATTCATATGGTATGCGAGAAACAGCTAATTCACCAAAGTCAAGATCAATAAAAGATGAGACTGCCTTGCTGTCACCAGCATTTTTGCCAAGATGTATCTCAGTGGACATATTATCCAACTCACTGAGATTCATTAGATAGGAGAGAAACCTCAACAGCAATTCTCACAGAACCCATATAAGCAAATTACAGCTTATATGTCTAAGACTTCTGCCACCGGAACACAATTTGAATCAGTACTGAACTGCTTAGCCTTACCAAAAGCAGCTCCCTGGCAGCTCACATCAGACAGAAGACTTGGTACCTTGATATCGGCTTTCCGCCACCACAGCAAGAAATGTGTCCTAATATTACTGCTCAAAAAGCAATCATGGATAAGCCAATGAAAAAATGAACAGAAATAGAACTCCACAAGAACAACCATTGCAATCCAAAAAGTTAGACAAGCATGCTAAATTCATGACTCCAATATATGTAAGCATTGTCAATACAAGGTCACTTAGATTATTCATTAGGGATATTAACATGTTTGATAAACCATTAGTATAGCACATTTCCAGGCATAATAGTACAATTTAGATCATCTTCTGAACAAGCCATGCTCGACAGGAGAAGTAAAATGGCATGCCATCACCTGAATTCTATCTAGAAACCATGTTGATAACATTGATAAGCTCGAATATATGGCGAATTCCAAACAAGGAAAGAACAGTTCAATATCAATAACATGAGATTGCTCGTTCCTTCAAGCTCTATTAGCCGAATTGATTGCATCGACCTATATATTGTATGGAAACTTAAACAAACGATTGAAAAGCATTTATATTCACTGGATTGAATGAAACAAAATTAACCAACTCCATCAAGCCCCACATGCTTATTTGCAAAACAACAGACACATGCATGCACTCAGCATTTCCAATACTCTCTCAGCAGGACGCACATGCTTGTATGCACATAGAGAACTACGTATCAACATATACTAGAAGAAGCAAACGAAAAAAAATAAAAAAAATCTAGTTTCTCCAAAACTCTCTCTGCCACTTGCTTGTACGCACACAGATTGGCTATGGATTTGGAACTGACTTTTTCATTCCCTTAATTACAGAGAGAGTGAAAGTTGTGACTCAACTCATGGTTAGGAGCATGAGCCGTCATTTAAAACATGATAAAGATGCAACCCAATAAATCAACTCCAAGCTCAAACTCTACTGAGAGAGAAGGGATAATCAACAGAGGATGTAACAGACCACTTCCTTACATATGATGAATCCATGCAGAATGTGTAAACTTGGCTTAAGATATTTTCTCTAAGCTTAATATCAATCAAATCAGTCGAGGAAGACGGCTTTACATTGCCCAACCCCGATTCCAGCCCAGTCAATTAACAAGCAGGCATAAACAGGTAGTGTATCCGAAACTCTCTTGCCATGTGCTTTTGCGCACAAGGGAAAGTGTAACCCGTAGTCACAAAAATATACATTCTGAAATCTCTCCGCCATCAAGGACGCAGAACACGCAGACATAACCATATACGCATTGCTTACAATCCGACCATATGCGTCCCAGAATAGATGAAAAACTAACAGAAACTAGAAAACAAAGTTTCTAACAGCATCCGACGCACTAAAAGTCAGACACCAACATAAATACACCTAATGCTAACCAATTAAGCCCACAGAAACAGAGCCCAAAACCCTAAGTGCCAGCAAATCAAAACCCTAATTTGGCAGATGAAACACCAATGCGGAATAACGCAGACCCATAAAAAATAAAATTAACGAAACACGACAGATTAAGAAACGAAAGATCGTACCTGGAGATAATAAATCAACAGGTTAAACACCGACAGAGGAATACTGTTTGATTAATCAAAACGAACGTGTATAGGCAAATACAACAGCTGTATGTGTAATCCTCACGGCGTGTGTGTGAGAGAGAGGGGAATTGCTTGGCGGTGTCAGCAAACGGTTGTTGAGGGAAGGGAATAGTGAGAGGTAGAGAGAGAAACGAAACAAGTCTCCCACCAAAATACGAGCTTTTCTATGATTCTATCCACTATGTTCACACACACGCAGAGTACAAGTACAACATTCATTGAATTAAGTACAATCATTCATTGCGGAGTTCTGGACACGCGTGGCAAGCTGGGGTATTATCGCAATTTTACGCATTTAATGATTACTATTTATTCATTTTCCATTTTCTCTTTTGACTGTTTGAAGATATTTGTCATTTTCAATGTTTTCAAAAACTTTCTTTGTATGATGTTTCTCAGAAATTAGAATGTTAACGAAAAAAGAGTACAACACTTTTGATGTTTCTATAATTAGATTCATAATTTAATTGCTATGTTTTGTCGGATGTTTCTATAATTAGATTCATTATCTTATAACTATGTTTTATAACCTTGTTAGAATGTCTTTAACCCCCCTGCGAGCTGGTCTTAAGTTTTTATGATGTATATTATGTTTGAACTCATATTATATTTTGGGCCTATTTTGAGATTCAATAGTCATATTATTTCATCTAGAGTAATTTTGTACAATGTAAACATCTTGATCACATAATATACGTTTCTTCTTTTTTTTTTCGTGAATGTAGCTAACACGTTGTTAGTGAACCACATAAATTCTATGTTCGTTTATTCTCGTTTACTTATCTTTCTCGCATCCCATTATAACAACCTTTGGGTATGTTTACTTAAGGCTTGGCTCAGTAGATTTAGGGGTTCAAATCCCAATAAAGCACACTCATTAACTCCCTCAGCCAAATTTCACATAACATTCTCCAGCCTTAAGTAAACATATCCTTTAAGTAAATCAGTGTGGGTGTTTATGGGAGTGTTTGGTATGGTTGGAGCGTCGTGGATGTTACGGTTGAGGATAAAAACTACTCCCCACGTTAAAAAAAAAAATGTTATTTTAGTCTTTTAAAAAAATTAAGAATTTTTAAAAGTACAAATATATTCATACATAATCTATTTAAGTGAGATATGTTTTGTGGAATAAGGAAATAGTGAATTAAATTAAGTAGGTTGTTTAGGGTACAATTTGAAGAATTGTGGGTTTTTTTTTCCTGAAGTGTCACTTTATTTATCTTCTCTAAAGTGACACTTTTTTTTTTAAATGTAGGAAGTAATATTTAGATATGCTAGTTGAAGAATGAGTTGGGAGTTTGTTCATTATATTTAATTGGAAAAAAAAAAAAAAAAAGTGATGCGTTATATGTAAGAATAAGAATTAGGAGATGATTGATTAATGATTAAAGTATGTATTGGAAATTCTGACTGAATGCTTTCGTTCCAAAATAATTGTCATTTTAACAATTGTCACACATATTATGGAATCTAATAAAATGACTCATATGCCCTTTTTTAAGTTTAATTATGTTGTCTCTTTTAAAACTTGTGTTTTTTCTCTATCATACTAACAACCATTTTTTATTTGGCAAAAACTTGTATGTGACCGTCACACGGCCGTCACACGGTGTGACGGCAAAAAATATCACTTTTGTGGTAAAAGTATCACGTTTATCTGTGAAAGTATCACCTTTTTTAAACAAAAAAAAAATATCACTTTTTATAGTAAAAATATCACATTTATCTGTAAAAGTATCAATGTAGTAAAAGTATCACTTTTTTCTGTAAAAGTATCAATGTTTTCTGTAAAAGTGTATTCCGTCACACGTGTGATCGTTCACACACAAGACTCACTCTTTTTATTTTCAAAACTCATTTATGATATAGGTAATATTAGAATGTTAGTCCAAATTATGTCTTGAATTCCTAAAATAACAATCATTTTGACAGTTATTTTGAGACGGGGGAGTATTATTGCTAGTGGATGATGTTTGATTATTTGTATGGTATTTTAATTTAAGTAATATTTATTCAAATACTAGTTTTTTTTCAAAAAATTACATATGATATATAATTTAATTTTTACCATTTAAATAATTATTAATTTTATTTTTTTATTTGATTATCTGTTTATATTAATATTTTTTTTGTGATACCATGTATTCAAACAATATTATTTAAAGTTAACTATTAAAAATTAATTCGATTTCAATTTTTTGTAATAATTTATATTGTTTTACTTTAATATTCTTGTCTGTTTAGGTACAATGAGAGTTTTTCTTGGCATTAATGCATTTGATAAGTCAACTCAAGATAAATCTACTTATTGATTGGTTAATAACTTTTGAACCTATTAACGAATAAGTATTAATTAAAAGTGAACGATATTAGACAACTACCTATATGGTATGTTCGAACTTAAAACAACAAGTCCTCCCATATTGCTGGCAATAACAACAAAGACTTAATTTATAATAATAATAATAATAATAATAATAATAATAATAATAATAATAATAATAATAATAATAATAATAATAATAATAATAATAATAATAATAATAATAATAATAATAATAATAATAATAATAATAATAATAATAATAATAATAATAATAATAATAATAATAATACTTCAGCAATGATACACGTCCATTATGCATGTGTTTAGGCTCAATTAGATGATGAAATATGAAGCATTTGAATGTATAATTTTCTCTTTTGGAAAAAATTGCATTATCTTGCAATCATGTGACGTGTATGCTCGTTTTGTAGAGAAATATGTGTATTTAGGGAGAAAAGCCTGTTTGGACAAAGTTTGGAGAAGAAGCGAGCAAGAAACGAGGTGCAACGGCGAAAAGAGGCAAAAATGCAAAATATCATCCTGGCAGGCCTTCTGTATTCTGCTCATATGTCGAGATATACATGTCCAAATAAGGTGAAATTAGTATCATTGGAAAATTGACTCAAAGGACTAGATATTGTCATAAATATCCAAGGCCATATTTCAACTAGAACCTCAAAATATGGCTTTGAAGACGGAGTGGTTGTAACGAGTGGCCCACTCAATTGAGTGAGAAGAGCGCCATTGGTCGAGTGGAACATATTAGACTAGTTTTATAGGATGTCAGGAAGTTTCTCTAGGTCGAGTGGATTTGATTTATCAGTCGAGTGGTGCACTGGGATCTGCTATATCAACGTCTTTTGAACCAAATTCGGTCCATGATCACCTTTTTCTCACCCAACTATAAATAATACCTTTACGAGGTTGATTTACCATTGATTATTCATTTTTTGGAGTAGAGAGCAAGCAAGAGTCAAGATCAAGAGTCAGAATCAAGATTTCTTCAAGATTCTGGATTTTATCTAAAACATTGTTGGATTGATACTTACGTTCATTTCCATATATTCATTGTTTTCAGTTGCAATTATGATTGGCTAGATTTTACGCATGTATAGGCCTAAAGAGTAGATTTCGATGAAGTAGTGATTGTTGTTTGATGTTTGGCTCTCGTTCTACGTTATAATATTATGTGTTTGTTTTAATTACTGATTTATTAATTTGGCCAATTGTTGGACTTTATTAGGCTAATAAATCAATAACCGATGTGAGAGGTTTATTAAAAGACTTACAACATATAGATAATCAACATAACTGAAAGGTTTGAGTTATATGTGTGGGTGTTGATAATTTGGTCTTTTGAGAGTTACGTATATAATAATCGACCGGAGACGATGATAGTTTGTACGTAACCTACAGTTATTCGGTTCGAGAGGAGGTCTAATTTAATATTATGATCGTCCAATAAAAATTAGAATTCAGTATAAAAAATCCAATTGTTTGGTAATTACTCATTAGTAAATCGTAGTCAAAATCGAATCCTAGAATGTATTCTTTTTAATTGATTCTTTCTCCAACCGCTTGTTTACTACTACAATTCAGTTCATTAATATTTTAATTTAAGTTTCTAATGTCAAACCTCAATCGTCGATTGTCTAGATAGAGTTTGACTATTCTTGTTGTGGTACTTAGTTTGGCTTAGTGTCCCGATCTCTGTGGGATCGACCTTGCTCACACACTAACTATAGCTACACCATGCACTAATAGAGTTAGAAATTTAGTGAACAAGCAACCCTAAAACAATGAGAATACACACAAGTACGAAAAATAAATATATCGATGTAGAAGACAGTGACAGGAACTCCTCTAGAGGTAGTGGCATATTGTGCATGGTGGACGAACTACCATCTGCATTAGAATTCGGTTGAACAACATTTTTTCGTCATTAAATGAAGAATTATGCTCATATGAGGTGTCAGAGTTGTGGTGTGATCTGGACAACGAGCTCTATATGCTTTGCACCTAATTCATGAATCTTCGCAAATTAATCCACCACCATGATCTACCCCAAGCGGGCATGTGTAGAATCTTCGCCCCATGTTGGGTAGGTGTTCTAGCCTCCAAATTAATAATCTTGCAAACTCCACAAGAACACATTTGATGATCGGGTTCCATTTTATGTTGTTACACTATCATATAAATGAAACCGTTTTTTAATATTGATATAGAAGAACAGACTTAATTGAAATCAACCACAATAAGATAAAAATAAAAGTTCAAATCTAGCATAAATAAAACCAAAAAATAGCCATGCTTATCCAACGCTTGCCTAATATCCCAAACTACATGCCTAGATAATAGACTAGAGAATTAAACTACCAGGGAAATGAAAACACAAGTTCAAAGGGACATCTCTTTTAACCCTGGTGAGCTACCCACATATATAAAGCAATTTCATCCCTTATAACTTGAGTACATTAGAAATGCCTATTTTTAACTTGAGTACATAAGATAAATCTAGAAATCTATTAACTTGAGTACATTGTTAAACATCCAGCATCCATCATGTGTAGAGCCATTCACAAGCAAAATAATTGTGATAAGTAGAGGAAAAAAATATTGGCATTGTTGGTATGTTTGCTTAACAATTAATTTGCTAAACAGAACAGTTAATTGAACAATCTATTTTAATATTAGACATCACAATCAATTTCGTTTCTATATAGACCAAACAAGCATTACAAATCAAACCACATTAACACTGAAATGTGAAAACAAAGCAGATATAAGCTAAACTTAATACCTAATCACAAAAATAAAGAAAAAATAATGGGATTTGATGGGAAATAGCGGAAGTCAAAACAGAACAACAAACCACTGATAAGAAAAACCGGGAATAATTCACGTCCCAAGCCAACTCGGTCGAAATCCAAATCACAATATTCAATATTCAATAATACCTAATACCCTAGTAATGTATCTTATATAATATTTAGGCTCACGGGCAGACCAATAGAAAACCTAACAGAAATAAAAGAACATGAATTAAAAATAAAATAGCAACACGAAACAGGCCCAAGCCCCACTCTCCTTCGTCCTTCAGCGTCGCCCATACATGATGTCTGTAATAATTTCCCTCATCTCAAAATTCACCTTGTCCTCAAGGCGGCTTGGCGTGGAGACCTAGGATGTCACCCAAATCTAGCGTGTTACCATCGTCGAGGACAACCATCACGCATAAGGAGCGGTTAGCACACACATGGAGGGGCAAGTAAGGTTCTTTGCAACGATAATGCAAGCCCCGAGAGCACGATCTTGATATTCGGCCTAGGACATGTTGCGAGACTGACATGGGGCCTGGGTGACCAAAAACCTCGATGAGGCTGCTGAAGGTGGGGAATGAGAGAGGCTATCAGAGGTCTTCACAAGATCTGGTGGCCGAGAAGAGAAGGGAAAGGTTATGGCTGCAGTATCACACTTGTAGAGTGGCTGTAGGTGGGCGGGACAGTTGTGTGGGTGCCCTTGTAAGGTTGAGGTTGTTGGTATGCATTGCCTTGAGGGCCCGAGAGCGTGCCCATCAGTTCATGCTCAATTTCCCAAGCGGTATGCATCGTCGAACTAATATCCTCCGCGTCTCGTGAACGTATTCAGACGCGAATATCCTTTCGAAGCCCATGTAAGAACATCCCAAGGTGTCAGTTTCTGAGAGAGTTGGAATAACTGACGATCGAGTAATAAAGTGGTTGACATAGTCATTGACAAAGTCAGTTTGACGTGTCAGGGCAAATGCCTCGTAAGGGTTCGCAGGGGGATAATCTCCGTAGTGGCAGAACAATTCAACCGTGACTTTTCACCAACTCATGTTCGTGGAGTTATTGGTCAACCAGGTAAACCAGTGTAGAGCCGAACATTCCATATCAATGAGCGCGTCTTCTATTTTCATGTCGTCTGGGGTATTGTCGGCACGAAAAATTTATTCTGCCCTGGCAATCCAAGCCTATGATTATCGCGGGTAAACCCGGGCAAAGAGTGTTTCACCTGGAAGGGGATTTGGCATGACAACACGGGTGCTATAGGAGGGGAAACCATTGGTAGAGGACCTTCTGCGGATGAAGCATCATCAAGCAGGACATTGTTTCCGCGTGCTAACATGCACATAAATGCCCTGATCTCGCCCATGCTTTGAGTCAAAGACGAAACAGAGGACTTGATGGTTGAAACCTCCGATTCCATCGTATCCAGATCGACCTTGAGCATAGCAACCCTTTCCCAAATCAATAATCGTGGATTCCAATGTATCCACCCTAGCCTCACTGTAAGTCATGATGGACGGCTAGGTCGGACCAAATTGATAGGAAATAACGAAAATAAAAACAGAACAACAAACTACTGATAAGATAAATTGGGAACAATTCCCATCCCAAACCAACTCGACCGAAATCCAAATCACAATATGCAATAATACCTAATACCCTAGTAAACATATCGTATATAATAATTTGGTCCACTGGCCGACTAATGGAATAACCTAACAGAAATAAAAGTACAATTAAAAATAAGATAACAACACGAATAGGCCCAAGGCCCACTCCTGTTCGTCCTTTAGCGTCGAACGTAAGTGATGTCCGTAACAAGATTGATGCCTAAACTAATACGCCCCTCTCAATTTTATGTTTAATAAAATAAAAGAAATCCACACATATCATCCAAAAATGGAAGTAGCAATTAACAACAAAGCAGGTTACTTCAGCATGATCCAATAATTTCATAGCAATTATACTAAGACATAGGTAACAATTATCCAAATGGGTAGGGCTTAACACAAATAAAGGGTTATAGCAATTAATAGTAGAGCAGTTCATGTCAGAGAGATGCTTAAAAACAGAGCGCGGTTGTAGTAGTAGTAGTTCGGATCAAGAGCATGTTGAATAGAGCATAACTTGTGAACACAAAAGAAGAAGAAGAAGAAGAAGAAGAAGAAGAAACCAAATAGACACAATAAAACATCAAAATTAGTTCAAACAAACCAGGTCATTAATTTCATGCACCTTGCTTCTGGGAAAAATGGTAAGTGGATCGCTTCCAACCAATTCCACTGGAGAATAGGATGCACATATGCAATTCAATTTCTTCACAGTTTAAAGAAAATAAGTACAACAAGACATCCGTGCACAACGTGTGCTAAGAGGTTTTCTTCTAAGCCCCTCTTCACTGATCAAAGAGTATAAGGGCAACAATTATTTTTCATGCACAATATGGCTGGTGTGAGTGTTCACGAAATGCATATCACCAAATATATAGTAAGCATTTAATAGAGTATGGTAAAGAAACACAACTGGCAAATGAATTAATCAACAGAAAGGAGAAATAACAACATAATGAAATATTGAACAAGGGTCGTACTCAAGGAAGAAAACAACTTTTGCGCATAGATTCACTGCGAGAGGGGGCAAATCTATACCCCATCTATTCGAACACAAAATTAATTCAAATCATAGGCGGTTTGATAGTTCTACACCGTTACGCCATTAATATGGACTACATTAAAGGTGAGGGCCCCAACAACCCATGCTGATATGAAAATCAAGTCCATCTATCAAGTTAAAATAGAGAAAGCAAGGATCATACAGACCTCAAGATGTTATTGACAGAGATCGCATAAATGGACAAGGGGCACCGCTGATTTATGTACACTCCCCAACCCTAGGAGTTGAAATATTGAGTGTAACATCTACAGACCAAACACACAAATGTTGGGCCTCCTCAATGGGTTGAGACCAACAATAAACAAACACAACCTATGTCTTATATATTAGGTAAATGTGGTGCGAGTGTTAAGGCGGCTTTGTCCAACGAAGGAACAAATGTTTTGGAGACTATTAATAAAGAAGAAAATCAAGATGATTTTGATGATGTTATGGTTGATGACCTTTAGTCATTGTTTAATATTTATGAGTATTAACTATGTTGCAGGTATTCAAACTTTATTTAATCTTTCATATTTGGTCGATGAATAATGATTTTTTGAGAATATATTAAATGTTTTAGTGGTTGATAGTTTATATTTCATATAATTTCATCTCCAATTTATGTCATTATGTACAAGATGACCTTTATTTTGTCAAATTAGTAATATGTTGTAGTAATCGTATTTTCTTATTATAATTTGTATTCTTTATATAATTTTAAATTTAATGTATGACAAAAGATTGTCTAGAAACTTAGTTGCACGTCTTTAAATAATAATCTTGTTAGGAAACCCATCAGCACTCAGATTAGGCTCTTCTGAATCACTTATGTGGATCGATTGGTTGTGTAGTATTTTTGAACTCCTTAATTTCACAATACAATAAAGTATGCTCGCTATAAATCTACTCAGTCCATTCCTCATAACTCTTATTTTAAGATAGTATAATGTTATTTTTTATTTAAGAAAATAAAAATTTATTCTTGAACTTCCAATTGCCATTATGAAAATAATATAAATAACCTTGAAATATTCTAGACATTATAAAGTGTATTCAACAGGTTGTCATACATCCCATTCCATCAGCATTATGGTCTAGAATTCAAATGTCAGTTCTTGATTAAAAAACCAACGATAAAAGAAACATGTTGAACTAGCTGTCTGATTTGATGATTAACACTATAGCTTCTGCATCGCAAGGGTATTCCTTTTTAAATAACATGCATTTAAAAAAATTAAAAAGACTATAAAGCGATCACCAAAACGAAGGAATTTTGATTATAAGAATCAACACAACCTTTTTAAAAATTCCATCCATCCGCAATCATCTTCATGTTATTATTCAAATTATACCGTATAAGTGCTTAAAAATGCACTGATGAGCCGAACCAAGCCGAACTGTACTAGGCTCGAGTTCGACTCGTTTGATTTTTAGTGGGCTTGAGTTCGGCTTGAGTTCATAAAAGTGTGTTCGAGTTCGGTTCGTTATATAATTACCAAGCTCGCGAATAGTTCAAGTTCGATTCTGCAAAAGCTCGATAACATAATAAAGCAAACTTAAGTTCGAGCTCGATTCGAAAAAGCTCGAAAACATAGTTCGAGCTCGGATTCGTGAAAAGCTCGATAACATAGTTCGAGCTCGGGTTCATGAAATCTATAATAAAGCTCGGGAGTCACTAAAACAAATATGGGATTTGGTAAATATTTTGCTTATATTGAACTACTGATTTAATAAATAAATCAATGTAAACATTTACTAAAAGTCATAGTTGACCTAGTGGTATAAGACCTTTTCCGTATTTTAAATGGTCTAGAGTTCAAATCCCATTGAACACATATGTTATATATATATATATATATATATATATATATATATATATATATATATATATATATATATATTCGAGCTGGCTCGATACTTGCAGGCTCGAGTTCGGCTCGAAAATTTTGTCAAGCTCGAAATTGGGCTCGGGCTCGGTTCGTTTAGGCTAGTGAACGATCTCGAACAAATATTTTTTCGAGTCGAAACCCGAATAGCTCGCGAACAGGTTGGTTTGATTACATCCCTATTTTTAGGGTCAAACCCATCCTTTCCACAATATCCCTCTCTCTCTCTCACTCCTCCTGCCCGTCAAAGCCCCCTTTAAACTTTTTATTTTTCTCTCTGCATTATTTGCATAGACGTGCTGTTCACCGGCGACCAAGGCCAAGAACATCCGACGAAACAACAACGGGACGGGACGGAGGTGCAACATGAAGCATCTAGTTCATACTCGTCTGGAACAGTGGATCGATGGCTCCATCGGTGGAAGTCCTGCTTCGTCAGCTCGCGACATGCTCACGACGGTAATGATGGCAGCGGCGGTGGTTTGGTGTCGGGAAAGTTTGCTGGTTTTTTTATGGGATGAAGGCAAATAAATTATGAGAAAATTGCACAGCCTTTCCAATTTATTAAGGTTGCCGATATTAATATTGAATAAAGATTTGTGGCAATGTGTGTTTTCAGAATGATGCAATTACTTTTTTTTGCCCCTTTTTCTTTTGCTGTCTTCTGAAGATCGTTCACATCGGTAACTTCTTTTATTCGTTGTCACTGTGAATAACGGGAGAGAGTGTGTGTGGCGGTTTTTTTTAATCACTTGCATGAAAATAGGAACAATTAGATTTTGAAGTAAAAATAACTCATCTTTATCCTGAGAGGGTATAAAAATAATTAGACGTATTTAGAGTCGGGTTTTTTTGGGTATCAATATTCCAAGAGTAACACGTGGCAGGGATTGAAATTCATGAAGAAGACGACAAATGAAAAGAGAAACTAACAGTCTCTCTTGCTTTAATAGTAAAGATGAATTTTAAATTTTTGAATTAAAGTTTCAACCGTATTACCATTTTGTGTTCATAATTTAATATTTAATGTCTACTAATCTAATTTTAAATTTATTTTTCGGAATAAGTAAAAACCTATGGGCTAGCCCTCGAGATCCCAAATCCACAAATGGGTTGATTGGGTTGAGGTTTTGCCGCCAAAATTGTGTTCTGCCTTGCAAAATAGTAAAGCTATAGTGTGTTTTTATCTGTCTGCCCTGCTTCGTTGCTCCATTTTAACAGTATAGTGTCACACCCCACTTATAGCTACATGGACATATAAGAATTAAACTGAAGGACCAACTTTTTTTAGCTATATATAAAGCATATACTAAATTTTTGCGAAAAAAAAATGGCCAACTTTAAATAAAAAGGGAGACGAACTCTTATATATTGATATTTTAAATAAAAAAAGTATATACTAAATGTTTTTATGTAACAATTAGTATACACGAGATTAAACAAAAAAAATTAGCATAACTCATATGAATCACAAACAATTTAACGCATTATTAAACATCCATACTCAATAAGTGACATTTATATAACTTGAATTTGATTTTGTTTTGCACAACATGGGTCTACGTTAAAGTAAAGTATGTAATCTATAAAACGTTTAGATTTGTAATTTATATTATTATTCAAATTACACCCCATATTATTTGAGATTAATATCACGTATAATCGAATAAACTTTAATATTAATTTGGCCTAAATGCAAGAAAATCATCACACTTATTAAGTTGAAGGTTTAAGTCTGTCTTAAAATTTTACCAAAATAAGCCACGCCTGAATACAAAAGATGTAGAGGCCTTTAAAGAACAACTTGGCAGCCTAGTCCGGAAATGCCTAAAATGCCCCTTTTCGGCAAAACTAGATCAACAATCCAAGCCACTGGTTACACTTACGCCAAGTTCCACATGCATCAATTTAGCCAAGAATAACGTTGGCAAACTATTATTTACATATACCAACAATAATATTGATTAACTTTTATAAATCGGTTCGTCCTCCAATTGAACCGGTCCAACAAGTTGAGCTGTTGGTAATAGCAAAACTGATTTGATCATCTGTCTGTTATATAAGTATTTGCATCAAATAATACATGACCTCTAAACACACACACACACTATCACAAACTCTTCACTGTATTTCCTCCACTATCTCACCCTCCTTTCTTCCATGGGAACATCTCTACTCTTTCTGTCTTGCCCGAACCGTCCATACCGAATCATTCCACTTCCACCCTATTTGACGTGGCATAAGTCACCAAAAAATGCACAAAATCTGCAACCAAAGCTCTGATATTGATCATCTCGTCCAGAAGAAACGGGTGTAACCTAAACCCGAGTGCATACGACTAGAACCAATTTGAAACACTGAAATCCCGAAGCTTTCTGAGGTGCTTTTCCATGTCCTCTCGAGTTTTATTCCATTCTTCCTTCTCTATTACTGTGGTTGCATCGTCTCTTTCATCCTACAGAAGAATAAAAAGCAAACGATTAGTAAAACAGGACTTGATGCCATGAAGAACAAAAGAGTAGCTTCTTTGGAATAGTTACAGAGGGAATTATTTTGAAGGTGTTCCCCTTATCACGAACAACCAGCAAATCGTTCTTTCTGTCTCGTTTTTTCCCTCCAGGAACCGTCACCTGCAGAGACATACGATATGTCAAGTGCGTAAAACGGCAGCATATTCAATATTTTGATGCAGCTTAAAGAGAATGCTACCCTGTCTTTTAGTGAGTTTGGATTTTGAGAAAGCAAAAAGAACAGGCAGCTAAAAACAAATGTGCTTACCACAACTTTTGCCCTTGTGATTGATTTTGTTTTTGAATCAATTACGTAGATCTCCTCGAAATCCAACGTAAATTCTGGATCACCCAATCGACGGTTCCTGTAGTGTTTCGTCAAGAAAACCTGCAAAAACATATCATGGTATCACCAACTCAAGAACACAATATCAGATTGCCCAACTTCTTTTTTTTCCACCCCCTAGACAAAAAGAACCATTCAATCCAAACATTCTTGATAAAGTTTTTGAAAATTACCCCTGAATTGCCGATAAGATTACAAAACCCCATTACTATGTCAACGTTAGAGTCCCAGGATCCTTGATAAAATGCACATTACGATCAATGTTCTAAAAATGTTGAGTACAGCAAGCACATATTTATTGCATATCAAAGTCCAAGGCTACTGATGAAAAAACAAAACGACAGCAAAGGATTGCTTATTAATATTAACTTGAAAAATTCTAACAAAGCATAGTGTTAGGACAACATCAACATTTCAGACCCAAAAGCAATCCTAATTCCAAAAGATATGAACCATGTATAAGCTGTCCTCCAAGGATCATTGCAGAAGCAATCTTTCTGGAAACTGATTTTGATATTCAATCTATTTTTAAATTTGAAACTTAAATAAGAAAATACCACATTCATAAAATTCAGATGCTTTTCTCACCTTGAGAACTTCCCTCTCAGATTTATACATGGGATCTCTGGGTGCATCAATTGGTGGCTCTGTCACGTTGTAGCACCCATAATCACTCTGCGCACATCGAATATACTGCCATTGCAACAGAGGCATCAGAGTGGAATTTTATGTGCCAAAACCAAAAGCTAAAGTCCAGGAGAAGTTGGATACCCAGCTTAACTATATCTGCTTATGTAAATGAGAATCATCACCAGAAACCAAAAAAAGGAAAAAAACAACTACCTTTTGGGGCATTGGTGCAAGAACTTTTGGAATCGCATATATATCTGTATCTGGAGGCGTGACGTACATCTAGACAAAACCAAGAAAAATGAAAACCAGAATCATCAATT
Organism: Ajuga chamaepitys; assembly: GCA_958295605.1. Taxonomy (NCBI): domain Eukaryota; kingdom Viridiplantae; phylum Streptophyta; class Magnoliopsida; order Lamiales; family Lamiaceae; genus Ajuga; species Ajuga chamaepitys. The sequence goes on from OY282499.1 coordinate 9,684,910, forward strand.
GTACCAATCATAAAGGAAAGAAACAAAATACCTAATGATTTGCTTGTGCATATTGATGTTATTCCAATCTGGCTATTCAAATGGAGTTATTTGATTAACATAAACTTAAAGATGAACATCAGTTAAGATTGTTTAGTGCAGCTGTTACAATTTTGTACAGAAACAAGAAATATTGGCACCAACTTACAACATAGGATAGTCTTGTATAGTCAATAAACTTGAAAAATTCGTGCAAGGGTGGGGCTATTAACACTCCGTCTCTCTACATACACCCTAAGCAAGTATTCTGTCTCTTTGGCATAACAAATATAAAAATGCTTAGTTACACCAGTCGAACATGTTTTTAGGCGCTCGACTGGTATGACCGAACACCTCAATTTTTTTTTTTTGCTTAAACATTTCGATCAGTATCAGGTGGTGTTTGCAAACTCAATTAGACTCTCAAAATCAATTTTTAAAAGCACTTTATACAAGCTAGAGTGTTTGTAAACTCACTTTTGGGACACAAAATAGCTTCTGAAAAGCAATTAAAAGCTGATTCTCAGAAGCTGCTAACCCTCAGATTCTATCAGCTTTTAGCTTTAACACAATTTTATTTCCAAACACTACCAAATTCTAAACTTTTTTTCAAAATCAATTATAAGCACTTTTCTAAAAGCACAATTGTTTGCAAACACCCCCTCAATCGAATACTCAAACTAACTTTTCTCTTGGGAGTGTATTTAGAGGAATTATGGGTGTTCATAGCTCCACATTATCTCGGTCCTTGTTCAATAATCAATGATGTCAAGTTAGTTTTACCTATGGCCAAATAGGTATACTTGATTCATATAAGAATTAAGTATAAGCCCTATCATCTTCCATTAAAAGAAGCACTATTGTAGAAGGTACAACATCATAATGCATGCAAATCTCGAAATACTTGAAAAAATAAAAACTACCTCCCGAAAATCATAGACATCATTATCAGGATCAGGCGGCTTCCGAATGAAGAAATCGCAGTCCAAAAGACAAATCTTATGGAACTCATCTTCGTTTATCCGATAATCAACGATTTTCTCCGAGTCCCAACCCTGAGTCGACACGAAACTCTTGCTATTCACCATTGCAATGTCATCTTCGCCGCCATGGCCGGCGATGGCGGCAGCAAGAGCAGCTGCGGTGTCATAATCGACATCAAAATCCTTCTTATTATCGACCTCTTCAACCTCATCTTCGTCCATATCGTAGTCATCTGGACCTCCTCCGTCAGCGTCTCCATCGTCGGCCCAGGCGCGAAAGTCCGGTCTGGAAGAAATGGGCCGGGCCATGTTTAGGGACCGGATAATGTTGAATTTCGGAAGTGAAACTGGGTACGGTTTCGGTAGTTTCATCGGTAAGGGTGGTGCGAAGAGGAGAGTGGCGGCGGCGCTCATGGCGGTGAAAGCTGAGCTTACTGAGTTGGGGTGGAGGGAAGGTGAATCAAATGGATTAGATATTTGGGGTATAATAGGATGCGGTGAGTACACTAGTAAAAGCTGCACTCGTTCTCTTAACCATTGATAAGGAGCCACGTCAATCATAATTTTTTTCCTAATTAAGTTCACTCCACTTGTATACCAATTCGAATCCTCAATCCCACTTAAATTTACATATTTTTCTTTTTGATCAATTCCACTTAATTTTTTACGTTCTTTTCTCACTCAATCTCCACCTTTAAAAAGTCAAAAAATTTATCAAAATCTGTTTATTCTTAACATTCGTGTTCGATCAATCGTGCAAAATTAATTGGGATGGAGGGAGTAATATTTCTTGACGCAAATTTTTTTGTCACTTTTTGTTGCTTAATAGCGACGAATTTAATTTTCGCCGCAAAAATATTTATTTTTGTGACAACTTTTAATTTTTTCATTATTAATCGTTTATATCGTCACTAATTGGCACATATCATGACAAACGCCAGAAAAATGCGTCACAATAAGTTTTAGAGATAAAAATTTGCACCAAAATTTCGGAGGGAAGCATTTTTACCACAACTTCACAGTAACTGGTGACGAAATTTAGTGTCGCTAATTGTTTTCTTTCATGACAATATTATATATTGTCATTAATTGTTCAAAGAAATTAATGACAATATTTTTTTGTCACCAATACTTATATTTAGTGACGATGTGAATCAATTTGTCACCATTTTATCTGAAGACAAAAAAAATATTAACTTACGACGATTTTTTTCGACACAAATACTAATTTTGTATGACAAATTATTATTTTATTATTAATTAATTTTATGAAAAGGTGACGAAACTACTTCGTCTTATTTAATTGAATTTGGTGACGATGGACAATGGTCCGTCATAATTTAATTTGTGACAATATTATATTTTGTTATTAATCTTTTAAAAAATTAAGTGACAATATTCTTCCATCACAGATGTTCGTATTTAGTGGCGATGAGTACAAATTCATCACCTTTTTATTAATAATATAGACAAAAAAATTATTTCGTCATAAATATTACTAATTTTGTATGACAACGTATTATTTCATTATTCATTAGTTGTGTCAATAAGTGACGAAACTATTTCGTCTTATTTAATTAAGTTTGGTGACGATGGAAAATAGTCCGTCATAATTTAATTTGTGACAATATTGTATTTTGTCATTAATCTTTTGAAAAATTAAGTGACAATATTCTTCTGTCACAAGTGTTTGTATATAGCGACAATGAGTATAAATTCATCACCTTTTTATTAATAGTACCAACAACAAAATTATTTCGCCACAAATATTATTTTTTGTGACAATATACACTATTTCGTCACAATTTAATATGAAGGTAATTTTACTATATGGTTTTAGTACAAGAAATTTTGTATTGGAAAAAAAAAATATATATATATATAGATATATATACATATATATATAGACACACACTATCAAATTTTGAATATCGGAGACCAAACTCATACAACCTAAATTTATTATGTCGGTAATAAAATATTCTGATGCTAATTATCTTTAACATTAACTTTATTTTTGATATGAAATATTTTTTAGAATTTCTGCTGACTTTTTTGTTAGAAGCCAATCATTTTTCCTTGACAATGTTATATTTATTGTTAATCTTGTGAAAATTAAGTGGCAATATATATATATATATATATATAATATCTAGAAATAGCAGAAACTCAAAAGATTAATAAAATTAAGTAATTGCATTAACTAAGGCTTGAACTCAGTACTTTTAATTAACTAATAACTAAAAGCCCAAGCACCTTACCAATTCTACAATATAACAAATCAATGTATTATATCACCTTTCTTATTTACTGTTAATACCGAAAAAACTGAGGAATGTTTATTTTGACGAAAAATTTGGACAAATAAATATAACAAGTTATTTGAGTTCTCTGTCCTTAATTGTTGATTGCATAATATTTTTCAAAAGTTCGGAGGTAGGATAGAGCAATAAAATTTGGATAAAAAATAAAACATTAATAAAACTAGGTGGCCACCTAGTCGGCGCTTAGGCGGCCTAGACACTAAGCGGCCCTAAAACGTCCAATTACTTATTTCTGACTTCTACAACCATGACTGTATTACTTGTTTATTGGATTTTTTTTAGAAACACTCATTTATTGGATTTAATCAGTTTGTTAGATGAATTTAAGTTCAATTAAGACTAATACCAAATAAGGCCTGCATATATAAAGTACAAGGAGTTAGTGGTGTCGAACAATAATTGAAAAAATATGTACATATTTTAATCTGAGTCAAGGGAGAAGCAACCATTTGAGTTTGTGACTCAGACTATTTGTTGAGCAGAATAATCACAAAGTGGTATTCTTTTATTCATTTCGGAGAATGAAGATCTCAAGGCTAATTTTGAGTAGGCATTGACTGATCAAGTGTTAAGCTGAGTGATGATTTGTATTTGTTTCTTGTAAGTATGTTGAACTTGAATAAGAATTATTTAGGAAATAATACGAAATGATATATACATAATTAAGAAAGAGGTGATATAAGTTTAACTTAAATTATCTAAAATTGAGGGTAGGATGGCAAGATATAAATAAAAAATATTAATCTTAAATTGAAAAATTGACACGTCGGTTTCTAACCTAGTGTTCCGCAAGTGTACGGATGTAGGTGTAGTACTATTGTCAAGGTCGATCCCACAAGGAATAGTTTTAGGTAGTTTGATACCCTAATACTCTAGGAACGTCCTAACTAGATACTAAGTTGCAAAAGATTGATTTTACTAAAAATTGAGGAATTTAACTACTAATTGGTAAACAAAAAGAACTAATAATCAATGAGAAAAGGTATCCTAGGGCTTCGATTTCAGGATATTAATTCAATGTTGAATATGATTAACCTATTAATTTACCAATTCTAGTATTTATTAGGCGGCACGACAATAATCTAATCCTTCTCTCGAAGTGATTAAACCATTGATTAATTAAGCTAATTACCCTCTCGAGTCAATTAAACCTAATAACTCCCAAACGATCCTAAGCCACGGCCTCCACAGTCATAGACAACTGCGCTCTATGTTCTAAGTCTGATAACGATTCCCTCCTCTCGAAGCGGAATTGTTAAACTAAATTACTAAATCTAGGTGATCAAGCTAAATTCAGTTTTAAGCACAAACATAGAGATAAAACACGTAAAGAACGGAATTAATAGATTAAATCATAATTAAACCATTGTCATAAAAATCCCTACTTTCTAACCCTAGGACACGAATAGCTTAGCTACTCATGCCTAGTAATAATCCAATACAAGATTCCAATAAAAACATTGTAAAGAATTAAAACTAAGAAAAGAATAATTAAACCCGGATGACTCTGTCTCGATGATCTTCGTCTTCTTTGTCCTCCAAGATTTCTTCTAGGTAGAATGATGTAATTGATGTTCTTCCGTCATTGATTCCTTTTTCCTAGAGCTTGGGGTCCTTTTTATAGAGTTGGGGACGAATCTTGGGGAAGATAGGATCAAAATCCTATTAAAAATAGGAAATCTTCGCATAAAAACCCTTCTGACACGGCCGTGTTGCTTAAGTGACACGGCCGTGTTACTTTGCAAATCTTCTTTTTCCAGCAACAATTTGACACGGCCGTGTTGCTTTGTAACACGTCCGTGTTCTATTCCAGAACCAACAGCACTTTGTAGACCACTTTTGACACGGCCGTGTTCTAGGTCTGACGCGGCCGTGTCGGTTCTTGCGTTGTTTTGCTACTGGACCGGTTCGGGCCGGTTCGGACCGATTCTTCGACGATTTTCACTCTTTTGGGCCGGTTTTTACTCTTTTCCAACTTGTTTCCTCGTCCGGTAGTCGTAAATCACAACCTTTAATCCTGAAAAAGCTCAAAATACCTTAAAACAAGTCGAAACACATCAAATGACCCAAATGTTATTAATATACATAAATGCCGGTCAAATATGCACGTAAATGATATAAAATATGATCCTAAATCGACCTAAATACATGCATAAGTAACGTGTTATCAAAAATATATATAAATAAAATTTGAAAAATGAAAAAATAATATCTGGGTCACTTAAGTCAACTACTTACCCGACTACCCCTCAATACAATCACTCAGCCTCACTCTTCAAATTTCGGCAAATCACCCACAAAGTGACTTCTTCACCTTCAAAAGTCCGTATAACTTAAGTGCTTTTCAATTCTGTGGGTACCACATCTTTGGGACTACCCAACTGTTCTAATTAAATTCATAATTTAAGCACTTTATTTTCTAGCCTCTCCTCTATAATACAACTTTTTTTTTTCTTTCTTCTTTTTTTCTTTTTGTTTTCTTTTTCTTTTTTTTTTCTTTTTTTTTTCTCTTCTTGTTTTCTAGGAGAGGCCATTCTTCGTTTTTCACCTATCACTTTTCTCTTATTTCCTTCATCTTTTGAAAATATCCCTACTTCCCATTCCTTCCCACAAATTGTTCACCCAAAATTCCTTCCAATTCTCCTCCCTCTAACTTGATTAATCCAATTAGGGCCAAAAGAGATAAATCAAAAGGTTTCGGCTTACATTGTTAGGTTATGAATAAATACAGCTATAAGGCTCAATTGGGCTAACTAGGGACAATTTTTTTCCATTATGGTTCAAAGGCAATTTTCATGGTTCAAATAAATAGGCTTAAACAAAAAGTTGCCTAAGATCATTTCCTAAATCACAACATATACTTGACACATTCTTAGTAAAGACTCAAGGCAAGTTCTAGAGACTAGTACACATATTCAATCAAATTCACACCGAAAGAAAGTATATGACTAGTACACATATGCAATCAACTTGGGCTCACAGACCCGATAACACCAATAGAAACAATAACACACAGCACAATGGGCACACGGACCCACAATTATCAGCAAAAGACTCGACCGATCAACTAAAAAAAAATTAAATCAAAACTAGAAATATAGCTGCCAAGACGTCCCACGGCTTACCCCCTCCCCCAAACTTGGCTGAAAGTCAATGTTTGGAGGAAAAAACGTGGTACGCCTTGGTGCTAACTTACAAATCGTTGCGACGACGGCGGCGTTTTGAAACCCCTACTGAATCTTGGTTTGTCCGTCTCCGCATCACGCTCTGAATTTTTGCATCTTTTTTCTGCTGAGGAAATGACGCGGCCGTGTTGAAGGTTTGACACGGCCGTGTCACCTTTTTGCCAAAATTGATGTTTCTGGGCTGATTTTGACACGGCCGTGTCGTTTTTGTGACACGGCCGTGTTGCGTTTGAACCAAAAATTTGGTTTCTAAGCATGATTTTGACGCGGCCGTGTCGTTTTTGTGACGCGGCCGTGTTGCATTTGAGCTGAATCGGACGCGGCCGTGTTAAATTGGTGACACGGCCGTGTTGCTCTGATTTCTTTCTTCATGCGATTTTTCGTCTTTTCGACCCCCGTTTCTTGCAACACTCGTCCATGTTGATTCCTAACAACATAAAACACTAAAACACACGTAAAACATAAAATTAACACAAAAAAAAAATAAAAAAAAATAAACATAAAACAATAAACATCGGGTTGCCTCCCGACAAGCGCTTTGTTTTACGTCTTCAGCCGGACGTCCTTTTCCTATGAACCTTCTTCTAGCCACCCCGAGTTGGATGTTTTCTGAACACTTAAAGAGTTATTTAAGACTTGAGGATTTTCTACAGCAGCTTGGGTAGTGTAAATAATGCTACAATTGTGCCTACCCCTTAGACCCGACTTATGTATTTTGAGTGTGATTGTTTCGTTTTGAACACGAAAATTCAACTCCCCTTTAGGTACATCTATTAGCGCTTGGCTAGTCGCCAAGAAGGGTCTTCCTAAGATAAAAGGAAATTCATCATTCCCTTTCATGTCGACAACTAAAAAATCACTAGGGAATTCAAAGTTTAGCACTCTCACCACTACATCCTCTGCTACTCCCAACGGCGTTAATGAAGATCCATCCGCCAATTTGATAGTAGTAAAGGACCTTTTAATTTCCCTTAATCCTAATTGTCTATACTGCTTAAGAGACATTAAGTTTATGCTAGACCCTAAATCACACATGACATTATGAAACTCGTGACTACCAATTGAGTAAGAAATAGTAAAACTCCCTGGATCTTTTGCTTTTGTTGCTCTTCTCGGTTTCATGCTTGTGGTTGCGTTCTTTTTGGGCCTGCTCGGTTTCTTCTTCGCCATCTCTTTTCCATCCTCCTTCTTCTTGGTTTCCTCTTTATCTTGGATTCTCTCCTTTAGTGATTCCTGTTTCATAACAACAACTCTAGATTGCTCTAAAGGATCAAGGTTAGCAAAGAACGAATTTTTAAAACAAAAATCAAAAGACTCATCAAGAATAGGAGATGGAATTTTCTTATCTATGATTTTATTGACCTCCTCCTTCTCAATGTTTTTGACTTCCTCGCTTGATTTCTTCACTCCTTGGTCCTTCATGCTCTCTTCATGCTCCTCTAGCTCCACAATATTGCAGTGCTCCTTCGGCTTAACCACTGTATCACTCGGATATTGGCCTTGTTTGTGTTGAGCTCCTACTATCTTTATCAGTTGACTCATGTTTGATGTCAATTCTCCAATGCTAGCTTGAGTCTGCACAAATGTGTTCTCGAGCCTCTTGATGTCTGCCCCTTGCCCAGTGATATGCTTGTTTAGCTCCATGAATTTCCCATCCACTTTCTTCTCCAACTGAGCTAACTTTTCATCATACTTTTCAAATTGTGATTGCGCAATTTCTTCTTGTGATGGCTTCTTACCGTCATGGATCATGCCATTTGTAACAGCAAATCCGGGTGGCGGATTAAGTGTATTTTGCGCGTTCCCATATGAAAAGTTCTGATGGTTCGGATTCTGAGGGTACTGATTGTACCGAGGCTGATTGTTCTGGAAAGTGTTGAAGTTCCGTTGATTCACAAATTTTACTTCTTCAACTTCTTCCGGACCCCCTGGCTGTTGTGCTAACGTCAGATTAGTTAGCAAATTCACCTGGCTCGTCAATGCTGTTACTTGTGCTGTGAGCTTTTCAATTGGCTCATTATTGACGGGCTCGACTTTTTGGACACTTGCTACCCTCCTTGGCATGTTTCTCTCATTCGACCATTGGTAGCTCGTTCTGGCCATAGCATCCAGGATTGAGAATGCCATCCTCACTGACTTCTCCATCAAACTTCCACCCGCAGCTGCATCCACTTGGTTTCTAGTCGGAGCAAGTAGACCATTGTAGAACTTGCATACTTGCTGCTTCTTGGTGAACCCATGTTGAGGGCAACTCCGGATAAGATCCCGGAATCGCTCCCAAGCCTCTCCGAATGGCTCTTGGTCCAATTGCTTGAACTGATTAATTTGATTCTGCAAGTCGAGCATCTTGCTCGGTGGAAAGTACTTCAATAGGAACGAAGTGCTCAACTCTTCCCAGCTGATGATATCTTCCAAGGAATTGAACCATTGGAGGGCTCTATCCTTCAATGAAAAAGGAAACAATCGCAACTTAACCTGCTCGTGTGGTACATGGTTTATTTTGATTGTGTCCGCCAATCTTCGGAACTTTATCAGGTGAGCGTTCGGATCCTCCATTGCACTTCCTCCATACTGGTTCTGCTGCACTATGTTGATCAGTGCAGGCTTCAGCTCGAAACTATTGGCATTCAGAGGCGGGAGTCGTACTCCTCCTGACTGTTGATTAGGATTCGGCTTTAAACAGTCACTAATAGGTGTATCGTCTTCTTCTCCCGCATCTGGCTCTATTGGAATCTGTCCGTGCTGTTGTGGCAACTGTTGCTGCTGTACAGGTATCTGCTGCTGTATAGTAGTGACGCGATCGTCCAATCGTGCTAAGGCTGTTAGCACTCTATTTAATGCTTCATCATTCGGTTGCTGCGGTGGGTTCTCCATCTCAGACCTTCTATTGCGGTGTCTACGAGCTGTCGCTTCAATCTCTGGATCGAAAGGAAAAAGAGTCTATTTTCCTTTTGATCTGGTGTGCATGCGATGCCTGATAACACCAAAAACAGCAAATACCGTGTAATACAAAAATTAACCCAAAAATAAAAATGAAAATTTAAATTAAAATTACGAAAAAACTAAGATAAAAACTAAGCGCTAAATCCTATTCCCCAGCAACGGCGCCAAAAACTTGACACGTCGGTTTCTAACCTAGTGTTCCGCAAGTGTACGGATGTAGGTGTAGTACTATTGTCAAGGTCGATCCCACAAGGAATAGTTTTAGGTAGTTTGATACCCTAATACTCTAGGAATGTCCTAACTAGATACTAAGTTGCAAAAGATTGATTTTACTAAAAACTGAGGAATTTAACTACTAATTGGCAAACAAAAAGAACTAATAATCAATGAGAAAAGGTATCCTAGGGCTTCGATTTCAGGATATTAATTCAATGTTGAATATGATTAACCTATTAATTTACCAATTCTAGTATTTATTAGGCGGCACGACAATAATCTAATCTTTCTCTCGAAGTGATTAAACCGTTGATTAATTAAGCTAATTACCCTCTCGAGTCAATTAAACCTAATAACTCCCAAACGATCCTAAGCCACGGCCTACACAGTCATAGACAACTGCGCTCTATGTTCTAAGTCTGATAACGATTCCCTCCTCTCGAAGCGGAATTGTTAAACTAAATTACTAAATCTAGGTGATCAAACTAAATTCAGTTTTAAGCACAAACATAGAGATAAAACACGTAAAGAACGGAATTAATAGATTAAATCATAATTAAACCATTGTCATAAAAATCCCTACTTTCTAACCCTAGGACACGAATAACTTAGCTACTCATGCCTAGTAATAATCCAATACAAGATTCCAATAAAAACATTGTAAAGAATTAAAACTAAGAAAAGAATAATTAAACCCGGATGACTCCGCTCGATGATCTTCGTCTTCTTTGTCCTCCAAGATTTCTTCTAGGTAGAATGATGTAATTGATGTTCTTCCGTCATTGATTCCTTTTTCCTAGAGCTTTGGGGTCCTTTTTATAGAGTTGGGGACGAATCTTGGGGAAGATAGGATCAAAATCCTATTAAAAATAGGAAATCTTCGCATAAAAACCCTTCTGACACGGCCGTGTTGCTTAAGTGACACGGCCGTGTTACTTTGCAAATCTTCCTTTTCCAGCAACAATTTGACACGGCCGTGTTGCTTTGTAACACGGCCGTGTTCTATTCCAGAACCAACAGCACTTTGTAGACCACTTTTGACACGGCCGTGTTCTAGGTCTGACGCGGCCGTGTCGGTTCTTGCGTTGTTTTGCTACTGGACCGGTTCAGGCCGGTTCGGACCGGTTTGGACCGGTTCTTCGACGGTTTTCACTCTTTTGGGCCGGTTTTTACTCTTTTCCAACTTGTTTCCTCGTTCGGTAGTCGTAAATCACAACCTTTAATCCTGAAAAAGCTCAAAATACCTTAAAACAAGTCGAAACACATCAAATGACCCAAATGTTATTAATATACATAAATGCCGGTCAAATATGCACGTAAATGATATAAAATATGATCCTAAATCGACCTAAATACATGCATAAGTAACGTGTTATCAAAAATATATATAAATAAAATTTGAAAAATGAAAAAATAATATCTGGGTCACTTAAGTCAACTACTTACCCGACTAGCACGCCTAGGTATACAGACAAAAAGGTAAAAAATCATGGTTATTAAGCTCATAACCAATGTTGTAAAAGTTGCTAGACACTAGTCGGACAGTAGATTGGGGCCTCGCTACTAGTTGGAGCCTAGACAGGGTTGATCAGGACATAGACATTTTAAAAATATTGTACCATTTAATATAATACTAGAGTTTCCCGTCGTACGATGCACGATTTAAAATATATTTATTTGTAAGAAAAATCAAAGTCAAATAATCGAAAAATATAATTGAATAACTTAGTTTTTGTTAGATAAAAGAATATTAAATTATCTAATAAATTCAAATTTCATTAATAAAAATTATTTAATTTATTTTTATTTGTAAATATATCCAATGTAAATAACAACTCCCAATAAATATTCAAATCTAAGTACAAATCTAAGTACAGTAATCAAACAACAAAGAATTGTTTGTTTTATATTTAATATATCACATCAAAAATGTATTCTCATTAAAGACTTATATATTAATAAAGAAGTCTATTATCCTGTCATTGTTTATCATATATCCCGTTTAATTAGTGTAAAAAACAATGCCCCTTATTATTGAGCTAAAATGTGGCTCTATTTTTTCCCTCCATTATTTTCAGTGGCAACTTAAATTGTAAAATGTAAAAAATTAATTTAGAAAAAAAAAAAAAAAAAGCTATTTCCGCTTCCACCCCTTTCCCCCAAATCTGGTACATTCTCCCCTAACCTCATATCAAGCAGAAGCCCTAACATGAGAACCCCCCTTCCAATATCTCTTCACCACCACTCCTGAACCACGCCTACGACACTGACCATCGCCAGTAAGGCAAGTCGGTGAACATCGTTGCAGTAGGAGAGAAAAAAAAGGTTACACATCAGAACTGATGTTGTCGTTAAAAAGGTTCCGCCGTTCTCGCACAAACAATCAGCGCTCACTACCGGCCGGAACAATCATTTTTGGAACGCAAGCTGCTGTCACCCAAGATACAAAGTATAAAGAGTTAGCACTTAACTCTCACCCATAGTAAACCAAAGTGACACACAGACACGCACACATAACTGTAATCTTATTTAGGGTTTAAATTACAATAAGTCACCGAGATCTCTTGTTCTTCACTAAGGTCAGGCAGAAGAACTTATCTCATCGTGATTCTATCAATACGTAAAGATGTACCTGTATAAGTAAATAATCAAGATAAACTATTCCTACTTGATACTGCAACCTATACCAACAACTCGTCCTCAAGTTGTCTTAGTTGTGATATATATTTTATAACTCATTAAGTTTAACCAATCATATGATCTTCTGTGATCTACAACACATCATATGATCTACTTATAGAGAGAGATATAGAGACATATATAGTGATTAGTGTAAACAAAATCAGATAGGAGATTAATAGTGAATAACTGGAAACATTGTATATAAAAGGTCTTGCTTTCAGTATACAAATCCAACAATCTCCCAGTTATACTAAAGCAAACTTTTAGTATACCAGGTGTCTAACTATCTAGCTATTACAATATTAATGTGAAAGATTTTTTGCAGTGTGAAACACTTTCAGAAAATGGCCTCAACTTCTAATACCTAAGAAATTCATTCTTAAAATTGATAATACGAGTGTTAAAGCTTTCTTAACAAAAATGATCGAATCTAAACCTGTGAAAGCTGATTACTTAGATGAAAAGTTGATTGTCAATATTTTGATTATGAGGTTGACATTATAAAGTCTCATTAGAATGTTCTTGCAGACTTTTTAACGAGAGATGGAGTCCACTGACATAGCCTCTATCCTAACAGGATCCAGGCATCTCCAGGACTGTTTGGAGGAACTTGACAAGAGGATCAACGACCTGGGTATTCAAGCCACAGTCGCGGATCGAGTACAACAGGAGACTTGTTAAAAGTTTGACACACGTTGAAGGCTACCAAACTTGCAAGTAACTGCCTTTGGGACAACTTGATTATTCCTATCCCACGGAAAGCTTCCTAATTGAAGAAAAAGGTCGAGTTTCTAGAATAGGCCTCTGACCCGGTCACCACAGATTCAAGTACTGTGAACACGAGTTCTAGGTTAGTTAGTTGAAGAAAAAATTGAGCAAACGGAGGATACTTCTCCGACTGTCTCAAGCCAACCCAGCACCTCTGGGGTAAAAGAGTGAGAGATCAATCTTAAGCCTATGGTTGGTACTTATAAAATTGATAATAATGAGCTTAAAGTTTCTCCATTTTAGGTTGATCAATAGACATGGGAGAAAATTCTTACAAGGGCTGGTGTAAACCCAACAAAATACCAAATTAATCGATCTGGTAAATATTCAATAATGTGGACATTCCCAGGTGCCAATCCACTATAAGTAAAAGAATAATATGATTTTGGAGCTCTAGCTTCGGTTCATACTGTGTCACCAAGTTTTCCAGAAATTTCAAAACTTCTGGGATGGATTTCGAAGGTCATGCTTAAGATATGGGAAAACAATGACCACCTTGAACGTGGAGATGTTCTGGAGCTGAAGTTTATATACCCCAGAACCATACAAAAATGGGTCTTACCCAACTTTTCATTTTATAAAGCTATAAAGGCTTGATCCCAGACAGACAAACAAGAATATGTCTGCCCTAAACCACAAGACCCCCTTAGTATCAACCTTTACGGAAGATGATATTACTATAAGAAGAGATTGGGGCCTATGGGTTTGCCTCATGGGAATGAGAAAGGTCAAGGGAAGTTTCAGGGTTTTTCATAACATGACGAATAATGGACCCCTCTTGATCAACACCATGACATCGAAAACCTCTTCTTACGCAGAGTCTATCTTTGAAAGAAGAGAGAAATGTCATGGAAAAATGAATTGCCGAGAAGTTTAGAGATCGCAAAAGAGAAGTTTAGAGATCGCAAAAAGATATTGCAATATGGCGCATAATGGAAGGTGGACAAGTCGAATTTATCCTAGGTTCCTGGAACAAGAAAAAGGCGCTATTCGAACAATCGTTCCCGGTCATAAATGACAAGGAAAAGAAAATGAGAAAGAATCATCGAGAAGGCAAAAGATTCATCGACAAGCAGCGACGAGATGAGTCACGAGAGTTGTTTCCACCAAAAAAGACAAAATGTGGAAATCGGAATAATTGAAATATGCATATGATGCAAGAGTCTACACCAATGGAAAACATGTGAAGACTGGACCAACAACAAGGATAAGGGAGAATCTAGAAATCTACAACCACGAATGAGAGGTTGACAACTGGATACAATAATTCGAGGATAGAGAGTTTCAAATCTCTATAATCAGGGTATAAAGAAGCAAAATGCATCGACCATTCCCCTCTATTTTCGTACAAAACTAGACATTGTAATAGTTAGTTTGCAGTCTTCTTCCATTCTACTTTTCATTCGAGTGTATGTATGCTTAGAGCATAGTTACCATGGGTAGCTAAACAAGTCGTCTCCTCCTAAAAGGAGATGTACGAATGTAATAAATAAGGTCTTGATTTCTTAATAAAAATTGGGCTTTTGTTCATCATCTTCCAAAAGTTTTATTTATGTTCATCAACCAAATAGAATATTGTACGCCTCGAGGTAGGAAATGAAACGAGGTTGTGCTGGTTGCTGTTGAAGGAGTCTACGTCTGGAATCATCGGTTGTGATCGAGTGATTGGGTTGTGATAAGCAGTTCGTAAAATCCGGTAAATACGATCGGACGAGAATTTGATCAAAGGTATAAAACTTGGTTTATGTTTCAAGAATTTAATTGGCGGAAGCATGATGGGTCTGATATGATTGTAGTGGACTATTTTCAAATTTATGTTGAAAATCAATTTTGCATGAGAATTTTAATTTGGCACCAATTTATAACTAAAAAAACATGGGATGAAATTTTAATTGAACCAAACTTAGAAATGTAAAATTTTATGTACTGAATTGATTGAGATAGAAATTTACTCGATCGAAACTTATAAATCAAAGTAAACAGTGAGCAAAAAGTTATCAGGGACATTGATCATTCTGGATATATTTGCAATTAAATAGTTAAAGTGTCATAAAAGTATTTCAGAGTTTCCGCATGGGTAGAGTTGCTTGTCACCCAAAACTTTTTGCATTCCTCTGGTGAAATATTCTCATCCTAAAGCCTAGAACTTCCAAATCTTCTTTGAAATTGCTACCTAGTTCTTGAATCTCGGAACTTAAATTGATGGCATATTAAAAAATAAAAATCTATGGTATCTTCCTATCCATAAATTGTTGCAGACCTAAGCAATACATAAATAAGTTGTGTGGGAAATCAGCACCATAATAATGAAAATTACAAGGATTGTTAAGAAGGAACTTGCAAAATTGGGAATCAAAATCCCCAGGTCTTCAAAACTGGGAATGGAAGGGCGTCCTTTTTATGTATCTATTGATTGATAAATGGGTATTTGTGTACATCTACATCATTATCATGGACATTGTTCCAGTTTGCACAAGGTATCGCATCTCAAAGGCCGAATGCGTTCTTGCGGGCCTGCTTCTAATCGTGGGCCGAACAGATTGTTAATATTGCCTACCAAACAAGTTGATAAAATGCATATTCCTTTACAATCTTGGCTTAACGGGGCTACCAAACAGGCCCTTACTGTCTGTCTGGTTGACGGGTTAAGGTCTTATTACAAGTTTTAATCCACCTATTAACATGTTTGATTGACAGATTTGGAGCCCTATTTTTGTTAGAAGCCCGACTCTTTAAACCCACCAGCTCGATTGGATGGAACACATGGAGGGATGGGTTACATAAGCCAACCAAAAAACAAGGGTTATATTAAAATTAATCTACCAAATCATTCCAAGCAAACACAATATTCATCAACCTATATAGTGTACTATCTCATCAAAAGTTCATTGTGTTTTAATAACCCACATATTGAGATGAACAACCAAACACGCTCTTAGAGCTCATTTGGTAGGGTGATAAGTCCATATTATATTAGTTATGGCGTAATCGATCATTTGGTAGCCCTTATTGTTTATATGTGTTAAACTAGGAGGGCCGATGATTAGTTCATATTAGGGCCTCTTAGCTATCTTATCAATTTGGTAAGATAATATCTCACGAATGAATAGTAAAATAAGATAATCCTAATGATGATAATAATAATAATCATCGTAATCATCATCATCGTTATTATTATTTGAAATTTAATAAAAGCTAAATTTCGAGTAACAAAGTAAAAGTATTTTCACAGCATCTTGTTGAGAGCAATGATCTATTTTGTTCTTCTGAGATTTCCATCTAGGACAAGATGAGGCGACAACCACCGCGATATGAAAATAAAGGAAAAGGAAACAACTAATTAGTAGATTTGATAGAAGTAAAAATGTACCCACAATGACACAATTTGTATGCAATAATAATATTATGTAGACAACCAAACACTCAATAAAATTTATCATTAAACCTAATACCCTCTATTAAATGCAAAATTAGTTAAAATTATAGACTAAAACCTGTTAAATAATCAGGTTAACCTCCCTCATCTCATACGCCCTACAAAATTTCCAAATGCGCCCTTAATGTACACCACTCACCTTCGTGTAAGTCTTGTTCACAATATCGTATATCATGTACGTGTAATTCTTGTACATAATTTCGATATTTTAAAATCGTCTTATACATTCTGTACATCATCGCGAGTCTCGGCCTAATTCAATTTCATAACTTTTCAAGTAAAACAGGACTCAGGCGCGCATATGCCACTTTTTTTTCCCTACTCAAGTATACGTGTTTGTCTGTTTGAAACCTTTTGGTCGCTTTTCCGCTCAACTGGGCCACGTGTCCAGCATCATGCACGTGTCTAATCCAAATGACAAATGAAAAAGTGTGCTTCAAATATAACATTGAGGAAGAAAAAAAAATCGTGATGAACATGATTTTCTGGAGAGAAAATAAAAGGGAAAGAAAAAAAAAAAAAAAAATTAGAATTCCAGATTGAGGCTCAGATACTATAGTTCGGATCCTAAGCAAGATAGGGGAAATTAAACCACGCCATGGCTGCAAATGACAATTTTCGCCCCGCCAAGATACGGGCTGCTTCCCCCACTTGCCCGACCCCTTAGTTCAGAGTCACACAAAAGGAAATAAGATCATCATAGCCTCTCCTAAAGGAACTACAGACCAAGTAGTACCCAAATTCGCCCATGGAGAAATTCCAGGCCCTCTTTGTTACTTTCAAAACCGATATTTTCATCCTTGGAATTACAGGACCCACACATAATGGGGACGTAGCTCAGTTGGTTTAGAGACTTGAATCGACTCCAACCAGTCGCCGATTCTCGAGATTTGTACAAAAATACACACACTGGAGGCTCAGAACTGGGCAAAGGGAAATCTACCACGCCATGGCTGCAAACCACGGCTTGCATGTGATAAAATCACAACATCCGGGTCGCCCCGCCAAGATACGGGTCCAATTTCCCATGCCCAGAAATTGAAAAGAGATCATCATCACAGCCTCTCGAGTTCTCCGAGAACCCTGATTGCAAATAGTGTAAGAAGATCCGGAAAGAGCGTGGATTCGTGAACCAGCAAGAAGAAAGAGCACAAAATGCAAAATGAACTGCTTTTACTCTTTCATCTCTCTCTGTGTATATATTTTCTCTTTGAGGTTTTGTTTGAAAAAGGTTGAAGGGCTGTTCAAGTTTTGAAGGATAATCATGGGCTAACAGAGAGGGGCAACACCCTCAAGAATCCCTTCTCTCTCTGTCGCCTCATTTTCCTAATTTCTGAATCCTGAAAACGGGTCTCTCACTTCACCTGTTATTATATATACTCAATCGGATTCCTATGTTGACCCTGCTTAAGTTTGGAATTCGCGGTTTTGCCCACGGTGGTTTTTTCTGGCCATGTGATTTTTGGTGACCCTAGGGCAGGGTCACCACAATTTATGCATTGAAGAAAAAACTAAATGTTAAAATTTTGATGACCTTTTCACAACATGACCAACCTATTCCACAATCCAATTTTATTTCATAATATGTCACACGTTGTATTAAATTATTTATTGGATATAATTTTAATAATAAATAAAAATAATAATTTTTATTTTACATTTTTTTGGAAAGGTTTATTTTTTTTTCTTTACAAGTAAAGCCTAATATTGATATTATGATTGTGTATGGAGCTTGTAGATTACCGAAATTAAATCGAAACTCGGACTTGGACTGAATTAGTTACAAATCGAAAATATTCATCGACTATTTGACATTTCGATTAACATTTCTTAATCGAACTGAATCGATTATTTACTTTTTACGGAATTGGATATTTCTTAATTTTTCGGTGGGCTAAAAACCCGACGAGCCCCAGGCCGACACGAAAATCTGATTATATTATAGAAAAATACTCCGGCCGACTAATTTTAGGACCGACCTATATTTGGCCCCACCCTGTCCGAAATATGGCGTTAGCAAAAATATTGATTTTATTGGGAAATAGTTTATCTATTTGGATAAAAGAAATTAATATTTATTAAAATGTTAGGTTGTGTTGGGTTGTTGATAAAGTATAAAAATGTATTTTTTAGGTTGTGGAGTAGGTTGTGTATGTGGATGTGAGATAAATGAATATTTTATTGATAGGTGAGATTGTGGAGGTTGTGAATAAACCTAGCCTTATAAGACTTTGGGGTAGCACTGTTCACCTGCCTACATGGAGACATTAAAATGTAGTATAGATTTTACCCGTTACTTTTTTTAAGAAAATCTTGATACGTGAGTTGGCGTTCGCACCGATATGTCCTTACAGTAGGTAGGAGAGAAACTGTATTGACTCCATATGGCAACACAAATTCAATCAGACTAAATTTATCGATGTTTTATTTGGATGGAGAAATTTGAAATGTATAGAACTAGAATTTACTCAAAATCTTAAAAAAAATAGTTCGAAATAAAATCATATATTTCCAAATTTATGATAATTAAAACAACAATAATGAATTTTGAGACTGGATATAAAATACATCCGCATCTCCTTCATTTAAATGCAACCTAAAATAATTTTGAAATAAACCCGATACGAATGTGATTAACCAATTTTTCACCAAAATCAATCATTTATGTTAAAGTGATAGTTATATATTTTAAATATCTTTTTGTGTATAATCCAAACTGATCCTAAATTGAGCACGAACTCGACTAAATGTTCATGTTGGTATATTAAATATTATTAGTTTTATGTTTGTAAAATAGAAATAAGCTAAGATATTATTAAGTTGTTAGATAAGTTGTTAAGTTGTTATAAGCAGTTACAACTTCAGTTTATATACTTGTAAAACACAACTGTGACGTTTTAGTTTCTCAATTCAGTAAAATGATTTCTCTCTCTAACTCTCCATCTTCCCCCTCCTCTCCCTCTCTTTCTTTAAAATGATGTTTACTTTAGTTTTGATTCTGCGAAGATCTAAAGTTTTACAAGCTTCTACATGTTATCAATTAATGGTACTCGATCTTGATTTGGTTTTAATCAGTGTATTTGAGCGTCGATTTTGGTTTTCGAGTTTGTTCAATTACTGTGTTTCTTGAGCATTTGAGGAATGAGCTCTTTTTCTTGTTGATTTGAAGCGATTCTCCTTCGATTTTAGATTTTCTTTCATTCCTTTTGAAGGAAATCATGTTTTCATGTCGTTTTCTTTTATTTGAGTTTTTTACTGTTAAATTTATTGTATACGTTGCTACAATGGTCCGACATGCACAACCACTGGATGAAAATGTTTCGATCCAGCCAGATCCAGTGGTTCCTCCGGCCGTTCAACCACAAATCCACTATATCTGTCTAACTCGGACAATCCTAGTATGGTCGTAGTGACTCATTTACTTACTGGTACAAACTTTATTTTATGGAGGAAGTCTATGTTAATGGCTTTAAGCTCTAAGTCGAAACTAGGGTTCGTTGATGAAACAATTATTGAACCCACTGATTTTTCTACTGCTGAGTATGCTAATAAAAAAAAGCTGACTGTTTGGTAATTTCATGGATCTTGAATAGCATTTCTAGAGATATTGTTGAAGCTTTCGTATATGCTGATTCGGCTATGGAATTATGGGTTGAAATATGATAGAGGTTTGGGGAAAGTAATGATTCTTAACTGTAACAACTGCAAAGGGAAATTCTATTATTTCGCAAGGAAATGATTATGTTCAGATTTATTTCACAAAATTAAAGAAGTTGTGGGATCAATTTCTAACTACTCTCCTTTCCTAGTTTGTAGTTGTGATGTTGATTTACAAACAAAACTCTTACAGTTTTTAATGGGTTTGAATGAGACTTTTGATGGTGTGCGTAGTCAAATTCTTTTGATGGAACCATTGTCAACCGTTAACAAAGCATATTCTATGATTGTTACTGTGGAAACCAGCATTTTCTGGATAGTGTGTTTCCTGAAAATGTGGATCATGCTGCTATGTAAGTTCGAAATCTTGGAAATAAAGGGAACTATAAAGGGAATATGCATAATTGGTTTTGGTAGAGGTATGGGTGTAGTTAAGAAAACTAGAGAGGAAAGTGCCAAGCTTAAGTGTACGTATTGTGGTGGTATGATGCATGAGGTAGCTGATTGTTTTCAGTTGCATGGAATTCCAGAATGGTAATAAAAAGTTGCAAGAACAAAAGGGTTAGTCAGCTGCTAGTGTTACTACTGATAAATCTGATGTCTCTGTTAATGGCCTCAAATCTACCCGATTTTTCTGCCCTCTTTCAGCAGGAAATTGCTAAATTATTTGCTTCAAAGAATGCCCCTGCTTAATTACAGACCGAATTTGCTCATGTAGTTACTTTTGCAGGTATAATTAGTAATGAGTTTGAAGGCCTAAAATTATATAAATTCGTGGCAAGTGCCTGTCGTGGTAAATGTCCCATGATTCATGATAAATACGTTTCATATCACGATTCATGCCAAGTGCATGTCGAGACATAATTTGTGACAGTTTATGTTGTGAGTGAAGATTGATGGTGAAAATATTGAGAAAAAACGCTTCTTAGTTTGGGAGGGGGCAGGGGCAGTAGTGGCGTAGTGTGGAGAGCTAGAAATCCTCCTTTAATATAAAAGGAGGATCGTTGAGGGTACGCGTCATCATATTAGAACTTCTGAAATATTCTCTTTTTCTAATGCTTTTTCTAATTTCTAATTTATTTGGTTTACGATTAAATTAATTTTTAGAATAACTTGACGTAGCAAATAAATTAGGCAAAAACTCACCTCGTCTCTTTGCTTGGAATCATGACAATGGTGTCCGTTGTTCTCTCACAGTCTCTTCTCCTCCCCACTTCCTCACCACTACCAACTTCCAACAAAAATATTGCCCATTTCTCTGTTTCAGTCAAGCAACCTCTTATATTTCCAAGTCCTATGGTTTCGCCTCCCATTATAAGCAAGAGCAGAGAAGTTTTATCACCAATTCCACTTCCTCTACAGAATTACTCATTGAATTGAGTGAAATCTGATGCATCACAAAATAGAAATGTTTTCCTATCAATATCTTCTTCAAATTTCTTATTATTTATTCTTTGTTCCTGCTTTAGAATACCATGCATTTCCAACAGTCATGGACATCAATCAGATTCACATTTGCCGCACCAGTTAGTTGACTTTCTTACAGTTTGTTCGACTTTTAAAGAATGCGCATCTTTCCTTTTTTCTCTCAGCTTTCTCTAATATGCATAAATGTTGTTTCTTACCGTAAAGAATGGCTTCAGCTTGGTATTTTGATGATACGTCAAAGTTCAATCATTATGTTTCTTATTTTTATTGTTGTGTTTAGAACATGTTCCATTGTAGCTAGTGACAGTATATGTGTGTCTTACAGAAATTGTGAAAAAGGGGGAACATGATTTTTTAATTTAGATTTTATGTCTATCTTTTTTAACTGTTGTTATATAAAGGCTTTTAAGGAGGGAAAGAATGTGTTAAACTGATGCACTTTATGATCCACACAATACAAACAGAAGTTCCTTTCAGTATTTCTATATTCTCACAATAAAAAATAATTCTACTTTTAGCTCAATTTTAAATTGTAATTTTTCTTTAATGGAAAACATATTAAAAGAATTTCTCTGATTGCCTGACTGACTTATGTGCTTCCCAGTTTCCAACAAAGCATGGCAGTGTATCCACTACATGCCTTATCTAATGGCTTTATTAATTTTTCTGGGTTCACGAGACTTGCGGAGGTTTAGGAAAATGGTGAATGCGTCTTAGATTTGAATTAGGATCGTGCTAATTAGTTATTTCAGTAGCGACGGATACCTCCTAAAAAGTTATAATTCTCATATTATTATGGTGTAGAAATGAATAAGATGGCTCGAAATTTTCGTATAATGTACTGATATGATGTCAAAGAATCCGTGGAATTGAAATAAAAGATGAAAGCATTGTTGAAGGTTTTTTTTTCCTGAAATTGAGACTCTCATTAATCAATGTAAAATCGTCCAGTACAAGATTCGATACCAATCAAAAAAATCAGGAGCTATCCAAACAATTGGATCGCCTGAAGAAACAATCAGATAGCATCAAATAAATGCTAAATATTATGCGCGACCAGTTGTCTTTACGAGACATATACTCTATGCTAAAAAAACAATCAGATAGCATCAAATAAATGCTAAATATTATGCGCGAAAAGACCAGTGGAACGAAGATCTGTTCCTTGTCCCTTGTCTTGTGACTGCATGCATAACAAGCAAATGATTTGGATGACGGACCCAGGCAGAAGCGAACTTGACAATTGGAGCAGAAAACTATTGGAGAAAGACCAGGAAAGGCCGGAAAAAGACATACATAGATGCAGTGAAGTCTCATGCTAAAACCCTTGTGGAGAGTCGTAGTGGATCTTTTATTATTTCGGGGACTGAAACGAGAAAACACAAAATAAAATTTAAAGATGAAACTCTCCCCCATCTTCCCATGAGGAAAGATGAGGGAAGAAGAAGGCAGCGGCTAGGTTTTTTGTTTTGCTGATTTTTTTTAAATGTTACTAATATACAACATATTTGATGCATGTATGATTCAAGAAACTCTATAACATGTAAGGAAATAAATGATGGCTTGAGATTTTTGTATAATATTGTCTTCCTACATATCCACTTTTTCTAGATGTCTCAAACATATGTATGTACTATTATGTTATCCAATAAAAATGTTTATCTGCTTTATGTTGCATTAATATTTGAAGATATATTATATTATCTTTTGGAATAAGACTGTCATTTGGGAGTTCGGATCATCTGTTAACAATGGTGTTCTAACAGTATTCCATACTAAAACTACGTTGCTCTCAGAAGCTTCATAAACTAATACGTCTTTAAGGGTTGGATCAAAACTACTTAGTTTTATATGTGGAACATATATGGAATACCGTAGTTGGGATAGAGGATCCAAAATACTGATTTTGACACAATAATTTGTTGAAAAATAACTCTCTTTATGGAACTGGGAACTATTTCATTGTAGAAATAATTAAAAACTATGTATGTGTATATATAAATACATTATTTAAAAATATATTAATGAATATACTACTCAATATAAAAATAGGATCACATTTTTTGGGGGATTGGATGTCAGATATGTAGACACCCAAGTAATGAATTAACGCTAACAATTCTCGTAATGATCCATATGCTATGACAATTTCATCCTCTTACTGCCACTATGAACTCTTCAGATGTTATCTGTTATATTATAGGATTCTTCTATCATACAACTGGTGTAATAATACACCTAAAATTTTACCTGCTATAATAGGTTGTTAACCATAACTTTTTACTTATCATTTAGGTTACCCAAATTCTATGTGCCCCATTATATTTCCTAATTCCACTCTCATTCTACATGAAACCACTCTTATTTTGAAATGTGACATTTGTCTATACACTAAATTGAACCACTGAGGTTAAAACTACGGACAGGTAAGCCTTTTGTAAGAAAATGATTTTTTTGCATTAGTGCTTTACATCTTCAAATGTTAATTATTTTACTATTAAATTTAAATGGGCAACTACTACTAAAACATTTGAAGAAAAAAAATAGCTTCTTTGATGATGATGATGATGATAATAATAATAATAGTAATAATAATAATAATAATAGTAATAATAATAATAATAATAATAAGTATTATTATGAAATATGAAGTTTTATTTTCTTAACTCTGACATTAAATTACAATAATCAATTCTCTTCCTGCAATTATTTCATTACCGATGAAATGAATCATTTGATTTGCAGTGTTTTGGATTCTATTTTGGATAAATATATATGTGGGAGCATTTTTATATAACCTACGTTCTAAAATATATAGCAATACTATAATAAAAATTACATATTATCCATTCATATAATCCATAAAATTCTTAATATATTGCTTACACAAGTGTTTCTTAGTTTGCTTGGTATAAAAAATTAATGTCTCAGAGTCAGATCACTATTTTCTCTCTCTTTTTTCATTTTTTTTTTTCACTTTGGTATAGCCGTATAGGCTAACTTATTATTATTATTAAATTTTTGTCACAACGAGAGTATAGTTTCTTAAATATTTCATAGATTATAAATAAATATATTTGAAAACTGAAGTTCAACTAGCTAGTGAGAAATTAAGTTAACAATTTAATTTACACTATTGGAACTTTTTCTTCACAAAACATATTATATAAGATATCTAAAATTAATTAATGAACAAATCATAGAGAAAAAACGTAGATATTTGTTGATGTGATTAAAGTCTTACTCTTTAAATTTAGTTATAAAAATAAAATACATCCCGATTTGTCTTTCGCGCATTTTCATATAAAGTTAACATATGTCATAACCACCGTGCCACATGTCATTCATTTGTGTATCTGGTTATTAAGCTTCTCGAGGAAGCCCTATCCTGTGGACCAGATTCTTAACCTTTTCACCTTCTCCGCTTTTTGCCTATAAATACTTCTCTTTGAAATTTTACTATATTACTTTTGCATCCACCACCATTGTTCCCAGTTTTTACAGCATCAAGATCCTTCTGAAGTTCCCTATTTTTTAAGGTTTTAATTTTTCCTTCTTTTTCAATATGACTTCTACCGCCTTTACTCCATCTTTGAATGAGCATGCCGTCGCCGAGGGGCCAGTGAATCCGATAGGTGGTGAGGAGCCAACGGTTTAGTTTGTGAGAGGGGAAAACAAATGAAGAAGTGACAAGCGAGGTCGCCCGTGAAATGGTGGGTGCAGACGATGACGAAGAGGCTGATGACGATCCTGCCTAGGGAGCCTCTGACGAAGAGGATGAAGTGACCAACGATGTGGCTTGCGAGATGGTGGGTGATAGTTCTGGACAAAATGCAGGGCAGAATGTGGGGCCTTTGACCCGTAACGAGGGTCCTAAACTGCCCCCCAGGATGGGAAGAAGAATTCCCCTATTTTACTGAAATTGAGGGAGAATTGATCTGTATGCAGTTTAATGGGACTCTGCTCTACCAAGATAAAGCAGCCTCAATTTCAGGTCGCCCGTATGAGCTCGATCTCGCAGCTCATCCCCCACTCACGTCGAGCTGCAAGAATAAACTAAACTAAACTAAAACTAAACTAAACCCTAAACCTAAACTAAACTAAAACTAAACTAAACTAAACTAAACTAAACTAAAAACTAAACTAAACTAAACTAAACTAAACTAAAACTAAACTAAACTAAACTAAACTAAACTAAACTAATCCGCCATGGAAGCCCATTTTTATCCAAACACTGCTGCTGATGTCAACCTTGTGTCCTGGGCCGAGGACTTCAACATCCCTCATAATGTGAGGTTGTATCTCCTCGAAGCTTGGGAGCGGATGGATCGCCACACCCTCCCCCCTTCCGCACGAGCTACGTAGCCTTACCTTCGAGATTTTCAGAGAAGTATTTTATTTCCCCATCCCCCGATCGATGACGCTCGGAAAGCTATCTTCGAAGAGTACAAAGCAAGGGCGGCCCTTGCTTTCTCCAACCAAAATCTCATCATAGCCTTCCAAGATGCTATGAAAGTGGTACGATCTGAGTACCCAAAGATTGATTGCAAACTGGAGTTGGAAGAGATAAGAAACTTCATGGCCGATAACCATGCCCCTCTTGGACAAGAACCACTTTGGGCGGACATCCACGCCTTTGGGTTTGAAACTAGCTCAGAAGAGGACTCTGAGGATGAATAGGAGGTCGCGACTGATAAGGCTGTGGGAAAAATTGCTGAGGTCATGGGTATTGATATCGTGGCCAAAACTGGGGTGGCCATGTAATACCCGCGCCTCTCACAACTCATTGGCCAATATAATTTCTGCATTTCATGCATTTCATATTGTTATGTGCTATTCGCATGATAGTTTTATAGTAATTAATTTGTTATATTTATTGCGTTATTTTATATTTTGCTACTAATTTGGAGATGTTTACGTTGGTAGTCAAGAACCCCCTAGTCTAAAATATTGGGACATGCTACAAAATTTAAGACTATGCGTGACAAGTTTAAAATATAGAACATTATGTAGTACGTGGAAGTGTTAGATATATAAATGATTTAATTGACGGAATAATAATAACAACAACAACAACAATAATAATAATAATAATAATAATAATAATACTAAAAGGTAAGTGACCATATTAAGCAAAGGGAGAGGCGGTGGCTTATTCATTCATGTTATGACATAAATAAAAGCCTGATCACTATCTTATCTTCTGGTCATTAAAAGAAAAAGGGAAAACTAGGCGGTGCTTAACGGAACTTCGAAAACTCACACAAGAAGGACTGAGTTCTTGGTAAGACGGTGTGCGTTCCATCTTATTCATGTAGGTCTTTTTTTAAGTTTACTAACATGCACTCATTAAATTATTAGGTGGGGTTGATTGTAAGGTTATGATTATTTTAAGTCTTCTCCAATTAAATAAGGCTTTCATATAGAATTTAATTATGTATAGATGTTATAAAAGTGCAGATTAACTTATGAAAGTGAAATCATTTATACAAGGAATCATGGATTGTGATTAATATTCAATTTCCATTTGGAATCAAATGATGAGTAATGCGTACAGTAACATTAAGTACTTGCCCCTTTTATTTTAGATGAATTATGTTAGTTAACATAATTACACCTAATCACAAGGTTGATATGTCATTATCGGATAATACAAAAGTGTGTTTTTTTTTCCAAGAAATATAGTTTGAATCTATCCAGATTTTTAAAGTGAATGTCCGCTGATTTAGACCATTATACGAGCTGAACTAGGAGAAGTATAAAACATGAAAGTTGTAGCCTTATGTGTTAGCTTTATAACCCAACTTGAATCATATAAATATCAATTTTGTAGAAACAGTTAGAGCCTTATTACTAAAATGCGACGAAACTGGAAATTCCGAACTAAAAATACTTAATAACCTGGAATTTGATAAATTGTGTATTAATTCGATTTAAAATTGTCGTAGATTGATTACCACTGTGGAATAGGAAATTTCAAAAGCTACTCCAGAGGAGAGGTAAGTAGAAATCCATCTACAACTACAATGCTTGAACATAGTATTTGTATTTATTATTTGTGATAATTGATTGTTATATGTGTTGTTGTATACCTTTGTATTAAATGTTTTGTTCCGTTTCTAAAAAACGATATGATGTGCATCAATCATGAGCATTAGCATATGCAAGAATTACATGTGTACATGTAAGAAGTCAAAATAGCATAATTTCTTAAATTGATAATGTTTTGGGGTTGGTTACCACTGGCACATTGAGTGTTATATATATTATACATGGTGTCTCTCGGGATACTTCCGGTGACAGGCGTGCACGCGGAAGAGGTTCCCACTTCAGCACCTTCATGATGATGGGTACGGGAAGAGGTAGACTTCCCGGTGGACTGCGGGGGCAGGCAGGAGGCGGACCCCTGGTAGTCTCGGGAGGATAGCCGCTTGGTCGTACCAACCATCACTGATATCTCGGGTGGACTATAAAGGGGGAGGAGGGACCCTTGGTAGTCACGAGTGTGGCCAATGAGTGTTATTTTTGGAGGTTTGTGACAGTGACGAGAGTCAATTCCCACCAAATATGATTTCTTTTGAGAAAGAATTGAAAGAAATGGTTTTGTGAAATGCATCTCATCATTCACGCATTAGTCATGTATGATTTCTGCTTACTGAGTTTTAGCTCACGTAGTTCTTGCATTGTAGGTGAGTTTGACTATGCATGAGCTCGTGGACTGATCTGGCATGCTATTGGAGCTGATGCAAGTTTTGAAGCCCCGTGTATATGAATGACGACCTGTGGGGCTAAACCTTGGACTCACTATGTTTTTGCTAGTGTTTTAATAATCCTTTTGGACATGTTCAAATTGAAGAACTTTAATATGTATATTTCTGTAAATGTGGTGTTGAATGGAGCGTGACACCTTTGTGCTCGATCTGAATCTATGTAAATATATGTAGGTGAGATTTTGGTTTTGAAGGAGTGTTCTAAATTGTTAATTTTAAAAATATATATATATATATACAGGTTTTGTAAGACTAAAAATTAGTATAAAATAAGTTTTTTTTATGAGGGTGGGTGTGACAGAGTGGTATCAGAGCCCGGTTTGTGCCCTGTAGACTGTTCATATACATGAGCTCAGAACTTCTGAAGCGCAGACATGCCAGTAAGTTTTACTTATTCTTAATTTGCATTCATTATTTCATGAATCATATTGGCCTGTGACAGAGGAGAGAGGGACAATAAAACTAGAAAGAAATCATGGAGGTCGTTAGAGGAGAAGGTGTTGAAGGAGATAACGAACAGGAACAAAATGCACCAGCAGTAGGTGTTGGCCTGGAAGCGATTGTGGCTCGGTTGACAGGATTGGTCGAACAACAGTCGCAACAAATTCAGCAACTTATCCAACAAAGGGGTGTGGGTGAACAACCAGGAAATGGTGTAAATCAACAGCAACCTCGAGCTGAATACTTAGAGGTCATCGGAGAGAGGTTTAGAAAGCTTAACCCGCCAACATTTGAGAGTGCAACGGATCCCACTGATGCAGAGGATTGGCTTAGAACTATAGAGAACATGTTTTTGTATAGTAAAGTTCCTGAGGGGGAAAAGGTATTGTGCGCATCGTTCATGTTACGTGGAAGTGCGGGACACTGGTGGGACACAATGAAAACTATAGAGGATGTGGCGACAATGACGTGGAATAGGTTCAAAGAACTTTTTAGAAGCAAGTATTTCACTGCCCCAGTTCGAGTAATGAAGATGAACGAGTTCATACAGCTGAGACAAGGGGCAATGGATGTTACAGACTACATCGCCAAGTTCGAGCAACTCTCTAGGTTTGCGGAGCACATGGTCAGTACGGATGCGTTGAAAGTAGAAAGATTTCTAGAAGGTCTGAGGCCAGAGCTATATAGAGATGTGTATATGGCTGGTATACATGGTGTCACCTATTCACAAGTTGCTGAACAAGCGTTGATTGCCGAACAGGCAGAAATGAAAATTAAGCGTGCTCAGGAGGTTAGGCGCCAGTTTATACAAAGACAAGGACCTCGTTTTGTAGGAGATGGAAAGAAAAGGCCGCTGCAAGTGCAAGGTCCAAGGCCGGGTTCTCAACCAAAACCAGGACAACAAACATGGGATCAGAACAAGCGCCAAAAGGGTGAACAAGGAAAACCATCAGTTACACAACCTACGTGTCCCACATGTGGAGGTTCGCATAGTGGAAAGTGCTTTGCAGAGTACCGGACTTGTTTTAAATGTGGAAAAGCAGGACACATTTCCACGGTTTGTCCAGAGAAGTCAAACCCTGCTACACAAAAGAGGACGCCAGCTAGAGTCTTTACCATGACCACAGAGGAAGCGGAAGCAAATACATCTGTAGTAACAGGTAAAGTTTCCATTTATGATACGATTGCATTTGCATTATTTGATTCTGGAGCTACACATTCATTTGCATCCACTGAGTATGTGAAGAGGATGGGTAGGAAACCTGATGTAGCAGACGTTAGTTACAATGTAGTGATCCCCTCCGGAGAGTCAAAACAAACTAACCAAATTCTGCGAGCATGTGTTATCTCTATTGAAGGAAGAGAACTTTATGCCGATCTGATCATATTAGATATGAACGACTATGATGTGATTTTGGGAATGGACTGGCTATCGAAATATGGTGCTACAATAGATTGTCAGAACAAGATAATCACATTTCAGCCGCCTAGTGACACATCTTTTGTCTTTGTTGGAGTAAGAAAAAGGTTCAAATATCACACGATATCAGCGGTGAAAGCGCAACGGTTATTGGAAAGCGGTTGTGAAGGTTATCTAGTAGGTGTTATGAGTATGGAAGAGAAACGTTGTCCGACTATTGAGGAGATAGCAGTAGTGCAAGAATATCCTGAAGTCTTTCCAGAAGAACTCCCAGGATTACCCCCAGACAGAGAGATAGAGTTTGTAATTGACGTATATCCAGGGACTGCTCCTATATCGAAGTCACCATACAGAATGGCGCCAACAGAATTGAAAGAATTGAAGATGCAGCTACAGGATTTACTAGACAAGGGTTTCATTAGACCTAGCTTTTCGCCATGGGGTGCACCGGTTTTGTTTGTTAAGAAGAAAGATGGTACTATGAGGATGTGCATAGATTACAGAGAACTGAACAAGGTTACGATCAAGAACAAATACCCCTTACCCAGGATTGATGACTTGTTTGATCAACTCCAGGGAGCTGCCATATTCTCCAAGATTGACTTACGTTCAGGTTATCATCAATTAAAAATTAAAGAGGAAGATATCTCGAAAACGGCATTCAGTACAAGATACGGGCACTATGAGTTTTTGGTAATGCCATTTGGTTTGACAAATGCCCCAGCAACTTTCATGGATATGATGAATCGGGTATTCAAAGACTTTTTGGATAAGTCCGTTATCGTGTTTATTGATGACATTCTGATCTACTCCGAGAATGAAGCAGAGCATGCTGTGCATTTGAGAAAGGTTTTAGACGTTCTAAAGGAGAAACGGTTGTACGCTAAGTTCAAGAAATGTGAGTTTTGGTTGGATCGAATAATATTTCTAGGGCATGTTGTGTCAGGAGAAGGAATTTCAGTTGATCCAAGCAAAGTTGAAGCAATTAACAATTGGCCACAACTTACAAACCCTTCAGAGGTACGTAGTTTTCTCGGGTTAGCTGGGTACTATCGGAGATTTGTAGAAGGATTCTCGAAAATTGCATCTCCCTTAACACAGTTGACTAGAAAGAGTGTAACATTCAAGTGGACAGAGGCTTGTGAGCAGAGTTTTCAGGAACTGAAGAAAAGGTTAACCTCAGCGCCGATCCTTTCAATACCAACGGGGACTGGAGGCTTTGTGGTATATAGTGATGCTTCGAAGAATGGTTTAGGGTGTGTGTTAATGCAGAACGGCAAAGTAATAGCATATGCATCCAGACAGTTGAAGGAGTATGAGAAGAACTACCCTACTCATGACTTAGAGCTTGCAGCAGTAGTATTTGCGCTAAAACTCTGGAGACATTACTTATATGGAGAACGATGTGAGATCTACACAGACCACAAGAGTCTGAAATACTTTTTCACACAGAAGGAGCTGAATATGAGACAGAGAAGATGGCTAGAACTCGTGAAAGACTATGATTGTGTTATCAACTATCATCCTGGTAAAGCAAATGTCGTAGCTGATGCCTTAAGCAGAAAATCGTCCCAAAGTACAACCTTGATGACTTTAATTCAGAGACCAGAGTTACTAGACTTGCAAAGAATGAATGTCGAGATTGTTCAACTGGGAATAGTAGAGGCAAGACTAGCAGCTCTAACCCTTCAGCCTACCCTACTTGATAGAATTAAGCAGGGACAGAATGAAGATGAATATTTAGCTAAAGTAAAGAAGGATGCCGCTTCAGGGACGCCTTCAGACTTTCAGTTATCAGGGAATGATGTCTTAAGATTCAAAAACCGGTTATGTGTGCCAAATGTAGATAGCATTTGTAGAGATATTATGGCAGAGGCGCATTCGACACCATATTCCGTACATCCAGGAGCTACCAAAATGTATCGAGATCTAAAAGTGCAGTATTGGTGGCCAGGTATGAAGAAAGATATTGCTCAGTGTGTAGAACAGTGTTTGACTTGTCAGCAGGTAAAAGCAGAACATCAAAGACCGGCAGGAACTTTACAGCCCTTACTGATTCCGGAATGGAAATGGGAAAACATTACAATGGATTTTGTGGTGGGATTGCCGAAAACTGTAAAGGGTCACGATGCTATCTGGGTAATTGTGGACAGACTCACGAAATCGGCTCATTTTCTCCCAGTCTGTACTACTTACTCCATGGATCGTTATGCTCAGATATATATACAGGAAATAGTTAGACTTCACGGAGTACCGTTATCCATTGTTTCAGATAGAGACTCAAGATTCCTGTCTACCTTCTGGAAAAGTTTACACAAGGCACTGGGGACACAGTTGTCTTTCAGTACTGCGTATCATCCACAAACTGACGGACAATCAAAAAGAACGATACAAACTTTAGAAGATATGCTCAGAGCTTGCGTGTTAGATTTTCAAGGTCAATGGAGCAAATTTCTACCTTTGATAGAATTTTCCTACAACAACAGTTATCAATCTACTATAGAAATGGCCCCTTATGAAGCACTATATGGTAGGAAGTGTCGATCTCCGATACATTGGGATGAGGTTGGCGAAAGAAGACTTCTAGGTCCAAGTGTAATACAGGAAATGTCAGAAGCTGTGTCACAGATTCGGGAAAGAATGAAAACAGCTCAGAGTCGCCAGAAAAGCTATGCAGATAAGAGAAGGAGAGCACTTGAGTTTGCAGTGGGAGATCTAGTATTCTTGAAAGTGGCACCCATGAAGGGAATAATGCGGTTTGGTAAGAAAGGAAAACTTAGTCCGAGATATATTGGTCCATTTCCTATTATTGAGAGAGTTGGTGATGTTGCCTACAGACTCGATTTGCCAGCATCAATGTCTCAAATACACAATGTGTTCCATGTGTCGGTATTGAGAAAGTATATTGCAAACCCGTCTCATGTCCTGAACAGTGAACCCATAGAACTACAAGCAAATTTAGGGTATAAGGAAATACCAGTACAGATTTTATTAAGAGAAGTAAAACGGCTGAGAAACAAAGAAATCCCCTTAGTTAAAGTCCTATGGAGAAATCAATCAGTCGAAGAAGCCACTTGGGAAAGAGAGGATGAAATGAGAGCCAAATATCCTGAACTCTTCAAGTAAGTAAATTTCGGGGACGAAATTTTTATAAGGGGGGGAGGATGTAATACCCGCGCCTCTCACAACTCATTGGCCAATATAATTTCTGCATTTCAT
Source organism: Ajuga chamaepitys (assembly GCA_958295605.1). Taxonomy (NCBI): domain Eukaryota; kingdom Viridiplantae; phylum Streptophyta; class Magnoliopsida; order Lamiales; family Lamiaceae; genus Ajuga; species Ajuga chamaepitys. The sequence goes on from OY282499.1 coordinate 9,718,400, forward strand.
GCATTTCATATTGTTATGTGCTATTCGCATGATAGTTTTATAGTAATTAATTTGTTATATTTATTGCGTTATTTTATATTTTGCTACTAATTTGGAGATGTTTACGTTGGTAGTCAAGAACCCCCTAGTCTAAAATATTGGGACATGCTACAAAATTTAAGACTATGCGTGACAAGTTTAAAATATAGAACATTATGTAGTACGTGGAAGTGTTAGATATATAAATGATTTAATTGACGGAATAATAATAACAACAACAACAACAACAATAATAATAATAATAATAATAATAATACTAAAAGGTAAGTGACCATATTAAGCAAAGGGAGAGGCGGTGGCTTATTCATTCATGTTATGACATAAATAAAAGCCTGATCACTATCTTATCTTCTGGTCATTAAAAGAAAAAGGGAAAACTAGGCGGTGCTTAACGGAACTTCGAAAACTCACACAAGAAGGACTGAGTTCTTGGTAAGACGGTGTGCGTTCCATCTTATTCATGTAGGTCTTTTTTTAAGTTTACTAACATGCACTCATTAAATTATTAGGTGGGGTTGATTGTAAGGTTATGATTATTTTAAGTCTTCTCCAATTAAATAAGGCTTTCATATAGAATTTAATTATGTATAGATGTTATAAAAGTGCAGATTAACTTATGAAAGTGAAATCATTTATACAAGGAATCATGGATTGTGATTAATATTCAATTTCCATTTGGAATCAAATGATGAGTAATGCGTACAGTAACATTAAGTACTTGCCCCTTTTATTTTAGATGAATTATGTTAGTTAACATAATTACACCTAATCACAAGGTTGATATGTCATTATCGGATAATACAAAAGTGTGTTTTTTTTTCCAAGAAATATAGTTTGAATCTATCCAGATTTTTAAAGTGAATGTCCGCTGATTTAGACCATTATACGAGCTGAACTAGGAGAAGTATAAAACATGAAAGTTGTAGCCTTATGTGTTAGCTTTATAACCCAACTTGAATCATATAAATATCAATTTTGTAGAAACAGTTAGAGCCTTATTACTAAAATGCGACGAAACTGGAAATTCCGAACTAAAAATACTTAATAACCTGGAATTTGATAAATTGTGTATTAATTCGATTTAAAATTGTCGTAGATTGATTACCACTGTGGAATAGGAAATTTCAAAAGCTACTCCAGAGGAGAGGTAAGTAGAAATCCATCTACAACTACAATGCTTGAACATAGTATTTGTATTTATTATTTGTGATAATTGATTGTTATATGTGTTGTTGTATACCTTTGTATTAAATGTTTTGTTCCGTTTCTAAAAAACGATATGATGTGCATCAATCATGAGCATTAGCATATGCAAGAATTACATGTGTACATGTAAGAAGTCAAAATAGCATAATTTCTTAAATTGATAATGTTTTGGGGTTGGTCACCACTGGCACATTGAGTGTTATATATATTATACATGGTGTCTCTCGGGATACTTCCGGTGACAGGCGTGCACGCGGAAGAGGTTCCCACTTCAGCACCTTCATGATGATGGGTACGGGAAGAGGTAGACTTCCCGGTGGACTGCGGGGGCAGGCAGGAGGCGGACCCCTGGTAGTCTCGGGAGGATAGCCGCTTGGTCGTACCAACCATCACTGATATCTCGGGTGGACTATAAAGGGGGAGGAGGGACCCTTGGTAGTCACGAGTGTGGCCAATGAGTGTTATTTTTGGAGGTTTGTGACAGTGACGAGAGTCAATTCCCACCAAATATGATTTCTTTTGAGAAAGAATTGAAAGAAATGGTTTTGTGAAATGCATCTCATCATTCACGCATTAGTCATGTATGATTTCTGCTTACTGAGTTTTAGCTCACGTAGTTCTTGCATTGTAGGTGAGTTTGACTATGCATGAGCTCGTGGACTGATCTGGCATGCTATTGGAGCTGATGCAAGTTTTGAAGCCCCGTGTATATGAATGACGACCTGTGGGGCTAAACCTTGGACTCACTATGTTTTTGCTAGTGTTTTAATAATCCTTTTGGACATGTTCAAATTGAAGAACTTTAATATGTATATTTCTGTAAATGTGGTGTTGAATGGAGCGTGACACCTTTGTGCTCGATCTGAATCTATGTAAATATATGTAGGTGAGATTTTGGTTTTGAAGGAGTGTTCTAAATTGTTAATTTTAAATATATATATATATATATACAGGTTTTGTAAGACTAAAAATTAGTATAAAATAAGTTTTTTTTATGAGGGTGGGTGTGACAGGCCAATAAGCGAATCGTGGATGTAGAGAACGTGGTCGAAGTTCCTTTAGTTGTAGGTGGTGATCCTCCAGCTACTGGTGCCCAACGAAGGAAGACTTCCCCCCAATTGCTTAACAATCTTCTTTCTCCTTTTTTCTTTGACTTCCTTTATTCATTGTTTTTGTTTTTCTATACGAGGTGGTAGCTATGTTCCTCTCATTTTATTGTAATTCTGGCCGTAAGTGCCTTTTTTTTAATGAATATGCCTAATTTTCTCTTGCTCGTAACCTTATTCTTTTTTGCACTCGTTCTGAGCTTTTTTATCATGACTCCGATGTGGATTGAATATTTGTGCGCAAGTGTCCTATGCCTGTACCAAACCAATCACTACGGGGTGGTCCCCGTTCTGAATTGGTTTGAGCACCATCTTACTACTTTGAGGGCGGACATTACTTTGGGTTTTCGGTGTAATTTGTATCTTGTGACCATTCTGAGGGCATACCCTACTCTAAGTCTTTGTCATAGTCTTTGCAATCACTATGAGGTCGTGGTCTACTCTGGATTTTTACGAAGACTCAACATATGAAAGAAAACTTATGTCTTTATTACGTTTTGTTGCTTATCAGCAAGCTAAACACTGATTGTGTTTTTCCTTCAACACTCCCCATTGTGCCAAGTCAGTGGGTGAATGGTGCATAACTTGTTGTCTCGTTAATAACCTTGTTAAGTAACAAAACCCAATGGAAAAAAATAAACCTTTGTCGAAGGAAAAAAGAGTGCAATGCACCTATGTGAGACTCCCCTGTCTACACCTCTCTCATGATACGTGCATCTATTAAGAGAGCTTTGTAAATCTTTATATCCTCAATTTTACAAAAACCATGAGGATATGTGGCGGCTATTGGTTAGAGAAAAACGTTGGTGACACATGCTTTGTCTTATCACCTTTATGGTAGGCTACCTACATTGCGTCCTGTCGAGGGAGCGAAAACCGATTCCCTTGAAAGAAAGAAAAAAGAGAGAATTACTGAAGAGCTGCTTTATTGATTTCGGAAGAGTTGCTACCTATTAGTACAGTGCGATGAAGGCTTGGGACCCTACGACTGCTATTATATTCCTTTTTAGAATTGGTTTTTCAAACATCCAATTTAGTGGGACCCTTTTCTAATAGTCCTATAGGGGAACCCTTTAATAAATATCAGTTTATCTTCAGTGGTACAACTCAAGTCAGTAGTATTTTGATCATAGGTAATCATGAACATCTTCATAAAGGAAAATTATCTATGTGTGATTCGACGAGGCAGCTAGAGGAGTTGTCTTGGTTGATCATTAAGATTTTGTCATGTTCTTTGTGGCATATAATCAGTTTAGTAGTGACCTATAAGTTGGCCAATAACACCAATAAAATTAGCTAAAGTGGTATTTGGTGTTTTAGATAAGGGGGTAGCTTCAACATTTTCTTTAGGAATTACGATTTTATTTGTAGTCCTTATTGTCTCTATATATGAGAGCATTTAACATTGTTCTTTAGAGGTTACAATTTGATTTGTAATGTTTTATGTCTCTAATATGGGAAGAACAAATTCATGTCAATGGTCTCTTTTAGATATCAAAATACTCTTTAATAGCATTCCATTAGTATTGTTTTGCCTTTATAGCTAATAAGTTCTTTGAGAGAGTACTGTTTGGTTGAGTGCATTGAGCTTAGTAAAATAACGCGCACATTTATCTTGATTATGGAATTTCAGCTCCCAATAGCTCTTTGTCGTTTTCTTTAGACGCGAATGGATCTTTCCTTATGTCTACACTCAACCAATCATAAGAGTGCTAATAGATTGCACTTCATCCAAGTCAAAATCGCCTGCTAATCTTTTGGAACTTCATCCAACTATTTTGAGAGTACAGATTATGTCCATAACATCGATATACATTGTTATAGTTGAGAATTCAGACCTTATTTCCTTTATAATTGCACAAATGCATAGTTAATTGTTCTTTCCCTTCCAAATCAAGTAGTCACTCAAACGGGTATACAAATTCTGTTAGGATTGTTTAAATCAAAGTGAGCATTTCAATCTGATATTGTAAATGTACTCCATGGTTTGGAGTCACTTGGATTGGGCAATAAAAGTCCTTCAGACACTTTTACATATCTCTAAAACAAGATCCCCAAAGAGATATGTTGTAACCACATTACTATGTTGCATTACCCATCATTTGGAAACTTATTCATAGGACGTGGTGACGCCCATTGTGAGAGCTTGACCTTCTTCTCATTCCTCTCATCATCATCGTCCTCCTCCTCAATCTCCCACCAGATAGAATTGAGAAATCTAGGGTTCCAGCGGTCGGATCGATGATAGGTGATGGGGTTAGGGCCGAGGCTAATAAGTTTCATCAAAAGTAACTGATGAATGGTAATTTAGATAAATTAGTTATTGTGGGTCATAGGTAAAGTAGGAGAGATAATGGTCCTTCCTCGTACAAGACTACATCCCACCAAATTTTAACAATTAACTAGAAGTGGGCCATTTTGACTTATGAATTTAAAGTATTTTTAATGCCTTGTAAGCCCAATTCCCAATCTGCCAAGTTAAACACATCAGAACCTTTTTTTTTTTTTTATTCACTTTCATATTTTCGTAATTTTGTGTCTTCCCGGATGCAGACTCACTGATGCGCCATTTTTTTATGAAGAACAACCCAAATATTCTCAGCCCACTTCCTTCAGTGTTTGAGAAGGAAATTTGAAGTTGGTACTTTTTGAGTGTAAGGTAATATACTAATATTAGTGATGCCCTTATTTAATTAAATTTTGTTATGCTTTGGTTCTTTAATCTTTTAGTTATTTGCTTTAAACCCTAATAAGATTCCTTGTGTTCTTATTTAATTTCCATTCAAACTTTTAGTGGTATTCTTTAATTAGTATCCATTTAAGTTACTCTTAATAATTTCTTAGTTATTAATTTTGATTCCACTGTTTTATTTTTGAAATGAGGAAGTGCTTATATAAATTTCTTTTTTATGTGTGGGTAATTAGGTTGAATATGAAGTATAAAAAAATTATCTCGTTGTGGTCCAAGAAACGAAAATCTGGTGAAAGTTCAAGTTCTCATGTTTTAGAGACTTCAAGGGTTGATGCCGATAGTGTTAAAATAGCCGATCCTTCAACAAATTCTGGTGAGGATTCTTCTCCAAATATGATACAAAAACTTGATCAAAATTCTAATAGTTTTCATATTGAACGAGATCCTAGGTTGCGCATGTCTATATGGAGTTACCCAGTTGATAAAAGAGATGAGATCAGGTGTTTACATAACTGCTGGTCCATATCAAGGAGTTCCCAGAAAAATCCTCTCAATTTGTGGATGAGAGTCGTAGGAAGCTTTTACCGGCTTGGCTAAAAGAAAATCCTAATTGGTTGGAATATTCACCTATAAAAAATGTTGCATATTGTCTTCCGTGTTTTCTTTTTTCATCAAACCATCTGCAAATCCATAGACTAACACATTTAATGTGATGGATTCCAAGCTTGGAAGAAAGTAGTTAACGGAGAAAATTTCTCTTTTTTTTTATTCATGAAGGCAAGTGTGCAAATTCATCACATACGGGAGCTGTGAAACAATCTCATGATCTAATGAACTCATTGCAACATATCAAGAGGATCATAAACAAGAAAACTAATGAGATGATTGAGACTCAGAGTATCGATTGATGTTGCAAAATTATGTGCATATCAAGGTATAACCTTTAAAGCTCGTGATGAAAGTCCAGATTCAGATAATCGAGGAAATTTCTTTAAAAAAATAGGTCATACAACTTCTTATAGCAATGAGGTGGGCTCGATTGTCTTGGGAAATGCTCCTCAAAATGCTACTTATACTTCTCGTTAGATTCAAAAGGAGATTTTATTAGTTTATGCAAGTAGAATTCAAAGATTCATCAGAGAAGAAATTGGTGATGCCAAGTATTGCATTATTATGGATGAATCTCGAGATGAGTTAAAAAGGGAGCAAATGGCTATGGTCTTAAGATTTGTGGATAGAGATGGCTTTATTCATGAGAGATTTCTTGACATAGTTCATGTGGAAGATACCAAAGCTATTACTTTGGAAAGAGAAATTTATGCAGTTCTGTCTCGCAATAATCTTCTCATACAGAATATTCGGGGACAAGGTTATGATGGTGCTAGTACTATGCGAGGAGAATGGAACAATTTACAGGCTCTCTTTCTGAAGGAGTGCTTATATGCACAGTATGTTCATTGCTTTTCCCATTGACTACAATTGGTGTTTGTAGGATTTGCTAAAAATGTTGTACAAGCTGAGCATTTCTTTTCACATGTGGCAGTTTTTGTGAATTTGGTGGATTCCTCTTCCAAGCGCCATGATCAACAAAGTGCTCAGGCTATCCAAATTGCAGAATTAACTTCTATAGAAGAACTTGAGACTGGAGGAGGAAAAGATCAAATTGGAAGTGTGCAATGTCCAGGGATACATGATGAGGTTCTTATCTTAGGGCACTTCACAGTGTACGCAATATGTTTAAGTCCATCCTTCTTGTTCTAAAAGTGATCCTCGATGAGAAAAATAATTTGGCTTTTAGAGCCATAACTAATGGAGCATATGATACGATGACACCGTTTGAGTTTGTATTTTCTTGCATTTCACGATTGAGCTACTTGAAATGACAGATGATCTTTGTGGGATTTTATAATGCAAAACCCAAGATATTGTCAATGAAATGGATGCAGTTCTTAACACAAAAGAAACTTTATGAGATTCAGAGACAATGGATATGATCAATTGCTTGATGAAGTGAAGAGTTTTTGTGGAAGTATAGGATACTTGTCCCAGATTTGAATGCTCAACGTTGTTCAGGTAGAGGTCGGGTTCGCAAAGGTGACCCCATTACTTTGGGGCATCATTATCGATTTGATATATTCATGGAAACACTTGATTCTATACTTCTGGAGATGAAAAATTGATTTAATGATGATGCCATTGAACTGCTTAGACTCACAGCTTTGGATCCGAGAGATGGTTACAAATCTTTTGGCATTGATAATATTTGTGAACTAATGAAGAAGTTCTCTCTTGATGATTTTACTAGCCAAGAGAAATTGCATATGAAGTATCAGTTGGAACATTTTGAACTTGATATGAGGCGCAATGAGCTTTTCCAAAAGGTATCAGTACTTCTGTAGTTGTGTCAGTTGTTGTCTAAGACCGGTGAGTCAATGAACTACTACCTTGTTGATAGACTAGTTATATTTACTTTGACTATTTCGGTTTCTACTGCGACAATGCACGTGCATTCTCATCTCTGACGAGTGTCAAGACAAGATTTCGAAACAAAATAGAAGATGACTTTTGGCTAGCTCATTACTCATGTACATCGAGAAAGAAATTGCTGAAAATTTTGATGCTGATTCAATTATTATTGAGTTCGGTGATAGGAAGACACAATGACTACAACTTAAAATGCCTAATCTTGAGAAGGTTAGTGAACATTATCTTTTATATTGCTCTAGTTTTTTAACATTTTTAATTCTTTTATAGTTATTTCATAGTAAATTTGCAATTATGAGACACTAATACTTTTCTTTTAATTTTGCAGAGTTGATCCTATTGTACTGACATGCCACTTAGTATTGGAGACTTTGATCTGGATTGTTCTTGATATTAGATAATTTATCTCTAATATTTATTTTGGTAATCCAACGTTTTGAGTATAATAGGTATGTAATATGATAAGAATATGCTTTGATATTAAAATTTTCTTTTTCAATTTTCATAATTTAGTTTTAAGAAAGTTCGCCCCCCTCCCCTCCCCCCACCCCCACCCCTCCGACTTAAAATCCTGACTCTGTCCCTGCATAATACAGTTGTACAAATGCTACTAGAATATATAAGTAAGAAGCTTCAGTTTAGATTTCTTAGCAAACGTCTATTTAGGCGTATGGATAGTTGGGGTAGTCGATTCTTCTCCTGTGGAGGAAAGGAGGAGATGGTCAAGTCTGTGTTACTAGAGATTCTGACGTACGTCATGTCCTATTTCAAAGTGTCGGCCTACATTTGTCATCAGTTGGAGCAACTGTGTGCTAATTTCTAGTGGGGCTCTCACTCTGAATGAAGTGCTTTACATCGGGCCTCGTGGTGTAAATTGTGTAGGACTAAGGATGTTGGGGGATAGGGCTTTCGTTATTTTATTGCATTTAATAAGGCGTTATTGGCAAAGCAGGTGTGGCGAATTATTACCAATCTTGATTCGCTTGTGGCCGGTTTATTCAGAGGCAAGTATTTCAAACATGTTGATATTATGGAAGTTGATGTGGGCTCCAATCCATCTTGTATTTGACGGTCAATATGCTGAGGTCGTGATATCCTTCACAAAGGTATGATGTGGTGGGTCAGTGATAGGTGTACTATTGCTCGTTTCATGATATGTGGGTTCCTGGTTTGGCCTCTGGAATGAGCAAATGTTGAGGGCGGTATTTCTCTCGTTTGAAGTTGACGCAGTTTTGGATATTCCATTGGCTAGTACAACTGGGGGTGATAGAAGATATTAGAGATTTGAAGGGAATGGAAAGTATTCGATGAAAAATGGATATAGACTGGAAGTGGGTGATTTTGATGCCCCTGATTGTGCGTCGACATCTCCTTTAGGATGGTGGAAGTTTATGTGGGCGCTATCTCTCCCACCTAAGGTAAAGATTTTTCTATGGCAAGTATCATCAAAGTTTATTGTGCTTCCATTGAATTTATTTCGTCATCATGTTCCTATTTCTCCGTTGTGTAAATTTTCTGTCTCTTTAAAGGGATCTACAATGCATGGATCATTTTTTTGTTATGTGGTGAAGGCCTTTTAGAAGGATAGTTGTTATTGGACTTCTTTGAAAACTATGTGAAGTTTGTCGTTTACGGAATGCATTGATATCATTGTTGAATTATTTGGGGAGAGATTGGTCAGATTGTTTGTAATTGTGATGTGGAAATTTTGGCATGCAATTTGTGAGTATTCACATGATGATAAGAGGGTTTTGAGGCTGCCTAAGTGGACTGAGGTTGAGACTTTTCGGCAATGGCGGCTAATTTGATTCCAGGCTGGCGGGATCGGCTTTCATTTCGGGCACTAGGTGGATGGCGTCAGTTGTTGAGATAAGTGGGAGATTTGAGGTTGGCTTTATTTTACAAGATCAGGATGGAAATATTGTTGTAGGAAATTCTCATGCTATTTGGCGTCCCATGTCGGTTAAAGCGGCGGAATTAGGAGCCCTTCTTAGTGGTGTTCGTTTCTGTGTGTAGTGTGGATATGAGAATTTTGCGGTGCATTGGAATTCTTTGCTCGCTGTGCAAGCAGTCACGGGGTAGGAGGATACAACTGATTATTGTGGCATTTTAGTCGACAAAATTCGTGATTTGGCGCAGGATCTTCAAGTGTTTCATATGACTAGGCTTTGTAATTTGGTTACTCATTCTTTAGCTCGTTTTTCTTTTATATCTCCCGGTCCGTCTATTTAGATGGGGAATGGTGCACCTTCTTGGGTTCAAAATCATGTACTTAAAGACATTTCATAAGTTATAAGATTCTTGATTTTGCTAAAAAATCATTTATAAGAATCTAAAATTAGTAGGTTAGATATAAGTTCTGATTTCTGATACAATTAGGGGATATTTGTTTTGGGATGTCCCCATCCGGATGGGGCATGACCCGTCCCCAACGTATTTTACTTTACAGTCGGATGATTTATTCCTTCAAATCCGTACCCTATTACCTACACCGTTTTTTACAATTCCCAACACACCTTTTACAATTTTTAATACACATTTTACAATTTTCAATGCACATCCTACCATACAAATCACTTAAAAATAAATATATTTACACTAATTAAGTGCATATACGATCCGAAAATGTGCCACAACGAATTTATGAATAGACTGATCCACTTGGTGAATAGATTGATCCAGATTTGAAGAATTTATCCCAGAACCCGCTGCAATCAAATTTATGAACAGAAGTCCACAAGAAATTGTTACCTCCTATTTGCTTCTCATAAATGGGGTTAACATATAATTACATATAACGGCAGGGGCTGAGTCAAAATTTTAAGGAGACATGGGGCAGTCAATGAAGAGTTATAGAAATTTATTTACCATCCTATCCCCATAATCAACCGTAGATTCGATACTCGAACGTGGGTAAGATGGGAAATCCACATTACCGCTGTATAAAAAGCACTGAAGTCTCCAACCCCATTTACACTTAGCTCAGAAATTGGAAAACGAGGCGACAGAAGATAATGGGATTTCTTCAAGGGTGGTTGCCCCTTTCTGTCCGCCGATGACTTTTCTTCAAATATCAACAGCCCTTTCTTCTTGAAATAATTAACAATAATAATAATACTTCCTCCGTTCCCGCTTATCTTTCATCCGTAGATATGTACTCACGGGCCAGGGTAAAATTTTGTAGCATAAGAGAGAGAGAGATTGGAAATCTGAGCAGTTGTTGATTCTGATTGCAGATTTGCAGCGGTTTTTGAGGCTTTCGGAGCCCCGCAAACCCCTTTGAGGCTGTGATGATTCTTCTATGTTTTCGATTTCTGAGCTGATCGATCAGGTATGGGAAAGATCCGACCCGTATCTTGGCCTGACGATCCGGATGGCATTGTGATTTATTTATCACATGCAACTGTGATCTGTACCCATGGCGCGGTTGCTTTCTCTTTGCCTCGTTACTGGTGTAGATCTGAGCCTCCGCTAATTTTTTTCTTTTTTATTTTTTTGATGACAATGTTTTATTTTCATTTTTTTATTTTTTTTGAGAGAATTCTTAAATTATTAGTTATTGTGATTTTGATGAAAAAATTATTATTCAAGCAACGAAACTGTAGAGTCTAAGAACAGGCTTGACTATTTGACATTGTGGGTGTGGCTTATTTGGGATTCGATGGAGAAGTTCATCTATAAATTTGGTAACATAATTGACTAACTGATGGCTAAGCTCTGATGTGTTGAACATAAATTCCTGTATTGTGATATTGGAAGCCTGCAATTCAAGAAAGTAGTTACTAAGAATATCTGCAATCGTAAGCATAAGTTAACTATTGAACTTTGTTTTAACTAGATTGGTATTCCAGAAAACCCCTTCCATATAGTGGATGTTTGCTAAAAGTGTATTTTTCAGAAAGAAACTTAATGTTTGTTTGTAGCAATAGTCGAGGCTTTTAACAAATTTGAAATTTTGAATAGTGGTTGTTAAATAATTGGAAATGTACCGAGTTCGAAATGAGTTTGTTAATTTGATATTAGTTAAACATTGACAAAATTATTAGATACTATTTTAGTTTTGCATAAAATTAAAATTTTATTTATTTTTCAACAATATGAATATTTTCAATTAATGGGTTACATAAATATTAGTATTATACGAGCATAAAACATATTTACGAGTTTTTTATATTTACGAGTTAAAGAACGACCTCTTCATTATTTAAGTTATGTTCATTATTTAATGAATATAAATATGTTTAAATGAGATCTAAGCAAGTCCGAACATGAGTTTTTATCCAACGTTCTATTTGTGAACAATTCACTTAATAATTAAGGTTGGTGCTACGTGGATGGAAAGCGAATAGAAAATAAAAAGGTATCTATTGCGGTCCTTGCCTAGAGAGCAAAAGATATGCTCAAATAATTGGGTAAATTTAACAAAATATCCCAATGTTCATTGTCTTAATAAAGTATGGTCATATTTTGAAGTGTTAATTTTCTG